>OZ035961.1:56973383-58330883 GCA_964034945.1 Chrysopilus asiliformis | reverse complement strand
CGTTTTTCGTAAAATGCGAGGCTAAGTTCGTTAATGGGCAAAAATGGACCGTTAGGGGGGGGGGGGGGGTACCCCCCATACGAAGGAAAACGATTTTTGCAAATATCTCAAAAACGGTGCATCTTATCAAAAAAAGTCCAAGAACAAAAGTTATTTAGGATATTATTCTACATAAAACTCCCATACATCAAAATCCGATTGGAACAAATTTTAAAAAATCTTATTGGAAAGTTTGACTTCATAGTGGAATTTTAATAAAACTGTTCGCCATTCACTTAAATCACCATACGGGTATTCAATAATTGCCAGATTGGCAATTATAGCTTTTGTTATGTTTGTATGGTAGATTAATGAAACTCACAGGGTTGGTTCCTTAGGACTCAAATAGCATTCAAATAAAAAATTCGATTTTTTTTAAAGAGTGTATTTAGCAAATACTCAAAAACTGAGTATTTGTTAAATATATGTTGTTTTTCAGAAATTGAAAAAAAACTGCATTTAGCAAAAGATCAGACTAGTGGATGACGAATTAATTTAACTGTGGCAAATGTTTGCGCCAATATTGGTTTACTCCACAATTTCATTATGTACTACATATAGCACACGGGGAGGCAGGAGGTTAAAGAGCAAGATATTCCTGTACTACCTATCCAAGCCGTACTCTAACGCTACGAATTCCGTAGAATTGACTCCAGCTGGAAATCTGGCCAAAAAAAACTGTTCTCGACAAAAACTTAAGAAAGATCAAGACCAATTTTGTGAACGGACCGTCGATAAGTTTCTGAAATGAGTGTGCAAAGAGCGAAAGCAAAGTTGAACATAGTTAAGAGAAAGAAAGTACCAAAGCGATGCAGACCGAATGCATGAAAGCTGAATAAGACAATCATTTCCAATGGTGTGCGGAAAATAGTGGTCTATGTTCCACTAGATCCAACTTAAATTCCCAGCAACCAATTCTACAATGAAGTACAATTTCAACCACTTAGTCCACAGCAAAAAGTGAAGCCAAAACAGAAGTTCCCGAAGAAATACCTCGTTTGGCAAGCCATCGATTCTAATGGAACAGTTTCTGAGTCAAAAATTTCTGTAAGTACCATAAATGCTACAGTCTACTAAATAGAGTGCCTAAAGCGTGTCATCAAGTTTATTGACTCAATCAGAAATAAACTGATCTGTTGGCCTGACAAGGTTAGCAGCCACTATGCAGCCAGTGATCAAAAAGTTAGAAGACGAAGGAATCGAATATGTTTCTAATCTACCGAATACTAGATAATCTACCGAATTGCCCTCAACTCCGCCCGATCGAAAAGTATTGTGTTATTTGTAAGAGCAAGTACAACTCATCGCCAAGTGAACCAACTTCGATTTCGATGTCTAATCGAAAGTGGAACAACATTTCCAAATAAGTCTTTTGTAGTAACGATGTGCAGCTATTGGATAATTTCACTCGTCGTCTGAGCGAAGTTGGCAAGCATGGCAAGCAAGTGTATTGTTGGTTAATCCTTAGAAATACATTGTGCTTGTTAAGCAACAAATATTTCTTTGTTTCGAACAATAGTTTAATTTCAATATAATTTTTAAAAGCGCGTACCTTAACTTGGCGGACCGTTTATCATCATATCATACTAATATATAAAAATAAGTTGATGTCTGTCAGACTGTTCCTCTTTCACGTGAAAACGGATGAACCGGTTGGCCTGAAATTTGACATGAATGCTCGCTGTAGGTCTGGTTCCAACATAAGTCTATTGAAAAGTAGCCCAAGCGGTAGGGGGAGTAAAGGGCGACGGTAAAGTGCATCCGAAGCTTGGTTTTTCCTCTATGTTACTCTTTCGCGAGAAAACTACAGAACCGATCAGCCTGAAATTCGGCGGAGATGTTCCATGGAGTTCCATCTTTAACAGAGATCCATTAAAAAGCATATTAGTATTTTGTGGTAAAATTACCGAACCGACCGGCCTGAAATTTGGCATAGGTATATGTCGGAGGTTCACCTCAAACATAAGTCCACTAAAAAAGTATCTCGTGACTTGTGGCGTCAAGTAAGGCCTAACCAAACAGACTGTTTTCAACTTTGAAATTTCTTTTAAATACAACTCCCACATAAACTAATCTCAAACCGACGTTTTTAATCGAAAAATTTTTTTTCCTATATTAAAAAAATATTTCAGAAGGCCAAAGGTTTTGTAACCAATTGTTTAGAGACTCTCCTTTCTACACATTTCTTTTCCCATGTTTTTACGTCAGTATGTGATCTTAACATGGTATAGAAATTTTTTCGGTACATATAAACATTTGTTCACTGATAGCGTTGGATAATTTTTCTTATGACAATTGTATAAGGATTGATTGTAATAAAAATCACAATTTCGTTTTTTGATTGATAAAAATCACAATTTCGTTTTTTGCGAGTTACTCCGAAACAACATGTTTGTAGTAGTCTAATGTAAGAAATTTTTGAAGTGAAAACTTCTTTAGCGCCGTTGTGAGTGATTTCAAACTAGATGAAACGAAAAAGCGACAGTAAAAAGAGATAGGATATTTTAGCCTGCGAGAAAATGAGATAGAATACAGATGGGTGCCGGTCAATTTATCGTAAACAAGAGAGACGGGAAGGGGAAGGGGGAGGGGTACGGGAAGGAAAAGGGGGAAGGGAGAAGTGTTAGGAGGGAGGAAGTGGAGAGAGGAGGCGATAAATTACTGATGTTTCGTCATACATTGCAATATATACATATCTATCTATATATATAAAAATGGATGTTTTATTGTTTGTCTGTTTGTCTGTCTGCCTGAGTTACAAAACTCAAAAACTACTGGACCGATTTTTATGCGGTTTTTTGCAAAATGATCTGTGTTGCCAGGAGCAGGTTTTTAGCTATGTAGATTTTCAAAATTCGAAACCGAAGGTCCTGTAAGGATAAGGAAAATATCCTTTTTCCCATTTTTCCCCGGAAAAATTTGCATTTTAGGGTTTTTGGGGTCGCTGATCACGAATCCGGTATTAGATTTTCAAAATTCGAAACGGAAGGTCCTGTAAGGATAATGAAAATATCCTTTTTCCCATTTTTCCCCGGAAAATTTTGCATTTTAGGGTTTTTGGGTCCCTGATCACGAATCCGGTATTAGATTTTCAAAATTCGAAACGGAAGGTCCTGTAAGGATGGAAGGTCCTGTATTCGTCTCATTCTCTCGCTGTTTAGTTTTCCTAAGGTTTCACTTCTACCGCGTGTGCACTGCACACACATGTTTTTTTACACTTTTGTCTTTTACTAGAGCTCGATATCTCAAACAGGTATCGAGATATACCTTTATTTAAAGAAAAATCAGTTTTTTGCGATTCTCTCGAAAGCTAACGGATTTTCGGTAGTTCAATGTATGAAATGAATAGAAGAAAATACCATTTTTCACAATTTGGTCTTGAGGCAAACTTCCCATCAGCTGTTGTGCTGCTCTTGCATTATATCTGTGACATATAATGCATTTATGAATGGCACGGTGGTCTAACATTAACATAATCACATGTACCGAAAAAGTACTGGATATTAAACGGCCAAAACACTGTAAAGCAGAACCGAGTCAGTTACGTTAACCGAGTCACAACATTTTATGTCAAAAAAACACTTTAAAAAACCAGTTTTATAACCTTATACACTTTCAAAATGTACTAAAAAGTAAAAAACAAGTTTAAAGTTTCACAAAAAATGTTTTTATAAATTGCGTGTTGTTGTGAAAATATAAATTGTGCTGCGTTGCACAGTATGAAACCGCTATTACAGATTCAAGAGCAAATGCAACGTCACACAATTTATATTTTCACAACAACACGCAATTTATAAAAACATTTTTTGTGAAATTTTAAACTTGTTTTTTACTTTTTAGTGCATTTTGAAAGTGTGTAAGGTTATAAAACTTGTTTTTTAAAGTGTTTTTTTTTATTTTATACTTTTTAGTTTTGAATTAGCCTACCAAAAACCTCCAGAAAAGATCTTTCGCGGGAAATTTGAGCAAAAGGAAACTCACGTTATCTTTGCAGGACATTCCGTTATCATTACAGAATTTTAAGAATCAGAGTCGGAGTCAGCGGCCCCAAAAACCCCTAAATGAGTTTTTCCCCGGAAAATGTGAGCAAAACCGATACTCACGTTATCCTTACAGGACATTCCATTATCCTCACAGAATTTTAAATGTCAGAATCGGATTCAGCGACCCCAAAAACCCTCTGATGCCGGTTTTTCACGGGGAAACGGGAAAAGGATATTTACGTCATCCTTACAGAACCTTCCGTTTCTAATTTCGAAAATCTAACACCGAATTCGTAATCAGCGACCCCGAAAACCCCTGATGTCAGTTTTTCCCGGAAAAAATGGGAAAAAAGATATTTGCGTTATCCTTGCAGGACATTCTGTTTCTAATTTCGAAAATCTAACACCGGATTCGTAATCAGCGACCCCGAAAACCCCCTGATGCCAGTTTTTCCCGGAAAAAATGGGAAAAGGGATATTTGCGTTATCCTTACAGGACCTTCCGTTTTTAATTTTGAAAATCTAACACCGAATTCGTGATCATCGACCCCGAAAACCCCCTGATTCCATTTTTTCCCGGAAAAAATGGGAAAAATGATATTTGCGTTATTATTACAGGACATTCCATTATCCTTACAAGGATGGAGTAGTAAAAATATTGAACTGTCACCGGAACTACGCAAGGTGACAAAATTTCATCTTCCTAGGTTGCATAGTTTCGGAGATATAAGATTCCAAAGATTCCAGAGATAGACACATAGGTAGCCAGGTAGGTCGCGACAAATCAACTTAATAGAAACATAAGACGGACGGTCTATGACCATTGTCTAGATCAGTGCTCCGCAACCAGTGTGCCGCGGCACACTGGTGTGCCGGGAAATGATATTAGGTGTGCCGCGGTAAACATTTCAAAATGCTATTTAATAATTCTTTCAGGATTTTTTTTAAAAAATTTTTCATTATAAATATTTTATACACAAATTTCTTTATATTTTCTTTTGTGGTGTGCCTCGGATTTTCAAAAAAAAAAATTGGTGTGCCGTATGCAAATAAAGGTTGTGGAGCACTGGTCTAGATTATACATTAGGGTGGATCGCTTTTCCTTTTTCTCGAATTTCGGAAACGGGGGGGGGGGGGGTGGTGGAAAAGTTGTGAATTGATATAAAAACAAATTGTGGAAAATTTCAGCTCGATCGGAGGTCATCTTCAGGTTCCGCTTTTCGTTTGAAAATTTGGTATAAAAATTTGGTGAATTTCTATGTATTTTCGCTAATCACTTTTGCTGTGTCGCCGTGTGGAGGCATTTGTAATTCGAAATCCTTTTTGGGTTTTTTTTTGTTATTTGTTAACTAATTCAAGCTTTTTTGGAAATCCTCCTTGGTTTTGGTGAAAGTTGAAATTTTTAGTTTAATACCAGATTTTCAAAATTTCAAATGAAAAGCGGAACCTGAAAATGACCTCCGATCGAGCTGAAATTTTCTAAATTTCATTTTTACATATATTCACATCTTTTCCATACCCCCCGCTGTTCACATTGCCACATTTGTTTTTTTTTGTTCTAGCCGCGATCCACCCTATTATATGTACATATATACTATTGTAATTATTGTTGGATTAATAAAATTATTATCATTATTACACGGATAAATGAAATCCATTTTCACATCCGCATAATATAAATTACATGAAAAAAAAAGTTCTTAAACAATACAACAGCTCCAAAAATAGGGTAAAACCTGTACCATTTGTAACGTAGTTTTTATGTTGCAAAATTATTTACAATAGGTACTAAATAAATAGTAAATACTGCAAAAGTATTTACACTAAGGTTTTCATAGATCAAAGTTCAATCGGATTAACCTCAAAACAATTCAACTGGAATATTGTGATCCAATTCAAAAATTTCAATTTGAGAGTTTATAATCTCGCCATACACGAATTGTACGATTGCCTGCCAATTTTAATTTTCGTGTGTTTTTTTTGTTTTTATTGGCACAGACTTTTTTTGTAACAGCCAGCTTGGCCTTAGCTTGGCCCCAGATTGAAAATTGTTGTAAAAACTCCTCTTCTAATGGATGCAAATGCTTTGCTGGTATGACCAGTGAATGTAAAGGTAATCCCATATCAACTTACGTCATTTCTTGAATTGAACAATATCGAATTTTTTGCGTCTCATGTCCAACTCGAGCAACTGCTACACACCGAGTCTCTTTATCGTAGGCTAGGTCTCCGCAATTTTCATCTTGACGTTTTGTTGCAATAATCTGAATCAATTGACTTGCAGCTTCGCTGGCACTCATGAATGTTGGCGGCATATATTCTCGTTTCTTCTTCATCAGACTTTCGAGGGTTGGCTCTTTTACTTTTATATCGAGGAGACAAAGAGTGTGCAAATCATTATCACGATTTTTCTTAATTTTATCGTAGAAGCTATCTGGCCGCCAACTCTCTGTCCACAAAGGTATCGAGATGGTTTCACCAAAGTTATACAGTTGAAGACCACAACAGCCAATAGCATTCATAATTGATGCTTTGTGAATGAAGAAAATCAGTATGAGTTGTCGCACCCAGTAGATCCCCAATCACTAGAAGAGCAACGGCCAAATTTTCAGCGTCCTTTAAAATTTCATCGGCGCCCGCTTCCACTAAATCTCGGTCAGCAACTATTAAGGCTCTTCCATAAAATTGTTCCAAAGCCTCTTGGCCACAACTCAAAATCGATGTGTAGGATTCCAAATAAACTCGATGACATTTCTTTATTATTTCTAATCCTCTAACTGTAACGTCTTTTGGATCACCCAAACCGAGTCCAATGAGGTAAAACATGTTTTTTATTAACTTTTTAAGCGTGCAAAACTAAGATACCGCATTTTGAAAAGAGGTTATGTTATTGTGTTATAAGTTATGTTAAAATTGGTCAATATTTAAGTTTTTTCGTTTAATTGAATTTACTGAAAACTGAAATATCTTATGTGAACAACATAAAATGACTTTGCTATGCACTATTTAAAGTTTTGGAAAACATATGTAAAAAACTATTTTTTCAAATATTTCGAGAACCGTTACAGATATTTTTACCCGCGAAGAAAAAATTTCCCTTCCGGGCGTCCACTATATTGTATACCTATATAACGAACGTCCAGTATAGCGAACAGCAGTTTCGAATTATTATTACGTATTATTATTATAATATTATTATTATTAGCATCTCTATAGTGAAAGACGAAAAATTTTGTTATTCTATATAACGAAAAACTATTTGTTTCGTAAATAATGTTTGTTATACGTGAAACCGTCGCGAAAAATTAAACTTTTAAGGTAATGTAATCAGTTTAAGTTGGATTTGTAACCCTTATACATACATTAAAGCATTATCCCACATAAGAATAAATCGTATTAAAATTTACCTCAATCTAAAAACTCATTATGATAATGTTCATAAAAACATATGTTGATCTTTAATGCGCATTTCGTTATAACGAACCCGATTTAACGTACGGGCTGAACATTATATGTAGGTCGTTATATTGGGCCTCTTTGTATTTTGCAGTCACTGAGTTTCAGTTCATACAAAATTATTGGACAAAGTGACTGTATTACCGAAGATAGAGGTAAATCTTTTGCGGTCTTCTAGCACTTACTACTTTTTCCCCAAACAACAGTTTGTGACATGATAACTTTAGAGCAGGCCTCGTAGAGGCTAGTTTCGCATTAAAAGCGCCACTATTTGGTCAATCTGGGGCCAAGCTAAGGCCAAGCTAGTTTCACCTTAAAATTTCACCATATTTAAGTTTTTCGTATTTTAGTTGTAATTTTTTACAAAATCTGTTCTATTCTAACATAGGTTGTCTTTAAACTTTGATCGACGTACATATTGTGTGACACAAGGAGGTAATAGTAAGCCTCGTAGAGACTAGTTAGGCCCTATATTCGCCATTAACATGAGTTTTTTTAATAGTGTATCAATCGGGTTATTTACTTTAATAAAAAAAAGTATGAATTCAAAAAAATGTATACAATTTTACTGTGCCATACCTTTTTTAATTGTATAAATTATTGTATTTTGAATTCTATAACTCCAACATCCACACATTTTTATACACATTCATACATATTTATACACATTCACACATATTTATACACATTCACACATATTTATACACATTCATACATATTTAGATATTCGCGATTGGCATGATTAGTAAATCTCCCTGGGAAAAGCATTTCTATATTTTATTTAAATTTTCAAGATCTTTTTAGACGTAAGAAAATTTGAAATTAAAAACAACAAAATTCTAGCTATTGACACTAATAAATTACCTGAGAGGACAACATATATTTGCCCGTGGGAGAAAACGGGCTCGTACAACACAATCCCCACTTTGTCAAATGTCTGGCCCTGAGATTTGTTGATGGTCATGGAAAATGCAGGTCGAATGGGAAAATACAATATAATAATAGCTTTGTCAAAATTTGCGCTTATAATTAATCATTAAAGCTAAATTTCCAACAACGGCAGAGTATTGAAAAACTAAGTTATTTACATAAGTTTTAATGAAAAACATGATGATTTATTTGAGTAAAATTATGAAATCAAATTTATTATTTTTCATATCGAATTGACCATTCCTAAACCTGTATAGGCCGGACGCTGTATAAGCCGGAAACCTACCTAAGCCGAACAGTTTTCAAGTCCAGTGATTTTGAAGTGGTTTTCCATGAATCTGGATAAGCCGGAACCTGCTTAACGCGAACCCGGACATAATTTTTTTTGTATAAGCCGGAAACTTTTTTCTATATAAAAATGTTTTTAGAGTTAGTATACCATTTCTAAAGCATAGAACAAATCGCCCGATCAAAAAATTAGTTACAGTAGCATGACATAAAAATTTGATTTGCAGAAGGAGAAGAAGAATAAATGAATGAAGGGGGAAAGAATAAGAATTAGGCCATGTAAAAAAACGCGCCTTGTATTTTACATCAATGGTGGGGTCGAAACGAATGTACAGTTCACAGTGTCTCGACTTCTATCTCGAAAACTATTGGCCCTACAAAAAAACTTTTTTTAACCTTTTTTGTAGAGAATTTTCGGAGGAGCAATTCATCTGAACTCTAAAAATGCGGACAGGCTATACAAAGCGAGATATTTACGATTTTTTTGACTGTGCGACGCATAGTTTGACGACTTGTATCTCGAAAACTGTTTGTCCTACAAGAAAATTGTATTTAACCTTTTTTGTAGAGAATTTTATTGTAATTAATTCATCTGAACCTCAAAAAGACGTACAACCCTTACAAAGTGAGATAAACGTAAAAAACTGATTTTTGGGACCTTTGACCTTGAATAACTCACGACGCCGGCGCAATTCTGGAATGGACTTTTGGGACGTTGTTTGTTATGTCAAAATAAAGGTCTGTGCAAAAATCCAGTTAACTAGGATTTTTTAAGAAGTTAAATCCTAATTTTCCTGGATTATTAGTATAATAGGATTCTTGAATAAATAAAAACAAGGAACAGAGAATATTCAATAAAAGATTTCCTGTAACTATTTTTTATGTTTTTTTGGTCGAAAAAGTATCAGACTACAAAAAAGTTGCATTAATCGAGTCAACTTTATTTGGAAGTTGCGTTTATTGAGTCAACAGTGTAAAATTTTAGGTGTTGCGTTCTTCGATGGTTGCGTTTACCGAGGTCACACTGTATATAGATATATTTATATTGATATATTTATTTTAATTTTAAATATTCTTTTATTTTTACAATATTTTAATGAATACAGAAAGAGAAATTGATTGATTGCCGGAAAATGATAATCTAATCTTATATTTTCATTTTAACAAAAATCATAAAAAATTGATTACTATTTAAAAAAAAAATCAAATATTACAGTTTTTTGTCATGCAATTGGGTTTGTATTTTTCATTAAAATGTACACTGCCATCAATAAAAACAGATAAAGGCTGTTTCATATCGTCGCCTCCGTGTAAAAATGCTGTAACTTGACGTACAACATTATTAAATGTTTACTTTTTAAATCATTAAAATACAAATCCCGTTAACTGTTTTGAGATATTGAAAAATTTACAGTTACATAAAAATTCGATTTTCTTCAAAAATTTGTGAAAAAGAACCGAATTAAAATGTTTCCCATAACAAAGTTGTATCGGATTTACGGACGCACCAAAATGCTTTACTTATATTTTCCAAAAAAAAAACATTTTTTTGTAAGGGTCACCTAATTTGAATGTTACACCCAGTTTGGGTTTGTATAAAAACATAATATGTAATAGTATGTTGTGCATTTTCCAATGACAATGCGGATGGTTTTCGACTGTGATTCAAATGAAATGAATAGTATATTACGCAACAAGGGGTGAAAGTCAACGATTCCAAGAGTGTGAAGTTAGCTGCACGAGCGAAGCGAGGGCAGATATCACACGAGTGAAATCGTTGACTCGCTCCGAGTTGCGTATACAATTTTTCATAAAAAATTCATTGAAAATATGACTTGAGATGCCATTTAATCGCGAATCGCGATTTTCGTATTGGAGAGCAACGGTTAGGGGGTTCGGGGAGCGAAGCCCCCTGACTTCAGCAAAAGTAAATTTTTAAAAGAAACAAAACAACTATATTCTATAAATTCGTTTTATTACTAAGAAATGTTGGTCAAAACAGATTTTAATTTTTAAATTTCTCTCCTCTGAAATAAAAAATCAACATTAAAAAAAATGGAAATCGGCAATGCTCAACCAAATCACATGCAAAATACAATGTGAAATGCAAAATGCTGATCAGCTGTTTCAGTTTTTCTCGCCTCTGAAATAAAAAATCAACATAACAAAAAATGTTGACTTTTAAATGTTGACTTTTTAAATCACTAAAATACAAGCTAACTTCACTCGTTCAGTTTTATTCACAAAACTGTTAGAAGCATATATTGCTGTACTGCTTACTCTAGTGTTTTCTGCCTATGCAGTTTGTCTTCTGTATTCTGTGGTACGAGAAGCATGTCGCGAAAACACACTTTCGGCCAGCTGATCGCACTTTCGCCCCTAGGGCCGAAAACGCAACTTTCGACCCGCTACGGAGGCATCGAAAGGCATATTTTCAATGCATGTGTTATTAAAACAAATATACTATTTCATCCGTAGTAGTGAGCCTACATATAAAGAGACTGGCCAGGTGGCTTTCGAAGTGCTTTCGAAGTGGACGTTTCGTCCGAATTCGAAAATGTAAGTGGACGGTTGTTAATGTATTAGTGAGTGTATTATTAGTTGTCTTTTTCTTGCGTGCCCGCCAGAGCAGCGCCCTTTCGCGAGTAACCCTTCGCCCATGATTGATTCAGTGAGGCCGTCTTCTCAGCATCCACAAGAGCCTCCGCCTATATTCCTGCCTGCGAGAAGGCAGCCGCTCGAATGCTATACAAAACGTAGTTTTCGATGTCGTGCTTTTGGTTTCAGAATACACCGCGATCGCTTCACCGAACTTCTTCGACACTAGCATCTTAATTATGTAATTATTATGTTAAAGCACAAATAATTTACCTTCTATTCAAGTCAAAGTTGAGTTTATGTTTTAAGTCACTTGTTTATGTTTTAATGTCACTTTTTTTTCTTTTTAAGGGGTGGGCCATCTTGGAGTTACTGTTTTGTGCCGTTTGTAGCTTTAGTACGGCACAAAACAGTAACTCTTTCCCCCCACTCTTCCCCTTCCATGGATGTTTGTCTGTCTGTCTGTGTACAAGATTTCTCAAAAACTAATAGAGCTAGCGCCATGAAATTTTATAGGCATGTTGGGTCCTGAAATGGGACGATCCTATCAACTTTTGGTGGAAATCCGTTAACCGGAAGTATCCAAAATGGCGGTTTTTCAAAAATCGCAATTTCGTTTTTCTCGATTTACTCCCAAACTACGCGTTTTTAGTAGCCTAAAGGTAAGGATACACGACGAGAGACTTTGGTCTCTGAGACCAAAAATTTCGCCTCTGGATACAAAAAGACCTGTGTATACACTTCGGAGACCGGAGATTTATCTCCAAGTACAAGTCTCTCGGGTCTCTTGGGAGACTTAAGTCTCTTGCCGTGTAGCTACTCTTTTTAATGCGTCTCCGGTCTTCAAAACGTTTTGATATCTATCTCTTGGTCTGCGGAGACGAATTTTGACATTTCAGGAAATTGTTTTGTGGGAACGAGAATTTGTTTCGTTGTTTTGAGATTAAAGGTCAGTTTTTATAAAGAAAAAAAGTGTTTTTACTTATTTTATATTTTAGATTAGTGATATTGTTGTTATGCTTGGAGACGAGATACCTGCGTCGTGTATGCACTCCAGAGACTTTGCTTTGAGAGACTTTTTAGTAAAGGTCTCCGGAGATCTATTTTTTGATCTCCAGACTTAAATGTCTCTGAACGTGTATACACTTTGGAGATTTTTGCCTTTTGTACCCTGGAGACCAGAGACCAAAGTCTCTCATCGTGTATCCTTACCTTTAAGTATGACAAAACTTGGAGAAAATAAAATTTCCCACACTTTTGTCTTTAGCTATAACTCGATATCTCAACCTGTTATCGAGATAAACCGTTATTTCCAAAAAAAAACAGTTTTTTGCGATTATCTCGAAAATTAACGGGTTTTTGCTGACTGAATGTATGAAGTGAATTAATGAGAATGGCATTCTGCACGATTTTGTCTTTTACCGTTATCCGTTATATTTTACCGTTATTGAGATATTTTCATTAATATCATATTTTTGCGAATAATTTGCAAACTAACGGTTTTTCGACAAATCAGTTAAAATAATAATTAAAGATGTTAACATTTTCTACATTTTTGCCATTTACCGTAAATTGATGTCTTTTACAGTTCTCAAGTTATCTCAAATTTTGTACGTTTTTGATATTTTTGGATGAACCAACAATTTATTGGGAGGTTGTATTGGGTTGACAATACGACCGGGCTATAACGTAAATTGCACAGGGTCGTAGATTTTGTAGAACAAAGTTTTGTGTTGACCACAACAGATATTTTTTCTTAAAATTGTTATTCCAGAATTCTGGGTATTCTACAAATACTATTTTTTCGCGAAATTTTGTATATATATGGCCCTACAAAAAATTTTACGGCTTGATCCGGTCAGGTGTCAGTTGGAAATGATAGCCAAGGTCAATACATTTCGAAACATCCATATTTCATCTGCTACTACGTGCAACTCTAGTCACCGTAAACAAAAGTCTGATTTCTTACATATTATTTTTTTTTAAATTTCTTACTTTGTCACAACAAAGGACAAATATTTTTCGTCTAATATGCTAGGAAATTCTTTTAATTACTTTTAATATACATTAAAGCGAAATATTTTCTATACCAGCAACAGTGAAACCATTAAATGTCACCCTTCTTGACAGTAAAACCGTTTAAAACTGATAATCTTATCCTATCCTATCCTATAATATAATACGAGGAATGTCTGTCTGTCTGTCTGTCTGCACAAACGATCTCGAAAACCCGACTAACGATTTTCACGAAACTTGCGGGTTAGGGATGTTCGGGGACAAGGAATCGATCTAGATATGTCTCACCTCTAAGAAAATTCCCCTCGATACCCCTCGCCTGGTATCTTCAAATTGGGTGGTCAGTATTACTACAGTATTACTAAGGGGGCTAAGGGCTTTCGATTTTTTCACTACAAACCTGACTTTCCCTCCCCTGGATACCCCTCGCCTGGTATCTTCGAATTGGGTGATCCGATCTTAATGAAACTTTACAGTATTTCTAAGGGGGCTAAGTGCTTTCGATTTTTCCAATACAAACTGACTTTTCTCTCCCCTCGATAACCCTCACCTGGGGTCTCAAAACAACGTTTCAAAAATCGGTGACAGCGATTACTCAATAACTACTCAACCGATTTCTATGAAATTTTGTTATCGCGCGTTAGTTTCAGTTCTAGCTTGCTAGGTCGGGAATTTAAAAACTCTGGAAAAGCTCTGTAAAGATAATGTGAATTTAGTTTTTCCCCAAAAATCAGCAAAAGTAGGATTTTGAGGTCGCCGAGCATGGCTCGGCCTTCCTGGTACTCCTATAATAAAGGGTGGTTAAATTTTAAGGGCCGATGTTGAATGTGAACCACACCTAAACGTCAAGTTTTTTTCTGCATTTCATTTGACATTTCTCAATTTCAGACTAACTCAATTTGAACCATGGAAAGATACACAATCGAGCAACGCGTGTAAGTTATTCAGGCTTATTATGACAGTAGATGATCAATTTTCGAAGAAAATCATCTTCAGTGATGAGGCACATTTTCACCTCAGTGGATTCGTCAATAAGCAGAACAGCCGCATTTGGGCGAATGATAATCCAAGAGTGATTGTCGAAAAACCAATGCACCCACAAAGAGTGACTGTTTCATCGGGCCGTATTTTTTTCCAAAATGAGGCCGGTCAGGCAGTTACTGTGAATGGTGTTCGCTATCGTGAGATGATAACGAACTTGTTATGGCCCGAATTGGAAGATATGGATGTGGACGATATGTGGTTTCAACAGGACGGTGCCACTTGCCACACAGCTACCGAAACAATCGCTCTTTTGCGCGACAAATTTAATGGCCGTGTTATCTCACGTGGTGGCGATGTCAATTGGCCGCCAAGATCATGTGATTTGACACCGTTGGACTTCTTTCTTTGGGGTTATTTGAAGGAAAAGGTGTACGTCGATAAGCCAGCAACAATTCAAGAGCTAAAGGATGAGATAATTCGGCACATTAACGGCATAGAACCTCAATTATGCCTCAGCGTCATCGAAAATTTGGACCATCGGATGGAGGTGTGCCGCCGAGGTCGCGGCGGCCATTTGGCCGATATTTTGTTCCATACATAATTGAACCATAGCAATATTATCATAATAAAAAGAAATGACAATAATTTCCTAAATAATTCGTGTTTTATGCAAAATCAACATCGGCCCTTAAAATTTAACCACCCTTTTTAATACGAGGAATGTTTGCACAACGATCTCGAAAACCCGCCTAACGGTTTTCACGAAACTTGAGGGGCTAGGGTTTTTCGGGGACAAAAAACCGATCTAGATAGGTCTCACCTCTGAGAAAATTCCCCTCGATACCCCTCGCCTGGTATCTTCGAATTGGGTGGTCCGATCTTAATGAAACTTTACAGTATTACTAAGCGGGCTAAGGACTTTCGATCTTTCCACTACAAACCTGAGTTTTTCCTCCCCTCGATACCCCTCGCCTGGTGTCTTCGAATTACGTGAAGGTATCTTAATGAAAATAAGTTTTATAACATTTAAAAAACAACTTTAAAATAAAACCAAGAACCAAAAAAATATTACAACAACAAAACAAATATTATAGTTTTGATTATTTCATCATATAGGGTATGAAAGTTGCTCCTATTCGATTTTCATGTACTAAAGATATATGTAAAATGGAATTCTAAATATTTTCGTCATTAATGATTTTTTTCTGTACGACCAACCGTTTTCGAGATTTTCATAATTTTTGATTTCAAATGCAGATGGGTGGGGGAGGGGGTGATCTGATTCTGAGGAAATAAAGCTTGGAGTTTTATCTAGCCAACGAAAAAAACCCCATTCAAAAATATTGATTCGTTCAAAAGTTATTTCTTTCACTGTTTCACTTTTATTAAATTCCTGTGAGGTCATATTGTTACGTACCCCAAAAATTTAAGATTTTTCTAGCCAATTAGTGTGCCAAGCTCGCAGTATTTCTGGGTTTTGGTTATTCGCCCGCTTCGCGACTTACTTCAGCTCAGTTCGATTGTAATCAATCCTGTCAAAGTGAGCTCAATAACGTTTGCATAATAATTGTGTCGTTCGATAATCGGAAAATGAGTGACTCGATGTTTTTTGGAAACGAAGACGAACTATTTTTGAATGTACCGCTGGATATCGAAACAATCGCTGAAACAGCTCGAAACGAGTTGCTGCCCGATAAATCCAAGAAGCGATATGACGAAGCATATGAAAAGTTTTTGGCATGGCAAAAAACAATGAAAACAGATATATAGCCCTATTCTGGCATTATGACTGGTCACAAGTCACAACTCGTTAGAGACGATCGGCTTGTTACTTTCTTTGTGACTGACCGAGTATTCCATATTCTTGGCGTTGGGTCACAAGAAACGTAACAAATAATTCACCTCAGTATAATTCCAGAATGGTGAATAAATTTGACAGCCGCTTTGTGATTATTGAGTTTAGTTCAGTTTTTGGTTTTGTTAGTTTTTAAAGTAATTTTAATATTTGTAAATCTGTGAAAATGGTGGAGAAAGTGCGTGTGTGCCGTGCGTGTTCAATTATAAAAAAAAGGTGGGATGTTATTGGAAACCTGAACATTTTCAATAAAAATTTTCTTATTTCGCAAAAAAGTCTTCTTTGTTTGTCAATTGACCAGAAATCGTCTCCGTTGTACTCTGGAAATATCACATTCAATTAAATAGTGCAGGAAATAGTTTCTTTTTGTCTTGTTTTTATCTTGTTACCTGCTTGTGAGTCGGTCACAGTTTTGACAGTAGCTGAGATCAGTCGAAATTGTGACTGAAGGCTGAGAATACCAAAAAGTCACAACTTGTGATTCACCTCGCTCTTGTGATCGAGTTGTGACTAGTGACCTTTGCCAGAATAAGGCTGATAATATTAATATCTGAGAATGTGCTAGTTGCATATTTTAAAACACTTTCAAAGGATTATCAACCAAGCACACTGTGAAGTCAATACTCGATGCTGAAATCGGTGATTAACAATCGAAAAAACGTTGACATTGGGAAATTCACCATTTTGAAGGCCTTTTTAAAGAAGCAAACTAAATAATTCCAAAGTACCAAAGTCAAGGTTTTGGAAGCAGCAGAAATTGAAAAATTCTTAAACGAAGGTCCCGATGACAAATAATAATTCGAGATTTGTTCACAAAACATCTTTGTCTACAGGTAATTCTTATCGTTGGCATCACTGCGGGATGCCGAGGATGTGAACCTACCAACATGAAATTGACCGATATTGAAAATAATGGTTCAATCGTAGTGGTGTGCATTCCAGACACAAAAACAGACATTTCTCGATCATTCGTCATGGAAGAAAAATTCGCAGAAATTATGCGAAAGTACAAAAGCTTGCGTCCAAAAGATGTTCATACTGATCGGTTCTTTTTATACCCGTATGGTGAAACCAAAGGGTATATTAACTTTGCCTTACCGTTTGTAACGCCAAGATCCCGTCATCGCACAAAAAAATGAATTACACCAGTGTGTTTAGAATGATAAAAAAAATTGAATTTTGCATGTCCGTCCGTCTGTCTGTCCGTCTGTCCGTCTGTCTGTCCGTCTGTCTGTCCGTCTGTCTGTCCGTCCGTCTGTGGCGCGGATTGCGGGCGCACGGATTGAGCTAGAGACTTGAAATTTTGCGTGGATCCGTTTTTCGTAAAATGCGAGGCTAAGTTCGTTAATGGGCAAAAATTGACTATTAGGGGGGGTACCCCCCATACGAACGAAAACTTTTTTTACGAATATCTCAAAAACGTAGCATCTTATCAAAAAAGTCCAAGAACAAAAGTTATTTAGGATATGATTCTACATAAAACTCCCATACATCAAAATCCGATTGGAATAAATTTTAAAAAATCTTATTGGAAAGTTTGACTTCAAAGTGGAATTTTGGTATAACTGTTCGAATTTTGATACGAATATCACCATACGGGTCTCCAATGATTGCCAGATTGGCAATTATAGCTTTTGTTATGTTTGAACTATCAAAACGGCCGCTATACGAAGCAAGTAATTGGGAAAAATAATTTTGCAAAGACTCCCAAAGATGTTGCCGAATACCTGGAATTGCCCAATGCTAATCTTTACACGGATCACTGTTTACGAAGGACTTCGGCAACTCTTTTGGCGAATCAAGGAGCCAACACCCGGATACAGCAACATTGTGGTTGGAAATCTAGTTCCGTAGCGGAAGGTAGAAATTTTCCATATTCGTATCGATAACATTTTACGTAACAGCAATAAATACAATTTAAATGGACTCTGCAGGATATGTTGAGAACTCAATAAACAACAAGAAGAAAATTGGAAGTGAGATTATCCGTGACATTCACTTGTCAACTTCAAATTCTAAATTCGAGTCCAATGTACTTCAAGAGCCAAAGCGACTAAGAATGGAGCCTCGTACGTCGACGTAACTTCAACTGCTCGTGAGGAAAATGATCTTTCGGTTCATGCTGATTCGTCTACTGAGGAAATCTTTCCGCATACCAACAAAAATAAGCACATTATCCATATAAATAACTGCACAGTTCATTTTCATTAATTGATGTAACCTAAAATTGTCTTAATTTTTTTTTTTGACATTAACCTCAATTTGTCAGTTTATAAACATTTTCAGCATATATCATTTGTAATAAAACGAATTTATAGAATATAGTTATTTTGTTTCTTTTAACTCTGAGGTACGCTCCTGAACTTTCATCAGCTGTTCCCAGCAATGATATACTCGATATAATAAAGTATAATAGGGCTATTCACTCTTTATCGTAGTTGATTGTAAACTCGTAGAATCGTAAAAATGTAAATAAAATCGTAGTTTTTTGACAGTTCTCCATATAATTTTTTTTACGACGAAAACTACAATCTAGCACACTTGAAGGTATGGTAAAATAGTAGTTTTTGTCGTAATTCTGATAAAGTGAGGTTAAGACATGTTTTGTGACATGTCAACTTGGTGCCAACTCTAAAATGGACATTGGAAAAGTAAGTAAATTAAAGTATTTATATGATTTAGTATAAATTAAGAGTTCAAAAATGCTTTAAACAATTTAGGCACAAATATAAAAGCTTTTAAAAAGCGAGATAAATGTTTATTTTATTGTTTTATGCTTTATCTCGCTTTTTAAAAGCTTTTATATTTGTGATACACAGCGTCCTAAAATTATTTTTTTCTTTTTAGTGCATTTTTTTTAATAAATGCTTTTTTTTAAAAAAAAGTTTTTTTTATTTTTTTTATTTTGTTCTTTTTAGTCTTCGAATATATATCCTTACATTTGAGATGTCCTTACAGGATTTTTAACTTGAGAATCGTATTCAGCGAACCCCAAAACCCCCAGAATATATTTTTTCCCGGAACAATTGAGAAAAAGGATAATCACGTTATTCTTACAGGACCTTCCGTTATCCTTACATACTTTTTGATGACAGATTCGGATTCAGCGACCCCAAAAACACCCAGAATAGATTTTTTTCCAGAAAATTTGGAGAAAATGATAATCACGTTATCCTTACAGGACCTTCCGTTATCCTTACATACTTTTTAATGACAGATTCGGATTCAGCGACCCCCAAAAACCCCCAGAATAGATTTTTTCCGGTAAATTTGGAGAAAAGGGTAATCACGTTATCCTTACAGGACCTTGCGTTATCCTTACATACTTTTTGATGACAGATTCGAATTCAGCGACCCCAAAAACACCCAGAATAGATTTTTTTCCAGAAAATTTGGAGCAAAGGATAATCACGTTATCCTCACAGGACCTTCCCGTATCCTTACAAGGACGAAGTAGAGAAAATATTGTATTGTCATCGGACTTATATAAGTGTACAAAATTTCAAGTGAATCGGATGAGTGGAAGTGGGTCAAAATTTGATTGCAAGATTTGATCTGACAGACAGACAAACAGACAGACACGAAGGCAAGCTAAATAAAAGCTTTTAATGAGTTGGTGTCTGTCTGTCTGTTCCTCTTTCACGCAAAAACGGCTGAACCGGATATAAGAAGCGAGATATAAGAAGCCAAGAACTCGGGAAAGTTACACACACATATATACTCACAAGTAGTCGGAAGAGGTGTTTTGAATTTCGTTACTATTTTAAGAACGGTACGAGATAATTATTTACAGTAAAAGGCAAAAATGCAGAAAACTCAATGATCTATCATATTTATTATACAACATACTTGTAAGAAATAGTTTTTGTCAAAAAAGTAAAAAACCAAAAAAAACAAATTTTAAAAATGTCACTGTTTTGGTAATTTCCGGCTAGAATATTTTTTTTAAAATACGATATGTTAAGGCTACTTAATAAACTGACACCTGAAGAACATTTTCCTCTCAAATAAATCGTTTGGAAAACTTCAAATATAATTATTATTGCACAATATTATTGCACAGGTCATGAAAAACACCGAACGCAATCACCCATAATTAAGTGCAAATGCATTTCTTTACGAATGGCCACAAATGCATATAATTTCTTTTAATTTTGCAACCCGTAAACTAATTTCACTAAATATCACTTGGTTCATTAGACTTTACCAGCTATTTATTGCCAATTCCCCTACATTTTATATTTTGTGAACTGACAAAAATTAATCTAGCCATTTCATATTGAACTCACGGCACAATTTTACTTTACTGGAATCCGAGGGATTGTCAAAAACGCACTTTCACTAGGACAACTTGTGGTCACAAACCTCATAAAAGTGGTTTAAAATGACCGCTAACGCCGTTTTCACAATAAATTTTTCGTTTTATTTTTCCACTTGCACTATAACTCACTTTTCTGACGAAAAAAAACTTTAGCTACAAACCAATTTTACTGGAAATTGGAGCGGAAAAACTTTTCAGCCTCACCCCGCTTTTTCCCACCCCACTTCAGCGGTCATTTTAAACAACTTTTATGAGGTTTGTGACCACAAATTGTTCTAGTGAAAGTGCGTTTTTGACAATCCCTCGGATTCCAGTAAAGTAAAATTGTGCCGTGAGTTCAATATGAAATGGCTAGATTAATTTTTGTCAGTTCACAAAATATAAAATGTAGGGGAATTGGCAATAAATAGCTGGTAAAGTCTAATGAACCAAGTGATATTTAGTGAAATTAGTTTACGGGTTGCAAAATTAAAAGAAATTATATGCATTTGTGGCCATTCGTAAAGAAATGCATTTGCACTTAATTATGGGTGATTGCGTTCGGTGTTTTTCATGACCTGTGCAATAATATTGTGCAATAATAATTATATTTGAAGTTTTCCAAACGATTTATTTGAGAGGAAAATGTTCTTCAGGTGTCAGTTTATTAAGTAGCCTTAACATATCGTATTTTAAAAAAAATATTCTAGCCGGAAATTACCAAAACAGTGACATTTTTAAAATTTGTTTTTTTTGGTTTTTTTACTTTTTTGACAAAAACTATTTCTTACAAGTATGTTGTATAATAAATATGATAGATCATTGAGTTTTCTGCATTTTTGCCTTTTACTGTAAATAATTATCTCGTACCGTTCTTAAAATAGTAACGAAATTCAAAACACCTCTTCCGACTACTTGTGAGTATATATGTGTGTGTAACTTTCCCGAGTTCTTGGCTTCTTATATCTCGCTTCTTATATCCGGTTCAGCCGTTTTTGCGTGAAAGAGGAACAGACAGACAGACACCAACTCATTAAAAGCTTTTATTTAGCTTACCTTCGTGTCTGTCTGTTTGTCTGTCTGTCAAATCAAATCCTGCAATCAAATTTTGACCCACTTCCACTCATCCGATTCACTTGAAATTTTGTACACTTATATAAGTCCGATGACAATACAATATTTTCTCTACTTCGTCCTTGTAAGGATAAGGGAAGGTCCTGTAAGGATAACGCAAATATCCTTTTTCCCATTTTTCCCGGGAAAAAATTGCATTAGGGGGTTTTTGGGGTCGCTGATTTCGAATCCGGTGTTAGATTTTCAAAATTCAAAACGGAAGGTCCTGTAAGGATAACGCAAATATCCTTTTTCCCATTTTTCCCGGGAAAAAATTGCATTAGGGGGTGTTCGGGGTCGCTGATCACGAATCCGGTGTTAGATTTTCACAACTCAAAACGGAAGGTCCTGTAAGGATAACGCAAATATCCTTTTTCCCATTTTTCCCGGGAAAAAATTGCATTAGGGGGTTTTCGGGGTCGCTGATCACGAATCCGGTTAGATTTTCAAAATTCAAAACGGAAGGTCCTGTAAGGATAACGCAAATATCCTTTTTCTGAAGGAAAGGTGGTCATTCCTGAAGGCCTGGGCACAGTTGTAACGACCTTAAACGACCTTATCACGAGGATTTACCCTGATATCGCCGATATCAAAAATAAGTCCATGGATTGGCTGTGCGAACGTGCGATTTTGACCCCCAAGAACGAGAAGGCTGCTATCATTAATGAAACCCTGCTTCAGTCTTTTGACGGAATAGATATAGAGTACAAGTCTGTGGACAGTGTCGTACAAACGGATGATGCAATCCATTACCCTATGGAGTTCCTCAACAGCCTCAACCCTCCTGGCCTCCCAGCTCACAACTTGCGCCTCAAAGTAGGAACTCCAGTAATGCTACTTCGTAACCTTAACCCGCCAAAACTGTGCAATGGCACTAGGCTCCAAGTGTTAGCACTGCACAAAAACGTCATCGAAGCTAAAGTGTTCACGGGATGTGCTCGCGGGGAGTCGGTATTTATACCGCGCATACCACTCATACCATCGGAGTATCCCTTTGACTTCAAAAGGCTGCAATTTCCCCCTCAAAGTCTGCTTCGCCATGACCATTAATAAGTCTCAGGGCCAATCGCTAAATTTAGCAGGGATTGACTTAGGGGAGGACTGCTTTTCACATGGGCAGTTCTACGTAGCTTGCTCCAGGGTGAGCTCACCTAGAAGCTTGGTGATTCTGGTACCTGAGAGGAGTACCGCAAATGTGGTCTACAAAGAGGTCCTAAAATAGGCTTAGGTTTAACTGATTTTGTAAAATCCTCACAAAATATGGCCTGTGACGCTATGACAGTAATTTTTCATGACAGTAATTTTTAAACTATGTATATATGAATTTTTTTTTAAATTATTTCCTGCAAGATAGGATTTTTCTCGAAAGTTTTTAATAGTTTGCAATTTGCGTGTATTTTTATAATCTTTTTGTGTAATGGGCAATAACCTATTATTTAAAAATTTATTGTCAAATTTTTCCCGATATTTCTCAGTCTAAAGAGATAAATCAGCGTATTATTCGAGGCCGAAGGCCGAGGAGGGGTGGGGGAGGCCGAAGGCCGACCTGTGGGTGGGGGATGAACCGCGAAGCGGTTCGGCGCGCAGCCCCTAGTACTAATATATAAAAATGAGTTGGTGTCTGTCTGTCTGTCTGTTCCTCTTTCACGCAAAAACGGCTGAACCGATTGACTTGAAACTCGGCTTGAGTGTCTGTGGTAGTTCTGGTTCCAACATAGGCATACGAAAAAGAAGCGTGAGGGGTGGGGGGAGTAAGGGGAGGGGGTAAAGTGATTTCGAAACTTAGTTTTTGCGCTATGTTACCCTTTCGCGGGGAAACTACCGAGCCGATTGGTCTGAAGTTTAGCTCCAACATAGACCATCAAAAAAAATAATAAAAATTTGAAAAAAACTTAACCCGGCAACGACGGGTATGCAAGCTAGTAATAAATATGACAGATCATTGAGTTTTCTGCACAAAAACTATTTCTTACAAGTATGTTGTATAATAAATATGATAGATCATTGAGTTTTCTGCATTTTTGCCTTTTACTGTAAATAATTATCTCGTACCGTTCTCAAAATAGTAACGAAATTCAAAACACCCCTTCCGACTACTTGTGAGTATATATGTGTGTGTAACTTTCCCGAGTTCGTGGCTTCTTATATCTCGCAGGTTCCGGTATTGCACACTTTACTGTCAATGAACATTGATGAATATCAAAATAATTTTGATTTTCGTCAATGTCAACTATTTACTTGACAAGAACATTGAAGAGCATCCAAACGATCAATGTTACTTGAAAAATGAGTCACTCCACGTCAAAATATGTAAACAAAAGCGACACAGCTGATCGACATATTTTGCAAACATCCTTGCCAAGTCGATTTTGTTCTTAATTATATATTTGAGTGGCGGGAAATTTGAAAAACAAAATCTGTTTTGACCACCAATTCCTATAAACGCACAAAAACTCATCACTTTAGGTTGAAATTGGATACTGAATTTAAATTGTTAGAAAATAATTGTAAAGCAATTGATATCAAATCTTCAGTCTGTCAAAATTCATTTTACAAACGACGTGATGCTAATTTTAAAGCAATGGCGACGATTGACAAAAAAATGCAGTACCAGTTTTGACTGAATTTCTAGTTTTCTGTATTCAAAGGAACATAATGGGCGTTTTCGTTTTTGGCACCGGAGTCATGGCACTGAAGCAATTACTACCTGTCAAAAATTAAGTCTGCTACCAAGAGTGTTGTCCCCGTGTTCGAGTATGCCGGAGTGAAGAAGTGTCAAAACCTACACAATCCCAGATCGGCGGTCAATTCTCGGATTGAGTTTTTCCATTATTAATCATTTATTGGAAGATATTGATGAATATGATGCTGCGCAATTGGAAAGTGAGGAATTGGAGAATTTATTAGTGACGAGATTTATAGCATCCAGAGAATCACTCCCGTACCCGTACCAAGGCTGGTGTCAGCGGTGCTAGCACCTAGAGTTAAAAGAGCTAAACTCAAACAGCCGGTGTCAGAGACATCTGACGCCAAAGTGGCAAATTCGAAGTTTTTCTTGGCACCAGGCGTAAGGTGCTAGCCCCGTGTCAAAAACGAAAACGCACAATGTACAACTTATTTAGAACTGTATTTAATTTCTAATAAAAAAATGTTTTCTTCTAGCCCATCTGGTAACGTTGTTGCGTTTCTCATGTTTTACACTATTTCTTTCTTTGTTTCACATTTATTAGATTCGTTTGTGGCCACATTACCTGTTCATTCTTTGTACCCCAAAAAATTTCAGAATTTGGTAGCCAATTAGAATGCCAAGCTTTTGGTATTTCTGGTAGTTATTTGTTTTCGGTTACACGGGTTTTTTTTTTCATTTAATGTATGGAGGTTTGTATTCTGTGGCTTCATTCTAATTACTTATACACCCATATATTTATTTGTGCGCAAAAAACTTACCGCCCAAATCCTCAATTAGTTTAGTAGGTGTTGCATTCATTCTAAAACGAAGTATAAGAAATCTTATTACGATATTTTGCATCATTTAAATAAACATGATTACACCCTTCGCCTCACTCGTCAAGCTGAAGTTTTTTTGAGTTATTCTTAGAACAAAAGTAGGAATGAAAATGAATAAGCCCACGCTTCCGCTTATAAATACTTGATTGGAAAAACGAAAGGTGTAGAAGTATTAGTTTCATTAAATCACAAAGAGAATAGGCGTAGCGCCACGATTCATCCTTAAATTAAATCTCTTTTGCTAAATATAAAAATTCACCTCTATTACACGACGTTAAAGACCAAAAATTAAGATAAAACGACAAATTGACGATAATTTGCTTTTAATCAAGCTTTATTTTCTTGTTTCTTTTTTATTATTAGAGTCGATATTTACGCGATTCGCTTCTCGTTCGCTTTTTTGCCATGTTCAAATATTATCTATTCGCTTCACTTCTCGCTCGTGGTTAGAGAACCTGTAACCTGGAGATTATAAATCAGTCTTCCCCTAAGCTCTGGCTAAAACTATAGGTCTGTTCGATATAAGTCCTGGACTTACTCCGAATATTTTCACTTTACTCCACAAAATGGCGGATTTTCTTACTCAGAATTTGTTTTTATCGAACAACTTGGAGTAAGTTCAGAGTAAGTCACGTTTGAACTGTCCTTTAATATATGAAATGTATTTCATGAAACCTGTTTTGTAAACTTACGCTCAACTTGGTATACTCGAAATTCTCCGTCATATAAATTTCATAATTACACATTTATAAATTTTTCTTAACTTTTCAACATATAAATTTTCATAATTACACATTTTATAAATTTTTCTTAACTTCCAAACACTGTAAAAGAGAGGTTATATCTGACAAATATCAGCTGTCAAAAGTTTACTCCAGCTAAAAGCAAGAGTAAGTCCAGGACTGAAAAGATGAGTCCTGGAGTTCTGGAAAATTTTTTACTCCGAGTAAGTCCAGGACTCATATCGAACAGACCTTATAAAAAAAATAAAAAAAACTGGAGTGCAGGAACGATATTTTGGGGTTAATAAAAAGATTTTATGATTTGTGTTATAAAGTTGCAAAATCGATTAAACGATAAAAGTGGTTTGAAATGACTGCTGACGTAATTTTAATTACAAAATTTCATTTTAAAATTTTCATATAACCTCACTTCTGACGATAAAAAATTTGAGCTACAACCCAATTTTACTTATGAACGCGGGAGCGGACAAACTTTTCAGCCACACCCCGCTTTTTCCCACCGCCCCGCCTCGTTTTTGTTGATTTTTTCAGCGAAAACTCCCCTCACACTTTTTGATGTAGTTCGAAAACGCGATTGATTTCGTTAACAATCTAATGGATCCCGAAGATGACATTTTGATTTTTGGTGACTTCAACCTTCCTTTTGTGACCTGGTCACCATCTGATGATGACGATTTCCTGATCCCAAACACATCATGCCAATCAAGTGCAGAGTTCTTAGATGATCTTTATTCCAAAAATCTCTGCCAAGTGAACCATGTAACTAATGTAAATGGGCGAATTCTGGATTTGGTGCTTTCATCTGATGTCTCATCTGCTACAATTTATTCTTGTGATTCTCCGATGTTTTCTGTTGTTGGACATCATCCGGCGATTTCTTGTCTTTTTAATACTGACTATAGTTGCGTTTTTTTAATGTTCTAGAACACGGAACATTAAAAAAACGATCCAGAGTAAGTGGGAAATTTCATTGAGTTCGAATGGCAACTAACTTCACGTTGGTTACATCAGTAGGCCGTTACTGCTTTATTTTCTTGATATAATCACGATTCGCTATCTCCCATGATTAAAACTATTTCGCTGTCGAACAGAACCAACAAACCACCATCACAAAATCCTCAATTGAGAATAAAATGTCAGATTTATTATGTTGAAGTTAGCAGCATTTCATTACTGTATAAAATTTCACTTTGTTCCAAGCGCTGTTCGAGATGAAAAGGTGGTGCAGGATTTTGTATGGAAAGCTTGTTCTGATCGGCTTCAGAACATTAAAAAAACGCAACTTATATTAGTTCAAATAATTTTTCTAACTCTAAATTTCAATTTAATTTTCAAAAGGCAAATTTTTCAGAGATGTCTAATCTTTTCAATAATTGTTCCTGGTTCAATGTTCTAAATGAAGTTGATGTTGATCAGTTCACGTTTTACCCTTATCAATATGTTTTCAATGTTTTCGCGGTTACAGTACCATATACGTGCTTAAAAAATCAATCAGTGCATTCTATTTGGTTTAATTTGGAAATATGTCACTTACGTAATTTAAAAACCTAATTCTGAAAACTTTTTTTTTACTCTAAATCAGACTATCACAGCGTCTTGATTAACAATTTTTCATCCCAAGAAATATCTCACCGCAATGAGATTTTTTTGACAGCTGGGCCGAAAATCTCTTGAAATTTTAATACTCAAAATGGCGATGAAAAGAAAACACCTAGTCGCCGCTTTCGCAATTAATGCAATACGTGAAATTGAAAAGGCTGAAACAGAAGAACAGACGAAAAGAAACACCTCTTAATGTTATATATTCTCTTCCAAAGCTTTTTGTATCGTAATGTTTGTAAAAATTAGTTATTTTCATAACTACTTGTCGGGAGAATTTAGATTCCGTTATCTTGAATCAGGAAATTCTAAGAAATTTTGCAATTGCAAGATTTCAAGAAATTTATCTCTGGGATTTTTTCTCGCCTTCAACTCGAGCTCTGATTGGTCAATCAAAAATCTCTGCGATGAAAAATCCCAAATCAAGACGCGGTGTATGACTTTCAGAATTATTTGCATGCCAAAAAAGAGTTCTTGATGGCAGCTAATGCCTCTTATCAGGTATATGTTTCAAATATTCGTCAGAATCTCAAATCTGATCCTAAATCTTTTTGGAGCTTCGTTAACAGTAAGAGGAAAGTCAATGATTATCCAATATCGTTATTTTTAAACAATATTAAGAGTTCTGACACGGATAATGGGCCAGATACTCGATACCTGGCAAGCAAGCAAGCAATGATTTTTTTGCTGAATAGCAAGAAATGGCATACTCGATCAATTTTCTCTGGCAAGCAAGGAATAAATCAACGAAGAATTTGCGATAAAACCCGCCATTTTTGCTAGCTAGCAAGTTGCGATTTGCTAGAGAATCGAGTATCTGGCCCATTATCTGCAATCTTTTTGCAGACTTTTTTCAATCTGCTTTTTGTGACTCAAACTGTGATATAGATTATACATATTTTAAATACTTAAAAAATATTCCTTTGACGACTTTAACTATGAAGGATTTATTTCTTGGCGAATGTGATATTATTGACAGTATTAAGACACTAGATAGTAAATTTTCATGTGGCCCTGATGGCGTTCCTTCTGTTGTTTTGTTAGGATTCTAATGATCATTCATAATGGTCATTGATAAAAACAATTAAGCTTCATTTCTTAGATATAATTTAGTCAACTAATTGAAAACAGATGTAATTGGATTTCCTAATTTGATTATGAGCTATTTAAAAAATCGGTCAAATGTCCAAACACGGAACGACAGATGTTTAAACACAAGAACTGAAATATGATAACATAAACAATTGTTGTATCATTATCACAATTAAGTCACTCATGCAATCCAGTGAGGCAATCCAATGCACCTAGGTTTTTGTTGACACAGCAGAAAGTAGAATTCACGGTCATGAAATGAAATGAAGTGCTGATCGGAAACAAAACCATTAGGCTAGGAAAGACCTTGAAATGTTTTAATAATAAATGAATATGTTTTTAAGAATATCGTAACATTTATGTAAGCGGAAGAATTCAACTTCCGCCTAGAGTATTTAGTTATAAAAGAAAGTAATTAAGTGTCAGTCAATGAGTAATAAGTGAAGAGTTTGAGAAATTAGTCTGCAGAGTTCAGTAATAAGTAAGAATTGAGAAGTCAAGTAATAATCAAACAGTCGGGATTCGAGAATGTTGAGAGTTAAGAATTAGTTTAAGAAGAGCAGTTTTTGAAAGTAAAGTTTTTAAAGTCGAGTTTACAAGGCAGAGTTGTTAAAGAAGAGTAAAATAATTCAAGTGTTAAAATAAAGATATAAAAAAGAAGGATTGAAAGTGTTTCATTTGTGTTCCCCATTACCTCCACCAACTACACACCACATAATTGGCGCAGCCGGACAGCGATTTGTCAAATATTTTTTTTTGACATTTTAAAACCGAACCTTAAACTTCCTTAAAGTGGTGTAAAAGAGTAGTGGCAGAACATTAAACGTGAAAATGGTGTAGTGAAATAATAATTGTAAAGACGAAGCAGATGAATTAAAACAACAAAGATAAATAGATAGAATAGACAACGGGAAACAGACTGGAAAACATTCATCAAATAAAGAAGCAGAAAAAAAAATTCGTCTACTTGCAAGAGGCGAAATAAAAACAAAGGAGTATCATCACTAATTCAACTGTTAAGAGGCGTAAAAAAATCAACTTTAAATCGGCAGAATACTGTGAAATATCACTAGAACGATTCTCACCAAATCCGTCATCTCTAGATCTACTTTCAAGAGGCGAGAAAAAAATCAACGAAGGATCATCTTAAATCAGCTATTTGAAAAGGCGCAGTAGAATCAGCTTTAAATCATCTTTCAAGAGGCAATAAGACCAGCAGACAGTGGAACCGTAAGATTGGAGCAGCTAATCACAAACCAACAGAGGAAATCACCTAGCAGCAAACAGTTAAAAATTCAGGAGCCGACAATAATCAACAATGGAGATTTTGATTATTGGTATCTGTTGTGTAGCCAGAGGGTAAAGACGGCTGCAAATGTCAAACCCCTAGCGCCGCCTATCGGCAGTTCAAGACTGGGAGTCAAACTCTGTACATATCGCTCCGCATTAAATATTAATTATAGTAGTGATCTGTGTATTATTTATATCCCCGATACGCCCATTCAACAGATCACAACAGTGGCGACGAGGACTGATTCGAGTTCGCGCAATTAAAGTGTTTTAAGACAATTAAAGTTCATTTCGTTTATTCCCTTTTTTTTTCTTTTTCCTTCGCGAGTGGAAATTTATATAAAATGGCGGATTTAGCAGATGTTCTCAAAATGTTGGCGGAAGGCCAACAGCGAGCGGCGGAGGGCCAACAGCGAGCGGCGGAAAGCCAACGGCAAACGGACGAACGCATTGCAGCTCTGATGGCACGTCTTGTGGGAGGCGAAAATTCTGGAAATTCTCTGCCGGCTGCAATTCCAACGTCAACAATTTTTAAGGACCTGTCGTTGCGCATGAATCAATTCACGTTCTGTCCGGAGGAGAACCTGACCTGCGACCGCTGGTACGATCGTTATCAGACAATTTTCGATGAGGACGCCGCAGCTCTCACCAATGCGCAGAAAGTCAGCCTGCTGACTGAAAAGCTTAGTGACATCGACTACCAGAAGTTCGCCGACGCAATTTTGCCAGCATCAAAAGCCAACGTAGCGTTTGACGTCGCAGTGGAAAAATTGAAATCGTTGTTTGCGCGCACAGAGTCAATTTTCGTGCGGCGTTTGAGGGTTTTCGAAGTCGAGCGTGAATCAGGTCAGAAGATGAAAGAGTTTGCGAGCAGAGTCAACATGCGCTGTGAAAAATTCAATTTGGCAACGTGTGAGGTCAGCGATCTAAAGGTGCTCATTTTCGTCAAAGGCCTGAACGACCATCACATTCAACAGAAGCTGAAGATCAGGATCGAGGAGAACGAGAAGGTGCGAGCAGCCGCAGCAGCTCCAAGCAGCGCCATTCCCAAGCTCACGCTTGATGAAATCTGCGAGATGGCAGTCGCGTTAGAGAAGCTGAGAACCGACTCAGCTTTGACTGATCAGGAATCCTTAAAGATCAAACCAGCAGCGTCCAGCAGCGATACTCTTGTTGCACAGCAGCAAAGTAACAACCCCAAGGGCGGGCAAAGAAGAAATCAGCGAACATTAAGAGGTCAGCAGCCCAGACAGGATGATCCCTTGGCGGTCCCCATTAACAATTGCCATTTCTGTGGTGAGCTTCACTGGCATAGTGACTGCCCCTTTTTAGAGAAGCAATGCTTCAACTGCCAACAGAAGGGTCACAAAGCCACTCACTGCGAGGCAGCGGCAAAGTACCTGGCATGGGAAAAGGCACGCAGAGAGAGAAACCGATCCAACCGGAATTCGGGGCGTCGTCGCAGCAACGCCGTTCACGCATCATCGATCTCGACGCGCAAATTTGTCGAGCCAGCAATTGACAATACGAAGTTTCGCCTTCAGCTGGATTCCGGTTCCGACTGGACGATCATCGGCGAGAAGAACTGGAGGAAGTTGGGCTCACCAAAACTCACAGCATGTGAAGAACAAGCTATCAGCGCATCAGGTGATCAGGTTTCCATGCTCGGAAAATTCAATGCCCGATTGAAGCTTCACGGACGAGAAGATGTTGGCCCGTGCTACGTTGCCAAGTCAAATCACCTAAATGTCCTCGGGAATGACTGGATGGAAGCTCTTAACCTTTGGAGCGTTCCCATCACCGGAATTTGCAACAACATTGCAGCAGCAGCATCGCAGCTGGAGGGTGAGTTGAAACAAACCTTTCCAAGTCTTTTTTCAGACTCGCTGGGTCTCTGTGTAAAGAAGGCGTCTCTTTCGCTTGTGCCCGACGCAAAGCCCATTTTCCGAAAGAGCCGACCCGTCCCATTCGCCGCAGCGAAGAAAATTGAAGACGAGCTTAAGCGTCTTCAGCTTCTTGGCGTCATTTCGCCAGTCAGACATGCAATGTACGCAGCTCCAATAGTGGCCGTGAAGAAAAAGGATGGACGTGTTCGTGTCTGTGCAGATTATTCCACCGGCCTGAATAATTCACTACAACCAGAGGGTTTTCCGTTGCCAACGCCGGATGAAATCTTCGCACAAATCTCATCGTTCAAGATATTCAGCAGAATCGACCTGTCAGTTGCCTTCCTGCAAATTGAGCTCGACGAGAGTTCAAAAGATCTGATGACAATAAATACCCACTGTGGCCTTTTCCGGGTGAATCGTCTGCAACCTGGTGTCAAGCCTGCACCGGGAATCTTTCAGAAGTTGGTCTGCGAAATGATGTCGGGTGCAAAAGGCGTTTTTCCCTTCATCGACGACTTCATCGTGGGCGGCACTGACGAACAGGATCATCGCAAGAACCTGTTGGAAGCATTGTCGCGCATTCGGGACTTTGGGTTCCATCTCAAGCTCGAGAAATGCTCATTCGCACAGAAACAGATCGAGTTCCTGGGCCATATCATCAACGCCAACGGCATCAAACCAAGTCCCGAGAAGCTTGCCACTCTCGAAGGCATTCCAGCACCAGTGGATGTTCCGCAACTTCAAGCATTTCTCGGTGCCGTTACTTGGTACTCGAAGTTTATTCCGAACATTAAAGAATTTCGGGGTCCCCTGGATGAACTGCTTGGTAAAGATGTCGAATTCGTGTGGCAGCAGAGGCACCAAGAAGCTTTCGAGCGGCTCAAGAAGGTTTTGGCTTCGGACTTGGCGCTTGTGCATTACGACCCAAAGAAGAGGCTGATCGTTGCAGCTGATGCCTCGAGTTATGGCATGGGGGCTGTGCTTCTTCACGAGTTGAACGATGGATCAAAACGACCTGTGATGCACGCAGCCCGTGCGTTTTCAGCCACGGAGAAAAATTACCCGCAGATTCAGCGAGAGGCCCTCGCACTCATCTTTGCGCTCAAGAAGTTCCATCGCTATGTGTATGGCCGACATTTCGAACTTCAGACTGATCATCAACCGCTCCTCGCAATTTTCGGAAGCAAAAAGGGCATTCCGGTTCATACAGCAAGCCGGCTTCAACGCTATGCATTGATTTTGTTGGCATACGATTTCGACATCCGCTACATCGACACGAACAGTTTCGCTTATGCCGACTTCATCTCTCGACTTATCAGCACACATGAGCGACCTGACGAGGACGTCGTTATTGGAAGCATGGAAAGAAGGAAAAATCATCATGGCACTCCATCGTCTTTCCCTGAAATGAAAACCGTAAGGGAGGGTTTCATCGCGAAAGTCATTGCTGAGACACCCGATACATGTTTTGCTGTCGACACCGCGAAGATGCTGCCAGTCACATTCGAGGCGATTCAGGATGAAACAAACCGAAACGAAGCACTCAAACAAGCAGTGGCGTACATCGAGAACGGCTGGCCTGAGGAAAAGGACCGAATCACCAGTCAAGAAGTGTCAGAGTTGTTCCAGCGACGGGCGTCGCTTATAGTCATCGAGGGCTGCATTTTCTTTGGAGACCGAATCATCATCCCCAAGCGTTATCGGACTGATGTTCTCAAGGAACTGCACAAAGGTCATCCCGGTATGGAGAGGATGAAGCTGTTGGCGCGACAAACAGTATTCTGGCCATCCATCGACGGCGATATCGAAAACTACGTTCGCTGTTGCAACGCTTGCGCAACAAACAGTTTTTCGCCCATCAAAGCGCCGCTTCAGTTATGGCCCGTCCCAACGGCTCCATGGTCACGCCTGCACATTGACTTTGCGGGCCCGGTCGACGGGTTCTGGTATCTCGTGATCATTGACGCATTCTCAAAATGGCCAAAGGTTTTCAAGATGGCTTCAACGACGACCCAACAGACAATCGAGCGCCTAGAAGAAACATTTGCACGTCACGGCTTGTGCGACACGATTGTTTCAGACAACGGACCGCAGTTCACGTCCGAGCTCTTCCAGAAGTTCTGCAGCAGCAATGGCATCGAGCACATCACCTCGTCACCTTATCACCCGCAATCGAACGGCCAAGCGGAACGCTTCGTGCAAACGCTCAAACAGGCAATGAAAAAGATGGCAGGCGAGGGAAATGCAAATGACATTTTGCGCAAGTTCCTATCAAGCTATCGTTCTACACCATCACACAACCTCGGCATGAAATCCCCGCACGAGCTGATGGCTGGCCATAGAATGAAGACGGTTCTCGACCTGTCCAAGCCACCGACAAGATTACCGACGAATCGAAACGCAAGCATGGAACAGCAGTTCAACTCGCACCACGGAGCTAGACAGCGGGATTTTGAGATCGGCGACAAGGTTTTCGTCAAGCTTTATTCAAGCAACACGAAATGGAGATGGGTGGCAGGAGAAGTTTTGCGAAAGGTCGGCAGTGTCAACTACGAAATCAAAACGAGCGAACGAAAAATTCAGGCACACGCAAATCAGCTTAAGAGACGTTTTACCTTCCTTGCGGAAAGCAACCCGCTTTTGGACGCATTCGACATGGATCCACTGCCCCATGTAGCTATTGAGCCGGAGATTGTGCCCGAGCAAGAAGTTGATGTTCCAACAGCGGAGCAGGTTCCAGAGGCAGCACCATTGCGACGATCGCAGCGAGCAACAGCTGGAGTTCCCCCACCGCATTTTCGAGACTACGTGCGAGCTGTGAGGACATCGGAGAGTTGAGATTTTTTTGTTTATTGTCAAAATTTGTATTTTTTTTATTTTGTTTGCAATGTTTTCATCTTAAATGGGGAGAGATGTTGTGTAGCCAGAGGGTAAAGACGGCTGCAAATGTCAAACCCCTAGCGCCGCCTATCGGCAGTTCAAGACTGGGAGTCAAACTCTGTACATATCGCTCCGCATTAAATATTAATTATAGTAGTGATCTGTGTATTATTTATATCCCCGATACGCCCATTCAACAGATCACAACAGTATGTAAGAAAGTTATGTAAAACTATCCATTAGTATAAATTATCCATAAGTACAAAGAATTAAGTCGTATTTTGTTTTGAAAGTTGATTAAGCTACGCGGTTGTTCGAAAGTTTCATAAAAAAAAACGGGATTAGAATAAAAATCGAGTTTTAGTGTATAGTAAATGCCGGGAAGACGCAGAGAAAACATATTTACAAAAGAAGAAGTTGAAGAAATTAAAAAACTGCAAATAGATATTGAAGTGTTCAGAGAAAGGCAAGAATTTTACAAGAACGAGGCTAAGAAAATTACGGAAGAATTAGGGTATTTTCAAGAACTATTACTTTCAGAACTTAAGTCAAAAGTTACATCTCACGAGTACGATGAATTGAAAAAACAAATTACAGAAAATCCACACGAAGTATCAGTAGGTAGGTTAACTGAAAGTCTTTTTGATGTGTACATCGATTCAATAAATAAAACACAAGTACTGCTATATGAAGAAATAAATAATTTAAAGGAAAATAACGGGTTTTTGAATAGGGAATGGAAAAATAGCAAGGGCCTAATAGAAGAGGCAGAAGAAATAAATTCAAAATTGAATTCTCAAATTATAGAAGTAGGTTTAGAATTGAGGCTTTTACAATCAAAATTGCCACCAAATTCACAGCTAGAACACATAGAAAGTATATTAGGGTCAAGTATCTTTGAAGGGAAAATTAGTAGTATTGGAAATAATCAAGAGAGTGATAGTATAACGTATTCCACAAAAATCACGGGTTTAAAACAAGAAATTACAAAATTAAATTCGCAAAACGAACTTTTAAAAGGTAAACTTCAACAAGTTCAGACAACTAAAAATCTGATCATGACTGGAAAAAGCGATGAAACAATTCAAAGTTACGAAGCGGATGCCGCGCAAAGAATTGCGGAATTTATTGCGAGAAATTTGCCAAAATTTTCGGGCGAGTGTGCACAAAACCGAGATTCTGTTTTACATCATTACTTGACGACAACAAAGGCATATCATAATACTTAAGAAGCTGAAAAACAAATTATTTTTGTAAAGCTTCTACCCAGTTTTAGCCTGTCAGGGGAAGCACTTCAATTGGCAATCAATAATAAAATTGAACGTTTCGAGGATTTGGAAGAAATACTTTCCAAACAATATTTCCCAAAAAAATCCCTGGTAGAACTTTGTGATGAACTGCGTAATTGTAAACAAAAGTATAATGAAAGTGTGTTCGATTTCGGACACAGAGTAATGAAGCAACTTAGTTTATGTAAGGAGGTCATCAGTCAATTATACCCCGGTGCACGGAAAGAGTTTGACCAGGAATACGACAAGATAGCGTTAAACACGTTCAAGCATGGCTTGCTTAATTCAGCATTAAGGCATTATGCTCATACGCAGGAAGGAAATATTGTCGAACTAACAGCAAAAGTAAGTTCAATAGAAAAAATTGAAAACCAACACGTAATACCTAGCAATAATCAACTAAATTCAAACATGAATCAATACGTTAACAATGGTTTAAATTCTAACACAAGATATTTTAGTAGGCAACAGTTTAATAGAGACCCGAGTAATTTAAACAGAAATTATAACAGCAATAATCAACGCAGTTTTAATAGCCAAAACGTAAATTATAACAATAATCAGCGCAATTTTAACAGGAATTATAATAATCAAAATAGAAATTTTAACAGTAATAGTCAACGTAATTTTAATAGGGAACCAAATGGCCTGAATAGAAGTAACCAAGATAGGAATTTTAATCAGAATCCACTAATTTGTTACAAATGCGGGGGAACAAACCACACGCAACGTGAATGTAGGTCAAGGGAACCACCACCCCAAGTTAGATGTAACTATTGCCAAAGAATTGGTCATTTAGAATCAGATTGTAGACAAAAAATGAGAAATTCAAATGTGGGATTAACTATATCAAATGCATGTAATTTTTGTTTGAGTCCACATCATGTTACAAATGAATGTAGATTAAAGGAACGTTGGGAAAATCTAAATGTTTCGGGAAACGGACAACGGCCGGCTGCAAGCACCCCAGTCAGGCAATAAAATTAAGTGAGAAAATCTTAGGGTGTAATCAGCCCCAACCCCATTTAGAATTTAAAGAATCAGAGCAAAATTTTAATCAAAGTCGAAATCAGAGCAGTATTGTAGAAGCCATTAGAACACCAATGGTCCAATTTCCTTTAGATATAGTACGAAATAATAAGGCAAGTTTATTAATAGATACGGGGGCTGATGTAAGTTTAATAAAAAAATCAAGTTTAAAAAACAACGGTTCAGATAGACGAAAATACGAAATTGGAAATTAGAGGAGTATGTGGAAAAACTTATACATTAGGTACCTGTCATGGGGAAATATTATTGGGTAACAAAATAAGTTGCGATTTTCAAGTAATAGACGAAGATGTACATTTGCCAGGGGATGGTTTAACAGGAAGCGATATTTTAACGAAGCATATAAACATAGAAGGTCCTAATAAACAAATCGTTTTTCCACGGGAAGGGATAAAATTACCAATGTATCCAGGAAAATATGCGACAGAATCAACAGAAAAGTGTCAATGTCAGATTGAACAAGATGAAGTATTTGACAATTGCGTGGGGGACAGCGACCAGTCACAAGTTTGCCTTGAGGGGACAATTAGCTTTACAGGAGGTACTAATGACTCTGAGGAGACTAGCCCATCCTGTTTGGAGCACTTGTGCAAACCGGAGTCCTATCACCCTGAGGGGATCGATTCCATGGGTAGAAATTGTGTTGAATATGGAGAATTGCACTCACAAGAAATTAATACTTGTGTTCATGGTGAAATTTCACATTCACAATTGGCCAAAAAATCAAATACTAAACCATCTAACTATTTGAATAAGTCTTTTAAGGATATTAATGAGACTCCGAGAGAAGTTAATATCTGGGGTAAAACCGATGATTTTTATTTGGAATCTTTTTTCGGTGAATTTAACCCTGAAGACGCTTCAATAAGTAAGTCAGACACACTTTCTGTGCCAAAAGAAAGAAGTATTCTAGAGACTCAGAGAGAAAAGGATACCGATTTCAGAAGCAAATCGCTATTTTCCAACGAGTTAGATTTTAAAACTATAATTCCCGCTCGAAGCGAAAAGATTGTATTAGTTAAAGTAAACGATGATCAAGAGAAAATATGTTACGCAGAAGAACTAAAGCCAGGGGTATATATGGGAAACTGACTGATTAAGGGAAAAGATAAAGTAGCTAAAGTAAGTGTTTTAAATATGAATAATGAAGATATAATATTGGAAGATTATAGGCCGAAAATGGAACCGGCATTAGAGTTTTTTATTTGCGAATTAAATGAAGATATATGTGAAGATTTTGAAAAAGAAAATAGTAAGGATATTTTTCCGAGATTACAGAAACATAGTGAAATAAATGGCGTTAGGGAAAAAATAAATGGAAATAAGGTTAACGATGAAATACAGGTGAATAATAATGGTCGTAATATGAGAAAAAAATAGTAATCATAATAGTGGTTTTGTGTGGATATGCAAAGCTTGTTCGAGTTCTTCGATTAAAATATTAGCAGCAAAAATTGACGACCTAGTGGTACAGGTGAAAAAATTATCGATGAAGGATGCTGTTATCCCAGAGCCCAAGCGACGTTCTCTTTCTAACTTCGATTCTAACACCAGCAAAAAATCATCGTCTACTTCATCTCTGCCCATCAATGTCAACAATGAATCGCCTATTACAAGAATTACTCGAAGTAAGTCTAAATCAGTAACGCATCTGAAAACATCTACATCTTCAACATTGAGATCAACTAATGCGTCAGCTGTTTCCGCTCGATCAGCTACTATTTCCAATAATAATTGCGCAACTTCAGCTTCGTCTTCTGGTACTATTGCGGTTCCACGGCAGGATCCTGTTATGCCATCTACACCAGTAATTTCGTCGAATTCCTCGAGCACTTCTGGTTGTTTGAATGCGAATGCAACTCCGGAGGTCACTGACCTTATCGTTCCAGCAGCTATGCCACGTTGGATTCTAGTCTCCCATTGTGATAAGAGAACATCAGCTGACTCCATTATTCGCTATGTCGCTAGCAAGATAGATATTGAGGATCCCTCTAAACTTTTATGCTTCAGCCTTTTGAGGAAAGATGCGAACATGGATGAGATATCTTTTGTATCATTTAAACTTCGTGTGCCTAACAACATTCACGATAGAGTAATTAGCAGGAGCTTCTGGCCGAAAGGACTTCTCATCAAAGAATTTGTCAATCAATATTTTCGAAAACTACCGATTCCAACTCAAATAATTTAGCTTTCAGAGATAAATATTCAATTTACGTTTATTATCATAATGTTCAAGGATTAAGATCTCGATGTAATGACTTTTACTTACGTTGTTTATCATCTGATTATGATTGCATAATATTAACTGAAACATGGCTCGTATCTTCGATCAGTTCTTCTGAATTATTTGACTCCAAATTCAATGTTTATCGTAAGGACCGTTCATCCTTTACTAGCAGTAAATTACACGGTGGCGGAGTTTTGATAGCTGTTAAAAATCATTTTTCAACTTCCCGTATTGTTCTTCCTGGTAGTGACTCTTTAGAATGCGTTTCTGTTTTGGTCTCGTTATCTCATAAACATATATTTCTTCATTGTTTGTATATTCCGCCGAACTCCACTTTTTCAGTTTATGAAAGCCATGTTAATGTCCTGAAATCATTGTGTGACAGAGTTCGCTGTATAGATTCAGTTTTCGTTTTTGGTGATTTTAATTTACCCAATATTTCCTGGAAATTCGACAGCGAGAACTTGAGAACCCTGGTGCCTTTTAAAGTTAGAGGTTCAATCGATTCGTTTACCATTGATTCTATTTTATCTTATGGCTTAACTCAAATAAATTTTATTCATAATGACTTTGGTAATACTCTCGATTTGATTTTTTCTTCCAATCCTGAAGTTTCTAGGGTGCTCGAATGTGATTTTTCTCTCCGAAATGAAAATCAGTTTCATCGTGCAATAAATTTGAATATTAATACCACCTGTGATAATTCCAAAGTAACTGACAAACACTTTGTACTTGACTTCAGGAATGCTGACATGGCTAAGCTCAATTTGTATCTTTTTTCTATAGACTGGAAGAGTATCTTCGACTTATGTGTTTCTGTAGATGATTTCGTCTTTAACTTTTATTGTCTTCTGTATGTTGGTTTTGAATTATTTGTTCCAAAAAAGAATCTTTCCATAAATGGACATCCTCCGTGGTATACTAAGTCTCTAATTAAACTTAAAAGCGCTAAACGTAAAGCATACAAATTATACATAAATACTGGTTACACCTCAAACTATAACACTTATTCGACTCTGCGCAGAAAATTCGTAAATGAACAGAAATCGAATTATAAAAATTATTTGTTAAATCTTCAGCGCAATCTAACTAGACATCCATCTAAATTCTGGTCGTTTGTTAACTTAAAGAGGAAATCTTCTGGTTACCCTAAAAGAATATTTTATAATAACTCCATTGCAACTTCAGAAGAACAGATTGTCAACCTTTTCGCTGATTATTTTGAGAGTGTCTATGACAACTCACCCATCAAGAACTGTTTTAAATCATCAAATGATTATAGTTCAATTGATGTTGGCTTAGTTGAGCTTGATCTTGATACCATTCTTGAGGAATTAGGCAAGGTTGATATTAAAAAAGGAGCTGGTCCTGACTTGGTCCCTCCTGTTATCCTTAAGAATTGTGCGAATAGCTTAGCCTATCCGTTACACCTCTTATTCAATTTTTCATTAAAAACTGGAGTTTTCCCCTCAGCTTGGAAAATCTCTTACATAATTCCTGTCCTCAAAGGTGGCTGTAAAAGTGATGCGTCTAACTATAGACCAATTGCTATCTTGCCTACGATTGCCAAATTCTTTGAAAAATTGATTTGTAGCGTTCTGACTTCTTCGTTTAAGCAACACATTTCTATTTATCAGCACGGTTTTATTAAGGGTCGGTCAACTACCACGAATTTATTAGAGTTTACAAATTTCTGCAGTAACAGTATCGAAGAGGGTCATCAGGTTGACGTCATTTACACGGATTTTTCGAAAGCGTTTGATAGAGTTAATCATAATTTACTCTTGACAAAACCTCAATTAATTGGCATGCATTCTAGTCTTCTTAAGTGGCTAACGTCTTATTTATTTAATCGATTGCAATTAGTAAAAATTCACAATTATTTTTCAAGAGCGTTTGTCATTCGCTCCGGGGTTCCTCAAGGAAGCCATCTCGGACCTTTGTTATTTATTTTATTTATTAATGATTTATGTGATGTTCTAATATCGTCCAGGTTATTATTATATGCTGACGATGCTAAACTTTATCGTGTCATTGATTGTTTGGAAGATTCTTTTATGTTGCAAAATGATTTCAACGTATTGTCTACTTGGTGTGTAGAAAATCATATTAGTTTAAATGTCGCTAAATGTTCAACCATGTCATTTTATCGAAAGATTAATCCAATCATTTTTAATTATGAAATCAACAATGTTATTCTCAACAGAGTCTCTATGATAAAAGATCTTGGGGTGATTTTTGACACCAAACTAACCTTTGTACCTCATATTGACTATATTATATCTAGAGCAAATGGATTACTTGGATTCATCATTCGATTTTCCCGAGAGATTTCTGATCCTTATGCATTGAAAAGTTTATTCATTTCAATTGTCAGATCGATCTTAGAATATGCGTGTGTTGTATGGAGTCCTAACTTTGAGGTTCATATAAGCCGTATAGAGTCAATCCAGAGGCGTTTTCTCAGGTTTGCTCTTCGTAGGCTGAACTGGGACAACGCTCTTGAATTACCTCCATATGAATCGAGGCGTAAGTTAATTGACCTTGACTCCTTGAGCTCTCGGCGGGATTTGTTAGGTGTGCTATTTATTTTTAATGTAATATCTGGTGTTGTTGATTCTCCAGTCCTTTTGTCCAAAATTAATTTTAATGTGGCTCCTCGTCAGCTTAGGCACCACATCTTCATAAATTTGCCTTTCCATAGAACTGTTTATGGGGTGAACGAGCCAATTACGAATATGTGTGCTTTATTTAATAATTGCGCAGATGTTTTTGATTTTAATATTTCGCGTAACATGTTTCGGAGAAAAGTTTTAAGTAAATTATAATTTTCTTTTTTTTTCTGTTTTTTGCATAATTTTTCAATATTTCTATTATCTATTTTTATTTATTTTATAATTTTCTCTATTTTTATTTATTTTATAATTTTTGTTAGTTTTCTCTTTGCTTGGAATCGGCCGGTTAGGAAATTATACCTGTTGGCTATGTATATATATAAATATAAAATATAAAATATAAAAAATGATAAAGATACATTATAATGATGTAACGCGTAAAAAGGAAAAAAAAATAAGAGTATTGAATAATTATGGGACAAAAAGAAATATATTTTTTAGAAAAGATAAGGAAATAGACAAAGAAATAAAGAACGAGACTAAAGAGAAAATAAATACAAGAGGAAATATAGATGAAAACTTTAACAATAATTATTATAAAACTAAATCTACAGGATATACGAAAGAAACTTGGAGAATTGCGGAAATTATAAAAGGTTTAAATTTAAACGAAGAGTATAACGAGGAAGAGAAAAGAGCAATAATCGAAATTTGTGCAGAATATAATGAATTATTTCATCTCACGGGAGATAAGTTGACATACACTACAGCGCAAACCCATAGAATACCAGTAAAGGGTAGTCAAGCGCCCGTTAACCAGAAAATGTATCGGTTACCAGAGACTCAACGTCAAGTTATTTTAGAACAGGTGGAAGATATGTTAGAGAACGACATAATAGAGCCAAGTAAAAGCCCTTGGAATTCTCCATTACTGGTAGTACCTAAGAAAGCAGGCCCAGATGGTAAGAAACGGTGGTGAGTGGTTGTAGACTATCGAAAATTAAACGATATAACAATAGGAAATGCATTTCCACTGCCGAGAATTGAAGATATTCTTGACCAGTTGGGACATTGTCGTTATTTCACCACTCTAGATTTGGCTAGTGGATACCATCAGCAGAGAAAAAAGAATCTAGAGAATAAACTCTTAGAACAAATTTTTAGAGAAAATTTTTCCACCGTGAGAGGAAGCAAGAGGATCCGATGTAACACGCAAAAAAATTATCCATTCGATTCCTCCATCTCATTGAATAGATACGACGAAAATGATTCTCTCTGCTTCGTGCTCCCTAGTCTAAAAGTATTTAACTTTAAGGCCGTAGCTAGTAAATGATAGGGACCTTTTCCCCCCCTTCGACGGGGAAATTTGTCGAAAATTTGTTCGGCAGAGTTTTTTCTATGCTTCCTTATTCTATGCCATCAGGTCCTCGTTGAAGACGAAGATCGGGAGAAAACTGCTTTTAGTACGATTTTTGGACATTACCAATTTAAAAGGATGCCTTTCGGGTTAAAAGGAGCACCTGCGACGTTTCAGCAGATGATGAATCAAGTGTTGACAGGCTTACAAGGATGGAAATGTTTTGTTTATTTGGATGACATCGTCATTCACGGCAAAAATTTATCCGATCATAATAAAAAATTACGTGAAGTTTTTAGTCAATTATCAAAATTCAATTTAAAATTACAATTAGAGAAATGTCATTTTTTGAAAAAAGAAGTAGTATATTTAGGACACGTTTGCTCCGAAAAAGGCGCGATGCCTGATCCTGTAAAAACGGCCTGCGTACAAACCTTCCCTGTTCCAAAAACGGTTAGACAAGTCCAATCATTCTTAGGGTTGGCTAACTACTATCGAAAATTCATCCCAAATTTTTCGAAGATCGCAGAACCCATAAATAAATTACTTCGTAAGGACACAAAATTCAAATGGACTCAGGAATGTGAAAAAGCATTCGCAGAATTGAAAGAAAAATTGATTAATCCACCGTTATTGCGATATCCAGATTTCTTGAAACCTTTTACGTTAACGACCGATGCCAGTAACGAAGCTTTAGGTGCAGTTTTATCTCAAGGTGAAAATGGGGTCGAACACCCAATAGCATATGCTAGCAGATCTCTCAATCCAGCCGAGCGTAGATATTCCACTATCGAAAAAGAATTATTAGCCATAGTTTGGGCAACAAAAAATTTCAGGTGTTATCTTTACGGAAGATCATTCAAAATTCTAACAGATCATAAACCTTTAATTGGGGAATGTAGAGTAAAAGATTCAACATTCAGGTTGATAAAAATGCGGCATAAACTTTCGGAATATGATTACACAATTGAATATAAAGCAGGAAAATTGAATCAGGTTGCTGACGCTTTAAGTAGGATACCACAAGATAATACAGTACATCAAGAAGAAAATTCTCAGAATCAAAAAACCATTCTAGCAGTAACTAGAGCGCAAAGAAAAGCCATAGAACAGGAAGAAAATTTAACTAGGAACAATGACGAAAATACAATTAACACAGCGCAGGATCCTTTAAAAATTTTATCGGGAGAAAAAAATGAAGTAATAGAAATAACGAATTCTGAAGATATCAAAGAGATATTGAGAGCGTTTCACAACAATCCATTAGGTGGTCATCAAGGGATTTTTAAGACTTTTCGGAATATAAGGAAACAATATAAATGGAAAAATATGGGAAAAGATATTGCAAAATATATTAAAAACTGCCCGTCCTGCCAGAAAAATAAAAGCTGTCGCATGCATATGATGCCAATGGTAATTCCAAATACCGCTACGAGACCATTTGAGAAAGTTTATTTAGATATAGTAGGTCCTTTGGAAGAAACTGTTAACGGGGAAAAATATATTTTGACTTTCGAAGACGATTTAACTGGTTTTACAGATTGCTACGCTATTAATGATTTAGAAGCGTCCACAGTTGCAAAAATTTTTTTTGATCAAATAATTAGTAGATATGGTATTCCTTCTTTAGTCGTAACAGACCAGGACTCCAATTTCATGAGCGATATTTTTAAAAGACTGTGTAAATTGTTAAAAGTAAAAAAGGTCCAAACAACAGCCTACCACCCACAATCCAATGGCGCATTAGAAAGATCTCATAAATCTTTAGTAGAATACCTTCGAACATTCGTCGATAAAAATGTTAGAACATGGAACGATCATTTACGACAGGCCATGTTTGTCCATAATACAACTGTTCATCGTAGCACGGGATTCACCCCCATGGAAGTATTATATGGTTACAACCCATCGATTCCAACTGATCTTAAACATGAACCTCAACCATTATACAACTATGACGATTATGTTTTAGGCTTAAAATCCAAATTACAATCCGCGTATAAAATCGTCAGGGAAAATTTACAAAACAGTAAGGCAAAGACAAAAACCTACTACGATAGAAAGGTTTACCCCGTCAAATTCCACGTTGGGGACAAAGTTTTAGTAAAAGATGCGGCCAAAAAAGGAAAACTTTCACAAGTATGGTTAGTAGGGTGGGTCAATTTTTTTGGGGGGAAAGGGTATAGCAAGAAAAGAATCTACGGACATTTCTAAGACTTTTTGCCCAAGAAACCATGGGTCTAAAATCAATATCGAGCTGCCGGAAATTTCGTTGAAGTTTGGAAGTCGGAAAATGCTAAAAAATTGTACATTCACATACAAATGAGATAAAAAAGTTATTAATTTTTTTCTAAAAACTTGCCATAGGACGTTTTTTGGTATGAGAAATCTATTTTTGATATTTATTTTTTCCTAAGGGGTCCGCCAGATGGCGCTACAATGGAGTTTTTTGGTTTTTCTTCTATTTTAAACCGAAAAGTTATTTTTTTTTTTAAATTTATTTTTATGCGATTAATATACAATAGAAAAAAGGAAAATTTAATTATTTTCAATAATTTTATATTTAACAAACATAAATATTGATTTTTTTTTTCATTTTTTCCTCATTTAATTTTAAGTATTAATTTCACAATTTATCAAGTTATAAATTTTGTAAATCTTTCTTACTTTCCATTTTGGGTACTTTACATCGACTTTCCAATGTCGTTGCCATAACCATATCGCGATTTTTCTCGGTAACACGTCGTGAAGTGCCACTTAAAGGGTTATACTACCCAGGCGCGCTGAACAAAGAACTTTTTTTTGAGATTTTTTTTCTCGATTACTAACGAATGGATTAAAATGAAATTTTGAGGCTTGATGTATTTAGATATACAAAAAAAAATTTTTTTCAATTTTTGATACAAAATGGCACCGTGGCACTATATTACTTGAAAGTATGTTTTTCAAACTTGCGGTATCAGAAACTCAATCAATTTTCATCGGATTTACTTGAAATTTTAATTGTAACTTCTCAGATAGATTGTCTATGGAATTTTTTTTTTGAAAATTCATAAATTGGCATCAATTTTAATTTTTTTTCGTGTTTTTGGCAAAAAATCAACCTTAAATTGATTATCACAAATGTAATTTTTTATCAATCTTAACCTTTAATTGATGAGGTGGGTCCAGTGGACCATCATTCACTTTTTCTCTCGTTGCTATCTCTCATTTTTTCAGCACAGTGACTCTGAAATCTTCAATACCTTCATACAGTATGGTGTTGCATGCCGAGTTAAAACTACTAATTTGGTATGTGATTAGAACGTAGTGCGTTTGGATCATGTGGGTCCATTGAACCCCACCTCATCATTTACGCATATGATTTTCACCTCATAAATTAAGGGTTAAAAACCCTGTGTACTTCCAAAGACAATCTATCTGAGAAGTTACAATTAAAATTTCAAGTAAATCCGATGAAAATTGATTGAGTTTCTGATACCGCAAGTTTGAAAAACATACTTTCAAGTAATATAGTGCCACGGCGCCATTTTGTATCAACACTTGAAAAAAAAATTTTTTTGTATATCTAAATACATGTGTAATCAAGCCTCAAAATTTCATTTTAATCCATTCGTTAGTAATCGAGAAAAAAAAATCTCAAAAAAAAAGTTCATTGTACAGCGCGCCTGGGTAGTATAACCCCTTAAGTGGCACTTCATGACGTGTTACCGAGAAAAATCGCGATATGGTTATGGCAACGACATTGGAAAGTCGATGTAAAGTACCCAAAATGGAAAGTAAGAAAGATTTACAAAATTTATAACTTGATAAATTGTGAAATTAATACTTAAAATTAAATGAGGAAAAAATGAAAAAAAAAATCAATATTTATGTTTGTTAAATATAAAATTATTGAAAATAATTAAATTTTCCTTTTTTCTATTGTATATTAATCGCATAAAAATAAATTTAAAAAAAAAAATAACTTTTCGGTTTAAAATAGAAGAAAAACCAAAAAACTCCATTGTAGCGCCATCTGGCGGAGCCCTTAGGAAAAAATAAATATCAAAAATAGATTTCTCATACCAAAAAACCCCCTATGGCAAGTTTTTAGAAAAAAATTAATAACTTTTTTATCTCATTTGTATGTGAATGTACAATTTTTTAGCATTTTCCGACTTCCAAACTTCAACGAAATTTCCGGCAGCTCGATATTGATTTTAGACCCATGGTTCTTCGGGCAAAATGTCTTAGAATTGTCTGTAGATTCTTTTCTTGCTATACCCTTTGTCACTTTTTTTCGTCCCGAACAAATTGACCCACCCTAATGGTTAGGCCCATTTACCGTTGTAGAGATTCCGAACGAAATTAACACAATCATTATGGTTAACAAACGAAAAAAACGTATCCATAATAACCGTTTAAAACTGTTTAATGAATAATAGTCTATTATAACCGAGAATTATATAAAAACGTTAAAAGTATTTAGAATACTTGCATACATGTATGTATATAAACGGGAAAATTTTAGAGAAAAAAAAACCGAAATTCGTAAAGATACACAACAAATAAAATTAATTTGATAAAAAGAGCTTAATCAAAATTCACGAACAAAAGTAATAACATTAATATAAATATATAATTACTAGCAGACCCTACGTTGGCAGCTAAAAGTTTTTTGTATAAATTTTAGAATGCCAAAAAACCATAAATAACTTAAAAAGTTTTGGGAAAAAATGTTATCCTTACAGGACCTTCCGTTTAGAATTTTGAAAATTTAACATAGCTAAAACCTTGCTCCTGACAACGCACATCATTTTGCAAAGAACCGCGTAAAAATCGGTCCAGTAGTTTTTGAGTTTAGTGATATCGTACAGACATACAGGCAGACATAAAGACAGACATACATTCAGACAGACAGATAAACAGACAGACAGACAGACAAACAAACATCAATTTTTATATATATAGATAGATTGTCCTGCCTGTGTATATTTATTTACCAATGTAAAAATAAACATGAATGATTTGTATGTAATCTAGAATCTATAATTCGTTGTAGGAAAATGTGGGAGAATGAAAGATGGCTCATACAGATGAGAATCTATTATTTTTATTGGTATAAATTGATGATGAACTATATACATTTTTTTAAATAATTAACTTGAATTAACAATATTTTTGACTATTCCAGACGCTAATTGTACAAACTTAAAATAATTTAAACTAATGCTAACATTTAGCGTAACGCGAGGGGATAAACAATATTTTTGGTTTTCTGATTTGGTGCATAGATGTACAAAGTTTTTGGAGTTCCTACTCTGGAGCAAGCAACATATAGTTGACCATGCGAAAAACATGGTTTTTCTAAATTTAATCCGGCAACGCGCAGTGACTGCCCTTGAGCTTTGTTGATTGTCATCGCGAAAGCAAGACGCACAGGAAACTGTAGTCGTTTAAATGAGAAGGGCAAATCAGTGGGAATCATTGGAATGCGCGGAATCAGCACATCTTCTCCTTTACATTTGCCGTTAATAATTGTTGCTTCAATTACATTCGGCATCAGTTTTTTAACGGAAAGTCTAGTTCCGTTGCACAACTTTGGCGTGTTGAGATTCCGAAGGAGCAGTATTGGTGAGCCAACTTTCAATGTCAATATGTGCGGTGGCATTCCAGCAGGCTCCAATGAATTGAGAAATTCTACTGGATAATTAACAGCTTGATCCTCTTCTATAACTGTGTCAATGGATTTGTATTTCGTAACCACTCCAGGAATTTTTAATTGAATGTTATTATTAAGTCGATTGACGTCATCATTTTTTGGAGCTAAGATAGCACGCTCGCATAGCCAATTGTGATTCCTGAAATTGGTGGCGATGTTCGGGAAAACCTTATTTTCAAGATCTTCAATTGATGACTGAAGTTGACAGAAATTCAGTGGGAACGATATCTCCTGTGTTTCAGGAATAACTGGAAGTTTGCCGTCGCCCATATCCAAAAGTTGCTTGGCAAATGTTTGTGCAGAAACATCTCCAAATAAATGCACACGCATATTAGTCGACAGTGTAATTTTTTTCACATGTCGCCAGAGAGCCGAATTCTTCAGGCATGCGTTAAGCTCGTCTGCTGGTGTTGATCTTGGAATGATGGGCAATGTTTGACGGAAATCTCCAGCGAGCAATATCAGAGCTCCGCCCATTTGACGTTGATCGCTTCGAAAATCTCGCATAGTACGATCAAGTGCCTCAAGTCCTTTTTTATGGGCCATGGTACATTCATCCCAAATAATGATTTGGCATGTTTTCAATACAGTTGCCATCCCAGATGTTTTTCCAATGTTGCAAAGAGGATCTGCAGCTAGATTTAAATTCAATGGTAGCTTGAGAGCCGAATGCGCCGTGCGTCCTCCATCAAGTAGCGTTGCTGCAATCCCAGATGATGCCACAGCCAGAGCAATCTCATGCTTCATTCGAATTTCGGCGAGTATCAAATTGAGAAGAAATGTTTTTCCTGTGCCTCCTGGTGCATCAAGAAAAAGAAGTCCACCATTTCCGCCTCGTACATGATCCATAACTGTGTCGTACGCGAGTCGTTGATCGTTTGTTAAGCGCCTTTTCTGAGCCTCAACATAAACCTGTAGCGCATCGACGTCATATTGTTTTTCTCGCAATACGTCTCTATCGACAACATCGTTTCTGTCACGTACCGGTGAAAATAGTCCAAGCTGATTGAGGATTTTGTTGTTAATCGACATACACATATCCTCAAGTGATATCAGTGCTTCATTGAAAATGTCTTCCGAATACTGTACATCCAGACCGGGATTGTTTCTGCGTGCTCGGAGAAGTATGTCTTCGCTCATACTCTCTTTGTGTTTTTCCCATAGATCTTTGGGACCAGAAGGCGCACAGGTTGTCAAAATTATGGAGAACAGAGTTCGTATTTGATGAGCATTACGTGTTTCAGATGCTTCTGTCAATGTATTGTCCCAATGTTGATCATTTTCAAGCAAACCAAGTTTGAAACATGCTTCTCTGTATGTCTGACACACTTGACCATCAATGGTTTTGATTGCTTGAAACGATGTTGGTCCTTTGACCACGTGAAGCAGCATTCGCAAATAGTAGCATTCAGCATTATTTGGATGAACAGTATATACTCGTCCCAATGTGGCAGTAGAAAATATGCCAGCTATCGAAGAATGCCTGGCGCCTCGTTTTCTTCTGCAAAATATCTTCGTCGATTGATTCCAAGTGTAATAGTTGGGAACTTCGTGATATAGCAACGTTTTTGCGAATTCGTCAGTTGCACACAATTGGAAAAAAGCGGTCAATGTTGTGTTTGGTGGATCTGCAGCTCTCTGGGGTGCATTCTCTTCCGTGAAGTAGACTCGTTGACCGTTTTCCAAGTGAACACTGAGATGGATGACAGCAGGAAAACGTTCATGAATGTCGAAACCTAGGATTCTCCATACAGCTTCATTACTGCTAATATAACGTCCCATTTGAAATTGTTCGACTTCATTGACGGGTGCGTTGGGATTCGCAAGTCCGAAAACTGCCATATCGCTGCCTTTATTAACATATTTACATATGTATTTAATAGATTTAACCGAATTGCAGGCCTCCACGTTAATATGCGCATTGAATGATTTGGAAAGAATAGGAGAGTATGGCACAATCCATTGATTATCAATTTCAAAATCAACGTTATTGATTTTTATAGTTGCTGTGTGTCCCCCATCATCTGGTTTTCGTCGTCTGTACAGCGGATAACCATCGCCACCAGTTTGCGTTTCTTGGAGCATCTGACGTGGATAATTTTTGGTGCATTTTCCATCTTTCATGCATGGCGAATGAGGGTTGTGTGGTCCACATGGTCCGTGAATCATATGTTTTTTTACGATTTTAAATAATTCTGGATCTTCTTCCGGATCGGGCAGCTCAGCAGTAATGATATCGTCAATTTGAGTAGGAAGAATTTTTTCAACCAACCAAATTAAGATATGGGCATGTGGTAAACCTCTTTTCCGCCATTCGATCGAATACATCCAGCAGCGAGTTTCTCCGTATATATGGCTGTTAGTGATGAGATCGATAAAATGTATCAATTTTTGTTTGAAAACTCTCGCTGTGAGGTCATGCCGATGGGATGGTTGCTGGCCAGGCAGAAGTAAATCTTTGATTTCGGTCCAAGATGGATTGCATGTGAACGTGATGAAAAGATCTGGACGTCCATACTTGCGAACATATGTCAGAGCATCCTGAGCATATTCGTGCATGTGTCTTGGACTTCCAGTATACGAAGCCGGAAGTATAACCTTTTGTCCAATGTCAGTAACTGTTCCATCATTCGCAATAGCATCTCGTAAATGAATATACTGTTCGACTCGAAGTTTCGATTGATTGTAACGAATGTAATTCAGTCGTTCGCTTTCGACTTTAGCGTACATATCAACGATGAATTGTTGGAAAAGTTGACGACACTTCAGGATGTGGTTAGATTGTTGTGCTCGAATCATGATACGATATGCATAAAAATCCATACAACTGATTTTTTTCGTTGTCGTAGCACCTGTGACGGGATGGGTTTGATACAATTCGAGATGATATCCGTCTTCTCCACGCGGAAACAGTATTGGATATTGAAGTGCATCGTACGATCGGTGTGTTTCAGCAACACGTTGCTTGGTTTGATCTCGTCTGCTTATAACAATATCTCGCCGGTTAATCTCTGTTCCGACAATTACAGCTGCTACTTCAGGGACCGTTGGAGCATTGAAGTGTCTTTCATGCTCATTCAACGGCGTTTTATCTGCCCTGATAATGACTTTAAAGTCATCTGCTCCTACATTTTCTAATGCGGATTTGAAATCTCGGACCAAACAGTTGTGCTCGTGGAATAATGCTCGCAATTCAGCAATAATTTTCCGATCTGTTGTTACACTAAATGCACATCGTCGATCAATCTCTTCCTCGACATTGTCCATGAAATATATTTGCAAAAACTGTGCATCTTCTTCGGGCGCAGGAAGAAGAGAACCAATCTGATGATACACTTGTCCTTGGACTTTGAATGTAGGCATGAAATTACCATATTTTACAATATTCGTCGCTCCAAACGATGTCATTTGAAAGCATGAGTTGTATTTCCGAATATGTTGTAGAAAATGTTTGGACTCCCGATTAGTTCCAGCCACATAAGTTGAAAGTTGTTCTGGTGGCTCAGCCAGTGGTGGCAAATTGACTTTGCCATTGGAGCAACACATGCCAGGCGTTTCTCTTTGAAATTTCTTAGCGCCACAATGAGAGCACAAATTAGTCATTTTACCAATGACAACATGGCGATTACTACTGTAATCGTAGTCTTTATCGTAATTGAACGCCGCTTTCTTGAGATCGATTCTCGTTCTTGATTGACTGCGCCGTGAGCGTTCAGTTTCCCGGCGCGCGTCCCGCTCTTCAGATGTTTCAGCAGCTCTTGAAGTAGAGGCTCTGATCCGGTCAGTTTCCCGACGTGCGTCTCGTTCTTCAGATGTTTGAGCAGCTCTTGAAGTAGAGGCTCTGATCCGCTCAGTTTCTTGGCGTGCGTCTTGCTTTTCAGATGTTTCAGCAGCTCTTGAAGTAGAGGCTCTGATCCGGTCAGTTTCCCGACGTGCGTCTCGTTCTTCAGATGTTTGAGCAGCTCTTGAAGTAGAGGCTCTGATCCGCTCAGTTTCTTGGCGTGCGTCTTGCTTTTCAGATGTTTCAGCAGCTCTTGAAGTAGAGGCTCTGATCCGGTCAGTTTCCCGACGTGCGTTTCGCTCTTCAGATGTTTGAGCAGCTCTTGAAATAGAGGTTCTGATCCGGTCAGGTTCCCAACGTGCTTTTCGCTCTTCAGATGTTTCAGCAGCTCTTGAAGTAGAGGCTCTGATCCGGTCAGTTTCCCGACGTGCGTTTCGCTCTTCAGATGTTTCAGCAGCTCTTGAAGTAGAGGTTTTGATCCGGTCAGTTTCCCGACGTGCGTCTCGTTCTTCAGATGTTTGAGCAGCTCTTGAAGTAGAGGCTCTAATCCGCTCAGTTTCTTGGCGTGCGTCTCGCTCTTCAGATGTTTGAGCAGCTCTTGAAGTAGAGGCTCTGATCCGCTCAGTTTCTTGGCGTGTGTCTCGCTCTTCAGATGTTTCAGCAGATCTATTGGCTGACAATTGCCGCGTATGTCTGGTTGATCTACCAATGTTTGATTTTTTGAATGGCATTTCAAATAATTTCCAGTACTTAATTTCTAGTGCTTTATGTTCGTTGACGATGCCTTAATTGTCATGAAAAACTAAAATCTTTATTATTTACTTTTTCCTTTGATTTTCTGATTTCCTTGATGTTCCAATTTCTGCTTTTACTCTTATTCACTTCCTCACTATAACCTTTTTTTATTTATCTGCTTTTCTCCGTGCTCAATGTTACTTTTCTCACTTCTACAATTTTTACACGTAATTTCCTTCACCTTCAAAAATCACTTTCACAATTTTCTACTTTTTGTTGTAACCTAGTCGACTGACTTTTAACAACTGATTTATTACTCCTTGGTTCTCTAGTATTTATATCCTCCTAGTGCATTTGTTATTTCACAATCGGTATATTAGTAACCTATGTTGTTTGTGGCTCCACCCATTTCTGCCGAAAAGTTGAGAAAGTAATCTGGAAAAACCAAGCCAGCTGCAATCGACTTTCGATTTAATTGTCATTAAAAATCGATTAATCGATCAACACATGTTTGATAATACCCCAGATGGAAATGAAGTTTATAAAAAGTCCTAAGCGTATGGATGGTATTCGACAAAAACAACGCATGGACAACAAAAATTCCAAAAATTGTACCTAGTTTTCATTAAAAGAAAGTATTTTTTCTATATATATATAATAAAATGGATGTTGGTATGTATGTAGGTATATCAGATTAATAAACTCAAAAACTACTCGACCGATTTTTATGCGGTTTTTCATGATCCGCGCACTGCCAGGTGCAGATTTTTAGCTATGTTAGATTTTAAAAATTCGAAACGGAAGGTCTTGTAAGATTAACGCAAATATCCTTTTTCCAAGTCTTTCCGGAAAAATTGACAATATGAGGTTTTCGGGGTCGCTGATTACGAATCTGGCGTTGGAATTTCAAAATTCGAAACGGAAGGTCCTGTAAGGATAACACAAATGTCCTGTTTATAATTTATTGTCGGGAAAACGGGGCACTATGCGGCCAATAGGTCTTGTGAGCGGACATAATTTAAAAAATGTGACTTTTAAATTTGTCAAAACGATAGATTGTAGGTGCTGTAGAACCGTTTGAAGTTATTCGATATTTTATCAAATAATGGTACTTCAAATGTCCAAAAACAAAACTCGAAATAGATTTATTGATTTTCAATATTTTTTATGAACTTTAAAAAGTTACCATTTCCTTATATTTCCACCTAAACTTACAAACTATTAGAATTAGCTTTAAAATGGGGAAAAAAGGAACCACATATGTTGATTTTGGGCTTAGTTGTGATATATTTTGTAAACTACATAATTTTTCATAAAAAAATTGTATAAATGTTGAAAATCAACAATGGCCGCTAAGCGACGTTAAGCTTAAATCTTTTTTACCTGATAGAGGACACATTTTGACACCTAAAAAACCATATGGGATGTTGCGGAAATGTACGCGGAAAATACAGTAAACAATATTAAAATCATGGTTGGAGCTATTTTTTTACCAGACAAAACTGATTTTGACTGAATTGTAAATTATAGTTTTATTTATTTTAAATATATTTGAGGACTAAAAATTGTTTTTTATTTTGGTAAAAACTTATTAAGAGAAACCAATAAAAAAAATTTAATTGGTATTTTTAGATAAGGGAAATTATAAACCCAGATTAATAACATTATTTTATTGCTCCGACTTAAAAATTTACCTGCAACATATGGCGATTATAAAATAGTTAATCAAGGATATTTTTGGGTAAATCCTATTGGTAATTAACACAATAAATTAAGTCCTAGGAATTATGGGTGCAATTAAGCCCCAATTAGTGATCAGTAATAAGTAATTAATTAGGGATCAGTACTGACTGGGGGTGACTCACGTAATCACTTATCTTCAGGTAGAACCTTTATCATTTTTTGGTCTAGGACTACTCAGTCCATTTCTAATCTTTTTACCGGCACCTAGTACCGTCTATTATTTGCTAATTCAGTTGTTTTTCTGCTTTGGTATCCCTTACTGGGTTCTAGCAACCCTCTGGAGTACTTTTTGGCCATATGAATATTTTGAAAATTTTTAAGTTTGGGTTTTTGTTATTTTTTTCCTTATAATTCACTTTATTTTATTCCAATGTTGTGCATGATCTTTACGCTCTATTTCGATAGCGAAAAAGCTGCTCCTGAGAACGCGGATCATTTTGGGAAAATGATCCAGTAGTTTTTGAGTCTATTAATCTAGACTCAAAAACGGTCCAGTAGTTTTTGAGTCTATTAATCTCATACATACATCTATACCAACATCCATTTTCTTACACATGAATTTAGAATGCCAAAAAACCAACTTAAAAAAACTTGAAAATCAACGTAATTCTTACAGGACCTTTCGTTAGTGTTATTGAAACTGAAACGCCGGATTCGTAATCAGCGACCCTGAAAACCCCTTAATACCAATTTTTTCGGGAAAAACGGGAAAAAGGACATTTGCGGTATCCTTACAGGACCTCCCGTTTCGAATTTTTCAAAATCTAATACTGGATTCGTGATCAGCGACCCCAAAAACCCCCTTATGCCGATTTTTCCGAGGAAAAACGGGAAAAAGGATATTTATCCTTACAGGACCTTCTGTTTGGAACTTTGAAAATCTAATACCGAAATCGTGATCAGCGATCCCAAAAACCCCATATTGCAGATTTTCCCCGGTAAAAATGGAAAAAAGGATATTTTCGTTATCCTTACAGGACCTTCCGTTACGAATTTTAAAATTCCAACAGCAGAGCCGTGATCAGCGACCCCAAAACCCCATAATGCAAATTTTTCCGGGGAGAAATGGGAAAAAGGATATTTTCATTATCCTTACAGGATCTTTCGTTTCGAATTTTGAAAATCTAATACCGGATTCGTGATCAGCGACCCCAAAAACCCTATAATGCCAATTTTTCCGGGGAGAAATGGGAAAAAGGATATTTTCATTATCCTTACAGGACCTTCCGTTTCGAATTTTGAAAATTTAATACCGGATTCGTGATTACCGACCCCAAAAACCCTATAATGCAAATTTTTCCGGGGAAAAATGGGAAAAAGGATATTTTCATTATCCTTACAGGACCTTCCGTTTCGAATTTTAAAATTCCAACAGCAGAGCCGTGATCAGCGACCCCAAAACCCCATAATGCAAATTTTTCCGGGGAGAAATGGAAAAAAGGATATTTTCGTTATCCTTACAGGACCTTCCGTTACGAATTTTAAAATTCCAACAGCAGAGCCGTGATCAGCGACCCCAAAAACCCCTTAATGCAAATTTTTCCGGGGAGAAATGGGAAAAAGGATATTTTCATTATCCTTACAGGATCTTTCGTTTCGAATTTTGAAAATCTAATACCGGATTCGTGATCAGCGACCCCAAAAACCCTATAATGCAAATTTTTCCGGGGAGAAATGGGAAAAAGGATATTTTCATTATCCTTACAGGACCTTCCGTTTCGAATTTTGAAAATCTACATAGCTAAAAACCTGCTCCTGGAAACGCAGATCATTTTGCAAAAAACCGCGTAAAAATCGGTCCAGTAGTTTTTGAGTTTTGTAATCTCAAACAAACAGACAGACAGACAGACAGACAAACAGACAAACAGACAAACATCCATTTTTATATATATAGATATACGTAATAAATGAAAAATTTTCTGTAGTCAATAAGAAATATAAAATTGTTTAATTTTTAATAATGTAAAACACTATTTGTTCTGGACATTAATTTTATGACAAAAACTTAATATATACTGTATAAGACATTATGAAATATAAAGATAGTTAAACTAATGTTTTTACGAAAATGTCTGCGACATTTTCTTTTTTCAAGGGGGATGGTATGTTAGGATTCTAATGATCATTCATAATGGTCATTGATAAAAAAAATTAAACTTCATTTCTTAGATATAATTTAGTCAACTATTTGAAAACAGATGTAATTGGATTTCCTAATTTGATTATGAGCTATTTAAAAAATCGGTCAAATGTCCAAACACGGAACGACAGATGTTTAAACACAAGAACTGAAATATGATAACATAAACAATTGTTGTATCATTATCACAATTAAGTCACTCATGCAATCCAGTGAGGCAATCCAATGCACCTAGGTTTTTGTTGACACAGCAGAAAGTAGAATTCACGGTCATGAAATGAAATGAAGTGCTGATCGGAAATAAAACCATTAGGCTTGGAAAGACCTTGAAATGTTTTAATAATAAATGAATATGTTTTTAAGAATATCGTAACATTTATGTAAGCGGAAGAATTCAACTTCCGCCTAGAGTAGTTATAAAAGAAAGTAATTAAGTGTCAGTCAATGAGTAATAAGTGAAGAGTTTGAGAAATTAGTCTGCAGAGTTCAGTAATAAGTAAGAATTGAGAAGTCAAGTAATAATCAAACAGTCGGGATTCGAGAATGTTGAGAGTTAAGAATTAGTTTAAGAAGAGCAGTTTTTGAAAGTAAAGTTTTTAAAGTCGAGTTTACAAAGCAGAGTTGTTAAAGAAGAGTAAAATAATTCAAGTGTTAAAATAAAGATATAAAAAAGAAGGATTGAAAGTGTTTCGTTTGTGTTCCCCATTACTTCCACCAACTACACACCACCAAAAAATTGGGACATTAATTTAAGTCTCCCTTTAGCGCATTTATTCAATTTATCATTACGATCTGGAATTTTCCCTTCGATATGGAAATCGTCCTATATTATTCCTCTTTTCAAAAAAGGAAATCGAGAAGATGTCTCGAATTACAGACCAATCGCGAAACTGTCCTGTATTCCGAAACTCTTTGAGGCTATGATTTGTTCGCGTTTAACCCGTTCGGTACATGTTTTTACTTTCTTCTACGGAGTATAATAAAGTACCTATTGTATTCATGAAAAATTTCGACCTCTTAATTTTGCCTAAAAAACATTTCCCGATCACTCCTGAGTCGATTGGAGTCATATTAAAAAAATGTCTTTCTGTCTGTCAGTCAGTCTGTCTGTCAGTCTGTCTGTCGGTCTGTCTGTCAGTCTATCTGTCAGTCTGTCTGTCAGTCTGTCTGTCAGTCTGTCTGTCAGTCTGTCTGTCAGTCTGTCTGTCAGTCTGTCAGTCTGTCTGTCAGTCTGTCTGTCAGTCTGTCTGTCAGTCTGTCTGTCAGTCTGTCAGTCTGTCTGTCAGTCTGTCTGTCAGTCTGTCTGTCAGTCTGTCAGTCTGTCTGTCAGTCTGTCTGTCAGTCTGTCTGTCAGTCTGTCTGTCAGTCTGTCAGTCTGTCTGTCAGTCTGTCTGTCAGTCTGTGTACAAGATTTCTCAAAAACTAATAGAGCTAGCGCCATGAAATTTTATAGGCATGTTGGGTCCTGAAATGGGACGATCCTATCAACTTTTGGTGGAAATCCGTTAACCGGAAGTATCCAAAATGGCGGTTTTTCAAAAATCGCAATTTCGTTTTTCTCGATTTACTCCCAAACTACGCGTTTTTTAGCAGCCCTTAGTATGGCAAAACTTGGAGAAAATAAAATTTCCCACACTTTTGTCTTTAGCTATAACTCGATATCTCTACCTGTTATCGAGATAAACCGTTATTTCCAAAAAAAAAACAGTTTTTTGCGATTATCTCGAAAATTAACGGGTTTTTGCTGACTGAATGTATGAAGTGAATTAATGAGAATGGCATTCTGCACAATTTTGTCTTTTACCGTTATCCGTTATATTTTACCAATATAAAAAAATATATTTTTGCAAATTACTTCCAAACTAACGGTTTTTCGACAAATCAGTTAAAAGAATAATTAAAGATGCTAACATTTTCTACATTTTTGCCATTTACCGTAAATTGATATCTTTTACAGTTCTCAAGTTATCTCAAATTTTGTACGTTTTTGATATTTTTGAATAAACCAAGAATTTATTGGGAGGTCGTCTTAGGTTGACAACGCGACACGGCTCTAGCGTAAATTGCGCAGGGTCGTAGATTTTGTAGAAGAAAGTTTTGTGTTGACCACAACTTATATTTTGTTGACCACAACTGAAAACTTCTTTAGCGCCGTTGTGAGTGATTTCAAACTCGATCAAACGAAAAAGCGACAGTAAAAAGAGATAGGATTTTTTAGCCTGCGAGAAAATGAGATAGAATACAGATGGGTGCCGGTCACAGATATCCTACTACTAGATCGCGGCACTCGAACAATTCCATAGCAAAAATATGGGACAGCGTGACTATGGTTGTCTCATTTTGTCTTCGAATTTTAGTGATGCCAGACGTTCAAATCAACCAACTCAATAACACTTGAATTATATGTTTTACGTCGAACTCATAAGACTTATACACGGTTTAGGGAATTGCATATCAATGAACAGTGGCAGCTCTGAATATTAACATGAATAATCGGTATAGGGATTGAATAATATTCCGTCGGGGACCTGCATAAGCATTTTTTTCCAGAATTACTAGCTTTGTCCATTTTTTTCGTCATAGCCTTTTGACGTTTCAGTGGCCCATTTGAGATAGCAAATGGCTTGATCTAGTAGTAGGATATCAGTGGTGCCGGTCAATTTATCGTAAACAAGAGTGATGGATATGGGGAAGGGGGAGGGGAAGGAGGAGGGGGGGAGGGGGTAGGTGGAGGGAAGAAGTGGAGAGAGGAGGGGATAAATTACTGATGTTTCGTCATACATTGCAATATATACATATCTAATCTATATACAGCCTTGGCCAAAAGTATTGAGCACCATGGCAAAATAACCGTTATATTTAGTTGGAGTCAAATAAAAATAGTTTTAGTAGAAGTTAATCGTTTATTGTATGATAAAAATTTAATATTTTGTGGGGCCACCCTTCGCCTTTATAACGGCAGCGACCCTCTTAGCATAGATAAGATGCGACGAGTTTCTTACATTCATCGCTGCTTATCGCGCTCCACTCTTCTTGGAGGTGCCTGTTCAAATCTTCTTTTGACGAAATTTGATGTGCCCGCACCTTACGCTTTAGTATAGCCCATAAATGTTCTATGGGGTTTAAATCCGGAGACTGCGAAGGCCACTCTAAAACATCGACGCAATTTTCTTCAAACCTATTCTTTGTTTCGGTGCATTTATGGCATGGTGCGTTGTCTTGCTGAAACTTTACGCCATCCATGTTTGTATCTCCAAAAATGCATGAAAACGACGCCATAAGTGTATTTTTGAGCACATCTATGTATTTTTTGGAGTTCATTTTGCCTTCACATACGAACATTTCACCAACTCCAGATCCAGCCATGCAGCCCCAAACCATTATACTGCCACCCCCGTATTTTACGGTTGGTACAACACATTCGACATTATACTCTTCGCCTATTCGGCGGCGGACATACGATGTACCGGGTGTCCCGAAAACCTAAAAAATAATGAAAAAATATGATTTGTAAACCGTTGGATTTTACTACACTTCACATATTTATCGGGTCGAAAATAATGTTTTTCTACAGAAAAAGGAATTATTTGACTCCCCTGAAAGTTTGATTCGTCCGACCATAGAATATTTGACCAATCTTGCTCGGTTAAACTTTTGTGTTTTAGAGCCCATTTGTTTTTTTCGGAAAGTCACGGCTTCTTCCTGGCTTTGCAGCCTTTTAGACCAGCTTTCTGCAGTCTTCTTCGTGTCGTCCTGGCAGATATTGGCTTTTTAATTGTTACTGAAAAATCAGCAGCGAGCTCGAAAGACGTTTTTCTCCTATTTTTCAGTGAATCCCTTACTAATATTCTGTCTTCACGATCTATAGTAAGTCGTTTTCGTCCAGATCTGTGTCTATTTTTATGCGATCCAGTCTTCTCGAACCCTTCGATAACATATTGCACAGCTCGACGCGAACATTTAACGGTTTTAGAAACTTCCACTTGGGACTTGCCTTGCTGCTTCAAAAGTTGAATTTCTACCCGCTGTTGCAATGTCAGTTCTCTTTTTTTCGCCATATTTACATTAAAATATTGAATTTATTGAAAAAAAAATCACTTCAAGGCACTACACAACTGTATGTGTTCACAGCGAGCTGAGAAAGCGAACTAATCGGATATCAAAAAACACCACAAAAGCAAATTTTTAAGGCTAGATGTTTTGTTATTAACCAGCCACTTGACTATTGTTTAAATTTTATTTTTTTAGATGCCGACAAAACTTTAATAAACAATACGATTGATTTGGAGCATCAGATTTTGTATATTAGTAAAATTTACCGGGTGCTCAATACTTTTGGCCAAGGCTGTATATAAACATAACAAAAGCTATAATTGCCAATCTGTCAATTATTGAAAACCCGTATGGTGGTTTAAGTGAACGGCGAACAGTTCTCTCAAAATTCCACTTTAAAGTCAAACTTTCCAATAAGATTTTTTAAAATTTTTTCCAATCGGATTTTGATGTATGAGAGTTTTATGTAGAATCATATCCTAAATAAGTTTTGTTCTTGGACTTTTTTGATAAGATGCACCATTTTTGAGATATTCGCAAAAATCGTTTTCGTTCGTATGGGGGGTACCCCCCCTAATAGTCTATTTTTGCCCATTAACGAACTTAACCTTGCATTTTACGAAAAACCAATCTATGCAAAATTTTAAGACTCTAGCTCAATCCGTGCGCCCGCAATCCGCGCCACAGACGGACGGACGGACGGACATGCTAAATTGAATTTTTTTTATCATTCTAAACACACTGGTGTAACTGATTTTTTTGTGTGATGACAGGATCTTGGCGTTACAAACGGTAAGGCAAATCTAATATACCCTTTGGTTTCACCATACGGGTATAAAAATGGATGTTTGTCTGTTTGTCTGTCTGTCTGAGATTACAAAACTCAAAAACTACTGGACCGATTTTTATGCGGTTTTTTGCAAAATGATCTGTGTTGCCAGGAGCAGGTTTTTAGCTATGTAGATTTTCAAAACTCGAAACGGAAGGTCCTGTAAGGATAATGAAAATATCCTTTTTCCCATTATTCCTCGGGAACATTGGCATTATGTTTGGGATCGCTGATCATGAATCCGGTATTAGATTTTCAAAATTCGAAACGGAAGGTCCTGTAAGGATAACGCAAATGTCCTTTTTCCAATTTTTCTTGAAACAATTGACACTAAGGGGTTTTCGAGGTCGCTGATCGCGAATCCAGTGTTCGATTTTTCAAATGCTAAACGGGAGGCCCTGTAATGATAACGGAAATGTCCTTTTTCCAAATTTTCTCGCAAAAAAAAAACAGGCTTTGGGAGGTTTTGCTTATCACGAATCTGGAGTTGGAATTTCAAAATTCGAAACGAAAGGTCCTATAAGATTAACATTTTTTTCCAAAACTTTTCAAGTTATTTATGGTTTTTTGGCATTCTAAAATTTACACAAAAAAACTTTTAGCTGCCAACGAGACCCTTTCGCTAGTATATATAAATTGTTTTACGATAAATTGTTCACGATAAAATTGTTCACGATAAATTGTTTACGATAAATTGACCGGCACCCGATTGGACCATAATAAATCAGTTATAGCTGTGGCAATTTACATTTCTCCCAACCAATCAATAAATACAATTATTGAATTTATCCACGATAATTTGCTAAAGTACACATCAGAAATATCGCGGTTTTTTAAAAAGATTACGATAAAATTCCTATGATTTTAAGTGGAAATTTTAATGTGAATTTTGCATTGGATACAGCGCTCCCTTTGATTGAGTTCCTCAACACCAAATTAAATTTAAAAATGTGCTCCAGTCGCACTGAATCAGAGCTGGGCGTACTTAAGTACTTTTTGTACTGCAGTACAAAAGCAGTACCAGTACATTGGTACTGATACTGGAAAAAATCAGTACCAGTATTTTAGATACAGAGAAATACAGTACCAGTACCAGTGATACTGTATTTCTCTGTATCAAATGTACTGGTACTGGAAAAAAAAATCAGTACTGAGTACTGGTACTGGAAATGCGTCAGTACGCACTTCAGAATTTTAAAAATACTACATTACTTTAAAAATAATGCAAGTTTTTCAATACATGAGAGGCGATTTTTTCATTTTCTGAATTAAATCAAAGTTTGCACTTTACATTACATAGTTTGCACTTTATCGCGGAAATAGCTCTTAAACTGAGAAAACCGCATAAGTTTACCATTTGGCAAATGAAATATCAAAATTTTTATGGAAAATATTTTGCAGCAGCCTGATAAATTTCCGCGGTGATTTTGAAGTGTCAATAATCGAGAAAATTTATGCTCATCGTATAGAATAATGTTTGATGTAATGTTTGTTGTAATTGTAAACTGTGGTGAAACGGATTTTGTATGATTTCACCACCATAAAATTTATATCAAAATCAAGTGAAAGACCGAGATCTTTCGTAACCAACCTCGTTAAAGGACTTGATTTTTTTTCCACTTGTTATTTGAACACAAGTTCAAATAACAAAACTATTTTATTTAAAATGAAAAACATGTAAGATATTTCAAGTGATGTAATAAAAGTCATCCCTTTTATAATTTATGTTTCGTTCGAAGAAAACCCGTTAAATCATATGTAAACAAACATACGAAAAATTAAAAGATAAAATCAATAGTCAAATACGCATTCATGCATTTGAGAAAACATAAAACAAATTTGAGTTCGTTTGGTTTTCATACCAAACGAACAAGTCGAAAATAGACCGCATGATAAAGGAACATGTATGATCATGCATAAGAAGATCCTTTCGCATATAATGATGCAATTCGATTTCAACCAATAGACACACGGGAATGATCAACCGTCTTTGCATCATCCTTTTTTCGTTTAAGGAGAAGCAAAAGTAGGAGGAACCAAATCTCCTACACACGAAGGATCAACAGTTACTTGCATCATCTTCTATGCAATTCCAAAGGAGAATTCATGAGTAGAATGGGCAAGATGAACTTGTTATTATCTTACTTGGGAATATTTCACAAACAACGAGATTTTAGAAAGTAGGTTGGGCAAATTACTTACATGTACAAAGAAAATGAACTATTTTCCTATTTCTTCCCCACTGCTAGGTAAAGTATTATTTTCCAATAGGAAAATTTAAATGAAAGGATGGGCATAACTCCCACGACAATTTTCAAGATTCCAAATGAAATGGAATCGACTTAAATATTAAGGATTGACAGAGTAAAAAACAAAAGAGAGTAAGAATTTTGGACTTTCAAAAATCTTATAAAACGACCTGCACGGTCAAATTAGGACAAGTTTGGTCTGCGACCTCGAGTCGCGACCTAGAAGTTTTTCGTCTGCGACTAGCATCGCGTCTAAAAAGTTTTGTCTGCGACCTTAATCGCGACTTAAAAATAAAAAGTATGCAACTAGAGTTGCTACTAAATTTAAAACTTAATAATACTTTAGAAATCGGCCGAGGGTTTTGCCCTAGATGCCTCAAATTGTTGCGCTCCGCTGCAACGGAGTAGGAGTTTAAAAAAACTAAAAAAAATATATTCTTGTAGGCCCTTTAATTAAAAATAAAATAGTCTTATTAGGCCCTTTAATTTCACAGTGAAATTACTTAATATAAAAGTGAACGCGAATTTTCCAAACATTAAATAAAGTTTAAAATATTAAATAAAGTTTAAAAGTATGAAAATTGACTTAAGTAAAGTTTTAAATGAAAAATAAAGTTTAAAAATGGATAGATTAAAAAACTGAAATGGACATGTTTTCTAAAATAAAAGTTAATATTTGATTAAAAGAAAAAGCAAATAAAATTACTATGAGAAGTTAATTAAATAGTTATTAATTTAAGAGCTTGAATTAAACTAAACATTTTAAGTAAACTTTTTTATTAATTTTTACTATAAAATAAAATTGTGAAATCTAGCTAAAATCAATCGTTTTATTTCGTTTTTATTTTTATTTTATGTCTTTTCAAAAACCACGACAAAACTAATGGTTTTTTGACTAAATTGAAGTCAAAAATCCACAATTAATTTCCCTAAGCTCAAGAAAATTAATTGTGGTTTGGAGTGGTTGGAGTGGTATTAAACATAATTTTATACTAAAAAGTGATCATTTTTAAATTTCGTGGAAAAACGTTTGGGATTAAAGTCATTTCCACAATTAGTTTGAAGAGTACGTCATGCAATAGTTTGCATATGAATATGCTGAATTTTTTTTTATATTCAAACACTTGTTTTCTTAAATTTTTTTTAAATTAAAAGCCGGTGTCTGTCGTAGAGACGGCCAAAAGACGTGAATACGCCTACAACGAACGCCAATAGATGTTTAACACTTTGAGCCCCACGTGACCATTCATAAATGTATTCGGAAGTCGCGGAAATTGCACACAACATTTTCTTACATCTCCCCGTAATACTTATGTAGTTGTTCAATAATTTTCGAAAGTAAACTAACTAAACAAATAACATAACCGAGTTTTATAACCGCTTTCATTCACGAATTATTTCTAGACCTGAAATAGTTATTTGAAGCATTTCAACTAATAAAGGGAGGCTATATTAACATAAAAAATTAAGTTTTTTAAAATATTTTTTTAAACAGGGGTTTTAGAAGATGTACAATATATTGTACATACTTTTTATGCGATCAATAATAAATCTTTCAATTTTTTCAGTATTTTTTGAAAAGTACTGGTACTTGAAATCAGTTTCAGTACTTTATGTACTGGTACTGATTTTTGTTTACAGTACCAGTACAAAAAAGTACTGGTACTGGTGTTAAGTACCAGTAAATTATATACTGGTACTGAAAATGCTATTTCAGTACCAGTACCATATACTGGTACTGGTACTGATGTACTGAGTATTTTGCCCAGCTCTGCACTGAATCGACAACAAGATCGAAAACAGTAATTAACGCTGTCAATTACTTTATACTTTAGTTATCATAACCCGCTCGTGTCATTTATTGAAATTGAAAACAAAGAGTCTGAATAAAAATATAATATGACTTTTGAACTTGGTACCAATATTATAATAAATAAACGCTATAACTATCCCACACCTGATACCGCATTCGTCTCATACAAAAATTGTATTGCTTGCTTAAATAGTCAGTTTTTGTTGACGAAATGTAATTAATTAATTAAATAAATAAATAAAGAAATTTTAGTGAAAAGGAAATTAAGGAAACAAATTTTGACGTGGATACGTCTTGGATTTTGGTAATTAGAAAATCGGCTTGCTGCCATTATAACAAATTTGCAATCGATGAAACTCGATAGTTTGTGGTGACATCCGAACAAAAACTGTGTTATAAGATGAGGCATACATTAAAGCATTGTTTAGGGTATTTTGTTATGTTAAACTATGTTCAATTATTTTTTTAAAGATCAAAATCAAAATTTTTACTGCCGCTGCTATGCTGTGTTTGCTGCTTGTAGTACGGATTTCACATTTATACTCTTTTTATGCTGCTCCTTTGTGTGTATTGAATCGGATGTATTGAATATTGAATGTCTTTTCGCTCTTAACGGCAAAAGCGTTTGCTGTGGTTTCCGACTCTCGTTCTTGGGAACGAAAATGATTTCTTTTTAAGTTTTCGCTTCTTGTTCAAAGCGGTTTGTGGGTCTCGCATAAAAATGAATGAAAGCATCGAGCGATGGCTGTTGGATATGATGCACAAGTATGTATTTCATTAGTAAGAGAGCGATATTTCGCTCCCAGCATTACCCCCATTGCACACTTCAGCTAAGCTATGTGAGCGAGGCTAGCTATAGTTACATAGCTTAGCTGGGTTAGCTCACATCGTTGCACACTTGAGCTAAACTACGCGGCGATATTTAAATAAGTGTATGCCATCTGTTGTATGCAATTGGAACTTACACATTTATGTCCACAAAATACTAAACTTTTGCAAACACCGATTCTACACTGTATAACGCCGAAAGTGTGTATATGTGAGTGTCAGCGATGCCAGCGAAGTAGTTCGCCTAGTTGAAGTCTGAACTACGCGAGCGAGCTTAGTCCTTCTCGCCCATGACTAGGCGACGTAGTTTCATAGTTTCGCTAAAGTGTATGGTCACCAATGTAAATGCTAAGGATTTTACTTTCAGCGAGAAACATAGCTCACGTAGTTGAGCTCGCTTAGCTGAAGTGTGCAATGGTGGTTAAAGTTCTGTTCAGGGTTGTGACTTTTGATTTTCGACATCGTAGTAAATCGGCCGAAAAATAGTAGTAGAATCGATGAAATAGTAGTAAATTTATGTAAAACCTTCGTCATTATAACTAATTTGAACAAAAGACTAGAAATGGGAGCGTTTTGAACACTGAATGTATGATATTTATTTCATACTTCTCTTATCATAAACCAATTATAAATAAAAATTTTATACCCGTGTTGTGGTCCGAGTTCAACGAGGAAGATATTTAGCAAAACACGAAAAAATAACTGATTAATTATCGTACTTTATTAATTGTTCTAAACCTTTACAAACGGTCACTTAATTAAACATGAATGAATACTTATTGAATTACCAAATTTGGGTTATAACAATCTCTACAACGATCACCTTAATTAAGCATGAATGAATAACTAATAAATTATCGATCACTTATTAAACTTGAATAATTAACTATTTGAACTATTAAATTTAGTTTTAACAATTTCTACAACGAACACTTTAATCAAACAGGAATGAATAACTATTAAATTATCGATCACTTTAGTTAAACTTGAATAAAAAACTATTTGAATTATTAACTTGGGCTTTAAAACAATCTCTTCGAGCAATCGCTTCCACTCACAACCTTTGAGCTGCTGGCGTTGGTCAAAGGAATTCGCACCGTAAGCGCGTTGTTTACCATTCGCCCGAAACGTGAACAGCCACTTGTGTGCATCGTAAGCGTATTTTGCTTACGATGCCAGCGGTGTCAGGTTTCGCCTTTGGCCGACGGAAACGCTTCTGCTAAATAAGCAGTTCGTGTTCCCGTCTGCCAGGGCCAGCGATATGGTAATTAGGGGGTGACGGTTAGGGCCGTCACATCCGCCGAATTTTTACAATAAAACTATGTAAGGGTGCAAAATTTTATTTAGCCCAGGGCGCTCAAACTTGTTGATACGGCTCTGTTCCCAGGTCATTATAATTTAAAAAAAAAATTTGAAATTGTATATATATACGTCTATCACATATGTCCGGCGCTCTCGGTACGCCATCGAGGCTTTTGGCTAATTCTAAAGTGCGTTCTTACTCCCCGGCGCCCGCATGTTATCAGGAATTACATTACAGTGCATGGGTTACATTATTTCCTTGTTAATATTTCTATTCATGCTTAATTTAATTTTTTTTACTTTAGTGTATTAAATTTTGTTAATTATAAATTTTTTTTATGCAAGCTTATTAATGTTCTAATTATACCCGTATGGTGAAACCAAAGGGTATATTAACTTTGCCTTACCGTTTGTAACGCCAAGATCCCGTCATTACACATAAAAATGAATTACACCAGTGTGTTTAGAATGATAAAAATAATTAATTTCTGCATGTCCGTCCGTCTGTCCGTCTGCCCGTCTGTCTGTCTGTCCGTCTGTCTGTCTGTCCGTCTGTCTGTCTGTCTGTCCGTCTGTCTGTCTGTCTGTGGCGCGGATTGCGGGCGCACGGATTGAGCTAGAGCCTTGGAAGTTTGCACAGATCCGTTTTTCGTAAAATGCGAGGCTAAGTTCGTTAATGGGCAAAAATGGACCATTAGGGGGGGTACCCCCCATACGAACGAAAACGGTTTTTGTGAATATCTCAAAAACGGTGCATCTTATCAAAAAAGTGCAAGAACAAAAGTTATTTAGGATATGATTCTACATAAAACTCCCATACATCAAAATCCGATTGGAATAAATTTAAAAAAATCTTATTGGAAAGTTTGACTTCAAAGTGGAATTTTGGTACAACTGTTCGAATTTTGATACGAATATCACCATACGGGTCTCCAATGATTGCCAGATTGGCAATTATAGCTTTTGTTATGTTTTCGTTATAGGGTTAGATATCGTTTTACGTTATTTAAAATTTACTTTTATGTCTTAATGCCAAAATTAAAAATGTTTTGTTCCATTTTTATACCCGTATGGTGAAACCAAAGGGTATATTAACTTTGCCTTACCGTTTGTAACGCCAAGATCCCGTCATCGCACAAAAAAATGAATTACACCAGTGTGTTTAGAATGATAAAAATATTTAATTTTTGCATGTCCGTCCGTCTGTCTGTCTGTCCGTCCGTCTGTCTGTCCGTCCGTCTGTCTGTCCGTCCGTCTGTCTGTCTGTCTGTCTGTGGCGCGGATTGCGGGCGCACGGATTGAGCTAGAAACTTGAAAGTTTGCACAGATCCGTTTTTCGTAAAATGCGAGGCTAAGTTCGTTAATAGGCAAAAATGGACCAAATGGACCATACGAACGAAATCGTTTTTTGTGAATATCTCAAAAACGGTGCATCTTATCAAAAAAGTCCAAGAACAAAAGTTATTTAGGATATGATTCTACATAAAACTCCCATACATCAAAATCCGATTGGAATAAATTTTAAAAAATCTTTTTGGAAAGTTTGACTTCAAAGTGGAATTTTGGTACAACTGTTCAAATTTTGATACGAATATCACCATACGGGTCTCCAATGATTGCCAGATTGGCAATTATAGCTTTTGTTATGTTTTTAATTATATTTATGATTATATGGCTTAGAGAAGATATATATATTGGTATAATAATAAAAAAACTAACTTAATACTATAACAATAGTAATTTTTGGAGAATTAATTTTTTAAATTTTGGCTTAGTTTGAGTCTTGTAGTGGTGGTCTCGCCTTGTAGCAAGTCTGAGGTCTCTATAAGTTGGTTCTTCGACCTCGTTGGAGAGTTCGTCTGGTGTTGAGCGCTGTTTTGTGGTGGTATCCTTGAGGATTGTTGACGGTGTTGCAAGGATACGGTGGTGAAAGTGTCAAATGGTTGTTTGTGTAGTCACCTGGCGTTGTACTGTGGAAGTGGAGAATCCTATGATGTCGCAATGCTCATTCTAGCCTTCTTATTGTGAGCTTGGTGGCTCCATGTTCTTTCGGTGAATGAAATGCTTCCGTTTTATACCGTGTCGGTGGCGTACTAGTTTTGGTTGTTGTGGTATTGGATATATGCAGTTCTGGAATTAGACACTTTAATTAGTGTGATCAATTATGTGCGATTAAATAAAGGGTGGTTAAATTTTAAGGGCCGATGTTGAATGTGAACCACGCCTAAACGTCAAGTTTTTTTCTGCATTTCATTTGACATTTCTCAATTTCAGACTAACTCAATTTGAACCATGGAAAGATACACAATCGAGCAACGCGTTAAAGTTATTCAGGCTTATTATGAAAATGGGCGATCAATTTTCGAAGAAAATCATCTTCAGTGATGAGGCACATTTTCACCTCAGTGGATTCGTCAATAAGCAGAACAGCCGCATTTGGGCGAATGATAATCCAAGAGTGATTGTCGAAAAACCAATGCACCCACAAAGAGTGACTGTGTGGTGCGGTTTATGGGCTGGCGGCATCATCGGGCCGTATTTCACGAAGTGCACGATATGCATTTTGATTTGAACGCCCATTTTCATAATAAGCCTGAATAACTTTAACGCGTTGCTCGATTGTGTATCTTTCCATGGTTCAAATTGAGTTAGTCTGAAATTGAGAAATGTCAAATGAAATGCAGAAAAAAACTTGACGTTTAGGTGTGGTTCACATTCAACATCGGCCCTTAAAATTTAACCACCCTTTTTTTTGTTTTTTGTTAGTTGTTATAACATATCAAAAAAAAAATTTTTTTATTTGAAAATATTATACTTCTTCCGTTGTGTTTCCTGTGAGGGAGTCTTTCCTTGTCAGGTTGTTTACTTCGGAGAACAGGTGGAATGGTCCGTCCGCCATCAATTTTACAATCAGGTAGCCATCGATAAGATCATATTGGTCATTGTTAGTGTTGATCGTGAAATTTCGGTAACCCCATTTCTTTTGAAAACCATTAAATTGGAAATGATAACGAGTGTCTGGGTCCCCTAAAATTTTTGGTTCATATTCTGCCCGTGACGTGGTGGCTGGCACTGAGTGTGTTGCCATAAGTTTGTTACCCACTTGTTTAATGCGGATAATCACTAGGTCTATAATTCTTGAATTTTGTGCCAACCATAAGCATATTATGGATATAAAAACTGAGTTAATCGAAGTTAGGAACAGGTTTATGTTGAAGGTGGTTTTAATTATGTCCTTAGAATACCGAATAAGATTTATTTCCCTAGTATGAGTTTTCGTTAGGTCCTTGATTATTTGTTGCAAATTTATATTTATGGATTGGTTAACTATTGGAATGTGATTTTTTGTTTCCTTGAACAATTCAGTTTCTAATTGGAAGTTTGATTTTATTTCTATTTTACGATGTTTTATATTTGGGACATTAATCCTCGTGATTAGAGAGGATGTAACAACGGTGGAGTCTCCTTCGCAGTTTGTATGTGGGACCATTACCATATTCTCGTTTTGGTATTGTAAGCATACATCCCCCATTTCTAGGTATTTATCTTCAATTTTTTTGATTAGACAATTCTCCTCAAAGTCGAACTCCGTTAATATTACTTTATTTTTCAAGGATAGGTCAAAATGGTTGTTCGTTCCGTTTAAGTTAATGGTGAGAAATTTAACTTTTTGGTAGAAACATTTTTCGCAGAAAATCAATCCTGATTCCATTGCGGTACACCCCCTTGAAATCTGAAATTCGGGTAGCACCGGGGTTATTTTATAGTCCCAGATTACGTTCCTTGGTGCTTCGAATTTTAGGAAAATGTTTCCTTCTCGTTCATAGAGTTTAATTTTAGGGTTGAAGTTGTGAAGGAGTAATTGCTCCCAATAGAGAACTTTGAATTTTATGTAGTCATTTATTCGGGTGCAGTGTGAGTATCTTGCGCAGTCAGTTGCCCAAGTATGCAGAAGAATATGGTCCTTTATGGCCATGAAATTTTGTTGTGCCATGGACTGTGTTCGGCTAACTATGTTATTTAGGATGGACTCTTGTTTTATTTTTAAATCTTTAAATCCGGCTATGTATTTATTGATGGACAGCGTTTCTTCCCGATTTAGGGTATCGTGTTGCAGATAGTGTGTGATCGAGTCAAATTTATTTTCTTGTAACAACGTGAAGTTGTACAGGCTGTCCAAAGAAATTATCTTGGACAGAATCAAGAAATGAATCAAGAAATGATCTTGGACAGAATTTTAATAAGTAAATGAGTGAAAAGAACCTCAGTTGAGTTCAGAAGTTTGTTGTCAGTTAAGTTAAACAATTGAGTTCAAAAGTTTGTTGTCAGTTAACTGAAATAATAAGTAATAAGTAAATTAGAATAATAATTCAGTTTAACACCTCGTTGATAGAGTTGCTTTGATAGTGTTCTGGTACCTCCGTCTAAATGGTAAAAAATCTGGCTCTCTCCCCAATGGAGGAGGTACAGGCGGAAAAATAAAGAAATTCCTGAGTCCTACCGGAGTTCTATATTAAAAAAAAATATATTGATTTGCTCTAACCGAAATCCAAATTAATAAAGTATAATATTGTTGTAGAGGTTGTTCTAAACAATTAATAAAGTATAGTATAATTCTAACATAAAAATTAAAGCCTTAAGGTTTTGTTGAGGAAAAAAAATTAAAGGTTTTGTAGCAAATTGAAAATTTTACGATAACAAAAAATTCATTGAAAATGAGTTAAAATTATAACAAGACGAATTCAATTAATAATTGAATAGTTCAAGTTTTATACAATTTTCTACAAGATGAAGAATTACAATTTAAAAAAAAAAATACTATTAAGAAGTTTTCAATTAATTTAATGAATTTATAATAAAATGTAATGAATGTCGTTGTTTATTTCTGTGTATTTATCATAAAAATTAAAACCTGAGTAGCCGTAGTAGTTCTAGTTTTTTTTTTAAAGTAACTAACGGTTTAAAATAAGATAATGTGACAGAACTTAAATAATTGAGTACTAGACAACAAATATACAAGAAGGGGAAGGAAGTAAAGAGTGTTATTCGAGGTTAGTTGTGAATTTCTTTAGTCGGTTGACATGTACTCTTTTTAGTTTTCTTCCTTGTTGTATTGTAACATTCTCTGGGGAGTTTACTATTACGATTTTGTAAGGTCCCTTGTACAGGGTGGGCCAGAATAGACGCGGGGGTTTGAATTCTTTATATTTTTTTTATTTTAGCGAAACCTATAATTTTTTTTTCAAATACATGTAGTTGATTGATGGGGAATATTTTTGGTCTAAAAGAGCCATTGAGCCCACCGCCCACCGAGGCCAATTGAAATCGCTTCTTTTCGAAATAATGCGTCCGCCAAACATGTCCCGTAAAAGAGCCATTGAGCCCACCGCCCACCGGTTCGTTGTTCTATTGTGTACAGGTCCATTTTAAATTGCCCAAGTCTTCTTAACAAAATGCTGAAACAAAATTAAAATAATAATAATAAAAAAAAAGTTATAAAGACTTCAAACCCCTGCGTCTATTCTGGCCCACCCTGTAGATAGGCGTTAATTTATTAGGGCGTGCTTCGTTTTGTATTAGCACGTCTTCCCCAATATGGAAGGCTTGTGGGTTGGCCCTCCGGTCGTGGTAGGCCTTGGATTTCATTTTTGCTTTAATTAAGTTTTTTCGAGCTACTTCGAAAGTCTTTTGGAGTTTAAATTTCAACTGTGCTTGGTAGCTTTCCGCATTGTATAAGGGTTCGGGATTTCTTTGGAGGTTGCTAGGTATTTCTGCAACAAAGCCAAACAAGGTTTCCATGGGGGTTAGTTTAGTGCCTTCGTGTTTCGAGTTATTGTAGGCAAATGCCGCTGTTCTTAAAAATTCGTCCCAAATCTGGGGGTTTCCATCTACCAGGCATCTTAGGTAGTTCCATAACGTGGAGTGCTGTCTTTCTACTGCATTTGCTTGCGGGTGATATGCCGTTGTTTGCAGTTTTTTGATGCCGAGTAGTTTGCATATAGATTTAAAAACTGCGCTCGTAAAGTTGGTCCCTTGATCCGTGATTAAGGATTTAGGCAAGGAATATCGACTTATTATCTGTTCCACCAAGGCCTTCGCCACGGTTGTAGCCTCTTGGTCGGGGATGGCTACAAAGTCAACATACCGCGTTAAATCATCTAGAAATGACAATATGTGTCGGTTTCCCGTGGGAGTTGGTGGTAGGGGTCCGACTATATCAACGTATACCTTGTCGAAGGGTCGTTGGGCCACTTCGGGTATGACTAGAGGCATTTTGATTTTCCTAGCGGTTTTGTTTATTTGACATTTGCGGCAAGTCTTCACGTATCTTGCAATTTGCTCCTTCATTTTTCTCCACCGGAAATGTTTTCGTATTCGTGCGTATGTTTTCGTAGTGCCGAAATTGTTGTAATATGTACATGGCAACCCTGATCAATAGCAACCCAGATCTGTCACGTCTGCTAGGGTCAGCCTCTTTGAATAAAGATCTCATGGTGTGCAGACGTATTTGTTTTATTAAGATCATAACATGGTGTCAAGTGTGGGGTGTATTTTGAACCAAACTGGTTCACCAATATTAAGTTCGGGCAAATTCCTGGCATTTCCATCGTAATGTGACTTCATTTTTCTTTGATAGTCTACTACCTTAGACGAATATTCATTATGTGGCACTACCTTAGGTTGTAAGTCTCTGATCAAAACTGGGATCTTTATACGCAGTTTACGGGACATTAATAGCTCAGAAGGACTATAGCCTTGACTCAGTGGACTGCTTCTATAAGCTAATAAGGACAAAAATCTATCTGACTTCGAGTCGGATGATTTTTTAAACAGATCTTTTACAGTTTGAATCGCTCTTTCGGCTTGGCCATTAGACTGTGCAAAATAAGGACTACTGGTTTTGTGGTCGAATTTCCACGAGCTTGAAAAATCTTCAAAATCTTGGGAATTAAATGGTGGACCGTTATCGGATATGAGTGACATTGGAATTCCATGTCTTGCAAATACGGACTTCAGAGCGTTTATCACTGACTTAGCGTTGGTGGAAGAGATTTTCTCAACTTCTACAAATTTAGAATAGTAATCAACAGTTAGAAGATATTGATCCCCAGATAATTCAAATATGTCCGTACCTACTGTTTGCCATGGATAATTAGGAAGATCTGAACATATTAAAGGTTCTCTCTTAGCCATGTGACGAAACTTATTACAACTTGGGCATTTCGTAACGAAATCTGAAATATCTGTCGACATTCCGGGACAAAAAACTACTTGTCTAGCTCTATTTTTACATTTCTCAATTCCTAAATGTTCTTCATGGACAAGCATCAGAATTTCCTTTCTTAAAGACTGCGGAATTATTACTTTGCTATTTTTTAGAATGATATTGTCAATAACGCTAATTTCGTCTCTATACTTCCAAAATGGTCTAATTAGTTCTGGTATACTAGTCCTATGTTCAGGCCAACCATTACTACAATATTTTTTGAGTAGCTCAAATTCCTTGTCTTGCATATTGTGAGTTTGAATTTTGTGTAGCCATTCGTGGGACATGGCAAGACTAGATTTGAGCAATCCAACATGAAGTTGTATATCATTTTCCAAGTCCGTGGTTTCGGTTTCAGGTAAAGGAGCTCTTGATAATGCATTGGCAATGTATAACTGACTACCCGGCTTATATCTAACTTCAAGATGATAACTAAGCAAAGAAAGTATCATGCGCTGTAACCTTATAGGAATGTCGGCTAACGACTTTTTAAATAATGATATTAGTGACTTATGATCGGTTTCTACCTCGACAATTTGTCCATATAGATACTGATGAAACTTTTGACACCCGAATGTTATTGCATAAAGTTCTTTCTCAATCTGTGCAAAACGCTGTTGCGATTGTGTAAGAGTCTTAGACGCGAAAGCAATTGGTCTATTGTCTTGAAGAAGCACAGCACCGACAGCGAATTGTGACGCATCTACTGAAAGAGTAACTTTCCTTTTTGGATCAAAATAAGCTAAAATTGGTGCATTACTGACATTTGATTTAAGGGCATTGAAAGCCTTTTCATGATTTGCGGTCCACTGCCAGTCAGAGTGTTTTTTCAAAAGATCTCTTAGAATAGAAGCCTGAGACGATATGTTTTTAATAAACGGGCTAACATAATTGACTATGCCAAGAAAACGCTGAAGTTCCTTGACATTTTTGGGACTGGGCATTTCAACGATCGCTCTAACTTTATTAGTGTCTGGTCTAACTCCATTCTGGTCAAATATGTGGCCAAAATAACCTATCTTTGATAAATTAAACTGACATTTATTTTTGTTAAATTTTAGATTGAATTGTTTAGCTCTATCAAGGACTGCCTTCAGTCGACTGTCATGCTCTTCACGGGATTTTCCAAACACCAAAATGTCATCATCATTAGGATGTCTAATCCCGAAAATATAGCTTCCATCTGCTCTTGAAACAGCTCTGAAGAACAATTAAGACCAAATGGAAGTCTTAAAAATTTGTACCTTCCAAAAGGAGTGTTGAAAACACATAATTTAGAGCTATCATCATCCAGTTCAATCATCCAATATCCTGAACTTGCGTCTAATACCGAAAAAAATTTAGCACCGCTTAACTTTGTGGTGAACACGGCTAGAGGGGATTGTGACACCCTTCTCACAATCTTACCCCTTGCGGTGCGGCAGGGGCTTTCAGAGACGGACATACCTTAGCTAGCTCGGTTCGGGGGTCGTGGGTTAGAGTCTCGAAGGTTGCACGCCTGCCACACATAAGGTGGTATGTCAAAAGGGGTAGCTGGATAACGGGAGAGAAGGGGTTCTCAGGCCCCTGATTATCCAAGGTAGCTACGGAACGCAAAGAAAAATTTAAAGAAACTGAAAAGAAAACAAAAATCAAAGAAAAAAAAAAGGAGATGATGCCAGGAGATTTTTCCACCCCTTTTCCAGAGCAAATCCGGAACCGAATAAAGTTCTATGGCAATCTCAAGCCAATGAACTCCCTTGAAACCAAACTGAAACTAACAAAATTACATATCAGATAGGCAAAAAAAATTATTTCCAACGTTGAGGCGCTCTTTTCGTCTCCCCGATCATGACGCTCTCTCTCCCCAGAACTTTAAACAATCATCTTATCAATGAAAATGAAAAAAAAACATAATGAGCTTTTTAAATATTCCCACCGAAGTCGCCATCTCTAATTTAAAAAAAAATCAAAAAAAACGCATAAAAAAAAAAATGATTGAAAACTCAAAATTTAGGGTATATAAACAAAAAGACTATATTTAACGAAATTAATCAGAGCAACAATTCTATCGTTCTTAAAGCTAAAAGCAAACAAAATGATTCAAATAACTTTATGTGGCCACACCTAGCCAATTCATAAATGATTCTAAATAAAGTAAAATACACAAAAAAAAAATATAAATAAAAGGTTAGCAATCCCTATCTCGTAATTCTTAAGCTTATTGTTAGTATTACCGTTGAAATTTGTTAAGTTATTCGATGTTTGGAAGTCCTGTCCGTGGATGTGTTTGAATATGTTTGTGTTGAATGTTGAATATCGGGAATTTAGAGAGTGTTGAATGTTGCAAATCTATGTTGATGCATGTTGCGTGTTTGAAATTTGTATGAACGTTAAATGTTGTGAATTTATGTTGATGCATGTTGCATGGTGGAAATTGTTAGAATGTAGAATGTTGTGAATTGAAAAATAAATGTTGAATGTAGAAAATATTATGTTGATGCATGTTGCATGATATGATCTGCAGTATTTGTTGTATAATTTGTAATATACTTTCGTAGTTTTTGTGCAAATTTATGTTTGTTCGATGTTACAAATTGAGTCCTCCATTTCGTAGTTTAAATTTTGGTATTTCGTCGCCATCTTTTGTTCGTATTAGTGAATAAAACGTATTTGTACTTACAAAATGTGGTGTAAAATGTGGAGTTTGCTGAATTTGGGATGTTGCAGGAACTTATGTTATTAGTTATGTTACGTCCGGGAGTTTATGTATCGCCTTCTGTGTCGATGATTTTGTGAATGTATGTTCGTAGATGATTTTGTAAGGTGTGTCGGTGCACGTTAGATTTAGTTAATTGTTTAATTTTAAAATTTTAGCACAATGTCAAAAAAAAAAATGTTGCCGTTGTTAACTATTTATTTCTCTGTTTAATGTTATTTAGTCTTATTAATTTTAAAGATTTTCAAATTGTTTCATCTAATAGGTCATAATTTATTTAGTGCACGTCCTTTTTTCACAGTTGTTGTGGTAAAATTTCATTTTATGTACCAAAACCAACTCGATTTCACAAATTTTATGTTTTTAGTTTAATGAACGTTTTAGGTTGATGTAGTTTATGTAGTTTATTTTAATTTAATTCATTTGTTTTACGTGATTTGTTCGTCGAGCTTATTTTTATGTGTTAAACGTATTTAAATTTATCAACTATCACCTTTTCTTTTCTTTTTTTACACTATATTTAAAAAAAAAATTAACAATAAAAAAAATAGAAGATAGAGCCTTTTTTCAATAAATTTTAAACCGAAAGTAAAATTAGTTTTTTTTTTGTAAATTACGGATGGCTACTAATAAAAAAAATTGACTGTCAGCGACAGAAATCAAACGGCAACTGCCCTCTTTTAATTTTTATCGTGGCTTCGATTTCCTTTATCTTTTCTGTTTGAGTCCCGTTTTTGGCCAACAATGCAATCGTCCAACAAGGACTAAAACTTCGAGTTCAACGCTATTGTCCATGACGATTGCTTTGTTGGTCAACTGGCGCGTGCAACCTTGAAATTCGTGGTGCCGTTTGACCGCAACAGATTTTATTGAAATAAAGGAGATCTTTGGCTAGCAACTATTTAATTTTTCCCCGCTACTATCGCGCCGTTGCCAAATGTATAACTTTATTTAATAAAAAAAATTATAATAGATAAAAGAAAAATAAAAATGAGAAGAAAAAAAACAGCGCGTTCACTACAACTTTGACTTGAATGTTTCGATATTTGGAAATGGATAAATGGAACGTTTCATAACTTTGTTCAAATTTCGCGGATCCAGACATATGCGTAGTTGTTTATTCTTCTTTTCTACGACAACGATTGAACTAACCCAATCCGACGGTTCAGACACCCTGGTAATTACTCCTAGCTTTTCCATACGATTTAACTCTTCCTTCAACCTCGGTTGAAGTTTGAAAGGAACTTTTCTAGGGGGATCTATAATTGGTACGCAGTCTTTTGATACGCTTAAATGAGCCTTGTTTGGAAAACAACCTAGACCATCGAATAGTTCACTATAATCACTTAAGTCGATTGAGGATTTAATGTTATTAATTCTTTCAATTAAATTCAGTCTTATACAATCCGGTAGGCCAATAACCGTTGGACATTCATGTTTCGCGACTATAAACCACATTTGAGTGTCTTTTATTATAACCGACTCGGATACTTTAGCGTTTATCAATACTTTGCCAATTGCCTGGACATTTTCACCAGTGAATGTTGTGAAAATGTTATCAAAATCTAGATTTAGAGATCGATATACTGCAATAGATATGACATTTGCCTGCGCGCCGGTGTCTAGTTGACATTCCACTCGCACTGAATTTACCATAATGTTAACATTCCAGATCATTGCGTTGTTTTCCTGACTAATCTTTCCACAATGAAGACTACCTATAAAAAAATCGTTTTGGTTATTAGAATTTTGACTAGGATCAGCCTTAAAATCATCACTATCATCTGATACATAAATATTTCTACAATGTTTGTTTTTACACATAACTGCAAAATGGTCCATCTTTTTACACTTGTGACAGATTGCTCCTATTGCTGGACACTTGTATTTGTGCATTTGGCCACATCTGCCGCACGCCGACTGTCCATTTCTGTTGTTCGAACTGTTGTGACGTCCGGTACTTCTATTGTCCCTAATGCCGCTATCTGATCGTTGACCCTGATTTCTGCTACTAAAAGATGACTGCCGTTGAAATTGATTGTCGGATTTCTGCCGAATATTTTTTTACTGCATTTGGTTTACTTCCACCTGGTTGCTTCCAGAACTATGATTCACCATGTCATTTACTTGCTGACGACTTGCTTCGTGGATTTTGTACGTCTTGATGACTTCTTCTATGGTGAGATCTTATTTTCGAAGTAATTTTTCTTTCAATACGTCATCTCTAATTCCAATTACAAACATGTCTCGAATCATATCATCTTCTTCCTTGTATTCGCACGACGATGCAAGTTTCCGAAGCTCCGTGATGAACTGGTCACAGGACTGATCACTTTTTTGACGAACTGACAAAAATTTATAGCGTTCGTATACAATGTTTTTTTCTCTATCAAAGTGCTCTTTGAACTTCTCTAACACAGTTTCAAACGTTTTTTCTTCGTCGGGAATTTTGAACGTATTAAAAAGTTTGAGCCCATCGTCGCCGATACAGTTAAGCAACACAGTTATTTTTCTATTCACTTCTTCCTCCTTTATTCCAGAAGCTTCCATGAAAAATTGCAATTTTTGCGACCACAAGCTCCATTGTTCGGCTAAATTGCCGGCCCCAAAATCAAAACTACCTGGATTTCGAAACGACTCCATTACGTGTGACAGTCAATATACTTTTAATTCGTAGGTTTTACACTTGACAATTTAACACGTGAAGCCGGTAATAAAACCAGTAATGTTGACATTAAAGATCGTGAGTTGTATGTTACTAGATACGGTAGAACTAGCATACCTCCAGTGAGATATCCAGCTCACTTTAAATCTTAAAGATAGAGTATGAAGAATTGGTGTTAATTCATTTAAATCAACAACTATGTATTGTATGTCGAAATTTCAAATCATTGTTTCAAATCGAATAATTTTGTTTTTTTTATTTTATCGATTATTTGCTATTATTTTCTTTATTGTTTAGTTTATAAGTTAATTTTAGTTTATAAGTTAGTTTATAAGTTAATTTCTTTTTTTACTATATATATATATTTGTTTTAAGAAACGGGGCATGTTGTAATATGTACGTCGCAACCCTGATCAATAGCAACCCAGATCTGTCACGTCTGCTAGGGTCAGCCTCTTTGAATAAAGATCTCATGGTGTGCAGACGTATTTGTTTTATTAAGATCATAACAGAAATGACCACCGAATTTTGAGTCGTGATAATCTTTCAGTATTAGCTTCACTTGAGAAAGGTTTGTGACTTCTTTTACGTTAACCTTAGCAGGTTTCTTGAATTTAGCGTGATCATTTACGTTATTTTTTGCAGGTTTTCTTGTTTTGTTTGTGGGATTTGAGGTAGGTTTTTCGGTAGGGGTTGCTGGTGTGGAGGGTATTTTATTCGTGTGGTTTAATAGCAGTGGTGGATACCCTGCTGCCCGTGCCCGGGTTATAACTAAACAAATTCCCTGGGTTTCGTTGTTAGTGGGAGGTTGGCATGGAATTCTAGACAGGCAGTCAGCGTTTTGATTGTTTTTTCCCGCCTTATATAAAATTTCGAAGTCAAATTCAGATAGTTTTTGATGGAATCTAGTCATACGGCAGGTTGTATCCCTTACCTTAAAAATTCCCCTTAAAGGTTGGTGATCCGTGATTACCCTGAAATGCCTACCTAACAAATAACATCTGAAGTTTCGCGTAGCCCAAACTATCTCTAACATTTCTCTCTCGGTCGTTGAGTAATTTCTCTCGGCCGGATTCAGCATTCGACTCGCGTAACTGATGGGGCGTCCTTCTTGTTCTAAAATGGCCCCCAACGATTCGCCACTTGCATCAGTGATCAAGGTAAATTCCTTCTGGAAATCGGGGTATGAGAGAACTGGGGAGGGAAGTTAAAGAATTTTTTAATTTTTGAAAAGATCCTTCACAATTGTTACTCCAATGGAATTTAACGTCCTTCCTCAGTAGTCGGTTGATGGGGTTCGCTAATTTGGAGAAGTTCGGAATGAACTTGCGGTAATAATTTGCTAGCCCCAGGAACGATTGTACCTGTTTTAGGGTTTTGGGTTGTGGGTAATTTTGTACTACTTCCACTAACTTGGGGTCTGGGCGAACACCTTGTTCAGAGCAAATGTGTCCTAAGTAAATTATTTCTCGTTTTAGAAATTGGCATTTTGTGGGCTGTATTTTCAGGTTTGCCTTTCTAAATCGTTGAAAAACGTCCCGTAGTTTATCATTGTGCGTAGTCAAGTTACTGGCGAAGATTACTACGTCGTCTAAATATACAAAACAATGTATTCCTTGCAGTCCCGTTAGGATTCCGTTCAGGAGGGACTGGAAGAAAACAGGTGCGTTTTTTAATCCAAAAGGGATTCGCTTATACTGATAGTGTCCATAGTTGACACTGAACGCTGTTTTTTCTCTATCGGCGGGGTCGATCAGCACTTGATGGTACCCACTAGCGAGATCAAGGGTACTGAAATACCGAGAATGCCCTAATTGATCTAAGATTTCCTCGATACGCGGTAGAGGATACACATAGGGGATGCAGACCTTATTGAGTTCCCTAAAGTCTACACATAGTCTAAGTTTCCTTGTTCCATCCTCGTTGGTTCCCTTTTTGGGTACCAAGATCACTGGCGAGTTGAATGGACTGGTACTTGTCTCGATAATATCTTCTTAAATCAATGCATTGATTTGCCGGGTGCACTCACCAGTGTGGGCTGTTGGGATTCGATATTGTTTTTTGTATATAGGCCCCTTATCTTCGAGTAAGGGTATTTTGAAGGTGCTTGTGTTGGTATATGAAAGGCTATCTCCCGGTAAGTGGAAGATGTCATTATATTCCGCACAGAGCTGGGATATTGAGGAACGTTCTTCTATATTAAGGCCTTCGTCCAAAGTCATAGACTCCTTCACGAGCCTTGTTCTAAATGTATTGACCTGTGCATTTTTGAAAACTCGGGATTTCTGACTTATACACTCTATAGTTTGATAGTGGTTCAGTTTCTAGCTCCAGAGGGGGTAGGGTAATTTGTTTCATTGTGAGGTTTATTACCGCCACATATGCGTGTCCATCTTGTGGCCTAACTATGGTATTACTAGAAAACACACCGGGTAGAATTTCTTTTTTAATACAAACCATTTCTTCTTCGGTATTCATGGGTACCATTAAAATTCCTTCGGTTCTAGGTCCTAACTTTTGGGGAAAGTGGTGGACATTGTGTGGAGAGTTTGCTTGGTCAATTCCCATGCGAGGTTGGATTGACCTTGTTTTCTTCTCCTCGGTAATAGACAGTGCCTTTCGAGGGTTGTCTATCTGGGGAAGGGAGTTAGGGGTTATCGGGGGTAGAGACTTAAGGATGTTTGGAGAGTTTGCTTGGTCAATCCCCATGCGAGGTTGGATTGACCTTGTTTTCTTCTCCTCGGTGATAGACAGTGCCCTTCGAGGGTTGTCTATCAGGGGAAGGGAGTTAGGGGTTATCGGGGATAGAGCCTTACAAGCTATCAGGGGCAGAGGCGGGGGTATCAGGGGCAGAGACGGGGGTATCAGGGGCAGAGGTAGGGGTATCAGGGGCAGAGACTTACAAGCTAGCAGGGGCATAGATTCAGGGGCTGTTTTTCTTCTTGTAAAGGGTGGTTAAATTTCAAGGGCCGATGTTGAATGTGAACCACACCTAAACGTAAAGTTTTTTTCTGCATTTCATTTGACATTTCTCAATTTCAGACTAACTCAATTTGAACCATGCAAAGATACACAATCGAGCAACGCGTTAAAGTTATTCAGGCTTATTATGAAAATGTGCCTCATCACTGAAGATGATTTTCTTCGAAAATTGATCATCCACTGTTGCCATTTCTTGCCACCATTCTGACCATTGACGACGCTTGAAATGGTCAAGAGGCTTTAGTTCTTGAGTCAATTGCACCTTGTAAGCGTGTAAATGCAAGTCTTTATGCATAATGTTCATCAACGACGAGCGTGGGAGGTGCAATTGTTGGGCACGACGAAGTGCACGATATGCATTTTGATTTGAACGCCCATTTTCATAATAAGCCTGAATAACTTTAACGCGTTGCTCGATTGTGTATCTTTGCATGGTTCAAATTGAGTTAGTCTGAAATTGAGAAATGTCAAATGAAATGCAGAAAAAAACTTGACGTTTAGGTGTGGTTCACATTCAACATCGGCCCTTGAAATTTAACCACCCTTTATAATCTTTTACTTTATCTATAATCCAGAGATGAAAATATTTCTCAATTTTTATAAAGACTCACTTCTGATGAGGAATATTTATATCGACCAGAATAACACTCACTTCTGATGAGGAATATTTATGTCGAGCAAAATAAAGCTCAGTCCTGATGAGGAATATTTTTGCCGAGCAGAATAAAACTCTTTTTTAAAGAGATTTAAAATGTTGTGAAAAACTTATACTCAATGAGTTTTTGAAAAACTCCTTGACTTGAAAAACTCTATTCGAAGAGGAATATTTATATTGAGCAAAATAAAACTCATTTATGTGTCGTCAAAAACTTATATTCGATGTTTCTCGCTTTTTTTTGATACGTGGTCTTTTTAATATTATGTTGCTTTTATGGGGTGGTGATGGGTGGATGATGGGTGGGTTAGTAGGGGGTGTGGTGAGGGGGGAAGGGGAAGGGGAAGGGGGAGGTGGAGGGGGGGGGGGGGATTTTTTTTCCAAAAAAATTTTTTTTTTGGAAAATAGTACGGAGCAAAATAAAATTAGCGAGGAAATTTCTGAACAGCACATGACTTTCTTATACAAAAAAAAAATTTTTTTTACGAAATTACCCTAGAGCAAAATAAAAGTAGCGAGGAAATGTCTGAACAGCACACGACTTTCTTATACAAAAAAAAATTTTTTTTTAGGAAAATACCCTAGAGCAAAATAAAATTAGCGAGGAAATGTCTGAACAGCACACGACTTTCTTATACAAAAAAAATTTTTTTTTTAGGAAAATACCCTAGAGCAAAATAAAATTCTCGAGGAAATTTCTGAACAGCACATGACTTTCTTATACCACAAAAAATCGATTTTTAAATATAAAAATACACTATTTTAGAGACACGGGTTTTTTATTTGTATGAATGGGACATAGATGACATAGTAAAACATTAATACCGCACTGAAATCAGGGTTTGAATTGGTTTGTTTGATAGCGAAAACACAATGACACGTCAAGGCGTGCGTAAGCTTTTACATTTCGATGCTTCAAAAGTAAAACCAGTGGCTTACTATGGGACGATTTAAAATGGCGCTTCGCTTTGACGCTCCGTTTCCCCAACTCATTGCACGACATCACGTCCAATATATGTTTCAGTGTATCACCAACATAGGTAAATTAATTTTATTTTTCAGTTAGTTCCTGAATGCCCCATTCTATATCCAAATCAACATACAAAATAAAAAACCCGTGTCTTTAAAATAGTGTATTTTTATATTTAAAAATAGATTTTTTGTGGTATAAGAAAGTCATGTGCTGTTCAGAAATTTCCTCGAGAATTTTATTTTGCTCTAGGGTATTTTCCTAAAAAAAAATTTTTTTTGTATAAGAAAGTCGTGTGCTGTTCAGACATTTCCTCGCTAACTTTATTTTGCTCTAGGGTATTTTCTTGAAAAAAAAATTTTTTTGTATAAGAAAGTCATGTGCTGTTCAGAAATTTCCTCAAGAATTTTATGTTGCTCTAAAAAAAAATTTTTTTTTTGTATAAGAAAGTCGTGTGCTGTTCAGACATTTCCTCGCTAATTTTATTTTGCTCTAGGGTATTTTCCTAAAAAAAAATTTTTTTGGAAAAAAAAATCCCCCCGCTCCACCTCCCCCTTCCCCTTCCCCCCTCACCCCACCCCCTACTAACCCACCCATCATCCACCCATCACCACCCCATAAAAGCAACATAATATTAAAAAGACCACGTATCAAACAAAGCGAGAAACATCGTAAACGATAAGAAAGTCGTGTGCTGTTCAGAAATTTCCTCCCTAATTTTATTTTGCTCCGTACTATGTTCCAAAAAAAGAAATCACCCCCCCTACCACCCCCCAGAAAAAAGTTTCATACAAAGTAAAAAAAAAATATCGTTTTCATTTACTTTACAATAAATAATAATTTCTTATCGTACACTAGCCACACCATACAAAATCGACCAAATGAGTTTTTCGTCAGCTCAGCGAAATAAAACTCATTGGAACTGATATTTATTTTCAGGAAATATTTATCTCTCATTAGAACTGATATTTATTTTCAGGAAATATTTATCTCTCATTAGAACTGATATTGGGCGCATTCACGAACACTCAACAGTTGAGTAAATTTCGATGAGTTCTCGTGAATGCCTCGATACATTAAACAGCTGATATCTGTAAATCTTGTCATAGACAAATGGAGGAAAAATTTGTTAGTGAAAAAAAAGAAATTATAATTATGGAAAACCACTGGTTTTTGGAGTTTTTAGCTGAGGATGATGTTACCACAAACATATTGCAACAGATTCCTGATTTACTGCAAACATCTTTATTTGCGTGTGAAATATTTAAAGGCCGTGAATCGGTGAAAGCGCGAAATGAAAAATATTTTGAGGAAACTATCCCTAGATATAACGACATCCAATTCAAGGAGCACTTCAGAATGACCAAGAGTACATTTGAATCGTTGCTGCATGTCATTGGTCATCAGTTAATTGAAACCAAACAACCCATAGAAAACGTGTGTCTTGAAAAAAAACTTTTATTGACGATTTGGTTATTAAGTAAACCAGAATCTTTCCTTGCGGCTGGAGATCGATTCAATATTCCAAATAGTTCAGCACATGGCATATTCAAATTTATTGTTTCAACTTTGGCTGATTTAATGCCAAGATTTGTAAATTGGCCAACCTCTGAACAAATAGCTTCATCATCACAGGTAAGTTTTCGATGTGTTGCTTAAGCATTTTTTTCAATTTTGCTTGTTTAAGGTATTTCTGGAACGCTCACGTGGAATAGAAGGAGTTATTGGGGCAATAGATGGATGTCATATTCCAATCAAACAACCTATCGGAAATGCCGCTGACTACTACAACAGAAAACAATTTCATTCCATAATTTTGGAGGGTAATGACTATTTTCGCGTTAGTGAAAAAAAAAATTTATATACTTTGCTACAATTAACAGGAGTTTGTGATCATCACTGTCGATTTATTGATGTGTTTATTGGAATGCCGGGAAAAATGCACGATGCCAGAGTTTTTAGGCACAGTGATTTATTTGAAAAAATCACTAACCAACAAAATCCCCTTATGCAACCTGATCAACACCTCATTTGCGACTGTGCGTATCCTTTGATGGTGAATCTGATGACTCCATTTCGGGATAATGGACATCTTCCAGCATCCCATGTTCGATATAACACTAGACTGAGTTCAATACGATCAGTTATTGAGAGGGCATTCGGGCTATAAAAAGTGAAATTTAGGCGTTTGAAGTATTTAGATATAAGTTATGTTGAATTTGGCAATAAAATAATAGCTGCTGCTTGCATGTTGCATAATTTCATCATTGATAATGGAGAAATAGAAGACATCCTACAAAGAGATTTAGATGAAGACACTGAGGTCAATGCCCCTGAGGAAACTGCATTTCAAAATAGCCTTGAAGCTCAAGATGCAGCCAATAAACGAAATAATATTGCAAGGACTTTGTGAATAAAACCTAAAATCATTAAAAACTGGAATTTCTTTTAAATTTATTTCTTTATTTGTTTACGTTATTCAATATTTTTGTTCATAAGAAAATCAAAATAATTTTTAAAAAGCGTATTTCTTTGCGATTGAATTTTGTTGTTTTCCTCCAGATTTTTATTGAGCTTTTCAATAGCTTCAGTCCGTTGTTGCTCTACCAAAAGAAGTTCCTTTTTAAAATTCCCAGATCTAGATGAAAAGTTTGAGCTTCGGTCACCAAAAGATTCCATTGTCGAAGGTGACATTGGCGAAGCTGGCATTGGCGAAGCTGGCATTGGCGAAGGTGTACGTGTCGGATTAAAACTAGTCTGGCCTTTTGAAGAGAGTTGTGAAACTGTACTTGAAGTTGTTGTACAGGTTGAAGAAATTGTCGATCCAAAATTTACTGTCCGGTCGTCATGAAAAATTTCTTCAAATGATTGGAAATATTCCCACCTTATAGCATTCCGCCCTGTTGATTGTTTTTTATTGTTGTCTCGGATTGTTGTGAAGGTTTTTTTTAAGTTCCTCCATTTGCGTTCAGCTTCTTCCTCTGTTAAATTAAGTCCTACCTTCCTCAATTCTGTAGAGATTTCCAGCCATAATGCCTTCTTTTTTTCTTTCGGATCTCGAAACCGTTTCTTCCTCTCTGCGAACAAGTGCACCAGCAATTTCACATTTTTATCGGACCATTTCTTGTTCTTTGCAGCGGTTTTGGGTTCTGCATATTCTTCATCTACACCACTTACAGCTATGTCCAGGCAGGCAGAATTCTGTTTGATGTATTCGTTTAAAAATCCACGGTCTAAAACACAATTTACAAATTAAGTCTTTTGAATTTGCTTATTGGTTTTGCGATTTACGGTCTTGTAAACTAATAAAATGCAACTTACCAGTTTGTAATCTCTGATGCACCTCCGGAGTTTCGAAAATATTATATTCCATATCATTTAATTTGTAAGTTTGATCCAGAAAAGCCATAATTATTGTTTTTTCAAATTATTTGTTCTTCGAAAAAATGCCAGCTGTTATCTGTCAAAATCCTAATCCATCGGTTGAGCAGAAAAGTATCGCAGTAATTTTCCGATACAAAAAATGGCGTCCGATCAGTGGTTATGATGAGTAAATTTCTCAACTGTTGAGCAAATCTCTCAACCGTTGAGTGCCGTGAATGCGCCCATTTATTTACAGAAAATATTTATCTCTCTTCTTGAGTTTTTCGTCGCACAAGTAAAACTCATCTCCTTCAGAGATATTTTTTCACACAGCGAAAACGTTATTAGTCGTGAGTGAAACTTGAAAGGAGAGATAAAGAGAGAAAAAATAACTCTTATTTTCATCTCTGCTATAATCCCTTGATTTTCAATTATTTTTATTTCCTTTACTTGCAGCGAAGTATAGGTTGCAGTTTTGAGGGGTAGAGAAATTGGGTTTATTAGGGGCAGGGACAGGGGTATCAGGGGCAGTGGTTCAGGGGTTATTTTGTTTTTTACTAGCGGCGAAAACCTAAAGGTGGTGTTGAGTGTTTCTCTGGTACTTTCCTTTTTTTTCAGTAAATTTAAGGCGTGCTTTGACGCTGAAATGGCGGTTTCTAATGTTTGTATTTTGTCTTTCATATCCTCGGTTATGTTTTCTGTTCGTTTTTTAAAATAGAGACTTTCACTTCCCATGTTCAATACTTGGCCCGATGGGGGTGTCCCGTTAAATTTATAGTTTTTCAAAACATCGTCAGGGGTTCTTAAACTCAGATCTGTCTGTTGAAAAAGGGTTCGTGGTGATTTACCTTTCAATGGGGGTTTTGCTGAAATTACTGAGGTTGAGGAACTCGTGGTGACTGTAAGTTTGTTCTTTACGCAGTCGATTACTGCTTTTTCCTTCAAGAAGGGTATACCTAGTATACCGTCTGAAGGTATAGAGTCTGTATCATGGATGATATGAAATTTACAATCGTACTTGCGACTGCCTATTTCGATAGCAGCGGTACAAGTACCGATAGAATGGTTCATTGAACCAAAAATGCCTCCTATCGTTATGGTTTCTTTTGTGTTAATTGTTACTATTTCTCTTAAACGGCTGAGTTTTAGTAAGTTACAGTCGGACCCAGTGTCCACCATCATTATCAGGTTCGGGAATTTTGCTATGTTCATATTTAATTTTATAGTATATTTCCCTAAAAGTCGATTTCTTGTTGAGAGCGGTCTAGGTCTTTGTTAGTGGGGAGGAATGGGGGTTGCACGTTACATTGTTGGGGTGTTCGGACTGGCAGTAACCGTCGTGCTTCCGGACTGCCTGCTTCCGTTTCCGTGTTCTTCAAGTTCGGCTTTGTACTTTCGAACGCAAATGTCTGTGTAGTGGTCGGAATTTTTACAGAATTGGCAATATAAAACGTGAGAATTTATTGCTGAATTTAGATCATTTAAAACCCTTACTTGCTGTTGTGGGCCTTGACAACTATTTCTGTCATGCCCGTAAGTGTTGCACTTGGTGCAATAGGTTTGGTTTCCCTTTGCATAGCAATCCCGTTCATGGTGTCCCCTTTTTCCACACAAACTGCACACGATTAGTTGTTTGTTATTTCTAAGGTTTGGAGAGGGAACGTTCCTATTTGCATTGGAGGTTCCCCCTTGATAGTTTCTGTTATACAGGTTTTGTTGTTGGGGTGGGTTAGGTTCTGCGAGGTTTAGTCATTTAATGTCTTTTTCTAGGAATTTGGCTTCCTCTTTTATTTCTTCTAAATTTTTGGCCCTATTACCTACCAAGAGCTGGCGTATTTGGTGGTTTATCAATCCCTTCTTAAAAACGGTTACTACCTCCTTTTCCGCCTCTTTCATAAGTCTTTCGTGACCTGTGGGATATTCCGCTTCTATCGCGTACCTAGTTTCGTCCAGAAGGTGTTTTAATCGATCTGCGTAATCTTCTACGCTTTCTCCAGGCCGTTGTTTGCTTGAGGTCATTTCGGCCCTTACTTCTTCGAATCCCTTTTTTGCGACGTAATTTTTCTTCAATAGGTTCAGGATTTCCTTTACAGTTTCTGGTCTCTCCGTTCTCACTAGGTAGTAAGCATCGTCTGTTAGTTTGTATTTTATACAAGATGCGAAAGTGGCTTTTTCCTCTTATGATAGCCTGCAAAGGACTGCTATTGAGATAAATCTTAACACCTCGTTCGTTAGTTTGGGGGAACGCTGTCCTGAAAAAATGGGAATGTATCTACTACACATATCCATGATTTTTTCGTACATCTCAGTGGCGTTAGTCATTTTTACTTGTGCTTTTTCTTGTGTACTAAGAGAGTTTTTGATTTCGATTTGTTTTTCTGTTTTTGTATATTTTTCCAAGGATTTCTGTATTTGGGTTACTTTTAGCAAGGCGTTAGATTTTTCTTGTTCCCTATCTTTGAGTTCCGCTGTAAGTTTTGCCAATCGGTTCTTTAGGGATGCTATTTCCTCCTCTTGTTTGTTCTTATTGAGATTTTGTAAGATCGCTTTATTAGTTGTAACTTTGTTGTCCTTGTTACTTTCCTCTTCGTAAATATTTACCCTTTCCGTTGCCTCCTTTAATTGTTGCTGAAGACTATCGATTTCTTCCACCAAAAATTTAATTTTATTTTTGGAGTTGTCTATTTTCTTGATATATTGTGTTTCTTCCAACTTAATGGTTTCGATTATTTTGTTAAGTTGTTTCTCAATCTGTTCGTCTTTTTCAGGGATAGCGTTTAATTCTGATTCGAATTCTTGAAATTCGGGTCGCGGAATTCTTAGTTGGATCTCTGTCGATAGAATATCTTTTACGTTTTTGAAATTAGATTCGAACCTGTCGAGATTTTTCTTTTGCTTATGGTTTTCCTCTCGTAATTTTTGCGAGTCGATTTCTAATTGGTTAATCCTTTTAAGTTCGTCTTTTGTTAGGATGTTACTCTCGAATGGCATTTAGGTGTTACTTATACGTGTGAAATTATTATAGTAATTTTTGTATTAGTGTATACAAATTAAATGTATGCGATCGGTGCTACATTCATTGCCAATTGTACGACTTCTTGCGAGTTATCTTGGATTCAGTACCATGTAGTACGGATGTAAAACTCTGAATTTTTAGAGCAAAGTGGCACTACTTGACCGAACGATTTAAATGTATGCAATCGGTGCTACATTGACCCGGGGCCCCAGCGTCTGTATCTTGTGAAACTGTTTTTTTTTTTTGATAGTTCAAAAAGAAATTTTGATCTTATTTTATTTTATAGTTTTTTTTTCTTTCTTTTTTCCCTCTTCTCGTCGGTCTTCACTTCCACTTCACTTCCACTAAGTATTACTAAAACTAATTATTGTCACATGTAAATTCAAGTTAAAACATTTTTGGTTTTCTAACTAAATGGTAGGAAAAAGAAAAAGAATTACTTACCTTTTCTCCTATTTGTTTACCGGCTGCGCCGACCAATTGTTGTGGTCCGAGTTCAACGAGGAAGATATTTCGCAAAATACGAAAAAATAACTGATTAATTACCATACTTTATTAATTGTTCTAAACCTTTACAAACGGTCACTTAATTAAACATGAATGAATACTTATTGAATTACCAAATTTGGGTTATAACAATCTCTACAACGATCACCTTAATTAAGCATGAATGAATAACTAATAAATTATCGATCACTTAGTTAAACTTTAATAATTAACTATTTGAACTATTAAATTTGGTTTTAACAATTTCTACAACGATCACTTTAATCAAACAGGAATGAATAACTATTAAATTATCGATCACTTTAGTTAAACTTGAATAAAAAACTATTTGAATTATTAACTTGGGCTTTAAAACAATCTCTTCGAGCGATCGCTTCCACTCACAATCTTCTTCTGACTTACTTTTTCATCTTCGACTGCCAGCAGCCCTTTGAGCTTGGAATTCGCACCGTAAGCGCGTTGTTTACCATTCGCCCGAAACGTGAACAGCCACTTGTGTGCATCGTAAGCGTATTTTGCTTACGATGCCAGCGGTGTCTGGTTTCGCCTTTGGCCGACGGAGACGCTTCTGCTAAATAAGCAGTTCGTGTTCCCGTCTGCCAGGGCCGGCGATATAGTAATTAGGGGGTGACGGCTAGGGCCGTCACACCCGTATGGTGAAACCGAATATCTCAAAAACGGTGCATCTTAAGTTATTTAGGATATGATTCTAGATTAAACTCCCATACATCAAAATCCGATTGGAATAAATTTCAAAAAAATCTAATTAGAAAATTTGACTTCAAACTGGAATTTTGATACAACTGTTCGCCGTTCACTTAAATCACCATACGGATTTTCAATAATTGCCAGATTGGCAATTATAGCTTTTATTATGTTTTAAATAAAAATTTGTTTCCTTAATTTCTTTTTCACTAAAATTTCTTACTTAAATATCTATTGGCGATCGTTGTAGGCGGATAGACGTCTTCTGGCCGTCTCTACGAGACAGACACCTGCTTTTTATTTAAAACATAACAAATGCTATTATTGCCAATCTGGTAATCAAGATTGTATCAAGATTTTTTAAAATTCATTTCAATCGGATTTTGATGTATGGGAGTTTTATGTTTGTTGTTTATGTAAATGGGCTTATCGGTCCTTTGATGTGATGTTTAAATGAAACTAGAAATCTTTTTGGTTCTAATCGTTACATTTATAACATACAAACATACCCCTAAGACCAATAGTGTCAACGATGAATACACCCGGATCGTACATGTCGAAAATGATAGCTCATACCCTTCAGTCAATCACCAACAATGAGGAACACAATATAAAAAACTCGATAGCGTTTAAAGAAAAGTTGTCTAAATTAGAAATAAACAACACAGAAACCATGATAAGTTTTGACATAATATCACTATTTACAAGTATACCAACTAAACTCGCTATTGATATAATTGACCAAAAATGGGATATAATGACTCAAAACACCAACATACCTAAAGACACTTTCTTAAAACTATTGAAGTTCTGTTTAATAGACGCGAATTACTTCACCGCAGATAACACTTTCTATCAGCAAATCTATGGTATGCCAATGGGCAACCCATTATCATCCATAATTGCCGATATTGTTACACAAAAATTATTGCAAGACGTAATTCCAAGTCTAAACTATACACCTAAATTATTTGTAAAGTATGTAGATGATATTTTCGCCATTATACCTAAAGATCCTATTATACTAAAGGCGCTTATTTCAAAATCGTTTTTCTTAAATAAGTCGACCCCGCTCCCACTTCTCCCCTCACCCACAAGCTTATTTTAAAAATAATAAAAATTGCGGCACATAGGATTCGAACCAGGGACCAATAGCTTGCACCCCAACAGACATAGCGATTGAGCCACTCACAATTCTGGCATTAGTTGTTTAAATGTATTATAGGTGCAACAAATTAAGCAAACTTTGATCGAACGAACGAACTTTTTAAGCTCAGGCCAACTGCAACACGGGGAAAGCTATGGCCTAATTGCAGATTTTTCAGTCCCATGACAAAATTTGTTTGTTTAAATGATTTTTAGAGGTTTTTCTTTGTGGTAAATTTGATTTTTGTGAAGCTTTATCGAGTTTTGAATATATTCATATATTAATTTTTTTTTGTTAAACATCAAATGAACGCTGAAAATGATCTGAAGTGATCCAATACAGGAAAACCTGTTTTAGCCAGACTCGCACAGAACCAAGAAATTTGTCCGGCTGAGACAGATTTCCGGCTTATACAGGTTGGACTAAAAAACACGGGTTTTTATTTTGTTTTACGATAATGTAACTATATACAAAACTATGCGATGAAACCTCGTAGTGTAAACTTTTGAATTTGTGCATTACTTTTGAGCCTAAAAATGTCCCAGTTCTTGAACAATGATCCGGTTTATAAAAAAATATGTTTCTTCGACATACATGTGACAATAAAAAGTAGGAAGATTTCGAATTGATTTCAATTAGAGACGAGAGATGAAAAATACTCCCAATAAAACTGTTGTCTGACGTTTTTATGAAAGAAATTTTTCCTCTAAACTATGTCCCCCTTCTCCTTGCTGAAACAAGATCTACTTGAAGCGTCTTTTTATAACATAAGTTAATAACTTTGTGCAAGATTTTATGCATTTTCAAAACTTGCGGATATGGTTTTTAGCATAAACTATTGCTGTGGGTTTGAATAACCCTTCTGGAGCTTGGAAACGAACAAAATCATTTTACATTGATTTTTCTGTTAAAATGTTCATAGAACTCCAATTAGAATTCAAACTATAGATTTATTTTGGTCTTTAGAACCTTTTTGGTTCAAAGTATTTTTCAAAAAATCCTAAAATCTTTTTTATTTGTATGGGGGAGGGGAGAGCAAATATTCCGATTTACCCACTGACTAGGACAAATCAAATTTTTATGTCATGCTAAACACACTACTGTAACTAATTTTTTGATCGGGCGATTTGTTCTATGCTTTAGAAATGGTATACTAACTCTAAAAACATTTTTATATAGAAAAAAGTTTCCGGCTTATACAAAAAAAATTATGTCCGGGTTCGCGTTAAGCAGGTTCCGGCTTATCCAGATTCATGGAAAACCACTTCAAAACCACGGGACTTGAAAACTATTCGGCTTAGGTAGGTTTCCGGCTTATACAGGGCCCGGCTTATACAGGTTTAACTGTATCTAAAAAATCTAAGGAATGGTCCATTCGATGTGAAAAATAATAAATTTGATTTCATAATTTTACTCAAATAAACTTACATAAGTTTTAATGAATTGAAGTTTTTCATTAAAACTTATGTAAATAACTTAGTTTTTTAATACTCTGCCGTTGTTGGAAATTTAACTTTAATGATTAATTATAAGCGGAAAATTTTGGCAAAGCTATTATTATATTGTATTTTCCCATTCGACCTGCGTTTTCCATGACCATCAACAAATCTCAAGGCCAGACATTTGACAAAGTGGGGATTGTGTTGTACGAGCCCGTTTTCTCCCACGGGCAAATATATGTTGTCCTCTCAGGTAATTTATTAGTGTCAATAGCTAGAATTTTGTTGTTTTTAATTTCAACTTTTCTTATGTCTAATAAGGTCTTGAAAATTGAAATAAAATATAGAAATGCTTTTCCCAGGGAGATTTACTAACCATGCCAATCGCGAATATCTAAATATGTGTGAATGTGTATAAACATGTGTGAATGTGTATAAAAATGTGTAGATGTTGGAGTTATAGAATTCAAAATACAATAATTTATACAATTAAAAAAGGTATGGCACAGTAAAATTGTATACATTTTTTTGAAGTCATACTGTTTTTTATTAAAGTAAATAACCCGATTGATACATTATTTAAAAAAAACTCATGTTAATGGTGAATATAGGGCCTAACTAGTCTCTACGAGGCTTACTATTACCTCCTTGTGTCACACAATATGTATGTCGATCAAAGTTTAAAGACAACCTATGTTAGAATAGAACAGATTGTGTAAAAAATTACAACTAAAATACGAAAAACTTAAATATGGTGAAATTTTAAGGTGAAACTAGCTTGGCCTTAGCTTGGCCCCAGATTGACCAAATAGTGGCGCTTTTAATGCGAAACTAGCCTCTACGAGGCCTGCTCTAAAGTTATCATGTCACAAACCGTTGTTTGGAGAAAAAGTAGTAAGTGCTAGAAGACCGCAAAAGATTTACCTCTATCTTCGGTAATACAGTCACTTTGCCCAATAATTTTGTATGAACTGAAACTCAGTGACTGCAAAATACAGTGGAGGCCCAATATATCGACCTACATATATAATGTTCAGCCCGTACGTTAAATCGGGTTCGTTATAACGAAATGCGCATTAAATATCCACATATGTTTTTATGAACATTATCATAATGAGATTTTAGATTGAGGTAAATTTTAATACGATTTATTCTTAAGTGGGATAATGCTTTAATGTATGTATAAGCGTTACAAATCCCACTTAAACTGATTACATTACCTTAAAAGGTTAATTTTTCGCGACGGTTTCACGTATAACACACATTATTTACGAAACAAATAGTTTTTCGTTATATAGAATAACAAAATTTTTCGTCTTTCACTATAGAGATGCTAATAATAATAATACGTAATAATAATTCGAAACTGCTGTTCGCTATACTGGACGTTCGTTATATAGGTATACAATATAGTGGACGCCCGGAAGGGAAATTTTTTCTTCGCGGGTAAAAATATCTGTAACGGTTCTCGAAATATTTGAAAAAATTGTTCACATAAGATATTTCAGTAAATTCAATCAAACGAAAAACTTAAATATTGACCAATTTTAAAATAAAACTAGCTTGGCCTGAGCTTGGCCAAACAGTGGGCTTTTAGTACGAAACTAGCGTCTACGAGTGATAACCTACCGTAGAGTTATCACGTTACAAACTATTTTTTGGGAGAAAAACACTAAGTGCTGGCGAAATCTTTTGCGGTCTTCTAGCACTTACTACTTTTTCTCCAAACAACGGTTTGTGACATGATAACTTTAGAGCAGGCCTCGTAGAGGCTAGTTTCGCATTAAAAGCGCCACTATTTGGTCAATCTGGGGCCAAGCTAAGGCCAAGCTCAAATACAAGATACCTTAGAAAAATTAAATAATTTCCACCCTAAAATTCAATTCACACACGAAATAGAACAACACAATAAATTATCATACCTTAACGTACTAGCAATACGAAACAACAATAATAAAATAGACACGGACTGGTACCAAAAACCATCCACTTCAAATCGCATCCTAAATTATCTCTCCCACCACCCCCACACTCAGAAACTAAACACTGCTAGACAATTAATAAACACAATCCTAACCATTAGCTCTAACAAACTTCACAAAAAAAACATAAAATTAATAAAAAACATACTAGCCAAAAACAACTATCCACAGAACATAATAAACTCATTACTTAAAACTAGAAATAATAATAATCGAAGACAGAATGACTCCCCACAGACCCGCATTGAGACACCCGATGATAGCCCAATGTACAGGAGCATAACGTACATCAGGGGAACCTCAGAAAAAATCGCGAAAACATTAAAACAACATACAAAAAACACAATATTAGCATATCGGAACAAAGTCATACTTCGAAGTCTATACACTAATTTAAAAGACCCTACACCTAAACAAAAACGTTCAAATATAATATACAAAATCCCGTGCTTGGGCGATCCAAATATAGGGGCAGAGTGCAATTTAAGTTACGTAGGCCAAACAAAACAATACCTAGAAAAACGTATAAACAACCACAAAAATGATTTAAAAAGGATTGGTGACGTCATAAACAACACTCCACATACCGCATTAGTCGAACATTGTAACATGCACAAACGCAAACCAGACTTTGACAACACGAAAATACTCGCAACACAAACAAACTACAACAAACGACTCACAACAGAAGCATTACACATATACACAGAGGACACATACAACATTAAACGTGACACACAGGACATTTCAGCAGTGTATTGCGCAATACTGCACAACGAGATAAACACACGCAAACGAAAACGGACACACACAAATGATAATACAAACCCAAAAAGAACGAAATACTAATAAACCGCAATAACCATATCGATGTTTGCAGTAACTGTTATTATTCTCTTTAACTTTTGTAACCGTCCCAGTGACGTCGTGTTTAATTTATTCAATCTGTTTCTTGTTTTTATAATCGTACAATGTCAAACAATTTTGATTTATTTCATTTTATTTTATTTATCATTGTTAATCAGTGCTTAATGTAATATCCAAATAGTTTCCATAAAAATACACAATGTAAGTAGAAATAACTAAAACTAAGTAAAATAAAATAATTGTAATCCATCCATTGTAAGCACCCTGAAGATGATCGTATACACGATCGAAACGTCGGATGATTCAGCATAAATGTAACGATTAGAACCAAAAAGATTTCTAGTTTCATTTAAACATCACATCAAAGGACCGATGGGAGTTTTATGTAGATTCATATCCTAAATAACTTTTGTTCTTGCACTTTTTTGATAAGATGCACCGTTTTTGAGATATTCGGTTTCACCATACAGGTATAATAATTTTATTTATAATTGGTTTATGATAAGCGAAGTATGGATTAAAAATATACATGCAGCGTTCAAAACGCTCCCATTTTAATATAAAAGGAAGCAAAATCATAAAAAAAACGCTTTCTAACATTGAAAGAATCACAGAAGCAATAAAAAGTTACTGTTGCTAAAACTTAAACAACTGCATTTTTCTTTTTCCGGCACTAAATTCAATTTGTTTTAACTTTTCTATTGTTTATAACTGAAACGTCAAAAGATAGAACGCCTTAAGCATTGCCACGTCCAAAGAATTTTTCGCCTGTTTTGAATTTAACTAAGGTGAGGAAATTTAAAATTTAAATCCATTTTTATTTATGACATTAACCTAATCCGCACACCCGGTGACTATGAGTCACTGATTCAGTTTTGAGAGTCATTGTTACGAATGTTAAAAAAGTTATTGCATTCATGTTCCTTGACTTTGTTTTTTTATGTCAATACTATTTAAAAACGAAAAAAAATTAAATTTTTTACTATTACTGCAACAACAATATTCCGCTTTTATTCGCTTCATGCCTAATCCATGCAGGCGGTGACCCCGCTGGCGGAAGATTGCATGCGTTGGTGGTGTATGAAAATGTGGCTAGGTTTTACATGTGTTGTGTTTTGTTGGTAATTTCCGCATAGGACAGAAAGAAAAGCGCGTTCACGACTATATCGGTTATGTTTACTCCAACGTAGGTACACGGAAAAATCCCTAGGTTTCCTAACTATAGTTTAACTATGGTATATATGTGGGAAGGGGACCCTGGGACCCTGGCACCCTTAATCTAGTACGCAATCGAGAGGAGATCTACAGCCTTATTCTGGCAAAGGTCACTAGTCACAACTCGATCACAAGAGCGAGGTGAATCACAAGTTGTGACTTTTTGGTATTCTCAGCGTTCAGTCACAATTTCGACTGATCTCAGCTACTGTCAAAACTGTGACCGACTCACAAGCAGGTAACAAGATAAAAACAAGACAAAAAGAAACTATTTCCTGCACTATTTAATTGAATGTGATATTTCCAGAGTACAACGGAGACGATTTCTGGTCAATTGACAAACAAAGAAGACTTTTTTGCGAAATAAGAAAATTTTTATTGAAAATGTTCAGGTTTTCAATAACATCCCACCTTTTTTTATAATTGAACACGCACGGCACACACGCACTTTCTCCACCATTTTCACAGATTTACAAATATTAAAATTACTTTAAAAACTAACAAAACCAAAAACTGAACTAAACTCAATAATCACAAAGCGGCTGTCAAATTTATTCACCATTCTGGAATTATACTGAGGTGAATTATTTGTTACGTTTCTTGTGACCCAACGCCAAGAATATGGAATACTCGGTCAGTCACAAAGAAAGTAACAAGCCGCTCGTCTCTAACGAGTTGTGACTTGTGACCAGTCATAATGCCAGAATAGGGCTGTAAATATTATTAAACATAATTCCGTGTTTTGACTTTTAATGTATCAGCCATTAAGTTGATATTCGATCCCACATATATATAAATAAATATTATTAACTGAATTAAAAACTGCAAACTTACAAATTTTTTTTTCTTAAATTATTCTATTTTCCCGGCATGGTGACTGTGAGTCACCACAAGTGTGGATTAAGGAAAAAATTAGCCTGAGCTGATTAGGGTTAAGCACTGTTTTATTGGTACCTTCGATTTTTTTGAGGTAAAATATTTAAAATTAAATATGAACTATTCGTCAACGGCACTAACTTAAATTCTAGTCATTATAAATTTTAATAAAATCCCGTTACGTATAATCAATTACCAGGACATTAGGTAGTTTCACGGAATACTTTGAATTCTTGTACTTAAATTTATATTTCTAATGGCGTTGATTTTATCATTTGCTTTAAAAAAAACAAGAAAAGAGATGGCTGTCATAGCTCAGTCCCTATTCCACGGTTCAACGTTTTTGTTACTGGTTTCCTATCTATAGTATATACAATCGCTGTTTACATACTCTGAGTGTTATAGCAAATATTTTTATCAAGCGGAAAGATGGAAAATAAGTTTGAAAACGTGTACGACACGGAATATAAAATCGAAAAAACCATAATCTTCAAATTCACTGCGATTTATAGGTTATTAGAACACAAATTGAGTTGTCACCGCACCTCGTAATTGTGGTTTAGAAAATGTCTATGGTTGCCACCGTGAACGATGTGTGCACGTAATCGGGCAGTATTTTGCCATTCTTCGTTTTGTTGTCGCTATTGCTGTTGTGGGATTGTAATCCCCACTTTATTCTAGCATATCAGTGTCGCGAGTGATTTCAAGTTAATATAAAGTTGGTGCCAATAATAAATCTTTTTTTTCCATTCCACGGAATAATACAAGCTTATTTACAATGTCATACCAGTCAGGGATCCCTAACCAACAATTTCTATGGGATATATTCCGAAGGTAAAAACTTTAATTAACATATTAAAATATGTTATTTTTTTTATATGGATGTATTTATAAAGACTACCTCTTAAAGGGCCCATAGACGGCCAACTTTGTTGCCAACCTGGTTGGTAGTTTTCACCACAGACGAGACGGAATGTTGGCAACCAAGTTGTCAACCATTTTTAACAAGATCCCGTCGACTTTAGGTGATTTCTCTAATTTTTTTATTGTTTATAGTTTACTAAAGGGTGGTTAAATTTTAAGGGCCGATGTTGAATGTGAACCACACCTAAACGTCAAGTTTTTTTCTGCATTTCATTTGACATTTCTCAATTTCAGACTAACTCAATTTGAACCATGGAAAGATACACAATCGAGCAACGCGTTAAAGTTATTCAGGCTTATTATGAAAATGGGCGTTCAAATCAAAATGCATATCGTGCACTTCGTGATTTTTTCGGTCAATTTAATCGTCCAAATGTGCGTACAATCGGAAAAATCGTGCAAAAAGAACCATGCAGGAAATAGCGTTTTTCGTGCCCCTGGGTTAACTTCTGAACCCGTGTAGTTTTCACTTTTGTTGAATACTTTTTGGAAAGGGCACAGTCTCTAGTTTCATCCATATATGGCTTCAAGAGCCACCGAATTGCAGGGGGATGGTGAGCGGTCAACGAACTTTCTCCATGATTTCTGTGAAAAATCACGATTTCTCCATGATTTCTGTGAAAAATCACGAGAAAGTTCGTTAACCCCTAACCATCCCTCTGCAATTCGGTGGCTCTTGAAGCCATATATGGATGAAACTAGAGACTGTGCTTTTTCCAAAAAGTATTCAACCAAAGTGAAAACTACACGGGTTCAAAAGTTAGGTTAGAGGGGCAAAATCGTGCATCGTTCTTTGAGCAAACCGGGTCTGTAGGAGATGTGAAAACACCAGTGCATGCTCGTACAGCTCGTACTGCAGAAAATATTGCTGCTGTTCGCGATAGTGTGGCTGAAGAGCCGTCAACCTCAACTCGTCGTCGTGCCCAACAATTGCACCTCCCACGCTCGTCGTTGATGAACATTATGCATAAAGACTTGCATTTACACGCTTACAAGGTGCAATTGACTCAAGAACTAAAGCCTCTTGACCATTTCAAGCGTCGTCAATGGTCAGAATGGTGGCAAGAAATGGCAACAGTGGATGATCAATTTTCGAAGAAAATCATCTTCAGTGATGAGGCACATTTTCACCTCAGTGGATTCGTCAATAAGCAGAACAGCCGCATTTGGGCGAATGATAATCCAAGAGTGATTGTCGAAAAACCAATGCACCCACAAAGAGTGACTGTTTGGTGCGGTTTATGGGCTGGCGGCATCATCGGCACGATATGCATTTTGAATTGAACGCCCATTTTCATAATAAGCCTGAATAACTTTACCGCGTTGCTCGATTGTGTATCTTTCCATGGTTCAAATTGAGTTAGTCTGAAATTGAGAAATGTCAAATGAAATGCAGAAAAAAACTTGACGTTTAGGTGTGGTTCACATTCAACATCGGCCCTTAAAATTTAACCACCCTTTATATGGTTATAGCAAAGAATAGGTATCTGAAGAAGCGAAAGAAAGGACAAAATTTTTTGATGAGTGGAGAGTCCGTCCGATAAAACTATAGCTGTCGTCTTGTCTGCATAAAAACACGAAATTCAATGTGTATGTGAGACAAGATGTCGGAATTGAGAAAATTATCATATGGGGGGTTGCCAGATGAACATTTGGCAAATTAGAAATTTAAAAAATATTGAATCTAAATTCATGCTAAAAAAATTTAAATAATCTAACCAAGGCATAAATTAATATGTGATTTTCCACACCACCTTCAGCTAAATTCTCACTTCTTCATGCAGCAACCATAACTAATTTAATAAAAATCTATTGCTTGGCTTTTAGTTTTATAACAAGTTTCAACAATATGTTTATTAAATGAATTAGTTTATAGTTCTATGAAGCTCTTACTCAATTTTTAGAAAAATCGCACATTTCAGAATTCAATAATTTAAAACAAAATGTGTTATTTGGATATCTTAAATGTCAGTAGTAGACAATGAAACCACAGGACAAGCATTTTTCCGAAGACGATTTGCGGAACAAAACATTCTTTCGTGGAAATGAAGTTCGCAAACACGATCAATGCTAGTGCCTTTTATGTTTATCAAATCTTGCCGATTTATCGAAGTTAGCCAAATTTTTTTCCTAAGATAAATTGAAGGATTTATTTTAACCCTAATCCGTATTTTGTGTCAATTTGACACAATTTTCGAATTCAAATCCACTTATTTCTTTGTTTTTTTTTTTTATTAAATTGATCTGAGATCGCAAGGTAAAAATCGTATACGAATTTTTAATTTTTCTAATTGGCTTCACCGTTAGGTGTCACATGGTCGCTGTACAAAAAATTCCCTTAATCTGTAGTTCATGTGTCAAATTGACACAATGGTAAAAACTTAAACATTACGCTGCGCCAACAAGATGTTTCATGCACATTTTTTTATTTGAATTGAAATGGTATCAACAGAAATACAATTGGCATTTGTTTCCAAAAAAAAAAACCTAATTCCAATGTCCACAGTGTACGATGTGATATATGTGTAAAATCTACTTGTCCATCTGACCGTTTCACAAATTGTGAAGAATGTGGAACCAACATTCAATTTTCTTGATTCCTTTTTTATGTAATTTTGTATGTTATTAATAAGAACAAATTATTTTTTTTTTTGCTTTTCTCAATAAAAAAAATAATGATCAATCGAGAAAACTTAAATTTTGTTACAATTAACACTAAAAATATGGGATTTTCTGGTGTCAATTTGACACATGAAATACTTTTAAGTAACTTTAAATGAGATACGGATGAGGGTTAAAGGAACATTATATTTTAGAAACCGAAATTATCAAATTTCATGTATTTAAAATAAAGCACAATAGTAAGGAATTGCCTTTTAAATTGTCGCGCTTAATTTCAACTACAAAAGAAAACAGCTGGCAATACTACTCAAATACCGCTTTGACAGTTCAAAACAAACTCCGGTGTCGCGGAAACTTAGTAAATTTTATCGGTAAATATGTCGATTCCAAAACATAAAATTATGATTTCACGTTGCGACGTATTTCAATTTGATGTAAGTGTTGTTTTTTTCGCCAAGTGTTGTTTTTTTCGCCAAGTGTTGTTTTTTTATTGGCAATTTTAGAAGAAAACCAAAAAATTTACCTTTCCATCGGTATCGGAAGCCTGAAAAATTTTCTTTCTGGGTTTTTCTTGAAACATTCGGTGACAAATAAACATTCGGTGACAATGCATTTCAAAAATTTTATTCGTGCCATTATTATTCAGTGGGGAAACCTATTTTGGCTCAGTGAAAAATACGAAAAATGATTTGTTCAATGCCTCAACAAAATGTAAACAAATGGGGCCAGCCGCATTATGTTTGTGTTTGTGATGAGAGAAAATTTCGTGTTTAAGGTGAGCCAATAAGCTGCTGTTTATGTCACAGCAATTTAAGAAAAAAAAACAGCTTAACGCAGCTTTTTAACAAAAATTTCATTTAAAAATGACTCGTGGACCTTCTTTGCTTATAGTTCGGTTACTAAATACAGTTTTTATGTAAAAAAAATGTGATTTTCGAATTTTGATCTCAAAATATTCAGTCATTTGGATCACCCTCTCACATTGCATAAACTCCATGATTTTTTGTTTTTTTGCAGAGACCATTTAAGTGTGCATGACAGAAAGAGACTTACCTTTTGCCTGCACATTTAAAACGTTTTTTTCTATATCGCATATGCTCACTCTAACGTGGGTTATGAGAATTTCGGTTTCTTTCGCTTCTTCAGATACTTATTCTTTGGTTATAGGACAACTATAGGGTATATGTTGACTAGTGAAAAATGAGTAAGGATTTGTTATTGGTATTGGTTTTAAACGAGTTGTGCGAAGATGAGATGCCCCCTTTGAAAAAGAAAAAAATTTGGGCAAAGGAGTGGTATCAGAACCGGGTGCCGGTCAATTTATCGTAAACAATTTATCGTGAACAATTTATCGTGAACAATTTATCGTAGAACAATTTATCGTAAGAACAATTTATCGTAAGAACAATTTATCGTAAGAACAATTTATCGTAAGAACAATTTATCGTAAGAACAATTTATCGTAAGAACAATTTATCGTAATGAAGATTATTGTGATGGGTTGGGTGGGTGATGGGTTGGGCCGGATGAGTGGGTGGGTCGGGTGAGTGGGTGGGAGGGAGAAGTAGGGGGGAGGAGGGGGGAGGGGATAAATTATCGATGTTCGTCACACACACACACACACACACACACACACACACACACACACACACACACACACACACACACACACACACACACACACACATATATATATATATATATATATATATATATATATATATATAATATGTATGTATATATACAGCCTTGGCCAAAAGTATTGAGCACCCTGTAAATTTTACTAATATACAAAATCTGATGCTCCAAATCAATCGTATTGTTTATTAAAGTTTTGTCGGCATCTAAAAAATAAAATTTAAACAATAGTCAAGTGGCTGGTTAGTAACAAAACATCTAGAACCTTAAAAATTTGGTTTTGTGGTGTTTTTTGATATCCGATTAGTTCGCTTTCTCAGCTCGCTGTGAAGACATACAGTTGTGTAGTGCCTTGAAGTGATTTTTTTTTCAATAAATTAAATATTTTAATGTAAATATGGCGAAAAAAAGAGAACTGACATTGCAACAGCGGGTAGAAATTCAACTTTTGAAGCAGCAAGGCAAGTCCCAAGTGGAAATTTCTAAAACCGTTAAATGTTCGCGTCGAGCTGTGCAATATGTTATCGAACGGTTCGAGAAGACTGGATCGCATAAAAATAGACACAGATTAGGACGAAAACGGCTGACTATGGAGCGTGAGGACAGAAAATTAGTGAGGGATTCGCTGAAAAATAGAAAAAAAAATTTCTTTCGAGCTCGCTGCTGATTTATCAGTGGAAATTAAAAAGCCAATTTCTGCCAGGACGATACGAAGACGACTGCAGGAAGCTGCAAAGCCAGGAAGAAGCCGTGGCTTTCCGAAAAAAAACAAAAAGGCTCGCTTCCAATGGGCTCTAAAACACAAAAGTTTAACCGCGCAAGATTGGTCAAATATTCTATGGTCGGACGAATCAAACTTTCAGGGGAGTAAAATAATTCCTTTTTCTGTAGAAAAACATTATTTTCGACCCGATAAATATGTGAAGTGTAGTAAAATCCAACGGTTTACAAATCAAATTTTTTCATTATTTTTTAGGTTTTCGCGACACCCGGTGCATCGTATGTCCGCCGCCGAATAGGCGAAGAGTATAATGTCGAATGTGTTGTACCAACCGTAAAATACGGGGGTGGCAGTATAATGGTTTGGGGCTGCATGGCTGGATCTGGAGTTGGTGAAATGTTCGTATGTGAAGGCAAAATGAACTCCAAAAAATACATAAATGTGCTCAAAACTACACTTATGGCGTCGTTTTCATGCATTTTTGGAGATACAAACATGGATGGCGTAAAGTTTCACCAAGACAACGCACCATGCCATAAATCCACCGAAACAAAGAATTGGTTTGAAGAAAATTGCGTCGATGTTTTAGAGTGGCCTTCGCAGTCTTCGGATTTAAACCCCATAGAACATTTATGGGCTATACTAAAGCGTAAGGTGCGGGCACATCAAATTTCGTCAAAAGAAGATTTAAAAAGGCACCTCCAAGAAGAGTGGAGCGCGATAAGCAGCGATGAATGTAAGAAACTCATCACATCCATGCCTAAGAGGGTCGCTGCCGTTATAAAGGCGAAGGGTGGCTCCACAAAATATTAAGTTTTTATCATACAATAAACGATTAACTTCTACTAAAACTATTTTTATTTGACTCCATCTAAATATAACGGTTATTTTGCCATATATCATGGGTGCTCAATACTTTTGGCCAAAGCTGTATATATATATATATATATATAACGTAAACATTTTGTCGTAAGGAATATTATTTTTACAAATTCGGGCGCCCGAATTTGTAAAAATAATATTCCTTACGACAAAATTTTTACGATAAATTGTTTTACGATAAATTGTTCTTACGATAAATTGTTCTTACGATAAATTGTTCTTACGATAAATTGTTTTACGATAAATTGTTCACGATAAATTGTTTTACGATAAATTGTTCACGATAAATTGTCCGCGAATCATCAGAACCGTGCTCAGTTTTCTCATTCAAATTTAATGCGTGAACTACGTGTGACTGCACCTGACGATTTCAAAAACTTTTTAAGAATGGACAGCAACACCTACGATGAATTATTGGATGCAGTAAGACCATTCATTGAAAAGAAGGACACGATAATGAGAATAGCTATTCCTGCAAATGAAAGGCTGTCTGCAACCCTACGGTTTTTGGCAAGTGGCCAGTGCTTCGAGGACTTAAAATTTCTCACTGGAATATCGCCACAAAGTCTTGGAGTCAGGTCGTACGATCAAAACCCTAGTAAAATTAACCAAACTCAACCGAACTTAATCAAATAAACTATCTTTGACAATTCACTGTTCTCATTGCAGTACTCAATGCAACTGAGATTGGCAACCAGATTGTAAACTTGCCTACAGACACCCCAACATGAACGCCAACATGCTAAGTTTTCAAAATTTTTTGATTTTACACCAACCTGGTCGACAACATGAAAAACTAACCGCCAACTTGGCCACAGACATACAACATCGACTCCAACATTGCATGTTGGCGACCAGGTTGGCAACAAAGTTGGCCGTCTATGGGCCCTTTTACCAATGACTTATCGCAAACACGTTAGTAGTAGGCTAAGCAATTCTCTACTAATGACGAATTAGTCAGATTTTTACATCAAAATTAAGTCAGATTTAAAAGAAAATTGATTTTTTGTGCTAAGGAAAATGCAAATTAACGGAGGGGCATACTGGGAATCTAACGGCGCAAAAAAAATCCACAAATCGCAAGTGCAGAGAATTTTAATGGTATTTTGGCCGGAGTCTGCGGTCTCAATTATTCTGGCAATACCGCTAATCAGGCTTTAAACCAAGTTTATTTAAAAATAAATTTCCGCCGATCAAGTCAAAACTCAAAACGATACCTCATAAACGGACATGCTGAGAAACGCTTTGTGGGTTATTCGTCCCGCAATTTCCATATAACGGTACAACATACTTAACCCTTAATTTATGAGGTGAAAATCATATGCGTAAATGATGGCTTGTTCTAATCACATACCAAATCCGTGCTTTTAACTCGGCATACAACACCATACTGTATGAAGGTACTGAAGATTTCAGAGTCACTGTGCTGAAAACATGAGAAATAGAGAAAAGTCAATGTGGGTCCACTGGACCCACCTCATCAATTAAGGGTTAAAGTTGGTAGACTACGAAATTTAATAATTTTTATCTTAAATCAAAGTTTTCAATCCGTCCACTAATTTTGTAGAAATAAAGGTTTATCGCACCAATCCGAAGCAATCTTTTCCCATATTTGAATTTTTGAAGATACAATTTTGTGTCTGCGTCTGCATTTCGTGTATAAAATCGAATTTTTCAGCACTTCAATTGGTTTCTCCTCGAACGACATTTTAATTAGCACTGTAGGGTGGATGGCTATAATATTGACCGTTTTGTTCGCTTATAAATATTTTTGTCAGAAAATTAGCTCGTTGCATTCGAATTTTTGATCGATTTCAAAACTTTTTAACTTTCTTAAAAAAGCTTTCTTTTTAAGGTAATTTGATGTAAAAAACTAGTGGATGCGTTGATTATTAACAAGATTGTAGTTAATTAAATTTGACACAAAAATGTACTTTACATGGACCGTTTTTTCCCCCAAAAACCTAATATTGACCAAAATTGTTCCCAATATTGACCTGCGGAATTGTGTAAACAGTTGGGTCACTAAAAACAACAGTGATATTGTGAGATTCAATGTAACTTTTAACCTTTTTAAACCAGTTTCGAATCAAATCTTCAGTCACAGACGCACAAACTTTCTGCGACGCGCTTAGAAATTTCATGGATGCCTCCTTAGAAATCACGCATACCATCTCCTTCCGGATCTTCCGAATTTGTAAAAATAATATTCCTTACGACAAAATTTTTACGATAAATTGTTTTACGATAAATTGTTCTTACGATAAATTGTTCTTACGATAAATTGTTCTTACGATAAATTGTTTTACGATAAATTGTTCACGATAAATTGTTTTACGATAAATTGTTCACGATAAATTGTCCGCGAATCATCAGAACCGTGCTCAGTTTTCTCATTCAAATTTAATGCGTGAACTACGTGTGACTGCACCTGACGATTTCAAAAACTTTTTAAGAATGGACAGCAACACCTACGATGAATTATTGGATGCAGTAAGACCATTCATTGAAAAGAAGGACACGATAATGAGAATAGCTATTCCTGCAAATGAAAGGCTGTCTGCAACCCTACGGTTTTTGGCAAGTGGCCAGTGCTTCGAGGACTTAAAATTTCTCACTGGAATATCGCCACAAAGTCTTGGAGTCAGGTCGTACGATCAAAACCCTAGTAAAATTAACCAAACTCAACCGAACTTAATCAAATAAACTATCTTTGACAATTCACTGTTCTCATTGCAGTACTCAATGCAACTGAGATTGGCAACCAGATTGTAAACTTGCCTACAGACACCCCAACATGAACGCCAACATGCTAAGTTTTCAAAATTTTTTGATTTTACACCAACCTGGTCGACAACATGAAAAACTAACCGCCAACTTGGCCACAGACATACAACATCGACTCCAACATTGCATGTTGGCGACCAGGTTGGCAACAAAGTTGGCCGTCTATGGGCCCTTTTACCAATGACTTATCGCAAACACGTTAGTAGTAGGCTAAGCAATTCTCTACTAATGACGAATTAGTCAGATTTTTACATCAAAATTAAGTCAGATTTAAAAGAAAATTGATTTTTTGTGCTAAGGAAAATGCAAATTAACGGAGGGGCATACTGGGAATCTAACGGCGCAAAAAAAATCCACAAATCGCAAGTGCAGAGAATTTTAATGGTATTTTGGCCGGAGTCTGCGGTCTCAATTATTCTGGCAATACCGCTAATCAGGCTTTAAACCAAGTTTATTTAAAAATAAATTTCCGCCGATCAAGTCAAAACTCAAAACGATACCTCATAAACGGACATGCTGAGAAACGCTTTGTGGGTTATTCGTCCCGCAATTTCCATATAACGGTACAACATACTTAACCCTTAATTTATGAGGTGAAAATCATATGCGTAAATGATGGCTTGTTCTAATCACATACCAAATCCGTGCTTTTAACTCGGCATACAACACCATACTGTATGAAGGTACTGAAGATTTCAGAGTCACTGTGCTGAAAACATGAGAAATAGAGAAAAGTCAATGTGGGTCCACTGGACCCACCTCATCAATTAAGGGTTAAAGTTGGTAGACTACGAAATTTAATAATTTTTATCTTAAATCAAAGTTTTCAATCCGTCCACTAATTTTGTAGAAATAAAGGTTTATCGCACCAATCCGAAGCAATCTTTTCCCATATTTGAATTTTTGAAGATACAATTTTGTGTCTGCGTCTGCATTTCGTGTATAAAATCGAATTTTTCAGCACTTCAATTGGTTTCTCCTCGAACGACATTTTAATTAGCACTGTAGGGTGGATGGCTATAATATTGACCGTTTTGTTCGCTTATAAATATTTTTGTCAGAAAATTAGCTCGTTGCATTCGAATTTTTGATCGATTTCAAAACTTTTTAACTTTCTTAAAAAAGCTTTCTTTTTAAGGTAATTTGATGTAAAAAACTAGTGGATGCGTTGATTATTAACAAGATTGTAGTTAATTAAATTTGACACAAAAATGTACTTTACATGGACCGTTTTTTCCCCCAAAAACCTAATATTGACCAAAATTGTTCCCAATATTGACCTGCGGAATTGTGTAAACAGTTGGGTCACTAAAAACAACAGTGATATTGTGAGATTCAATGTAACTTTTAACCTTTTTAAACCAGTTTCGAATCAAATCTTCAGTCACAGACGCACAAACTTTCTGCGACGCGCTTAGAAATTTCATGGATGCCTCCTTAGAAATCACGCATACCATCTCCTTCCGGATCTTCCTTTAACAAATGCTTTGGCTCGACCTGTTCCCTTAAGGAGCATTTATACACTATCTAGAAGCTGATATTTTGTCAGTGGAAATCCTAAACAAAGTTGTTTTAGGGATTCTGTAATATTTACTGGCATTGTAAACGGACATGCCTCTATCCTTAACTGCTTCCAGGGCTCTTTCAAGATTTGCCTTAGAATATTGTAGCCGTTTGACGGGTGCCATTATGTAAAAGGTATATGGAAAGCATCTATTATTGACCGAGTGTTCTTTATATTGATCTATATTTTAATAGCTCGGTTATATTTTAATTGCGCAAATCTTATATTCGGAACACATTTTTTTGGGTTTAATGCTTTCTGTTAATTAAGGCACTTGGTAAAAAAACTTGGTTTTTAATTATTTATTTAAAGAATGAAAATTTATTAATGTTCAATCTATATATTTAAAAGGCAAAGCGATTTTGTATGGATTTCTTTCGACAGAGCTCCTGGAGTTCCTATTGAACCGATTTTGATGATTCTTTTTTTAAATGAAAGCTCTATAGCTGTAGATATGTCCGTTTTACTTTTTTCCCCATTTTTAATAATACTTTATTAGTTATTTGCCTTTCAAAATTATAAATATGCCGCTAACTAAGTCTTCAATGCTAACACGACATTCCGTACTGCCTGATCAGCGCAGTGAGTTAGAAGTTGGACTACCATGCGCCAGGCACCGGGCTCAATTCTTATCGGTGACGAAATTCTTTTTTTTTTTTTCAAATTCTTTTTTGTTGATTTATTTACTTTTTTTAATAATGTATTACTTAATTTATCTTTAAGTTTACATTTTTACTCCTGAATAAGTGTTAGACTACAATGCGCCAGATGTGCGGGTTCGATTCCGAGTGTTGACAAAATGTTTTTTTTTTAATTTTTTTTTGACCTTAAATTATTTATTTTATTTATATTATACTTCTTTAGGCGCGTTGGGCGATTTTTGGATGGGTAAAATCTTATGAGTTCGCGTCACCGACATGCTAATTTAACACCTTAAGAATGCTGATTCACTTTCATTTGATTTTTTTATAAAGAAAAAATTGATTTTTTTTTGGAAAATATACAGCAAAATAAAATGAGACAGAAAATTTCTGAACACCAGTTGACTTCCTTATACAGCAAAAAATCGATTTTTTTTGGAAAATATCATACAGCAACATAAAATGATACAGAAAATTTCTGAACAGCACGTGGCAATCTTATACAGAAAAAATTAAATATCTCTAGCCATTTTTTGTATAAGAAAATCATGTGCTGCTCAGGAATTCAAACCTTAATATGCATATTGACTTTTATTTAAAATTTACTGTTTATTAGCATATATTTTCGAAACTTCAGGTTGAAAAATATATAGGTATAAATACACGACAAAATAATTATTACCGTACATATATTATTGTTTTCACTTCTGTTGGCAGTCCCCAATGACTGCCTGTTTTTTTTATTACTTAATTTATCTTTAAAATTTATATTCTTACTACTGAATAAGTGTAATCTACATCGCGCCAGGTACGGGTTCAATTCAGAGCGGTGGCAAAATATTTTTTTTTTTTAAATTGATAATAAAATATAATAATACGCATCGTATTTTATTGGAAAAAGTGAAAACCATCTTCTCTATATATAAAATCGTTTAACCTGACGCCCAGCCCAAACCCCTGAAGACAGAGACTTGAAACTTTCAGAATATGTCCCAACCATCGCGTAGGCGCTCACTAAGGCGAGATTTTTCGAAATTTTAGCGCTAAGGGGGTGAACGGGGGGTAAAGGGGTTTGGATATTTTTAAACCGTGATTTTCGCCATGAATCCTGCTCAATAGGAGTCTGAAAAGTATCACTTGGGGGTTTTTTGGGTCGCTGATCACGAATCCGGTGTTAGATTTTCAAAATTCACAACGGAAGGTCCTGTAAGGATAATGCAAATATCCTTTTTCTCATTTTTTCCGGAAAAAATGTCATTAGGAGGTTTTTCGAAAACCCGAAAAGCTGATTTTTCGAAAAGCTGATCACGAATCTATATAAAGGGTGGTTAAATTTTAAGGGCCGATGTTGATTTTGAATAAAACACGAATTATTTAGGAAATTATTGTAATTTCTTTTTATTATGATAATATTGCTATGGTTCAATTATGTATGGAACAAAATATCGGCCAAATGGCCGCCGCGATTTCGGCGGCACACCTCCATCCGATGGTCCAAATTTTCGATGACGCTGAGGCATAATTGAGGTTATATGCCGTTAATGTGCCGAATTATCTCATCCTTTAGCTCTTGAATTTTTGCTGGCTTATCGACGTACACCTTTTCTTTCAAATAACCCCAAAGAAAGAAGTCCAACGGTGTCAAATCACATGATCTTGGCGGCCAATTGACATCGCCACCACGTGAGATAACACGGCCATTAAATTTGTCGCGCAAAAGAGCGATTGTTTCGGTAGCTGTGTGGCAAGTGGCACCGTCCTGTTGAAACCACATATCGTCCACATCCATATCTTTCAATTCGGGCCATAACAAGTTCGTTATCATCTCACGATAGCGAACACCATTCACAGTAACTGCCTGACCGGCCTCATTTTGGAAAAAATACGGCCCGATGAAACAGTCACTCTTTGTGGGTGCATTGGTTTTTCGACAATCACTCTTGGATTATCATTCGCCCAAATGCGGCTGTTCTGCTTATTGACGAATCCACTGAGGTGAAAATGTGCCTCATCACTGAAGATGATTTTCTTCGAAAATTGATCATCCACTGTTGCCATTTCTTGCCACCATTCTGACCATTGACGACGCTTGAAATGGTCAAGAGGCTTTAGTTCTTGAGTCAATTGCACCTTGTAAGCGTGTAAATGCAAGTCTTTATGCATAATGTTCATCAACGACGAGCGTGGGAGGTGCAATTGTTGGGCACGACGACGAGTTGAGGTGGACGGCTCTTCAGCCACACTATCGCGAACAGCAGCAATATTTTCTGCAGTACGAGCTGTACGAGCATGCACTGGTGTTTTCACATCTCCTACAGACCCGGTTTGCTCAAATTTTTGCACGATTTTTCCGATTGTACGCACATTTGGACGATCAAATTGACCGAAAAAATCACGAAGTGCACGATATGCATTTTGATTTGAACGCCCATTTTCATAATAAGCCTGAATAACTTTAACGCGTTGCTCGATTGTGTATCTTTCCATGGTTCAAATTGAGTTAGTCTGAAATTGAGAAATGTCAAATGAAATGCAGAAAAAAACTTGACGTTTAGGTGTGGTTCACATTCAACATCGGCCCTTAAAATTTAACCACCCTTTATTTAAAAGGCAAAGCGATTTTGTTTGGATTTCTTTCCGCAGATGAAAGCTCTATAGCTGTAGATATGTCCGGTTTACTTTTTTTCCCATTTTTAATAATACTTTATTAGTTATTTGCCTTTCAAAATTATAAATATGCCGCTAACTAAGTCTTCAATGCTAACACGACATTCCGTACTGCCTGATCAGCGCAGTGAGTTAGAAGTTGGACTACCATGCGCCAGGCACCGGGTTCAATTCTTATCGGTGACGAAATTCTTTTTTTTTCAAATTCTTTTTTGTTGATTTATTTACTTTTTTAATAATGTATTACTTAATTTATCTTTAAGTTTACATTTTTACTCCTGAATAAGTGTTAGACTACAATGCGCCAGATGTGCGGGTTCGATTCCGAGTGTTGACAAAATGTTTTTTTTTAAATTTTTTTTTTTGACCTTAAATTATTTATTTTATTTATATTATACTTCTATAGCGAGTGAACAATCAGCTATTTAATTGAAACGCTAGTTTTTATAACAAGACAGAATTTATTCTTACGATTACAAAAATGTGAAATGAATATTTCGACGCGGCGAGTCAACCTACTCGAACAAACGCGGAGACGAGAATAGACTGAGAGTATCGTTGTTCCATTGTTCCAATCGGTGGTAGGCTCGACCGGGGTTGCCAACGTCGGTTCCCCACATATACTCCCCCCTTAGTGAAGGGAATATTATTGCCTGAAACGAACGCGTCTTCCATACCTCGTAACATATGGATCGGGTGTAGCATTTTTACTGCTTTTTTTTGACGTGGATGCAGGTGCGTCCTTGTGTCCAGTTTGCTTTTCATCGGTCAGATGTTTTTCCGTGATGAGGAAGGCAGGTTTGAGACGATCAATGCTTATGTTGGTGGGTTTTCCCTTAACGTCGACGGTGAAGAATTTTTCAGTGCGTTGTACTACTGGGAAAGGTCCTTCGTATGGTCTCTGTAGAGATTTGCGGACTGCGTCGTTTCTAACGAAAACGTGTGATGATGTTGCCAAATCGTGATGAACGAATACTTTTTGCTTGGCGTGACTATCGACCGGTAATGGCGATAATTTGGATATAACGCTTCGTAGACGTTGCAAGAACTCTTGCTCGGTTTCTAATGTTACTTGCGAGTTGAAGAAATCGCCTGGTAATCGGAGAGGTTCGCCAAAAACCATTTCTGCTGGAGACACTTGAATATCTCCTTTTAGAGTTGCTCTCAAACCAAGTAAAACGTGTGGTAAGACGTTTACCCAATTTTCCGTCTGAAAACACATGATGGCTGACTTCAGCGAGCGATGCCAGCGCTCGATTAACCCGTTTGCCTGAGGGTGATATGCTGTTGTTCTCAAATGCTGGCTGCCAAGGGATCGTAGTAATTCCTTAAACAGCTTGCAGTCGAATTGACGGCCTTGGTCGGTGGTGATTCGCAAAGGCGTACCGTATCTCGAAATCCAGCCTGCAATTAAGGTTTCTGCAACAGTCTCGGCGGAGATATCAACGATGGGAAACGCCTCTGGCCAACGCGAAAATCGATCGATGCACGTCAGGCAGTATCGGAAGCCTTGACAGATGGGTAAAGGACCAATCAAGTCGATGTTGATGTGCTCGAACCTTGCACTCGGTGGTGAAAATACGCTGTGTGGTGAGCTGGTGTGTTTGTGAACCTTTGACCTCTGACATTCGATGCAAGACTTTGCCCATCTAGCGCAGTCACTTGCCATTTTTGGCCAGACGAATCTGCTTTTTACCAATCTGACGGTTGGTTAGCCGCGTTTTGCTGATCAGCTCCGTCTTGTTGGCTAGCTGCGTTTTGCGACGACCCAGGTTGTTGAGGTGGGTCAGGCATTGTTTCGATCACGTCGGGGTCACCAGTATAGCGAGTGAACAATCAGCTATTTAATTGAAACGCTAGTTTTTATAACAAGACAGAATTTATTCTTACGAATACTAACGATTACAAAAATGTGAAATGAATATTTCGACGCGGCGAGTCAACCTACTCGAACAAACGCGGAGACGAGAATAGACTGAGAGTATCGTTGTTCCATTGTTCCAATCGGTGGTAGGCTCGACCGGGGTTGCCAACGTCGGTTCCCCACACTTCTTTCGGCGCGTTGGACGATTTTTGGATGGGTAAAATCTTATGAGTTCGCGTCACCGACATGCTAATTTAACACTTAAGAATGCTGATTTGCTTTCATTTGATTTTTTTATACAGAAAAAATCGATTTTTTTTTTTGGAAAATATCATACAGTAAAATAAAATGATACACAAAATTTCTGAACAGCACGTGACTTTGTTATACAACAAAAAATCGATTTTTTTTTTGGAAAATTTCATACGGTAAAATAAAATGAGACAGAAAATTTCTGAACAGCACGTGACTTTGTTATACAACAAAAAATTGATTTTTTTTTGGAAAATATCATACAGCAAAATAAAATGAGACAGAAAATTTCTGAACAGCACGTGGCATTCTTATACAGAAAAAATTAAATATAAGAAAATCATGTGCTGTTCAGGAATTCAAACCTTAATATGCATATTGACTTTTATTTGAAATTTACTGCTTATTAGCATATATTTTCGAAACTTCAGGTTGAAAAATATATAGGTATAAATACACGACAAAATAATTATTACCGTACATATATTATTGTTTTCACTTCTGTTGGCAGTCCCCAATGACTGCCTGTTTTTTTATTACTTAATTTATCTTTAAAATTTATATTCTTACTACTGAATAAGTGTAATCTACATCGCGCCAGGTACGGGTTCAATTCAGAGCGGTGGCAAAATATTTTTTTTTTTTTGAAATTGATAATAAAATATAATAATACGCATCGTATTTTATTGGAAAAAGTGAAAACCATCTTCTCTATATATAAAATCGTTTAACCTGACGCCCAGCCCAAACCCCTGAAGACAGAGACTTGAAACTTTCAGAATATGTCCCAACCATCGCGTAGGCGCTCACTAACCCCACGGTTAGACGTGCGACTAGAAGTCGCATGCGATTATCCCTCCTACTACGTTTTTCAATTTGACAGGTGTTGCGATTTGCTCTGCTGTCTTGCGACATTGCATGTGACTTCAGTTGAAAAGGGTCAAACGCAAGAAAACAAAGAAAGTTATTTTGTTTATGAAACTCATTTCTGAATACCAAAACAATGAAGGCTCATAAATATCTTCTGTCGATGCTCCAGACTTCCGACTCGCATTGATTTACTTTTTTTCGTGAACATACGTCGTTCGTAAATTTCTCAACTTTTTCTTCACTTCCTCGCTTGTGAGTTTCAATTCCGCGCCGATTTGTTCATACGCCTGTCTCTTGAGATCGTTTCTACGATACAATTTCGAGGCAGTCTTCCAGAGGCACTCTCTTTCCCGGTACAAATTCATTAATTTCAAAATTTCACTTCTACTCAACTTATTTTCTGCTATTGTGAAATCAGACATAACCTTAAATGTCAAATCATTTGCAGTTCCAGTCGCAGCTCAGATTGTATGAGGTTTTTACATACGACTTGAGTTGCGATTTTCCCCGCTTGCATGCAACTGGCGTTTACACGAGCGATTTCCCTGAGATGAGATTCGGCATGCGACTTCTAGTCGCACGTCTAACCGTGGGGTAAGACGAGATTTTTCGAAATTTTAGCGCTAAGGGGGTAAATAGGAGGCTGAAAAGTATCACTCAGGGGTTTGTGGGGTCGCTGATCACGAATCTATATATTTAAAAGGCAAAGCGATTTTGTATGTATTTCTTTCGACACAGCTCCAGCCTAAAATCGATTTTGATTATTCTTTTTTTAAATGAAAGCTCTATCTGTAGATGTGTCCACTTTACTTCTATATAAACATAACAAAAGCTATAATTGCCAATCTGGCAATTATTGAAAACCCGTATGGTGATTTAAGTGAACAACGAACAATTGTATCAAAATTCCACTTTGAAGTCAAATTTTCCAATAAGATTTTTTAAAATTTATTCCAATCGGATTTTCATGTATGGGTGTTTTATGTAGAATAATATTCTAAATAAATTTTGTTCTTGGACTTTTTTGATAACATGTACCGTTTTTGAGATATTCGGAAAAAACGTTTTCGTTCGTATGGGGGGTAACCCCCCTAATGGTCCATTTTTGCCCATTAACGAACTTAGCCTCGCATTTTACGAAAAACGAATCTGCGCAAAATTTCAAGTCTCTAGCTCAATCCGTGCGCCCGCAGTCCGCGCCACAGACAGACAGACGGACAGACGGACGGACATGCAAAATTCAATTTTTTTTATCATTCTAAACACACTGGTGTAATTCATTTTTGTGTGCGATGACGGGATCTTGGCGTTACAAACGGTAAAGAAAAGTTAATATACCCTTTGGTTTCACCATACGGGTATAATAAAAACTGTAAGGGGGGACAATGTTTGTAATTTTGGACTTTCTCAAAAATATTGGCATACATTGATGTATTTGGTCGTATAATACTGATGCCAAAAATGACATTTTTATACCCGTATGGTGAAACCAAAGGGTATATTAACTTTGCCTTACCGTTTGTAACGCCACGACTCCGTCATCACACATAAAAATGTATTACACGAGTGTGTTTAGAATGATAAACAAAATTGATTTTTGCATGTCCGTCTGTGGCGCGGATTGCGGGCGCACGGATTGAGCTAGAGACTTGAAATTTTGAGCAGATCCGTTTTTCGTAAAATGCAAGGTTTAGTTCGTTAAAGGGCAAAAATGAACTATTAGGAGGGTGCCCCCCATACGAACGAAAATGTTTTTTGCGAATATCTCAAAAACGGTGCATCTTATCAAAAAAGTCCAAGAACAAAAGTTATTTAGGATATGATTCTAAATATAACTCCTATACATCAAAATTCTATTGGAACAAATTTAAAAAAAATCTTGTTGGAAAGTTTGACTTCAAACTTGAATTTTGATACAACTGTTCGAATTTTGATAGGAATATCACTATACGAGTTTCTAATAATTGCCAGACTGGCAATTATAGGTTTTGTTATGCTTAAAATTTATGTTTGTCCGTCTGTCTGTATGTCGGTCGGTATTTCTGTCTGTTTGACTGAATGTTTGTTCCGGCATCACGTAAAAACGGCGCGGCCGATTTTGATCAAACTTTGCACACAGGTACAGTTATTGACAGAATAAAGGATATGATTCTTTTTGATGTCAATCCCCGTTTCTTCTGATATCTCTTACTCAAGGGTGTCGGATCCAGTTTAATAGCAACCCCTTTCCCTCTCTTGAAACCTCTTTATGCGCTTAACGGTTTCGGATCCGGTTTTCACCATGAGAGAGGTCAGCCCGCAGGGAAAATTTTTGCTCACTAATATCTACCCCTCCTTTTTATCTATAGCTAACGATGGTATCTTTTTTCGGGAAAAAACAATATATTTCACCTAAAAATTTAAAAAAGCAGTAAATCGATTTGAAAAAACAGTATTTTTCGCAGTATAAATTTTATTCAATGAAAATTTGTGTCTTTGCTTTTACTACTAATCCACACCTGCCATGAATGCCGTCAGTGTCGCTGTCACGTCTGATGTTATGTCTAGTGAAGATTGAAATGTCAGCTGTTACGACATAAAAGTCTAACATTTTTTGTTGACATCTTTGCTAACAGAAATCGTAACAGAAATGGAATTTAAGATGGCGGATTCTAATTTTTCACGTGCAGAGTGGCTCCGCGTTATAAACGAATACTGTTTAAAAGTAATTTTTACAAAGAAATGATTTGAAAAATGCATCGTGGGGGCAGCAGGAGGCCGAATTTCATTTTAGTGCGGAGATTTTAAAGAAAAAAGTGAAATCACAGATCGTCATATTTACTACTCTGAGTTGTTTATTGCTCAACGCATTTCTGGAACTGAAATGTCGTGCCAGAATCAGCAGCCCACCTACGTCACAACAGACTTTTCTAATGACATTTCTCCTAACATTTATGTCAGAGTTTCCGGCAGGTCTGGATGGCGTGTTAATTTCGACATTTTTATTCTTTTAACACGTTGACGGACAGTAGAAACAAGTGAAATTCGAAAATTGACACTATATGTTTTTGTAATTTTTAGAATATTAGAAGTATAGTTTTACTCTTTCTGCTTAAATACACTTAATTTTGATTAATTCAGCACCTTTAATTAGGTTGCGGCTACAACCGTCATGGCGCCAGCGGACTCTAGACACTATGTAATGGGACGATGGCGGCTATAACAGCAAAAATTTAAAAACGTAAATGACAGGTTTAATGACTGAAATAAGCAATTTTTTGTGAGCAACAAAGTATTTTTGGGAGTTTTACACGAAATGTTAGTTCATGATCAAACAAAAATAAATAAATGACAAATAAATTTATTATAATTTTATAATTATTATAATTGAAGAGAAAACAAGATCGCACTACTCCGTTCACAACCACGTGCATACTCAATGTGTTAACCTTGCATACTAAATTTTTTTTCGAAAACATGACACTAGGCTTCTACTTGTACGCTGGTAAATGCACATTTGTGCTGCTACAGCCGCAGTGTCTAAAAACGACCGTTTCGTATTGGACGGCTATTGCCGTCATGTCACATAGTGAACTTGAACTTGACGGCTATAGACGCAACTGTCCGTCAACGTGTTAAATTAACAATGGAAAGCAAAATCAAAGTAACGCGTTCTGAAGAAGGATGAATAATGACAAGACAGTAATCGATGGGGAAAGGAAGAAGCGAATTTATATGACATGTTGCCATCAATACTTCGCTGTTCGTCGTTTGAATGTATTTACACTTGCCATGTGTTGCCACTGTTTTGTGTTGCCACTGACTTTTTGCATTGCTATTAATAAATTTGAATTTCGAAACGTTAAAGAATTAAAGTTTTCTGAGTATTTAAATACAGTATTTTGGGGAAAAAAGCAATTATGCAGTATTGGAGTCTGAAAAACAATATAATACTGCGAAAAACAGTATAGATACCATCGTTATGTATAGCCCTCATTTGCTATCTTCTGCAATTCGAAGGCCGAGTAAAGAGGAAGGCGAGAGCTGAAATACAGGGTTGTGCAAAAGTTCCCGTACATTTTAAAATATCAGTCTTTTTCACCAAATAAATGGTTTGTCTGCCTTCGTTGCCATTTTTTCCAATCAGTCCAACTTGTTTATTTAAAATTAAGTGATTTTACGACCAGTTTAAACCATTTACCCACGTTATGAGGTCTAAAAATAACCAGCGAAACGGCTCACAAAGGCGCGATGCATGCTTCGTCTGGTTGGTGCTGGTCGGCTTCAAAGAGTGCTGTTTACAGATGAAAAAAAAATTACTGTTGAGCGCAACCATAACCGCCAGAACGATAGACAACTACTTAAAAAAGGCCAAAAGAAGTCAGTGGAGGCAAATATCATCACTCGCCGCCATTTTCGATCATCTGTTATGGTTTGGGCTGGAATCTGTGCATCGGGAAAGACGCCATTGGTTTTCATTGACAGAAACCTGAAAATCAATGCAACAGTGTATCAACAGGCTATTCTTCGAGATGTTCTGCATCCATGGGCACAGAATCACTTCGGAAATGATGCCTGGATGCTACAGCAAGACTGGGCCCCATCCCATTCAGCGAAAAAAACAATTGAGCTCTGTAATGAGTTGTTTCCAGGATTTTGCAACAAGGACGTTTGGCCGCCAAACTCACCAGATTTGAACCCAATGGACTATTCAGTCTGGTCTTTATTGGAGCAAAAAGTGTCAGGAAAAAGTTACTGTAATATTGATGCTTTAAAAAGAGCTTTAATACGCGCTTGTGACGAAATTTCTGTTGAACAATTAGCGACCATTGTTCAAAATTTTCCAAAACGGGTGCGAGCGTGCATAAAAGCAAATGGTTCAAATTTTGAGCATTTACTGTAATAAAAATTATTTCATTTATGTTATTTGATAATAATAAAACATAATTTGCCGAGAAAAGCAATTTTTACATGATATTTTGAAACATTCTAGCATTTATTTGTACCAAAAAATGTACGGGAACTTTTGCACAACCCTGAATATTTAAATAATTTTACGTAACATCTCCATACATCAAATTCCAACAATTCAAGCGTGAGGGGCGAGCCCGAGTAGTTGGGGAGGCCGTAGGCCGACGGGGGCAGGGAGGCCGAAGGCGCAGCCCCTAGTAACTCTTTATTGACATAAGCATGTACGTATTATTGACCTATAGGTCAATAAAAAGTACGTCGGGATTTGTAAGCGGCCCTATTTATGACCGAGAATAAATTTAACATTTTATTATTATTATTATAAGAAATCACTTCAAATTTATGAAAATAATAAAAGAAATAATTCATTTGTTCAGAAATACCAGCTATATAAACAAGATTTTTACAAAAACACTACTAAATTGAGAAAATTGAAAATACCACTTTCTTATTTACTTGCACAAGAATTTTCCATGTATCATCTGTACGTCTGCACTCACTGACTGTGTTCACTGAAATGACTTTTTTAACCCGCTAAAATTTATGATCAAAAACACCAAAAACTATTGAAATGAAGAAAAAAGATTAATTTTTAATTTTATGTACTGACATCCGTTGTATGGCAGAAGAGTTTTGTTTCAGGGCATAATTTCCAATTAGGTCAATAATATTTCCCGAATTTTAATAGGTCAATATTATAGCCATACACCCTATGAACTGTCAACGCAGACTTGCAATTAAAGGCATTTCTGTGAAACAAACTCGTAAGTGTGATCGGTGCGTCATGGTTGCATTCATTTGGTGTGATCGGTGCGTCATGGTTGCATTCATTGTGCTCCAAAGGTCAGAAATACGAGTATTGTGTACTTGAAAGTGGTTTCTTGAACTTGTATATTTGCTGATCTCCAATCATTCAACAATTATCTCTCATACGCAGAAAATGTCAACGTTCAAATTTCCCTGAAACAAATTTTCCAAGCACCCTCTGCCAGTTAGTGTGAGTACAAGATTTTCCTAAAACTATTTTGTAAACATTTCCGGTATGAAATGGCATGGTCCTATCAAATTTTTGGCAAAATTAATTGAATTGGCGTGTTGTTTTACAACTTCAGTTTTTATAATATGTCAGCGCCAAAGGTTAGCAGTGCTAAAATGCCGCTGCTAAGGCGGCAGTCATTGCTGAAGTAGAACGCATTTATACCGGCGCTACATTGAAAAATACTGCCAACTTACCACCTGTCTAAACGCGCCCATATATTTTTGTCAAAATCGGTGCCACACGAGCAGCATGATCAAATATTGAGGTCTTCGGCTTTCTAGCAGCTTTAGAGATATCAGAAAACTCAGTTAAAGTTGGCACGCATTGAACTTCCAAGGAAAATGAAAAAAAAAATATTTGGACGAAAACTTAATAAATGTGCGCCGCATGCGCAATATTGTAAACAAAGTGCGGCGCAAAGATTTAAATCCAGAGTTACACAGCTTCCAGCAAAAATTAACATAATTTTTCGCGCTCGTCATATTCCATAAATATTAGCATCGGGAATTGTAAAGCCAGCAATGAAGATAAAAACGCCGCAGCCGAGATTTTTTGAAATAAATACATACACCATTTTTGGAAAATCGTATTTATAACACTACTATAATCCTTAATTGAAAAATCCGGAATAAAATGTTGCCCGTCATCAAAAAAGCTCGAATAACGAATATCAACGTAAATCTGTTGCTGGCCAGAAGAAAGTTCCATTATGTAAGCCATTTACCGTATGTACAGCTGGTGGCTTCGTGATCAATATGTTAGGTCCTATTTATAACCGTATGGTAAAACCAAAGGGTATATTAACTTTGCTTTACCGTTTGTAGCGCGCCAAGATCCCGTCATTAAGCTAGCATCAGACGAGCACACAAAACCATCACACGTGTGATGACTGACGTCACGAAAAAAACCCAACACACATTTCACACACATCTGACACGACACGTCCTTACACTTGAAAAGTGTTGCTATCAGACGGTGTGAAATTTTTTTCCACACAATCGGATTTTTGTCCCAAAACGTGTTAACGACGCTAGTCTTCACACGAAATTTTGTCACACAATTACACACTGTGTGACGCAGATTGAGTAGTTATATGACGGAGTGAAAAGCCTCAAAAGGTGTGATGATGAAAGACGTGTGACGGCAGTCGAAATCGTCTGATTTGCTATGACACACTGATTTGCTATCAGACGGTGTGATAGCTCTCTGACATTTTGCGTACTTTCCTCGGTCATTTTGACAAGCAATTGTGCGCCATTTTCAATTTGTGAAGAAAAATCAAATTAAATTAGAATGTCAAAAAGGAAATATGAGGAGATGATGGATATGGCGATTTTGGCAGCCTATATTTTGGAAAGCAGTGACGACGACGACGACGACGAGTCAATGGGTCGAAAGCGCAGTTGTTGGACAAAGGATTGGGTGTCGCGTCGCGAGAAGGAGGGTTTCTTTGCCAAATTGATGGTGGAATTGCCCTCTGAAGAACCCGAATTGTATCGGAATTTCTTACGGATGTCGGCCGGTCAATTCGATCATTTACTACAATTGATGAAGTCGCAGATATAAACATAACAAAAGCTATAATTGAAAACCCGTTTGGTGATATGGCATTATTTGAAGTTTAATCGAACAGCGAACAGTTGTATCAAAATTCCACTTTAAAGTCAAACTTTTTTTTTTAAAAATTTTCCCAATCGGATTTTGATGTATCGGAGTTTTATGTAGAATCATATCCTAAACAACTTTTGTTCTTGCACTTTTTTGATAAGATGTACCGTTTTTGAGATATTCGCTATAACACAGTGCGTGTGAAATGGCACGAATTCATGCCAGTTTACACATTGGGACATTTTCCCACACTCTTTACACAAACCGAAAAATTCCATCACACATACCACGTTTTACACAGGGTTATCAGACGGAGGCAAAATTCGTTTAACACACGTCAAAAAAATTGTCGTAACACAGGTTATCACACGGTGTGTAAACAAAAATTCTGTCACAATTTAAGTTATCAGACGGTGTTAACTGGTGTGACAATTTTGTGACGTCAAAATTACGTCAGTCATCACACGTGTGACGGTTTTGTGTGCTCGTCTGATGCTAGCTTTACACCAGTGTGTTTAGAATGATAAAAAAAATTGAATTTTGCATGTCCGTCCGTCTGTCTGTCTGTGGCGCGGATTGCGGGCGCACGAATTGAGCTAGAGACTTGAAATTTTGCGCAGATTCGTTTTTCGTAAAATGCGAGGCTAAGTTCGTTAATGGGCAAAAATGGACAATTAGGGGGGGCACCCCCCATACGAACGAAAACGATTTTTGCGAATATCTCAAAAACGGTGCATCTTATCAAAAAAGTCCAAGAACAAAAGTTTTTCAGGATATTATTCTACATAAAACTCCCATACATCAAAATCCGATTGGAACAAATTTTAAAAAATCTTATTGGAAAGTTTGACGTCATAGTGGAATTTTGATAAAACTGTTCGCCATTCACTTAAATAACCATACGGGTTTTCAACAATTGCCAGATTGGCAATTATAGCTTTTGTTATGTTTAGTAAATCAAAACGATGTTGAAATTATGAAAAAAATTTTGGACGATACAAACCGTTTATCTAAATTGCTGCAAAATAGATATGTCTTGTCTTATATCGTGGTTTTAAGGATATTAAAGATTACTTGGAAAGAAACGAATTTAAAGTAATATAATAATAATAATAATAATAATAATAATAATAATAATAATAATAATAATAATAATTCATTTTATTTCGGTTAATACAAATATGTAGGTACACATTATTTACAAAATGTTTTTTTTAATTTAAGCCTGGCATTGCCGTCAGCTCGACAGGCAACATTTAAAATTTTATTGTCTTTGATTGAGTCTATGTATTACAAAAATTCTGAGATTATGAGTCTCCTGTATTCGTACGATGACTTTACAAAACAATAAAGCTGTTTCCAGTTTGGGCCGTTCAAAATTTCAATAGCTTCTTCCATCGTAAGCATTTTTTTCTTGAAGTAGATAAGTCTCTGCTGGGCGAAAATTGGCCAAACACTAAAGAGATGAAAGCAGTCTTCTTTAGCCTTAAGGTTGCATACAGAGCAGAATTGGTCAAAACTTCCATTATACGGTGTTCCGTTTAGTGCGAGAAGCTCACATCTAATCTTAAAGATTAGTGAGATTTCTTGGTAGCTTTGTAAGTTGTTGAAGTAGTTGTTTTCCCTAAGGTTGAATTCGAGTTGTGAGTACAACATTCTACTTTCCGATTGGCTCGCTTTCCCTATCAGTGCAGTTCTATCAGAGTCCTCCCTTTTTTATTATTTCATAAAGTTGATTTTTAAGATTACTTGGGACATCCAGTGCCATGGCTATAGATGCACCATCAGAATTTCCTAGCGTTTGTCATTTGGCCGCCCACCAGTCCTTGTTCCTTATTTCGTACAGCAACAATTTCTTGGCCAGACGCGTGTTATCATAGTTTTGAACTTTGATTATGTAGTCCGCGTGAGTTTTTAGAGTGCCAGTGTATAGTTTAGGTAGACCGGTTTCTAGGTATATTGCATAGTTTGGCGTGTTGATAGGTAGGTTGAAAACCTTTTTCACGAAATTTCTGAGGATCTTTTCAATTGCGTCAAACTCGTCAATTCCCCAAACTTGTGCACCATAACATAGCGTTGACTTAACGACTGCATCAAAAATTTGGTACTTCGTTGAAAGAAGGATATGTTCGTTATAAAATATATTTTTCCACGTATGATTCAGCAAACTTTGACAGGTAGCAACTTTTTTCTCAAGGTGTATACTGAAATCCAACGTTGAATTTACGTAGACTCCCAGATATCTTACGTCCTTCATGACTTACAAACGGTTGCCGTTGAAAAACCAGTTATAATTTAGCTTGAAATGGGCATTTCGTGTAAAAACCAGAACTTTTGACTTATCTGTATTGATAGTTAGCCCCCATTTCTTGCAATACGCAGACAGTCGATTAATCATTAATTGGAGATTTTCAAGAGTTTCTGAGAGTAGGACGAGATCATCAGCATATAGAAGGACATTTACAATGGTATCTGCTATTCGTATTCCACCAGGTAGTTCCGCTACAATGTCATTAATGAAGAGTGAAAACAACATTGCACTGAGTAGACATCCTTGCTTAACACCTATATCAGTTTCAAACTACTATGAAGATGATTAGAACCATCCCACATAGCTGTGTATGTTCCAGAGTACAACTCTTTTAAAGTTCTGAGAAACGTTGTAGGCAAGCCTAATTGTGAGAGCTTGTACAACAGTGCACTTCTATTAACTAAATCAAAGGCTTCTTTGAAGTCGACAAAAAATGCGTATACTTTTTTCTTTCTTGCTTAGAATGCTTTGATTATTGATTGCTTTTTCTAAAACCCGCCTGGAGCTCAGTAAGAACATTGTTGTCATTAACCCACTTTTCCAATCTCTCAGCAAGTATTCCACAAAAGATTTTGGCTATCACATTCATGAATGAAATTCCGCGATAGTTTTCAACTTTGTCCCCTTTCTGTTGAATGGGAAAAAACCGCCTTTTTGAATGAGGATGGGACATCAGCATTTAGGAATATTTTGTTGTAGAGTAGCTTAAGTTGATTTATTAGTGTTGCAGATGCGTTTTTAAAAAAAATCGTAAGGTATCCCATCTTCACCTGGAGCTTTACCATTTTTTGCTTTTAAAAGAACTGTTTCAATTTCCGAAATCGATATTTCCGAGTCAAGCATGTTATTTATAATCTGCGGATTGGCATAAGAATATGCAAGGTTGAATTTATTCAACAGTAAATTACCAAAATAGACAACGAGGTCATCAGCTAACAAGCCAGTACCAATAACAAAATGGGTCCCATTTATCTCTTTTGCCGTTTTCCAGAACTCTTTTGAGCTTTTGGTACAGCTCAAACTATAAGCTTGACTATTTTCGTATTTGATTTTTTTTGGTACGACATATACTTTTATATTGACTGTTAGCTTCAATATACAAATTCCTCAAAACGTGATCGTTAGAATTTCGGCATGTACAGGGTGCGCCATCTGTTCCTCCGGTATGTAAACATTCAATAACTTCGCCATTTGTCAACCGATTTGCTTTCCTAGACACGTTTTGGAAACGTCAAACCAGTACAATTTTAACCATGAACCGCTTCACACCGAAAGAACGCGCCGAAATAGTGACGATTACATTGAAAATAGTCGTTCATTTTGGATGCAAGTTTTAATGACCGACGAGGCACATTTCACTCTCTCTGGCGGTGTTAATAAACAAAATTGCCGCATTTGGGCGACAGAAAATCCTCACGAGATTCATGAAATACCATTGCATGATCGAAAAGTGACTGTTTGGGCCGGCGTGTGCGCAAAAACCATCATTGGGCCATTTTTCTTCAATGAAGGTGAAACAGTTAATGGTAATCGATATCGGTGGATGTTGGCACATTTTGTGTGTCCTAAAATGCGTGAAAAAGGTCTGACTGACTTCTGGTTTCAGCAAGACGGGGCGCCATGCCACACAGCGGACCAAACAATACGGTTTTTGCAACAAAAATTCCCTAGACGTGTGATATCGAAAAGAGGCGATATTGACTGGCCACCAAGATCCCCTGATTTAACCCCCCCAGACTTCTTTTTGTGGGGTTATTTGAAGAGTAAAGTTTACGCCAGCAACCCGAAGACCATTGACGAGCTCAAGACCAATATTCGTGCCGAAATAGCTGCCATACCGACGGAGATGCTCGAAGAAGTGATGGAAAATGCCCGAAAAAGAGCACAGTTTGCGGTGGCCAATAAAGGTGGTCATTTGATCGATGTTGTTTTCAAAAAGTAGTCCACATAAATTGTAAAGGATTGAACTAAATAAAAAAACACCATTTTTTGCAATCTATTGTTTCTTTCAAAAGTTATTCAACATTCTCATACCGGAGGAACAGATGGCGCACCCTGTAGAAGTGCAAACGATATCTCCCGGGCTCGCATACAGTCTTTGTCAAACCACTTCTGTTTAAAGTTCTTACGACATGACGGGATGCTATTCTTTGCTGTTGTTCTAATACAAGATACTAATTGTGTTGAATATGTTCCACAGTTCTCCGTGCTTTCAATCATCTGCGCAAGTAGTCCGTCTAAAGATCTTTGATAAGAGTCAGTGTCTTCACTCTTCCATTTTAGCCGTGGAAGGAAGTTTAGTTTCCTTTCGTTATTAATATTTGCACATTTCCTCTCCACAACAACTGGAAGATGATCAGAATAGGTTTTGCATTGCACTTCAAATTTACTGATTAATGCAGTCCAATTGTTATTCACTGTACAGTAGTCGATAACCGATCGTTCTTGACCTCCGATAAATGTATGGTGTCCTTCGTAGTCTCCCTGAGTACAGCCATTTAGGACAATACTACCATAACGCTGGAGCAATTCGAGCAATTGGGTTCCATTTTGATTGCACACGTTATCCTTTGAGTTTCTGTTTGAAAGGGTAATATTGTTGTTGTTTACGTGAAATAATTTGCTTTGTACCTATTCTCGCGTTTAGGTCGCCAACCATTACCCTCTTATTCGAAGCACGTACATTATGTTATTGAGCTTTTCAAAATCCTCATTCCATTTGTTACAGTTTATGTAGAATGGCACGATGTACATATCATTTTGGGTTTTTATACCCGTATGGTGAAACCAAAGGGTATATTAGATTTGCCTTACCGTTTGTAACGCCAAGATCCCGTCATCACACAAAAAAAATGAATTACACCAGTGTGTTTAGAGTGATAAAAAAAAGTTGAATTTAGCATGTCCGCCCGTCCGTCCGTCTGTGGCGCGGATTGCGGGCGCACGGATTGAGCTACAGCGCATATTCGTTTCTCGTAAAGTGCAAGGCTAAGTTCGTTAATGGGTAAAAATGGTCCATTAGGGGGGTACCCCCCATACGAACGAAAACGATTTTTGCGAATATCTCAAAAACGGTGCATCTTATCAAAAAAGTGCAAGAATAAAAGTTATTTAGGATATGATTCTACATAAAACTCACATAAATCAAAATCCGATTGGAATAAGTTTTAAAAAATTTTATTGGAAAGTTTGAAGTGGAATTTTGGTACAACTGTTCGAATTTTGATACGAATATCACCATACGGGTTTTCAATAATTGCCAGATTGGCAATTATAGCTTTTGTTATGTTTACAGTTGTTTTCAGCTATTTGAAAATATTTGTTGGTTTTCCTAAAAAAATTCAAAGAGATTTCCCGCGCTATTTTTCTGGGACTTAAATAATTTAAATTTTTGACTTAAATAATTTAATTTGTGCTTATGCTAAGTTTCGTTGTTGCAAATGACTATAAATGTATCTATGACTAATCAGAAATTGAATTGCCATTTTACGACGTTTGGCATTTTTCAAACATACGTTTACCAAAATGTTTTTCACACTGAATGTTGTTACTTTCTTATACGTATTATAATAAATTACTAGGGGCAGCGCCCCGAACCGCTTTGCGGTTCATCCCCCTTCCGCAGGTCGGCCTTCGGCCTCGCCCCTTACGCTTGAATTGTTGGAATTTGATGTATGGAGATGTTACGTAAAATTATTTAAATATATTTCAGCTCTCGCCTTCTTCTTTACTCGGCCTTCGGCCTCGAGTCAAATGCATATAGTTAACCCAAAAAAGGGAGTTTTTTTTAGACATTTTTCTTTGTGACCCAACGGTGTATTACAAAATCTTACTGTTTACTTACAATATATTCAATAACGGTAAAAGGTGGTTATCCACACGGGGAAAGACAATATTGTGGGAAATGTTATTCTTTTTAATTCATGTCATAAATTGAAGCACCAAATCACTTTAGAATTGCAGAAGATAGCAGGTGAGGGCTATACATAACGATGGTATCTATGCTGTTTTTCGCAGTATTATATTGTTTTTCAGACTCCAATACTGCATTACTGCTTTTTTCCCCAAAATACTGTATTTAAATACTCGGAAAACTTTAATCCTTTAACGTTTCGAAATTCAAATTTATTAATAGCAATGCAAAACGTCAGTGGCAACACAAAACAGTGGCAACACATGGCAAGTGTAAATACATTCAAACGACGAACAGCGAAGTATTGATGGCAACATGTCATATAGATTCGCTTCTTCCTTTCCCCATCGATTACTGTCTTGTCATTATTCATCCAGTAGTATGGATTAGAAATTTTTATAACTTTAATTTTAGTTTAATTTAGTATTAAAGTCTAAAATTTCAATTAAATTGTAGACATTAATATTAAAAGTATTTAAGTTCAATACACAATAAAAATTTATTAAAATATAAAGGCAAAAAGGGCTAAAAAAATTTCAAAAATTCGCATGTATTAAATTCCAATTCAAAATTTTATTAAAATTTCGTCAATATAATTTTTGGATTGAAAAATACTCCAGGATTTTTTGCCGTGTACATAAAAAGGAGGGGTAGATATTAGTGAGCAAAAATTTTTCCTGCGGGCTGACCTCTCTCATGGTGAAAACCGGATCCGAAACCCTTAAGCGCATAAAGAGTAAGAGTAAGAGATATCAGAAGAAACGGGGATTGACATCAAAAAGAATCATATCCTTTATTCTGTCAATAACTGTACCTGTGTGCAAAGTTTGATCAAAATCGGCCGCGCCGTTTTTGCGTGATGCCGGAACAAACATTCAGACAGAAATACCCACCGACACACAGACAGACGGACAAACATAAATTTTAAGCATAACAAAACCTATAATTGCCAGTCTGGCAATTATTAGAAACTCGTATAGTGATATTCCTATCAAAATTCGAACAGTTGTATCAAAATTCAAGTTTGAAGTCAAACTTTCCAACAAGATTTTTTTAAAATTTATTCCAATAGGATTTTGATGTATGGGAGTTTTATTTAGAATCATATCTTAAATAACTTTTGTTCTTGGACTTTTTAGATAAGATGCACCGTTTTTGAGATATTTCCAAAAAACGTTTTCGTTCGTACCCCCTAATGGTCAATTTTTGTCCATTAACGAGCTTAGGGGTGCATTATGGATAACGATCGTAATCGCAACGATCGAGATTCACCTGTTGTTGTTGGTATAAAACACTAACAACAACACACCATTTCTGATCGTTACGATTACGATCGTATTCCATAATGGACCCCTTAGCCTCGCATTTTGCGAAAAACGGATCTGCAAAAATCAATTTTGTTTATCATTCTAAACACACTGGTGTAAATCATTTTTATGTGTGATGACGAGATCTTGGCGTTACAAACGGTAAGGCAAAGTTAATATACCCTTTGGTTTCACCAAACGGGTATAAAAATGTCATTTTTGTCATCAGTATTATACGACCAAATACATCAATGTATGTCAATATTTTTGAGAAAATCCAAAATTACAAAAATTGTGCCCCTTACAGTTTTTATTATATAGATGGGAAAAAAGTAAAGTGGTTGTATGTGAAAACCGTTTAAAACAAAAATAGAGACACTAATTATAAACCGAAAACGATTTTGATCAGATTTTCACCATTGTCCGTGATGATAATATTTTATGACTGAAGTTAGCTTGCCCGTGAGGAGGCTGGAAAAACTAATTGGGTATTAGAGTTTTAAAATTCAAAACCGAAAGTCTTGAAGCGAACACGTTTATTTTCTAAAAGTTACGCCGGCCGTACACTTGAGCTAAGCGAGCTGAACTACGTGAACTAAGTTTCTCGCTGAAAGTAAAATCCTTAGCATTTGCATTGGTGACCGCACACTTCAGCGAAACTATGAAACTACATCGCGTAGTCATGCGCGACGCGGACTAAGCTCGCTTGCGTAGTTCAGACCTCAACTACGCGAACTACTTCGCTGGCATCGCTGACACTCACATATACATACTTTCGGCATTTTACAGTGTAGAATCGGTGTTTTCAAAAGTGTAGTATTTTGTGGACATAAATGTGTAAGGAAAACGTCAAAATTGAATTATTTTCCTTTAATTTAAAAATGGCTGCAGACAAAGTGGAGAAATTGATTGAATGTGTATGAAAACACCCCGAAATTTACGACACACAACAAGAAAACTATGAATCTCCTCAAACTGCTCCCTTCTTAACCGCAAGTATTTAAAAAACTCGGGATCAGTTAAATCGGGCAAAAGAGCATGAAATTCGCCGTATTTCATACGTTTCATCAAAAAAGCTGAACACCAAACACTTCTTTTTCTTTTCCTTTCAACACAATTCAACAAAATATCTTCTTCAAATTCCTCTTCAGACAAATCTGATTAGGAATCTAAGTCTAGAAATTGATCGATACTATGTTCGTACATTAATCTCCCCGACGGCTCAAATGCAACTGACAGCATATATTTATTTAAATATCGCCGGTAGCTTAGCTCAAGTGTGCAACGAGGTGAGCTAACCCAGCTAGGCTATGTAACTATAGCTAGCCTAGCTCACATAGCTTAGTTGAAGTGTACGGCCGGCGTTATTTCTGGAAGTTTTTAGCGCGACAACGATGGGTCTGCATCTAGTAAAATATTATTAAAAATTGGTGGAAAAGTAAAATGGACACATCTAAAGATAGAGAGCTCTCTTTTTTTAAAAAAAAGCAGGTGTCTGTCTCGTAGAGACGGCCAGAAGACGTGGATCCGCCTACAACGATCGCCAATAGATATTTAACTAAGAAATTTTAGTGAAAAGGAAATTAAGGAAACAAATTTTTATTTAAAACATAGCAAAAGCTATAATTGCCAATCTGGCAATTATTGAAAATCCGTATGGTGATTTAAGTGAACGGCGAACAGTTGTATCAAAATTCCAGTTAGAAGTCAAACTTTCTAATTAAATTTTTTTGAAATTTATTCCAATCGGATTTTGATGTATGGGAGTATTATGTAGAATCATATCCTAAATATATTTTGTTCTTGCACTTTTTTGTTTTAAAAAACCAATAAAAATTGTCTAGATGTATTTGTTTTAAATATTCGCTTTTATTTCAATTTTAAATTTTTGTATAAACTCCATCTAAAAACTTAAATTTCGAGAAGTATTTTGAGCTATTGCTAATATAAATCATATTTCCATGGCCTACGATTGATTTTCATATCTCCGTTAATAAGACGAATTCAGTAGTCTTTAATTAAAGAGTTTTGGCGGGATAATTTAAAAAAGTACTTTTTTCTAATACATAGAAAAGTGACGGCTTTTTAAAGGGAGCTATAAATTCAAATAAAATCATTTTTTATAAAAACCATCAAAAGGTACCAGATTCATGGGCTGTGGTACTAGGGTACTAAATGAGTCAAAAAGGTACTAGATCTAGTACATATGTGCTAAAGTCACAACCCTGCATTCAATACATCAGATTCAATACACACAAAGGAGGAGCATAAAAAGAGTATAAATGTGAAATCTGTACTACAAGCAGCAAACACAGCATAGCAGCGGCAGTAAAAATTTTGATTTTGATCTTTAAAAAAATAATTGAACATAGTTTAACATAACAAAATACCCTAAACAATGCTTTAATGGAGGCCTTATCTTATAACACAGGATCTATTCGGATGTGACCACAAACTATCGAGTATCATCGATTGCAAATTTGTTATCATGGCAGCAAGCCGATTTTCTAATTTGTACCCCCATAACCAAAATCCAAGACGTATCCACGTCAAAAGGATTATCAAAATCGGAGCCGCTGGAGCTCTGCGGAAAGAAATCCAAACAAAATCGCTTTGCCTTTTAAATATATAGATTCGTGATCAGCGACCCCGAAAACCCCCTAATGACATTTTTTCCCGGAAAAAATGGGACAAAGGATATTTGCATTATCCTTACAGGACCTTCCGTTTTGAATTTTGAAAATCTAACACCGGATTCGTGATCAGCGACCCCAAAAACCTTCGAGTGATACTTTTCAGCCTCCTTTACCCCCCGTTCACCCCCTTAGCGCTAAAATTTCGAAAAATCTCGCCTTAGTGAGCGCCTACGCGATGGTTGGGACATATTCTGAAAGTTTCAAGTCTCTGTCTTCAGGGGTTTGGGCTGGGCGTCAGGTTAAACGATTTTATATATAGAGAAGATGGTTTTCACTCTTTCCAATAAAAGACGATGCGTAACAGATATTTTTAATTTTACGTTTAAAAAACTCAATTTAAAAAAAAAATAAAAATATTTTGCCACCGCTCAGAATTGAACCCGTACCTGGCGCGATGTAGTTTACACTTATTCAGTAGTAAGAATATAAATTTTAAAGATAAATTAAGTAATCAAAAACAGGCAGTCATTGGGGACTGCCAACAGAAGTGTAAACAATAATATATGTAAGGTAATAATTATTTTGTCGTGTATTTATACCTATATATTTTTCAACCTGAAATTTTGAAAATATATGCTAATAAGCAGTAAATTTCAAATAAAAGTCAATATGCATATTAAGGTTTGAATTCCTGAACAGCACATGATTTTCTTATACAAAAAATGGCAAGATATTTAATTTTTTCTGTATAAGAATGCCACGTGCTGCTCAGAAATTTTCTGTCTCATTTTATTTTGCCGTATGATATTTTCCAAAAAAAAAATCATTTTTTTGTTGTGGAAGAAAGCCATGTGCTATTCAGAAATTTCCTCGCTAATTTTATTTTGCTCGGTACTGTCTTCCAAAAAAAAAATCAATTTTTTCTGTATAAAAAAATCAAATGAAAGTGAATCAGCATTTTTAAGCTGTTAAATTAGCATGTCGGTGACGCGAACTCATGAGATTTTACCCATTCAAAAATCGCCCAACGCGCCTAAAGAAGTATAATATAAATAAAATAAATAATTAAAAGGTAAAAAAAAATGTTTTGAAAAAAAAACATTTTGTCACCACTCGGAATCGAACCCGCACATCTGGCGCATTGTAGTCTAACACTTATTCAGGAGTAAAAATGTAAACTTAAAGATAAATTAAGTAATAAAATATTAAAAAAAAGTAAATAAATCAACAAAAAAGAATTTGAAAAGAAAAAAAAAAGAATTTGAAAAGAAAAAAAAGAATTTGAAAAGAAAAAAAAAAGAATTTTGTCACCGATAAGAATTGAACCCGGTGCCTGGCGCATGGTAGTCCAACTTCTAACTCACTGCGCAGATCAGACAGTACGGAATGTCGTGTTAACATTGAAGACTTAGCGGCATATTGATAATTGCAGGGCCTGCAGCAAGAACGAGGTAAGTCCATTTTTTGGTTTTTTGGGAAATTAAAAAAGAACGTTTTAAAAATTCAATTTTCAACTTTCATCAAAAAAATTTGTACCACTTATGGTATATGCCTTTACACATGTTTTGGCACCATAATCATACAATAGTACCAATTCCGTTGAACGAGAGAAATTTTTAAATTGTGGACTTACCTCCTTCTTGCCCCAAACTAAAGTTTAAAACTCTTATGCCATAATATTTTGGCACGAATAAATTAATTAAACTACAAAATTGAGTTCAACTATTTTAAAAGTTAAAATAAAGTATAAAGTAAACAAAAAAAAAATTTTTTTCAGCATTAGAATACATAGTCTTTTTCTTTTTTTAAGTAATGTGTTATGTCCGACTTCAGTTGGTTATAAAGCCACATTCCACTTTGACCGACGTACTTTTGAGCCAGAATCATAACGTCTTTGAATATGGCATCCTTTAGTGGGATTGCATCATCATATAGGTTCAAGTTGAAGTAGATTTATTGGATTTTTAGAGTTATACCATAGAAAAATATACGTAATAGAACTACTACGTAAATAGAAGGATCTCTGTGAATAAACTTTTTGAAAAAATTCCCCTTCAAAGTGGGGAAATTCGTGCTATTTATTTTTAGCAGCGATAGTAGTAGTGCTCCTCGACACGCTTTAGAAAGAACGAGAAAAATGTACCACCATTTCGGATAATAGAAAGCAGGCGTTACCAGAATACATTTATTGGGGTTTAGTACATAACCAATCCTATAACAAAATTTTTGGTGAATGAATTTAAAGAAATTAATGAAACAAAAGTATTTAGTAATCGCTGGTTATGGATTTTTATTATATTATGCACATTTCATGTCGAATAACAGTTATTTCATGAAACCTCAAATTTTTTTTGGCAAGGGAATTACAATGGGCCCAACTTGACAGTATTTTCAATGTAGCACCGGTCAAAACGCCATCTACTTATGAGATTTGTGATGGCTTATGTATTTTATCTTAATTTCTGAAATCAAGTAGTTGCAAAAAAGTTAAAATCAATTGGTCAGTAAGTAAAACGTAATCATCTCCAAATGTGATGGATATTCATTTTGCCCTGCCGTTCAATCAACAGAAAACTACAGATTTTGATAGCGGCTGCTATAGACGCTTTTATGGTAGCATTGCTAGAGTGGTAGCGCTAAAGTGGCACGGACTAAATGCGCCCAATAAAAGATAATGTCTTTAAAATAAAAAAGCACCGGTTTCCATGTTTACAAGCATATCTCTCTTGTGTATGTGTAGTGTATGTACATATTTTGAACATCGGTCAAAATCATCCTGCCCTATCGCTAAATAAAACTTTGATTAGCTGATGTCTTTCTAGCGATGTTTCATACTGAATGTACGACTGGTGATATCATAAGGTATTGCCTAAAACTCATGCATTTTAACTATCCAAGACACAGACACATAAGGTGAGCGATGGAAATTTCTTAGACTAAATTTATTTTTAAAGTCATGACTGGCGGTCATTTTGTTTTGGGCAGTCACATTTTTCTTATCATCCATTCGATGTAAAAACTTTATCTGCCATAACAGATCTCCACCAATTTTTTTTTAATTGTTAAAAAAAATAATAAAAATACATATCTAATGATAAATTAAAATTCTTATTGCCTAAATTTATTGAAAAACGAAAATAAAAATAGGAGAAATATTGAACGTCAGCTCAAAGGCACATAAAAAAATTTTTTTTTCAGATATCACGCCATTAAGGCCATCTGTAATTTTTTTGGTGTGTACTAAAAATTTTAGTCAGTTGGCAATGCCATCGGTTTGACATTTCAAAATTATTTTGCATTGTTTATTTTTGTTTGTAATAAAAAAGAGTTTGCCAATCGCGGTGGAGTTGTAAGTTGCGATTCGAAGGAAGATAGGATCGTGTCGTGTTGAGTCTATTAGAAACGGGGTGATAATATAGTGCCATCAAAGTCTCGGATTCAAGGGAATCATGTTGTATGGAACGGAAAGGCAAAAAGCTTAATATCTACCAAAAGTAACAACCGGAAAAGTGTACGCTGCATTCTGTCTAACTGAGCCAAGTTCTGGCTCAGACGCTGGCTCTATTAGATGCAGAGCTGTGAAATCAGCCGATGGCAAGCATTACGTTTTGAATGGTTCAAAAATTTGGATTTCGAATGGTGGGATTGCAGACATTATGACAGTATTTGCGCAGACCGAAGTCACTGACCCACGAACTAAGCACGTGTAAGCACGAACTGAGCTGAAGACTCTTTCAAACGTCAATGTACAGGTTCAATGGGCAACATGAGGTGCGCGGTAAGCGGAAATTTTTAGAACAAATTGCAGGGTTGGAGAAACATTTTAGCACAAAAATATATTCGGCTTTTTGTATAAAAAGTACGTTTAATGAAAAATTTAAATGAATTTTGATTGTACATAATTTATCAAACTTTTTATCTCAATAATAATACATTCTAAAAGATTTTTGCGCATTTTTAACTGTGTCAAAGGAAAAATTTTGTTACATTTTTAATATTTTTATGCAAATCAATTATCTTTTAGTACATTGTTGTGCAACCCTAATTTTATACTTTTAACATGTTCGTGACGTCATCCTATCTATTCAATGGGATAGACGGGCAGAACTATAAATGTCTATCGCTGTGTCCTGCTTCCTCTACATTGGTTTATGGACAAATCCGAGAGTGCAACTTCTATTTACGTAGTATATATTTTTCTATGGTTATACACCCAGGACTTACCTCCTTCTTGCCCCAATGTACCGGTGGCGGTAACTCTATATCCTGAATAACGGAGAAACTAACCGTCGTAGCAAAGTCCTTGTTGCATCAATCGATAGAAACTAGATAGTGGACTTAAATCAAAATGGCCAAAAATGGACTTACCCCCTTCTTGCTGCAAACCCCTCAATTTTGAAAGGCAAATAACTAGTAAAGTATTATTAAAAATTGAAAAAAAAAGTAAAACGGACATATCTACAGCTATAGAGCTTTCATTTAAAAAAAGAATCATCAAAATCGGTTCAATAGGAACTGCAGGAGCTCTGTCGAAAGAAATCCATACAAAATCGCTTTGCCTTTTAAATATATAGATTGTATTCATAAAAAAATATCGACCTGTTAATTTTGCCCAAAAAACATTTCGCGAGCACTCCTGAGTCGTTTGGAGCATTATTACAAAAATGTTTTCCTGTCTGCCATTCTCTCAAACTGTCTCTCAGTCTGTCGAACTGTCTGTCAGTCTGTCAAACTGTCTATCACTCTATATGTCAGTCTGTCTGTCTGTCTGTCTGTCTCTCTGTCTATCTTTCTGTCTGTCTGTTTTTCTGTCTTTCAGTCCGTCTCTCTACAGATTTCTTAACAAAAATATTCCAAGGTTATATTAGTCCGAAAAAAAACAATCGCCAAAACAATACAAAGAATCTATTCAAGCTTCTTTAGCCATAGCCGCCTAAAACCCATCCGTTACATAACTATGGTAAAAGATTTGACAAAAAAACACTTTAAAAAACAAGTATATTAACCTTATACACTTTCAAAATGCACTAAAAAGTAAAAAACAAGTTTAAAGTTTCAAAAAATGTTGTAAACAAAAAATGTTTTTGTAAATTGCGTGTTGTTGTGAAAATATAAAGTGTGCTGCGTTGCACAGTATGAAACCGCTATTACAGATTCAAGAGCAAATGCAACGTCACACACTTTATATTTTCACAACAACACGCAATTTATAAAAATATTTTTTTTGAAACTTTAAACTTGTTTTTTACTTTTTAGTGCATTTTGAAAGTGTATAAGGTTATAAAACTTGTTTTTTAAAGTGTTTTTTTTTATTTATTTTATACTTTTAGTCTTGAATTAGGCTACCAAAAACCTCCAGAAAAGATCTTTGGCGGGAAATTTGAGCAAAAGGAAACTCACGTTATCTTTGCAGGACATTCCGTTATCATTGCAGAATTTTAAATATCAGAGTCGGAGTCAGCGGCCCCAAAAACTCCTAAATGAGTTTTTTCCCCGGAAAATGTGAGCAAAACCGATACGTTATCCTTACAGGGCATTCCATTATGCTTACAAAATTTTAAATGTCAGAATCGGATTTAGCGACCCCAAAAATCCCTAATGCCATTTTTCCCCGGGAAAGATGGGAAAAGGATATTTATGTCATCCTTGCAGGACCTTCCGTTTTGAATTTTGAAAATCTGACACCGGATTCGTGATCAGCGACCCCGAAAACCCCCTGATGCCAGTTTTTCCCGGAAAAAATGGGAAAAAGGATATTTGCGTTATCCTTACAGGACCTTCCGTTTTTAATTTTGATAATCTAACACCGAATTCGTGATCAGCGACCCCGAAAACCCCCTGATTCCATTTTTTCCCGGAAAAAATGGGAAAAAGGATATTTGCGTTAATCTTACAGGACATTCCATTATCCTTACAAGGATGGAGTAGTATAAATATTGAACTGTCACCGGAACTACGCAAGGTGACAAAATTTCATCTTCCTAGGTTGCATAGTTTCGGAGATATAAGGTTCCAAAGATTCCAGAGATAGACACATAGGTAGCCAGGTAGGTCGCGACAAATAAACTTAATAGAAAGTGTATAAAAAGAGATATCCAGAAAAAAATGATAGGAGATTACCACAAAAAAAAATTTTTTTTTTGAAAACCCCCCGACTAAAGAAAACCCCTAAAAAATTGAAAACCTCCTGTAAGAAATGTATAAATATTACATAATTATAATGATTGTACAATCTCCATTAATATTGTTACATTTTCAATTCAATTTGAAACATATTTTGACAATATCCAAATTGTATTTAATGACATAAACGAAACATTTGTAATTGAAGAAAAAATCTTAAAAAAATAAACAACTGGACCGTAGATTATTTATAAAAAAAATAAACAACTGGACCAAATCTATAAACATGCTAACAAAGAAAACAAAATTATTCGAAGTTAAAGCACTTTCAACATCTGGCATTTTAATTTTCGCAATTATAACATCATTTATATTATTCAAATGTTATAAGGACAATCGACCCCAATCCAAATCCCAACACCACCACCTACAAGAACTATCTCCGGGAGATTGGTCGCTCAGATGGCCTTCGCTTCACTCTAAGGAAGGAGAAGTAACATCCGCAAGCGCCTAACTACCTAAATCACTAGAACCACATCATTGTCAAAGCTCCACCGAATTCCTAGAATCACACATTGAAACATTAACCCAAAATCCACTTATTCCCAAGACAAGATTTCAAGAATGCATCCCTAGCAGAACCGATGCATTGTAATTCTCACGGTCCATGTAAGAGATAAGAACCAACAAGTAATGTATAAATTAACATTTAGTTAATATTGTACGAATTTTGGATCAATAAACATCAAATCAATCGTCAAAACTATAAAAAGTTAATTTTATTCAGAAAACATATAATTCCCTCGGGAAAATAAAAATTACTCACCCATACTTTGTGAGTAATTACTATAAGCAGGCAAAGGATTTGTACACTGATTACCGTACAGCACTAGTTCAAGGGAAAAACAGCCTGGAAGAATCAGAAACAATGGAAAAGGAAGGTTGTAAAATTGAAAAACAGAAGTCAAGACTCAGGAAACAGATTTTGCCACTTTACATTCAAAGGCCTACTTCCAGCAAATCATGATGAACTTATCATGTACGATGACGAATATCTTAAATCCAATTGATACTTTCAGTTAGAAGCGAAATACCAAGAAAATATTGTTAAACTTCAAGAAAGGTATGACAATTTGTATATAGATAAGGAGTATTAACAAGCCGCCAAAAATATGAAATTACCACCGTCCTTTGATGGTAATTATAGAAATTGACCATCCTTTGCAGAACTCTTCAAAGAAGTCATCCATAAAAATAATGCTGCAGGAAGAAGCGAAAATATGCACTACTTAAAAACAGATCTTCATGGTAATGCAAAGAAATTAATTTCAGAAGAAAATTATGAAACTGCGTGGGATCTTCTTTGCAACAGATACAACAACAAACGCATGCTGCTGAACAGTCAATTGCAGGGCTTACTATCGCAGCCACAGATGAATGTTGAATGAACGAAGCCCTCGAAAGCCAGAGTAGTATTACCAGAGTAGTATTAAGAGACTATTAAGGGAAATTGTTTTTTTTTATTGGATGGATCATAGGAACTTACAAGAAGTATATATATTAACCATCCGAATTAAAAATGCGAATTATTTTAGAAATATCGGGCTCGAGAATTTTGATCTCGAAACAACCACGAACTTTCAACAAATCTTCATTCCCTGAAAACAGATGTCAACAATCATTAGACGTTTAAACTTCAATCACATTGGTCCAAGAAGTCGGAACACCCGATATTACTTTATTATCTTTTTTAATTGAATTTCTGATATTTTTTGAGTTTGCACTATCTTTTTTTTTCCAATTTGAAATCAATTGAAGTTTTCGGTGCGGGTCATTGGGTTCCTCTCAAAACCTTATGAATTGGAAAATGGATTACCCCAGGGCTCTCCCCTATCGACCCTAAATACATTAAAATCGGTTGCTAACTTCTTGTATTAGTTAACTTCTTGAAACCGCGATATCCTGGGCGGGATCCAATGGTGCAACGTTTCCGCTCAATAAATCCGAACTCCTACACATGTGCAGAAAATATAATTTTTACTTTCACGCACAATTAATTGGTCTTCCCTCATTCGTGCTTTCCGTTACCGAGAAATTTTTTCTGTTTTTTTTAAATATTTTTTTTTTAAATACTGGACAGCCTTGAAAATCATCTTCTTGGAGCATTTTATAGCCGCAGCTATGCCACTATACAATTTTCCCTCCTTCCACATGTCCACAATCACTTTTCGAACTCCTGAGTCGCATGATTTTTTCTTGCTACGGGTAATAACATAGTATAAACAAAATATAATAAATATTTTATAATACCAATGTAAATAAGAACTTTGCACTTCAATAAACCATCAAACACGATTCCAAACTGTACTCGTTTCTAATTATCTGCACGACCAATTTTGAACAAACTTCGCTACTAAGCTCTCAGTTTCACATAAGTACCGTTATTTTGTGTCAATTGACGGCCATTTCGATTAATCACTCTGGCCACTACAGGTCCACAGAAAATTTTCCTCGGCTGATGTAATTTACAGTCACATGGAAAAAACTAAGGTATGGCACCAAAGCGTTTCTAATTATGTGCATGCCACTGTAGATATAATAATGAAACTTTTTAACTGAAAACACTACTTATAAAAAAAGCTTCATGCTCTACCTGTGAGTATCGTTTTAAAAAAAAGCTTTTATTTAGAAAAAATGCACTAAAAAGGAAATAATTGTTTTTTTTTGCGGTTTGTGTCAGAAATAACAGCGAGAAAAAGCATAAAAAATAGAATAAATATTTATCTCGCTTTTATTTCTAACACAGCGCCCAAAAAAATATTTTTTCCTTTTTTAGTGCACTTTCTCCAAATAAAAACTTTTTTTTAAATAAATGTGAACCCCGATTTTTAATACATGCTCGGGCCCTTCGTCTCTTTTCCGCGGTCTTAGTTTTGAATCTAATTTCTTGCTTCATTGTTTGATTGTTGCATCGGCAGAGATGGACCATGGCCTTGGTCTACTCGGTTTCCGGATTTGACACCTTTAGGTTTTTTCGTTTGCGGACGGGCCAAGGAGTTTATTTATACAAAAGAAATAACGACCAAAGAAGAGCTAATCAGTAAAATAGAACAAGCGTTTTTTTGTAGTTCAATAACAATTCAATAATTTTATTAAACAAAGTTAGAGGAAAGCCCTCGACAAATAACAATTATATGTTAAAGATAAAAACATAAACGGTGGAATAAAAAAATAATGTATGGATCTTAGTTATCAATAATACAGTTTACAATGATAAAATAAATAAATTCACCCTAACACAGAAAATTATGTTGTAGAATTGACGAAAAAAGATTGAAAAGTCGAATCCATTTATGACTATCATTTTTTCTATATTACAACTACTCATCTCAACAGTATGCCAGGAAATAACGATAACAAACTTAAATCACCCAGGCATTTTCTTCCAAGAATTGGGAAGAATTGATCTGAATATTGAAACGAGCTTCAGAAACATTGTCCTAAAATTGGAAACTTCTGTTTTAGACTGGAAAATAACCAGCAATTCGATTGCAAAGGAATATTGGAGCAATATAAAATACGTTTGATACAAATGGAGGACGATAACGACATTTTGCATGCTAGAAATAGTAAACTTCGACGTGGTTTATTTAATTTTGTCGGAAACCTAGCTCACATCCTTCTTAGCGTCTTCGATGACAATTTGGCAAAACAGCATGAGCAAGAAATCAAAATTAAAGGGAAATCAGAATCATGTTCTGGAATCACTTAAAAAACAAACATCGATAACAGGACCCCCTCAGAATATATTAAAAAGAGATGAGCAAATTATTGAGAAACAGTTCGAGGTTTTTGGAATCCATCTAGCAAAGCTAACTAACGCTAGCAAAGAAATTTAAGACGACTTGAAAATCCAGCGTCAAACCCAAGAACGATTTAGTCTATTCTTGTATACAATACTGGTCATGAACAACTATTAAAAATACAGACTGAGTTGATAGACATGATAATGGGTGTACAGTACATCATTGTAAAATTAGTCTCTTGCTTCTAACAACATAACGATAAAGCAGATCCGAAATAACATGTCGCCTTCTTTACGAGTCCCGAAAAACTCAACAGCAGTTGAAGATTTACTCTGCATATAACACATTTGTTAAATGCGATAATTCTTTGCGAATTATCTTTATCTCGTGGAGAAGGATTGAGAAGGAATTCTTGAAATTGCTTCTTATAAATATAACAAATTCTTGTAATTTGTTATATCGTTGAAACTTTTGAAGGTTTTGAATTGAAACAATAAAGGTTTCAATTTTTAATTCAAATATTTTAATTTTATTAAATTCCTGACTGTTCAGGTTGAAAAACTATTTTGTAATGATTTTCATTTCTATGAAAATATGATACAATAAAAAACAAGCATACTATAAACAATAAATATGCAAAAGTGCAAAAACCTATTTTATATGCAAAAGTGAATATCTTAACATACAGCCCGCCTTGAAAGGATTGTCTTTCAAATGCAATTACAAATTATTAATAAAAGTTATATACATATAATATACCAAAAAACAAATATTAAATCAGTGTTTTTATTATTATTATTTTTTTTTTAATTTATATTATTTACTCTATTGGGAGTTTACAAACTTTCGATATTGATCTAATTAAAATTCCATTCTTTGTTTTAACATGAACACCTCTTACTCGACCATCAGTACCTTTTATAATATTAATGACAAGTCCAGGTAACCAATGTGTAGAATAAAGTTGATCATCATATACAAGAACAACATCATTGATCTGCAAATTTGGAACCGAATTTTGCCATTTATTTCTCTGTTGAAGAGAATGCAAGTATTCCACACTAAACCGTTTCCAATAATTTTGGACAATTTGTGTGATTTTACCCCATTTTGTTAATCGATTTAAAGGAATCTCAGTAAATGATGTTTCTGGTGTGGCCACAATAGATCCACCACAAAGAAAATGAGCCGGTGTTAAAGGTTGTGGATCATTTGGATCATTTGATAATACAGTTAATGGTCGAGAATTTAAAATACCTTCAATTTGCACTATAACAGTATTCAATTCTTCATATGAAAAAACAATATTATTGGTAATCTTTTTTAAATGTGTTTTCAGGGATTTTACAGAACTTTCCCATAATCCACCAAAATTCGGAGCTCTTGGAGGAATGAATTTCCAATTAATTTCTTCATTTGTACAATACCTATTAATATCATTAACTATTAAATTATTTTTAAACAAATCGTATATTTTTTTAAATTCATTATTAGCTCCTACAAAATTTTTACCATTATCACTCCAGATAGTATGAGGTTTTTCTCGACGATAAAAGAATCGTTTTAAACATGATAAAAAACTATCTGAAGATAAATCAGACACTATTTCTAAATGTACACCTTTAGTTACAAAACATACAAAAACTGAAACATAAACTTTAATTGAAGAAGAATTACGTTGTCTTTTATTTTTAATTAAAAAAGGACCACAAAAATCAACCCCTGTGGTATAAAATGGTCGAGATGAATGCAGTCTTTCATTAGGTAGATCACCCATCAATTGATTAGTTATTTGTGGTCGTGATTTAAAACATGTAACACATAGACGAACACATTGTTTTGCAACATTTTTTGCTCCAATAATCTAAAATTTTTGTCTTATTAAAGAAGTCAAAAGCTGTGGTCCAGCATGCATATTTTGAATATGATAAAACTGACAAATTAAATTTGTTAAATTTCCCTTTGCCGGAAGTAACATTTGATGTTTTCTATCATACTCAATGTTTGAATTACTTAATCTACCTCCTACTCTAAGAATACCAAATGAATCTAAAAATGGATTAAGCGATATAATAGAACTTTTCCTTGATAACACTTGATTTTGTGAAAGTAGTTTAATTTCTTTATTAAACACTTGCCTTTGAACGATAGAAATTAACCTTCTTAAGGCATTATTGATTTCATCAATTGAAAGTGGTCCAATTATCTTAGAACGTGTTTTATCAGAATTATTGGCAAATCTTAAACAGTACGCAGATATACGCAATAATTTCATATAAGAACTATATCTATCAATAAATTCATGTGTGTGATTTAAAACTTTACTAAAATTATTGTTGACAGTTGTTGTCAATGTTATGAATTCTTTTTTTAATTCAAAAATATTCTTGTCAAAATTACGTTCTGTAAGTTCTAACTTATTTGAAATAATATTATTAGAATGTAGTACACTAGGACCATTCCACCATAAATTTGCATTATGTATTTCATCAGGCATTATTGCAATAAAAACCTTTAATTTATGTGGTTGTGTATTTATCCAAGCGAGTGTGATCTGCGAATCTGTCCAGAGATATATTTTATTTATGTGCATATCTAAAAATTCTACGACTGATATCATTAATTGCGATAAAAGTAGTGCTGCACATAACTCCAATCGTGGTAGGGATATTGTTTTAATGGGCGCAACTCTGGACTTGCTACAAATTAATTTAATTAATATTTGATTATCTTGATCTATGCTGCGTACATATAGACAAGCACCATATGCTTTTTCCGATGCATCTGCGAAACCATGAATTCTATTATTTTTGGATTTTCACATAAAATTTGTCTATTAATTTTCAGGGTATTTAAAAATGATAGTTTTGATCTAAACCCTTTCCAAAACTCTCGAAAAGATTTCGGAACATTTTCATCCCAATCCGTACCTGATTTCCAAAGTTCTTGAATTAAAATCCTGGCAGAAACAATAACAGGAGCTAAAAGTCATAATGTCATATAATTTCGCTAATTGTGAAACGACTGCTCGTTTAGTATAATTGTCAAATACTGTTACTTCGGGAATCATGAAAGAAAAGACATCCTCTTTTGGTAGCCATAATAAACCAAGAGCCTTAATACATTCTGCTGATGATGTTTCATTTTTTCGTAAAATTTCTCTGTCTGCAATGGGAATATCAACTAAAATTTCATCCTTATTCGCACACCATTTGTGAAGTACAAATCCTCCCCGCGATAACATCTCACGTAGATGTTTTGTAAATTAATTGTATCTTCTAAATTATTTGCACCAGATAATCCATCATCAACATAAAAATCCCGTTGGACTACAATAGATGCTTCTGGAAATTCTTTAAATTCGTCTATAGCTACTTGTTTTAATGTTCTTGTTGCCAAAAACGGGGCAGAAGCTGTACCGAATGTAACCGTTTTTAACTCATATGTTTGTAATTTTTCTGTTTTGTTATTACGCCATAAAATTCTATGTAAAGGAGTTTGTAAAGGATTAATAAAAATTTGCCGATACATTTTATTTATATCGCACGTGAAAACATATTTATATTTTCTAAAACGTAAAGTGATTGCAAAACATGATTGTTGTATAACAGGACCTATTAACATTACGTCATTTAATGATAATCGTGTTGATGATTTTGCGGAAGCATCAAAAACAACACGTACTTTAGTTGTAGAACTTGAAGTCTTTATCACCGCATGATGTGGCAAATAATATTTTTGAATATTTTCTGAATCCTTCGATTCATAAATTAATTTCATATGTCCTAATGACTTATACTCATTAACTACATTGCAATAATCTTCTTTAAATCTAGGATTGCTATCAAATTTCTTCTCAAGAGCTATAAAACGACTTAAAGCTTGAGTTTTTGACTCTCCGAGATTGACATGATTTTCCCGCAGAGGAATAGAAACCGTATAACCTCTATAATGTTGGTCAATAAAATGATTTTCACATTGAATCTCTTCTTCCGTGTGATGTTGCTTATGTGTAATAGGTTCAACATCAAAGAATTTCGAAAGAGTTTCATGTAGATCTTCTTTTGTATCTTTTATTAGATGAAAATTCGAATGGTTTTTTTTTTGAAATTTGCAATTTCTAGCTTACCAGAAACAACCCATCCGAATGCAGTTTCTATTAACAAAGGAAGATCTTTTCTTATATGAAATCTGTTGTCATATAAAATGTTAAAGAATATTTCTGCTCCGATAAGAATATCAATTGGACGAGAAATATTAAAATTTGGATCAGCCATTTTAAAATGTTGTGGTATGTCTCATCTCGAAATGCAATAATTTGAATTGGGTATAGATTGTGAAATATTGGGTACAACACTGAATTGTAATTTACTTTCAAAATTTGTATATTTCGATTTTATATTCGTTAGAACTTCTTCATTTGCTGAAGATTTTACATTATTCAATCCCGTTATTGAAACTGGATTTTTAATACAATTTAATTTCAATTTTTTTGCAAAGTGAGAAGTTATATAATTAGCATCACTACAACTATCTAATAATGCTCGACATTGAACATAATGTCCCAATTGATTTTGAATCAATACCATTGCGGTTGGTAGGATCACTGTTTTAGAAATTTCGTTTTTATCAGCAAAGAAATTTGCCTATCTTGAAGTTGTGGGTTGATCCACATTATTTTGAGAATTTATACTCTCATTATTACTTTTAGAAGGATCTGATCCTTGTTGCACATAATGCAACAATGTGTGATGCTGCTGCGAACAAATTTTGCATCCACGACATTTACAAGGCTCTGAATCATGTTTTCGTAGACAATTTAAGCATAAATTAAGATCACGAATCTTAATTCGACGTTCATGAAACGACATTATTAAAAACTCAGGGCAATCATAAATAATATGATTGACCTTATTACAAATTTTGCACAATTCTGCCTTTGATGGATTAGAATGTGAATTTGTTTCTTTCTTATAGTTTTTCTTGTTCCAAATCTTATCTTGAATTTGATCTGAACTATTTGTTGCAAAATTTTGAGAATTAGGTTTTGAACCTGAACCTCTAAAATTTGTATTTTGCGATGACTTATATTTATTTTGATATCAAATATCTGATTTTTTTGAATTGTCTAACGACTCTAAAACTCGACATTTCTTTTTTAAGAATTCAATTAATTTGTTCCAATTTGGTAAATCATTCACCTGTAATTCCGTTTCCCAATCTTTACGCAAAATGTAATCTAATTTTTTAACTATTAAATTTATTAATATTTGCTCTCCCAAACCCTCGAGCTTTTGATTACTAGATTCAAGAGCCGAAACATTTGACGTACATATATTAATAAATGTCCTTAAATCTTTAGCATTATTTTTTGCTATATTTGGTAAATTTAGAAGAGCTTCAATGTGGTAATCTATAATTATTCGTCTGTTATCAAAGTTTTCAATTAATGTTTTCCACGCTCTATCATATCCTTCGTTTGATAATGTTATGGTACCAAGAAGAGCTTTGGTTTCTGCATTTAATCTATCTAGTAGATATGAAAATTTAACTACATCGCTGAGATTAGTATTATCATGAACAAGAGTAATATAAATATTACGGAAAGGAATCCATTCACCTGGATTTCCATTAAATGATGGAATGGGTAAATTGGGTAATTTAGGTTTATCAAAAAATGGAAAAGAATTCGATTGCAGATTAGAAACTGGTTGTGGAACACTTGCATTCTGAATAGAAACTTTCTTATTTAAATCCTGAAAATTACTTTTTAGACGAATGACTTCATTATTAAAAACAAATCCTTGTATTTGTCAAATTCCGTGTCATTTTGCAAATCCATTAAAAGTTCAAGTAATTTATCATAATCTTTTTGTAAATCACTTAAAACTTGTATTCTACTTTCAGCTTCAAAGAATGGAATTTCCGAAAAATTTTCGAACTGATCCGTAAACTCCTGAACGTGTTCAAATTTTAGTTTAGCTAATTTATAAAATTTCAAAAACTCTGACTTTTCCATATCGCAAATTATTTGAAAAGATTGTGATTTCCTAGTTTTACCCATTACTAATCAATAAATACAATTTTTAAATTAAGTTAATATACTAATAGTAAACTAATTTTTTTATGAAAATATTTCAATAAAGAAAATTAAATTTAAATGGAATACTTTTCTTTTTCCTTGAAAATCCTTTTAAGAAAAATCTTGCTTTTTCTCCAGGAACCAAAAGAAGTTGAATTTTGCGGTCTTCTAGCACTTACTACTTTTTCTCCAAACAACGGTTTGTGACATGATAACTTTAGAGCAGGCCTCGTAGAGGCTAGTTTCGCATTAAAAGCGCCACTATTTGGTCAATCTGGGGCCAAGCTAAGGCCAAGCTAGTTTCACCTTAAAATTTCACCATATTTAAGTTTTTCGTATTTTAGTTGTAATTTTTTATACAATCTGTTGTTCTATTCTAACATAGGTTGTCTTTAAACTTTGATCGACGTACATATTGTGTGACACAAGGAGGTAATAGTAAGCCTCGTAGAGACTAGTTAGGCCCTATATTCACCATTAACATGAGTTTTTTTAAAATAATGTATCAATCGGGTTATTTACTTTAATAAAAAAAGTATGACTTCAAAAAAATTTATACAATTTTACTGTGTCATACCTTTTTTAATTGTATAAATTATTGTATTTTGAATTCTATAACTCCAACATCCACACATTTTTATACACATTCACACATATTTATACACATTCACACATATTTAGATATTCGCGATTGGCATGATTAGTAAATCTCCCTGGGAAAAGCATTTCTATATTTTATTTCAATTTTCAAGACCTTTTTAGACATAAGAAAAGTTGAAATTAAAAACAACAAAATTCTAGCTATTGACACAAATAAATTACCTGAGAGGACAACGTATATTTGCCCGTGGGAGAAAACGGGCTCGTACCACACAATCCCCACTTTGTCAAATGTCTGACCTTGAGATTTGTTGATGGTCATGGAAAACGCAGGTCGAATGGGAAAATACAATATAATAACAGCTTTGCCAAAATTTTCCGCTTATAATTAATCATTAAAGTTAAATTTCCAACAACGGCAGAGTATTGAAAAACTAAGTTATTTACATAAGTTTTAATGAAAACTTCATTTCATTAAAACTTATGTAAGTTTATTTGAGTAAAATTATGAAATCAAATTTATTATTTTTTACATCGAATGGACCATTCCTTAGATTTTTTAGATACAGTTAAACCTGTATAAGCCGGGCCCTGTATAAGCCGGAAACCTACCTAAGCCGAATAGTTTTCAAGTCCCGTGATTTTGAAGTGGTTTTCCATGAATCTGGATAAGCCGGAACCTGCTTAACGCGAACCCGGACATAATTTTTTTTGTATAAGCCGGAAACTTTTTTCTATATAAAAATGTGTTTAGAGTTAGTAGACCATTTCTAAAGCATAGAACAAATCGCCCGATCAAAAAATTAGTTACAGTAGTGTGTTTAGCATGACATAAAAATTTGATTTGCCCTAGTCAGTGGGTAAATCGGAATATTTGGTCTCCCCTCCCCCATACAAATAAAAAAGATTTTAGGATTTTTTGAAAAATACTTTGAGCCAAAAAGGTTCTAAAGACCAAAATAAATTTATAGTTTGAATTCTAATTGGAGTTCTATCAACATTTTAACAGAAAAATCAATGTAAAATGATTTTGTTCGTTTCCAAGCTCCGGGAGGGTTATTCAAACCCACAGCAATAGTTTATGCTAAAAACCATATCCGCAAGTTTTGAAAATGCATAAAATCTTGCACAAAGTTATTAACTTATGTTATAAAAAGACGCTTCAAGTAGATCTTGTTTCAGCAAGGAGAAGGGAGACATAGTTTAGAGGAAAAATTTCTTTCATAAAAACGTCAGACAACAGTTTTTTTTTCATCTCTCGTCTCTAATTGAAATCAATTCGAAATCTTCCTACTTTTTATTGTCACATGTATGACGAAGAAACATATTTTTTTATAAACCGGATCATTGTTCAAGAACTGGGACATTTTTAGGCTCAAAAGTAATGCACAAATTCAAAAATTTACACTACGAGGTTTCATCGCATAGTTTTGTATATAGTTACATTATCGTAAAACAAAATAAAAACCCGTGTTTTTTACTCCAACCTGTATAAGCCAGAAATCTGTCTCAGCCGGACAAATTTCTTGGTTCTGTGCGAGTCTGGCTAAAACAGGTTTTCCTGTATTGGATCATTTCAGATCATTTGATGTTTAACAAAAAAAAATTAATATATGAATATATTCAAAACTCGATAAAGCTTCACAAAAATCAAATTTACCACAAAGAAAAACCTCGAAAAATCATTTAAACAAATTTTGTCATGGGACTGAAAAATCTGCAATTGGGCCATAGCTTTCCCCGTGTTGCAGTTGGTCTGCCCTTAAAAACTTCGTCCAAATCGGTTGAGTACTTCTCAAATTTTGAACACAAGCCTTAAAACCTATAAAGTTATTATAATATATGAATAACATTTAAACAATAAAATGAAAAATTTAAAAAAAAAAAAATAATCCCACAGGAGGAGTTGAACCCACAGAAACATTTACTCGGAGCTAATTATTTCCACGCTACACTATTCAATCACTCAAAAATTCGGTGACGAAAATACGTTTAAAAAACTCTGTTGATTTACCCGTCAAACATAATATTTTTTGAATTTATAAATACGTCAAACACTTTTTTGAATTCATAATTTCGATCAAAGTTTGCTTAATTTGTTGCACCTATAATACATTTAAACAACTAATGCCAGAATTGTAAGTGGCTCAATCGCTATGCCTGTTGGGGTGCAAGCTATTGGTCCCCGGTTCGAATCCTATGTGCGGCAATTTTTATTATTTTTAAAATAAGCTTGTGGGTGAGGGGAGAAGTGGGAGCGGGGTCGACTTATTTAAGAAAAACGATTTTGAAATAAGCGCCTTTAGTATAATAGGATTTGTTGCACCTATAATACATTTAAACAACTAATGCCAGAATTGTGAGTGGCTCAATCGCTATGTCTGTTGGGGTGCAAGCTATTGGTCCCCGGTTCGAATCCTATGTGCGGCAATTTTTATTATTTTTAAAATAAGCTTGAGGGTGAGGGGAGAAGTGGGAGCGGGGTCGACTTTTGAAATAAGCGCCTTTAGTATAATAGGATATCAGCATTTGAAGCTTATAAGCAACATATGCGTATGTTCAGAAATATGAACAGTGATCATATCGTGTGCACTTAGCTTAACTTTTATTAAAATTTAGTTTGTCGACGACACCATTTTTCATTTTAATCAAATCCTCATAACTAATATGACCTAATCGACGATGCCATAAAATTATATCTGACTTCACCATCGACAGTAAACCGCTCGCACTACGATAGACATTTAGCCTATAGACACTATTTGTTAGTGTTGCTGTAGCAACCAACGCCCTCTCACTGTTATACACTGAGCATCCTTTTGTATCGAAGATAACTGAGTTCCCATTTTTAGTTATTTGAGTAACTGATAGCAAATTTGTTGCCAAATCAGGCACAAGTAAAACATTGTTGATATCGATATCACAGACATCTTCATCTGCCTTAGTTTGCACTTTAACAGTTCCTTTTGCCTTAACTTTCAAATTGGTATTGTTTGCCCCTACTACTTCGTAAATATCAGCCGACATTTTGTTAACTAACCAATGTTGCTTTAATGTCATGTGGCTTGATGCGCCCGAGTCGCTGTACCAATCGTCTTTTCCGAAATTTCCAGATAAAAATACCGCACTAAACGCGCCGTTTTTTGGAATTGTCTTTTTTACCAGCGATTTCTTTGTTTTTTCGTAAGTGGTATCACAATTTTTCGCAATGTGACCGTATTGTTTACATTTATGGCAACGCGGTCCTTTCCCGATTTATTGTTGGATTTGCTTTTGGACTTAAAGTTCCGACTAAAAAAAGCGCTTTTGTTGTGATTCATTTTAACATCTTGTAGTAACTTGGTCTTTATTGAATCACCAGTGATTTTGATCCCTGAACTTTCTATTCCCATAATCATTGTGTTGTATTCTTCTGGGAGTCCAGCCAGCAAAAACGTGCCAATCCACTCTTCATCTAAATTGCATCCGATTGCACCTAGCTTATGTGCAGTCGTTAGAATTTGATTCACATAATGTTCAACAGAATCACAGGACTTATTGTGTGGTAACAGGGTACGAATTAAGCCAATTTTTCGTGTAAGGCCTTTGTCTTCAGAAACTTCCTCGAGTTTTCCCCATCATGAATATAATTAATAGGGTCTAGAGTCAAAATTATATGCCCGCGTTTTTGCATTTTTAGCTGTATCAGCTGCATCACCATCTATACATTTTTTAAGATCGCAGGAAACTAAATAATTTTCCATCGCAAAGAACCATGCAAGATTCGACGATTTTTATGCCCCCAGGCTAACTTTTGAACCAGTTCGGGTTTCACTTTCGTAGTACATCCATTGGAAAGGTAATTTGCTCTAGTTTCATGGACATAAGCTCTTTTTTGGCGGGGAACTGCAGGGGGATGGTCAGCTGCCATCTTAGGCGCAATGATTTTTTCATGCAATTTTCGACGATTTTTATGCCCCCGGGCTAACTCTTGAACCAGTTCGGGTTTCACTTTCGTAGTACATCCATTAGAAAGGTAATTTGCTCTAGTTTCATGGACATAACCTCTTTTTTGGCGGGGAACTGCAGGGGGATGGTCAGCTGCCATGTTAGGGGCACTGATTTTTTCATGCATTTTTCGACAATTTTTATGCCCCCGGGCTAACTTTTGAACCAGTTCGGGTTTCACTTTCGTAGTACATCCATTGGAAAGGTAATTTGCTCTAGTTTCATGGACAATGGACATAACCTCTTTTTTGGCGGGGAACTGCAGGGGGATGGTCAGCTGCCATCTTAGGGGCACTGATTTTTTCATGCATTTTTCGACGATTTTTATGCCCCCGGGCTAATTTTTGAACCAGTTCGGGTTTCACTTTTGTAGTGCATCCATTGGAAAGGTAATTTGCTCTAGTTTCATGGACATAAGCTCTTTTTTGGCGGGGAACTGCAGGGGGATGGTCAGCTGCCATCTTAGGCGCAATGATTTTTTCATGCATTTTTCGACGATTTTTATGCCCCCGGGCTAACTTTTGAACCAGTTCGGGTTTCACTTTCGTAGTACATCTATTGGAAAGGTAATTTGCTCTAGTTTCATGGACATAAGCTCTTTTTTGGCGGGGAACTGCAGGGAGATGGTCAGCTTCCATCTTAGGCGCTATGATTTTTTGATGGAAAAATCATGATGGAAAAATCATTACGCAGTGCCCCTAAGATGGCAGCTGACCATCCCCCTGCAGTTCCCCGCCAAAAAAGAGCTTATGTCCATGAAACTAGAGCAAATTACCTTTCCAATAGATGTACTACGAAAGTGAAACCCGAACTGGTTCAAAAGATAGCCCGGGGGCATAAAAATCGTCGAAAAATGCATGAAAAAATCATTGCGCCTAAGATGGCAGCTGACCATCCCCCTGCAGTTCCCCGCCAAAAAAGACCTTATGTCCATGAAACTAGAGCAAATTACCTTTCCAATGGATGTACAACCAAAATGAAACCCAGAAGTTAGTCAAGGGGCATTTTCGTGCATCGTTCTTTGCTCTTCCCTTTAATTTTTCGATTGACGTAAGTAGGTTTGCTATATTAAAAGAAATGCCTTTTAATGAGTTTCAGGAATGTATGGATTGCACTGCACAAATAATTACTTTTCGGATAACTCGGATTAAAGCAAATTACTTTTATTGTAAAATTCGGAAATTTTAGTTTGCCGACTTATGTTGAAAGCAATTTCTTTTTCGATTTTTGTAGTCAATGAAAATGTCTGAGCAAACATGTTTTCATCATCTTGAAGAGTGGCATAAATTCTGATAACCTGGAAGGCTTCCAAAACTTTTTCGTCTGTTACAATTCAAATGCTGCTTCCTGTACACTAGGGTCTTCGTCTGATGAAAATTGAAGTTCTTGATTTTCCATATCAAAGACCAGGTTTAAACAATTAAACATTTGGATTATCCCTATTGCATAAGTGTTAATGATTTCTACGAACTACACCAACCTATAGTTGGTAGAAATCACTAATCGTTGGCTGTCACACAATCAGGAAGCCCAGAAGTATTTGTTGTGTTTAGCCAGCACACCATAGGCCTATGTTAAACACAGCAACATTAAGCGGCGACTTTTCTTAAGTATAGGCGCTAGAAGTGAGGGAAGCGGTGACTAATGTCGCCAGTTCCGAAAGTAGAGACAAAGCGACAAAATACGCACACAAGCAGAAAATCACAAACAACGGGTTCGTTCTTCACACAACTTCACACACACATGAAACACTCACTGTGTAATATACAGAATACTCCGGGAACTTGTCTCCGCGTGTGGCACAAACGAGCAACTTTTTGTATTTTGTATCGGTTTAAAGTTGCCGTGTGTAACATAGGCCATACAAGTTGAATAACGGTAGTTTTTTTTGTCACTGAGTGCGAATTGTGTACAGTTGCGGCAAAAATTTTTCAGATAAAACAAAAAAAAAACTTTTAATACAATAAAAAAGTTGATTGAAAAAAATTATCCGGCTCATACAGAAAAAATGATGTCCGGATTCGCGTTAGGCAGATTCCAGCTTATCAAGGTTCATTTTGTATGGAAAACGTCTTCAAAATCACGGGACTTTTAAAACTGTCCGGCTTAGGTAGGTTTCCGGCTTATACAGGGTCCGGTTTATACAGGTTTGACCACTGACTTATATATAATGGACAGAGCATCCGAGCCGAAAAATGGCACGGCAGCAGATTTGACTTGGGGATTTAGTAGTCGCCAACCTAATTGTACTCGTAAACATTTTGCGTTATACAAATTTAATGTCAATTCACTTGCAGTCATGTTTAAATTACATAAAAATTACACAGATAGTTAATCTTTACTTGCTAAATCTAGTATGCACATTTGGTTCTTCAAAAATTCGAAAAAAAAAATCAGTGCAAAACGCAAATGTTACACTTTTTCACTTGAAAGTTAAAGTTGAGAGTCCCCTCCTGTCATTTATGCAGCAGCCAGCTGTCATTTATGCCAAACACATATCTTGATCTTTCTTTCTCTTACCGATCGCCTTATTTCTCACACGAGAATGAAAGATTGCCAACTCGTGTTTTATGTGAATGACATCTGATATTATTTTGGCGCGAATTTTATTTGAATGTATTTGAATGTATCATGTGAAAAGTATAATAATAAGCTTGAAGTGCAATTTTATTTTTTTAATTAGAATCAATTAAACATGTCCTTTGATATATACACGTTTGTTTTATACACTCCATTTGGCATTTTTAATGAAGAATTTTCCAGCAACTATTCAACATAACCTCAAACATCAACACATGATTTGGTTAGTTGTCACCCCTATTTGTTCAAATAAGGTTGCTAACACATCCCTATTTACTCGTACAAGGTTGGTAATGGTAACAGGGGATCCCATTAGAAAGAGAGAGTCAAAATGTGCGAAAGAGAATTGTGGTGAATCAGATTTTCTCTGAGTTCATCACTATCAAATTTAATAAAAAAATCAAAGGGAAACCGAGAACTTTTAGGTTTACCCTCGATTACAAAATCAAAGGGAAACCAAGTTCTTTTCGAACTACCCTCAAATAAAAGAAATTGATTTTTAATTGAATCCACATGTGTTTAGGAAAACCATATAAAAAACCTAAACAAAAAATTGGATAAAAAGCAATAAATTTCAACCTTTCTTTTTTCTTTTAAATGTACTTGAAGAGCACTAAAATATTATGAGTGCAAAAATAACATTTCTTTGGAAAATATGATTCCATCGACAAATCGTCCCTGTTCAGGTAAAACTCATTAACTACACTTTTTGTGTTTTCCGGGTTTTTCGATAGTTTTTATGCTTTTACCAACTTCTACGAGGTGTGATGTTTAGAAGTCCAAAAAAATGTTCGGTACGGTTTTAAAATAATGAAAATAATCATTATTTGCTATTTTAAATACGTTTGCTATCAGCAAATAATCATTAAGTACTTAATGAGTTTTAGCTGGAAAGAGTTTTTTCATTTCTTAAAACAATGAAATAATTTAATTTTTTTTTCTGATGTTCTACTACATAACTTGATAACAAATAACGAAACACTATAATTCCACAATAATTCTTAGAAAAACAAAACATCAGAAAAACGAAACAACGCGTACGGTACATGGATGACTGTTAGTTTTAGGCGCAGTTTGTTTTATCTATCATTGTTTGTCGTAGTATACTTTAGTCAATTGCATCGCCCAACGACTTGCAGTTACTTTTAGTCAAGCATCGCTGGACAGTTCACCCAATACTTGGTAGCACCATTGCTGTCTTTATAACACAAGCCCTCAATATCCATGAAAACGGTAGAGCGTTTTAGTTTATACAGGTTTTAGCTTTTAGTAGAGGTTTAGAAGATTTTACATTGGGATATTAATAAGAGCTTTACTAATATTGGACGTCAAATTTTTCAACCAAATTTTAATAATGACAGATAAAATTATCGTACGTGTTCCACTTGAACGTATAAACATAAACATCTTTGTTGTAAGTATTACAAAATAAATGTATACGTAGTGCAATGTTAAGAATCATGTATTTAATTTTATTAGCCGTTCGACGGTACTGCAAAAAAATCATCTGGTGATAGCGTGCAACATGCAAATAACGATGTAGAAAGTCCTGGGGCCTTATCAGGGAACTCGAATTGAAAATGAAATGCACGGAAATGTTTGAAACGGTATCAGCTAACTCGAATTCGATCAAATATTTGTCATTCATTTTCGGAAATTTACTCGAACACTTTTCAGTTGCCGGAAATGAAACTCGAAAAGAAAATTTAAGTTATTTCAATGTTTTTTTTATGTGAGAACTTTATTTCTAGCAAAACATATTTAAATTCCTTGAAAAATCTATAAAAAATAAGGAAAAGTGGCCTCTAACATATAATATTTAGTTAATCACGATTTTAAACGAAGTCCATTCCGTATGAATTCTTGGGTTGAAACCGCCATCATCACTTTCGTCACTTTTTTCTGGCACTTATTTCACATTCACTTTTATCCGGTTCTTATTTCAATTTTTTTAAACTGCCGGCATTAATTTCACAAAAAAGAAAACACAAAAACTAACAACAAATTATATAAAACTATTCAATAATGACACTAAATATAAACACGAAATTTCCAAGTTACCAGCAGGTTCCTTGTTTTCGATTAATTTATGGCAATACATTTTACTCGAAACGAAAGTTTTACATGATACCAATGAAATCCGTTTTCGAGTGCGGTGTTCGAGTCGATTTGATTTTCGATTCGAGATACATGATAAAGCCCCTGATAATTGTTCTGAATACTCCGACTCTGATTTTGATCCATTATTGGAGCCGTTGGTTCTTGATTCGTCCGAAAACAGCGAAAAAGCAGAGAATTCTTCAACAAATAAACCAAGAAATGTTCGATGGAGAAGGGGCAAGCCTTCACAGTGGCAGGCAAGTATTACGAAAAAACGCCGGTCTACATGTAAACCATATCAAGGAAAACATTATCCTCAATCTGCTAAAGCACCAAAATTCGTCAACTGTGATCATTGCCGTTACAGATGCACACAAAATTTTACTATGGAAGAACGAAGAAATCTCTGTCAAGAGTATTGTGCTATCGAAACATATACTAGAAAAAAGGATTTTATACTCCGCAATGTAAAAGAACGATTGCCTAAGCGAACGTTCCACACATCTGGAAAATCGAGATCTGTATCTAGGTTTTACTATTTTAAGAAAAATAGTGAAAATATTCGTGTCTGCGCGAAGTTTTTTGAAAAAACTTTGTGCATATCCAATGGGCCAATAAACATCGCTTTCGCAGGAATGTCGAATAGCGGATGCTTTTCTGGAACGGACGACAGGGGAAACAGGGCACCAGGAAATAAAACAGGTGAAGAGAAAATGAAAATGGTTTGTGCACATATAGAAAGTTTCCCGTGTATGGAGTCGCACTACATCCGAAAAAAAGCACCAGAAAATATTTGGATACCAAGCTATCTATTTTGAAAATGTATTCCCTCTATATAACATTTTGCGAAAATCAAAATATTGTGCCTGTCGGGGCTACTACTTATAGACGAATATTTAGCACCCAGTACAATTTATCGTTTTTCAAACCAAAGAAAGACCAGTGCGCAAAGTGCAACAAATATGAATCTGCAGGTGCCTTAAAGAAATCTGTTCTTCACGAAGATTATGAAGCACATATTAGACGTAAAAATGAGTGTAATGCCGCTAAAGCGATAGATAAAGAGAGGGCAGAAAGTGACGATTCTTTTCAAATGGTCACGTTTGATTTGCAGAGCGTATTACAACTACCTACATCGGGTGTTTCCCAAATGTTTTACTCGCGGAAACTTTGTGTTTATGATCTAACAATCTATGAAGGAGCCAAACATAATAGCGGCTATTGTTATTTCTGGAATGAAATAAATGGGAAACGCGGAAGTTCTGAAATTGGCTCAATTTTATTTAAATATATAAGTCAACTACCTGTCGCCATTACTGAATTATCATTATTTTTTGACACATGCGGAGGTCAGAACCGGAACCAACACATTGCAGCGATTTTAATGTATACAGTTTCCAACACTCACTTGCAAATAATCGAGCATAAGTTTTTAGAGTCGGGTCATTCCTACATGGACTGCGATTCCATACATTCAGCCATTGAGCACGAAAAAAAGAACGTTAATATTTTCCTTATGAATGACTGGGCCAATATTTTCAAAAACGCACGTTCAAAGCGAGGAAAAAATCGAAATCGCGATCCGTACTTAGCATGTGAGCTGAAATATCACGATTTCTATGATTTACATGATTTATCTTTAAAGTTAATTAAAAACAGAACCACTGATGAGCAAGGGAATAAAGTAAACTGGTGGAAAATTAAATCACTGATGTATCGGAAGGATGAACCGCACAAGATTCAATATAGATATGACCATACATCTGAATACAAATCAACCAACATAGGCCGTGGAAGACCACATAAGGATGTCCAACTTAAAAAGGCATATTTATCACAGCTACAGATAAGCTCAGCTAAAAAAAATGACTTAATACGACTCTGTGACACAGATATAATTCTTGAAGAACTACAGCCATGGTACCGGAATTTACCATGTTCAAAAAATATCACTGAAAGCATACCGGAACCCGATATTTCAGACCCTAGTGAAGGCGATTTTAGCGATACAGAAAATCTGAACTAAGTTCCATTTATTTTCAATTTTTTTCTGTATTATCGTATTATGAACAATAAAATAATAAATAAATAAGTTTTCTGTCACAGATAACATCATTAATTACATTATTCGCACAAAATGTTTCAGGTAAAAATCATTAAGTGCAAAATCCCATGAAGATCTGTTCGTAAATTTTTTTTAGTTATAACACTATATTCCATAAAGGAATAATTATATTGATAACATTTCCTCTGCATAAACATTCTAGCAAAATTGGAGTTTTCGCTTAAAAAATAACCTTAAATTGCAATTTTCTCTAAACTATGAAAATGTAGTTAATGAGTTTTACCTGAATAGGGTCGAAATTTTGTTACAGGCAAGTGTAACTAAAATGCGTTTAAAAAACAATAAAAGTCATCCCTTTTTTGATTTACAATCGCCCAAGAGATCGTATGTGGTCAACATACGAAAATTATGTAAACAAACAGTATTGAGTTCATTTGGGTTCATACCAAACGAACTCATTTTTAAGTAAAATCCATGAAATAGGAACATACAAGATCATGCCTAGGAAAATCCCAATGCACACATTGATACAATTCAATTTCAGCCAATAGGCACACACGAATTTCGTATCGAGCCTATTGCTTTGACCCTTGTGCTCCACAGCAAGTGCATATACATTGAATACAAAGTAGGTTGGGCATAGTTTCAACTGATCTTGCATTAGCCCTTTGTGCTACATACGCATTGAATACAAAGTAGGTTGGGCATAGTTTCAACTGATCTTGCATTAGCCCTTTGTGCTACATACGCATTGAATACAAAGTAGGTTGGGCATAATCCCAACTGATTATGCATTGACCCTTACATTTCCTAAGCAAGTGCATATACCAGCAATGGAAAATAGGATGGGCATAGTTTCAACCAAACTTATGCCATCTATTATGAAATTTTAAGGAGAAAATGGAAAGTAGGTTGAACTAGTTTTCCATGCATCAAATTGATTGATAATAATCGATCTTCCCCTAGTTCCAATTGTGGAACCTAATTTTTCCAATAAGAAAAAATTCCAAAAAGAAGGCTGGATAAATCTCCCACGCTAAATAATAAGATTCTAATTAAAATAGAATCTAATTAGAAATAAAGGGTTGAAAAGAAAAAGAAATAATTACCCAAAAATTCTTATAAAAAGACCTGCACGGTTAAATTAAGGAGAGTTTTTCTGCGACCTCGAGTCGCGTCTAAAAAAGTTTTCTGGTCTGCAACCACAATTGCGACCTTTTAAAAAATAAAAAGTAAGCAACTAGAGTTGCGACTGAAAAATTAAAATATTAAAAAACTTAATAAAATTAGAAAGGGCCGAGTGTTTTTCTTAAAACACGGATGCCAACCATAAGTCGCCCATGGTAGCGACAAATTAGGAATTTAAACAACTAAAAATATATTCTTGTAGGCCATTTAAATTCAAATACAAAAATGTCTTGTTAGGCCCTTTTAAAGAAAAGTGAATTCAATTTAATAATAAGTGAACGCGAATTTCTCAATCATTGAATAAATTAAGTCTAATTGAAGTTTGTGCCAACAATTTAAGTATTAAAAAGAAAACAACTGAGTGAAAAAATTGTTTAAACTTAAGTATAAAAGAAAAATACATTTTAAGAGAATAATGGAAAATAAGAATGTGTAAAATTTCCAATAAATGATAAAACTATTGTTCGATTAAAGTGAATAAACAATTCAATTAAAACTAAAATCTCTCGTTTATGTCTCTTTTTTATGTCTCTTTTTAAAAAACCACGACAGAATCTAGCTGTATTTCGCGCTATTTGATTTCTTAGCGTAAATGGGAGATCATACTTCCATTGTATATACTTCGTTGGGTTTGACTCTACTATCAAAACATAGGGAAAATATGCACCGCAGGCTGTTAAAAAATCTACTTTGGACACGAAATTTTTTGAATATGAGCGCAAACGTTATGTTGGTCGTCATTAACCCTTTCGGTACATGTTTTTTTTCTATGGGTTTTAAAAATACTCTGTATACAAATTAACGATGTTTAAGCTATTAGTATTCATTTAAAACAAAAAAAAATTAAAAATTTTAAATTTTTTCAAATACGTCCACTGTGGTCCAGCTTTTTACTCAAAAAATCAAAATTGGGTTAAAAATGCACTTAATGGTGCACTGAATGAGAATATCAGTTGTGGTCAACACAAAACTTTTTTCTACAAAATCTACGACCCTGTGCAATTTACGTTATAGCCCTGTCGTATTGTCAACCTAAGACGACCTCCCAATAAATTCTTGGTTTATTCAAAAATATCAAAAACGTACAAAATTTGAGATAATTTGAGAACTGTGAAAGATATCAATTTACGGTAAATGGCAAAAAGGTAGAAAATTTTAACATCTCCAATTCTTCCTTAAATTAATTTGTCGAAAAATCGTTAGTTTTCAAGTAATTTGCAAAAATATATTTTTTTATATTTTAATCTAAATATCTTAATAACGGTAAAAGACAAAATTGTGCAGAATGCCATTCTCATTCATTCACTTCATACATTCAGTCAGCAAAAACCCGTTAATTTTCGAGATAATCGCAAAAAACTGTTTTTTTTTTAATAACGGTTTATCTCGATAACAGGTTGAGATATCGAGTTATAGTTAAAGACAAAAGTGTGGAAAATTTTATTTTCTCCAAATTTTGTCATACTTAAGGCCACTAAAAAACGCGTAGTTTGGGAGTAAATCGACAAAAACGAAATTGCGATTTTTGAAAAACCGCCATTTTGGATACTTCCGGTTAACGGATTTCCACCAAGGATAGGATCGAAATGGGACGATTGATAGGATCGTCCCATTTCAGGACCCAACATGCCTATAAAATTTCATGGCGCTAGCTCTATTAGTTTTTGAGAAATCTTGTACACAGACTGACAGACAGAAAGACATTTTTATACCCGTATGGTGAAACCAAAGGGTATACTAACTTTGCCTTACCGTTTGTAACGTTAAGATCCCGTCATCACACACAAAAATGAATTACACCAGTGTGTTTAGAATGATAAAAATAATTAATTTTTGCATGTCCGTCCGTCTGTCCGTCTGTCTGTCCGTCTGTCTGTCCGTCTGTGGCGCGGATTGCGGGCGCGCGGATTGAGCTAGAGACTTGAAATTTTGCACAGGTCCGTTTTTCGTAAAATGCGAGGCTAAGTTCGTTAATGGGCAAAAATGGACCATTAGGGGTGGTTCCCCCCATACGAACGAAAATGTTTTTTGTGAATATCTCAAAAACGGTACATCTTATCAAAAAGTCCAAGAACAAAAGTTATTTAGGATATGATTCTACATAAAACTCCCATATATCAAAATCCGATTGGAATAAATTTAAAAAAATCTTATTGGAAAGTTTGACTTCAAAGTGGAGTTTTGATTCAACTGTTCGCTGTTCGCCGTCAATCACCATACGGGTTTTCAATAATTGCTAGATTGGCAATTATAGCTTTTGTTATGTTTTTAATATGACTCCAATTGACTCAGGAGTGATCGGGAAATGTTTTTGAGGCAAAATTAAGAGGTCGAAATTTTTCATGAATACAACACTTTATTATACTCCGTAGAAGAAAGTAAAAATCTTATTGAAAAGTTTGATTTCAAAGTGGAATTTTGTTACCACTGTTCGCCGTTCCCCTAAACTTCGAACAATGCTATACCACCATACAGGTTTTCAAGATTATAGATACGCAATTGTAGCTTTTGTTATGTTTTCTAATTCTATCACTTTTATTTATTCATTTTCAATATTTGCAAATATTTTCGCAGTAAAAATCTAATCTCGTGTACATGCAGTAAAATTGGGATTTCAGATGAACGAGCAGCAAAGTTTTTTTTCACTTCATGTAACGCCTTATTGTCGGTTTTCTGCCAGTCAAAACGCTTTGCTACTATGACTACTGACTATTGACGTCCAATCAGTTATGGTTTTTAATTGCAGGTACTATTGAATGTTCAGTCGAATGCTCATAGGATCTCGAAATTTTGTGACCGACTGAAAACTCAATAGTGGACTTACAATCCTTACTAAGAAGTATTGCCGTTGTTAAATGTTACAAAACCCATATGCTTGTTTGATGCTTTTTAGTTAATTTTTAAGCAGTCGGATGTTTTTTTTTAAATATTTTCTTCTTATTAGGTACTATGATGCCGGCTCCACATATTCGAACCAACTGTTGGGCCAACGTTAGAACATGCTGGACAAATAATTTTGTAAAATCTTCAAAAACAATGATATTTACTTTTGTTCTTAGAATATAGAATCTGAGGATGAAGCAAAAGCGTATGTGTACACGAAAATTTTGAATCATATTTTTGAACTAGCGTAGGCAAGTAATTACACGAATAGCTCACGTGTGCATGTGCTGTTCAAAATTTTGACATTTCACTAATGGAGGCGATTAAAGTTTGTTTATGATTTTTTTTCAAGGAAATTTAAGTAAATTAAATTCAATTGGTGATTATTGGAAAGCAATCGAATAAAAAAATTGACGCGTTAAAAGCGAAAAATGTCGGGAAATAAGTTTTAAAATAAGTTGCGGCGAAAAGACGGAATTTTAAGTAAAATCTAGTAACAAAATATGTTAAAACCGTATGTAATTAAATTGTGCATATAACTTAACTATAAAAAATGAAAATCAAGTGTTTTAAACATGTAAATATAAATATTTTAACTTAACTATAAAAAGTGAAAATAAAGTGTAAAATTTTTTGCATTTAACGGTTTTTACTAATCAAAAGATAAAAAAAAAAAGCTTTACCATGTTTCTATTTTGCTTTTATATTCTAAGATTTTGTTCCAAGTACACCTGCGGAGACAATGTTTAGAAATGTAAATTTTTTTTTCGATATTTCAATTACGATTTGACATTTCAATTTGGCTTAGATGTTGGCTCATTACGGATAGCGGCCAACGTTGGAGCCAACGCCATTTTCTCGATACAAACATTGGCCCAACAGTTGGCTCTAATATGTGGACTCGGCACGCTCGATATCTTTGGGTTCGACTGGTAAAGTTTTGTTTTTTGGCTTACTAACTGTTGTTATGGTATATGAGAAATACTTAGCATAGATTTTTGTTATAAAATATTTAATATTTCTTTCAGAGTTGATAAAGATAGTAGTGGATACATATCACAAGATGAACTGCAAGTAGCACTTTCAAATGGCACGTGGAGCCCTTTTAATCCAGAAACTGTTCGACTCATGATAGGTAATATAAATGTTGACATATTTTCATCACTAAATGTTTTTTTTACTATTTTTAGGAATGTTTGATAAAGAAAACCGTGGCACTGTCAGTTTTCAAGATTTTGGTGCTCTTTGGAAATATGTCACAGATTGGCAAAATTGCTTTAGGTCGTTTGACACTGACAATTCCGGAAATATCGATAAAAACGAATTGAAAACAGCTTTGACAGCATTTGGGTACAGGCTTTCTGATGGAATCGTTGACATTTTACTGAAAAAGTTCGATCGATTTGGCCGAGGAACTATTTTATTTGATGATTTTATTCAATGTTGTATTATTCTATACGTAAGTGTTATTTTCCCAATACTTAAAATTTTGTAGAAGGCATATTTTCTATATATATATATATATATAGGGACGTAGCAATATATTTTTATGGAAAGGGGAGGGTGGTGGGGTGGGGTGGGTTTAGTAAGAACCAAATAACCAAATCTACTAAAATTGGACTCGTATTTACAATCAGTTGATCGAATTATTACATTTTTTAAAAAGTTCATTAGTTTGTGTCTCAATCAATGATTAATGCTAAAAGGATTCTGACATATCATTGTTCTTAGGTAAAGGAAATGTTTTCCGTCAACTCCGCCAGATAATTTTTTTAAGTTTGCATATTTTTACCCCCGACGAACGGAGATGGTATATGCGTTTGGCTCGAAGTTTGTGCTTCCTTCAAGGAGGGAATACACACTCACGCATGCCCTACAACATTTCATGTTGTCACTTTGATTTTTGTGGGCGTGGCTTAGGTTGGCCAACATGATCGCAAGTGTATTGCTGTGATGTAGGACATTCGTTCATTCTTGTGAAATTTTTGAACGAGTAACATCTGTTGAAGTGAAAAATGAATTCAAGAAAACAATTAGAAGTGCAATCTATATATATAAAAGAAAGTGACGTTATTTACTACGCTTATAACTCAAGAACGGCTGGACCGATTTCGATCATAAGCACCAATTCGGACTAGTCTTCGGCCAAACAAGAAGAATACCCAAGAACTTCGGAAAATCTCCATGGAAATGCGGGAAACTCATTTTCCACATACAGCGCCATCTATGATACACGACATGTACTAAAAACGAATATGGTTTTGTGTGGTGGTGCCGATAATCAGGTATAAACACTACGGAGCGGAAAATTGGAAATTTCCACCGGAAAAGTCGGAAAATATTGAAAAACCGAAATTGGATACTTTCAGGGGTTGCTGGTTGCAGCGGTTTTCTGGTTTGCACTTTCAGTAATTCCAAATCAAACATCCCGATTCTTTTTTCGTTTTGTTGGAAAAATTGAGAAAAATGTTGGGGAAAAGTGGGAACATCGGAAAAATTGAAACTTGCATTTTGTATGTGATTATGGTATGGAAGGGGAAAATATCTGTACCCCGGAGGTAAACTGTCGTAACCAAAACCGCGATTTTGGGGTTATTGTTGTAACTACATTGTGGGGACGTATATATTATATCAACTAATATTTTGTTTAAACAATGTCCTAAAATAAAATAAACTACAAAAGTTTCAATAATTACCGAAAATCATACACAATAAAAAGTTTGCAATTCCGAACTAAAAATGGCTCTCGTGTAAAATTTGCAAAATGTCAGTTACGACAGTTTGCCTTTGCGGTACAGATATTGTATTTGGAACTGAAAAATGGATAATTTTGTCCCTCACGATAATGTTATCGCACACAGATGGCGTTACGAGTGGTTCAAAAGTTATGAGGGAAGGACGCACACACTTCGTGCCAAACTACTTAAACTTTACTTTGTCCCCAAAATGGAATTTAACGGGATAAACCTTTCGTAGTAGGTTTTTGTTTTTTCTTTACTATTTCGTGAATTTTGCTTGGCGATTTTATACGCGAATTGAAATTTGGATTTTAAACATAAAAAAATGTTGGGGTGCATGTATAAGATTAGTTGGAATCGGTGGGTTGTAACCATATAACCCTTCCATACTGCGATGAACAGTTGTACTATGGGCAAACATGGTCTGTCGTGTCGTAAATGATCGTTCCATTAGTTTAGCGCCAATGATGCAACATATTTTTCGTGTATAGGGAGGGGTAGAGAGAAGTATCCCCTACCTGAAATGAGTATTTTTGGCTGTCGCTCACCGCCTCCAGTGCACCCCAAAGATTGTATGAAACATTTTTCTGGAGGGGGTAGGGAGGTTTGTGGTACGAAAGGTAATGAAGAGTAGATTCCAGAAAAAATGTATAGCATGGTATGGTTTCCCCCTCACAAAAAAAGTGGAACCATGTAAGGAGGGAAATATATTATCTGGTTGATTCACTGCACTGAATTAAAGAGATGTTGAAAAAGTAATGAACGATTTAAAAGTAATGGTTACTCACAAGTAATGATATGGAATCATTACCAAGAAGAGAAATCATTACTTTTCACTTTCATTACATTGTTGTTTCTCCCAGCACAAAATTTCTTTTACATGCGCCGGCCGCTCTAGTCGTGCTTGTTCGTGCCGTGCTTCGGCTCCAGGCTCGAACACTAACACGTGTAATATGTGTTCATATGAAGGAGTGACTGAGGCTGTGTGCATTGGATTTTTCTTCTCTGGTCTATGCGATGTTCGCCCCGTCAGCCCAACAAGTAACGATAGTGCTGAAGGAATGATTTCATTTCGTTTCATTACTTTATGAAACGTTTTCATTTTCATTACGTTATATCATTACTTTAGCATATCATGAAAGATTGGAGAGTAAGCAATTTTCGAACAGTCTTATTTCGAAAAATTTGTTTAAAAATTAATTACCTTTGTTTTCACTTTTTTTTAAAGAATTTTTTCTATTTAAACTATTTTAAACTCTTGATCCATGAAAACTGTACTTAATTGAATCGATTAAAACATTTAACCTGCAAAAAATTTGAAAATTCAAACAAAAAATATTCAAATTTGAATTAAGCTTTTAGGCTTTTTTATATTTTTACAAATAAAAGAAATGTTTAAGTTTATTGTTGTTGTTGTATCTTTATAAAGAATGAACGGAAGTCCATTATCATCTTTTAACCAATTTTTATAGCTTAATGAACATAAATATAGCTATTTTTGCAGAGAAACTGGTTCCCAAGCGACTAATGAATCTCAATTATTTAGGTTCGTAAGAATATCGAGTTTACTGAAATCGCAGGCAAAGTAATGAAGTAATGAGTAACGAAATAAAAGTAGTGATTACCGTCATCAAAAGTAATTCGTGTGGCAAGACCAAGAATATTTCATAGCAGAAGACTAACATTTCTTACTTAAATATCTATTGGCGATCGTTATAGGCGATCCACGTCTTCTGGCCGTCTCTACGAGACAGACACCTTGCTTTTTATACTAATCTTTGCGAATGATTCAGTGAAGTGAGCGAATCACAAATTAATCACTTTTTAAGTTGAGTGATTTTGCCCACCACTAGTACCACTAAACGCTGTAAACTCCAGGAACTTTTGCTTGGTCCTATTATGTCGTTTTTTAGATGGAAATTTATAATCATTATTCTTAAAATTTTCATTTCTATATCCTCTTAAATTTATTCTTTCTTTATTCTCTAACTTAAAATCTTTACCTATTTTCTTATTTTTTCTATAAAACATATATATTTTCTTCCCATAATTATTTAATATACTTATACATTGAAACCTCGATACCGTATCCTCAGTACTGTATACCCCTCAATAGTGTATACCCCAAAGAGAAAGTGTCAGGAGAAGGCAATGGGGGCGAAACAGCAGAAACTTCTTAAGCAACAAACAATAACTTTTTACTTTGCTAAATAACTTTGTAAATTAAATGTATAAATGAGGAAAACATTAAAAAATCTATTCTTTGTTTTTTATAATTAAAACCATGACAATATTTTCTTCTCTTATAATACCCCTCGATATTGTATACCCCTCGATACTGTATACTACCCCGGTTTTATATCGGTATACAGTATCGAGGTTTCAATGTATTTTCTTCTCTTGTACTCGTTATATCTTTATAATAGTTTTTTATTTTTACTTCATTTCATATAACTTTTCCATTATTCACTATTTTTTTCATAGAACAATCATTATTATGCAACGGTATTTCATTATTATTCTTAACTCCATTTATTTTTTCCATAAAACTTTTTATTTCACCATGTTCCTGTACTCTTCTCTTTATCGAAATTTTCACATATATCCTTGTATAATTCACAAATAAAAAACTCTGATGCAGGATCCATTTTCGGCGTATAATCTTCCAAAATTAAAGAGTGTCCCAGGAAAATTGTCGCTTTTCAAAATGCAATTTTTAGACATCTAATGGTAACACTATTGCTCGAGAATGAATTTGTCGAATATTTTTACAGTTAGAAATCGAGCAAAATTACTGCAACTGGTAATTTAGTAATAGTTTTCAAAATGCAGTCAAATCAAGAACAGCTCCGAGAAAAATTTTTGTACAAATTTTGTACGGAAAAAGGGGTAACACAAAAAAACATTGCCAAAGAGCTGAAAACAAGTGTTAAAACCGTGCAACGCGTAATAAAACGTTATGGTGAAACAGGGACCACGAGGAGAAAACAAGGTAGCGTACGAAAACCCGAATTTATTGACCCTAAAAGTGAACTGAAGGTTGTAAGGAGTTTGCAAAGAAATCCGTGCCTTTCATTACGAGATCTTGCAAGAAAGTGCAGTGTTTCCAAATCAACGGTGGAAAGAATTAAGAAAGTCCACAACTTAAAATCGTATAAGAAATATAAAGTGCCATTGCGAACTGAAAAACAACAAACAAACGCAAAAAATCGTACGAGAAAACTTTATAAACGTTTGCTATCAAAAGATTTTTGTGTGATTATGGACGACGAGACTTACTGCAAATTAGACTTTAAAACACTTTCTGGCTGCCATTTTTTTTTCTGCAGAAAAATCGGAATTCAGTCTCTAAGAAGTTTAAAACAATTGAGACTGAAAAATTTGCATAAAAAATATTGGTTTGGCAGTCGAAGTCTAGATTTGATTGAGATCGGACGCTTTTTATACCCGTATGGTGAAACCAAAGGGTATATTAACTTTGCCTTACCGTTTGTAACGCCAAGATCCCCTCATCACACAGAAAAATGAATTACACCAGTGTGTTTAGAATGATAAAAAAAATTGAATTTTCCATGTCCGTCCGTCCGTCCGTCTGTCTGTCTGTCTGTCTGTCTGTCTGTCTGTGGCGCGGATTGCGGGCGCACGGATTGAGCTAAAGACTTGAAATTTTGCACAGGTCCGTTTTTCGTAAAGTGCGAGGCTAAGTTCGTTAATGGGGAAAAATGGACCATTAGGGGGGTTACCCCCCATACGAACGAAAACGTTTTTTGTGAATATCTCAAAAATGGTGCATCTTATCAAAAAAGTGCAAGAACAAAAGTTGTTTAGGGCATGATTCTACATTAAAGTTCCATACATCAAAATCCAATTGGAACAAGTTTTAAAAAAATCTTATTGGAAAGTTTGACTTCTTACTGAAATTTTCATACAACTGTTTGCCGTTCACTTAAATCACCATACGGGTTTTCAATAATTGCCAGATTGGCAATTATAGCTTTTGTTATGTTTTTCTTTTCTTTCGCATTCTATTCAAAAAGTTTTTGCTCTAGCTACGCTTACAGTTGTTTTCCTCTAAACAATTTATTGACGAACAATAGAATATCGAGACACTCGTCGGTTATACTTCTCGGATTAATTTCAACACAGCACAGCCTAAACCTTTTGTCTACCTGTCTATCCCTCTCTCCTCCCAAAAGTCCTCACACTTTCCCCTAACCCAGCGTATATCTCCTGCCTCTGCCATGGCCTTAGCTCCTGGCAATAACTACTACCATCTCCTTGGAGATATGAATCATCCAGGTAAGAAAAAGCGTTCTAAACGAGCCTGGAGCCCACTAGAGGACTCCTTCCCTGCACTTCCATCGATCAGACCAACCTCCCCGCATTTGGAACCAAAATACATTGTTATCAACTCCGCCAAAGATGAGATCCCGCTAGCACAAAGAAACATCTTTGTGTTGAAAAAAGCAATTGACAACATCAGCAAAGAAATTCTGCAGGCATCTACTCTGCGAGACGGTAATATACTTTTATTGGTTAAAAACGAATCAATCGCAAACCGGTTCATTGCTACCAAATCCCTTTCTGGTAATTTCTAAGTGGATATTGTAGGCGTTATTTATAATTGTTTAGTATTGTCCATATAATCAGGACCTTCAATATTATATAATCTCGTCTATTGAGATCAGGGGCCTTATCAGGGAACTCGAATCGAAAATGAAATGCACGGAAATGTTTGAAACGGTATCAGCTAACTCGAATTCGATCAAATATTTGTCATTCATTTTCGGAAATTTACTCGAACACTTTTCAGTTGCCGGAAATGAAACTCGAAAAGAAAATTTAAGTCATGTCAATGTTTTTTTTTATGTGAGAACTTTATTTCTAGCAAAACATATTTAAATTCCTTGAAAAATCTATAAAAAATAAGGAAAAGTGGCCTCTAACATATAATATTTAGTTAATCACGATTTTAAACGAAGTCCATTCCGTATGAATTCTTGGGTGGAAACCGCCATCATCACTTTCGTCACTTTTTTCTAGCACTTATTTCACATTCACTTTTATCCGGTTCTTATTTCAATTTTTTTAAACTGCCGGCATTAATTTCACAAAAAAGAAAACACAAAAACTAACAACAAATTATATAAAACTATTCAATAATGACACTAAATATAAACACGAAATTTCCAAGTTACCAGCAGGTTCCTTGTTTTCGATTAATTTATGGCAATACATTTTACTCGAAACGAAAGTTTTACATGATACCAATGAAATCCGTTTTCGAGTGCGGTGTTCGAGTCGATTTGATTTTCGATTCGAGATACATGATAAAGCCCCAGAATAAATGTAACTGCCGAGCCGATAACTTGTGTTTTTATTTGTCTCTGTCCTCTACAACTCAGAAGTGGAATCCACGTTTTTATGTAAAGTTCGGAGTGTTTGCATGTTGTTAATTTGATAAATTAATTAAATCTCAAGGAAGTTATTTGTGATTCGAGATTTGTGTTTTGGTGCATCATGGTCCTGCCTGAAAAAGCGTTGGAGTTTTTGCAGCATGCTACCGCAAACGAGATTAAGGACAAATTGAGCAAATTGAGTCTGAATACGACCGGCACGAAGGCAGTTGTACTTCTTCGCCTTGAAGAACATTGGAAAACGCTTGATAGGAGTGTTTTGGAGGAACAGCTAAGTATCGATAATAGCGTGGAATCATCATATGGTGATAATACTGACGAAGAAAGAACAAATAGAAACTGTGCAGCGAATCCCGTTGCGGTTAATCTCGATGAAGAATTAACCGCACTTCGTGAAGCGGTGGAGAAGAAAAAACAGATTGCTGAACTCAAACGACAATTGCAGTTTTTGTCCGACAGCGAACAAAGCATCAGCAGAAACAATTGCTTCAATTTCAGGGACATTGAAGGTTCCCTTCCAGAATTTACCGGTGATGACCATTTATCTATAGAAAAATGGATAAAAAACTTTGAAGAATCTGCCGATGTTCTAGAATGGAGCCCAAAAATGCGATTTGTTTATGCAAAGCGCTTAATGAGTGGCACCGCAAAAATGTTTCTTCGCGCAACTACGACAAACTCTTGGAGTGATCTTAAATCGAAGTTAATCAACGAATTTCACAAAAATGTAACCACTGCGGATGTTCATCACCAACTTAGGAGCCGACGAAAAAAGCATACCGAAACAAATCAGCAGTACATGTTAACAATGCAAGAAATTGCGTCTTTTGCAGATGGAATCGACGAGACAGACATCATTCACTACATTGTGGACGGTATAATCGATACGCCCGCGAATAAAATGATTCTATACAACTGCGACACTTTGGCAGAATTAAAAATATCGATGCGCAAATATGATAGATTAAAGCAACATCATAGCAGCGTTACTTTCGCCAGGGACGTTTCCAAGGATAAGACACCTAGAAATATTCAACCACGTGCAGCATCATTCACCAGGTGTTTTAATTGTAACCAAAGCGGCCACTACAGCAGCAATTGTCCTAGGCCGTTCAAAGGAAGAGTTTCATGCTACAAGTGTGGAGAGTCGGGCCACAAGGCGTTAAATTGCAGCAACAGTGGTAAGGTGATGCCTGTAGAAACCCCCTCAGCAGATGACTCCATCGACATCCCTTCATCTCAGTATATATTGCCAATTAATCATTCATTTGAGAAGAATGTTTCTTTCATCTTCTTTAAAGACAACAAACAGCACAAAATGACCATGACGACTCTTTTGGATTCCGGGAGTCCTATTAGTTTTGTCCAGCGGAAGTTTCTACAAGACGATCTGATGTATCCAGTTCAACCAAATAAGTACAAATTCTCAGGGATTAACAATAGTAGGCTCAACATTTTAGGTATGATAAATTCAAAAATTAATTATCAGGGCCTACATTCCTGGTCATTATTTGTTGTAAAAAACGAAACCATGTCTAATTGTGTTGTTCTCGGACGCGACTTCATGCAAAAACTAAACATGCAATTGATAATTAAAAATTTAAAAGAAAACAAAGACGAAGGTAATGCTAGCATTCAAATTACTAGGGATTCGGGTAATAACGACGATTTTAATAATTCATTTAATGATATTTTTAATATTGATATTTGTGAGATTAGTACACTTGAAAATAAATTAGACATAAATTCAAATTTGGAATTAAAAACACGAAATCAAATAAAAAATATTATCGAACAGACTTGGGCTAGAGAAAAAACATCTGCCGAGACAGTGTTAAATTCGGTTGTGGAGATGGAAATTAAATTAGTGAAGGATTCTCCATTTTATTCTACTGCTAGAAGGCTACCATTTGCACAAAAAGAAAAATTAAAAGCTATTCTAGATGATTTGTTAGAACGCCGAATAATTCAAGAAAGCAACTCTGCTTATGCGTCTCCAATTGTTCTGGTGCAGAAAAAAAACGGGGAATTAAGACTATGCGTTGATTATAGAGAGTTGAACAAACTCACCATCCGAGATAATTATCCTTTAGAACACATTGAAGATTTAATAGATCGGTTACGAAATAAAAGGTACTTCTCCAAATTAGATCTCCGTAGTGGTTTTCACCAAGTTAAAATTTCCCCGAATTCAGTTCAATTTACAGCATTTATAACTCCTTTCGGTCACTTTGAGTTTCTTAAAATGCCAATGGGCTTGAAAAACGCGCCACCTGTATTCCAAAAATTTATAAACAAAATCTTTAAGAACTTAATTGACTCCGGTGAAGTAGTAATTTATATGGACGATATACTTATCGCCACCAGTTCGCTCGAAGAGCATCTCCAGATTTTAGAAAAAGTATTTAGCATACTACAGAAATACTCCCTTGAATTAAGGTTTGACAAGTGTCAATTTATGTATGAACAAATAACTTATTTGGGCTATACCATCAAAAGTCAAGGTATTCAACCTGGTCGGGAAAACTTACGTGCTGTACAAGATTTCCCAATACCAAACAATTCTAAATCTGTTCATAGTTTCCTAGGGCTATGTTCATACTTCCGAAAATTTGTAAAAAACTTCTCGATTATTGCCAGCCCTTTGTACAATCTCTTGAAAAAAGATGCTGTCTTTAAGTTTGAGAAGCCCGAATTGGAAGCATATGAAACTCTAAAATCTAAACTACTAGAAAACCCCATTTTATCCATTTACGGCTTTAGTAAAGAAACCGAACTACATTGCGATGCAAGTAGCCAAGGGTTCGGTGCCATTTTAATGCAGCGCCAAGAAGACAATGAATTCCACCCTGTCTTTTATTTTTCAAAGAGATGCACCGATAGCGAATCCAAAATGCACAGCTACGAGCTAGAAACTCTAGCCATTATCTACGCATTGCGGCGTTTCAGGGTTTATTTGTTGGGCAAAGAATTTAAAATCATCACTGATTGCCAAGCGCTAACCCAAACTTTAAAAAATAAAACACTAAATGCGCGAATTTCGAGATGGGCTCTTGAGCTTCAAAATTATGATTATCAACTTGAGCACAGAGCCTCATCAAGAATGGCACATGTAGATGCGCTCAGTAGAAATAGTAATATTTTAGTAATAACGGATGACTCGTTTCAGTACGCGTTAATTTCGGCTCAGAATTGTGATACGAAAATCAAGTCCATCGCGACCGAACTACAAAAAAGCGAAAGTTCTCTTTACACCCTATTTAATGGAGTAGTTTATAGGAAATCAAAGGATAATTTGCTTTTTTATGTACCGGAAGTCATGGAACGACAGGTAATTCAGACACATCACGATAACTTGTGCCATGTAGGTCTCGATAAGTGTTATGAATATATTAGTAAATCTTACTGGTTTCCGGCAATGAAAGAAAAAATTAAAAATCATATAAAATCATGTCTCAAATGTATTCATTTCTCACCTAATTCCGGTAAAGTCGAAGGAGTGCTACATAATATACCCAAAGAAGAAATACCATTTGAAACTTTACATATCGATCACTACGGGCCGTTACCGTCAACTATGAGTAGAAATAAACATATTTTTCTAGTGGTAGACGGGTTTACTAAGTTTGCGAAGCTTTTTGCGGTTAAATCTACGCAAACTAAAGAAGCAATAGCTTGTTTAGAGACTTATTTTCAAATGTATAGTAGGCCGAAAAGAATAATTTCGGATAGAGGCTCATGTTTTACTTCTGCCGATTTTTCGAGATTTATGACAGAAAACAATATTACCCACATAAAGGTCGCCACGCATTCACCCCAATCAAACGGGCAGGTGGAACGGGTTAATCGGGTACTAACACCTATGTTAGCAAAACAACTTGACTCGGAAACTACCGGAAAATGGCATAAACACCTAATCGACGTTGAGTTTGCTATAAATAATTCTTATAACCGCAGCATTAACACTAGTCCCAGTCTGTTACTATTTGGGGTAAAACAAAAAGGAAAATGTGTTGATAAAATTAAAGAATTTTTGGACGAAAATTTCAAGTGTACTAGCGATTTAGCGACCCTGAGGAAAAATGCACATAATGCAATACAAAAGAGTCAAATATACAATAAAAATTATTATGACAGTGTGCATAAACCTCCTCAGACTTATTGTGTCGGGGATTATGTAATGCTTAAAAATATCGACACCACTGCCGGCGTAAATAAAAAATTGATAGAAAAATATCGAGGGCCCTATGAAATAATGAAGGTGTTACCGCACGATCGCTACGTCGTCGAAGATATTCCCGGTATTCAAATTTCGCGAATTCCCTATAAAGGTATTTGTTCCCCAGCGAACATGCGACCATATACCATTTTTTGATTGCACGAATTTACCTGATTCACTTATTTATTTGTTTCAGCTTTTAGACATGTTTTCGTTTGATAGTTTTAAATAGGAATGTTTTATAAATTTAGAAAAAATGATAGTCAATTATAATGTTATAGCTTAAGTACAAAACTAAAAGATTGGAAAAATTAATTTTCGAATTAGTTTATGTCAGCATGAACATAATTAAGTATATTGGAAGTGTATGATCTATCGGATCTAACAAAGAACTTTGGTTAAATTAAACCGATCTATATTGACAGGTTATTTACTTTTCGAATGTTGAAAATGTTAAATGCTAATTCAAGCTTATTAATAGTAGTTAATTTTTACATTTAACTTTCAAATATTTTTGTATTAATTGAGGTCAATTATTCAGTCAGGCTGGCCGAGTTGTAGGCGTTATTTATAATTGTTTAGTATTGTCCATATAATCAGGACCTTCAATATTATATAATCTCGTCTATTGAGATCAGAATAAATGTAACTGCCGAGCCGATAACTTGTGTTTTTATTTGTCTCTGTCCTCTACAATATTACTCTGCATGCATCTCTAAATGCGTGCAAAGGTAGAGGTTAGTCGCGTTATTTGACCCACTTGTCAGAAGATGAAATCAAAACGGGTCTAGCAGAATATAGTGTAGGGGAAGCAAAAAAACTCTTTAAAACAGTCAATGGCGAAAAATCTCCTTCTGGTGTCGTCATTTTGTCTTTTAACAGATACAACCTTCCTTCATCTATAAATATCGGCTGGGAAAAGACAGATGTGCGGCCATACTATCCGAACCCGATGCGGTGTAGAAATTGCCAAAAATTAGGCCACACCAAAAATCATTGCTCCTCATCTCCGGTTTGTGAAACTTGTGCCCTACCTCCTCACGACACAGAATGCTCTCGGAAATTCTGCGTCAACTGCAATAACGTCTCCCACTCATCAAATGAAAACACGTGTCCAAAATTTTTAGAAAAGAAAGAAATTCAAAAAATCAAAACCGAGAAAAAATGCAGTTTACGCGAAGCTAATCAAATATATTTCTCTCGCACGCTACGCACTGAACATCTTACAAACAAAGGCTCCTTCTCTGAAGCAGCTTCTTCTGTTTCAGTAATTGCCCCCCCCCCCCCCCCACCCCTCTGCTAATCGCCTCGAATGACGAACCAAAACAAAACGCTGCAAACCCTACAACAATTCAACCCTCAATATTATCTAATACTTCAAATAACTCTCATCTAACCAATAGCGACCTCCACCGAACAAATCCAAACAAATATGAACACACCTGAAACACCAAAAAAACATTTAGAAAAAACTTCAGAAAATTTCTCCAAATCCAGTCCGCCCAATCGGCCTGCCGCCGTATCAAACATCCAACAAGAACAAACCTCTACACCTTCCTTACATAAAACTACACCCACTGTGAGCCCGTTTCACAGTTTATTTACTGACCCTCGCGTCTCACCAGCCGCCTTAAGACGCTATGTCAACTCAGCCATTCTTAACTCCGCCACAGACCCAACAGATAATAAAATCACCCAAGACAACTCCAGTGTTGAGATGGATGTGAACTATGATTAGTTCAACCCCTCCAATGGGGCCACCCATTGTGATGGGGGTGCAACTCCGCCCCTTGCAAGTAGACATGGGTAACGCAGCGCTGCGTTGCGCCATTGCGTTGATACAGTATACTGCGCTATGTGCGCTGATACGCGAATAAAAATTTGAGTAGCGCAATAGCGCACATAACGCAAACGAGTCAAACGAAACAACTTGGTTATTGAGCCAACTGTTGGGGAAATTTTTACATATGTATTCAATACAATAGAGGGGAAATATCGCCTTGTCTTGCTTTCTCGCACATTGACTTATAGACAAGCCCAAAAATACAATTTCTTGTTATGTACATATTCTCTTTTCATGGGACTTGTTAGCGCAGTAACTCAACTCAGCACTGTATCTCATGTCTATTGTAAATACATATGATATACAGCGCAGTATTGAGTTATTTTATTTGTTCCTCCTCTTGATCGCAATATTGACTATTTCACACAACGAATTGACAGCGCGGCAAAAAGCGCAGCCATAATGACGATGGTTCCAACCGGTGCGCCATATGCCGCAATTGCGTTAACGCACTGCGCTGATACAGTGTACTGCGCTTGCGCTACTGTATCAGCGCACGAAATTTTACTGCGTTACCCATGTCTACTTGCAAGTGGAGATGGACCTCTATCACTACGGGTGGCCCCCCTCAACACCAAACCTCTATTTCTCACCAACACCTAACACTTCGCAACTCTTTCTATTTTTATTTTTTCCATGACCCAATTCTCACAAAAGAACATCAAAATCCTTCAATGGAATATCCAAGGATTCTACAACAATAAAGAAAACCTAGACCTTTTAGTTGCGAAATACAAACCGGACGTAATCTGCCTCCAAGAAACACATATAAATCCTTATTCCACTTACCCCAAATGCTACAAGTCGTATGACACCTTTTTTCACAATCGGGATTACAGAAGAGCTAAAAGTGGCGTAGGTATTCTGATCGCTCGATCAATTTCCCACCACTCCTTACCCTTGGTAACAAACATCCTCGCAAACGCCGTCCAGCTTAACACGTCTCCTCCCCTAACTATTGTCAATATATATGGCGAACACGACCAAACTTTCAACTCAAACAACTTGTTCAATCTTGAAAGTCAAATTCCTAACTATTCTCTCATAGTGGGTGATTTCCATGCGCACTCACCCTTATGGGGATCGCTTACAACAAGTAGTCGAGGCAAACCAGCCTATCAATCCCTTCGTCACCCTGCCAGCCTATCAATCCCTTCGTCACCCTCAGGTATGGAATCCAATAATCAGCCTGCTTGGTTCAATGGTTTAATACTTTCTCTAATAAGAACCAAAAACAGAGCTTGGAAACACTTTCAGCGACACCCCACAGATTCTAACCTTATAACTTATCGTAGGGAAGCAGCAAAGGTTAAAAGGGAAATAAAGAAAGCCAAAAGAGAAACTTGGGACAACTTCATCTCCAACATCAACCCCCAATGAGACTTATCATCAGCTTGGCGTAAATGAAGGTCCATCCGCTGCAATGCGTCTCCCAGACTTATAACGGCTATTTCTACCGATAATGACGTAATAACCAATCCAGAGACTATAGCTGAGGAATTCGCGCGTACCTGGTGCAACTATTCCTCAGACAGCAACTTTCCCTCAAGCTTCATAAATGAGAAAAGACAGTTTGCACAAGCTGACAACCCCCCTACCAATGGCTTACTTTCTCAAAAAATTTCCCTGTGGGAATTCGAAACCATCCTTGAGTCTCTCAAGGGCTCTACCCCAGGCCGTGACAAAATTTCTTATCAAATGTTACGAAAAGCCCCGGTCTCGTTGAAAATTCGTATCATAAATCTCTTTAATTTAACCTTAGATTCGGGAATTTTTCCTCATGCTTGGAAAATTGCCTATTTAATCCCCATTCCAAAAGCCTCTTCTCCCAACAAATCCGTAAACAACTTTAGACCAATATCCATTCTTTCGGGCCTCTCCAAAACTTTAGAGAAAATCCTGAGCAAAAGACTCGGATGGACACTGGAAAACTACCTAACGGAAGAACAATACGGATTCAGACAGGGTCGAGGAACCATAACTCTTCTCCACGCGCTGGAGCATAAATTAGCAGAAGCGATATCTAACTCCCAACACAGTGCAATCTTGTCATTGGACTTAGAAAAAGCTTACGATAGAGTCTCAAAATTTTTAATTACTCGGCAATTATCTTCCTGGAACCTAGACTTCAAATTCTCAGCACTCATAGACTTCTTCCTTTCCAACCGGTTCTTTTCAGTGCAATGGGTTCCTCTCAAAACCGTATGAGTTGGAAAATGGATTACCCCAGGGCTCTCCCCTATCGACATCCCTTTTTAACATATTTATCCACTCCCTCTCTTCCTCCTTAAAGACATTACAATCGGTTGATCACTTCCTGTATGCCGACGCCGACAACCTACTCATAGTCTCATCCGGCGATAATCCGAAGGTGAAAACATCTCTCGAAGAAGCTGCTGGGCGGGATCCAATGGTGCAACGTTTCCGATCAATAAATCCGAACTCCTACATATCTGCAGAAAATATAAATGCGAACCTTTCTCTATCAATAAACAAAACGTAGCTGTAAATAGCCTAGACGAATTAAAGATCTTAGGGATCATATTTCAACGACGACTCTGCTGGACAAAACATATTAATTCCGTTAGAGATAAGCTACACAGTATCAACAACTCTCTCAAATGCGTTTCATCCAAGAAGACTGGTCTTCATATCAACAGTGCGCTGACATTCGCAACATCACTCTTGCGAGGAGCCTCGAAATACGGCTTGCCCATCTACGGCTCCACCCCAAAGTCTACTTTGCGCCGATTAAATACCGTGATAAATCAAATACTGAGAACCGCTTGTGGGGCATTATGCACAACACCAATTGAAGCACTTTACATCGAATCCGGAGCCAACAGTTTGGAGAATAGATATAAGTTCCTTTGTATTAAGCTTATTGTTAAAAACATTTGTAATTTGCCAGCCCCTTTAAATAACCTGATAACTCCCACAAACCCACTCCCCCGGAAACCTTCCTCACTCTCCTTGGCCACCAAATTGGCTGTTAATGAAAGTTATGTTGCGCCTTATGTCATTCCTCATGTCTCCAGACCCCCCTATTGGACATACCTTCCTCTAAATAAAAATCCACTTGGTCTTGCCCCCTCTAAAAAAGAGATCAGCCCTAATGCTCTCTGCCAAATACTCCTAGAATTCTTGTCGCGACATGAAGACCACAGAATAATATACACAGACGCATCGAAATCAAGTGAGATCACCACCTATGCAGTCATACAGAATCGCTCACCTCCCTACTCAATCGTAGAATATGGTATTCTTCCGGCGGGAAGCTCAGTTTATGCTAGGGAATTAACAGCTATATGGACAGCAGTCAAACTCTTTCAGAATGATCAAAAAATCATTATTTTTACTGACTCGAAATCTTGTGTCGAAGCTATACTGAATTCTTTTTCCACAGATGTCATATCAATCGAGATTTACAAATGGCTACTGACTGGCCAACCTCACCGTCAAATCATATGGATCCCAGGGCACTTAAACATTCCAGGGAACGAGTTTGTTGATTCTGTTGCCAAGGAAGCAGCCAACTTTCCCACTTATGTCTGTCATCTTCCGTTGCAGTCAAACATCATAGACTTGGTCAAAAAACAAATGAAAACCCACTTAATCCAGGAGTGCGCTAAATTCATGGAATTCTTCAACAACCATCCCCCCTCATTAATATCCCTCTTATCCCCTGAGCAAAAAACCGACTCTCCACTATTCCGCTTCTTATCCTCCTTGAACCTCTTCAAAAATATTTAAAAGTTGTCACATTTCAATATCAATACAAAGCAATTTTTTTTTCTTTTTTTTTAACTTCTAACTTCTTATTGTTAACTTATATTTATATTTCCCGGAATTTTTGTCATTAGAGCGCCATATGGCCTAACGGCCGAGTGCGTCTTTTTTTTTTTGGGTTTCCAATAAATTGATTTTGTTGGTTTACCATAAATAAATAAATAAAATATTGGTTTGGCAAGCAATATGCCAATGTGGTAGACGAAGTGTACCATATTTCGCTACAGGGTCCATGAATAGTGAAATTTATGTGCGCGAGTGTCTCCAAAAACGTTTGTTACCCTTTATAACATCACATACCAAGCCCACTATTTTTTGGCCTGACCTTGCCACGTTTCACTACTCAAAAACAACACTAAACTGGTACAAGGACAATGATATTGAAATTGTTCAAAGAGACGAAAATCCTCCAAACTGCCCAGAATTACGACCAATTGAAAAATACTGGGCCAATATGAAGCAAAAACTGGCAAAATTCAGTAAGGCCGCCAAAACATGTGCTGATTTCAGAAAAAGTGGTTGCAAACAACCAAATTGATTCCGGATTCATCTGTACAAAATTTAATGGGAAATATTAAGAAAAAACTCCGATTTTTTTGGATGGAGCCATACTAAAGTTTTGGAATTTTGTGTAAAGATTAAAATATATCTTAGTTTTTCAAATTCTTAGTTTTTTTTTAAAAATACAGTAAAAAAAATCAGAATTTATTGAAAATTTTAAAGCGACATTTTTTCCTGGGACACTCTTTATATCTTCATTATTCATATTCAAAATCCTGACTTTTGCTACATTATATTTTCCTTTAATCAAACAGTTACCCATATATACCCCTGGCTTTATTTTTCTGCATGACATATTTTCTCTTGATCATCGTTTACCTTAACTTAAATAACTATTTCACTTCTAGCGGAAATTACTATGTTAAAATCAAATTCTTTTTAAATTAGTGATTTGCTTTCGAAGTCGGTATCCTTTTCTCTCTGAGTCTCTTGAATACTTCCTTCTTTTGTCACAGCAGATGTGTCTGACTTACTTATAGAAACGTCTTCACGGTTAAATTTACAACAAAAAAAATCCAAATATGAGTCATCGGTTTAACTTCTTTCGGAGTCTCATTAAGGCCAGCCGTACACTTGAGCTAAGCCAGCTCAGCTCTGTGCCTATTTAGACATGGACATTAGGAGCTTCATCTTATCTTCACTTTGGTACGTGACGAAACACGCCACGTTCTATTCCCCATTTTCAACACAATTTTTACATGTAGAATCGGTACTCTCAGGGTGATGAAACTCGACTTTGTACAAGTGCTCCAAACAGGATGGGCTAGTCTCCTTGTTGCCTCCTGTAAAGCTAATTGTCCCCTCAGGGCAAACTTGTGGCTGGTCGATGATCCAACCTAATTGGTAAATACTTCAAATTGTTCAGTCTGACATTGACACTTTTCTTCTGATTCTGTCGCATATTTTTAAAAGCTTTTATTTAGCTTGCCTTCGTGTCTGTCTGTCTGTCTGTTTGTCTGTCAGATCAAATCTTGCAACCCAATTTTGACTCACTTCCACTTGTCCGATTGACTTGAAATTTTGCACACTTATATAAGTCCGATGACAATACAATATTTTCTCTATTTCGTCCTTGTAAGGATAACGAAAGGTCCTGTAAGGATAACGTGATTATCCTTTTCTCCAAATTTTCCGGGAAAAAATCTATTCTGGGGGTTTTTGGGGTCGCTGAATCCGAATCTATCATTAAAAAGTCAGTAAGGATAACGGAAGGTCCTGTAAGGATAACGTGATTATCCTTTTCTCCAAATTTTCCGGAAAAAAATCTATTCTGGGGGTTTTTGAGGTCGCTGAATCCGAATCTGTCATTAAAAAGTCAGTAAGGATAACGGAAGGTTCTGTAATGATAACGTGATTATCCTTTTCTCCAAATTTTCCGGAAAAAAAATCTATTCTGGGGGTTTTTGAGGTCGCTGAATCCGAATCTGCCATTAAAAAGTCTGTAACGATAAAGGAAGGTCCTGTAAGGATATCGTGATTACCCCTTTCTCCAAATTTTCCGGAAAAAATCTATTCTGGGGGTTTTTGGGGTCGCTGAATACGATTCTCAAGTTAAAAAGCCTGTAAGGACATCTCAAATGTAAGGATATATATTCGAAGACTAAAAAGAACAAAATAAAAAAAATTTTAAAAAAAGCTTTTATTAAAAAAGAATACACTAAAAAGAAAAAAATAATTTTCTGGACGCTGTGTATCACAAATATAAAAGCTTGTAAAAAGCGAGATAAAGCATAAAACAATAAAATAAAAATTTATCTCGCTTTTAAAAAGCTTTTATATTTGTGATACACAGCGTCCAGAAAATTATTTTTTTCTTTTTAGTGTATTCTTTTTTAATAAAAGCTTTTTTTTTAAATTTTTTTTTATTTTTTCTTGATACATTCGTAATTTAATCGCTTCCCGTGGAAAAACGATTTGCTTATTAGGATCTTCTATGTTTATGTACTTTCTTAAAATATCGCTCCCTACCAGACCATCTCCTGGTAAATGTACATCTTCTACAACTTGAAAATCACAACTGTGTCCTTTTCACCATGAGAGCTACCTAATGTATAAATTCTTCCACATACTCCTCTAATATCCAGTTTCATATTCTTGTCCATTTGAACTGTTTTCTTTAAACTTGATCTTTTTATTAAACTTAAATCAGCCCCTGTATTTATTAATAAATTTACCTATCCATTTCGTGCTATATCTAAAGAAAACTAAACCATGGGCGTTTAAATGGATTTTAAATGGATGTTACTCTGATTTTGTCCTAGATTAAAATTTCACTCTTTCTTTAAATTCTTAATTGGGTTGGGGCTGATTACACCCTAGTTTTCAGCCCTTAAAAATTTTTTTTTTTTAATTTTCGAAAGGACTTAGTGCGAAGATCTCATGCAAGTGTCTCTAGGCTACCTTCGAATTTGAGGAGCAGCCACGTGTAAAGGGACTAGCCGGATAACTAAGGGAAAACGGCCTAAGAAGATATCATCTTGAAACTTTTACCAGATGTTGGTACTAAAGTCTTTATTGTTTCTGCAAAGTATGAATCTTGCACCCTCCTTATTTTTGGTGGGTGAGGGGTTCAAAGCAAAATCTAAAAATATTTTTTTCTCGAAAATGGCTGAACCGATTTATATATATTGTACAGACAAATGGGGAAATGTTGCAGAAAATTTAAAAAAAATTGGGCAAAAAAAAGTTGGTGAAAAAATATATGGGTGTGTGGGTCAATTTTTTCGGGGGGAAAGGGTATAGCAAGAAAAGAATCTACGGGCATTTCTAAGACTTTTTGCCCAAAGAACCATGGGTCTAAAATCAATATCGAGCTGCCGGAAATTTCGTTGAAGTTTGGAAGTCGGAAAATGCTAAAAAATTGTACATTCACATACAAATGAGATAAAAAAGTTATTAATTTTTTTATAAAAACTTGCCATAAGGGGTTTTTTGGTATGAGAAATCTATTTTTGATATTTATTTTTTCCTAAGGGGTCCACCAGATAGCGCTACAATGGAGTTTTTCGGTTTTTCTTCTATTTTAAAGCGAAAAGTTATTTTTTTTTTTAATTTATTTTTATGCGATTAATATACAATAGAAAAAAGGAAAATTTAATTATTTTTAATAATTTTATATTTAACAAACATAAATATTGATTTTTTTTTCATTTTTTCCTCATTTAATTTTAAGTATTAATTTCACAATTTATCAAGTTATAAATTTTGTAAATCTTTCTTACTTTCCATTTTGGGTACTTAACATCGACTTTCCAATGTCGTTGCCATAACCCCTTCGCGATTTTTCTCGGTAACACGTCATGAAGTGCCACTTAAGCGGTTATACTACCCAGGCGCGCTGAACAATGAACTTTTTTTCGAGATTTTTTTCTCGATTACTAACGAATGGATTAAAATGAAATTTTGAGGCTTAATTACACATGTATTTAGATATACAAAAAAAAAATTTTGTTTTCAAGTGCTGATACAAAATGGCGCCGTGGCACTATATTACTTGAAAATATGTTTTTCAAACTTTCGGTGTCAGAAACTCAATCAATTTTCATCGGATTTACTTGAAATTTTAATTGTAACTTCTCAGATAGATTGTCTATGGAAGTACACAGGGGTTTTAACCCTTAATTTATGAGGTTAAAATCATATGCGTAAATGATGAGGTGGGGTTCAATGGACCCACATGATCCAAACGCACTACGTTCTAATCACATACCAAATTCGTGCTTTTAACTCGGCATGCAACCACAACACCATACTGTATGAAGGTACTGAAGATTTCAGAGTCACTGTGCTGAAAACATAAGAGATAGCAACGAGAGAAAAACTCAATGTGGGTCCACTGGACCCACCTTATCAATTAAAGGTTAAGATTGATAAAAAAATTACATTTGTGATAATCAATTTAAAGTTGATTTTTTGCCAAAAACATGAAATAAAAAATTAAAATTGATGCCAATTTATGAACTTTCACAAAAAAAATTAAAACCCTGTGTACTTCCATAGACAATCTATCTGAGAAGTTACAATTAAAATTTCAAGTAAATCCGATGAAAATTGATTGAGTTTCTGACACCGAAAGTTTGAAAAACATATTTTCAAGTAATATAGTGCCACGGCGCCATTTTGTATCAGCACTTGAAAACAAAAAAAATTTTTTTTGTATATCTAAATACATGTGTAATTAAGCCTCAAAATTTCATTTTAATCCATTCGTTAGTAATCGAGAAAAAAATCTCGAAAAAAAAGTTCATTGTTCAGCGCGCCTGGGTAGTATAACCTATGGGATCCGCTTGGAACCATATAAAATTCTATTCTAAAGTACAAATTTCCATTTTAAGAAAACCATAACGAAAGAAACTACATCGTGTAAACCAGGTCTAGCGAAACAAGCTTGCTATCCCAGTTACTCACATTGTAAAAAAATGAAAACGAAATTGTAGCCCATCAGGCAAATGAATAACCGAACTCACTCAGAATTCGACTGCCGAGTAATACAGTCCAAATTTTATAATAAATTTATATTTAAATAAAGTATTTAGTTTTATTTAAATCCGTGGCTTCAACAAACCCCTTAAGTGGCACTTCATGACGTGTTACCGAGAAAAATCGCGAAGGGGTTATGGCAACGACATTGGAAAGTCGATGTTAAGTACCCAAAATGGAAAGTAAGAAAGATTTACAAAATTTATAACTTGATAAATTGTGAAATTAATACTTAAAATTAAATGAGGAAAAAATGAAAAAAAATCAATATTTATGTTTGTTAAATATAAAATTATTAAAAATAATTAAATTTTCCTTTTTTCTATTGTATATTAATCGCATAAAAATAAATTTAAAAAAAAAATAACTTTTCGCTTTAAAATAGAAGAAAAACCGAAAAACTCCATTGTAGCGCCATCTGGCGGACCCCTTAGAAAAAAAGAAATATCAAAAATAGATTTCTCATACCAAAAAACCCCCTATGGCAAGTTTTTATAAAAAAATTAATAACTTTTTTATCTCATTTGTATGTGAATGTACAATTTTTTAGCATTTTCCGACTTCCAAACTTCAACGAAATTTCCGGCAGCTCGATATTGATTTTAGACCCATGGTTCTTTGGGCAAAATGTCTTAGAATTGTCCGTAGATTCTTTTTTTGCTATACCCTTTGTCACTTTTTTTCGTCCCGAACAAATTGACCCACCCTTTTTTCCTAAAGTTACCCCAATTGGATTTTGATGTATGGGAGATTTGTGTAAAACCGTATTCTAAATATTTTTTACTTTTGGAACTTTTCTGTACGACGTACCGTTCTCATGATATCGCACATGGTCCCGTAGACTGTAGTATCTCAAAATCTGCCATTTCAAGAAAAACGCATTCAAAGTTTTCATTTCAAAATAATTGTTTATAAATAATTGTTTTTTTCTGTTGTTTGTACAGTAATATTTCAATTTTTTAGGGGAGGTTGGGGTATTCTGGACCGCTTTTTCATTTTGGCTAAAAAATCGTAAAAAAATAACTTTTTCTGAAAATTTCAAAGCTTCAATTTGTAGTACGAGAAAAAACCTCTCTTTGGGTTGCGGCAGTTCGGTCAAATTGTTTTAAATTATACCGTTATATCAGTTGGCGCAAAAATGGCGTTTTTGCGATTTCGAAAAATCTCGGGGTATTATGGACCACTTTGTAAATCGATTAAAAATGAAAAAATGTGACAAACTTTTTTTTTTGATTCATATATTTATTATATAACAGACAAAGTGAAATGAAGTGAAAAATTGCAAAGAAAATCAGTCCGAAACGCAATGTTCGCAAGTCCAGTAACTTGCAGTCATTCCGGCGCATCCCAAGTGAACAGCTCGATCGCACACGTTGCAATGGATGGTATTTCGGCGGTTCATTTTTTTTGGCATATTTTTCTTACAAATTATGCAAAAACCGATGTCTTCTTCCACCTAACAATCGGTTGAAGATGGTTCTTTCTTCTGTGGTGTCTTCTATTTGCCACGATCTTTTTGCTTTTTCGATAATGGTTTACCGCCTTTCTTCTCCAATCTCTTTCGCTTCTTATCAGGAGTGATATTCCATAACTTGTTTCAAGCGTTTGTATCGAGTTAGAAGAAAAAGTAGTATTCCTAGCTTTGTTTTGCCCTGTCATTTATTTTGGTCGAAACAGAGACAGCGAATACTACTTTTTCTTCTAACTCGAAACAAACGCTTGAAACAAGTTACGGAATTCCACTCCAGCCTTCTCACGAAGCTCAGTTACAACCTCTGGCGATGTCAAAACGACCGATTTCATCATTACATTCAATAAATTCTTCATTACATCCACATCAGCAGTAGCAACGTCGATCTTCGCCTTATCAAAACTCGCGATATAGCGCATCAAATTGGTTTTTGGAATTTTGAACGCCGTTGAAACTTGCCGGAGTGAGCTCTTGTGCATTTTCACCTGCTTCATCGCCTCCAAAATATTGTCGAAATCAATTGATTTCTCCTTTTTAGCATAATAACGCGGTATTGTGGCTGAAAAAGGTAAGTAAATGTAACCGAAATTCTCTACAGAAGAGAACCTAACCTCAACATTGTATATGTACTTGCATTTGAAAAATTATTATTGTACCAAAAAAATATTAGAAACTAGCTTGCATACCCGTCGTTGCCGGGTTAAGCTTTTTGTCTAAGTTTTAGAATACGAAGAAAACCGGAAAGAACTTAAAAACTTTTTAATGGGTCTATGTTGGGGACCCCCGACGAACATCTATGCCAAATTTCAGGCCAATCGGTTCAGTAGTTTCCCCGCGAAAGAGTAACATAGCGCAAAACCTAAGTTTCAAAATCATTTTACCCCCTCCCCTTGCTTCCCCCATCCCCCGCGCTACTTTTGCGTATGCCTATGTTGGAACCAGAACTACCACAGACACTCATGCCAAATTTCAAGTCAATCGGTTCCGCCGTTTTTGCGTGAAAGAGGAACAGACAGACAGACACCAACTCATTTTTATATATTAGTATGATGATTGCCGAAAATGTAATGCTGTGTTTTTGCATGAAAAAACACTTATATGCATCAAATACACAAAGAACTGAGTGGTCCATAATTCCCCGACAAAAGTGGTCCACAATTCCCCGAACGCTCTTTTTGCAAAAATTTCTTGTTTGTGTCGAATGCTTAAGGCTCCGCGAATATTATGAACATATTTACCTGAGTTGGTTCTTGAAAAATGTGGTTAAATTTAAGCGAAACACAAAGTGAAAAAAAAAAATTCGAAGTATCACTTTTCTATTTGCTATCGAAGCGAGGTGGTCGTGCGTGTACACAAGTCGAGTACTGTTAGGAAAATTAGCTTAACATAAGGCGAACTGATAGCAGTTATTTGCAGTTACCAAATACTACCAGGGAAAAAAATATGACGCTGGTCCGCAATTTCCCGTGGTCCAGAATACCCCAGTGTCCCCTACTCTTTTGATAATAATTTACAGATCATTTGCTTAATTTTTTTTTTTGCAATAATAAAAGATAGAGTTAGGTTTGTTTTCCACAAAATCAATTTAAATTTTAAAAAATGGGAATTTAAAACATAACAAAAGCTATAATTGCCAATCTGGCAATCATTGGAGACCCGTATGGTGATATTCGTATCAAAATTCGAACAGTTATACCAAAATTCCACTTTGAAGTCAAACTTTCCAATAAGATTTTTTAAAATTTATTCCAATCGGATTTTGATGTATGGGAGTTTTATGTAGAATCATATCCTAAATAACTTTTGTTCTTGGACTTTTTTGATAAGATGCACCGTTTTTGAGATATTCACAAAAACCGTTTTCGTTCGTATGGGGGGTACCCCCCTAATGGTCCATTTTTGCCCATTAACGAACTTAGCCTCGCATTTTACGAAAAACGGATCTGTGCAAACTTTCAAGTCTCTAGCTCAATCCGTGCGCCCGCAATCCGCGCCACAGACAGACAGACAGACAGACGCACAGACATGCAAAAATTAAATATTTTTATCATTCTAAACACACTGGTGTAATTCATTTTTTTGTGCGATGACGGGATCTTAGCGTTACAAACGGTAAGGCAAAGTTAATATACCCTTTGGTTTCACCATACGGGTATAAAAACCAAAAATAAATAAATTTTAGGACTACGTTTACATTTAAATTTGTTTTTCATTTGATACAGTCAATTTTCCTTTACATAATGGAATAATTACTCAAAAACACATTTTTTTGAGATACTACAGTCTACGGGACCATGTGCGATATTGGCTTTTTTTATACGAAGGTGGAGAGCTGGTTGTCCAATTTTATACATCTTCGAGCTTAGCCTTAGTTTTGCAAAAAAAATACTTTTTGCGAAATTCTGGCTCCCTAGCTCAACTTGTTCGCGGATTGTTGTGGTGACAGGCGAATAGATAATTTTTTTAAACTTTTGAGCACAATGTCACCATATATGTTATATATTATTTAAGAACATCACATGTATATATGGATATGTATAAATGTTAATTGTAGTTTAATATACTATCTTAATATATAAAATCGTTGGTGCGTATGTTCGTCTGATCATCACGGCTGAACCACCGAAGCTATCCACCTCATATTCACACCATATGTTCATGTGGTGCTCCGATCAGTTTTTGTTTGCAAAAGACCCCGGTAGGTGGCGCTGGGGTCGAGTTCGAATTTCGAAAATTCGTATTTATGGACCGATTTTGTGCAAATTCACAACATATAACACTTAAATAAAGATTAAAATGTTGATAAAATTTAAACCCGATAGGTGGCGCTGGAGTCGAGAAATTAACGAAAATGTACTCCAATCGAATTTTGATATATGAGAGATTTATGTAGAATAATATTCTAAATAACTTTTGTTCTTGAACTTTTTTGATAACATGTACCGTTTTTGAGATACTCGCAAAAAACGTTTTCGTTCGTATGAGGGGTACCCCCCTAATGGTCCATTTTTTCCCATTAACGAACTTAGCCTCGCATTTTACGAAAAACGGATCTGCGCAAAATTTCAAGTCTGTAGCTCAATCCGTGCGCCCGCAATCCGCGCCACAGACAGACGGACAGACAGACAGACAGACGGACAGGCAGACAGACAGACAGACGGACGGACATGCAAAATTCAATTTTTTTTATCATTCTAAACACACTGGTGTAATTAATTTTTGTGTGTGATGACGGGATCTTGGCGTTACAAACGGTAAAGCAAAGTTAATATACCCTTTGGTTTCACCATACGGGTATAAAAAGCGGCAATCTTACATAGTGAACTTAAGCATGGTAAAAGTTTGTTGTCCAGCTGGTGGTGTAAAAGTCTATATTTTCGTCCTATAGCGCCATGCACTGCTTCGACTACCCACCGTACTTTTGTTACCAGGACGCAAATCCTCTGTTGTCAATTGTGGAAGGTTACATTTACACTTCGGCATTAAGACATTGTATCCTTGAGCTTCTAAATAACCGACAACGTCGCGAAAACCTCGATCAACGATGCAGTAATCACCAGGTCGTAAAAGTGTTTTTAACCCATTAGGATCGTCCACCAAATTTTCATGATTGTGGCGTCATTCATGTTGCCGTTAAAAGGACCTGCTACATCAACAATATAACCGTTTGTTGTACAGATAGTAAACGGCTTGCATAAGGAAGTTTTTTTCTGTCCAGAATACGATTTTCTTTGATATTCGTTGTTATTGCTTTTTCATGTCTCACATATGTGCAGTGTTGCCGAATGTAGGGATTTTTCCCTACAGTAGGAAAATTTAACCTAAAATTAAGCGTAGGGAAGTTTTCTCAAAATTCATCTATTTGTAGGGAAATTCCAATATTTACAAAATAACATAACAAAAGCTATAATTGCTAATCTGGCAATTATTGAAAACCCGTATGATGGCATTGTTCGAAGTTTAAGTGAACGGCGAACAGTTGTATCAAAATTTCACTTTGAAGTCAACTTTTCAATAAAAATTTTTAAAAGTTATTCCAATCGGATTTTGATGTATGGGAGTTTGATGTAAAATCATATCCTAAATAACTTTTGTTCTTGCACTTTTTTGATAAGATGGACCGTTTTTGAGATATTCAAAATTCATGCAAAATTCAATTTGTTATACCCGTATGGTGAAACCAAAGGGTATATTAAATTTGCCTTATCGTTTATAACGCCAAAATCCCGTTATCACACACAAAAATGAATTACACCCACGGTATAATAACACCGTGATATACCGTGAATTACACCCGTGTGTTTAGAATGATAAAAAAAAAATTGAATTTTGCATGTTCGTCCGTCAGTCCGTCTGTGGCGCCGATTGCGGGCGCATGGATTTAGCTAGAGACTTATGTTTATTTAATCATTTGCTTATAAATAAGAATCAGAATTATTATCTCGTTATTTATTTATTTTTATACAATGAATTATTCTGTTTTAAGCTATTCCTATATAGTACATTCTTATTCCAAAATTTAAATTTCATCGTTTTTGCTGTAGGGAAAAATGTAAGGAAAAATGACTCTCCAAGTAGTTCCCTAATCGTACGTGTTGTACCTACACATAGGGAATTTTGCTCTTGAACTTTCGGCAACACTGCATATGTGCCATCATATATCAAAGCTAATTTGGAATCTCCAATATCAAAAATCATGTTTGCTACATAGGCAGTTTCATTTAATATCAAGTCTTCCCTGGATTTAGCATTTATGCCAAAATTATTCGGCAAAATGTCTTTTTCAAAGGCAGCAATTATTTGATGGAAATATTCCGAAACTTGTTGCTCTCTTTCCAAATTAAATATATTTTTAATTTCTTTGTTGGAACTACCAGTCCTGAGTTTAAACAAAAATACAACTAGTGCTTGTATTATATTTAATGTTGAATCAATGATAGTTGACATAATTATAAAAAAAATAAGAAAACTATTTTTTAGCTTAAATACAAAAACTAATTTGATTTTTTAATAACAAAATTCAAAGTGTCTATAGAAAAATGTTGTGTCATGTTAATTTAAAATATAAAAATTAACTGTCGCCATAGTACTTCCCTCCCAGTGAACGCCAAAGAAATAAACAAATTTTAATTTCTTAAACGGAACGAAAATTCTAAGTAAACCTTATGTTCTTTTTAGACGAGGAATTTTGTGACTTGATAGTTGAATTCAAAGTATTTATAATCCTATTGGAATTTCTTGGTTTATAGGTCTGCAAAAACAAAAAATAATATAACAGAAATACTATATTATTTTTGTGGATGTTTTCACATCCAAAAGTATTTATGTTGGAAATATCATCCGTTGTTAGCTCATCATTTTCAACAAAACAAGGCTTAAGTCTATCAATTGAGATATTAACCTCTTTATTTTTAATTTTTAACGTAAAATATTTATCTGTTCTGTTAATTACTAAATAATGACCTGTGTATGGTGGTTGTAATGCAGATCTAATAGAATCTGTTCTTACAAGAACATGTGGACAAGTTTTTAAATCCTTAAAAACAAAAACAGATGTTACCGCGTGATTAGTACCAGAAATAGGTTTAACTTCCTGTAATTTGTTACGCAATGATTTGATAAAATCAGATTGATAAAGTAATTTAGATGGAGAATTTATAAAATCACTTGGTAATCGCAAATTTTCGCCAAAAAGTAATTCTGCTGAAGAACAATCAAAATCTTCTCTAAAAGCAGTTCGCAAACCTAAAAGAATTAATGGCAGGGAACGAGTCCAAGAATTTCTATCGCAGTGACACATAATGGCTGATTTCAAAGTTCGATGAAATCTTTCAATCAACCCATTAGATTTAGGAATATAAGCAGTAAATATAACTACTTTAAAGCCTAATAATTTGGATAATTCCGAAAAAAGTTTTGATTCAAACTGAGAACCATGGTTAGTAACAATGGTAATTGGAACTCCAAATCTGCAAATCCATTCTTTAAAAATAATATAAGCAACAGTTTCACTGCGAATCTCGGTGATTGGTATGACTTCAGGCCAACGTGTGTAACGATCGATTATTGTGACACAGTACCGAAACGTTTCTGATGTTGGTAAAGGGCCTAATAGATCAACATGAATATGCTCAAAACGTTGACTGATTAATGGAAAAATGCCAGTTTCACTCTTCACATGCCGAGAAATTTTAGATTTTTGACAAAATAAACAATTTTTAGCCCAATTTCGAATATCTTTATTTAACGAAGGCCAGATAAATTTTTTATATATAATTTTGACTGATGCTCGAATACTAGAATGTGATAAATTGTGTGAATTTTGAAAAACAATTTTTCGAAATTGTTTGGAAATATATAGTCGAATTACGTTAGTAGAGTTATCGCACCAAATAAATTTATTAGAACCAATTATTGGAAATTTTGTTAAATGAAGTGATGAATTGTTTTCTAAAAGATCTTTAAGTTCTTCATCATCAGTTTGAGAAATTGCAATTTGGATATAATCGATTGATTCGGAAATATTAATCGAATCCACTCTTGATAATGAATCAGCTACGACATTATCTTTTCCTGAGACGTGTTGGATATCTGTCGTAAACTGGCTAATATAGTCAAGATGTCGAACTTGTGTTGGGGAGCTTTTTCTAAATTTTCGTTTAAAGCATAAGTCAAAGGTTTGTGATCAGTGAATAAAGTAAATTCACGACCCTCTAAAATAAATTTGAAATGTTTAATGGAATAGTACGCTGCTAGAAGTTCTCTATCATAAGTACTATAACGCTGTTGAGCTGAATTTAATTTGACGGAAAAGAAACCTAATGGACACCAAATAATATCAGATAGTTGTTGAATAACTGATCCTATAGACTTATCAGATGCGTCAACCATTAAAGATAATTTAGAAGATGCTGAAGGATGAACTAAAAGAGTAGCAGTTCAGAGTTTGTTTTTACACAATTCAAAAGAACGAATAGCATCAGTAGTCCAATTAATTTTTCTCTGATCATTTTTCTTACTACCTTCAAGGAATTTATTCAAATGTAATTAGTCTTCAGCAGCATTAGGGATGAATTTTCTATAGAAATTTATCATTCCCAAAAACCGTCTAAGTCCTTAACCGTATTAGGAAGCTTAAAATCCGAAATGACCTTAACACGATCAGAATTCGGTAAAATACCTTTAGAAGAAATGGTATGACCAAGAAAATTAATTTCATTTTTCAAAAATTCGTTTTTTTTCAACATTAAGAATTAAACCGAATTCATAAAAACGTTTGAAAAGTTTGCTCTAAATGATTGATGTGTTCTTCTTCATTATGAGAATAAATTAGAACGTCATCAATGTAAACATAACAAAAATCAAAATCTCTTAAAACATGATTAATAAATCGCTGAAATGTTTGTCCGGCATTTCGAAAACCAAAGGTCATTCTAACAAATTCGAAAAGGCCGAAAGGAGTACAAATCGCTGTTTTTTTAATATCATCAGGATGAATTGGAATTTGGTGGTATGCCTTAACTAAATCTAAAGATGAAAATAGATTACATCCATCTAATTGATTAAAAAAATCCTGCAGATGACTAATAGGATAACGATCAGGAATAGTGATGTTGTTTAATTTACGATAGTCGCCACATGGTCTCCAATCACCATTCTGTTTTTGTACTAAGTGTAATGGAGATGACCATTCGCTATTAAAAGGACGGGAAATTCCTTGATTTAACAAATATTCAAATTCTAATTTAGCTGCTTGAAGTTTTTCGGGAGATAAACGCCGAACTTTTGAATAAATTGGCGGACCATTAGTATCAATATGGTGAACAACATCGTGTTTTACTTCCTTTGAAAAATTATTGGGATCCGTAATAGATTTGTATTTGTTTAATAAGGATATAATTCGAGAATCTAAAAAATCATTGGAAATAGTCGAAATAGATTATGATGGACCAGAAATTAATTTGGTATGAACATTTAAATTTGTGAGTGGATCAATTAATTTCTTTCTTCTAATATCAACTAATAATCCAAATGCATTAAGAAAATCTGCTCCAATAATAGGTTTATTAACATCGGCTATAATAAATGGGTGGAAAAATCTTTTAATTGCTGATAAAATGAAATTAATTTTGTACCATAAGTGTTCATTTTTGTTGAATTGGCCGGAAAATAACTGAAATTTCAGCTCCACTATCAATTAAGAAATGCATCTTACAAGTGTCATCATATAAGAAGAGACGGCAACTTTTGACAATCACATCATCCGTCACCATTAATGATGTAACATCTAATTTTCCGAACTATTGGAATTTGGTTTGAAATTACAAGGTGAAATGCATTTAGCAGCATTGTCACCAAATTTGAAATGATACCAACATAACGTTTTTTTATTGCTAGAAGGTCGATTTCGCGAATTAGATTTATCTCGACTGTTTCGACTACGACTACGAAGAAATCTTGTATTATTAGATTTAAGCCTTGAAATCTCTTCAGAAAGAGAATCTATTTTACGCGAAAGATCTGATAAAATATTATCATTGTTACGCTGAGAAGAACCAATAGAACAAATCTGTGGTCACAAGGAAAAACCGCCTAAGTCGAAAAAGCGTGTTTTGAGTAATTTGGGTTTAAAGTTTTGATTATTTTTGTTTTTGCAAGCAAAACTGACTTAGGTTATATGGTTTTTGCTCTGCCATTCCTCATAGGGGTACAGCATGAAAACCAAATTTTGACAGAATATAGAACTGGATAAGGAGAATTCAAATATGCACCAACCTTTAAAACCACATAACTCGACTTAAGCGGTTTTTCCTTGTGACCACAGAAATATTATTGCCAACATAAATAGTAATAATTTTATCAGCAATTTCAGCGAAAGATTCAAGATCATCTTTACTTGCTGATAAAATCGCTTGAACTGTATGTGGAAGTCGTTCCATCCACAGAGTTTTCAAAACACTATCTGAAATAGAGTCACCAGATAAGTTTTTCATTTGTCGAAGAAGATCTGTCTGTTTCTTGTCTCCCAAATCCAGATCTTTTAATAATTTTTTTAAACGCGCTTCTTCAGATCGATTGATAACCGCTTGTTTTAACGAAATATATTTATTTTCTACAGGAGGATTAATTAGAATGTCGCTCACAAAATTAAGAGTGTCTTCCTCTAAAGAAGCAACAATTATATTAAATTTTGTGTTGTCAGCAACGATGCAACTATTCACAAATTGGGCTTCTAACTGAATAAACCATAATTGGGGTTTATTGCGCCAAAATTTATGTGAACGAACCGCGACTGCCCCAATTTGCGAAAAATTTTGACTCGAATTTGAATTTAAATTCGATTGATCGCCAACTGGAGAAGATACTGATGGCGTTACATTAGCGTTACTTTGTTCCATATTTAAATATTGAATAAGTATTAATAACTGAACAAAATAATTAGAACTATTAATTAGGCAAAGTAATAATTAAAATTAAATAAATAATGAAGAAAAAGCAAATGCCTGAACTAAATTGTTGAAAATCTTGAGGAAAGAGTTCCAGAAGTTCTTAAAAAGGCTTGAAATCTTGAGGTTTCAAATTATTAAATATTGAGAATTTGACTCTTGAAATAGATTGAAGAAATTTTAGACTTTTTGATGATCGAAATTAAAGGAGTAGAAAGTTCCGAAATGATACGGAAATCTCACTCAAAATTCGAAGAAAACAAATCTTGAAAATTTTCTAGATTTTTAGATTTTTCGATGAAAATATATTTTGATGAAAAGATGATTTCATTTCTTGAAATAAAAGATTTTTTCAAATAATGTTCGGGTGGTTTTGACTTTAACCAATATGCCTCTAGCGGTGTTCTAAAAGGTGAACTTTTCAATACTCGTGCTCTTGAAAATTTTCCTGGTTTTGATTTTTCTTCGGAGTTTCCAGTTTTCACAGGGGTCACCGATTGTAGATATTTTCTACATATATTTTTTTTAATAATAAAACTATATTTTCAGGCACGGTATTATATTTAATGTTGAATCAATGAAAGTTGACATAATTATAAAAAAATAAGAAAACTATTTTTTAACTTAAACACAAGAACTAATTTGATTTTTTAATAACAAAATTCAAAGTGTCTATATAAAAATGTTGTGTCATGTTAATTTCCTGCAGTTTCGTAACGTTTCCCCAAGTGAGGCCTGTGAAGGTTTTGATCTGTTCTTCAGATAAGGAAAAGTCACGGATTTTGTCATGTAAAGGCTTTTTCGCGTCAATTGCTAATTGATTTAGAAATAGAGAAAGATCTGCCACATCAATTGAACTATATTCAGAATGGATCCGAAGAAATTGCAGTTCATCGAAAAAAAAAACGTTTTTTGATTAAATGAGTAGGACAACAACGATTTTTCTTGGGAATGAAAATTATTTTTTCAGTGAAAGCCTGAATCCGAGCTTCTTGTGGTACGACCACGAGGTGGCCACTTGAATGTCACAAGATACAATACGCATGTGTCGACACAACCCTTTTAAACGGCATCTCAATATATTCATTTTCAGATTCTAAGTCACTGTTGATTAAAGCAATATCGCAGATTCACGCCAAATTTAATGTGTCGCGGATAGGTCCATCAAACATGGATATAACAAATGGTGTTTAAAACAAAAAAAAAATGGAAAACCCTAGCTAGTATAAACACAACAAAAGCTATAATTGCCAATCTGGCAATTATTGAAAACCCGTATGGTGATTTAAGTGCACGGCGAACAGTTGTATCAGAATTCCACGTTGAAGTCAAACTTTTAAAATTTAAATAAAATTTTTAAACTAATAAAATTTTTTAAAAGTTATTCCAATCGGATTTTTATGTATGAAAGTTTTATGTAGAATCATATCCTAAATAACTTTTGTTCTTGCACTTTTTTGATAAGCACCGTTTTTGAGATATTCGCAAAAAACGTTTTCGTTCGTATCGGACGCGCGTCGAATTTTTACCAAAAGATTCGTGTTATTCACCCCGATTATGATTGTCGTATCGAAAGCTAAACGTTTCGAAGTTCCGTTGTCGTGTCGATAGCATTTTGGTATTATGTAAGAGACTCGAGACGACTAAAAAGCATTGCCATGTTATCCTAGTTGAAAAGTGTGTTTAAAGTGATCCTTTTTATGTCACTCATATAAAATAGTTGTCAATTTGTGTTTTCAAAAATTTAATTTCAAACCGATTTTTTTTTTAATTGTGGAAAAATGAATTCGTTTGACTTGTTTTTTGCGAATGATGATGGAGAAGAACAAATTGATATGCTGCAACGAAGAAAAGAGCTTCATGATAACTCTAACCCCCTGGAACTGGACAATAAAACGTATGTTATTATTTAGCTACATCTAATATCAGAGAATACGAAGACTTATTGGAACTAGATGATGAAACTCTTGGTTTTCCAAACAACGCACATTTGACCGATCTTGAACCAAATGAAGAAGCAAGAATAATTAGAGACAGAATTGCTCATTCCCTACAATAAAAAAAATTGTGTTTTTTTTTTGAATAAATACAGTCTTTTAATTCTCCCTAAAATCTATGAATAAATAGTTCAAAAATACAAAATTTACGAATATTTAAGTTTCTCATGTTTTCGACATGTTTTTAAGTCAACTCATCAGCTGTCGTTACCTGAAAAGCTGACGACAGAAATCATCGCATTGAAACGAAAAATGTCGTATTCAAACGCCATACGTAATGCAAAAATTCACAGTCGCAAGAAAACGACGCGAGAAACGACAATCGCAATCGGGGTGATTGTTATCTTACTTTTTCATTTCATAATCCTTATTCCTTTTTCTTTGACCTTTTCTTTGAGAAAGACAGCATGTATTTTTTTTTATAGTTTCAGCCCGAGCTTAGGGAAAGACCCTTTGATGCCGAAGCACAGCTCAGGATGGTCGGAAGAACGAAAGGAGATATCGGTTTATGTGCTCCTTGAACTGCTCCTTGAATAGTCCGGGGGGAACACATCGGATGGTAAATCGTTCCAAAGTCTTATTGTTCGCGGAATGAAGGAACTTATGTACTTACTGTACGAAAACGGGAATACTCAAGGAAGAACGATATGGTCTAGGGCAAAGGTCGGCAATTAGTTTCTATGGAGGTCCGAATAATTTGAAAAAAAAATCCAAGGTCCATAAAAAAACTTAAACATTAGTTAATAATACACATAAAACGATTGCACCTTAATGATTTCACTGGACTTTTTCCGATCACAATTAATAAGTTTTACACGAATAATAAATTAAACGAAAAAACATAAAAACTATTACGGTCTAACCTTGAATGCATTTCGAATCTGTTCGATTCATCATCAGTATCGCGATTGATCGTCATTCCATCCTTCGGCAAGTAAATAGATAGGAATCTATGTTACCGTTGTCTTTGTTTAGTGCATTACGGTCATTTTTAACCGACTTCCAAAAAGGAAAAGGTTCTCAATTCCACCTGAATATTTTTTTTTTTAATGTATGTTCACGCCTAACTTTTTACTGGGTTGACCGATTTTGGGCATCCCAAAGAGAAAGTTGTAGAGAAAGTTCCTGGTTGGACCCCGGTTCGTTCATGGGCAAAAATGGACCATTAGGGGGGGGGGGGGGTACCCCCCATACAAACGAAAACGTTTTTTCCGAATTTCTCAAAAACGGTGCATCTTATCAAAAAAGTGCAAGAACAAAAGTTATTTAGGATATGATTCTACATAAAACTCCCATACATCAAAATCCGATTGGAATAAATTTTAAAAAATCTGATTGGAAAGTTCGACTTCAAAGTGTAATTTTGGTACAAATGCTCAAATTAAGATACCAATATCACCATACAGGTTTTCAATAATTGCCAGATTGGCAATTATAGCTTTTGTTATGTTTTTACGTTGTGTTCAGTACAACACAAGGAAGGTTCTTTTATATATTTCCCCCGTGTTAACCTACCCCTTCAAACCCCTCCCTGCTTGGGATATCGAGTAAAATTCTTTGTATTGTGTTCAGTACAATATCTAGAAGATTCTTTTATATATTTCTCATCTGCGGACTTATCCCCTCAAACCCTTTGTAATTTTACCTATATTAAAAATTAAAACTAAAAACGTTCGAAATAAAAAAAAATTTTCTAAAAAAAATAAAACCGACTTTAAAAAAAACTGAAAAGAGAAAAAAGCACTAAAAAGAAAAAAATAATTTCAAACTATGTCCATTAATAGCGTATTTAAAACTCGGCTTTTTTGGAGTGGCGTTAAATTTGCAACTAAAATAAATTACATACTTTCTAACCCTTAAGGCTAATCGTTTACATACTTTCTAACCCTTAAGGCTAACTAAGAACTAAGATCGACTCCAAAAATTTTGTTGACAAACAGATTAACTATAGACACGGCTCTTAGAAGCACCAAAATTAAGTTCTTTTATGTCCCAAATTGGATTCCCTATTTTTAAGCAATCGCTATAAAAAAGCCCACTGTCTCATATGTTACTATTTTTTGTAGAAATCTATCCTATTTTTGTCTCCATGTACAAACTGATTTTGTGCGAAACTTGACAATAGAAATTTTACAACGATTTTATTTAGTGTAAATTTAACGCCACTCCAAAAAAGCCGAATTTTAAATACGCTATTAATGGACATAGTTTGAAATTATTTTTTTCTTTTTAGTGCTTTTTTCTCTTTTCAGTTTTTTTTAAAGTCGGTTTTATTTTTTTTAGAAAATTTTTAATATAAAAGCTTTCGTAGCCATCCAACAATTTTTCGTCATTAACTTGTTTTACAAGTTCAACATTGTTTATATTGACATCATGTCCATTCGTCAGTACATGTTCAGCAATTGCTGATTTTGTCGCTTGATTATTTTTAATATATGTCAAATGTTCTTTAAAACGTTTTGCAATAGTCCTTTTTGTTTGTCCGTAATATTTTCGTTCGCAATTGTCACACTTTATCGAATAAATTCCTGATTTTTCGAGTGTTTTAATTTTGTCTTTTGGATTACCTAGCACATTAGATAATTTGTTGTTGCTTTTATATACAATTTGTAAGTCATGTTCGTTAAATTTTTGTTTTAATTTGTAAGTTATTTCGGGTACAAAAGACATTGAAACTCGTTTCTTTTGGTTTTCGTCATTATTTAAGGTGAAGAATGTCGAACAATTTTCACGAAAAACTTTCTTTGAGTGTTTTTTGATTAGTGAATCTACTAGATTATCGTCATACCCGTTGATTTTTGCAACATTCTTAATGTGTTCGTATTCCTTTCGGTAATCATTTATCGACAATGGCAGTTTACACAGTCTATGGACAAAAGAATGATATGCGGCTTTTTTATGTTGCACATGACAGTGAGAATCATTTGTAATTGTTCTTGTGGTACTTGTAGGTTTGTGGTATATTCCAAATTCAATTTTTCCTTTACTCTTTCTTAATAACAAGTCTAAGAACGGTAACTCATTATTAGATTCTTTCTCGAATGTGAATTTTATTGAATTGAATTGATTATTTAAAATGTCCAAGGCCCAATTAACCATAGGGCTAATTGGGCTACAGCCCAGGGGCGCCATACAGCCCAGGGGCGCCATCGATCCGAGGCGATGAAATTTTGATTGCTTTTTTTTAATTTTCTTTTACGTAAATATATATTTAAGTTTTGAATTAACCCTGGACCCGTGTACTATAAAACTTCCATTTATCGTGTACTCGGCAGTGTTGGGCAAAATGTAATTGTCAGAGCAATTAACAATTAACGATTAATCAATTGTAATTGTAAATTTCTGCAATTGACAATTAATTAATTGTTAATTGTTTGATCAATCATTATTAGTACAATTAACAATTAAGTCTTGTGAACTTTAAAAAATCAAAATCCCGAATTTTTAACACCTTTTACTTAAGGGTTCTGAAAAAGCAAAATTAAAAAGGATTAATAATTTATAAGGCTCGTGCACCATATTTCGTTCCTATTAAAAATTTTGCGTCAGATAGCAAAAGAAACGTGATTTTAAAATTCGGGAAGTATCTATCCGATAAAAGTATTTACCCGAGGAATCTACTGCTGACACCATTGTGGCTTTGTGTATGAAATGCCGAACAAAAGGAATCGCATTTCATCAATCAGCGTTTAAAACAAATAATCACAAAAAGTTTAAATCTAAATTGAAAATTGTTAGTTTTTTTTTAAAAATTTTTTTTAAATTTTACATTTAATGTACAATTTTTTTACAGGCCCTTGTTTTTTAATTTTTAATCAAAAATTTAATTCCAAAAAATTTAATTGATTGAAAATTTAATTGCAATTAATTTAATTGCAATTGAATTTAATTGCAATTAAATTAATCGTATTCTGCAATTAACATAAATTAATTGCAAATCTGCAATTAAATTTAATTGCAATTAAATTTTCAATCAATTGATTAGTCAATTGAAAATTTAATTGATTGATGCCCAACACTGGTACTCGGGCACTCAGTGCCCAGATGCAATTCCAATAGAAAATGTATGGCTGGTTTGTTTAAAAACCATAAAAATTGGTTTATTCGTTAAACAAGTAGAAATACAATGGGAAAATATAATTTGCAAAAATCGACTGAGAATATAGACCACCTTGTAAGCTCGCGAATCTGGTACTCAATTTCTCCAACAAATCATGTACTCCACGAAAGAAAATGCAATACATGAAAACAATACAATATAAATATTATAATATAAATAATATAACAATACAATATAATATCTGCATACAAGAAAAATCATAAAAGGGGAAAAACCCAAAGCTGTAATCAAAATAAAAACAAAATTCATACAAAATGTACTGACTTGGGCACTGAGTGCCCAAGTACACGATATTACGCTTTTTTTTTGACAGCTTCCACAACCCCCCCGAAGATATGCAATTTGGATTTTTTTTTGTTTTTGTACTCTAAATTTCGGTGTCTTTCAGAAATATATTGCATTTCATCATATTCTTTATTAAAAATATGGTTAATTTCGGTTCGAAAATCGTTCTGGGCACTCAGTGCCCAGTACACGGGTCCAGGGTTAAAGAATATTTTAAAAAATAAAATTGAATTTTTACAATAAAACTATGTAAGGGCGCAAAATTTTATTTAGCCCAGGGCGCTCAAACTTGTTAATGCGGCCCTGAAAATGTCAATTGTTTTTTCGATTTCGTCTTCTCTTATAACCGCGAACACATCGTCAACATAACGCCACCATATCCGTGGAAGCAATTTTTGTTCTTTTAAGTTCATTTCAAATAATGACATAAATAATTCCGCAATTAAAGGTGACAATGGATTGCCCATGCTTGTACCTTTGCTTACTTTGTAATAATTGTCGCGGAACATAAACACATTTTGTTGCATGCAAATTTTAGCCACTCTTTCATACACAATTCTCTTTTCTTTTGGCACTTTTACTGAGACTAAATATTTTTTGAGGGCTTCAAGAGCTACCTCAACGGGTATACTAGGAAACAATGAACACACATCGAATGAAATCATTATTTCATTATCCTCCAATGTAACATTTTTTGTTTTCTCAACGAAGTCATACGAGTTTCTAACAGATAAACTATTAATCGATGGCAATTTATTCAATTCGTTCACTAACCACTTCGCAATTTTATAACATGGAGTATTAATATTTGACACAATTGGTCTCATTTTTTCACCGGATTTGTGAATTTTTGGTAATCCATACAATTTTGCAATTGTTGGATTTGAAACATTTAGAATTCGATTGAACCGGAAACCAAACACTTCACTTATTAATTTTCTCAATTCATTACATTCACTAACCAACTTTGACAAAGGATTTTTGTTCATTACCTCATATTTTGATTCATTTATCAGATCACTCATTCGACGATCATATTCCATTTTATCTAAAATCACTATTTTATTGCCTTTATCTGCTTTAAGATACACACAATTTCTTTCTTGTAATTTTTTAATAGTTTTAAATTCACTATTTTTGTTGTTGGAATTTAACCGAACTTCTTTAATTACTTTAGCCGCGTTTTCTCTTATATCGTTTTGTACTCTATTTGTTTTATATTTTATTATTGATTCAATATCAACAACCGTATCAACTAGTGGTATTTTATTTGGTTTCGGCGTATATTTCAAACCTTTATTTAGAAGTTTTATTTCGTCATCACTGAATACTTCATTAGACTGATTTACTACAAAATCTGGAATTAAATCATGATTACCTGAACCTGATTTTTTATCATTGATTTCCATTAAAACTTTTAATTTTTTATCGTGTGTTTTTCTCTTGGTATCAATGTGTTTTTGAACGCGTTCGAATACTATATGTTCGAAATTATACCATTCTTCCATTTCTATTGCACTCAGATTTTTCGTCAATCTTAGATGTAATACATACAATTGTAATTCATTATCTGCCAATGTACTAAACAAATGTTTAATTTCGAAATTAAACCAAGTTTTTTCGGCGAGTTTAACTGCTTTATTGGATCTATTGTTATCCACCGCTGCCGTAATTTTAATAAAGCTGGGACTAACTTTATGGTGTTTACACCATATAAAATTCGTAGGAATTTTATATCCTCAAGTATGGAATGTACTTTCACTTTCAATCGAGAGAATTTGTTCATTTGTGACATGGTTGTCATATTTAATATAAAATATTTTATGAACACGCGTGAAATCAGAACAATACACATAAAACGATTGCACCTTAATGATTTCACTGGACTTTTTCCGATCACAATTAATAAGTTTTACACGAATAATAAATTAAACGAATAAATTTATTTATTTTTGTATTAAAAACATAGTTTAAGCCGTTTAAGGTAAATTATCTAGCCCTCCGTCGGGCGCAATATAAGAATTGACGAGTTCGTGCGCAATGCGCCTGACAGATACACATAAAAGAATCGCAAATATATACTCATTAATTTTAATTTATCATTCTAAAAGTAATCTGTGTTCTCCATAAGAATATTTAAACAACAAAAAAATTAAATTCGTTTCAAAAAATTTATAGAAAACACAAAAAAAAAATTTCAGATCTAGCAATAAATTCACGACCCCTGATCTAAGGAAAACATACCCTGGAGGAATAAGTTGGGAAATTTTAGTGGAACATTTCTTCTGGAAATATCTATAGAATATGCTGAGTACCCCAACAGAGCGACGATGCTCGAGAGACGGTAATGAATCTGTCAAAGATCTGACTCCAATCAGTCGGATCGCACGTTTTTGAATTCAGTCCAGTAGTTGCAGGACAGTCATTGGTTGTTAATCTATATATGTATATATAAATGGATATTTGTCTGTTGGTCTGAGATCACAAAACTCAAAAACTACTGGACCGATTTTAACGCGGTTTTTTGCAAAATTATCTGCGTTGTCATGAACAGGAGCTATGTTAAATTTTCAAAATTTTAAACAGAAGGTCCTGTAAGGATAACACAAATCGCACATGGTCCCGTAGACTGTAGTATCTCAAAAAAATGTGTTTTTGAGTAATTATTCCATTATGTAAAGGAAAATTGACTGAATCAAATGAAAAACAAATTTGAATGTAAACGTAGTCCTAAAATTTATTTATTTTTGGTTTTTTAAATTCCCATTTTTTAAAATTTAAATTGATTTTGTGGAAAACAAACCTAACTCTATCTTTTATTATTGCAAAAAAAAAAAAAATTAAGCAAATGATCTGTAAATTATTATCAAAAGAGTAATAAATTGAAATATTACTGTACAGACAACAGAAAAAAACAATTATTCATAAACAATTATTTTGAAATGAAAACTTTGAATGCGTTTTTCTTGAAATGGCCGATTTTGAGATACTACAGTCTACGGGACCATGTGCGAAATATCCTTTTTCCCATTTTTCTCTGGAGAAATTGGCACCATGGGGTTTTTGGGGTCGCTGATCACGAATCCGGTATTAGATTTGCAAAATTCGAAACGGAAGGTCCTGAAAAGACAACGCAAATTGTCATATTAACTTACACCGCTGTCACCAAAGATGTTATGTTAACAGTGTTAAGTTAACATGTTATGTTAAAATGCTGTCACCAAAAATGTTATACACCGAATTTTCTAGCTTAACAACTTCTGTGTCGTCGTATAAACAATCGAATTAAAAATAAATACACTTTTTTTCGTTATTAATTTTTTTATTGTTGAATGCTAACTGAAAGGGTGCGTAAATTTACACACTTTACACTATTTTTACTATTTTTAGAACTTGCAATATAAATCAATTAAAAATACCGAAACTCACAATTTTAAATTTGATTGACCTTTAAGTCCGCTAATAACGTTTGCTTATTTGAATTTCTTTTATAATTTTCAAAGATTCGCGCCATGCAGAGTTTCGAACCATAAAAAGCAACCATACGACTCGACGAATTAGATCGAAGTGCCATTGTCTTGTTAAATTTTTACATCGAGGGAAAGGGTTTTATGGGAAGATCGCTTGGACATTTGAACCAAGCGTCTCTGGAGTTTGAAATAGGAGATAGAGTACGTGTCGTTTGATGAATTTAGGTGCACAAATCATCTTCGTTTGCTAGTTCCAGTAATATTCTAATTAGGTCTCTTTCAATATAAACATCACATTTTACTTGTAAATTTACCATAATTGACATTTAGTTAAATCCATAGTTTGTAAGTCTTTTGGTCATATAGGGTTTTTTTCTCATCTTTTCCCTTATTTAAGAAAAAATAATGTTCCATAAATTTGTTGTTAATAGAAATTGTTCATAGCTGTAAGACATGAAGTCGATCTCTAGCCCTAAAATATATTCTCAAACTTGTATCACGATGAATTAAATAAAAAAAAAAATAAAAAAAAGGTGCACAAATCACATGTTTATTTAAAATAGAGAACGTGGTTGATGGAGTCTGGGAAAATTGGAGTTAAAGGAATATTGAAATGGAATGCGTGTGACTTACGAGTACACTACAACAAAATATCCCTTTTCCCATTTTTCCCCGGAATAATTGACATTATGGGGTTTTTGGGATCGCTGATCACGAATCGGGTATTAGATTTTCAAAATTCGAAACGGAAGGTCCTGTAAGAATAACGAAAATATCCTTTTTGCCATTTCCCCCGGGAAAATCGGCATGGGGGGTTCTCGGGGTCACCGATCACGAATCCGGTGTTGCGATTTCAAAATTCGAAACGGGAGGTCCTGTAAGGATAACGTATTTTTCCCAAAAGTTTTTAAGTTATTTATGGTTTTTTGGCATTCTAAAATTTATACAAAAAACTTTAAGCTGGCAACGTAGGGTCTGCTAGTTATAATCTAAAACAAATCGAGTTAGTTGTTCTGCACACCGATTCTGAGCATAATCAAAACTTATCGCCAGTGGAATATCGAAAAGAGGGAATTTTTTTAAAGTTAGGAAATTTTCTTGAAGATCCGCAGCGATGAAGAATTTTTTACCTACCCGATGTGAATTTTATAAGTTGCAAGTGTAATAAGCAACCCAAAAAATCTCGATTTGACAGCCACAAAAGTACCGCGAAAAACTTTAGATAATGTTTTTAATAATAAAGACAATGAATTCCGCAGTATCCGTTTATTATTACCTTAGGAGGAATCAAATGCGAATAATGAGGCGAAATCTACGGGACGCGTCAGATCCTTTTGCGATACTCGAAGAAAGGTAAAAAAGCGTAAATTATGTATTTTTAAAAACTTTAAATTTATGTGTTTGTGAAGTTTATAGAAATAAATGGGCTTCCACAGGTACTAGCAGTGGAAATCATTGAAATGTTGACTCCGCACATGCCTAATCAAATTTTAATATCGCCTGCTCTTGGTGTTTTGTATGCGCTAAACTTCTACGCAAACGCACTGTTTTCACCACCTCACAAAGCAAGTGATATCCCTTGGAAATAAAAACGTTGGAAATGTGGAATAGATTTCCAGACGTCAAACCATTAGTGTTGCCCGAGTGAAGGAGATCGCATTGGAAGTCAAACCTGCATTAGTGTGCTGTATCCACCAACACAATTAAAAGAAAGTTGAATAGGTGCACATAACTCGCTTGTCGATAATTATCGACAGTTCCCTCAGAATCCCTGTACTGGTCTCCGACTAGTTGAGTGAATTAACAATATTTTTGTCTATTAGTAGTGATAGAGCGATAAGTTGCGAAACTGTGGTTAAACTTTTCTGTCAAGTAGGACAGGCGGAAGGGTTCTATTAGTTTCTTGAAATTCTGTTTTTCATTCATCTATATATATAAAATCGTTTAACCTGATTGACTGACTGACTGACTGACTGACTCATCAACGCCCAACCCAAACCCCTGAAGCTAGAGACTTGAAACTTTCACAGTATGTCCCAACCATCGCGTAGGCGCTCCCTAAGACGAGATTTTTCGAAATTTTTGCGCTAAGGGGGTGAACGGGGGGTAAAGGGGGTTTGGGTGTTTTTAAACCGTGATTTTCGCCATGAATCCTGCTCAATAGGAGACTGAAAAGTTTCACTCCGGGGTTTTCGGGGTCGTTGATCACTAATCCGTTGTTAGATTTTCAAAACTCGAAACGGAAGGCCCTGTAAAGTAGGGCGGAACGAACTTGGGGATTTTTTTTTGTTTTTTGAAAATTTAATTTCTAATAGCGAGAGAAACTTGCCTTTTGGACTTCTAATAACTGGTGTAAAATTTGATTACCATCGAAAAATTTCTTGCGGTGCCCCAAACGCCTTTAATTTTGTTTACACGATTTTATGAAATTTGTATGCAAATCTTCGCTTCTTTTGGCCGTTATACATATACAAACATACCATAATCATAGTAGTACCAAAATAACCCAGAACTCACCACGGGGAGGTGTTTGCATTTCGAGTTCCACCCGTTCCCACCCTGCCACCCGACCATTGGGAACGGATTTATTGATAATTGTTCCATCTATTGGCCGTCTTTAGTACGGTAATCGGCTTTAGTGTGAAAAGCGGGCATTATCTTCCGGGACTCCAATCTAGCTCGTATGAACCCATCTCTGGCCACACTACCGCAGACAGCTGCAGATGCTTCTGTGACTAGCTTGATGAATCTCTCCACTGCCTGAGTATGGCATGGAAAGCGTGGGAACTGCACGTGCGGGACCTCGTCATTTGCGTTTTGTACGAGTAGTTGGAGGTCCTCATCAGAGATTTCAAACGTTAGAAGTGTCACTTCGCAATTTTGCCAGCTGATTAGGTCGATGTAATCTTGAGCTTCAAAGTTTAATTTTGGGATTACAAATGTGCGAATTGTTCTTTTCTTCGTTCTTGCTTTTAAGATTCTCCGCAACCCTAGTTGTCTTATATGCAAACGATCGTCAGTCAACATGGACAAAAGGATGTTCTCAGGGTGACCGAAATAGCCATTTCGTTGGATGACGGGGTCAACGATTAATTTTAAATCCTTGCTGAGATAGCGAGAAGAATAAATTGTTCGAAACAAGTGCTTAGAACCGTCTTTGCACAAGGGACTAGATTTTATGTCGAACCACATTGGGGCGTAAACTTTCATAACTTATTCCACCAATATTTTAAGAATTTTTATTGGATTTTCACTGCCAACGTGTAGGCGTAGAAGTCGGTTAGCTGCTGTTAGCCATCGTGAATACGAAAGTCGGCCTGGATTTCTCATGGACAAACTCAATGGACAGTTAGTTACCCGTTGCGATTGCATGGCACATCTCTAATAGATATTTTTGATCGGTGCTAAGATCTGTAACGTCTACCAAAGGCAAGTCAACTTCAATTTTCTCGAATTTTATAACTGGGAGTTTCTCACAATCGTCTAACAGTTTACCTATACGTCCCAAAAACCTCTGAGTACCGATTTTCTTCAAAATTCTCAGAACAGTTTTGGAGAAAAGTGACTTAAATTCAACTCCTCTGGGGCACCTCAAAATGTTATTTGATTTTTACAAAAAAATTAACAGTTATTCCAGAGATCTAATGGCAACTTTTCCGCACTATTAGATATTCATCGGTAGCAATTTTTTTTTCGTTCCACCATACTGTAAGGATATCGCAAATATCTTTTTTCCTGAAGGTTTCCATTTTTTCCGGGGAAAAATGACATTTGGGAGTTTTCGGGGTCGCTGATCACGAATCGGGTATTAGATTTTCAAAACTCGAAACGGAAGGTCCAGTATGGATAACGCAAATATCCTCTTTTGCATTAGAGGGTTTTCGGGGTCTTTTCGGGGTCGCTGATCTCGAATCTGGGTTAGATTTTCGAAATTAGAAACGGAAAGTCCTGTAAGGATAACGCAAATATCCTTTTCCCCATTGTTCCCGGGGGAAAATAACATTAGGGGGTTTTCGGGGTCGCTGATCGCGAATCCAATGTTAGATTTTCAAAACTCGAAACGGAAGGTCCTGTATGAATAACGCAAATATCCCTTTCCCCATTTTAACCGGGAAAAATGGCATTAGGGGGTATTCGGGGTCGCTGATTACGAATCCGGGTTAGATTTTCCAAACTCGAAACCTGTAAGGATAAAAGAAATACCATTTTTTGCATGAGAGGGTTTTCGGGGTCGCTGATCACGAATCCTGTGTTAGATTTTTGAAATTAGAAGCTGAAGGCCCTGTAAGGATAACGCAAATATCATTTTCCTCAGTTTTCCCGGGGATAAATGGCATTAGGGGGTTTTCGGAGTCACTGATCACGAATCCGGGTTAGATTTTCAAAACTCGAAACGGAAGGTCCTGTAAGGATAACGCAAAAATCCTTTTTTGCATCAGAGGGTTTTCGGGGTCGCTGATCACGAACCAGTGATAGATTTTCAAAACTCGAAACGGAAGGTCCTGTATGGATAACGCAAATATCATTTTCCCCATTTTTCCCGGGGATAAATGGCATTAGGGGGTTTTCGGAGTCACTGATCACGAATCCGGGTTAGATTTTCAAAACTCGAAACGGAAGGTCCTGTGAGGATAACGCAAATATCCTTTTTTCCCGGGGAAAAAACCCTTTTGTGGTAGCTGATCACGAATCCGGGTTAGATTTTCCAAACTCAAAACGGAAGGTCCTGTATGGATAACGCAAATATCATTTTCCCCATTTTTCCCGGGGATAAATGGCATTAGGGGGTTTTTGGAGTCACTGATCACGAATCCGGGTTAGATTTTCAAAACTCGAAACGGAAGGTCCTGTGAGGATAACGCAAATATCCTTTTTTCCCGGGGAAAAAGGGTTTTCGTGGTAGCTGATCACGAATCCGGGTTAGATTTTCCAAACTCGAAACGGAAGTCTCTGTACGGATAGCGCAAATATTCTTTCTTGCATTAGAGGGTTTTCGGGGTCGCTGATCACGAATCCTGTGTTGGATTTTCGAAATTAGAAGCTGAAGGTTCCCATTTTTTCCGGGGAAAAATGACATTTGGGGGTTTTCGGGGTCGCTGATCACGAATCCGGGTTAGATTTTCCAAATTAGAAACGGAAGGTCCTGTAAGGATAACGCAAATATCCTTTTCCCCATTGTTCCCGGGGAAAAATAACATTAGGGGGTTTTTGGGGTCGCTGATCGCAAATCCAGTGTTAGATTTTCAAAACTCGAAACGGAAGGTCCTGTATGAATAACGCAAATATCCTTTTCCCCATTTTAACCGGGAAAAATGGCATTAGGGGGTATTCGGGGTCGCTGATCATGAATCCGGGTTAGATTTTCCAAACTCGAAACTGAAGGTCCTGTAAGGATAACGCAAATATCCTTTTTTGCATGAGAGGGTTTTCGGGGTCGCTGATCACGAATCCTGTGTTAGATTTTTGAAATTAGAAGCTGAAGGTCCTGTAAGGATGACGCAAATATCCTTTTCCCCATTGTTCCCGGGGGAAAATAACATTAGGGATTTTCCTAATGTTATTTTCCCCCGGGAACAATGGGGAAAAGGATATTCGCTGATCACGAATCCGGGTTAGATTTTCCAAATTAGAAACGGAAGGTCCTGTAAGGATAACGCAAATATCCTTTTCCCCATTGTTCCCGGGGAAACATAACATTAGGGGGTTTTCGGGGTCGCTGATCGCAAATCCAGTGTTAGATTTTCAAAACTCGAAACGGAAGGTCCTGTATGAATAACGCAAATATCCTTTTCCCCATTTTAACCGGGAAAAATGGCATTAGGGGGTATTCGGGGTCGCTGATCACGAATCCGGGTTAGATTTTCCAAACTCGAAACTGAAGGTCCTGTAAGGATAACGCAAATATCCTTTTTTGCATGAGAGGGTTTTCGGGGTCGCTGATCACGAATCCTGTGTTAGATTTTTGAAATTAGAAGCTGAAGGTCCTGTAAGGATGACACAAATATCCTTTTTCCCATTTTTCCCGGAGAAAAATGGAATTTGGGGATTTTCGAGTTCGCTGATCACAAATCCAGTGTTAGATTTGTCACGAATCCGGGATTAGATTTTCAAAACTCGAAACGGAAGGTCCTGTAGGGATAATGCAAATATCCTTTTCCCCCTTTTTTCCCGGGGAAAAATTGCATTATAGGGTTTTCGGGGTCGCTGATCACGAATCCAGTGTTAGATTTTCAAAACTCGAAATGGAAGTAAAAAAAATAAAATGAATAAAAATAAAATAAATAAATAAATAAAATGAATAAAGTTAAGTGCACACGATATGATCACTCTTCATATTTTTGAGCAAAAAGGTGTCCCAAACGTGTTCATATCGTCTGAACACCATATTTTTGTGTTCATACGTATGAACACATTTGAACATACCGTGAGCAAACGTATGAACACGACCTGTTCATACCGTGTGAACACTATTTTGGGACCGTATGAGCCCAGTTTGTAAAATTCGGACGTATGATCACAGATATGAACACACTGTAACATTTGAACATGGGCTAAGTTTTCAACATGTTCAAATGTAAAATTTTGACTCAAATTTGTACGTAAATTGATGTTTTCTGGTTTTTATTTGGGTCTAGTAGGTTTTAGATTTGTGGCGTGGATGGCTCAGTCAGCTTAGTGCTTACCTCGTAATCCAATGAGCAGTGGTTCAAATCCCACTCAGGGTAAAATAATTCGATTCGAATTTAGAACTTTTCTGTTCATGGACTTTAAAACACGGACCAGTTTGGTCTTCGCCTACCGGCGCCTGAATGCTCCTTCAAGCACGGTAACTTGACACAATGGTCGATAAGGCTATGTACTGTCGGTCAAGTCTTCGTTGCAGTGGGATGAGGGGGTATTCAGTGTGTGAATGGTTGTATGAATGAATGTCTTGAGCTGTGCTTGGGCATTAGAGGCAATTTGTCTAAGCTCCTGGCATATAATATATATATATAAAAAAAAAAGTTTTCGACAGTTTTGTTTTAATTTGTTGTGTTGTGTGCTGAAATGTTCTTAAAAATTGTTCATATCTGTAATTTGAACAAAACGTTCATGAACAGTGTTCATGCGTGCAGAAGAAATATGAACACAATGCATTTGAACACACCCAAAAATTTGAAATTTTGGGACAAAACGCTCATACCGTCTGAACACCTTTCATATGTCGTATGACCATATGAGGCTAAGAAGTATCATATTTATATGTGCATAAAAAACTGAGCACTGATCATATCGTTTGAACTTACCTTAACGCAAATATCCTTTTCCCCATTTTTCCCGGGGAAAAATGGCATTACGGGGTTTTCGGGGTCACTGATCACGAATCCGGGTTAGATTTTCAAAACTCGAAACGGAAGGTCCTGTATGGATCATGCAAATATCCTGTTCCCATTTATCCCGGGGAAAAATGGCATTAGGGGGTTTTCGGGGTCACTGATCACGAATCCGGTGTTAGATTTTCAAAACTCGAAACGGAAGGTCCTGTATGGATAACGCAAATATCCTTTTCCCCATTTTAACCGGGGAAAAATGGCATTAGGGGGTTTTCGGGGTCGCTGATCGCGAATCCAGTGTTTTCAAAACTCGAAACGGAAGGTCCTGTGTGGATAACGCAAATATTGTAGTGCAGTAGGATTGACACGTTCTTTCAAAACGTTATTTCAAAACGCTATTCAAAAAAAAGTGTTGTAAGTAATAAATTACGAAAGTTGTTAAATATTTCAGTTTCCGTTGTAGTTGCAAAATATTGCCAACACCGTAATTTCAAGAGGAAGTTCGTTAAGCAACAAGTTCGTTAAGCAACAAGTTCGTTAAGGAAGAGGTCAACTTTTTGTATGGAATGGATTGACAAAAGTATTTAGTTATAAAGCTTGGCCTTAGCTTGGCCCCAGATTGACCAAATAGTGGCGATTTTAATGCGAAACTAGCCTCTACGAGGCCTGCTCTAAAGTTATCATGTCACAAACCGTTGTTTGGAGAAAAAGTAGTAAGTGCTAGAAGACCGCAAAAGATTTCGCCAGCACTTAGTGTTTTTCTCCCAAAAAATAGTTTGTAACGTGATAACACTAGGGTAGGTTATTACTCGTAGACGCCTAGTTTCGTACTAAAAGCCCACTGTTTGGCCAAGCTCAGGCCAAGCTAGTTTTATTTTAAAATTGGTCAATATTTAAGTTTTTCGTTTGATTGAATTTACTGAAATATCTTATGTGAACAATTTTTTCAAATATTTCGAGAACCGTTACAGATATTTTTACCCGCGAAGAAAAAATTTCCCTTCCGGGCGTCCACTATATTGTATACCTATATAACGAACGTCCAGTATAGCGAACAGCAGTTTCGAATTATTATTACGTATTATTATTATATTATTGTATTATTATTATTATTAGCATCTCTATAGTGAAAGACGAAAAAATTTGTTATTCTATATAACGAAAAACTATTTGTTTCGTAAATAATGTGTGTTATACGTGAAATCGTCGCGAAAAATTAAACTTTTAAGGTAATGTAATCAGTTTAAGTGGGATTTGTAACGCTTATACATACATTAAAGCATTATCCCACTTAGAATAAATCGTATTAAAATTTACCTCAATCTAAAATCTCATTATGATAATGTTCATAAAAACATACAGCCATGTTCAAAAGTGTTAGGCACCCCCATTTTTTACAAAGAAATCATAGATTTTGATAGAGCATTTGTGGAGTATTTTGAAGAAAAATATCCGGAAACACAAAAATAACATCAGAAGATACCCTGAAAAGGGCTATTCAGGAGGAATGGGATTTTATAAGTGTCGACACGAAAATAGGCTTGTAGCGACAATGCCGAAAAGACTCGCTGCTGTAATAAGGGCTAGGGGTGGGCCCACCTAATATTAGTCAGATAAATAAATTTTGATATTCTTAAAATCACATTGTTTCACTGTGTATATAATAACACGTAAACAGGAAAAAATCGATTTTGAAATGGTGCCTAACACTTTTGAACATGGCTGTATGTAGATCTTTAATGCGCATTCCGTTATAACGAACCCGATTTAACGTACGGGCTGAACATTATATATGTAGGTCGATATATTGGGCCTCCACTGTATTTTGAAGTCACTGAGTTTCAGTTCATACAAAATTATTGGGCAAAGTGACTGTATTACCGAAGATAGAGGTAAATCTTTTGCGGTCTTCTAGCACTTACTACTTTTTCTCCAAACAACGGTTTGTGACATGATAACTTTAGAGCAGGCCTCGTAGAGGCTAGTTTCGCATTAAAATCGCCACTATTTGGTCAATCTGGGGCCAAGCTAAGGCCAAGCTAGTTTCACCTTAAAATTTCACCATATTTAAGTTTTTCGTATTTTAGTTGTAATTTTTTATTCAATCTGTTGTTCTATTCTAACATAGGTTGTCTTTAAACTTTGATCGACGTACATATTGTGTGACACAAGGAGGTAATAGTAAGCCTCGTAGAGACTAGTTAGGCCCTATATTCGCCATTAACATGAGTTTTTTAAAATAATGTATCAATTGGGTTATTTACTTTAATAAAAAAAGTATGAATTCAAAAAAATGTATACAATTTTGCTGTGCCATACCTTTTTTAATTGTATAAATTATTGTATTTTGAATTCTATAAATCCAACTTCCAACTGCGATTTTTCTAAATCCAATTTGATAGGGTACTATGAGAGTAAAAGCGTTACAATTTTTATCACAAATAAATACATACATACTCACATACACATCAAAATCTTTGAGGTTTTCTTAGGGTATCTCAAACATATTTATACAGATTCACACATATTTAGATATTCGCTATTGGCATGATTAGTAAATCTCCCTGGGAAAAGCATTTCTATATTTTATTTCAATTTTCAAGACCTTTTTAGACGTAAGAAAAGTTGAAATTAAAAAACAACGAAATTCTAGCTATTGACACAAATAAATTACCTGAGAGGACAAAGTATATTTGCTCGTGGGAGAAAACGGGCTCGTACAACACAATCCCCACTTTGTCAAATGTCTGGCCCTCAGATTTGTTGATGGTCATGGAAAACGCAGGTCGAATAGGAAAATACAATATAATAATAGCTTTGTCAAAATTTGCGCTTATAATTAATCATTAAAGCTAAATTTCCAACAACGGCAGAGTATTGAAAAACTAAGTTATTTACATAAGTTTTAATAAAAAACTTCATTTCATTAAAACTTATGTAAGTTTATTTGAGTAAAATTATGAAATCAAATTTATTATTTTTCACATCGAATTGACCATTCCTTAGATTTTTTAGATACAGTTAAACCTGTATAAGCCGAACAGTTTTCAAGTCCCGTGATTTTGAAGTGGTTTTCCACGAATCTGGATAAGCCGGAACCTGCTTAACGCGAACCCGGACATAATTTTTTTTTGTATAAGCCGGAAACTTTTCTATATAAAAATGTTTTTAGAGTTAGTATACCATTTCTAAAGCATAGAACAAATTGCCCGATCAAAAAATTAGTTACAGTAGTGTGTCTAGCATGACATAAAAATTTGATTTGCCCTAGTCAGTGGGTAAATCGGAATATTTGCTCTCCCCTCTCCTACACGGCAAAAAATCTTGGAGTGAATTCCAATCAAAACTGGATTACGCTGGACCTATATGTAATCCAATGGAAAATTCTAATCCAATAATATGGATTGGAAATTTTTATAAATTTATTTTTGGTTTAATTCAGTATTAAAGTCTAAAATTTAGATTAAATTGTAGACATTAATGTTAAAAGTACTTAAGTTCGATACATAATAAAAAACTTTTCAAATATGACTGCAAAAAAGGCTAAAATATTTTCAAAAATTCGCATGTATTAAATTCCAATCCAAAATATGTATTAAGATTTCGTCAATATAATTTTTGGATTGAAAAATACTCCAGGATTTTTTGCCGTGCATACAAATAAAAAAGTTTTTAGGATTTTCTGAAAAATACTTTGAGCCAAAAAGGTTCTAAAGACCAAAATAAATCTATAGTTTGAATTCTAATTGGAGTTCTATCAAAATTTTAACAGAAAAATCAATGTAAAATGATTTTGTTCGTTTCCAAGCTCAGGAAGGGTTATTCAAACCCACAGCAATTGTTTATGCTAAAAACCATATCCGCAAGTTTTGAAAATGCATAAAATCTTGCACAAAGTTTTTAACTTATGTTATAAAAAGACGCTTCAAGTAGATCTTGTTTCAGCAAGGAGAAGGGAAGACATAGTTTAGAGGAAAAATTTCTTTCATAAAAACGTCAGACAACAGTTTTATTGCAAGTATTTTTCATCTCTCGACTCTAATTGAAATCAATTCGAAATCTTCCTACTTTTTATTGTCACATGTATGTCGAAGAAACATATTTTTTTATAAACCGGATCATTGTTCAAGAACTGGGACATTTTTAGGCTCAAAAGTAATGCACAAATTCAAAAGTTTACACTACGAGGTTTCATCGCATAGTTTTGTATATAGTTACATTATCGTAAAACAAAATAAAAAACCCGTGTTTTTTAGTCCAACCTGTATAAGCCGGAAATCTGTCTCAGCCGGACAAATTTCTTGGTTCTGTGCGAGTCCGGCTAATACAGGTTTTCCTGTATATCAGGTTTGCCTGTATTCGATCATTTCAGATTATTTTCAGCGTTCATTTGATGTTTAACAAAAAAAATTAATATATGAATATATTCAAAACTCGATAAAAGTTCAAATTTTGTCATGGGACTGAAAAATCTGCAATTAGGCCATAGCTTTCGCCATGTTGCAGTTGGCCTGCCCTTAAAAACTTCGTCCAATTCGGTTGAGTACTTCTCAAATTTTGAACACAAGCCTTAAAACCTATAAGGTTATTATAATATATGAATAACATTTAAACAATAAAATCAAAAATTTCACAAAAAAAAAATCCCACATTAGAAGTTGAACCCACAGAAACATTTACTCGGAGCTAATCATTTCCACGCTACACTATTCAATCACTCAAAAATTTGGTGACGAAAATACGGTTAAAAAACTTTGTTGATTTATCCGTCAAACCTAATTTTTTTTTGAATTTATAAATACGTCAAACACATTTTTGAATTCATAATTTTGATCAAAGTTTGCTTAATTTGTTGCAGCTATAATACATTTAAACAACTAATGCCAGAATTGTGAGTGGCTCAATCGCTATGTCTGTTGGGGTGCAAGCTATTGGTCCCTGGTTCGAATCCTATGTGCCGCAATTTTTATTATTTTTAAAATAAGCTTGAGGGTGAGGGGAGAAGTGGGAGCGGGGTCGACTTATTTAAGAAAAACAATTTGAAATAAGCGCCTTTAGTATAATAGGAAGAAAGTTAAAGAAAATCAAAAGAGTAATCAGCCGAGAGTCAAGAGTAGATAGTGAAACAGGAGTTATTAAGGAGTTAATTAAGTGAGTTTTGGAAAGTCAGTCGAAAAGATCAGTAGAAAGTGATTGAAAGTTATTAAAAGAAGAGTCTTTAAAAATGATAAAAAGTTAGTTATTAAAACTAGTTTCAAACATAACAAAAGCTATAATTGCCAATCTGACAATTATTGAAAACCCGTATGGTGATTTAAGTGAACAGCGAACAGTTATATCAAAATTCCACTTTGAAGCCAAATTTTCCAAAAAGATTTTTTTAAATTTATTCCAATCGGATTTTAATGTATAGGAGTTTTATGTAGAATCATATCCTAAATAACTTTTGTTCTTGGACTTTTTTGATAAAATTCACCGTTTTTGAGATATTCAGAAAAAAAGTTTTCGTTCGTAGGGGGGTACCCCCCCTAACGAAATTATCCTCACATTTTACGAAAAACGGATCTGTGCAAAATTTCAAGTCTCTAACTCAATCCGTGCACCCGCAAGCCGCGCCACAGACAGACAGACAGACGGACGGACATGCAAAATTCAATTTTTTTTATCATTCTAAACACACTGGTGTAATTCATTTTTTTGTGTGATGACGGGATCTTGGCGTTACAAAACGGTAAAGCAAAGTTAATATACCCTTTGATTTCATCATACGGGTATAAAAAGAATTGTCAAAAAGTTCAGTGGAAAGTGAGTTATGAAAAATTTGAAAAAAAAATAAAACCGACTTTAAAAACATAACAAAAGCTATAATTGCCAATCTGGCAATTATTGAAAACCCGTATGCTGATATTCGTATTTTAATTCGAGCAGTTGTTACAAAATTCCACTTTGAAGTCAAACTTTCCAATAAGATTTTTTAAAACGTATTCCAATCAGATTTTGATGTATGGGAGTTTTATGTAGAGTCATATCCTAAATAACGTTTGTTATTGCACTTTTTTGATAAGATGCACCGCTTTTGAGATATTCGCAAAAAACGTTTTCGTTCGTATGGGGGGGTACCCCCCCTAATGGTCCATTTTTGCCCATGAACGAACTTAGCCTCGAATTTTACGAAAAACGAATCTGCACAAAATTTCAAGTCTCTAGCTCAATCTGTGCGCCCGCAATCCGCGCCACAGACAGACAGACGGACGGACGGACGGACATGCAAAATTTAATTATTTTTATCATTCTAAACACACCGGTGTAATTCATTTTTGTGTGTGAAGACGGGATCTTGGCGTTACAAACGGTAAGGCAAATCTAATATCATAGTTTAACTAGTTAGGAAACGTAGGGCTTTTTACGTGTACCTACGTTGGAGTAAAGATAACCGATATACTCTGGACGCGGTTTTTCTTTCTTTCCTATGCGTAAATTACCAACAAAACACAACACATGTAAAACCTAGCCATATTTTCATACGCCACCAACACATGCAATTTTCCGACAGCGGGAGATTGCATGTGTTGGTGGTGTATGAAAATATGGCTAGGTTTTACATGTGTTGTGTCATAAACAAACTATATAAAGACTGTTTTTCTCTAACAACTCAGCTTTGAAAAATAATCCCCCAAAGCAGCAGATATGCATGCGGTTGGCAGCGCACACGAGCAGCGGACCATGTCGCTTGGCCGAAGAAAAACATTCAATTCATTTTCAAACTCTCCGATCAACACGAAGTTTTACCGAAATCGTAGTTTTCTATCAACTTTTGGGAAAGTACCGCTAGCTACAACGGTTACCTCCCATACATTTTTTCTTAAATACAAATTTCTCGAACACTGCGCTTGTGAGAAAAAATGCATATAATCACAATTAAAGGAAATAATATTGCCTACATTTTTAATTTTAGGTGAATTTAATCTCAACTCATACTCTCGTTTACAGTTGTTTGATTTCTTAACTTTGCTCGATTGGATATTGTTAGGGATCTAAAAAAAAATTATCGGTATTTTTTTGTTTGGTAGAATACCGTCCGATCGGCGGAGGGGAGGGGGTCAAAGTCGGCGAAAACTCGAAATCACAAAAACTTTAAAAATTTGTAACGGCTTAACCGATTGAGATGATATTGAACATTTTGGAAAGGTAATTCCTTGTGACAAAAAAATATTTTTTGACTTCCTCTCCCTCCCCCTCACCGTCATATTGTAAAATTCAATTTAGTGACAATATAAATAAAATTTGGGGGTAAATGCGTTATTTAAAAAAAAAATCAAAAAAAAAATCTAATACAAGAAAATTGTATATAGTTTACTGATTTTCGATTAGTTTTTATGTTTTCTGTACATAATATTAACTCAAAAGTTTTAGGAGTTTAAAATTAATTAGAAATTCATTTAAAAGAAAAATTTTTTTTCTTTGAGAAAGTTTCCGTTTGGAATAAATCTGTGCAAATTTTGAGTTTCTGGAAGTATTTTGACACTTTCAAACCTTCTTTGAAGTTGTTGCTATTTTTCTTGAGATATTTTAAATTTCGTCACTAAATTGAATTTTACAATTCAATTCGAGTTTTCGCCGACTTTGACCCCCTCCTCTCCGCCTACTGGAATTTATTCCCTGAAAAAAAATACGGGTATTTTTTTTTTAGGTCCCTAACTACATCCAAATGAAAAAAGTTAAAAAAAAACAAAGGTGACTTTCAAGCTCCATTCAAGTCGAGTATGAAGTTTTTACATATCTCTAACGGTTCATGAGATAATTTGAACAACATTATTTTTCACATATTTTTTCGGAAACTTTAAATATTGCAGAAGAAAGTCATGTAATGCTCACATCTTTTTTTTTTAATTGTTTAAATCATGCATTTACTTGCTTTATCAAACTACAATTCTGTGGAAATTTGATAAAACTTGAAACTTACATTCTCAAAGCAATTTAAAAATATGAACAAAATATAACAAGATAAAATTTTTAGTTTGCTGTTTTTTTAACGTTTAAAGTTCAAAATAAATTTTGAATTAACGAACAAACTAAAAATTTTGTCATGTCACATATTTATGGTTAGCAATCAAAATATTCAAATCGAAAACCTGCGGAAGGAAAAAATACGCGCAAACAAAAAAACACGCACACACAATACAAACACACAAAAAAACACCAAACACACTTGCTCCCGCTTCGTGTCGTTTGCATAAGAATTCAACGAGAATAAAACTAGGAAAGAAAACCGGTTTTAACAAAGGGCGAACTGAAGCAGCAACATGTATAGGCGATCACCACGGCTGCTCGTGGCTTCTCGTGGGCGCTGCCAACTAGTCGGCAGCTGCTACGTCACGATGGGGTATTATTTTGAATTTCGGTTTTGCACCAAGTTGAGTTGTTCGAAAAAAAACAGTCTTTATATAATTTGTTTATGGTTGTGTTTTGTTGGTAATTTACGCATAGGAAAGAAAGAAAAACCGCGTCCAGAGTATATCGGTTATCTTTACTCCAACGTAGGTACAAGTAAAAAGCCCTACGTTTCCTAACTAGTTAAACTATGCTAATATACCCTTTGGTTTCACCATATGGGTATAAAAAACTAAAAAGGAGAAAAAGCACTAAAAAGAAAAAACATAACAAAAGCTATAATTGCCAATCTGGCAATTAGCGAAAACCCGTATGGTGATTTAAGTGAACAGCGAACAGTTGTATCAAAATTCCACTTTGAAGTCAAACTTTCCAATAAAATTTTTTAAAACTTATTCCAATCAGATTTTGATGTATGGGAGTTTTATGTAGAGTCATATCCTAAATAACTTTTGTTATTGCACTTTTTTGATAAGATGCACCGCTTTTGAGATATTCGCAAGAAACGTTTTCGTTCGTATGGGGAGTACCCCCCCCTAATGTTCCATTTTTGCCCATTAACGAACTTAGCTTCACATTTTACGAAAAACGGATCTGCACAAAATTTCAAGTCTCTAGCTCAATCCGTGCGCCCGCAATCCGCGCCACAGACAGACGGACGGTCGGACGGACGGACGGACATGCTAAATTCAACTTTTTTTATCATTCTAAACACAATGGTGTAATTCATTTTTTTGTGTGATGACGGGATCTTGGCGTTAGGCAAATCTAATATACCCTTTGGTTTCACCATACGGGTATAAAAATAATTGAAAACAATGTTCATAATAGCGTATTTAAAATTCTGCTTTTTGGGTGTGGCGTTAAATTTACACTAAATAAAATAACAAAAGCTATAATTGCAAATCTGGCAATCCTTGGAGACCCGTGTGGTGATATTCGTATCAAAATTCGAACAATTGTATGAAAATTCCTCTTTGAAGTAAAACTTTTCAATAAGATTTTTTAAAATTTATTCCAATCGGATTTTGATGTATGGGAGTTTTATGTAGAATCATATCCTAAAAAACATTTGTTCTTGGACTTTTTTGATGCACCGTTTTTGAGATATTCGCAAAAATCGGTTTCGTTCGTATGGGGGGTACCACCCCTAATGGTCCATTTTTGCCCATTAACGAACTTAGCCTCGCATTTTACGAAAAACGAATCTGCGCAAAATTTCAAGTCTATAGCTCAATCCGTGCGCCCGCAATCCGCGCCAAAGACAGACAGACAGACGGACGGACGGACATGCAAAAATTAAATATTTTTATCGTTCTAAACACACTGGTGTAATTCATTTTTGTGTGCGATGACGGGATCTTGGGGTTACAAACGGTAAGGCAAAGTTAGTATACCCTTTGGTTTCACCATACGGGTATAAAAACTTAATAAATAAATTCAAGTTAAACCACTGTTTGTGACAGATGAAAGATAAATCGAGATAATAAATAATTTTAAACACATACTAAAAAACATAACAAAAGCTATAATTGCCAATCTGGCAATCATTGGAGACCCGTATGGTGATATTCGTATCAAAATTCGAACAGTTATACCAAAATTCCACTTTGAAGTCAAACTTTCCAATAAGATTTTTTAAAATTTATTCCAATCGGATTTTGATGTATGGGAGTTTTATGTAGAATAATATCCTAAATAATTTTTGTTCTTGGACTTTTTTGATAAGATCCACCGTTTTTGAGATATTCACAAAAAACGATTTCGTTCGTATGGGGGGTACCTCCCCTAATTGTCCATTTTTGCCCATTAACGAACTTAGCCTCGCATTTTACGAAAAACGGATCTGTGCAAACTTTCAAGTCTCTAGCTCAATCCGTGCGCCCGCAATCCGCGCCACAGACAGACAGACGGACGGACGGACAGACAGACAGACGGACGGACATGCAGAAATTAAATATTTTTATCATTCTAAACACACTGGTGTAATTCATTTTTTTGTGCGATGACGGGATCTTGGCGTTACAAACGGTAAGGCAAAGTTAATATACCCTTTGGTTTCACCATACGGGTATAAAAATATCAACTCGATTGTTAAAACATAACAAAAGCTATAATTGCCAATCTGGCAATCATTGGAGACCCGTATGGTGATATTCGTATCAAAATTCGAACAGTTGTACCAAAATTCCACTTGAAGTCAAACTTTCCAATAAGATTTTTTAAAATTTATTCCAATCGGATTTTGATGTATGGGAGTTTTATGTAGAATCATATCCTAAATAACTTTTGTTCTTGCACTTTTTTGATAAGATGCACCGTTTTTGAGATATTCACAATACTAGACAGATTTTCTGGCAAGACTGGTGCGTGGAGTGATTTCAAGTTTGTGGCGCTCTAAATATTATTAAATAAATTTGGGTTAACCTACTAATTGCAACCATCTGAGGCATTGTTTTAATGCAAAGGTCACATTTGTTCGAATTCGCTAGATTATCAGGCAGCAGTTGTCATTATAAGGTAAAAAATTGCATAGTTGTGTTTTGTATGAACATATGAGCGGGAAACGCAAACTGTCAGATTCGTCACCCGAAACTTGCAAACAATCAAATACAAGAGGAATAAATAACGAATCTAAAATATTCAAACAACACTCTAAAATGCCGATGTCCGATATCGATCTTCGAAAAATTAAATCCATCATCGATGAATCTCTTGATTCAAAACTTGGAAGAGCAACCGCAAAGCTGGCCACAAAAGACGACCTAAACAATCTCACAACCGAAATAAAAAATCTTAGGATGCAAAATGAGGCGCTGACAAAGAAAATACAAACCCTCGAAGACCGTTGCAACGCCTTAGAAGAGGAACTCGAATTTCAATGTCGCGAGATGAAGGGAAGGAACCTGATTTTCACAATTCCAAAAGACCATACGAGTGGAACCCCCCAGGAAAAAATACAGAGTGTAATTAAACTTCTTCTTGATGAAGAGGAATCACGAAACATCTCACCAGCCACTAAGTTAAGTGAAAGCAACTCAGTAATAAAACTGAAACTCAACACTGGCTCCAACGAATTGGCAACAAAAATGCTTAAAAACTCGTCGAAATTGAAAAATACAGGTGTTTATGTACAACGAGACCTCACGAAAGCTATGCAACTAAAACGTCGAATCTTACTTGGCTATAGGAAAGAAATCAAAATAAAAAAACCTAGCGAGAAAATTTTGGTCAAAAACAATACACTGATTATTGAGGATAAGTCTTTTTATTTGTCACAAAACAACGAATTGCTACACAATAATACGAATGGAGAGGCAGTTTTACACGAAATGTTCGGCGAAATAAATTTTGCACTTGTCAAAAAAATAAAAATGTCAAACGATCGCAGTCACAAGAATTCAGGATCCAATGTCGCTGCTGTACCAGGAGGTTCGAGTCAAGTATCTGAAAATGTACTAGATTGAGAGTTAGGTGCCGTCAGCTCAAATTCTACTTGTTCAATTAGAGTACTATCATACAATGTATCAGGCTTGCACAATAAACTTTTTCTTGTCGATTTTTTTAAATATGTTAAAACTTTTGAAATTTTCTTTTTATTCGAAACATTTGTAACTAAAGAAAACTTTTGTAAATTTATTAAATTCTTTGATGGGTATAAACTTACATGGATTACTGCAGAAAAGACAGCAGTTAAGGGTCGAGCAAGCGGTGGGTCTCTCTATGGAATTAGGACATCTCTTCTTAAAAAATATGATTTTATGGATCTTCAAGCAACTACAGTAGTAAAAAGCCAAAATGATATGTACATCGTGCCATTCTACATAAACTGTAACAAATGGAATGAGGATTTTGAAAAGCTCAATAACATAATGTGCGTGCTGTCGAATAAGAGTGTAATGGTAATTGGCGACCTAAACGCGAGAATAGGTGCAAACCAAATTATTTCATGTACGCGAGTAAACAACAACAACAATATTGCCCTTTCAAACAGAAACTCAAAGGATAACGTATGTAACCAAAATGGAACCCAATTGCTCGAATTGCTCCAGCTTTATGGTAGTATTGTCCTAAATGGCTGTACTCAGGGAGACTACGAAGGACACCATACATTTATCGGAGGGCAAGGACGATCGGTTATCGACTACTGTACAGTGAATAACAATTGGACTGCATTAATCAGTAAATTTGAAGTGCAATGCAAAACCTATTCTGATCATCTTCCAGTTGTTGTAGAGTGGAAATGCGCAAATATTATTAACGAAAGGAAACTAAACCTCCTTCCACGACTAAAATGGAAGAGTGAAGACACCGACTCTTATCAAAGATCCTTAGACGGACTACTTGCGCAGATGATTGAAAACACGGAGAACTGTGGAACATATTCAACACAATTAGTATCTTCTATTAGAACAACAGCAAAGAATAGCATCCCGTCATGTCGTAAGAAATTTAAACAGAAGTGGTTTGACAAAGACTGTATGCGAGCCCGGGATAAATCGTTTGCACTTCTACACGCATGCCGAAATTTTAACGATCACGTCTTGAGGAATTGGTATATTGAAGCTAACACTCAATATAAAAGTATATGTCGTACCAAAAAAATCAAATATGAAAATAGTCAGGCTTATAGTTTGAGCTGTACCAAAAGCGCAAAAGATTTCTGGAAAACGGCAAAAGAGATAAATGGGACCCATTTCGTTATTGGTACTGGCGTGTCGGCTGATGATCTCGCTGTCTATTTTGGTAATTTACTGTTGAATAAATCCAACCTTGCATATTCTTATGCCAATCCGCAGATTATAAATAACACGCTTGACTCGGAAATATCGATCTCGGAAATTGAAACAGTTCTTTTAAAAGCAAAAAATGGTAAAGCTCCAGGTGAAGATGGTATACCTTACGAATTTTTTAAAAACGCACCTGCATCACTAATACAGCAACTAAAGCTACTCTACAACAAAATATTCCTAAATGCTGATGTTCCATCCTCATTCAAAAAGGCAGTTATTTTCCCCATTCACAAGAAAGGGATAGTGGACAAAGTTGAAAACTATCGCGGAATTTCATTCATGAATGTGATAGCCAAAATCTTTTGTGGAATACTTGCCGAGAGATTGGAAAAGTGGGTTAATGACAACAATGTTCTTACTGAACTCCAGGCGGGTTTTAGAAAAAGCTACTCAACAATCGACCATATTTTCTCTTTGTCATCAATAATCAAAGCATTCCAAGCAAGAAAGAAAAAAGTATACGCATTTTTTGTCGACTTCAAAGCAGCATTTGATTTAGTTAATAGAAGTGCACTGTTGTACAAGCTCTCACAATTAGGCTTGTCTACAAAGTTTCTCAGAACTTTAAAAGAGTTGTACTCTGGAACATACGCAGCTGTGTGGGATGGTTCTAATCTTTCAGAGTGGTTTGAAACTGATATAGGTGTTAAGCAAGGATGTCTACTCAGTGCTATGTTGTTTTCACTCTTCATTAATGACATTGTAGCGGAACTACCTGGTGGAATACGAATAGCAGATACCATTGTAAATGTCCTTCTATATGCTGATGATCTCGTCCTACTCTCAGAAACGCCTGAAAATCTCCAATTAATGATTCATCGACTGTCTGCGTATTGCAAGAAATGGGGGCTAACTATCAATACAGATAAGTCAAAAGTTATGGTCTTTACACGAAATGCCCGTTTTAAGCAAAATTATAATTGGTTTTTCAACGGCAACCGTTTGGAAGTCACGAAGGAGATAAGATATCTGGGAGTCTACATAAATTCAACGTTGGATTTCAGCATACACCTTGAGAAAAAAGTTGCTACCTGTCAAAGTTTGCTGAATCATACGTGGAAAAATATATTTTCCAATGAACATATCCTTCTTTCCACGAAATACCAAATCTTTGATGCAGTCGTTAAGTCAACGCTATGTTATGGTGCACAAGTTTGGGGAATTGACGAGTTTGACGCAATTGAAAAGTTCCTCAGAAATTTCGTGAAAAAGGTTTTCAACCTACCTATCAACACGCCAAACTATGCAATATACCTAGAAACCGGTTTACCTAAACTATACACTGGCACTCTAAAAACTCACGCCGACTACATAATCAAAGTTCTAAACTATGATAACACGCGTCTGGCCAAGAAATTGTTGCTGTACGAAATAAGGAACAAGGACTGGTGGGTGGCTAAATGGCAAACGCTAGGAAATGCTGTTGGTGCATCTATAGCCATGGACTTGGATATCCCAAGTAATCTTAAAAATCAGCTTTATGAAATAATAAAAAAAAGGGAGGACTCTGATAGAACTGCACTGATACGGAAAGCGAGCCAATCGGAAAGTAGAATGTTGTACTCACAACTCGAATTCAACCTTAGGGAAAACAACTACTTCAACGACTTACAAAGCTACAAAGAAATCTCACTAATCTTTAAGATTAGATGTGAGCTTCTCGCACTAAACGGAACACCGTATAATAGAAGTTTTGACCAATTCTGCTCTTTATGCAACCTTAAGGCTAAAGAAGACTGCTTTCATCTCTTGAGTGTTTGCCCAATTTTTGCCCAGCAGAGACTTATCTACTTCAAAAAAAAAATGCTTACGATGGAAGAAACTATTAAAATTTTGAACGGCACAAACTGGAAACAGCTTTATTGTTTTGTAAAGTCATCGTACGAATACAGGAGACTTATAATCTCAGAATTTTTGTAGTACATATACGCAATCAAAGATAATAAAATTTTAAATATTACCTGCCGAGCTGACGGCAATGCCAGGCTTTAAAAAAAAAAAAACATTTTGTAAATGTGTACATATCTGTATTAACCGAAATAAAATGAATTATTATTATTATTATTATTATTATTCACAAAAACCGTTTTCGTTCGTATGGGGGGTACCCCCCCTAATGGTCCATTTTTGCCCATTAACGAACTTAGCCTCGCATTTTACGAAGAACGGATCTGTGTAAAATTTCAAGTCTCTAGCTCAATCCGTGCGCCCGCAATCCGCGCCACAGACAGACAGACAGACGGACGGACGGACAGACAGACAGACAGACAGACAGACGGACGGACATGCAAAAATTAAATATTTTTATCATTCTAAATACACTGGTGTAATTCATTTTTTTGTGCGATGACGGGATCTTGGCGTTACAAACGGTAAGGCAAAGTTAATATACCCTTTGGTTTCACCATACGGGTATAAAAAGAACAGATTAACAAATTGAATTGTGTTTCAGTTGTTATTACCATACTTCTTTATCCATCTACACACCACAATATCCTTTTCCCGGGGAAAAATGGCATTAGGGGGTTCTCGGGGTCGCTGATCACGAATCTGGTGTTAGATTTTCAAAATTCGAAACGGAAGGTCCTGTATGGATAACGCATATATCCTTTTCCCCATTTTTCCCGCGGAAAATGGCATTAGGGGGTTTTCGGGGTCGCTGAAACGAATCCGGGTTAGATTTTCCAAACTCGAAACGGAAGGTCCTGTATGGATAACGCAAATATCCTTTTCCTCATTGTTCCCGGGGGAAAATTACATTAGGGGGTTTTCGGGGTCGCTGATGACGAATCCGGGTTAGATTTTCGAAATTAGAAATGGAAGGTCCTGTAAGGATAACTCAAATATCCTTTTCCCCATTGTTCCCGGGGGAAATTGGCATTAAGGGGTTTTCGGGGTCGCTGATCACGAATCTGATGTTAGACTAATTCACAACGAAGAGTCCTACAAGGATAAGATTTTTCTCAAAAGTTTTTACGTTCTTTCCGGTTTTCTCGTTTTCTAAAACTTTTACAAAAAACTTAACCCGGCAACGACGGGTCACGAATCTGGTCTTAGAATTCTAAAATTTGGAACGGGAAGTCCTGTAGGCATAACGATTTTTTTCAAAAGTTTTTAAGCTATTTCTTTGTTTTTTGGGCGCAAGAACATTTTTGCAAAAAACTTTTACCCGACAACGGCGGGTATGCAAGCTAGTAAACGCATAAATTTAAAATGATAGCATAGTCAGGGTAGAACTTTATAAAGCTATGAGAGAATTCAGTATGCCAAATAAATTGATAAGACTGTGTAGGGACCTCTGGCGAGAGACATTAGTAGCGCCGAAAGAGAGAGTGAAATGTCATTACTTTCATAAATTGTAAAGGACCAAAAAAATCCATGTCGCAAAAAAACATTTAAAATGTTAAAATTTTGTGTTGAGAACTGAGCGATGGGGCTTTTGGTCATATTCAAAATACTTGAATAAAAAAGAGCCATATCCAGCCCTAAGGGTCAGTTGATGGCAGTCACTGACACATGATTGATCTTATCAATTGCCGTGTGTCTGACGATTAGACTTGCGCGACTAAAAATATGAGTTTTGTGTACTTGACATTCGTTTCATAAATTTGTACATTTACGAGCCTCAAAGCTTTCAACAATCCACTCGTCAGACTTTTTGGTTTCTTATATGAGTACGTAGTATCAAAAGTATTGTACAGTACACTCGCGATTATATGTACAGGAAATTTTAAGCTGTTCATATAACAGAGTATTTATTCTCAAAAAGTCTAGTTTATCCTTAGATGCTTACGCATCCTTGGACAATTTTCATGTGACAAATTTAAGAAATATTGCGGTCAAATTATAAATGCTTGATTGGATACTAAAATGTGGCCTTTAGGCAGTCGCCATAAGAAAAAGGCAGATTTCTAGGCGTGAGAAGGCGTAGTCAAATTAAATTCAGCTGGATGGAATCTCAAAAATATTTTCATTTGAACGGGAGATTCTGGAAGGACTAGATTAATTTTGCTCATCAACGAACTTAGTTTTCATTTTTTGAGAAACGCTCTTTGTCAAATTTCAAGTTCCTAGCCAAACTCGCGAGGATTTTTATAAAAAAAATAACACAAAATGTAAAAGCTATTCACACCAGATCTGTTGCAATCGACGAAATGGTTTATTATGTTTACGTTGATAACGATTAAGTAATTACAATTTTGTGCGCAAATGTACAAATTTATGAAACGAAGTCTAATCGTTAGGCACACGGCAATTGATAAGATCAATCATGTCTCAGTGACTGTCATCAACTGACCCTTAGGGCTGGATATGGCTTTTTTTGACGTGGATACCTCTTGGATTTTGGTTATGGGGGTACAAATTAGAAAATCGGCTTGCTGCCATGATAACAAATTTGCAATCGATGAAACTCGAAAGTTTGTGGTGACATCCGAACAGAAACTGTGTTATAAGATCCGGCCCACATTAAAGCATTGTTTAGGGTATTTTGTTATGTTAAATTATGTTCAATTGTCTTTTTAAGAATCAAAATCTAAATTTTCACTGCCGCTGTTATGCTGTGTTTGCTGCTTGTAGTACAGATTTCACATTTATACTCTTTTTATGCTTCTCCTTTATGTGTATTGAATCTGATGTATTGAATGCCATGTTATTTCGTTCTTTTCGCTCTGAAAAGTGTCGCTCTTAACGGCAAAATCGTTTGCTGTGGTTTCTGACTCTCGTTCTTGGGGACGAAATTGATTTCTATTTAAGCTTTCGCTTCTTGTTCAAAGCGGTTTGTGGGTCTCGCATGAAAATGAATGAAAGCCTCGAGCGATGGCTGTTGGGTATGGTGCACACACATATATCGCACATGGTCCCGTAGACTGTAGTATCTCAAAATCGGCCATTTCAAGAAAAACGCATTCAAAGTTTTCATTGAAAATAATTGTTTATAAATAATTGTTTTTTCTGTTGTCTGTACAGTAATATTTCAATTTATTACTCTTTTGATAATAATTTACAGATCATTTGCTTCATTTTTTTTTTGCAATAATAAAAGATAGAGTTAGGTTTGTTTTCCACAAAATCAATTTAAATTTTAAAAAATGGGAATTTAAAAAACCAAAAATAAATAAATTTTAGGACTACGTTTACATTTAAATTTGTTTTTCATTTGATTCAGTCAATTTTCCTTTACATAATGTAATAATTACTCAAAAACACATTTTTTTGAGATACTACAGTCTACGGGACCATGTGCGATATAAGTATGTACTTCATTAGTAAAAGAGCGATATTTCGCTCCCAGCATTAAAGTTCTGTTCAGGGTTGTGACTTTTGATTTTCGAAATCGTACTAAATCGGCCGAAAAATAATAGAATCGATGAAATAATAGTAAATTTATGTAAAACCTTCGTTATTATATATATATATATTACTAATTTGAACGAAAGACTAGAAATGGGAGTGTTTTGAACACCGTACGTATGATATTTATTTCACACTTCTCTTATCATAAACCAATTATAAATAAAACTAGGGGCTGCGCCCCGAACCGCTTCGCGGTTCATCCCCCTTCCGCGTGAAGGTGAGATTTTTTTCCGGAAAATTTGAGGAAAAGGATAATCACGTTATCCTTACAGGACCTTCCATTATCCTTACAGATTTTTTAATGACAGATTCGGATTCAGCGACCCCAAAAACCCCCAGGATAGATTTTTTTCCGGAAAATTTGGAGAAAAGGATAATCACGTTATCCTTACAGGACCTTCCGTTATTCTTACAGACTTTTTAATGACAGATTCGGATTCAGCGACCCCAAAAAACCCCAGAATAGATTTTTTTCCGGAAAATTTGGAGAAAAGGATAATCACGTTATCCTTACAGGACCTTCTCTTATCCTTACAAGGACGAAGTAGAGAAAATATTGTATTGTCATCGGACTTATATAAGTGTACAAAATTTCAAGTGAATCGGATGGAAGTGGGTCAAAATTTGATTGCAAGATTTGACCCCGACAAACAAACAAACAGACAAGATAGCGAGCTAAATAAAAGCTTTTAAAAAAGCCCCGAATTGTGGAAATTTTAAGAAGCATAATAAATTTTAAGTATAATAAAGTTTAAGAATTATAATAAATTTTAAGGATAATAAATTTTAAGAAGTGTAATAAATTTTAAGAAGTGGTAAGAAAACAGTTAATAAGAAAAGTGTTACAATACCGATAATAAAGTAAAATCTCGAAGTTAAGTTTACTGTTACGAAAAATTCTCGCAAGGAGTTTCGAAAAATCGGAAATCACGAAAACTTTCTCATTTAATTACCTGCCATACATTCTTTATTGAGTAATTACAATGTCGACTATCCAAAAAGCAATGGATACTCTTCTTAGACAAGAAATAGTGAACTTAAACGGTTCACTAAACGCCCAAATTAATAACACGACTATGCTACAACGACAATTCAATTCTTTCATGCTAGAAACGCAACAAAGATTTGACACAATTCCATTACCCCCACAAATTACCGAAGACGCCCCTTTGGTAAGACCCTCTACTGAATCTGACCTAGCTCAACAGAGTAAAATTCCGGGCCCAGTGAAGGAAATCAGAACATTCAACGGAAACCCTACGACATATGCTTCATGGGTAAAATCAATGGAAAATGTGCTCGAAGACTATAAAATAATTCGAACAAAACCACTGTACAGAGCAATAATTCGGTCTATACGACAAGAAATTATTGAAGAAGCGGATACAGCTCTATTAGTATACAACACCCCCGATGAGGATTGGTTGGCAATAAAAAGGTGCCTATCCCTGCATTACGCAGATAAAAGGTATATAAGGACATTAGAATACCAGTTATATTCACTCCACCAGGGTAAGAAAACAATTGACGAAGTCTATACCTCATAACTCCCTAGCTCCACCAACGGTTCCACCAAGGAGAATCGTTCCCACGACTCCAGCCCCAATTCCAAAGCCCAGAAGATATAATCCTCCGCCACTCACACCCCAGCAAAGAAAAATGATTTACAACCCCCAATATAGACCAGCAGTTTATTCCCGACCAGTTCAGAACCACAAGCCTGAACCAATGGACGTTGACAAAAGTGTACAGACTCGTCAAGTCAATTACATGCACAGACCCCAAATCCAATTACGTCCCCAACAACAATTACATCAACCTTATAATCCTACATTCAAAAGACCAACATATGATGTTCCAACACATAACACACCACCAAAACTCCAAATAATCTTCCATAATGAAACGGAAGAAAATGAGCAACAATATGAGGAAAGAATAGAAGAACTATATGAAGACCCCTACGATATAGAGGAAGTTCTTGAAGAAAATCAAGAGCTAAATTTTCTCATGATCGGGTCAGTGCGACACCCTACCTAAGTTATCCATTATATAATGGAAAAATACTTCGCTTCCTTATAGACACAGGAGCGAATAAAAATTTTATCAAGCCCGAACATATTCCAAACCCTAGTTTGCTCAAAACCCCATTCCTCATAAATTCTGTTGGGGGAAAGGTAAAAATTGAAAAATCAACAACAGAAAAATTGTTCTCTACATTTGGAAACCATACCCCTATTAAATTTTACTTATTGCCGTCACTTACTTCCTTTGATGGAATAATTGGAGATGACATTTTGGGAGAATTACAAGCAGTAATCGATAGAAGAAATTCCACATTAACTATTTTTACAGGAATTACGATACTTTTAAAAATAAAACGATCAGTGGATGTAAACTCCATTGACATCAGAAACAACCATCTCACTAATATTCAAAAAAAACATAACAAAAGCTATAATTGCCAATCTGGCAATTATTGAAAACCCGTATGGTGATATTCGTATCAAAATTCGAACAGTTGTATCAAAATTCCACTTTGAAGTCAAAGTTTCCAATAAGATTTTTTAAAATTTATTCCAATCGGATTTTGATGTATGGGAGTTTTATGTAGAATCATATCCTAAATAACTTTTGTTCTTGCACTTTTTTGATAAGATGCACCGTTTTTGAGATATTCACAAAAAACATTTTCGTTCGTATGGGGGGTACCCCCCCTTATGGTCCATTTTTGCCCATGAACGAACTTAGCCTCGCATTTTACGAAAAACGAATCTGCGTCAAGTTTTAAGTCTTTAACTCAATCCGTGCGCCCACAATCCGCGCCACAGACGGACGGACATGCAAAAATTAATTCTTTTTATACCCGTATGGTGAAACCAAAGGGTATATTAACTTTGCCTTACCGTTTGTAACGCCAAGATCCCGTCATCGCACAAAAAAATGAATTACACCAGTGTGTTTAGAATGATAAAAATATTTAATTTTTGCATGTCCGTCCGTCTGTCTGTCCGTCTGTCTGTCTGTCCGTCCGTCTGTCTGTCTGTGGCGCGGATTGCGGGCGCACGGATTGAGCTAGAGACTTGAAAGTTTGCACAGATCCGTTTTTCGTAAAATGCGAAGCTAAGTTCGTTAATGGGCAAAAATGGACAATTAGGGGGGGTACCCCCCATACGAATGAAATCGTTTTTTGTGAATATCTCAAAAACGGTGCATCTTATCAAAAAAATCCAAGAACAAAAGTTATTTAGGATATGATTCTACATAAAACTCCCATACATCAAAATCCGATTGGAATAAATTTTAAAAAATCTTATTGGAAAGTTTGACTTCAAAGTGGAATTTTGGTATAACTGTTCGAATTTTGATACGAATATCACCATACGGGTCTCCAATGATTGCCAGATTGTCAATTATAGCTTTTGTTATGTTTATCATTCTGTAATTCATTTTTTTGTGTGGTGACGGGATCTTGGCGTTACAAACGGTAAGGCAAAGTTAATATACCCTTTGGTTTCACCATACGGGTATAATAAATTTGGACAAAGTAATTTGCGAATTTGAGCCGATATTCGGGAAGCTTGATAATAAAATTGCTGCAGTCACTAATGTCAGAGCTGAAATAAAAACAACCACGGATACTCCGGTTTATGCAAAGACTTACCCTTACCCGGTGTGTATGAGAGACGAAGTCAATAAACAAATCAAGGAATATTTATTAATTTGTGATCGACCGTTATTTTATATTTTATTAATTATTTGAAGCGGGCTCATCGGTCATTTGTAGGTTTTTTTTTTAAATCAAAGAGTGTTTTCTTTGTAAATCCTTCATTATTTATTAATTAATGTTAACTCCTCGACGTTTCGACTACGTTTGTAGTCATCTTCAGGATGGGAATCTGTTTTTTACAAGTTTCTTACAATTTGTTTTTTAAGGATTTGAAATACAAAAATACTTACTTACTATGTTTCTTTGTTTTATGATGGTGACGTCGTAATAATTTTCATGTCATTTGTTTTTAAAAAATTTCGCGGTTTCTGTTATTTTTAACCGACTTCCAAAAAGGAAAAGGTTCTCAATTCCACCTGAATATTTTTTTTATGTATGTTCACGCCTAACTTTTTACTGGGTGGACCGATTTTGGTCATCCCAAAGAGAAAGTTGTAGAGAAAGTTCCTGGTTGGGCCCTGGTTCATTCATGGGCAAAAATGGACCATTAGGGGGTGTACCCCCCATACAAACGAAAACGTTTTTTCCGAATTTCTCAAAAACGGTGCATCTTATCAAAAAAGTCTAAGAACAAAAGTTATTTAGAATATGATTCTACATAAAACTCCCATACATCAAAATCCGATTGGAATAAATTTTAAAAAATCTGATTGGAAAGTTCGACTTCAAAGTGTAATTTTGGTACAAATGCTCAAATTAAGATACCAATATCACCATACAGGTTTTCAATAATTGCCAGATTGGCCATTATAGCTTTTGTTATGTTTTTACGTTGTGTTCAGTACAACACAAGGAAGGTTCTTTTATATATTTCCCCCGTGTTAACCTACCCCTTCAAACCCCTCCCTGCTTGGGATATCGAGTAAAATTCTTTGTATTGTGTTCAGTACAATATCTGGAAGATTCTTTTATATATTTCTCATCTGCGGACTTATCCCCTCAAACCCTTTGTGACTTTACCTATATTAAAAATTGAAACTAAAAACGTTCGAAATAAAAAAAAATTTTCCTAAAAAAAATAAAACCGACTTTAAAAAAAAGACTGAAAAGAGAAAAAAGCACTAAAAAGAAAAAAATAATTTCAAACTATGTCCATTAATAGCGTATTTAAAATTCGGCTTTTTTGGAGTGGCGTTAAATTTGCAACTAAAATAAATTACATACTTTCTAACCCTTAAGGCTAATCGTTTACATACTTTCTAACCCTTAAGGCTAACTAAGAACTAAGATCGACTTCAAAAATTTTGTTGTCAAACAGATTAACTATAGACACGGCTCTTAGAAGCACCAAAACTAAGTTCTTTTATGTCCCAAATTGGATTCCCTATTTTTAAGCAATCGCTATAAAAAAGCCCACTGTCTCATATGTTACTATTTTTTGTAGAAATCTATCCTATTTTTTGTCTCCATGTACAAATTGATTTTGTGCGAAACTTGACAATAGAAATTTTACAACGATTTTATTTAGTGTAAATTTAACGCCACTCCAAAAAAGCCGAATTTTAAATACGCTATTAATGGACATAGTTTGAAATTATTTTTTTCTTTTTAGTACTTTTTTCTCTTTTCAGTCTTTTTTTTAAAGTCGGTTTTATTTTTTTTAGAAAAATTTTTTTTTTTAGTTGAATATCATTTACTTTACATAAAAACTTTTGAACAAATAAATTACCTAAATGTTTATTGATGTCAGGAAAGTTTAAAACGTTTAAAAAACTTAGTCAAAAAAGGTAAAATGGAAATTAGAACAAAAATTGAAATAAATTAAACACGACGTCACGAACAAAATTAATTTTTGAAAAAAGCTAATGATGGTATGGTAAGTAAACTAATAATAATAACAGGTTTTTTTTTGTTTGTTAGTTTGTGTGTTATTTCTCTCTTAGTGCCTCGAGCCTTTGTTGTTGGTGTTATTGTCTGTGTCTGTAACAGTTCTTCGTCGTTTGCGTGGGTTTGTGTTTTCGTTGAGTAGTGCACAATAAATGGCTGATATTTGGTCCGTGTCTCTTTTTATGTTGTATGTGTTTTCTGTATAAATGTGTAGAGCCTCTACTGTAAGTCTCTTGTTGTAGTTGGTTTGCCTAGCTAAGATTTCTGTTCCCTCAAAGTCCGGTTCATGTGTGTGGGTCTTGTAATGTTCAACTAATGCTGTGTGCTGTGTGTCGTCAGCCGTGATCCCCATTCTCTTTAAATCGTTTTTATGGTTGTTGTCTCCCTTGTAAGGAATTTTGTATATGACATTAGATTGTTTTAGTTTCGGAGTAGGATCTTTTAGTTTTGTGTAAATTGAGCGTAATGTTGTTTTATTTTTGTATGCTAGCATTATGTCCTTCGTATGTTCTTTTAATGTTTTTGTTATTTTTTCTGTCACACCATTAATATATGTTATGCTTCTGTATACGCGGTTTGTGTTGTTATTGTTAAGCGATCTATTGTTGGATTGATTATTGTTACTTCTTGCTACAGATTACTAAAAGCAAGAAGTAACAATAATCAATCCAACAATAGTTCGCTTAACAATAACAACAGAAACCGCGTATACAGAAGCATAACATATATTAATGGTGTGACAGAAAAAATAACAAAAACATTAAAAGAACATACGAAGGACATAATGCTAGCATACAAAAATAAAACAACATTACGCTCAATTTACACAAAACTAAAAGATCCTACTCCGAAACTAAAACAATCCAATGTCATATACAAAATTCCTTGCAAGGGAGACATTCATAATGGTACAAAATGCGATCTAAATTATGTTGGTCAAACTAAACAACATCTAGAAAAGAGAGTCAACAACCATAAAAACGATTTAAAGAGAATGGGGATCACGACTGACGACACACAGCACACAGCATTAGTTGAACATTACAAGACCCACACACATGAACCGGACTTTGAGGGAACAGAAATCTTAGCTAGGCAAACCAACTACAACAAGAGACTTACAGTAGAGGCTCTACACATTTATACAGAAAACACATACAACATAAAAAGAGACACGGACCAAATATCAGCCATTTATTGTGCACTACTCAACGAAAACACAAACCCACGCAAACGACGAAGAACTGTTACAGACACAGACAATAACACCAACAACAAACGCTCGAGGCACTAAGAGAGAAATAACACACAAACTAACAAACAAAAAAAACCTGTTATTATTATTAGTTTACTTACCGTACCATCATTAGCTTTTTTCAAAAATTAATTTTGTTCGTGACGCCGTGTTTAATTTATTTCAATTTTTGTTCTAATTTCCATTTTACCTTTTTTGACTAAGTTTTTTAAACGTTTTAAACTTTCCTGACATCAATAAACATTTAGGTAATTTATTTGTTCAAAAGTTTTTATGTAAAGCAAATGATATTCAACTAAAAATAACAGAAACCGCGAATTTTTTTAAAAACAAATGACATGAAAATTATTACGACGTCACCATCATAAAACAAAGAAACATAGTAAGTAAGTATTTTTGTATTTCAAATCCTTAAAAAACAAATTGTAAGAAACTTGTAAAAAACAGATTCCCATCCTGAAGATGACTACAAACGTAGTCGAAACGTCGAGGAGTTAACATTAATTAATAAATAATGAAGGATTTACAAAGAAAACACTCTTTGATTTAAAAAAACCTACAAATGACCGAATTCGACCCTCAAACTCAGCATATAATTCACAAATATGGGTGGTACCCAAAAAATTGGACAATACTGGCGAAAAAAAAATATAGAATGGTAATTAATTACAAAAAATTGAATGACATCACCATATCAGATAGATATCCTATACCTGACATTACAAACACGTTGGCAAATTTAGGAAAGGCAAGGTACTTCACTACAATAGATCTTATTTCTGGATTTCACCAGGTTGTCATTGAAGAAAAAGATATCCCTAAAACAGCCTTCTCAACACTCAATGGGAAATTCGAGTTTTTAAGACTCCCATTCGGATTAAAGAATGGGCCTGCTATATTCCAACGAATGGTTGACGATGTACTAAGAGAATATATAGGAAAGATATGTTATGTTAACATCGACGACATAATTATTTTTAGTGAAACTATAGAAAACGGCTATAGTGACATCCGAAAAGTCTTCTCAAAACTCGGAATTTTTGCTACAGGAAACTGAATTTTCTACAGGAAACTGAATCTAAAGAATAAGCCATCCCGATCCTAAAACAATAAAATCAATAGTAAATATTCAAGAACCTACTAATTTAAAGGAATTAAAATCATTTCTCGGTGTCGCGTCATACTACAGAAGATTCATAAAAGATTATGCCAAAGTTGCCAAACCACTAACAAAATTGACAGGAGGAGATTTAGCAGGAATTAAGAAAAATCAATCCAAAAAATATCCAATAGTTCTAAACGACGAACAAAAAAAGGCATTTAGCCAGATAAAGGAACTACTCATATCAGCAGATGTACTTATATGTCCTGATTTCGACAAAACCTTTATAATGACAACCGACGCATCAAATTATGCGATCGGAGCTGTCCTATCCCAAGGAGACATTGGGAAAGACAAACCAATAACCTACATTTCAAGAAGTCTCAACTCCACTGAAGAAAACTACGCAACTAACGAGAAAGAGATGCTTGCAATAGTATGGGCATTAGACAACCTTAGGAATTACTTGTGCGGTGCAAGAAAGATAAAAATTCTTACAGATCATCAACCGCTAACTTATGCCTTAAGCAACAAAAATAACAATGTAAAATTAAAAAGATGGAAAGCCGGACTTGAAGAATACAATTACGAATTAATGTATATACCTCAAGAATAAAATTTTTGAACTGGATTACTATTATACCACCACTGGTTCACTATTATACCACTAGTGATGGATAGAGACAAAGCATTAATCTCACCAACAATTACAGAATTCCTATCAAACATTGGAATAGAAATTTATTTAACACCCTCATCACGCAGTGAAGTAAATGGACAAGTGGAACGAGTTCATTCCACTCTAGAGGAAATAATTCGTTGTTTGCAAAAAGAACGTACTACAGCACCAATAATTGAACTCACCATCATTGCAGCAGACCGCTATGACAACACGATTCATAGTATCATAAAAGAAACGCCGGCTACCATATTTTATGGTAGGAAACCATCAAGAACCCTAACCGAATTAACAGCCGTACGTGAAGAATCATATTTAAAAACAAGAAATCTAATCGAAAGAATTAAACAACAATGTCTTTATTATGAAAATAACAAACGTAAAAATCTAAAAAAATATAATACAGGAAACGTAATCTACACCAAAGCACCCGGAAGGAAAGGTAAATTGAAACAGAAGTATACGAAAAAAATAGGCAAGGACGACCATAAAGTTACTGTCACCACATTTAGTGGTAGAAAAATTCATAAATCAAATATAAAAAAAAGCAAGGTGTCTGTCTCGTAGAGACGGCCAAAAGACGTGGATCCGCCTACAACGATCGCCAATAGATATTTAACTAAGAAATTTTAGTGAAAAGGAAACTAAAGAAACAATTTGATTGACCGTAAATTACGGTCCGTAATGTTACGGGATGTGACTTTCCGTTTGGTGAATTTTGGCATCTTGTACCTGTTTAATTCTAAAATGTAGGGCATTTTCATAAATATACTCGGAAGTTGCGCAAATTGCACAAAACATTTTCTTCCATCTCCCCGTAATACTTAGTTGTTCAGTAATTTGCGAAAGTAAACTAACTAAACAAATAACATATAACTGGGTTTATTATTATCAAAATCTTTTGTTATTTGCAGAACTTGCATTCATGAAAACGCCCATAGATGAAAAACAAATAAAAATCAAAATAAAAAAAAAATCCATGATAAAAACAACAAAGCAATGTCAATTTACAGCAACTAAAATCTTAAACACAATCCTCGTATACAGAAATTAAAGGAAACACTGGGCAATCAAGAGAAACAATCAAGTAAAATGAATTTCCAGAACCAGAACAACCCATATAGAGAAGAGAAACAATCAAGAGTAAAAGCTTTCACTCAACCTCAACATACTTCGTCGTGTTCTCTTTCCTGTGCCTTTTCCAAATATTCAATACCACAAAGAAAACATAACAAGAGTATAGATGTGAAATCTGCACTACAAGCAGCAAACACAGCATAACAGCGGCAGTGAAAATTTAGATTTTGATTCTTAAAAATATAATTGAACATAGTTTAACATAACAAAATACCCTAAACAACGCTTTAATGTAGGCCGGATCTCGTTTCTGTTCGGATGTCACCTAGGGATGCCAACGATACCTCGATGTTTGCAAAACATCGAGGTATCGTTGAAAAATATCGAGTTTTAACCTCGATGTTGAACAGGCCGATATATCGAGGTATCGATTTTGTTATACACGATGTTAGAACATTACTCTTCATAAAATTAGTAAAGAAACTAATTTTAGGACTGGAGGGACTAGTTTTTAGATAGATTTAATATAGCTACTCTACTTATATGATTCACAAATACTAAAAAGTAGATGCAATCAGCTTATATAGAGGAAATTTGAACTCTCCTCCCTATCCGCATCCTCCGCGGTCAAGTCACAAAGAGAGATTCGAAGCGTTTGCCTGATGAATGATCCACTTCGAATTCTTGGGATCGAAACTTGATGTTTCCTATCAAATTTTTCCTATTCCCCATTGCTTCATTTAAAAATTAATTTCGTTGTATTCAATCGTGGTCATGAGAAATCTGGTACTTGAATAGAAATAATTTTGATAGAAATAAATAATACTTCAATATGATCTGTAGCCCGAAAATTTTCAAATAAAAATTATTTTGCGGAACAAAGACGGGGCTTGATCGAAAGACTATTTCTTTTTCTTTGCTGCAATTTTGAGAGAGAGTATAGGATGAGCATATTTTGTGTTTTATTTCGACTTAGAGGAATTAAAATAGACCAAAGAGATCCAAAATCGCTTCGAGTTAGAGGAATTTCGACTTAGAGGAATTTCGACTTAGAGAGTTCTTTTTTAAAGAAAAATTGAAGGGAGCGCAAAAAACGGTTAAAAAATTCGAGTTAGAGGAAAATTCGAATTATAGGGATTTCGAGTTAGAGGACTTTGACTGTAATTCATGTAGGAAGCAGTACTTCAGCTGGAAGTACTTCAGTCAAGATCGCCAAGATACCAGCTAGTTACGCAAAGTCAAGTTTAGTCGCTAAGTAAAGAATAGCCAGAGAAGTTGTTAAGAAAAAGAAACGTTAAGTTACAAACGATAAGCTGTAAAGTTAAATTTTATAGAAACACTCTATTATTGAATTAAATCTTACTACTAATTTACTTTGTTTCCTTATCATCCCACAATTTTGGGGGCTCAACTTAAAAACGCGATTATTGTTGTGTTATACGGAAATTGTTTGAAAAGTGTGGTTTTTACCACGTGATTGCAAGAGTGCTTCGATCGCATAATTGTCGTCTAACTTTTCGAGAAGACACGTCCATTTTGTGTGGCTCATGTCGTTTGGTGAATATACAGTGCCAGAACTAAAAGAAAACCTCCAAGAGCTGGGACTTCTGACATCGCATAATTCCAAAGAAGACCTAGTGAAGCGTTTGAAGCAACACGTGGACAAAGTGATAGGCGAAACATCGAAAACAGAAGGTAACGAGAAGGAAGGCCAATCCAAATCGCCGGAGAAAGAGGTAAAGTCAAACTTTGAAAATTCTAGTATAAGTGCAAAGAAAAAGATGTCGGAAACAAATGCGTCGTTCACTTTCAAAGACTTGGAAGAGTCATTAGAAACCTTTGACGGTTGCGCTCCAAGCTGTGTAATACAGTGGGTAAAGGAGTTTGAGGACGTGGCCGTCATGTGCAAATGGTCAGACGTACAAAAATACATCTACGCTAGGCGACTACTACGCAAAACTGCTAAACTTTTTGTTGAGACTTCGCCAGAAATTAACAATTGGGATAATTTGAAGTCACAATTGATAACTGAGTTTTCAAATGAGATGAGCGCGATCGAAATGCACAATTTGTTGACTAACAGAAAAAAGATGCAAAACGAAACGTTAAAAGAATACACTTATAAGATGATCAAATTAGGGATGAGGGGCAAGGTAGACGAAGCTTCAGTAATCACGCATATTGTCAACGGTATTCCGGACAGTACGACAAACAAAGTCATTTTGTTTCAAGCCAAGACGTACAAAGATCTGAAACAAAATCTAAAAATTTATGAATCACTAAAGGAAAGTGAAAAGAACAATAAATCATCTAACAGTAACACGAATACAGCTAAGTTAGGACAGCGAGACAATCAAAACGAACGTGTTCGATGCAAAAATTGTGGTGCTTTAGGACATGGCACAAAAAATTGCCCGCACGCAACAAAAGGAACTCGTTGCTTTAGTTGCAATGAATTCGGTCACATGGCATCACAATGCAAAGGAGGTCCATCCAAAAACAATCAAACAAAAACAACGGCAGTAACAACTAGTCAAAAGAATGATTCGGTAAACGTAATTTCTGTACCAGATATGCATTTGGAAGTGGAAATAGACGGTTTTAAAATAAAGGCGTCAGTAGACACAGGGAGTGACGTCACAGTTATTAAAAAGAATATCTTCGACTCAATTTCAGCTAAGGGCGAGACGAGTTGGTATTCTGAAAAAATGCCACTGTCAGGTTTCGGTTATAATGTGACAAGCACTCTGGGATATTTTATGCCGTTAGTAAAAATATGCGGAGAAATGTTTTCAATTAAATGCTATGTTGTAAAGGATGAGTCAATTCAAGAAGATTTTCTCTTGGGTAAAAATCTACTACGAGAAGCGAATTTGACCGTCAAGGAAGGCAAAGTAGAAATTAGCAATCAGCGCAAAGAACGTGAAGCAGATGGTTGCGAAAGTTTTCAAGGTATGGACGTTATTGCGTTAATACAGGCAGAACAAGACGAATCGTTATGTATTGGAAACGAAAAATTTAGAAAAGAAATCGAGATGTTAGTAGCGAAGTACAATCCGGTAAGACCTGAAAAGTCCTGTTATGAGATGAGAATTGAACTAGAAGATGAAAGACCTGTTTATCAAACCCCGCGAAGATTATCCGCGTACGAAAAGGATATCGTGAAAAAACAAATAGCAAACTGGTTGAAAGATAAAATTATACAGCCAAGTAATTCCGACTTTGCCAGTCCCATCGTATTAGTCAAGAAAAAAGATTCGACGTACAGGCTTTGTGTCGACTTTAGAAAGTTAAATTCTAAAGTAATTAAAGACAGATTTCCAACTCCAGTAGTTGAAGATGTAATTGATGAGCTACATAATGCCAAAATTTTTTCAACTCTGGACTTGAAGGACGGTTTTTTCCATGTAGATGTAGAACCAAGTAGCAGAAAGTACACAGCTTTTATAACGCCTGACGGATTATATGAGTTCCTGAAAGTACCGTTTGGATTTTGCAAATCGCCAGCAGTTTTTCAACGATATCTGGGAAAGGTTTTTCAAGACCTGTTGTTACGAAAAGTAATCAAAGTCTTTGTGGACGATATAATTATTTCATCTTCTACCGTGGAAGAAAACTTGGCAAGTCTTCGAGAAGTACTAGAAGTAGCAGAACGAAATGGTATCATAATAAAATGGCAAAAATGTAAGTTTCTTCAAACGCGAGTCGAATTTCTCGGCTATATAATCGAAAACGGTAAAGTCACACCCTCTGAAGAGAAACTTAAAGCAGTTACACATTTTCCAGAACCGAAAAAATTAAAGGACGTACAAATCTTTCTCGGCCTAACCGGTTATTTTCGAAAATTTATCTACGGTTACTCGGTTATTGCGAGACCGCTAAGTGATTTGACGAAAAAAGATATGCCATTCCGTTTCGACACGCAGCAAAAAGAAGCATTCCAGAAACTAAAATCGTTATTATGTAGCAGTCCAGTTTTAAAATTGTTCGATCCAGTTCTACCAACAGAATTGCATACAGATGCGAGTATTGAAGGATTTGGAGGAATACTAGTCCAGCGCCAAGAGTGCAACCAAAGCTTACATCCGGTTTACTACGTTAGCTTCAAAACAACTGCCGCGGAAAGAAACTATATTAGCTACGAATTAGAAATGCTCGCAGTAATTAAGTGTGTAAAGAAGTTACGAGGATACTTGCTAGGGATACATTTCGACATTTATACGGACTGTAAAGCATTTAAACAAACGTTGGAGAAACGTGATTTATGTACGAGAGTGGCAAGGTGGGCGTTGTTACTCGAGGAATTCGATTACAACATTCATCACAGAAGCGGAGAGCTGATGAAACATGTAGATGCTTTATCGAGATATCCATCTATATCGCTCGTGAAGGACGGCTTGTTAGAGAAGATACGAAACGCGCAACGGGAAGACGATACGTGTAAAGCAATTTTAAAAGTGTTAGAGCAAAGCGAATACGAAAATTACGTGGCTCGAAACGGTGTATTATATAAACTATTGAATGATGACTATTTAATTGTTATTCCAAAGAAAATGCAAAGTGAAATAATCGCGAACGCGCACGGAGATTGTCACGCCGGTGCTACGAAAATGGAAGGAAAATTACGTCAGGACTATTTTATTCCAAATTTGCGGAAAAAAGTAGCCAATGCTATCAGAAATTGTGTTACGTGTATCTTAGTGTCAAGAAAAAGTGGAAAACAAGAAGGACTCTTAAATCCGATAGATAAGTTGGATGTACCGTTACATACTTTCCACATAGATCATGTCGGCCCGTTAACGTCTACTTCGAAAAACTATAAACACATTTTTGTGGTCGTGGACGCATTTTCGAAATTTGTTTGGTTATATCCGGTAAAATCGACAACTACGAAAGAAGTCTTGGACAAACTAGAAAAACAAAGTGAAATTTTCGGGTGTCCGCACAGAATAATTTCCGATCGGGGTACAGCTTTTACAGCGAATGACTTTGAAAATTATTGTAAAGTGAATAAAATCGTACATATTAAGATAACCACTGGTGTCCCGCGCGGTAATGGACAAGTTGAACGCATAATTCGAACAATAATATCGGTATTAGCAAAACTCACAGTAGAAGAACCCTCAAAATGGTTCCGACACGTCCCGAAGGTGATGAAGCATTTAAACTCAACAGTCTCTCGAAGTACGAATAAAACCCCATTTGAACTTTTATTTGGAGCACAAATGTTTAAACCAGAAGACATCAAATTAAACATGCTGCTAGAGGCGGCACTAATCGAAAGTTTTGAGGAAGAACGAAAGCAGATGAGATTGGAAGCGAGAAACGAAATCACACGTATTCAAGAAGAGAATTGCAGAACTTTCAACAAAAAACGCAAAGCCAGCAAGCAATACAACGAGGGAGACCTAGTTGCCATCAAACGGACTCAGTTTGGAGGTGGACTTAAGTTGCAAGCAAAATTTTTTGGTCCCTATGAAGTGCGCAAAGTCAAGAGATGCAACCGGTACGAGGTTAAGAAAATTGGTAATCATGAAGGCCCAAACGTCACGTCTACAGCAGCGGACCTAATGAAGCCATGGAGCTACGCAGATTCCGGTCAGTCATCTGGGTCAGATGAAGACGATCAGGATAGCCGAATGTAGGAAGCAGTACTTCAGCTGGAAGTACTTCAGTCAAGATCGCCAAGATACCAGCTAGTTACGCAAAGTCAAGTTTAGTCGCTAAGTAAAGAATAGCCAGAGAAGTTGTTAAGAAAAAGAAACGTTAAGTTACAAACGATAAGCTGTAAAGTTAAATTTTATAGAAACACTCTATTATTGAATTAAATCTTACTACTAATTTACTTTGTTTCCTTATCATCCCACATTCATGAAGTAAAGTCTTGCTTATACAAAGTTGTAAAAATTCATGAAATAAAGTCTTTTACTTATACAAAGTTGTAGTAATCCATGAAAAATTTCCATCTCTTAATTTTGTCTGAAAAACACTTCCCGAGCACTCCTGATTCGGTTGGAGCATTATCACAAAAACGTCTTTCTGTCTGTCAGTCTTTTTACAAGATTTCGCAAAAAATACCAGAGTTAGCCATGAAATTTTACAGAGAAGTTTGGTCCTGATGTGGAAATCCTCCGCCAGGTGGCTAAATTATTTATTAAATTTAACTTTTTCAAAACATCGGAAAAACATCGAGGTATCGATGTTTTCAGGACGATGTTTTTTGACATCGATGTCACCTTAAAAAAACATCGATTTTCGATATATCGAGGTTTTATGAACGATGTTGCATCCCTAATGTCACCACAAACTATCGAGTACCATCGATTGCAAATTTGTTATCATGGCAGCAAGCCGATTTTCTAATTTGTACCCCCATAACCAAAATCCAAGACGTATCCACGTCAAAATGATTGACACCATTAACACATTGAACGCCACGTCGCACGAAAACGTGCGACACCTATGTTTCCCAGGGGGCCACGTCGCACATTATTGTGCGACGGCACTAGGTATACTGGGAGCCACGTCGCACGAAAACGGTCATGATTATATAGGATTTTACAATGCCACTGAATTCGGTGGCCTCCGACAAACATTTTCAAGCTTTCAGCTTGGCCCGGGAGCTATTTGTTCATAGTTTTTTGGAGGATATAGGTTGAGGAATTTTTTAAAATTATTTTTGTAAAACAAGCAAAACTATTTCGAAAAAAAAAATCTTATTCATAGAAATAAGTACAAAATAACTTCTGAATTGTAGAAAGGCAGTTATTCTAATTTTTTTGTTTTATTTATGTTACATTTTTCTTTTTATTCATGTTGTTTTTTCATTTGAGAAATTCAACTGAAAGAAAGATAAAATATAGAAAGAAAAGCGAAAGGAAAGAAAAGAAATACATACTGTTTTGAGTGCGAGTATTTTGGGAAGGAAGTAAGGCACAGCTGTGATTTTGAGGACATTGTACGCAGAATGTGGCCGTCCTTTTTAGGGACTTCCGTGTACCTTTACGACCTACAGGGCCATGCGATCAAAAACGAGCGAAACAGAAATCCTTGCAGGACCTGTTGACAGCCCATATTGGTCGAAAAGTTCATTTTGAGTAACAACGAAGCCATTCGTTCACAAAAAGCCACGTGGCCTCCGGGAAAACATTACCGATTTTGCCGTGGCGTTCAATGTGTTAAAACAGTACATAATCTCAATTATCTTGAATTTTCCCCTCGCAACAATAAACATTGGACCAGCAAAAATAACGGAAGAAAATTTTAATATAATTCACATCATAAATCTTACCGATTTAATACAGGCTCACGAAAAACTAATTTCAATCGTCAATTCCAAAATTAATGACTCATCCCCATTAAAACCAAAAATTGAGCACCTCCAAATTAATATAGATTAACAATTAGAAGAACTGAAATCCCGTCGTATTAAAAGGTCCATTAACTGGATAGGTTCCGCCTTGAAGTGGACCGCCGGTAATCCAGACGCATACGACCTAGAATCCCTTATCAACGCGCAAAACCAACTTGTCAAAAATAATGACCAACAGTTAATAATCAATAAAAATATGTTTGATATTGCACATAAAATCATGAAAAATTGTAACCAAATAATGGATAAAGATTTGGCACAAAACATATTCAATAAATTAATATTGATGAAACAGAAAATAGATCAAATAACGGACGCTATTCATTGGGCTAAGAAGGGAATAATAAATTCCAAAAATTTAGACCGAATAGAGTTAAACCAAGTAATTACAGTAATAGAGAATTTACCATATAAAAACGAGGCGGAAGCATTAAATTTCGCAACTCCTTCCGTAGCAATCAAAAACGAATTAATATTTTACATTGTTTCAATTCCTATGACAGAAGAAACCGAATACCGTCGTTTAATCCTTAAAACAACAACAAATAACAAAAAGCAAATTGATTTGAACTACAACAATATATTAACAAGTAAAAACCACTATTATGCAATAAAAAGGACTGTAACACATTTCAAGAAGTAACCATTTGTAAAAGAGATGAATTATTAAAATTACCACCAGAATCATGTATTGTAAAGTTTATCAGAGGAATAGATGCAAACTGTACCAATAAATATAACATTGAAACTGTAATAGAAGAAGTCAGTAACAATCTTATATTTGTAGATAATTTCAAAGGAATATTCAAAAATGAATGTCAAAACGAAACAAAAATATTACATGGAAGTTTTTTAATAAAAAAAATTTTTTTTAAGAAAAGCTTTTATTAAAAAAAATGCACTAAAAAGAAAAAAATAATTTTCTGGACGCTGTGTATCACAAATATAAAAGCTTTTAAAAAGCGAGATAAATGTTTATTTTATTTTTTTATGCTTTATCTCGCTTTTTAAAAGCTTTTATATTTGTGATACACAGCGTCCAGAAAATTATTTTTTTCTTTTTAGTGCATTTTTTTAAATAAAAGCTTTTTTTTTAAAAAAAATTTTTTTATTTTTTTTATTTTGTTCTTTTTTTTTTTATTCAGTAGTTTTTACAATGAATCAGGCTTGCGCCTCTAACATTTTTATCTAATACTTCTAATATTTGACATGATTTCAACTCTTAACCTAAGTGTTGAACTTCCACTTCCAATGTCGTGTGAAGTTTCTGTCTCATCAGGCCTCTCTGGGGTTGGAGCTGTCTCCTGAGTACCTTTTCTTCAGCGATCGTCTGTAGTCCTTGTATAGCTGGTAGGCAAAAGAGATGCCTACCAGTGATGTTAAGATGGTCAGCAGGAGTTTCAGGTCTGTTGAATTAATATCCACCGGGTTGAGGAAGATCGAGTTGACCACTTCTCCGGAGCTTTCTACCTTTTTTGTTTCCGTGTTGCCCATGGTTGGAACTGTTGCTTCTGTTACTATAGGAGGTATCTGTAAGACTGAAGTTTTATTAGTTGTTCTGGTTGGAAATGGCTAGGTCAAGAGGGTCTTTTCGTTTGATTCTTTTATATTTTTCGTTGGTGAGTATAGTTTTCGCTGAGCTGTTGGGGTGATTTTGCAATCGTTGTACGTAATTAGTGCTGGCTACTGTTGCTTCATTTTCCACTGTCCTAATTTCGACGTCGCAAAGCATGTTGCAATTTTTCATATATCTTGGTGCGCCAAGAATTGCTCGAACGATTTTTGTTTGTGCTCGCTCAATTATGTTTATGTTTGATTTTTTAGCTGATCCCCACAATTGTATGCCATATGTTGTTCTTTTTAGTCTTCGAATATATATCCTTACATTTGAGATGTCCTTACAGGCTTTTTAACTTGAGAATCGTATTCAGCGAACCCTAAAACCCACAGAATAGATTTTTTTTCCGGAAAATTTGAGGAGAAGGATAATCGTTATTCTTACAGGACCTTCCGTTATCCTTACAGACTTTTTAATGACAGATTCGGATTCAGCGACCCCAAAAACCCCCAGAATAGATTTTTTTCCGGAATATTTGGAAAAAAGGATAATCACGTTATCCTTACAGGACCTTCCGTTACCCTTACAAGGATGAAGTAGAGAAAATATTGTATTGTCATCGGACTTATATAAGTGTACAAAATTTCAAGTGAATCGGATGAGTGGAAGTGGGTCAAAATTTGATTGCAAGATTTGATCTGACAGACAGACAAACAGACAGACACGAAGGCAAGCTAAATAAAAGCTTTTAAAAATACAAAATTGTTCAAAAGAAATAGGAAATGAAAGATTCACAGCAAGTGAAATACAAAATAATCAACCTCTACCTCCAATTTTTCAGACAAATCTTAAAGAATCCAATGTAAAAATAAATGTAGACAAATTGCACCTTGATAATACAAATCAATTAAAGAAAATGAAACAAATATACACTCATTCAACAATAAATGATATTGTACTATATGGAATAACAACCATAATAATCATATTAATTGTACTAATTGTAATATGGATACAAAAAAGCAAGGTGTCTGTCTCGTAGAGACGGCCAGAAGACGTGGATCAGCCTACAACGATCGCCAATAGATATTTAAGTAAAAAAAGCAAGGTGTCTGTCTCGTAGAGACGGCCAGAAGACGTGGATCCGCCTACAACGGTCGCCAATAAATATTTAAGTAAGAAATTTTAGTGAAAAGGAAATTAAGGAAACAAATTTTTATTTAAAACATAACAAAAGCTATAAGATCAAAAATCTCACAACCCTGAACACAACTATAATGCTGGGAGCGAAATATCGTTCTCTCACTAGTAAAATGCATACTTACATGTGTGTGTGCATCATACCAAAAAGCCACCGCTCGAGGCTTTCATTCATTTTCATGCGAGACCCACAAACCGGGGCCCGATTATGAAATGCGCCGCGCATCGCATTCAAGTTCGATCCGCTTCGCTTTTTCAAAAGCGATCCGCCGCACTTTGGTCTATTATGAAATGCGAAGAAGGCAGAACTTTTTATTCCAATATTTCCAATATGATTTCCATTCAACTGTCAAAAAATTACAAATACAACCACGATAGTTGTTCACAATTAAGAGTGTTAAAAGGATATTTAAGATATTATTCACTTTTGTTATCGAATTAATAGTAAAATATGGAAAGTTCAGGTGCATTTTTATATGCAGAGCTTGAGGAGGTTTCTTCATTAAGAGTAGAAAGGCAGCGTCTGAGAAGTAATTCCTGTCCACTTTTTTTTTTTTTTTTTGGAGTCTACGTTAGGTTGGCCTAGTTGTACTATATGGCCATGTCTGGAAGCCGGCAAGCTGGCGTTATTCTTCCACAGCACTGCACCTGAAATTATGTAGTGTGTAGGTCTTAATGTGTACGAATTTACTAAAAGAAAAAATTCAATGTGTTATATGTCTATTCCATCTTCCCCTTTCCACCCTCTGAAGAGGAGGAAAGAAGCAGAAAAGGCTCAAAAAGCAAAACGATCCCGTCAAACACGCAGGTGTTGTCCGACGATTCCGCAAAAAAAAACCTTTCTCTTTCTTTTTTTTTTTTAAATTAAAAATATCAAAATACAGAGGATCAATTATAGTTCCATATTTGCTACTTTAATAAAGTTAGTCAATTCAGAAAAGGCATCCTCGCGCCTGGAGAGCAAAAGGTCGCTAAGACAGGAGAAGCAATTAAAGAAGCGAAACCCCGGCCTGAGCGAATCGAACCTTTTACAATAAAATATGGCATGGTTACTATCATCAACCGCGTTCCATACCGGGCACATGTCAGTTGGTTCCTCTCGAATCAGATACAAATATTTTCTGTTATACGCATGCCCCGCGAATAGCCTATTCATTAGTTTTATCTGTCGGGACCCCAGTGAGGTCTTCGCGAACCACGGCCTCGTCGTCAGCTCCGGGAAAAATTGCCCGAAAAATCTTCCCTTTGTCGTTATTATGCGTTTGTATTCGTCATTCCATTCATTTCTAAGAATATCCCGGATCTTGCACACACCCTCCTTCACCGAGAGCCCAACCTCAACCGTCACCCCCGCCTCAGCCGCCTCCTTGGCCGCCACGTCAGCCCTTTCATTAATCGCAAACCCCACATGACCCGGCACCCATATGAAGTGGCACAATTCCACCTCCGACTCCTCAATCAGCTTAATTATTTGAGCCACCAGGTAATTCTCCGATTGGTTTCCTCTAAGAAGCACGCAGCCTGATCTGCAAGGGTGAAGATTGCGACCCTTGTCCATCCCGCTCTAGACGCCCACAGAATGGCCGCCTCTATCGCCAACAATTCCGCCGTGAGCGATGACATTTTTTCGCCTATTCTGTATGCGAAGCATTCTTTCGTTGAGTCGTTGTAGACCGCCACGCCCGACTCGCAGTCCTTAACCGATCCGTCAGTGGCGATAATCTCGAACTCTCTTTCCCTGTACTCGTTCAGGCGTTCGAGACATATCTTATTTGCAACCTCACTTCCAATTTCCGATTTCTTTGAGGCCATAGGGGCGAGGATATCCCGCACAAAAACGGACTTTGTACTGTCAACCCTAATGGGTGGCTCCGCGATTCTATCAAAGACATCCCTAAATCTCCGGTAGCAACACCCGTAACTCGAGTCCACCTCCGCTCCGTTTACCAACTCGGAGTACGCGGGCCCATCATATATTCTGAGCTTGATGATTTCCTTTGCCGTTAGTAGAAATGCTCTCTGCTTGGGGGGCAGTTCACATGACAATGCATACAGGACATGGTTCGGAGTTGAAGGGGTACATCCCAGGCTCCTTCTCAAGTGTGAATTCTGAAAGGTCAGTATCTTTTTGTCAATGTATTTAGGGGAATTGCACATTGTTGTTCTTGCACATTCTATTTGTGATCTCACCAGCGACTTGTAAATGTTTAAGGCAGGCCCAGGCGCCAGCCCTCCCCTGACCGAAGTCATCATTCCCAGCGCACTTGAGCTACTTCTGGCCTCACCGACAATCCTCTCATAGTGCTCAGCAAAGGTCAGAGATGAATTGATGTTTCTGCCCAGGAACTTCAAAGATTTCACCTGTCTAATCGCGGTGTTGCCGACCACCACCTTGGTCTTTTTTTTGCTTCCCTTAGCAAAATACATACAATGGGTCTTCTCGAGATTAAAGGACAAATTCAACTCCTGGCATTTCGCAAAGAAGCTACCCGCCTTGCGGGAGAGGTTGCTTACAGACTCCTCAAAATCCCTATCAAATGACAGGATAATAAAGACGTCCGCGTACTGAAAAATTGCCGTCCGGTCATCCTCCAACCTGTGCAGCTCCGCCGTGTACACGTTGAACACCACAGGGCTGATACTTGATCCCTGCGGAAGCCCATCAAACACCCTCACCTGCGCAGCGCCAAGCCTCAGCGTTCTTTCGGAAAAGAAATTCAATATCCACGTGGATATGTCCGTTGGTACGCCCATTTGGATGAACGCACTCTCCAACCTTCCCAGCAGCACGCAGTCATACGCCTTGTCGGGATCCAGCGACATCATGACAACCTTGCATCCAGCAGCTTTTTTAACCGCTACCAGGTGTGTCACGGCATTAATGCACATGTTGGCGGATCTATTCCTCCTGTACGCATAAGAGCGCGGAGGCACCAAGGAACCGTCACTCAGAAATCTTGTCAATCTCTCCTTGATCATTAGATTGATGGTTTTTACCAGTACCGATATCAGTGAGACGGGGCGAAAATTCCTAAAATCGCTAAGGTCCCTACCTCTCTTTGGAATTGGGACGATTCTTATGACCCTCCATTCTTCCGGGATGGTGTTATTTACCCAACACGAATTCATGGCGGCAAGCAGGTTTTCCTGGTTTCTCTCAGACAGTGCTCTCAACATGTCATATCTAACCCCGTCAACCCCAGCCGCGGTAGCCCTTGACTTCCTGGACAGGACCGACATGAACTCCTCACGCGAAAAAGCCCTTGCTTCGCGTCTAACCGGACAAGACTTCTCCGGGGCATCCGACGCCGACGCAATGTGACCCTTTATGTAGTTTAAATATTGCTGGTTGTCTCCATGTTCCCAAGTCTGGGCTCCAGACTTGTTCATCACTACGCCCTTGCATCTTCGAACGTACGTCCAGAACTCCTGACTTCCCGTGGATGCACTAAGGTGCGCCAAGTACCTCTCGCGCTCCTCCCTCTTTGCTCTGTCCTTGTTGAAGGTCCAATCCCTCCTGGCCAATCTAAATGCGTTATAATTCACAACAGACGGGTTCGCACAGAACTTCTGGCGCGCAGCCTGCATGCACCTGAACAACCTTGCCAGGGAGTCATTCCACCATTTTTTCGGGATCCATTTTCCCATCGGGTTCACGCGTACCCAGGCGTCAGAGATTGCCCCCCCCCCCCCCCCACGGGCAACCTCCTCCACGGTAGAGCCAAGGCTCAGCTCCGATTCCTGTCCACTTGATCTTCCCAATAACGAGTAAGGAAACATTGTTCAGTTTTTAAATATTTCTTTATTTTTTACATTATTGTAGATTTGTAAAATTATTTCGGCTTTCCAAAGAGGCTTTTATATATGTTTTGGAGGAATTAAAGGAGCAATTCAAGCCACATAAGAGCGGAGGGTTACCTGTAATATTGAAGCTAGCAGCAACTCTAAGATTCGTAGGGGAAGGATCTCATCAAAAGGGCGTTGGACAAGATTTTCACATCTTCGCCTTATATTGCGGGGCATTCAGAATTCCTCTTGCAATTCCCTCATTTGCTTTCATAAAATCAAGCAATGCAGAGAATTGCTCCTTATTTGTTTTATGTGTACTCTTAAAGCATATAGATAATATATAGAACATTTTTAAATCATATTTGCAATGATAACTCTACTTACATCTTTAAAATGCCTCATTTTAAAATATCAAATCCGCCGCCACAACCTACACAAATCCGCCAAGAAATAGTTATCGCATATGACAGCTTGTTGTTTCGCTTTTAGTCCACCGCGCTTTTGATAATATGGGAAATGCGAACTAAAGTAAGGCGAAAACGGATTCTAGAGTACCAAAATAAGAATGCGCTCCCAAATGCGATGCGCGGCGCATTTCATAATCGGGCCCCCGCTTTGAACAAGAAGCGAAAGCTTAAATAGAAATCAATTTCGTCCCCAAGAACGAGAGTCGGAAACCACAGCAAACGATTTTGCCGTTAAGAGCGACACTTTTCAGAGCGAAAAGAACGAAATAACATGTCATTCAATACATCAGATTCAATACACATAAAGGAGAAGCATAAAAAGAGTATAAATGTGAAATCTGTACTACAAGCAGCAAACACAGCATAACAGCGGCAGTGAAAATTTAGATTTTGATTCTTAAAAAGATAATTGAACATAGTTTAACATAACAAAATACCCTAAACAATGCTTTAATGTAGGCCGGATCTTATAACACAGTTTCTGTTCGGATGTCACCACAAACTTTCGAGTTTCATCGATTGCAAATTTGTTATCATGGCAGCAAGCCGATTTTCTAATTTGTACCCCCATAACCCAAATCCAAGACGTATCCACGTCAAAATTTAGTGAAAAGTAAACTAAAGAAACAATTTGATTGACCGTAATGCTACGTTTACGGGATGTGCCTTTCCATTTGGTGAATTTCGGCATCTTGTACCTAAAAATCAAATTTCATTTGCAACACAACGAACAAATGTTTAATTCTGAAATGTTATAGGGCATTTTCATAAATGTACTCGGAAGTTGCGCAATTGCACATTTTCTTCCATCTCCCCGTAATACTTAGTTTTTCAGTAATTTGCGAAAGTAAACTAACTAAACGAATAACATATAACTGGGTTTATTATTATCAAAATCTTTTGTGTTATTTGCAGAACTTGCATACATGAAAACGCCCATAGATGAAAAACAAATAAAAATCAAAATAAAATAAAATTACACGATAAAAACAACAAAACCATTTCAATTTACAGCAACTAAAATCTTAAACACAATCCGCCGGCTCACACAACTCGTATACAGAAATTAAAGGAAACACTGGGCAATCAAGAGAAACAATCAAGTAAAATGAATTTCCAGAACCAGAACAACCCCTATAGAGAAGAGAAACAATCAAGAGTAAAAGCTTTCACTCAACCTCAACATACTTCGTCGTGTTCTCTTTCCTGTGCCTCTTCCAAATATTCAATACCACAAAGAAAACATAACAAGAGTATAGATGTGAAATCTGTACTACAAGCAGCAAACACAGCATAACAGCGGCAGTGAAAATTTAGATTTTGATTCTTAAAAAAAAAATTTTCTAAAAAAAATAAAACCGACTTTAAAAAAAAAACTGAAAAGAGAAAAAAGCACTAAAAAGAAAAAAATAATTTCAAACTATGTCCATTAATAGCGTATTTTTTTTCAAGTCTCTAGCTCAATCCGCAATCCGCGCCACAGACAGACAGACAGACAGACAGACGGACAGACGGATAGACAGACGGACATGGAAAATTCAATTTTTTTTTATCATTCTAAACACACTGGTGTAATTCATTTTTGTGTGTGATGAAGGGATCTTGGCGTTACAAACGGTAAGGCAAAGTTAATATACCCTTTGGTTTCACCATACGGGTATAAACATAACAAAAGCTATAATTGCCAATCTGGCAATTATTGAAAACCTGTATGGTGATATTGGTATCTTAATTTGAGCATTTGTACCACAATTACACTTTGAAGTCGAACTTTCCAATAAGATTTTTTAAAATTTATTCCAATCGAATTTTGATGTATGGAAGTTTTATGTAGAATCATATCCTAAATAATTTTTGTTCTTGGACTTTTTTGATAAGATGCACCGTTTTTGAGATATTCGGAAAAAACATTTTCGTTTGTATGGGGGGTACCCCCCCTAATGGTCCATTTTTGCCCACGAATGAACCGGGGTCCAACCAGGAACTTTCTCTACAACTTTCTCTTTGGGATGACCAAAATCGGTCAACCCAGTAAAAAGTTAGGCGTGAACATACATAAAAAAAAAAAAATATTCAGGTGGAATTGAGAACCTTTTCCTTTTTGGAAGTCGGTTAAAAAAGATAATTGAACATAGTTTAACATAACAAAATACCCTAAACAATGCTTTAATGTAGGCCGGATCTTATCACACAGTTTCTGTTCGGATGTCACCTAGGGATGCAACATCGTTCATAAAACCTCGATATATCGAAAATCGATGTTTTTTTTAAGGCGACATCGATGTCAAAAAACATCGTCCTGAAAACATCGATACCTACATGTTTTTCCGATGTTTTGAAAAAGTTAAATTTAATAAATAATTTAGCCACCCACCTGGCGGATGCTGTATTGTAGGTGGAGTGCACCCAGATATTCGCAAAAAACTATTTGTTTTGAAATACCAGCATATCTTCATAACGGCTTGAGATACAGAGTTCTATTAAAACACATAAATGTAGCAAATTTTATTGTCTCCAAGTTTTGTAATACATAAGACTACTGGAAAATGGTTAGTTTCGGAATAAATCGCAAAACGAAATCGTAGTTTTTAAAAAGCCGCCGTTTTGGTTACTTCCGGTGAACGGATTTCTACATCAGGACCAAACTTTTCTGTAAAATTTCATGGCTAGCTCTGGTATTTTTTGCGAAATCTTGTAGAAAGATGAAACCGAAAATTAATACCCAATTTAAACAAGTCTTTGATTGGCTATATTAAATCTATCTAAAAACTAGTCCCTCTAATCCTAAAATTAGTTTTTCTACTAATTTTATGAAGAGTAATGTTCTAACATCGTAGATAGCAACATCGATACCTCGATATATCGGCCTGTTCCACATCGAGGTTAAAACTCGATATTTTTCAACGATACCTCGATGTTTTGCAAACATTGGCATCCCTAATGTCACCACAAACTATCGAGTATCATCGATTGCAAATTTGTTATCATGGCAGCAAGCCGGTTTTCTAATTTGTACCCCCATAACCAAAATCCAAGACGTATCCACGTCAAAAACAGAAATTATAAAATCCTAAATATTGTACCACAAAATTTACAGGAAGAAATCCAATTAAATTAAAAACAAACCCTTTTTGAGGACAAGAAGATTTAAGGAGGGAGGAGTTAAATATATATTTTGTTAACATTTATCTGTTTCATTTATCTTTTTCAGATCCTACTGTAAAATCACTCTTTCATAACTCATGTTTTTGTGACTAATATCTTTAAACCATGAGAATCATCTATTAATCATATATATATATATGTAAATCTACAGATTTGCAGGTGGCCATTTGACACCTAAATAAAATACTTATCAATCAGATCACCCTTTGTCCTGAAATATTATAAAAGTCTAGGTTAAGATAAATAATGTATCATTTTGTACGGTAACCTGACTGAATATAGTCAAACTGGGCATCGCTCCCGGCATATGATCAAAATAAAGTTAACTTCTTTAAATTATTGTTTGATTTCAATTAGTGGTGGACATAGTCCACAAAATTGTTTAATTTATTTGATTCAACGCTAAAAGAAATCTTAACTATAAAAAGGGTGATCCAATAAGAGCCTCCTATTTTTTTTTAAATAAAACATAATATATTGAGGAAAATCTTTATTTAAGTTGTTAGTTTGGTTTATGCTATTTAATGTATAAAGGTAATTTTCTTCAAATGTTGCCCACGACTAACTCTTAAATGGTCCATTCTGTGGGTCCAATTTTCGACCACTCTTTCGAGCATACCGGTCGATATTCCGCGAATCGTTTGTATGGGGGGTACCCCCCCTAATGGTCCATTTTTGCCCACGAACGAACCGGGGTCCAACCAGGAACTTTCTCTACAACTTTCTCTTTGGGATGACCAAAATCGGTCAACCCAGTAAAAAGTTAGGCGTGAACATACATAAAAAAAAAAAATATTCAGGTGGAATTGAGAACCTTTTCCTTTTTGGAAGTCGGTTAAAAAAGATAATTGAACATAGTTTAACATAACAAAATACCCTAAACAATGCTTTAATGTAGGCCGGATCTTATCACACAGTTTCTGTTCGGATGTCACCTAGGGATGCAACATCGTTCATAAAACCTCGATATATCGAAAATCGATGTTTTTTTTAAGGCGACATCGATGTCAAAAAACATCGTCCTGAAAACATCGATACCTACATGTTTTTCCGATGTTTTGAAAAAGTTAAATTTAATAAATAATTTAGCCACCCACCTGGCGGATGCTGTATTGTAGGTGGAGTGCACCCAGATATTCGCAAAAAACTATTTGTTTTGAAATACCAGCATATCTTCATAACGGCTTGAGATACAGAGTTCTATTAAAACACATAAATGTAGCAAATTTTATTGTCTCCAAGTTTTGTAATACATAAGACTACTGGAAAATGGTTAGTTTCGGAATAAATCGCAAAACGAAATCGTAGTTTTTAAAAAGCCGCCGTTTTGGTTACTTCCGGTGAACGGATTTCTACATCAGGACCAAACTTTTCTGTAAAATTTCATGGCTAGCTCTGGTATTTTTTGCGAAATCTTGTAGAAAGATGAAACCGAAAATTAATACCCAATTTAAACAAGTCTTTGATTGGCTATATTAAATCGATCTAAAAACTAGTCCCTCTAATCCTAAAATTAGTTTTTCTACTAATTTTATGAAGAGTAATGTTCTAACATCGTAGATAGCAACATCGATACCTCGATATATCGGCCTGTTCCACATCGAGGTTAAAACTCGATATTTTTCAACGATACCTCGATGTTTTGCAAACATTGGCATCCCTAATGTCACCACAAACTATCGAGTATCATCGATTGCAAATTTGTTATCATGGCAGCAAGCCGGTTTTCTAATTTGTACCCCCATAACCAAAATCCAAGACGTATCCACGTCAAAAACAGAAATTATAAAATCCTAAATATTGTACCACAAAATTTACAGGAAGAAATCCAATTAAATTAAAAACAAACCCTTTTTGAGGACAAGAAGATTTAAGGAGGGAGGAGTTAAATATATATTTTGTTAACATTTATCTGTTTCATTTATCTTTTTCAGATCCTACTGTAAAATCACTCTTTCATAACTCATGTTTTTGTGACTAATATCTTTAAACCATGAGAATCATCTATTAATCATATATATATATGTAAATCTACAGATTTGCAGGTGGCCATTTGACACCTAAATAAAATACTTATCAATCAGATCACCCTTTGTCCTGAAATATTATAAAAGTCTAGGTTAAGATAAATAATGTATCATTTTGTACGGTAACCTGACTGAATATAGTCAAACTGGGCATCGCTCCCGGCATATGATCAAAATAAAGTTAACTTCTTTAAATTATTGTTTGATTTCAATTAGTGGTGGACATAGTCCACAAAATTGTTTAATTTATTTGATTCAACGCTAAAAGAAATCTTAACTATAAAAAGGGTGATCCAATAAGAGCCTCCTATTTTTTTTTAAATAAAACATAATATATTGAGGAAAATCTTTATTTAAGTTGTTAGTTTGGTTTATGCTATTTAATGTATAAAGGTAATTTTCTTCAAATGTTGCCCACGACTAACTCTTAAATGGTCCATTCTGTGGGTCCAATTTTCGACCACTCTTTCGAGCATACCGGTCGATATTCCGCGAATAGCACGGGTTGTGTTTGCTTCCAAAGCTGTGGTCGTTCCGGGTTTATCGACGTAAACAAGAGATTTCACATATCCCTATAGAAAGTATTCCAATGGTGTCAGATCACAAGATCTCGGTGGCCAATTGACAGGACCACTTCTTGAGATGAAGTTTTCATCGAATGTTTCCTTCAAAAATATAACGATTGTATCGTTAGATGTATGACACTGAATACTGAACACAAACGTCATATAGACAAGCCAGTTGACACATAAGAACTACCAAAACAAGCCTATTGGAAAAAGTACCTCCAATTGGATCACCCTTTAGATATAAAAAAGTAGAAAAATTTATATACAGTGTGACCTCGGTAATCGCAACTATAATAGACAGAGCCTGTTGCAATAACCGAGTCTTTAAACCATGAGAATCATCTATCTATATATATAAAATCGTTTAACCTGACTGAGTGACTGACTCATCAACGCCCAGCCCAAACCCCTGAAGCTAGGGACTTGAAACTTTCACAATATGTCCCAACCATCGCGTAGGCGCTCACTAAGGCCGGGTTTTCCGAAATTTTACTCCTAAAGGGGTTTGGGTGTTTTTAAACCGTGATTTTCGCCATGAATCCTGCTCAATAGGAGACTGAAAAGTTTCACTCCGGGGTTTTCGGGGTCGTTGATCACTAATCCGTTGTTAGATTTTCAAAACTCGAAACGGAAGGCCCTGTAAAGTAGGGCGGAACGAACTTGGGGATTTTTTTTTGTTTTTTGAAAATTTAATTTCTAATAGCGAGAGAAACTTGCCTTTTGGACTTCTAATAACTGGTGTAAAATTTGATTACCATCGAAAAATTTCTTGCGGTGCCCCAAACGCCTTTAATTTTGTTTACACGATTTTATGAAATTTGTATGCAAATCTTCGCTTCTTTTGGCCGTTATACATATACAAACATACCATAATCATAGTAGTACCAAAATAACCCAGAACTCACCACGGGGAGGTGTTTGCATTTCGAGTTCCACCCGTTCCCACCCTGCCACCCGACCATTGGGAACGGATTTATTGATAATTGTTCCATCTATTGGCCGTCTTTAGTACGGTAATCGGCTTTAGTGTGAAAAGCGGGCATTATCTTCCGGGACTCCAATCTAGCTCGTATGAACCCATCTCTGGCCACACTACCGCAGACAGCTGCAGATGCTTCTGTGACTAGCTTGATGAATCTCTCCACTGCCTGAGTATGGCATGGAAAGCGTGGGAACTGCACGTGCGGGACCTCGTCATTTGCGTTTTGTACGAGTAGTTGGAGGTCCTCATCAGAGATTTCAAACGTTAGAAGTGTCACTTCGCAATTTTGCCAGCTGATTAGGTCGATGTAATCTTGAGCTTCAAAGTTTAATTTTGGGATTACAAATGTGCGAATTGTTCTTTTCTTCGTTCTTGCTTTTAAGATTCTCCGCAACCCTAGTTGTCTTATATGCAAACGATCGTCAGTCAACATGGACAAAAGGATGTTCTCAGGGTGACCGAAATAGCCATTTCGTTGGATGACGGGGTCAACGATTAATTTTAAATCCTTGCTGAGATAGCGAGAGGAATAAATTGTTCGAAACAAGTGCTTAGAACCGTCTTTGCACAAGGGACTAGATTTTATGTCGAACCACATTGGGGCGTAAACTTTCATAACTTATTCCACCAATATTTTAAGAATTTTTATTGGATTTTCACTGCCAACGTGTAGGCGTAGAAGTCGGTTAGCTGCTGTTAGCCATCGTGAATACGAAAGTCGGCCTGGATTTCTCATGGACAAACTCAATGGACAGTTAGTTACCCGTTGCGATTGCATGGCACATCTCTAATAGATATTTTTGATCGGTGCTAAGATCTGTAACGTCTACCAAAGGCAAGTCAACTTCAATTTTCTCGAATTTTATAACTGGGAGTTTCTCACAATCGTCTAACAGTTTACCTATACGTCCCAAAAACCTCTGAGTACCGATTTTCTTCAAAATTCTCAGAACAGTTTTGGAGAAAAGTGACTTAAATTCAACTCCTCTGGGGCACCTCAAAATGTTATTTGATTTTTACAAAAAAATTAACAGTTATTCCAGAGATCTAATGGCAACTTTTCCGCACTATTAGATATTCATCGGTAGCAATTTTTTTTTCGTTCCACCATACTGTAAGGATATCGCAAATATCTTTTTTCCGGAGAAAAATTGGTATTAGGGGGTTTTCGGGGTCGCTGATCACGAATCCTGTGTTAGATTTTCGAAATTAGAAGCTGAAGGTTTCCATTTTTTCCGGGGAAAAATGACATTTGGGAGTTTTCGGGGTCGCTGATCACGAATCGGGTATTAGATTTTCAAAACTCGAAACGGAAGGTCCAGTATGGATAACGCAAATATCCTTTTTTGCATTAGAGGGTTTTCGGGGTCTTTTCGGGGTCGCTGATCTCGAATCTGGGTTAGATTTTCGAAATTAGAAACGGAAAGTCCTGTAAGGATAACGCAAATATCATTTTTCCCATTTTTTCGGGGAAAAATGGCATTAGGGGGTTTTCGGGGGTCGCTGATCACGAATCCGGTGTTAGATTTTAAAAATTCAAAACCGAAGTTCCTATAAGGATAACGCAAATATCCTTTTTCCCGTTTTTCCCGGGGAAAAATGGCATTAGGGGGTTTTCGGGGTCGCTGATCATGAATCCGGTGTTAGATTTTCAAATTTGGAAAATAAAGGTTCTGTAAGGATAACGCAAATATCCTTTTTCCCATTTTCCGGGGAAAAATTGTATTAGGGGATTTTCGAGGCCGCTGATCACGAATCTGGTGTTAGATTTTCGAAATTCGAAACGGAAGGTCCTGTAAGGATAACGCAAATATCCTTTTCCCCATTTTTCCCGGGAAAAATGGCATTAGGGGGTTTTCGGGGTCGCTGATCGCAAATCCAGTGTTAGATTTTCAAAACTCGAAACGGAAGGTCCTGTATGAATAACGCAAATATCCTTTTCCCCATTTTAACCGGGAAAAATGGCATTAGGGGGTATTCGGGGTCGCTGATCACGAATCCGGGTTAGATTTTCCAAACTCGAAACTGAAGGTCCTGTAAGGATAACGCAAATATCCTTTTTTGCATGAGAGGGTTTTCGGGGTCGCTGATCACGAATCCTGTGTTAGATTTTTGAAATTAGAAGCTGAAGGTCCTGTAAGGATGACACAAATATCCTTTTCCCCATTGTTCCCGGGGGAAAATAACATTAGGGGATTTTCCTAATGTTATTTTCCCCCGGGAACAATGGGGAAAAGGATATTCGCTGATCACGAATCCGGGTTAGATTTTCCAAATTAGAAACGGAAGGTCCTGTAAGGATAACGCAAATATCCTTTTCCCCATTGTTCCCGGGGAAAAATAACATTAGGGGGTTTTCGGGGTCGCTGATCGCAAATCCAGTGTTAGATTTTCAAAACTCGAAACGAAAGGTCCTGTATGAATAACGCAAATATCCTTTTCCCCATTTTAACCGGGAAAATGGCATTAGGGGGTTTTCGAGGTCGCTTATCACGCCAGGATTTTCGAAATTGGAAAATAAAGTTCCTGTAAGGATAACGCAAATATCGGGGTCGCTGATCACATAAAAATGATCTGTGATCGCGTAACGCCCTAACGCCAGTCTTCCCAAGGAATAATTGCAAAAAGGATATTCGCATTATCCTTACAGGACCTTCCGTTTCCAATTTCGAAAATGTAACACCGGATTCGTGATCAGCGACCTCGAAAATCCCCTAATACAATTTTTCCACGGAAAAATTGATATGTCATCCGAAAACCGACAAGTTCAAAAGTAGAATCATTATTTATTAGTCTTTCCCTTGGTGCTGAAAACATCTTGGTAGGAACATTATACTGTCCTCCTCCGGTAGTTTCAGTTGAAGTTCTTAACGATATTATCTTGGAATTAAGCCCGAAACATAGCCATACAATTCTAGAAGGCGATTTTAATATTAATCTACTTAATGTCAACAAATTAAGTTCTTATTTAATTGATACTTTGGATATGTACGGTCTGTCTGTTGTTAATAAACTACCAACGCGATTTGGTTCTGAGAATCCCTCACTCCTTGATCTTTTAATTGTAAGTGATCTGGATAAAGTCGTTTTCCAAAATCAATTTTAAATTCGTGGTATCTCAGATCACGATGTCGTCTATCTCACATACAACGTTACTTGTAGCAAATCAACTATTAAAAAGAAAGTTGCTTTCCGGGATCTAAAAAATATAAATGAACAAGTCTTGCTCCTTGAGTCGTCGCTGTTGCCATGGTAATTACTTACCTTTTTGATAGATTTGCGCCGCTAAAAGAACGGATTATTAAAAATTCGGGTTGTCCATGGGTTGACAAGGGGATTCTCAGACTACTGGCTGAAAGAGATTATTTATATGGTAGGTGGAAAGTTGCACAACATACTGAAACTTGGGAATTATTCAGAAAGGCTAGAAATTATACTAAATCAGCTATTCGAAACGCTAAAAAGCATTATTATGCCAACAAGCTTAAACCAGATTTCCCTCCAGCAGTATTGTGGAAGGAACTTAATTCTCTTGATTTTCGAGGTAATGCGGAAATCGACACCTCTTCATTCGATGCCAATGATTTAAATAAGCATTTTGCTGGATCAATCTCCGATAATCTTATTTCTTCAGATACTTTTAATGTACCAATGGTTAGGGATGATTTAAGATCGAACGAGTTTAGTTTTAAAGCAGTTAGCGAGTATGACGTAGCTGTTGCCTTTAGTAAATGCACGTCCAAAGCTCAGGGTTGTGATGGTATTAATGTCCAATTTGTAAAAAAGCTTTTACCATCGATTTTGAAGTATCTTACTTATATCTTTAACGTTTGTATATCTTCTTCAACCTTTCCCAAAAGCTGGAAAAATGCCATCATAACTCCCATACCCAAAAAAACTAAAATTTCATCTTTGTCTGACTTTAGACCCATCAGCCTGCTACCGTGCCTAGGAAAGATATTTGAGCGACTTTTATGCGATCAAATAAAGGACTACTTAAGGGGCTTTTGAGCACGTGCCAATCCGGGTTTAGATCTGATCATAGCTGAACTTCAGCGTTGCTAAAAGTGGTAGCGGATTTAACAAAACATATGGATAGAGAAGAGATAGTTGTTTTAGGTTTGTTAGATTTCTCCAAAGCTTTCGACACTGTTAATCATGAAATGTTACTCCGTAAACTTTGGACTAATTTTAACTTTAATATTTGTGCCACGAACCTCATACGCAGTTTTATAAAGAGTCGTAGTCATATGACCAAAATCAGTAATACAGTTTCGAACTCTCTTCCAATACTGAGAGGTGTGCCTCAGGGGTCAATCTTAGGGCCTCTTCTATTTAGCATTTATATTAATGACTTACCTGGGGTGGTGAAATATGCATCTATTCATCTGTTTGCTGACGATGTACAAAATTATATGCATTCGCGCTTAAGGTTGATAGAAAACTGTATTGTTGATTTTAATAGTGATCTAGCATCTATTCATAAGTGGGCCGAAACTAATTGTCTAATTATTAACCCCGCTAAATCGCAGGCCATGATTGTGTACTATAATGATTTAGATATGTCTTACTTTCCCCCGGTTATGCTAAATTCTGTTGTAATCCCTTATGTTAAAAAGGTACGGAATCTTGGTCTCGTCATGAATAATACGCTCACCTGGACGAATCATGTGAACTATGTAACTAGTAGAACTTATGGTAGCCTTAGAAGATTGTGGGCATTTGCTCGGTTTTTGCCTTTGGACGTAAAAATGAAGCTTGTCAAATCATTGCTTGTGCCTATTTTTATGTATGGTATTGAAGTTTACGGTCATCTAGATTATAGCTCTATGAATAAACTTAAGATTTGTTTTAACTCTTGTGTCCGCTTTATTTACAATTTAAGAAAGTATGACCATATATCTAAGTTTGTAATTGCTACTATTGGTATAAAATTCACTCAACTTGTCGATTTTCGGATAGTTCTAACTCTTTTTAAGATTGTAAAGCAGCCTAATTTTCTAGGATACCTTAAGTCGGAACTTATCTTTCCCCAATCGTCAAGGACTCAGAGTCTGATCGTCCCACATCACAGTTCAAAGCAACATCAGTTATCCTTCTTTGTTCGCAGCGTTCAACTTTGGAATTCACTTCTATTAAACATTAGACTTATTAACCGGTACTCTTCCTTCAAAATCCAACTTTTTAATCACCTGCAGAAATCCCCGTAAGCATATTCCATGTGTTAATTGTATTGAATTTTTTATTTTATTATTATACTTTTCTTTAAGATATTTGTTATTACTTTATTATTAATTTTTTTTTCTTTCTCGGTTTGCTCTTTTTTTTATATTCATTTTTTTTCTATTACTTGATTTTTTTTTCTTTTAATTTTGCATTTTCTTAAGTATTTTCTACCATGTACGGCGAAAGGGATTTATCCTATTGTATATTGCGAATAAACTAGAATTATTATTATTATTAACAATGGGAAAAAGGATATTTGCGTTTCCTTACAGGACCTTCTGTTTCGAATTTTGAAATTCCAACACCGGATTCGTGATCAGCGAACCCGAAAACCCCCTAATGCTATATTTCCAAAAGAAAAAGCCCCTTGGTTTTAATTGGCTAATTTGTTTAACAAAAAATGTCTTCCTCAAAAAAGCTTTTCCAAGAAATTCTTTATGTAAAACTCTTGTAAACAGCTTGACCTCTTTTCATTCTGATTGAAGACGTCAAACGTACCGGTCTGGATTGGATTTTTTAACCGACTTCCAAAAAGGAAAAGGTTCTCAATTCCACCTGAATATTTTTTTTATGTATGTTCACGCCTAACTTTTTACTGGGTGGACCGATTTTGGTCATCCCAAAGAGAAAGTTGTAGAGAAAGTTCCTGGTTGGGCCCTGGTTCATTCATGGGCAAAAATGGACCATTAGGGGGTGTACCCCCCATACAAACGAAAACGTTTTTTCCGAATTTCTCAAAAACGGTGCATCTTATCAAAAAAGTCTAAGAACAAAAGTTATTTAGAATATGATTCTACATAAAACTCCCATACATCAAAATCCGATTGGAATAAATTTTAAAAAATCTGATTGGAAAGTTCGACTTCAAAGTGTAATTTTGGTACAAATGCTCAAATTAAGATACCAATATCACCATACAGGTTTTCAATAATTGCCAGATTGGCAATTATAGCTTTTGTTATGTTTTTACGTTGTGTTCAGTACAACACAAGGAAGGTTCTTTTATACCTACCCCTTCAAACCCCTCCCTGCTTGGGATATCGAGTAAAATTCTTTGTATTGTATTCAGTACAATATCTGGAAGATTCTTTTATATATTTCTCATCTGCGGACTTATCCCCTCAAACCCTTTGTAATTTTACCTATATTAAAAATTGAAACTAAAAACGTTCGAAATAAAAAAAAATTTTCTAAAAAAAATAAAACCGACTTTAAAAAAAAACCGAAAAGAGAAAAAAGCACTAAAAAGAAAAAAATAATTTCGAACTATGTCCATTAATAGCGTATTTAAAATTCGGCTTTTTTGGAGTGGCGTTAAATTTGCAACTAAAATAAATTACATACTTTCTAACCCTTAAGGCTAATCGTTTACATACTTTCCAAAAATCGACTCCAAAAATTTTGTTGTCAAACAGATTAACTATAGACACGGCTCTTAGAAGCACCAAAACTAAGTTCTTTTATGTCCCAAATTGGATTCCCTATTTTTAAGCAATCGCTATAAAAAAGCCCACTGTCTCATATGTTACTATTTTTTGTAGAAATCTATCCTATTTTTTGTCTCCATGTACAAATTGATTTTGTGCGAAACTTGACAATAGAAATTTTACAACGATTTTATTTAGTGTAAATTTAACGCCACTCCAAAAAATCCGAATTTTAAATACGCTATTAATGGACATAGTTCGAAATTATTTTTTTCTTTTTAGTGCTTTTTTCTCTTTTCGGTTTTTTTTTAAAGTCGGTTTTATTTTTTTTAGAAAATTTTATTGTCAATACTTTGTTCGAATTGCGTTGAATTACAAAACTACGGTTTCGATATTTAATCCTTCACCCCTAAACATGACACTCGAATCTCTTAATGTTAATGGCGAAATGGTGCCTCATAAAATTGTTTCCATCACAGGTGATGGAGCCTGTCTTTTCCGAACTCTCTCATACCTCATATTTGATACTGACGTACTGGCAGCAGAGCTGCGCGAGTTAATCGTGGAGCATGTGGTGGACAACTGGGTGGAGTTCTATATAATGTCCCATAACAGCGAGGGGAACAACTACTCCAGCTCTAACGAATACTTTTCTGACATGTCCCGACCCTTTACTTATGGCGATTTTTGCGAATTGGTGGCGGCTGGGCAACTGTTCAAATGGTCTGCTATATGAGAGGTTCGGTACTGAATGTCACCCAGTGAAGAGAATACGTTTTACGCAAGATCTCTCTTGGGGCCATTTCGATGCGTGATTCGCGGACAATTTATCGTGAACAATTTATCGTAAAACAATTTATCGTGAACAATTTATCGTAAAACAATTTATCGTAAGAACAATTTATCGTAAGAACAATTTATCGTAAGAACAATTTATCGTAAAACAATTTATCGTACAACAATTTATCGTAAGACAATTTATCGTAAACATTTTGTCGTAAGGAATATTATTTTTACAAATTCGGGCCCGAATAATAATTATATATATATAATATATATTATAATATATAATATATATTATAATATATAATAATGTATATTATAATAATTATATATATTATAATATCAGTGTTGTTCCTCTACGCGTAGACTTTAATCGTCTACACTTCAGTGTAGACAATAGATTTGGCGTAGACAATGTCGACTTTGGCGTAGACAATGTCGACTGCGTAGACAATGTAGACTTTCTCATATCTGTCAAAACAAAGTCATCAGTGAGTCATATATTCTCAAAGCCGAAATCGACTGACCTTTGAAAGGTCTAAAAAACTACTCCATATTTATTATTCTTGGCGAAAAAATGATAATTTATATTACGAAGAAGACAATGATTCTGATTATGTTTGATTTATGTACAATACATATAAGCGCAAAAAATTAATTCTTGAATTAGTTTTGGTAGGTTTTTTTTAATATTTTTTATATTAGGGGTATTTGATTTACTTTATTTGATTTGAATGACTTCCGTATAGATTTCCGTCTATCTGTAAATACGATGACTCTCAACGGAATTAAGCTAAAGACTAGTGTTTTTCGAAAAAATTAAACAGATATTCTTAAATGAGCAAAGCCATCCCATACAAATGAATCAGTTTTTTAAATAAACGGTTCGTTATATAGAAAAATGTGTAAAGCAAAAAGATTTTAGAATTCAATGTGATTTCAATTGCAAAAATTAAAAAAAAAGCCGCTTAGATTGCATGAAAAGAATTAGAATTGCCACTAAAGTTTGCTCTGAAGTTCTCCATTACAGCATTTGGCGATTGCTTCCTGGAAATTGTGCTTTATTATGTTAAAATTGATTGAAGAAAATGAGATTTTAAAACTAAATCAGCTATCCTTTATTTTATTGATTGTCTACATTGTCTACGCGTAGAGAATAGACCATTGTCTACAGTAATAGTCTACGCGTAGACAATGGTGTAGTCTACACCACGTAGACTCCGCGGCACAACACTGTATAATATATAATATACTATATATATTTTATTAGGGTGGATCGCGGCTCGAACAAAAAAAATAAATGTGGCAATGTGAACAGCGGGGGGTATGGAAAAGATGTGAATATATGTTAAAATGAAATTTGGAAAATTTCAGATCGATTGGAGGTCATTTTCAGTTTCCGCTTTTCATTTGAAATTTTGAAAATCTGCCTTAAACTAAAAATTCCAACTTTCACTAAAACCAAGGAGGATTTCCAAAAAAGCTTGAATTAGTTCACAAATAACAAAAAAAAAAACCAAAAACAAAAAAATATTAAAGAAATTAAAACAAAAAAAAATTGAAAAAATTAAAACAAAATAAAATTTTGAAAAAAAATTAATCAAAAAAAATTACAAAAAAAAAATAAAACAAAAAAAAATTAAAATACAAAAATGATTTCGAATTACAAATGCCTCTACGCAGAAATCTGGGTGATCACAGCAAAAGTGATTAGCGAAAATTTGTAAAATAAATAGAAATTCACCTAGCGCATACACACTGTTATGCCAAATTTTTAAACGAAAAGCGGAAACTGAAGATGACCTCCGATCGAGCTGAAACTTTCCACAATTTGTTTTGATATCAATTCACAACTTTTCCACCCTCCCCGTTTCCGAAATCCGAGAAAAAAGAAAAAGAAAATATATATATATATATATGTGTGTGTGTGTGTATATATATATAACGTAAACATTTTCGGGCGCCCGAATTTGTAAAAATAATATTCCTTACGATAAATTGTCTTACGATAAATTGTCTTACGATAAATTGTCTTACGATAAATTGTCTTACGATAAATTGTCTTACGATAAATTGTTTTACGATAAATTGTTTTACGATAAATTGTTCTTACGATAAATTGTTCTTACGATAAATTGTTCTTACGATAAATTGTTTTACGATAAATTGTTCACGATAAATTGTTTTACGATAAATTGTTCACGATAAATTGTCCGCGAATCACGCATCGAAATGGCCCCAAGAGAGATCTTGCGTAAAACGTATTCTCTTCACTGGGTGACATTCAGTACCGAACCTCTCATATAGCAGACCATTTGAACAGTTGCCCAGCCGCCACCAATTCGCAAAAATCGCCATAAGTAAAGGGTCGGGACATGTCAGAAAAGTATTCGTTAGAGCTGGAGTAGTTGTTCCCCTCGCTGTTATGGGACATTATATAGAACTCCACCCAGTTGTCCACCACATGCTCCACGATTAACTCGCGCAGCTCTGCTGCCAGTACGTCAGTATCAAATATGAGGTATGAAAGAGTTCGGAAAAGATAGGCTCCATCACCTGTGATGGAAACAATTTTATGAGGCACCATTTCGCCATTAACATTAAGAGATTCGAGTGTCATGTTTAGGGGTGAAGGATTAAATATCGAAACCGTAGTTTTGTAATTCAACGCAATTCGAACAAAGTATTGACAATAAAAATCCAATCCAGACCGGTACGTTTGACGTCTTCAATCAGAATGAAAAGAGGTCAAGCTGTTTACAAGAGTTTTACATAAAGAATTTCTTGGAAAAGCTTTTTTGAGGAAGACGTTTTTTGTTAAACAAATTAGCCAATTAAAACCAAGGGGCTTTTTCTTAGGAAATATAGCATTAGGGGGTTTTCGGGTTCGCTGATCACGAATCCGGTGTTGGAATTTCAAAATTCGAAACAGAAGGTCCTGTAAGGAAACGCAAATATCCTTTTTCCCATTTTTAATAATAATAATAATTCTAGTTTATTCGCAATATACAATAGGATAAATCCCTTTCGCCGTACATGGTAGAAAATACTTAAGAAAATGCAAAATTAAAAGAAAAAAAATCAAGTAATAGAAAAAAATGAATATAAAAGAAAGAGCAAACCGAGAAAGAAAAAAAAATTAATAATAAAGTAATAACCAATATCTTAAAGAAAAGTATAATAATAAAATAAAAAAAATCAATACAATTAACACATGGAATATGCTTACGGGGATTTCTGCAGGTGATTAAAAAGTTGGATATATCTATACTAATTATATAAAGAGGTAAAGTTTGTTTGTTTGTTCAGGGTAATCTCTGGAACCACTGATCCGATTCTGAAAATTCTTTCACTGATAGAAAGCTACACTATTCCCGAGTGACATAGGCTACTTTTTATTGACCTCCCCCTCTCCTTCGGTACCCCTTCCCTGATAACTTTTGAGCCGTTCAACCGATTGGGGTGCGGTTTTCACTAATAGAGAAGTCATTTTCAAAAGAAATTTTTTTTGCACTAATATCTACCCCCCCCCCCTCCCCCCCCAAAAGACCTCCTCTCCTACTATCTCTAGCAATGCTGTAGGGATTTGAATAAGGTTTTCTCCATTAGGACGGCCAGCCATCAGGGAACATTTTGGCCCACTAATATCTACTCCCTACCCTCTCGCCTGCTATCTGCTACAACACTAATGGAAATTGGATTCGGTTTTCTTTATTACGAAGGCGAACTCTTAGGGAAATTTTTGACCCACTAAGAACCTTCATGGTGTTGCACTGAACACAACACAAAAAATTCATACACGATATCTCAAACTATATCGAATTTAGCAGGTAAGGAATTTTAGCGGATAGGTCCAGAGGGGGGGAATATAAAAAAGAACTTTCCTGGTATTGTACTGAACACAACACAAAAAATTTCAGCTCGATATCTCAAACGATGTAACATCTAGCAGGGGAGGGGGTGTCAATGGATAGCGCCAGGGGGGAGACTTACAGCAGCACCCAACCAGGAACTTTCTCTTTGGACTGACCAAAATGTGTCAAACCAGTAAAAAGTTATGCGTGATTTATGTAGGAAAAAATTTGTAACAAAACATAAAAATCACTCCTACATTTTAAAAAGTCTTCCTAGATTATTTACCCAAAAAGGTCTTCCCAGAGCATTTTAACTAAAAAATGTCTTCCTAAGCCAAAATCAACCGCATACTTCCCGGTGTAAAAAGATGTAAAAACGGTGTAAAAAGATTTTCTCAACTACGCACCTACAAATAAATTAAATTAACTGTTCTTCTAGCTGTTAATTAACTATACTTATATTTGTTAATATTATCAATTACTGTGTAATAACGACATCATGCCGAAAAGAAAATCACAACTTTCTAGGCATATATCCCGAGCGACTAAAGCTAAAGTACGCCAGATGGGAGAGTCTTCCTCTGAGAATACACAGCGTCTCGGAAGACAAAGAGAGTACATATCGCAAGCCCGTGCTAGGGAGTCTAGCGCCGAACACTCACAGCGACTTGCCAACCAAAACGTAAGAACCTCACGGGCTCGCGCTCGGGAATCTACCGCGGAACGCTCACAGCGGATTGCGGCACAGAGCCAACGGGCATCAAGGGCGCGCAGTCGAATGTTACCGCATAGTAATAGATCGGCTTTCAATTACGATCCAAACAATGATTATGCTCAGCAGACCACTGTAAAAATTGGAGCAATGAATAAAACGTGTCCTAAGTGTTTTGCAAAGAAATGGAGCGATGAAGCAAACGGTATGTGTTGTGCTGCAGGCAAAGTTATTGTCCCTGATATTCAGGAGCCACCACAACCAATCAAAAATCTTTTGACAGGTAATCATCCGTTATCTGCACATTTTTTGAACAATATACGCAGGTATAACACACTATTTCAGATGACGTCACTCGGTGCCAAAGAAATTCGCGAAAGAAATTTTATGCCTACTTTTAAGATAGAAGGTCAAGTATACCATCTCATCGGCAGTCTTCTTCCATCGTCAAACTAAACTCCCCAATTCTTACAAATTTATTTCATTTCTGACGCCGATCAACTTTCGTTGCGCTCCAACATTGCCCCCAACTTAAAAACAGATTTAATTAATGAGTTGCAGACCGTATTAAACTTCCATAATGCATACATTCGCAGTTTCAAATACAATTTAGAACATAATTCTTCCTCGGAAAACTTAAAATTAATAATTCACGCTGATCGCGCACCACACAATCAACATCGCGGAAGATACAATTCTCCTACAGTAAACGAAGTCGCCGTCCTATTAGTAGATGAAGACAAAGGACCCAGGGATATAGTACTACATTGTAAAGATAGCCAGCTAAAAAGAGTGTCTGAATTCCACCGTGCCTACGATCCGTTGCAATACCCTTTAATGTTTGTAAAAGGAGAAGACGGTTATTATCTGACTATACCTCAACAAGACTCGGCAAGAAATAAAACAGTTTCATGTATGCAGTTTTATTCATACAAATTGATTGTCAAAGATAACTGTTTTAATACTTTACATTACTACAAAGATTTGTTCAGTCAATACTGTGTCGACATGATGGCTAAAATGATATCGGAAAGATTAAATTACATACGTGGAAACCAACAAAAATTAAGATCTGACGATTACATACATTTAAGAGATGCATTGAATCAGGATGCTAATCTCAATGCTGCAAATATTGGACAGCACGTTGTCTTGCCCTCATCTTTTACGGGTTCTCCGCGATATATGCATGAAAAAACACAAGATGCTATGACCTACGTTCGGAATTATGGAAGACCCGACTTATTTGTTACATTCACATGCAACCCTGAGTAGACTGAAATCAAGCAAGAACTTTTCCCTGGCCAGCGGTCTTTCGATCGACATGATATTATATCAAGGGTTTTCTATTTAAAAATGAAAAAAATTATTAAATTAATTACAAAAGACGAGATTTTTGGAAAAGTCAAATGTCATATGCTCAGTGTTGAGTGGCAAAAACGCGGGTTACCGCACTGCCATATGTTATTTTGGCTAGAAAGAAAAATACAACCTGATGAAATTGACAATATAATAGTTGCTGAACTACCCGACAAAGACAATGATCCGGATTTGTTTGACATTGTAACCAAAAATATGGTACATGGACCATGTGGGGAACAAAATCTAACGTCACCATGTATGAAAAATGGCATCTGTTCTAAGAAATACCCTCGGCGTTTTGTCACTGAGACCCAGACCGGTGAGGATGGATATCCTGTTTATGTACGCCGAGACGCTGATAATGTTGGTCGGATCGCCACCTTGAATATTCGTGGAAGGACTGTTAACATAGACAATAGATGGATCGTTCCGTACTCTCCAATATTATGTCGAACTTTTAACGCCCACATTAACGTCGAATATTGTCATTCCGTGCAGGCTATAAAATATATATGTAAATACATAAATAAAGGGTCAGATCAGGCAACTTTTTCTGTCAGAAATGCTTATGATGAGGTCCAAAATTATTTAAACGGACGCTACATAAGTACATCGGAAGCGGTATGGAGATTGTTGGAATTTCCGATTCATGATAGACACCCTACCGTTGTACATTTAGCCGTATACTTAGAAAACGGGCAAAGAGTGTACTTTTCACCGGACAATTTGCGACAGATAGTTGAGAATCCACCGAAAACAACTCTCACAGGATTTTTTGAGCAACTCTGATGAATTCGCAAAAACATTACTTTATCACGAAGTTCCCCATTATTATACTTGGACTAACCATAAATTTTCAAGAAGAAAGCGCGGTGAAGATGTCGATGGGCATCCCGGAATTAAAAAACATGCTGCTTTGGGAAGAGTATACAGTGTTCATCCTTCTCAGTCAGAATGTTTCTATCTCAGAATTTTGCTTCACCACGTACGTGGTCCGACCTCATTCGACCACATAAAAACTGTCGATGGAGTTCTGAAAGAAACGTTTCAAGCAGCTTGCCGGGATAGGGGTTTATTAGAAAACGATGACCATTGGGAAAACACTTTGAGAGAAGCTTCAATTTCTCAATGTCCGTTAAATATGAGGGAGTTGTTTGTAGTATTACTATTATTTTGTAACCCATCTGAACCTTTCAAACTGTGGGATCACTTCAAAGATGATCTGTGTGAAGATATTAGACACAGAATCCGACTTCACTTTACTCTTCAATGATGACATATACAATGAAGGTTTGATACAAATAGAAAATAGACTTTTAGAACTGAACGACAAAAGTTTAATTGATTTTAGTTTACCTTCACCTATTCGGCCACGTAATGATGCATTGGACTCGATGTTGACACGTCCGTACGACCTCAATGAGTTGTGAACTTTTATGAATGAAAATTTGCCAAAGTTACTTACAGATCAAAGGCAAGCTTATGATGCAATAATTGACAGTATAGCAAATAATAAAAGCAAACTTTTTTTTTTGGATGCCCCAGGCGGCACAGGGAAAACATTCCTTGCAAATTTAATATTGGCAAAAGTGAGACAATCCGGAAAAATAGCGTTGGCCGTCGCTTCTTCTGGGATTGCCGCAACTCTATTAAATGATGTGAAAACTGCACACTCCACCTTTAAGCTACCCCTAACAGTATCTTTGGAACAACAGTCGGTATGTTCCATACGTAAAAATGGGCCGCTTGGCAAATTGTTACAACATGCATCATTGATTATGTGGGATGAATGCACCATGACTCATAGAGCTCATGTCGAGGCAGTAAACAGAACGCTGAACGATCTCAGAAACACAAGTGCCGTCATGGGCGGGGTTACTGTTGTTTTTGCGGGAGATTTTCGGCAAACACTGCCTGTAATTGCAAAAGGAACACGCGCCGATATCATCAAAGCATGCCTGAAATCATCTCTCATATGGAGTTCTGTTCAAACACTCTATTTACGAACGAATATGAGAGCCCGTTTAACCGACAACTACGAAAACGATTTCCCGCAACAACTACTAAAACTTGGAGAAGGAAAAATTCCTACTCAAAGCACCAACAGCAGTAGCGCTAAAATCGAATTGGACGAAAGATTGGGTCACATAGTTCATAAATTAGAACATCTAATAGAAGCAATATACCCCAATTTAGAAAATCTATTGCAAAGAAACTATCATTGGCTCTGTTCAAGGGCAATAGTATCGCCCAGAAATGATACAGTTAATGAAATAAACAAACTGATTTTACAAAAAGTTCCAGGTCAAATAAAACACTATAAGTCAATCGACACAGTATGTAATATTGAGGATACAGTACACTATCCACAAGAATTTTTAAATTCCTTGAACCCTTCTGGGCTTCCACAACACGACCTCATGTTAAAAATCGGTATCCCCATCATGCTGTTAAGAAACTTGAGCCCGCCTAACATGTGTAATGGCACAAGACTACTAATAAAAGACTTGCGGAATTATCTAATCGTAGCGACCATTCTCACCGGGCCAGCAGCGGGACAAATAGCTCATATTCCACGCATTCCGATGATACCGACGGACCTCCCAATATCTTTTAAGAGGTTGCAGTTTCCAGTCAAGCTATCATTTTCCCTTACAATAAATAAGTCCCAGGGTCAAACATTCTCTCTGGTGGGCATTGACTTGAGAAAGGAGTGTTTTTCCCATGGGCAATTATATGTGGCCTTATCCCGAGTTGGAACTCCACAAAACCAATATATATTGCTACCAGAAAATAATAGAACATCAAACATAGTATATAGAGAAGCCCTGAACAATTAACAAATAATATACACAATACAAACAACATCACAACAAATAATAATACACTAACTTGTGGACCCGTCGTTCTAGTGTTAAAGTTTTTTGTATACCTTCATTATCTGGTCTAAAACTTAGACAAAACACTTGAGCCCGGCAACGACGGCTTCACACTCTATATCTATACCAGGGGTCATCAAAGTAACTGTCGCTCCCTTTACAATCAAAATTTGTAACCACTACACATTAAAATACAGCACCGATTCCAACTCCAAAGCACGGTTGAAACCGCAACACACAAGCATTACAGCACAAAATAAAAGGCCGAATATAGAGCTACGCTGTTAAAGCCAATCTGTGTGATGAGCCAGCCGAGCCACTAGCTGATGATGCCTGATCTATACTAATATTACTAACTAGCTTGTGGACCCGTCGTTTCCGGGTTAAATTATACAAAAAACTTTAACCCGGCAACGACGGGTCCACAAGCTATCTACATATATATATAAAAATGGATGTTTGTCTGTCTGTCCGTTTGAGATTACAAAACTCAAAAACTACTGGACCGATTTTTACGCGGTTTTTTGCAAAATGATCTGCGTTGCCAGGAGCAGGTTTTTAGCTATGTTAGATTTTAAAATTCGAAACGGAAGGTCCTGTAAGAATAACGGAAGTATCCTTTTTCTCATTTTTTTCCGGAAAAATTGGCATTATGGGGTTTTTGGGGTCGCTGATCACGAATCCGGTGTTGGAATTTGAAAAATCGAAACGGAAGGTCCTGTAAGGATAATGCAAATATCCTTTTTCCCATTTTTTACCGGAAAAATTGCCATTATGGGGTTCTTGGGGTCGCTGATCAGGAATCCGGTGTCGGAATTTCAAAGTTCTGGGCGAAAAGTCCTGTAAGGATAACGCAAATGTCCTTTTTCCAATTTTTCTTGAAACAATTGACACTAAGGGGTTTTCGAGGTCGCTGATCGCGAATCCAGTGTTCGATTTTTCAAATGCTAAACGGGAGGTCCTGTAATGATAACGGAAATGTCCTTTTTCCAATTTTTCTCGCAAAAAAAACAGGCTTTGGGAGGTTTTCAGGGTTGCTTATCACGAATCTGGAGTTGGAATTTCAAAATTCGAAACGGAAGGTCCTATAAGTTATTTTATGGTTTTTTGGCATTCTAAAATTTACACAAAAAAACTTTTAGCTGCCAACGAAGGGTCTGCTAGTATATATATATATATATATACAGGGTGGGCCAGAATAGACGCGGGGGTTTGAATTCTTTATAAATTTTTTATTTTAGCGAAACCTATAATTTTTTTTTCAAATACATGTAGTTGATTGATGGGGAATATTTTTGGTCTAAACATGGAAAATTATATTCCGCAAGTGGTGGCCATTTTCTGCTTCGCAAATCCGTGCTCTTTCCAAGACATTTTCCATTACCTTTCGTGTTATGGCCTCGATTTCACTGCGAATGTTGGTTTTCAATTGGCTGATGGTTGTTGGCTTCTTGACGTACACCTTTTCTTTCAAATATCCCCAAAGGAAACAATCTGGAGTCGTTAGATCAGGTGAACGCGGAGGCCAATTGAAATCGCTTCTTTTCGAAATAATGCGTCCGCCAAACATGTCCCGTAAAAGAGCCATTGAGCCCACCGCCCACCGGTTCGGTGTTCTAATTGTGTACAGGTCCATTTTAAATTGCCCAAGTCTTCTTAACAAAACCCCTGCGTCTATTCTGGCCCACCCTGTATATATATATATGTGTGTGTATGTGTGTGTGATGAAACTTATCCCCTCTCCCCCCCACCAACCCCCTTCCACCCACTCACCCCACCTACCCACTCACCCGGCCCAACCCACTCACCCGGCCCAACCCATCACGATAATCTTCATTACGATAAATTGTTCTTACGATAAATTGTTCTTACGATAAATTGTTTTTACGATAAATTGTTCTACGATAAATTGTTCACGATAAATTGTTCACGATAAATTGTTTACGATCAATTGACCGGCACCCGATTCTCCCTTTAAGCTACAGGAGCTCTTTATAACGATGATGGTGTTCTGCCATCTTTCCGACCCTCTGAGCCTTTGGGATAACTACAAAGACAGCCTTTCAGAGGACATCAGACGGCAGGTGGAGAGAGATTTACAAGCAAGTGCGCAGGAGGTAATGGACGAGGTGTATAACAGATGCCTGGTGCTGATTGAGGATGCTGTATTGGCTTTGGGAGGACGATGCTTATCACAATACGGTTTGCCTCAGCCAAACAGGTCTGAAGATGTCTTGCCAAATAGGGAATACCTGAGGGAGATCAGCTACGACACCTCCGCTTTAGCAACTATGGTTTCCAATGACACGCGTTCACTAACCCCTAATTTATTCACTAGGAGTTAAGCCGAGTTAGTGAGTTAAGGGAGTTAGCTAACCTTATTTTCCATGTTAAAGGTGAGTTAAGGGAGTTAAGGCGATTTAACTCCTAGTGAATAAATTGGCCGTAACGGATGAGCAGCTCGCTGTTTATCAGCAGGTCCTTGGCAGTGTTAAGTCAAGTGATGGACAAGTGTTTTTTTCTGGATGCTCCTGGCGGCACTGGAAAGACGTTCCTTATCAACTTACTGCTGGCTAAGATAAGAAGTGATCGTGGTATTGCTCTGGCTGTTGCATCCTCTGGGATCGCTGCTACACTGTTGATGCGAGGTAAGACAGCTCACGTTGCCTTCAAACTACCTCTCAATCTTAACACGCGAAAAACCCCCTCTGCAATATCTCGAAACAAGGCAACATGGCGCAAGTTTTGCGCGACTGTAAGCTCATTGTATGGGACGAGAGCACCTTGGCGCACAATGCCGGCTTCGAAGCTCTGAATCGAACACTCAAAGACGTCAGAAGCAACGATAGATTAATGGGTGGAGTCACCGTACTGCTTGCTGGAGATTTTCGGCAAACTCTGCCAGTAGTGCCTAGAGGAACTCGAGCTGACGAAGTTAAAGCGTGCCTGAAGACGTCGTATCTGTGGCCCCTCATCCGAAAACTCTCTCTCAAGAAGAACATGAGGGTTCACTTGAAGCGCGATATATCTGCAGAACAATTTTCTGAGCTTTTGCTCAAAATAGGGAACGGAGAATATTCGAAGTCTGAAGGAAAGGTGGTCATTCCAAAAGGCCTGGGCACAGTTGTAACGACCTTATTACGAGGATTTACCCTGATATCGCCGATATCAAAAATAAGTCCATGGATTGGCTGTGCGAACGTGCGATTTTGACCCCCAAAATCGAGAAGGCTGCTATCATTAATGAAACTTTGCTTCAGACTTTTAAGGGAACAGATATAGAGTACAAGTCTGTGGACTGTGTCGTGCAAACGGATTATGCAATCTATTACCCTGTGGAGTTCCTCAACAGTCTCAACCCTCCTGGCCTCCCAGCTCACAACTTGCGCCTCAAAGTAGGAGGTCCGGTAATGTTACTTCGCAACCTTAACCCGCCAAAATTGTGCAATGGCACTAGGCTCCAAGTGTTAGCACTGCACAAAAACTTCATCGAAACTAAAGTGTTCACGGAATGTGCTCGCGGGGAGTCGGTATTTATACCGCGTATACCACTCATACCATCCGAGTATCCCTTTGACTTCAAAAGGCTGCAATTTCCCCTCAAGGTCAATCTGACTAGCAAATAAACTTGACTTTCCTTCAAATCATTCCATATGCATTGAATACCGGTTAATGTTTGTACTATTCCATCAAAGCAATATGGCCGTTTTCCCGTAGACTTCCACTGCAACACCCATAGCTTAATTTCAGACAGAGAATTTTGCATCTTAAAATTTTCATTACTGAGAGCATGTTTTTGAGGATTTTTTGAAAATCTGGATACACTGTTCAAGTGATCGAAAAGGATATTCATTTTTCCAATAAATGTTGCAGTGTTAAGTGCGATTTGCTTTTCTTCAGTTGGAAAGCATTCCATTGGCACCGCTGTGAAAATAGCTGAAGAAACAGTGTGGTTAAATATTTGAGTAGCCAGGGATATATTCATTTTCAAGAAAAATTTAGGATCGATGTGTTCATTTGTAAGTTTGTACATAGCTCTAATCATATCATTATCTATATTTTATAAATTTCTTATGACACTCCATGACACCCTTTTCCCGTCGACCAAAATATCGTTTGCATAAAGAATATTGCGAACTGATTTTATAAGATGTGGAGCATCATGTAAGGTATACACTTTTCTTCCATTTATTGTTATAAATGGGTTTTCTTTAGAGCTTCCCATCTCTCTATAACATAACCTATTATTAGATCCTTGGTCACATGTCATGCAAATAATGTCAAATCCGATATTTACAAGTTTTTGAATTGCGTCTGTTATGATTTCTTTCAGTTCTGTTCCGGTTAGAGATCCTGAAAAATATGCAACCCCCTGTTTCCAGTTAGTATTTAACCCCCGCAACATTAAAAATAATGTGCTAGATGATATCTCACATTTCCGTCCGAATTCTCCTAAATCTTTGAATCCATATATGACATCATTTTTAACATTATATTCTAACTCGGTTTTACAAGCCATTTCATCAAAAAGAAGCACGCACCGTCTGTCGCTCTCTTTCAAATTCTTTACTTTTGTTCTCAGTATATTTAAAACTGTCTCAGAAATCCCAGCTGTGAACCTTATAAGTGAGTGCCATTTTTGGATTGTTGCGACAGCAGGCATTTCAAAACCCATTTGTTTCATATTCTTATAAAGTGCTGGAGATTTATAGTAAAATTTTAAATAGAGTTGTTTTTCATTGATACTCCAGAGCTGCTTATTCTTATGAAACATTTGTGTCATTATAAATGTTTTAATCGAGTTAGATTTCTGGGCAATAAAGGTCTCTGTAACATCTTTGAAAGATCTCTCCGAATGTTTATTTTTTGGCGACTTGAAAAAACACTTATCAAATTTATACGAATTTTTCTCAGATATTTCGACCCGAGACCTTTTCGATGGAGAAGCAAATTGTTCTTCCATAATTTTGAAAGTTTCAGGAAACGTTGGAATCTTATTTATGTTGTAATAAAATTTGTCTGTCGGATTTTTGGTTACAATTAATTCATTCATATTTTCGTATATGTTGGGGGCTAGTAAATCACATTATGTGTGGGATAAGGTAGTCGAAGTTTTTTCGAAGGCTACAGTAGAGACATGTTTTCTTTTTAGATGCTTTCGTACAGGTTTTGTTATTTTCTGTTTTAAAAGAATACTACAATAGGAATCTAGTTCGTTTTCCGTGTATGAACAAATTTTAGGATCAACCTGTTTCGGAATAGTTCCGGGTTTCAAAAATTTTCGTACAGAAACGACTAGTCAATATTTTGTAAAATAATGAACATTTCAAAAGGATTTTTTTGTAGGTTTTTCTCCTGAAGATGGCTTAAAATAAAACCGAAACGACTATTAAATCTTTCTCAAAGAAATGATTTTCGCAGAAATAAATTACTTTTTTATCCATTATATCTAAGTTTAAATAAATATCACCCGAATGTCGTTTCCAAACTTTATTCCTCTCATCTGAGGGAATGACAAAGAAAGATAAGAAGGATCCGGGTAAATATCTATTAAAACAATTTTTATATGCACAAATTTTTGACATGTTTCTTTATTATTATGTCCCTTCAAAAATCGTAAAATAATTTTGATAGAAAATCTGCGTAACATCAATTATTCGACGACTATTCTGTTCTGACTAATTGCGGCATAAGCCCACAACCACCAACAGAAAACAAATTCTCAGTCCAATTCCCACAAAGAAACACGGAAGGTATGAAAAATCCAATCGCATCCAAGATAATATTCGCAACACCAAATAAACAACACATTGAAATCTTCACACATGAATTTTCAATGTGTGAGTTTCACACCATATGATCACTGAAATTTCCCGTCAAACTTAAAGCTAGAGACAATTTTATATAATACAAGCACCTACATATGCTTAAAATTTGAGGGAATTCTATCTTATACACAAACCAATGATAAAAGCTTTGGGTAATTTTTATAAAAAGAACACCAGCGCACCAGTTGTGCCAAGGGGACAACAGTTTTTTTTCCTGAGATGATGCTTCTATATTATGTATATTCAATGTGTCAGATCACAAGATCTCGGTGGCCAATTAACAGGACCACTTCTTGAAATGAAGTTTTCATCGAACGTTTCCTTCAAAAATATAACGATTGTATCGTTAGCTGTATGACGCCGTCCTGTTGAAACCACAAGTCAGCTACACCAATACCTTGAATTTTTGGCAACAAAAATTCATTGATCATTGCTCTGTAGCGAGCTCCATTGAAAGTAACACGCACTCCTTCCGCATTTTTAAAGAAATACGGTCCAATGATGCCGCCTGCCCATAAACCGCACCAAACAGCGCATTTTTCGGTAGCTCTTTGATTGCTCCTGGCTGTTCATTGGGCCAAACACGGCAATTTTGCTTGTTAACTTAGCGTTCAGTGGGGCGATTATGACGACCAAAATGTGGACGAAGAGCTCTATAACAATTCCTAACTGAGCACTGATTTTGAAAATAAGTTTCCACAATTAGTAAAAGTTGTTCACATGTAAGTCTATTCATAATGAAATGGCACTGAATACTGAACACAAACGTCATATAGACAAGCCAGTTGACACATAAGAACTGTCAAAACAACCCTATTGGAAAAAGTACCTCCAATTGGATCACCCTTTAGATATAAAAAAGGAGAAAAATTTATATACAGCGTGACCTCGGTAATCGCAACTATAATAGACAGAGCCTGTTGCAATAACCGAGTCAGTTGCGTTAACCGAGTCACAACATTATCTGTCAAAAAGGGAAACAAAAGTGCTTAAACAATATAACAGCTCCAAAAATAGTATAAAATCTCTACCATTTGTAACGTAGTTCTTATGCTGCAAAATTATTTACAATACTAAATAAATAGTAAATACTGCAAAAGTATTTACACCAAGTTTTTCATACATCAAAGTTCAGTCGGATTAGCCTCAAAAAAATTCAACTGGAATATTATGATCCAATTCAAAAATTCCACTTTGAGAGTTTATACGAGTAATCTCGCCATACACAAATTTTAGTTTTCGTGTGTTTTTTTGTTGGCACAGACTTGTTTTGTAACAGCCATTCTTCAATAAATAAAAACAAGGAAAAGAGAATAAAGTCAATAAAAGATTTCCTGTAACCATTTTTTATCTTTTTTTGGCCGAAACAGTCTCAGCTTATAAAAAAGTTGCGATAAATTTGGAAGTTGCGTTTATTGAGTCAACAGTGTAAAATTTTAGGTGTTGCGTTAACCGAGGAGTTGCGTTCTTCGAGGGTTGCTTTTACCGAGGTCACACTGTAATTAATAACATAATGAAAAAATAATATAATGAAAATATTAACACATTTTAGACCATAGCTCAGCATCTAAAATGACGGTTACGCCAGTTATTGAATAATTTTCTTAGTTTCTTAGGAAAAAAGAGTATCTATAAAAATGTATCGTATCGTTTTGATATAAAAAAAAGTGGAAAAATTACTTTTTTTTTAAAAAACTTTAGTTGACAAGGGATGGAAAAAGGGTCACTTGCCGTATTATTTGACTTTCCGGTCAAATGCAAAAACGGGTAAACTTTAGTTTTGATAGGCCTTTAAAAATAGGCAATCAGTTTTAAAGCGCGGCAATTATAGAGGGGAGGGGGTCAAAAATCATGGTCGAATATTGGTTCCTCTACCCTATCATAGTAATTTTAAATTTTTCTTTTCGCAGTTTCATTCTTCTCGAAACAAGAAAACTCAATTGTGGTTTCGTTTGAGCATAAAATGACCGGTTCGGTGTTTTTGAAATCAAGCTGAAACTGTTTTTTTTTTATAAAAACAGACCTGAACGCACTAGGTTTTGATGAAGTATTTTCGGTTCAATTCACCTTATTTGATTAAAAACAAAGATGTGCCTGTCTCTTCTGTTTTGTTTTACTTACCATTCTATTCTCCTCTAGTTATTACAAACTACAATTTTCACTGAGTTTCAGGATTGAAGTTGACATCTAAACTTACCGTATAATTAAAAGTTTCTATCTTTGTATTCTAAATTCAGGCCCGTAGCCAGGATTTGGCTTCGCGGGGGGCTTGGTTCTAGAACTCTCAGAACCAAATTTGATCAGAATTGTGTCATAACAACAAATATACTATTTTAACGCAGCTCATTTAATTTCGACATTTTTCGGGGAAGAAATTAGAGATAAAGAACCCTAGAAGGATTATATTATGGTTCATGATATAAAAAATTCCTACGCTTGCTATAAAAATTTTATTTCAACATATTTCAAAAGTATTTTTCTTGATTTGTTTGCGTTTTGATTTTCATCGAATAATTTGATGGATTTACGAGGAAGTAAAATGAAAGTTCGATTTGAATTTGAATCGCTTTTGTTTTAAAACACGGTGGGTTATACAGAAATGTTGCATAACTACAGCGCGGCGTAGCAACCGGCAGAAACTTTTTCGCGAAAATTTTTTGTTATTGATTTCTTACCGACTCTCAATATTATACCGACACAGAGCAACCACTTTCTAGGTCCTGTACAAGTTTTCAGTTTCAAACTTCTCTAAAATAGAGTTTTTTTTAGAGATCATAGAAAAGCTTACTCCTAGTTCTAACCTAATGGCTCAAAAAAACTTACACTAATACCGGATTCATGATCAGCGACCCCAAAAACCGCCTTATGCCGATTTTTCCGAGGAAAAACGGGAAAAAGGATATTTATCCTTACAGGACCTTTCGTTTCGAATTTTGAAAATCTAATATCGGATTCGTGATCAGCGATCCCAAACATATTGCCAATGTTCTCGAGGATAATGGGAAAAAGGATATTTGCGTTATCCTTACAGGAACTTCCATTTCGAATTTTGAAAATCTAGTACCGGATTCGTGATCAGCGACCCCAAAAACCCCATAGTGCCGATTTTTCCGGGGAAAAATGGGAAAAAGGATATTTTCATTATCCTTACAGGACCTTCCGTTTCGAATTTTGAAAATCTAATACCGGATTCGTGATCAGCGACCCCAAAAACCCTAAAATGCAAATTTTTCCGGGGAAAAATGAGAAAAAGGATATTTTCATTATCCTTACAGGACCTTCCGTTTCGAATTTTGAAAATCTAATACCGGATTCGTGTTATCCACTCCTGTGTCCACTTCCTCCCTCCACCTACCACCCTCCTACCACTTCTCCCCTTCCCCCTACCCATCACTCTTGTTTACGATAAATTGACCGGCACCCATCTGTATTCTATCTCATTTTCTCGCAGGCTAAAAACTCCTATCTCTTTTTACTGTCGCTTTTTCGTTTCATCGAGTTTGAAATCACTCACAACGGCGCTAAAGAAGTTTTCACTTCAAAAATAATTTTTTGGTGCTCTGTATCGGAAATAAAAGCAAGATGAACCATATAAAATAAATGTTTATCTCGCTTTTATTTCTGATACACAGCTCCCAAAAATTATTTTCTCCTTGCATTTTTTCTAAATAAAAGTTTTTTTTTAATTTTTTTTATTCATATTTCCTTACAAATTAAGAACCAATAAGCCGATTTGGATGAAAATTACTGGCATCAAGTAGCGGGTTTTAGAGCATGGGCTAACCAAACGCCTCCCTTTCTTCTTATCCGCGTCAAACCCCCTGGTAACTCATGTATCGATAAACCATTAACCAAAATAAACCATTAACCAAAATAAACCATTAACCATTATTTGAAAATGCGATGGAATTATCAAATAAAACTTTCATTGATTGTTTACATTGATATCATTAAGAAATCAGAATTTCGTCATAATTCCCTATGTTTTCTGAAAGAGATATGGTCAAACAATTCAAAAATGTATCTGTAGCAGGTGATGCGATGAGAGCAAAAGTGGACCAAGCCACATAATCGAGTTTTTGAAGCTTTTCCACTTTTGTACTATTATTGACTGTAAATTTTTGGGAAAAAAAAACATTCTGTGGACTTTATTACTCAATATTGAAATATTCTTTTGTGCATCCAAACAATTTTATCTAAAAACTCACTCGCAATAGTGATTCAAACACAAAAAAACTCATGATTTCGACATGTGGATTAATCCACTCTTGCTCTGATAACCTCAAATATGTGTAATTATTCGTAATAAATTGATTTTTTGGCTTCAGTCTCTTAACATTTTTGTCGATCCTTAATTGGATATTATTTATATCTTTAAAAATATTTTGACGGAAGCTAAGCCGAGGCCGAAGGCGTAGAAGAACGGCTGGCCGCAGGCCAACGGGGTGTCCGGGTCGTGGTGGGTAAAGGTTGGACCGCGAAGCGTTCAGAGGCAAAGCCTTTAATATTATAAGTAATTTTTTTTATTATTTCCCCTTTAAATTAAAAAAAACTATTTTGTGTTTTCTTTCAGACACTTACATCAGCTTTTCGACAATACGATACTGACATGGATGGGATAATTACAATACACTACGAACAATTTTTAAGTATGGTTTTTTCACTAAAAATATAAAAAAGCTACATCTATCGAGTTTGTTTCTGTAATATTGTTTTCACTGTAAAGTATTTATTACAAAAAATAAATTAACAAAATATGGTATTTGAAAGTTCTCGGCAGTTTTTTTTCGTTTCCTTCATCACAAATTTTAGCAAATTACAGAATGAATTTAAACTCTCGTTTCAACCATAAATACAAATATACTTATTAGAACTTCCTGTAAGAACCGGATACTCAAGACGGGTTTCGAGTTTGAGAAGTAGTTCTTGCTGAGATGTAAAAGAAAAAGAAGTGGATCCGCCTACAACGATCGCCAATAGATATTTAAGTAAGAAATTTTAGTGAAAAGGAAACTAAAGAAACAATTTGATTGACCGTAATGTTACGTTTACTGGATGTGCTTTTCCGTTTGGTGAATTTTGGCATCTTGTACCTAAAAATCAAATTTCACTTGCAACTTCACTTACCATCCTGAGCTGTGTTTCGGCATTAAAGGGTCTCCCCTAAGCTCTGGCTGGAACTATAAAAAAAAGCAAGGTGTCTGTCTCGCAGAGACGGCCAGAAGACGTGGATCCGCCTACAACGATCGCCAATAGATATTTAAGTAAGAAATTTTAGTGAAAAGGAAACTAAAAAACAATCTGATTGACCGTAATGTTACGTTTAGACCTGCCTTACACGTTCAATATTTTTGCTTCAATATATTGAAGGGTATTCAAAATCGTATGGATCGCTTCAATATAGTCCTTACACGTTCAATATATTGAACACAACCAAAATATTGTTCAATATATTGAACGTATAAGGTGGCCATTACGGGATGTGCCTTTCCGTTTGGTGAATTTCGGCATCTTGTACCTAAAAATCAAATTTCCCTTGCAACACAACGAACAAATGTTTAGTTCTAAAATGTTATAGGGCATTTTCATAAATATACTCGGAAGTTGCGCAAATTGCACAAAACATTTTCTTCCATCTCCCCGTAATACTTAGTTTTTCAGTAATTTGCGAAAGTAAACTAACTAAACAAGTAACATATAACTGGGTTTATTATGTAACGTGCACCTCATTTGCCCGATTTTCTTTGACTCCCCAAAATAAAACAAAAAACCCCCCATGATTATACATCAAGTAAGATAATCCAAAATAAATTATTTTACACCAAGAACAATCCCTTCGTCGATATATGGTTATAGCGGAAACCCAAGATGAACCTACAACAATTTTTTTTACTTTTTTTAAAAAAAAGCGGAATTCCAAAATACTTTAAAGCCAAATTAAACGACGATTTTTTTTTTAAATTACACTTGACAACAAGCAAAGTGTATAGTTAAAGAATAGAGTAGAAACCAGCTTGGCTTATATAAAATCATGATTGGCCCAAACGACGAGCTGGTCAAAACTATCTAGGCCTATATATTCTGAAAACAACGGAATCTGACTCGGGATGTTTTTTTTTTTGAGAAGTGGAGTTGAATTTTGGTCACTGTGTGGAGTGGAACTCCGAAGTTTTTTCATCTTCCTTCAAGTTTTTTTTCCTCTCGAATAGGGAACAAAAAGGTTAAAATGTTAAAATGAAAAGTTTTTTTTTTTAAAGTTAAAAAAAAGGTTTAAAAGAATAAAAGGAAAGGGAGTTTAAAAAAAAACCTGGATCGCTGTGTTCGACGCCGAAGAATTCCGCATCGTGTTGGCTAGCTTTCCTCGAATCTCTGCAGGAGTAGATGATGCTGCGCTGACGTCCTTCTCCCCTTCGTTCCTCCTTTTTATACCCGTATGGTGAAACCAAAGGGTATATTAACTTTGCCTTACCGTTTGTAACGCCAAGATCCCGTCATCGCACAAAAAAATGAATTACACCAGTGTGTTTAGAATGATAAAAATATTTAATTTCTGCATGCCCGTCCGTCTGTCCGTCTGTCTGTCTGTCTGTCCGTCTGTCCGTCCGTCTGTCTGTCTGTGGCGCGGATTGCGGGCGCACGGATTGAGCTAGAGACTTGAAAGTTTGCACAGATCCGTTTTTCGTAAAATGCGAGGCTAAGTTCGTTAATGGGCAAAAATGGACCATTAGGGGGGGTACCCCCCATACGAACGAAATCGTTTTTTGTGAATATCTCAAAAACGGTGCATCTTATCAAAAAAGTCCAAGAACAAAAGTTATTTAGGATATGATTCTACATAAAACTCCTACACATCAAAATCCGATTGGAATAAATTTTAAAAAATCTTATTGGAAAGTTTGACTTCAAAGTGGAATTTTGGTACAACTGTTCGAATTTTGATACGAATATCACCATACGGGTCTCCAATGATTGCCAGATTGGCAATTATAGCTTTTGTTATGTTTTTTCTTTTAACACGTTGACGGACAGTTGCGTCTATAGCCGTCAAGTTCAAGTTCACTATGTGACATGACGGCAATAGCCGTCCAATACGAAACGGTCGTTTTTAGACACTGCGGCTGTAGCAGCACAAATGTGCATTTACCAGCGTACAAGTAGAAGCCTAGTGTCATGTTTTCGAAAAAAAATTTAGTATGCAAGGTTAACACATTGAGTATGCACGTGGTTGTGAACGGAGTAGTGCGATCTTGTTTTCTCTTCAATTATAATAATTATAAAATTATAATAAATTTATTTGTCATTTATTTATTTTTGTTTGATCATGAACTAACATTTCGTGTAAAACTCCCAAAAATACTTTGTTGCTCACAAAAAATTGCTTATTTCAGTCATTAAACCTGTCATTTACGTTTTTAAATTTTTGCTGTTATAGCCGCCATCGTCCCATTACATAGTGTCTAGAGTCCGCTGGCGCCATGACGGTTGTAGCCGCAACCTAATTAAAGGTGCTGAATTAATCAAAATTAAGTGTATTTAAGCAGAAAGAGTAAAACTATACTTCTAATATTCTAAAAATTACAAAAACATATAGTGTCAATTTTCGAATTTCACTTGTTTCTACTGTCCGTCAACGTGTTAAATTTACTTTCAATTTATTTAAACTTCCTTTTTTTTGAATTCACTGTGTTTGTATAAACCATTTTTATACCCGTATGGTGAAACCAAAGGGTATATTAACTTTGCCTTACCGTTTGTAACGCCAAGATCCCGTCATCACACAAAAAAATGAATTACACCAGTGTGTTTAGAATGATAAAAAAAATTGAATTTTGCATGTCCGTCCGTCTGTCTGTCTGTCCGTCCGTCTGTCTGTCCGTCCGTCTGTCCGTCCGTCTGTCCGTCCGTCTGTCTGTCTGTGGCGCGGATTGCGGGCGCACGGATCTCAAATCTTCAATTTTGTCTCAAATTGAAATTTAATTCAAATCTCAAATTTGCTTTTCCTCAAATTTTTAGCTTAAATCACTTTTAAACATAACGTTTTTTTTTTAACTCCCTTTCCTTTTATTCTTTTAAACCTTTTTTTTAACTTTCAAAAAAAAAATACTTTTCATTTTAACATTTTAACCTTTTTGTTCCCTATTCGAGAGAAAAAAAACTTGAAGGAAGATGAAAAAACTTCGGAGTTCCACTCCACACAGTGACCAAAATTCAACTCCACTTCTAAAAAAAACATAACAAAAGCTATAATTGCCAATCTGGCAATTGTTGAAAACCCGTATGGTGATATTCGTATCAAAATTCGAACAGTTGTACCAAAATTCCACTTTGAAGTCAAACTTTCCAATAAGATTTTTTAAAATTTATTCCAATCGGATTTTGATGTATGGGAGTTTTATGTAGAATCATATCCTAAATAACTTTTGTTCTTGGACTTTTTTGATAAGATGCACCGTTTTCGAGATATTCACAAAACCCGTTTTCGTTCGTATGGGGGGTACCCCCCTGATGGTCCATTTTTGCCCATTAACGAACTTAGCCTCGCATTTTACGAAAAACGGATCTGTGCTAACTTTCAAGTCTCTAGCTCAATCCGTGCGCCCGCAATCCGCGCCACAGACAGACAGACGGACGGACATGCAGAAATTAATTATTTTTATCATTCTAAACACACTGGTGTAATTCATTTTTATGTGTGATGACGGGATCTTGGCGTTACAAACGGTAAGGCAAAGTTAATATACCCTTTGGTTTCACCATACGGGTATAAACATCCCGAGTCAGATTCCATTGTTTTCCGAATATATAGGCCTAGATAGTTTTGACCAGCTCGTCGTTTGGGCCAATCATGATTTTATATAAGCCAAGCTGGTTTCTACTCTATTCTTTAACTATACACTTTGCTTGTTGTCAAGTGTAATTTAAAAACATAACAAAAGCTATAATTGCCAATCTGGCAATCATTGGAGACCCGTATGGTGATATTCGTATCAAAATTCGAACAGTTGTACCAAAATTCCACTTTAAAGTCAAACTTTCCAATAAGATTTTTTTAAATTTATTCCAATCGGATTTTGATGTATGGGAGTTTTATGTAGAATCATATCCTAAATAACTTTTGTTCTTGCACTTTTTTGATAAGATGCACCGTTTTTGAGATATTCACAAAAACCGTTTTCGTTCGTATGGGGGGTTCCCCCCTAATGGACCATTTTTGCCCATTAACGAACTTAGCCTCGCATTTTACGAAAAACGGATCTGCGCAAAATTTCAAGTCTCTAGCTCAATCCGTGCGCCTGCAATCCGCGCCACAGACAGACAGACAGACAGACGGACAGACAGACGGACAGACAGACAGACAGACAGACGGACAGACGGACGGACATGCAGAAATTAATTATTTTTATCATTCTAAACACACTGGTGTAATTCATTTTTATGTGTGATGACGGGATCTTGGCGTTACAAACGGTAAGGCAAAGTTAATATACCCTTTGGTTTCACCATACGGGTATAAACATAACAAAAGCTATAATTGCCAATCTGGCAATCATTGGAGACCCGTATGGTGATATTCGTATCAAAATTCGAACAGTTGTACCAAAATTCCCTTTGAAGTCAAACTTTCCAATAAGATTTTTTAAAATTTATTCCAATCGGATTTTGATGTGTAGGAGTTTTATGTAGAATCATATCCTAAATAACTTTTGTTCTTGGACTTTTTTGATAAGATGCGCCGTTTTTGAGATATTCACAAAAAACTATTTCGTTCGTATGGGGGGTACCCCCCCTAATGGTCCATTTTTGCCCATTAACGAACTTAGCCTCGCATTTTACGAAAAACGGATCTGCGCAAAATTTCAAGTCTCTAGCTCAATCCGTGCGCCCGCAATCCGCGCCACAGACAGACAGACGGACGGACATGCAAAAATTAAATATCTTTATCATTCTAAACACAATGGTGTAATTCATTTTTTTTGTGTGATGACGGGATCCTGGCGTTACAAACGGTAAGGCAAAGTTAATATACCCTTTGGTTTCACCATACGGGTATAAAAAAAATCGTCGTTTAATTTGGCTTTAAAGTATTTTGGAATTCCGCTTTTTATACCCGTATGGTGAAACCAAAGGGTATATTAACTTTGCCTTACCGTTTGTAACGCCAAGATCCCGTAATCGCACAAAAAAATGAATTACACCAGTGTGTTTAGAATGATAAAAATAATTAATTTCTGCATGTCCGTCCGTCTGTCCGTCTGTCTGTCTGTCCGTCTGTCTGTCCGTCTGTCTGTCTGTCTGTGGCGCGGATTGTGGGCGCACGGATTGAGCTAGAGACTTGAAATTTTGCGCGGATCCGTTTTTCGTAAAATGCGAGGCTAAGTTCGTTAATGGGCGAAAATGGACCATTAGGGGGGGTACCCCCCATACGAACGAAAACGGTTTTTGTGAATATCTCAAAAACGGTGCATCTTATCAAAAAAGTCCAAGAACAAAAGTTATTTAGGATATGATTCTACATAAAACTCCCATACATCAAAATCCGATTGGAATAAATTTTAAAAATTCTTATTGGAAAGTTTGACTTCAAAGTGGAATTTTGGTACAACTGTTCGAATTTTGATACGAATATCACCATACGGGTCTCCAATGATTGCCAGATTGGCAATTATAGCTTTTGTTATGTTTTTAAAAAAAAAAGTAAAAAAAATTGATGTAGGTTCATCTTGGGTTTCCGCTATAACCATATATCGACGAAGAGATTGTTCTTGGTGTAAAATAATGTATTTTGGATTATCTTACTTGATGTATCTTACTTGATAATCATGGGGGGTTTCTTGTTTTATTTTGGGGAGTCAAAGAAAATCGGGCAAATGAGGTGTACGTTACAACACATTCGAAAACTTGTTTCCGTCCCGGGCTGATTTCGAAATGGAAACATAACAAAAGCTATAATTGCCAATCTGGCAATCATTAGAGACCCGTATGGTGATATTCGTATCAAAATTCGAACAGTTATACCAAAATTCCACTTTGAAGTCAAAGTTTCCAATAAGATTTTTTAAAATTTATTCCAATCGGATTTTGATGTATGGGAGTTTTATGTAGAATCATATCCTAAATAACTTTTGTTCTTGGATTTTTTTTGATAAGATGCACCGTTTTTGAGATATTCACAAAAAACGATTTCGTTCGTATGGGGGGTACCCCCCCTAATGGTCCATTTTTGCCCATTAACGAACTTAGCCTCGCATTTTACGAAAAACGGATCTGTGCAAACTTTCAAGTCTCTAGCTCAATCCGTGCGCCCGCAATCCGCGCCACAGACAGACAGACGGACGGACAGACGGACAGACAGACAGACAGACGGACAGACGGACGGGCATGCAGAAATTAAATATTTTTATCATTCTAAACACACTGGTGTAATTCATTTTTTTGTGCGATGACGGGATCTTGGCGTTACAAACGGTAAGGCAAAGTTAATATACCCTTTGGTTTCACCATACGGGTATATAAACGGCATGAGTTAGAATTAATAATTATCATATAAAAAAAATATATATAGACCTTTAATAAGAAAATTAAAAAAAATCGACCCACGCATTTAAGTGTTTCATGCTACCACAACTTAAACTAACTAAAGAATAGAAAACGATATAAAGTATAAAGAAAACTATACCATTATAAGGATAATGTAAATTTATCCGGCGATTTCAGAAGATCGCAAAAAAGGAAAATGTTTCTTAAACATATTTATGAGAAAAAGAACGAAAAAATATTACATAACTAAATCTTGTTAAATGCGAGATATAGACTTGTCCTAGGGTTTAAGGTCCTTCGCGTGATACGTCCCTATTAGCTTTCCGTTCAAATCTTCGATCACATAGCAGTTGTATCCTTTCCTTTCCCTTACGCGACACTGTATGAACTTTTTGTCTAGTTTGGCATTGAATTTCTTGAATGCGTCACTCTGGACGAAATTCCTTCTATAGACGATTTGGCCAATTTGAAATGGTGCCGCTCCTTTACGAAGATTGTATGGTACATTATTCTTATCTTGAGCTGCTTTTAGGTGGCGCATCACCTCAGCCTGACGTAGCTGGTGCTGTTCGTTGAGAGGTAAGTTTCGTAGATCACCTGTATTGAGACTTTCTAGCTCTCGAAGCAGGTTAAACTCTGTGCCATGCGAAACGTAGTGTCTACCGAAGACCAGAAAATATGCCGTGTGTTTCGTCGATTCATGCATAACATTTCTAAGGGCCGATCCAATTTCGTCAAGGTATTTGTCCCAATCGCGCTGGTCACTTTTTATATAAGAGCGTATTGCCGCGAGAAGGGTTCTGTTCACTCGTTCGGAGGCGTTTGATTGGGGAGAGTACACCGGCGTAAAAGAATGACTAACTCCGAATTTCTGCAAGAATTCAGCGAATGCCCGAGAAGTGAACTGGGGCCCATTATCCGAAGGGATGCTTTCAGGGACTCCGAACAAGTGAAAGATTTGGGACTTCAAAAACGTTATGACATGGCTCGTATTACTATTGCATAGGGGCTTCAGTAGGACGAATTTGGAAAAACTATCAAGGACTACGACAATACAGGTATTGCCTTGCTTAGAGCGAGGGTACGGTCCAAGGAAGTCGACATAAAGTTTTTGCCAAGGTCTCTCGCCGGGCGGCGGAGATCTCATTGACGGATGAAGGGTTTGGTTCGACGGTTTGCATTCTTTGCACACCTTGCAGGCAGCGATTTGTTCCTTAACCTGTCGAGCTATCCCAGGCCAGTAATATTTTCGGCGAAGCTTTTCCATGGATTTCGCCACTCCGCAATGACTAGAAGATGGGATATCATGGAACCTCTTGATAAGGTTTTCGCGCAATTCTTCTGGTATCCAAAGTTTCCACTCATTATCGATGGTTTCACCAGTGTCGCTTTCAGAAATGGTCCGTTTGTAAATCCTTTTTCCGATAACTCTCAAGTCCGGTAGTTTTTCTTGTTTTTCTATGATATTCTGTCGCAATTCAGAGTATGACTCTGTATCAAACGCTGAGGATTCAAGATCGATTTCGATGGGTAATTCCGCGATAACGTCTAAAGCATCCCCGTATACCCTCGACAGTGCATCGGGTACGATATTTTTAGACCCTTTTCTATGTTCGAATTCAAAATCGAACATTTGAAGCTTCATATTCCAACGCCCTAACCGTCCGCTCAGGTCTCGCTGTGACATCAGCCACTTGAGACTTGCATGATCCGTAATAATTTTAAACTTGGATCCTTCGACATAGGCTCTGAATTTTTTTACAGCCAATATCGCCGCGAGACACTCGAGTTCAGTCACAGTATAGTTTTTTTGTGATTTGTTGAGTTTCTGCGACATGAACTCTATCGGATTTTCCAATCCTGGAACAAAACCGCTCCGACCCCAGTAGTGCTTGCATCGCATTGGATGCTGAAGGGCTTTGTGAAATCTGGGTACGCAAGGATGGGTGCAGATGTAAGGCAGTCCTTTAACTTGGTAAAGCTTGTTTCGGCTTCGGGCCCCCATTTCACCTTCGCGTTTTTTGGATAGGAGATCTGTAATAGGGGTAACTAGGGCAGCGTAATCCCTAATGAAACGCCTATACCAACCTGCCATTCCTAGCAGGCGTCTAATCTGTCGGACGTTGGTTGGCCTCGGGTATTCGCGGATTGCCCTCACTTTCTCAGGGTCTGTATGCAATCCTCTTTCTCCTACAATGTACCCCAAATACTTGACAGACTTTGCACAAAACTTGGTTTTCTCTATGTTGAGGGTTAATCCAGCACATCTGAGATATTTAGCGACGGTGGACAACAAACTGAGGTGTGACTCAAAATCGCTCGAGACTACCAAAATGTCGTCGAGATAAACAAAAACCTGATTGTGGAGTTCATAAGGGATTGCCTTCTCCATCAACTCACACATCCTTTGGACCGAATTTGACAACCCGAAGGGTAGTACTTTAAATTTAAACAGCGCTCTGTTCGGGACCACAAATGCTGTTATCTCCTTCGACTTCTCATCCAAAGGCACTTGCCAAAAGGCATCTTTAAGGTCTAAGCTGGTAATAAATTTTGGACTCGGAAGTCGGCTTAAAATGCCGTTTATATGCGGTAGGGGATATGCTAGCTTTTTCGTAACCGCATTCACTTTACGGATATCCAAACATAGCCGAGGTTTCCCACTCGCCTTTTTGACTACGACGACATGGGAAGCCCAAGGACTCTCAGATCGCTCGATGACGCCTAAAGTAAGCATTCGCTCAAGTTCTTTGTCGATAAGGTATTGCATTGCCGGAGAGACCGGGTAGTAGCGTTGCTTTATAGGCTTGGAATCACCTACGTCGATCGTATGACAAACTAAAGACGTTCGTCCGAGGCCATCTTTCGAAAACGACGGAAATTCAGCAACAACTTTCTCTAACTGGCTTCTCTGTATCGGGTTTAGGTCGTGGTAGTTATCGTCCTCTTTTACAGCGTCTAACTCATGAATCATAATTGGAGCAATTTCGAAAGCATTCCAAAAGTCAATTCCCAGGAATAGCTCTCGACTGAGAGTCGGAACAATGTGTATTCGTATGGTAGAAGACTTTCCATTGTAGGTAATTTCCGTGTTGACGTAACCAACGATAATTTGGGATGCGCCGTCGGTCTGGTCGTAGCTGGGTGGATTCGGGTGGGTTGAATATTCGGGCCAGGCGCTCCCCGGCCCATCATCAAGTTTTCCGGAATGCATTTTGGACAGCGTGATTTGTAAACTCTGTCTGCACCACAATTGTAGCAGAAGATGTGCAGAGGGGGTGACGGACAATCAAAAAAGCTATGCCCTAGATCCTTACAGTTCCAGCACAAAAGGAAATTGTTATTGCTTTCACAATGGTTTGTTTTTTTTAGTTCGTTCACTGTTTCTCTCGCCTCGATTTCATCGATTTCGTGAACAAAATTTTGGCTCGTCATCCCATCGGGATTTGCTCGTAAGCGGTTCCACAGACGTTCGAATGAATTTTCTGCAAAGGTCCTATAAATTGTCTAGGTCGGATACTTCTTCTAACGCGAGGGAAGTTTGCAGACCGGGTTTCATATTGCCGCGCACAATATCAATGAGCTCCGTTTCGCCAATAGGATTTCGCATTCGAGTTGAAAGCGTTTCGACGGCCAACCGAAAATCAGAAAAGGATTCACGAGGTCCTTGTTTCCGGTTTTCAATTAGCTTTTTGATTCCTCGATCGGTCGTTTCACCCATGAACTCGCGTTGCATGGCGGCCTTAAGCCTGGGCCATGTAAGATTTGGGTTTTTTCGACGATAAAGCCAGTACCAATCGGCAGCTTTACCTTCGACGAGATGGTACATGTTGTCGACTAATTTAGAAGTTGCAACCCTATCAGCCGCAGCTAAAGTTTCCACGCGAAACAGAAAATCATCAATTGACAACGCCTGGTTTTGGCCAAAACGTAATTTCCAATGTATGACAGGATTTTGATAACGCGGATGTTCTGGCTGGGTATTTGTGTCGTTGGCCAAAGTGGCTGCTACTTCACCACGACTTTCGGGTTGGTGTTGAGGGCGGAGATTTGGCCAACCTTGTTGGTAGTAGTTGGGATTTGGCGGTTCTTGGGGGAAGTCTAAGCTGAAGTCATTTCTACGACTGGGATAGTAAGCATCGCCACGCACTTGGTCACTAGGACGTAGATTATCGCCCTGAAAACCCATGTTCTTTCTGCCCGGACCACCCCTTGGCCATCTACCAGATTTTTTTCGTTCACTTCCGATACTATTAATGAAAGCCGGTTTTAGCAAATGTTGTTGGGTATTAGGTTTCTTACAAAGATTTGGTTGGTTCGGTGCCTCAGCATTCTGAGGGGGTGACGCGCTGTTATTGGATACTTTTCGAGTCTCTTTTGGGATTTCAAGAGTACTTTGGGACTTCGGAATTGCACCGTTGGACTTTAGTGGGTTCGCATTAGGGCGCTCCGCTTCAGCCCTGGGTGACTGTATGGGGGTGCTAGTTTTGGGTTCAGCTAAACTGGAACCACCTGAAGCGTGGTTACCCCAGTATTCGTTGGTTCGATTTAGGTTTTTCTTAACCTCTTCTACAAGACGTGCAGTCGATGCTGCGATTGCCGGAGCATAATTAGTCAGACGTTTCAGTCGAGCTTCAAAGTGCAGTAAGCGAGACTCGCTCCTCGACAGCGCGTCTTCATTTGCTTCCTGAATGCCTATGACAATTATTAAACCAATCTCATCAATTTTAGATTGACATTCTGCAAATTCGGAATTCGCACATTTTATGTACGTTTGCTGGTGGTTCTCGCGCGGATTTAATTTCAGCCCTCAAGAAACTGTTAAGTTTATGGTAATCATTAGGGTCTGACAATCCTCGGATATAGCGTTCTACGTCGAGTTCGTCTTGTGTCAGCAACTTCGGGTCCATGGTGACAAATTTATTTCAACGACGTGAAATATATAATATTGAAAAAAAAACTCACTGTCACAACAAAACGGTACAACAGTCTTGAAACTAAAAAAAATGACTAAATCCAAGCTCAAATTTTATTGAGCAAATAAAAGAAAGGTAATTAGATAAAAAAAAAATCTTAAAACTATCAAAAACTGAAGGGATTATATAAATAGAAAAAATATATGTCAAAATAAGATAATCCAAATTCGCTAAGGTAACCAGCAAAAAAAATTAAAAAAAATCTTTTTGAAAATCGATTTAATTATTGTCAAATCCGACAATTACTTTTTTTTGTTTCTTTGAATTTTCAAATATTAGTTCTAACAATGGTAGATAGCAATGACTCTTGATGAATCTATAAAAAGTTCCTTTTGTTTTTATTATAATATTTAACTTCAACCAAAAACTTTTACCAAATTAAAACACTTGGAAAATTAAACAAGATTTTATTTATTTTTGTTGTTATTATCATACGATTCTTAAGGGAAAAGACGTCGGAATAGCAAGTGATTAGACATGGGTAACGCAGTAAAATTTCGTGCGCTGATACCGTAGCGCAAGCGCAGTACACTGTATCAGCGCAGTGAGTTAACGCAATTGCGTCATATGGCGCACCGGTTGGAACTATCGTCATTATGGCTGCGCTTTTTTGCCGCGCTGTCAATTCGATCAAGAGGAGGAACAAACAAAATATTGATCAATATGTACAGTGTGTTAAGAAAGTTTCGCACCATTCCACGCATTTGAGAAAAAATTGAACTCACCTCCCACTATACTTCTTTTGTAAATCATCAACCTATCTTCAGACAAGGATTAAAGAAATGATTAGTAATCCTGGTAAGGGCACAAATTTATTATAATTTTCAAAAATTGAAATATGATTAAAAACTTTCTGAATGTTGATTTTTTCGTAATGGTGCGAAACTTTCTTAACACAGTGTATATATATAAAAATGGAAGTTTGTTGGTTGGTTTGAGATTACAAAATTCAAAAACTACTGGACCGATTTTGATGCGGTTTTTTGCGAAAAAATCTGCGTTGCCAGGAGCCTGTTTTTAGCTATGTTAGATTTTAAAATTCGAAACGTAAGATCCTGTAACGATAACGCAAATATCCTTTTTCCCATTTTTCTACGGAAGAACTGGATTTGGGAGGTTTTCAGGGTTGCTTATCACGGATCTGGTGTTGGAATTCCAAAATTCAAAACGGAAGGTCCTGTAAGGATAACGCAAATGCCCTTTTTCCAATTTTTCTCGCAAAAACTGGATTTGGGAGGTTTTCATGGTTGCTTATCACGAATCTGTTGTTGAAATTTCAAAATTCGAAACGGAAGGTCCTCTAAGTATAACATTTTTTCCCAAAAGGTTTTAAATTATTTATGGTTTTTTGGCATTCTAAAATTTATACAAAAAACTTTAAGCTGGCAACGTAGGGTCTGCTATTAAATTATAAAGGAACAAAAAAAATCCATATCGCAAAAAAAAACATTTAAAATGTTAAAATTTTGTGTTGAGAACTGAGCGATGGGCTCTTTTGGTTATATTCCAAATACTTTAATAAAAAAGAGCCATATCCAGCCCTAAGAGTCAGTTAATGACAGTCACTGAGACATGATTGATCTTATCAATTGCCGTGTGCCTGACGATTAGACTTGCGCGACTAAAAATACGAATAAGAGCTTTTACGTCTGTGGTAGTGGATATGAAATGGCGTTGTATTTGTTTCTCGTTGTCAACTTTCCAATAAAATTAACCTCGACTATGACTCCGCAACACTGATCCTTCCAAAACGAATTTTCATACCGACTGCTCTCGTACCAGTCGATAAACCCTAATGTTTGATGAAAAGAGATCTTTCACGCACACCGAAATGAAATTTACTCTTGCTTGGGATGCCAACAGCGGAAACCGGTTGTAGTGCAGAAACAGGGAGGGAACACATCTTGGCAGCAAGAAAGCGCAATAAAATTGAATTGAATCGAAATTGCTGACAGCAAAAAAAAAATCTTTTGTATTTAACCACAACCATTTGTGTTTATTTCTGTGACATTTTTTGTTGTGATTGTTAAAATTTTTTCCCAAAAACGTAAAACCTTTTCATTTGGCTAATCCGGGGAAATTCTAAAACGATTTTCGGAGACTTTTCTATTTTGTTTTTCAAAAGAAAAGTGTGCGGAAATCCATCTAGAATTGCATAAAAAACTGTCGCCTGGTCGCCCGACTTATATAAATACTTTTCACAGCTAAATATTACACTTTTTCGAAAGAAAATTGTTATTTGTTTACTTTTCAAAATATGTTGAATTTAAAACAAATTTTAAATTTGCCGCTACTGTCAAGATTGTATTTAAATTTTCGCCGCCAGAGGGAAAATTAACCACCTGTACAAAATAATACCCTTAGCGAACTTTCCAGATCGTTATTTATCGAATTTGCCAAGAATCCTACTGCTGATCACGAATCAGGTGGTAGATTTTCAAAACTCGAAACGGAAGGTCCTGTAAGGACAACCCAAATATTCTTTTTCCCATTTTTCCCGGAGAAAAATGGCATTCGGTGATTTTCGGGGTCGCTGATCACGAATCCGTTGTCAGATTTTCAAAATTCGAAACGGAAGATCCTCTATGGATAACGCAAATATCCTCTTTCCCATTTTTTCGGGAAAAAATTGCATTAGGGGGTTTTCGAGGGCGCTGATCACGAATCCGGTGTTAGATTTGTCACGAATCCGGTGTTAGATTTTCAAAACTCGAAACGGGAGATCCTCTATGGATAACGCAAATATCCTCTTTCCCATTTTTCCCGGGGAAAAATGGCATTTGGGGGTTCTCGGGGTCGCTGATCACGAATCCGGTGTTAGATTTTCGAAATTCGAAACGGAAGGTCCTGTAAGGATAACGCAAATAACCTTTTTCCCATTTCTTCGGGAAAAAATGGCATTAGAGAGTTTTCGAGTTCGCTGATTACGAATCCGGTGTTAGATGTTCGAAATTAGAAACGGAAATTCCTGTGTGGATAACGCAAAAATCCTTTATTCCATTTTTTTCGGGGAAAAATGGCATTAGAGGATTTTTGGGGTCTATGATCACGAATCGAGTGATAGATTTTCAAAATCCGAGTCGGAAGGTCCTGTAAGAATAACGCAAATATCCTTTTTCTCGTTTTTCCCGGTGAAAAAAGGCATTAGGGGGTTTTCGGGGTCGCTGATCACGAATCCGATGTTAGATTTGTCACGAATCCGGTGTCAGATTGTCAAAACTCGAAACGGAAGATCCGATAAGGATAACGCAAATATCCTTTTCCCCATTTTCCCGGGGGAAAATGGCATTAGAGGGTTTTCGGGGTGTGGTAATGGGGACTTGGAAATAACAAAATATATTAACATCCAGTTATGTTTAAATAACAAGTTGCAACATTACCGCATTCTGCCTCGTAAACGTTGCTTGAGTTCTTCAACAGTAAATGACGACTTCGGCTTATTGGCGTCATTGAACCCAATTGCAATGTCAGCAATATTGGGAAATAACGAACATGGCAATAAATGTAGATGAGGTAAACTCATGTCGATGAACTCAAGAAACCTTTACGAGGCAGAATGCGGTAATGTTGCAACTTGTTATTTAGAAATAACTGCATGTTAATATATTTTGTTATTTCCAAGTCCCCATTACCACATTCGTCCCCCTTTTGAAAAAGAAAAAAAAATTTCTACAAATCATCCTCCCCGGTTAATTGTAGGTTATATTTATTTTTATGTTCTATTTTAACAAAATTACTTTAAAAAGTATGTATGGTTAAATCATAATATATATATATGACAAAATTACTGGCAACCTTAGCTTAACATAGATAATATTAAGATTACAGTTTTTATACCCGTATGGTGAAACCAAAGGGTATATTAGATTTGCCTTACCGTTTGTAACGCCAAGATCCCGTCATCACACAAAAAAACGAATTACACCAGTGTGTTTAGAATGATAAAAAAAAAGTTGAATTTAGCATGTCCGTCCGTCCGTCTGTCCGTCCGTCCGTCCGTCTGTCTGTCCGTCTGTCCGTCCGTCTGTGGCGCGGATTGCGGGCGCACGGATTGAGCTAGAGACTTCAAATTTTGCACAGATCCGTTTTTCGTAAAATGCGAGGCTAAGTTCGTTAATGGGCAAAAATGGACCATTAGGGGGGGGTACCCCCCATACGAACGAAAACGTTTTTAGCGAATATCTCAAAATATGTGCATCTTATCAAAAAAGTGCAAGAACAAAAGTTGTTTAGGACATGATTCTACATTAAAATTCCATACATCAAAATCCGATAGGAATGAATTTTAAAAAATCTTATTGGAAAGTTTGACTTCAAAGTGGAATTTTGGTACAACTGTTCGCCGTTCACTTAAATCACCATACGGGTTTTCAATAATTGTCAATTGGCAATTATAGCTTTTGTTATGTTTTTATTTACAATTTAAAATTTAACAAAATTACTTTAACATTATTTCTATTTTACCAACGTTAGCTTAACTTTATAAAAAAATACAATAAATCTATTTAATGACCATATATACCTACATTTTCCTTTATGTGAACATTCTCAAAAAAAAACCTTTGGGGCCTATTCTTCAAAATATGAGACTACCTTGGAGAAATTCTATTTTTTTCTAGTACCTGATTTTATAAATCCCTTGAACTGTTTTCTCTGAGCCTTTCTACCTCTAAACCTAATTCAATTTCTTGCTGGTTGATTCTTTTTTAATCTCTGTTATTACCTAATACGAATAGACTATTTCTTTTTAATACTATTATTCTCTATTTCTTTTTATAACTATTATTGTTTAATCGAAATAGGGTTTTAAACGATTATTGTGTACCCTTCTCTTCTTTTTATAATTGACTAGCAGACCCTACGTTGGTGGCTAAAAGTTTTTTGTATAAATTTTAGAATGCCAAAAAACCATAAATAACTTAAAAAGTTTTGGGAAAAAATGTTATCCTTACAGGACCTTCCGTTTCGAATTTTGAAATTCCAACTTCAGATTCGTGATAAGCAACCCTGAAAACCTCCCAAAGCCTGTTTTTGCGAGAAAAATTGGAAAAAGGACATTTGCGTTATCCTTACAGGACTTTACGGTTAGAATTTGGAAATTCCAACACCAGATTCGTGATCAGCGACCCCAAAAACCCCATAATGACAATTTTTTCCGGGGAAAAATGGGAAAAAGGATATTTGCGTTATCCTTACAGGACCTTCCGTTTCGAATTTTTGAAAATCTGATACCGGATTCGTGATCAGCGACCCCAAAAACCCCATAATACCAATTTCTCCGGAGAAAAATCGGAAAAGGGATATTTATCCTTACAGGACCTTTCGTTTCGAATTTTGAAAATCTAATACCGGATTCATTATCAGCGACCCCAAAAACCCCCTTATGCCGATTTTTCCGAGGAAAAACGGGAAAACGGATATTTGCGTTGTCCTTGCAGGACCTTCCGTTTCGAATTTTTGAAAATCTAATACCGGATTCGTGATCAGCGACCCCAAAAACCCCTTAATACCAATTTCTCCGGAGAAAATTGGAAAAGGGGCATTTGCGTTATCCTTACAGGACTTTACGGTTAGAATTTTGAAATTCCAACACCGGATTCGTGATCAGCGACCCCAAAAACCCCATAATGGGAATTTTTCCGGGCAAAAATGGGAAAAATGATCTTTGCGTTATCCTTACAGGACCTTCTGTTTCGAACTTTGAAAATCTAATACCGAATTCGTGATCAGCGATCCCAAAAACCCCATAATGCCGATTTTCCCCGGTAAAAATGGAAGAAATGATATTTTCGTTATCTTTACAGGACCTTCCGTTTCGAATTTTGAAAATCTAATACCGGATTCGTGATCAGCGACGCCAAAAACCCCTTATGCCGATTTTTCCGGGGAAAAACGGGAAAAGGATATTTATCCTTACAGGATCTTTGGTTTCGAATTTTGAAAATCTAATATCGGATTCGTGATCAGCGATCCCAAACATAATGCCAATTTTTCCGGGGAAAAAGGATATTTGCGTTATCCTTTCAGGAACTTCCATTTCAAATTTTGCAAATCTAATACCGGATTCGTGATCAGCGACCCCAAAAACCCCATATCCCGATTTTTCCGGGGAAAAACGGGAAAAAGGATATTTATCCTTACAGGATCTTTCGTTTCGAATTTTGAAAATCTAATACCGGATTCGTGATCAGCGACCCCAAAAACCCCATAAGACCAATTTTTCCGGCGAAAAATCGGAAAAAGGATATTTGTATTATCCTTACAGGACCTTCTGTTTCGAACTTTGAAAATCTAATACCGAATTCGTGATCAGCGATCCCAAAAACCCCATAATGCCGATTTTCCCCGGTAAAAATGGGAAAAAGGATATTTTCGTTATCCTTACAGGACCTTCCGTTTCGAATTTTGAAAATCGAATACCGGATTCGTGATCAGCGACCCCAAAAACCCCGTAGTGCCAATTTTTCCGGAGAAAAATGGGAAAAAGGATATTTTCATTATCCTTACAGGACCTTCCGTTTCGAATTTTGAAAATCTAATATCGGATTCGTGATCAGTGACCCCAAAAACCCTATAGTGCAAATTTTTCCGGGGAAAAATGGGAAAAAGGATATTTTCATTATCCTTACAGGACCTTCCGTTTCGAATTTTGAAAATCTAATATCGGATTCATGATCAGTGACCCCAAAAACCCTATAGTGCAAATTTTTCCGGGGAAAAATGGGAAAAAGGATATTTTCATTATCCTTACAGGACCTTCCGTTTCGAATTTTGAAAATCTAATACCGGATTCGTGATCAGCGACCCCAAAAACTCTAAAATGCAAATTTTTCCGGGGAAAAATGGGAAAAAGGATATTTTCATTATCCTTACAGGACCTTCCGTTTCGAATTTTGAAAATCGAATACCGGATTCGTGATCAGCGACCCCAAAAACCCCATAATGCAAATTTTTCCGGGGAGAAATGGGAAAAAGGATATTTTCATTATCCTTGCAGGACCTTCCGTTTCGAATTTTAAAAATCTAATACCGGATTCGTGATCAGCGACCCCAAAAACCCTAAAATGCAAATTTTTCCGGGGAAAAATAGGAAAAAGGATATTTTCATTATCCTTACAGGACCTTGCGTTTCGAATTTTGAAAATCTACATAGCTAAAAACCTGCTCCTGGCAACGCAGATCATTTTGCAAAAAACCGCGTAAAAATCGGTCCAGTCGTTTTTGAGTTTTGTAATCACAAACAGACAGACAAACAAACATCCATTTTTATATATATAGATGTATATATTGCAATGTATGACGAAACATCAGTAATTTATCCCCTCCTCTCTCCACTTCCTCCCTCCACCTACCACCTTCCTACCACTTCTTCCTTCCCCCCTTCCCTTCCCCTTCCCCTTCCCCTTCCCCTTCCCCTTCCCCTTCCCCTTCCCCTTCCCCTTCCCCTTCCCCTTCCCCTTCCCCTTCCCCTTCCCCTTCCCCTTCCCCTTCCCCTTCCCCTTCCCCTTCCCCTTCCCCTTCCCCTTCCCCTTCCCCTTCCCCTTCCCCTTCCCCTTCCCCTTCCCCTTCCCCTTCCCCTTCCCCTTCCCCTTCCCCTTCCCCTTCCCCTTCCCCTTCCCCTTCCCCTTCCCCTTCCCCTTCCCCTTCCCCTTCCCCTTCCCCTTCCCCTTCCCCTTCCCCTTCCCCTTCCCCTTCCCCTTCCCCTTCCCCTTCCCCTTCCCCTTCCCCTTCCCCTTCCCCTTCCCCTTCCCCTTCCCCTTCCCCTTCCCCTTCCCATACCCTTCCCCTGGGGGGGGGGGGGGGTAGATATTAGTGGGCGAAAAATCTCCCAAAGGGCTGACCTTCCTAAAGGAGAAAACCGAATCCGAATCTCTCATTGTTGTAGAAGGTAGCAGGCGAGGGGGTTTACTGAGAGGAGGGAGGGTCGATATTAGTGGGCGAAAAATTTCCTTGAGGAATGACTTCTATATTAATGAAAGCCGCACCCCAATCGGTTGAACGGTTCGAAAGTTATCAGGGAAGGGGTACCGAAGGAGAGGGGAAGGTCAATAAAAAGTAGCCTATGTCACTCGGGAATAGTGTAGCTTTCTATCAGTGAAAGAATTTTCAGAATTGGATCAGTGGTTCCAGAGATTACCCTGAACAAACAAACAAACTTTACCTCTTTATATAATTAGTATAGATAACACTGAATTTACATCGTTGGGAATATCTACTATTACAAAACGCCCTGTCCATATTTGGTGTTATTTTCCTTTCCGAGCGGCATCTTTTAGCAGCGGATAACATGGTAGGGGATAAACATGATATCTTATCTTCGAATTGGCTCTCTTATCATAATATTCCTAATTGTTGGTTTTGCTGGCAATCAAACTATCCCTAGCGATCTCATAACCCTCTTGCAGTTTTCTTCTCCAACCGAATACATAATTTTCGTAATTATATTGCGGTTCGGGTTCTCGTTTCAATTCCGTCGGAATTGCCGGAGTGAATCCAAATAAAACTACCATTGGAGTGAACCCGGTACTATGATGCACTGTAGTGTTATGTACGAACATGGCCTCACGAAGACGCTGATTCCATGTTCTTGGGTTCTTGTCTACAAAAGTTCTTAGATATTCCACTAAGTCTTTGTGACTCCTCTTCAAGGCTCCGTTACTTTGCGGATGATACGCCGTTGTTTGCAATTTCTTAATTTTCAGTAACTTGCAAACCTGTTTGAATAAGTCACTCAAAAAATTAGAACCCTGGTCCGTTATCAACGACTTGGGAATTCCGTACCTGCTTATGATTTGATCAAAAAACACTCTGGCTACTGTGGTCGCCTCGATGTCACAAAGAGCATAACAATACGTGAATCTCGTGAGATCGTCCTGGAATGTAAGGATATACTTATCTCCTTCTGGGGTTTCCTCTAGAGGACCTACACCTTTTCAAATGGAATTAGCGAGGTTGATGGTACCATCAGTGGTACAACATGCGCTTTGCCCTGCTTGTTTTTCTGACAGGAGTCACAACGCCTGATGTATTCCAGAACATCCTTAAACATGCCTTTCCATTTGAATGTTTTTCTAATATTGTTAAGGGTCTTTGCTACTCCCCGATGTCCGCCTAAAGAACTGTCATGGTATGCCCTGATTACTTGTAGTATTTCCTCCCTTTCGTTAAGTACTTGCACGCTTAATCTCTCCACAGTGTTCTTCAGGACCGAATCTTCGATTATGGTGTTTTCGGGTAATTTTTCATCGGTCACCTCCTTTTCTTTTCGTCGTGTTGTTACAAAACATTTCGCAATTGTTTGTAAGGAATCTTTTTTGAGTTTTTCAACCAATTCCCGCGCTTGTTCAACCGTTCGGATCGAAGGGCCGTCTGCGACCTTACTAGTTTTGGTCGGTTGGTCTGAAACTGTCAACAATTCTTTTTATATCTACCAAACTATGGCCAGAAGTTTCCTTTCTATGGTAGAGTACCGTCTTTCTGTGTCACTTAATGTTCGACTCGCGTAAGCAATAGGTCGATCTGATCTAATTTCACCTTGTGACAATACGGCCCCCAACGCTTCGTTACTTGCGTCTGTAGTCAAGACGAATGGCTTGGCAAAATCTGGGTAGGCGAGCAAGGGGGGTTAATCAAAACATTTTTTAAATTAACGAACACCTCGCATTCTTCAGTCCACTTAAATAGAGTATCTTTTCGTACTAGCTTATTTAGTGGTTCGGCTATTCTTGAAAATTTCGGGATAAATTCCCTATAATAGTTGGCAAGCCCTAAAAATAATTGTACCCGACGAACGGTGTTAGGCCGTGGAAAAGAGCGAACTTACTTTCTCAGGATCGGGTTTCGCACCCTCACTGTTGCATTTGTGTCCTAAATACACTATTTCCCTTTTCAGGAACTTACATTTTTCCAATTGTAACTTAGGGTTGTATTTGCGCAATCTATACAAGACCTCTCGTAATTTTCGGTTATGGTCGTGTAAGTTTTTTCCATAGACTACTATGTCATCTAAATACATGAAACACTCTATCCCTTGTAAACCGGAAAGAGCATAATTCATTAATTGCTGAAACGTGGCAGGAGCTCCGGTTAAACCGAAAGGCATCCTTTTGAACTGATAAGCCTAGTACGCAGTTCGAGTAAAATTGAAATTTCCATACAAATTTAAAACCAAGCTGAAAATTCTGCTCAGAAAATTCATTTTACACTACACCACACTAGATGGCGTTGTTGAAGTCTTCCCTTATTTTACCAACATTTTTATTGTTCGGCACATTTAATTTCGAGTAAAATTTTGACAGATTACGTGCATACTGTGTTGTGTTTCATTTTTTTCACACAAAATGGAATTTGATGAGTTGTGGATACTGCAAGGAAGGTATAGCGTTCGGTGCAGAGCCCGTTTGAAATTGAGGACCCAATTTAAACCAGCCATGATTCCACAAAACGAGTTAAAAACATACAGAGCAGAAAGCATTGTTTTTTGTTATTGAAAAAAAGAAATTAGCTTCCCTAGAATATTTTTTCATTACAAAACATATCAGCAAACTGAAATAGTGATATCTCTTATTACATTTTCTTCATTAAATTAAAAAATTCTGACGTCTGTAGTGAACCGACCCTTTGTTTTTCGTTGTTTTAAAAATCTTCTTGTTCGCCTTTGACATCTGTCAATTTAATTTCTCCACAAATTTTTTCTTTCCAGTTTCTGCTGCGATTCAAATGTACCGATTTGGTTAAAATTCAATTTTGCTCGGACTGCATACTAGGCGTACTGAATGCAGTTTTGAGTCTATCGGCTTCGTTCACCAGGACTTGGTGATATCCACGGGCTAAATCGAGTGTTGTAAAATATCTAGAATGCCCTAGCTGGTCTAGAATATCTTCTATTCTAAGGAAGGGATGAGTATTCCTAACGGTGATTTCGTTTAATTTACGGTAATCCACCACCACTCTCCAACGCTTGTCGTCCTTTGGATCAGCTTTTTTAGGACCCACTAAAAGCGGTGAATTCCATGGACTATTGATTGGTTCTTGGAGACTTACTCCTGAATTATACCCCTTTGTGTTTCGGGCAACCGATACATTTTTTTATTAATTGGAGGGTACCCGGGTTTAGTGGTTATATAATGCGTTTGCGCATTTGAAAATGTTAATCTGTCCCCAGGTAAATGGAAAATATCATTATATTCCTTACAAATTCCCATTAACGCCTCGCGTTCTTCTCCATTGTAACCGTCGTTTAGGTTTAACTCTGTTATCAATTTATTTATCCGTGCACTATTTTGTCCTCTGATCGTTCTGATTCTTTCAGGTTCCTGTTTAAGATTATCCTTCCTATTTCCTATAGCATCCGTATCGGTTAAAACCTCAAACTCTGATATTGGGATAGCTGATATCTCAATATTTTCGAAACATTCTTCAGATTCCTTGACGTTTATTATTCCTACCTTCATTTTATTATTATGCACAACACTTATGCAATTTCCCAAGTACACTCCTGGTCTTAACTCTTTTTTCAAACATATTACCTCCCCACTTCCTTTGAAAGGTACTTCCACTATAATTCGGCTTCTCGCCGGAATCTTTACTATATTTAATCCTGGTACTTCATTTTCAATTATTTCAACTCCCTCGGTTTTCACCTCTAGCGGAAACTCTATTTCTTTTTCAATAGTATTACCCTTTTCTTTATTTTCTACTAATATCCCTTTTTCTATATCTTTTATTTCTGTTTCCCTAATATCTTTACACATTTTTTCTATATCTTTACACAACTCTGCTAGATTCCCTGCCGACATTCGGCTGTGAAATAGCAGTATGTTCAACGACATTTACCTGAACTTTACACACATCCCCGTGGTTGCCAGGCTCTCAGAAATTTATAAGCCTTTTGTCAAATCGTTTTGTTGACCTGATCGGCGTTGGTTCTCCTCTGTGACTTTATTTTCCTCAGAAAAATTCACGAGTAATGGAGCCTTATAACTCCCGTAAGGGAAAGATTTACGACCTTTATTGGTATCACCTGACGACATCCTGCGGTTTACTGCTAATTGTTCAGAAGGTTTCATAGAGTGATCCTCAAAATTTCTATCCTGAGATACATATGGCTGATGAATCGGAATTGTGACTTGGTATGCTGGGAATTGCATACATCTCTGAAGCCCGAATATATTCACTTTCGTCGACAAAAATTTATTACTTAATACTCCATCCCCTGGAATATTTTTTATCGCAAAAAAACATTTAAAATGTTTAAATTTTGTGTTGAGAACTGAGCGATGGGGTCTTTTTAACCGACTTCCAAAAAAGGAGGAGGTTATCAATTCGTTTTGGTCCAACTTTATTTATTTATTTATTTATTTATTTATTTATTTATTTATTTTATATCTGTATGTTCACGCAGTACTTGGGTGCCGTTGCATGGATTTTGTTGAAACGTTGGTGGGTGACAGAGTTCACTCCCTAGTTGGTCCCATTTTAATTTCCCCTCTCTCCGACGTTTCCCGGCCTTCCCCTCCCCTGTCAACTCCCAATCGGATGGTCCGATCGATCTGAAAATTTGTATGCGTACATTTTGGGGGACGGCTAGTGTTTTCCCCTTATCTATTTTCCCCTACCCCTTTCGCTTTTTAACCCCTCCCCTATCAACTCCCAATCGGATGGTCCGATCGGTCTGAAAATTTGTATGCGTATATTTTGAGGGACGGCTAGTGTTTTCCCCTTATCTATTTTCCCCTACCCCTTTCGCTTCTTAACCCCTCCCCTATCAACTCCCAATCGGATGGTCCGATCGATCTGAAAATTTGTATGCGTACATTTTGGGGGACGGCTAGTGTTTTCCCCTTATCTATTTTTCCCTACCCCTTTCGCTTCTTAACCCCTCCCCTATCAACTCCCAATCGGATGGTCCGATCGATCTGAAAATTTGTATGCGTACATTTTGGGGGACGGCTAGTGTTTTCCCCTTATCTATTTTCCCCTACCCCTTTCGCTTCTTAACCCCTCCCCCGTCCCCTAATCGGATGTTCCGATCGGTCTGAAAATTTTTATGCGTATATTTTGGGGGGCAGCGAATCCTTCAACCCTCAAATTTTCCAGATAAAAAACAAACACATATGGGGGTTTTTAGGGTCGCCTAATCCAATTCTAATGTTTAGAAGTCTGTAAGGTTAACGAAAGGTTTCTGTCGATCTAAAAAATGTTGGTGACGACCCCCAAAATTTTTGCTGTCGACCTCTAAAATTTAGTTTACAACTTACTGTTGCCATCCCTAAAAATTCGCTGTTTGGAACGACCAAAGTTTTGCTCTACCCATTTCCTAACATTAAATATATCCTATAATATGTATATACCAAAAGTCACTAAAAATTATAAAATAAAAAACTTTTTTAAAAAAAGTAAAAAAAACCGACTTAAAAATGCACTAAAAAGGAAAAAATAATTTTTTTGGAAGTTGGTGCCAAAATAGAAACAAACAATTTGCTCTCTTTTATTGTACAATCTAAAAGTGCACTAAAAAGGAAAAAATAATTTTTTTGGAAGTTGGGGCCAAAATAGAAACTTAAAGAGGACTTCTATTCATATTTCTTGAGTGTTACAAATAATTTTATTGTAACAAGAATTGTTAAGACAATCAAAAGCTTTTTACAGTTGTCGAGTACTTTTATGTACAATCGCGGTTAAAATATCACAATGACTATAATTTTTACATCCCGCGTTTCGTTTAATGCATTGCAAATATTCGATGTGATAAAAATAAATTTTTTATAGTGACAAGAATCGATATTCAAAATTTGGGGAATATAAAACCCATTCAATATGTATTTTAATACAATTTTCACTCACCTCTACGAGCACCTATTTATCTAAATTGTTGTATGTGGTTATTTCAAATTCGGAAAGCTTTAAAACTTAAAATTTTTCCTTTCACTACTTAACGGTTCTTTAAAATAATGTTTTTTTTAAATAAGTACCACCTTGACTGAAATGAAAACTAAACCGACTGAAATGAACAACTAAACCAATATATCTGTACCCCAGAGGTAAACTGTCATAACTGCCAAAACCGCGATTTTGGGGTTATTGTTTTAATTACATTGTGGGGACGTATATGTTATATCAACTAATATTTTGTTTAGACAATGTCCTAAAATAAAATAAACTACAAAAGTTTCAATAATTACCGAAAATCATACACAATAAAAAGTTTGCAATTCCGAACTAAAAATGGCTCTCCTGTAATTTGCAAAATGTCAGTTACGACAATTTACCTCTGGGGTACAGATATGTCTTTTGTGAATTAGCTTGCGAAATTCTATTTTGTTTTAATTGCAATTATTTCAGATCAAAACTTTTACAGCTATCACCAATTCTATTACTGCTATCCAAATGAAAATATTTTATCTTTCGTGACGACATCTGACAAAAGAATATTTTTTTAATTTTAACGGAGCTTACCCAAAAACAAAATAATATTTGTTAATGTTGACGGGGTTAAGGGCAACGTGCCAAGTAAGGAACAATACCGCTGAAATTTTTATACCCGTATGGTATGGAATACCAAAGGGTATACTAACTTTGCCTTACCGTTTGTAACGCCAAGACCCCGTCATCACACACAAAAATGAATTACACCAGTGTGTTAGGAATGACAAAATATTTTGATTTCCGCATGTCCGTCCGTCTGTCTGTGAACACGATTGCGGACGCACGGATTGAGCTAGAGCCTTGAAATTTTGCGCAGATCCGTTTTTCGTAAAATGTGAGGCTAAGTTCGTTAATGAGCAAAAACGGTCCATTAGGGGCGGGGGGGGGGGGGGGGGGGGGTACCCCCCATACGAACGAAAAAGTTTTTTGCGAATACCTCAAAAACGGTGCATCTTATCGAAAAAGTGCAAGAACAAAAGATGTTTAGGATATAATTCTACATAAAACTCCCATACATCAAAATCCGATTGGAATAAATTTTAAAAAATCTCATTGGAAACTTTGACTTCAAACTGGAGTTTTGATACAACTGTTCACTTAAATCACCATACGGGTTTTCAATAATTGCCAGATTGGCAATTATAGCTTTTGTTATGTTTATATTATGTAAGTAGGCTGTAAAAAAATAATGGTTTGAACCTCATCTCTGTGACTTATTAGAAAACAAAAACTTTTGGTACAATTCAATAAATAATAATTTTATTTATTACAAATTTTTTAATTTTATAGATTGTACAATAAAAGAGAGCAAATTGTTTGTTTCTATTTTGGCACCAACTTCCAAAAAAATTATTTTTTCCTTTTTAGTGCATTTTTAAGTCGGTTTTTTTTACTTTTTTTAAAAAAGTTTTTTGGTTATATTCAAAATACTTTAATAAAAAAGAGCCATATCCAGCCCTAAGGGTCAGTTGATGACAGTTACTGAGACATGATTGATCTTATCAATTGCCGTGTGCCTGACGATTAGACTTGCGCGACTAAAAATATGAGTTTTGTGTATTTGACATTCGTTTCATAAATTTGTACATTTACGAGCATCAAAGCTTTCTACAATCCACTCGTCAGACTTTTTGGTTTCTTTTATGAGTACGTAGTATCAAAAGTATTGTACAGTACACTCGCGATTATATGTACAGGACATTTTAAGCTGTTCATATAACAGAGTATTTATTCTCAAAAAGTCTAGTTTATCCTTAGATGCTTGCGCATCCTTGGACAATTTTTATGTGACAAATTTAAGAAATATTAAGAGGAATTCATTTCGAATTGCGGTCAAATTAGAAATGCTTGATTGCATACTAACTAAAATGTGGCCTTTAGGCAGTCGCCATAAGAAAAAGGCAGATTTCTAGGCGTGAGAAAGAGTGATCAAATTAAATTCAGTTGGATTGAAGAGTTGTGTAAGAGTTTTTCTAACATTTAAAAAATCGCGAGGATTTTTATAAAAAAAAAAATAACACAAAATGTAAAAGTTATTCGCACCAGCAGTAGTGTTCTTGGCAAATTCGATAAATAACGATCTGGAAAGTTCGCTAAGGGTATTATTTTGCACAGGTGGTTAATTTTCCCTCTGGCGGCGAAAATTTAAATACAATCTTGACAGTAGTGGCAAATTTAAAATTTGTTTTAAATTCAACATATTTTGAAAAGTAAACAAATAACAATTTTCTTTCGAAAAAGTGTAATATTTAGCTGTGAAAAGTATTTATATAAGTCGGGCGGCCAGCCGGCAGTTTTTTATGCAATTCTAGATAGATTTCTGCACACTTTTCCTTTGAAAAACAAAATAGGAAAGTCTCGGAAAATCGTTTTAGAATTTCCCCGGATTAGCCAAATGAAAAGGTTTTACGTTTCTGGGAAAAAACTTTAATTATAACAAAAAAATGTCACAGAAATAAACACAAATGGTTGAGGCTAAATACAAAAGCTTTTTTTTTGCTGTCCGCAATCTCCATTCAATTCAATTTTATTGCACTCTCTTGCTGCCAAGATGTGTTTCCCTCCCTGTTTCGGCACTACAACCGGTTTCCGCTATTGGCCTCCCAAGCAAGAGTAATTTTCATTTCGGTGTGCGTGAAAGATCTCTTTTCATCAAACATTAGGGTTTATCGACTGGTACGAGAGCAGTCGGTATGAAAATTCGTTTTGGAAGGATCAGTGTTGCCGAGTCATAGTCGAGGTTAATTTTATTGGAAAGTTGACAACGAGAAACAAATACAACGCCATTTCATATCCACTACCACAGACGTAAAAGCTCTTATTCGTATTTATGGATAACGACATCGTTGTTGATAACTACATCATTATAAGTGCCAAGAATCCTACTGCAGATCTGTTGCAATCAACGAAATGATTTATTATGTTTGCATTGATAACGATTAAGTAATTACAATTTTGTGCGCAAATGTACAAATTTATGAATCTAATGTCAAGTACACAAAACTCATATTTTTAGTCGCGCAAGTCTAATCGTCAGGCACACGGCAATTGATAAGATCAATCATGTCTCAGTGACTGTCATTAACTGACTCTTTGACTTCAAACTGGAGTTTTGATACAACTGTTCACTTAAATCACCATACGGGTTTTCAATAATTGCCAGATTGGCAATTATAGCTTTTGTTATGTTTATATTATGTAAGTAGGCTGTAAAAAAATAATGGTTTGAACCTCATCTCTGTGACTTATTAGAAAACAAAAACTTTTGGTACAATTCAATAAATAATAATTTTATTTATTACAAATTTTTTAATTTTATAGATTGTACAATAAAAGAGAGCAAATTGTTTGTTTCTATTTTGGCACCAACTTCCAAAAAAATTATTTTTTCCTTTTTAGTGCATTTTTAAGTCGGTTTTTTTTACTTTTTTTAAAAAAGTTTTTTGGTTATATTCAAAATACTTTAATAAAAAAGAGCCATATCCAGCCCTAAGGGTCAGTTGATGACAGTTACTGAGACATGATTGATCTTATCAATTGCCGTGTGCCTGACGATTAGACTTGCGCGACTAAAAATATGAGTTTTGTGTATTTGACATTCGTTTCATAAATTTGTACATTTACGAGCATCAAAGCTTTCTACAATCCACTCGTCAGACTTTTTGGTTTCTTTTATGAGTACGTAGTATCAAAAGTATTGTACAGTACACTCGCGATTATATGTACAGGACATTTTAAGCTGTTCATATAACAGAGTATTTATTCTCAAAAAGTCTAGTTTATCCTTAGATGCTTGCGCATCCTTGGACAATTTTTATGTGACAAATTTAAGAAATATTAAGAGGAATTCATTTCGAATTGCGGTCAAATTAGAAATGCTTGATTGCATACTAACTAAAATGTGGCCTTTAGGCAGTCGCCATAAGAAAAAGGCAGATTTCTAGGCGTGAGAAAGAGTGATCAAATTAAATTCAGTTGGATTGAAGAGTTGTGTAAGAGTTTTTCTAACATTTATAATTTTTTGACCTTACCGTTTTCCAGAGAATCTCAAAAATATTTTCATTTGAACGGGAGATTCTGGAAGGGTTGGATTAATTTTGCTCATCAACAAACTTAGTTTTCATGTTTTGAGAAACGCTCTTTGTCAAATTTCAAGTGCCTAGCCAAACCTAGCACCCGGAATCGTCCCCTTAGAAAGAGGTATAAGGTCTCTAGTATATAGATGAACATTTCAACCAACAGTTGTTTTTGGGTCAAGGGATCGTGAAATGAGTTTTGATTCGGCAATCTTTCGTTAGGTGCAATAAACCTAACTACCATATTTTAAAGAAACCAAAAGCATTTTGAAATGCATGAAAGATATGCTTAGAAGATAACAATTTATAGACTATAACATTTAGCTGTAAAAATATTTTGTACATACTTACCCTATATTCCACAATCGGGCACAGTTAGGTTTGACGATCTTTTTGGTGCTAACGTGAAAGATCAACGCTCAAAATGTAGCTGCTCAGTCATAAAAATCGCGAGGATTTTTATAAAAAAAAAAATAACACAAAATGTAAAAGTTATTCGCACCAGCAGTAGTGTTCTTGGCAAATTCGATAAATAACGATCTGGAAAGTTCGCTAAGGGTATTATTTTGCACAGGTGGTTAATTTTCCCTCTGGCGGCGAAAATTTAAATACAATCTTGACAGTAGTGGCAAATTTAAAATTTGTTTTAAATTCAACATATTTTGAAAAGTAAACAAATAACAATTTTCTTTCGAAAAAGTGTAATATTTAGCTGTGAAAAGTATTTATATAAGTCGGGCGGCCAGCCGGCAGTTTTTTATGCAATTCTAGATAGATTTCTGCACACTTTTCCTTTGAAAAACAAAATAGGAAAGTCTCGGAAAATCGTTTTAGAATTTCCCCGGATTAGCCAAATGAAAAGGTTTTACGTTTCTGGGAAAAAACTTTAATTATAACAAAAAAATGTCACAGAAATAAACACAAATGGTTGAGGCTAAATACAAAAGCTTTTTTTTTGCTGTCCGCAATCTCCATTCAATTCAATTTTATTGCACTCTCTTGCTGCCAAGATGTGTTTCCCTCCCTGTTTCGGCACTACAACCGGTTTCCGCTATTGGCCTCCCAAGCAAGAGTAATTTTCATTTCGGTGTGCGTGAAAGATCTCTTTTCATCAAACATTAGGGTTTATCGACTGGTACGAGAGCAGTCGGTATGAAAATTCGTTTTGGAAGGATCAGTGTTGCCGAGTCATAGTCGAGGTTAATTTTATTGGAAAGTTGACAACGAGAAACAAATACAACGCCATTTCATATCCACTACCACAGACGTAAAAGCTCTTATTCGTATTTATGGATAACGACATCGTTGTTGATAACTACATCATTATAAGTGCCAAGAATCCTACTGCAGATCTGTTGCAATCAACGAAATGATTTATTATGTTTGCATTGATAACGATTAAGTAATTACAATTTTGTGCGCAAATGTACAAATTTATGAATCTAATGTCAAGTACACAAAACTCATATTTTTAGTCGCGCAAGTCTAATCGTCAGGCACACGGCAATTGATAAGATCAATCATGTCTCAGTGACTGTCATTAACTGACTCTTAGGGCTGGATATGGCTCTTTTTTATTAAAGTATTTGGAATATAACCAAAAGAGCCCATCGCTCAGTTCTCAACACAAAATTTTAACATTTTAAATGTTTTTTTTGCGATATGGATTTTTTTTTTGTTCCTTTATAATTTAATAGCAGACCCTACGTTGCCAGCTTAAAGTTTTTTGTATAAATTTTAGAATGCCAAAAAACCATAAATAATTTAAAACCTTTTGGGAAAAAATGTTATACTTACAGGACCTTCCGTTTCGAATTTTGAAATTTCAACAACAGATTCGTGATAAGCAACCATGAAAACCTCCCAAATCCAGTTTTTGCGAGAAAAATTGGAAAAAGGGCATTTGCGTTATCCTTACAGGACCTTCCGTTTTGAATTTTGGAATTCCAACACCAGATCCGTGATAAGCAACCCTGAAAACCTCCCAAATCCAGTTCTTGCGAGAAAAATTGGGAAAAGGATATTTGCGTCATACTTACAGGACCTTCCGTTTAGACTTTTAAAAATCTAACACCGGATTCGCGATCAGCGACCCCAAAATCCCCATAATGCCAATCTTTCCGGGGAAATTTTGGAAAAAGGACATTTGCGTTATCTTGACAGGGGTTTCCGGTTAGAGTTGAAAATCTAACACCGGATGCGTGTGTGGTACAATATGAATTGTCCATGATTCAGTGTAACCACTGCTTAAAGATTCGATAGGTGATTGCTAAGGCCTATGCTACACACGGCAACTTTAAGCGGCGACTTTTCTTAATTATAGGCGAGAGAAGTGAAGGGCCACCGCTTCCCTCACTTCTCTCGCCTATACTTAAGAAAAGTCGCCGCTTAAAGTTGCCATATGTAACATAGGCCTAAGCATAAATCACCTCTTATGCTAAATTCATATTTTACCTTTGCACCCAACCATAGTGACACAGGGACTACATTGACTTTTATTTCTGGTGTACCCGCAAAACTGTTTGCTAAAAAGCCAGTGTGGACCAATCTGGTTTACCAGTTTTTCTGGTAAGACAGTACTGGAGCGCGTTCGTCGACGCATTGATAGTCGAAGTCGTAGCTAGCAATAGCTAATGATGTCAATCTGTCATAGCTCGCCGTAGTCAACTATAGTCATGTGCACCACGAACGACCATAGTGTCGTGGTGGAATGAAATAACTGTTATGGTTTAACTTGTTTATTAAGTCTACTTGATGCAATTCATTTAATTATTACAATTCACATTCACTAATAGTTAAGCAAGTTTTTATTTAATTATTACAGTTCAAATTCACTAATCGTTAACCAAGATTTAATTTATTATTACAATTCGGATTCACTAATTGTTAACCAAGATTTAATTTATTATTACAATTCGGATTCACTAATTGTTAACCAAGATTTAATTTATTATTACTAGGGCTGCCAAAAATATGCACTAAAAAAGGCGAAATATGCGCATATAACACATGGATCAATAAGTCCCGAGACTAACCCAGAGATGACGCTCGTAGTAAACCAGTAACCACGTCTTTCTAGAGTACTAACCTTTGCTTGAAACGTGTCAAAATTTTAAGTCGATCGGACCAGAAACAGCTGAGTTATCGAGGTTGGAGTAAAGTCGTTTTGTAGTTTGTTTAAAAAATGGAAAAAACCGAGTTTCGTGTTCTGATAAAACATTGTTTTTTAATGGGTAAAAACACCGTGCAAGCGAAACAATGGATTGAAAAATGTTACCCGGACTCTTGTCCATCAAAAGCAACGATTTGTCGGTGGTTTGCCGAGTTTAAACGTGGTCGTACCGACACAAATGACGCGGAACGCTCGGGTAGACCTGTGGAAGCCGTTACACCGGAAAATGTGAGTGAAGTGACAAAAATTATAATGAAAGATCGTAAAGTGAAGCTCCGTGAGATTGCTGAGATAACACAGATATCATATGGAAGTGCATTTACTATCCTTCATGAAAAATTGAGCATGAAAAAGGTTTTTTCCAAGTGGGTGCCGCGATTGCTTTCGATGGAACAAAAACAGCAACGAGTCGATGATTCAGAAAGCTGTTTATCGCTATTTACTCGCAATAAAAAAGATTTCTTGCGTCGTTACGTGTCCATGGACGAAACATGGATACATCACTACACTCCAGAGTCGAAGCGGCAGTCATCTGAGTGGCGCACAGCTGGCGAAAGCCGTCCGAAGCGTCCGAAAACGCAGCAGTCAGCTGGCAAAGTCATGGCGTCAGTTTTTTGGGATACGCATGGCGTTATTTTCATTGACTACCTCGAAAAAGGTAAATCGATCAACAGTGATTATTATATTGACTTGCTGGTGCGTTTGAAGGAGGAAATCGCAAAAAAACGACCGCACATGCAGAGAAAAAAAATCCTTTTTCACCAAGACAATGCACCCTGCCACAAGTCGATGAAAGCAATGGCAAAATTGAACGAATTGGGCTTTCATCTGCTTCCCCACCCCCCATACTCGCCAGATTTAGCCCCCAGTGACTACTGGCTCTTTGCTGATCTTAAAAAAATGCTCCAGGGAAAAAGATTTGGCTCAAATGAGGAGGTCATCGCTGAAACTGAAGCTTATTTTGAAGCGAAAGATAATTTTTTTTATAAACATGGTATTGAAAAATTGGAAAAGCGTTGGAACGATTGTATCACCCTAAAAGGTGATTATATTGATGAATAAAAAAAAATTTGGCAAAAAAAATGTTGTTTTCATTGTTAGTCTCGGGACTTATTGATCCATGTGTTAATATGCACTAAAAACGGCAAAATATGCACTTAAATATGCACTTTAAAAACATTAAAAATCCGAAATATAGTATATTTCACCCAAAATAGTGAACGGAACTTGTTAAAATGTGGTTAATTCGACTTATGTGGAAAATAAAAAAATTGAAAAAATAATAGTCTGTAAAAAAGATTGACATTTTGACTGACAAAAATTTTTTTTACTTGTTTCTAAATTGCAACTGTTAAATTTTAAGATGTTCAATACTTCATATTGTCTATGGTATAATCGGGGTTAAAACTTGTAGAAAAATCTCAGTTGTTGCTACCACAAAACTTTCTTCCACAAAATCTACGACCCTGCGCAATTTACGCTATCATTATCGTTTTGTCAACCAAAGACGACCTCAAAATGTACAAAATTTGAAATCACTTGAGAACGGTAAAAGATATCAATTTACGGTAAAAGGTAAAAATGTAGAAAATTTCATTGCCTTTAATTCGTTTTTCAAAAGTTTTTTCGAAAAACTGTTAGTTTGCAAGTAATTCGCAAAAATATATTTTTTACATTTTAATAAAAATATTTCAATAACGGTAAAAGATAATGGATAACTGTAAAAGACAAAATTGTGCAGAATGCCATTCTCATTAATTCATCTCATATATACAGTAAGCAAAAAACCATTTTTTTTCGAGATAATGGAAAAAGTTATTTTTTTTGAAATAACGGTTTATCTCGATAACAGGTTGAGATATCGAGTTATAGCTAAAGACAAAAGTGTGGGAAATTTTATTTTCTCCAAAAAAATGCCTAGTTTGGGAGTAAATCGAGAAAAACGAAATTGCGATTTTTGAAAAACCGCCATTTTGGATACTTCCGGTTAACGGATCTCCACCAAAAGTTGATAGGATCGTCCCATTCCAGGACCAAATATGCCTATAAAATTTCATGGCGCTAGCTCTATTAGTTTTTGAGAAATCTTGTACACAGACATACAGAAAGACATTTTTGTAATATGACTCCAATCGACTAAGGAGTGATCGGGAAATGTTTTTTTTAGGTTAAATTAAAAGGTTGAAATTTTTCATGAATACAATACTGTATTATACTTCGTAGAAGAAAGTAAAAACACATATTTATTTATTTTTAAAAGCTTTTATTTAGCTCGCTATCTTGTCTGTTTGTCTGTCGGGGTCAAATCTTGCAATCAAATTTTGACCCACTTCCACTCATCCGATTCACTTGAAATTTTGTACACTTATATAAGTCCGATGACAATACAATATTTTCTCTACTTCGTCCTTGTAAGGATAAAGGAAGGTCCTGTGAGGATAACGTGATTATCCTTTTCTCCAAATTTTCCGGAAAAAAATCTATTCTGGGGGTTTTTGAGGTCGCTGAATCCGAATCTGCCATTAAAAAGTCTGTAAGGATAACGGAAGGTCCTGTAAGGATAACGTGATTATCCTTTTTTCAAAATTTTCTGGAAAAAAATCTATTCTGGGTGTTTTTGGGGTCGCTGAATCCGAATCTGTCATTAAAAAGTATGTAAGGATAACGGAAGGTCCTGTAAGGATAACGTGATTATCCTTTTCTCCAAATTTTCCGGAAAAAATCTATTCTGGGGGTTTTTGGGGTCGCTGAATCCGAATCTGTCATTAAAAAGTCTGTAAGGATAACGGAAGTTAATGTAAGGGTAACGTGATTATCCTTTTCTCCAAATTTTCCGGAAAAAAATCTATTCTGGGGGTTTTTGGGGTCGCTGAATCCGAATCTGTCATTAAAAAGTCTGTAAGGATAACGGAAGGTCCTGTAAGGATAACGTGATTATCCCTTTCCTCAATTGTTCCGGGAAAAAATATATTCTGCGGGTTTTGGGGTTCGCTGAATACGATTCTCAAGTTAAAAAGCCTGTAAGGACATCTCAAATGTAAGGATATATATTCGAAGACTAAAAAGAACAAAATAAAAAAAATAAAAAATAAAAATTTTTAAAAAAAGCTTTTATTAAAAAAAATGCACTAAAAAGAAAAAAATAATTTTCTGGACGCTGTGTATCACAAATATAAAAGCTTTTAAAAAGCGAGATAAAGCATAAAACAATAAAATAAACATTTATCTCGCTTTTTAAAAGCTTTTATATTTGTGATACACAGCGTCCAGAAAATTATTTTTTTCTTTTTAGTGCATTTTTTTTAATAAAAGCTTTTTTTAAAAATTTTTATTTTTTATTTTTTTTTTTAATATTTATTCTAGCTGAAACAGTCGAATTATAATTTGAATTGTATAAAAAAAATTTGGTTGTTCATGAAAGTTGTAAAATATGCAACTAAATATGCATTATATGCATTTATATGCATTTATATGCAAATATGCACTAACGTGTCAAATATGCGAAATATGCAACAACAAGTGACCTTCATTCGCTTCTAAACTTATTGATTCGGATGAATAAAAAACTTCCGGAGCCGAAATCATAACGAGAAGAAATATGCAAATGCATATTTTTGGCAGCCCTAATTATTACAATTCGGATTCACTAATTGTTAACCAAGAGTTACTTTATTATTACAATTCAGATTCACTAATCGTTACGAAGATCACTCGACGAATATAAATTTACGAATAATAATAGAATTTCTAATAGAATCACGAAGATCACTCAACGAATATAATTTTACGAATAATAATAGAATTTCTAATAGAATCACGAAGATCACTCAACGAATATAATTTTACGAATGAATTTCCATTCCCAATTATGCGTCCAGCAGCCCTTTGAGCCGCTGGCGTTGGTCGAAGGAATTCACAGTGTCAGCGCGTTTCGCTATCACTCGCCCAACCCGTGAACAGCCACTTGTGTGCATCGTAAGCATTTTATTGCTTACGATGCTAGCGGCGTCGGGTTTCGCTTTTGACCGACGGAAACGCTTTTGCTAAATAAGCATATTGTATTCCCGTCGGTCAGGGCCGGGCGTATGATAATAAGGGGGTGACGACCAGGGTCGTCACATCACTCCCCCCTCGAAGAAGTTAGTATCCGTTAACGAAGGATACTAACTGCCACTGTGAAGTCCCTAGACGCAACATTGGGTTTGAATTCGGTCAATTTAGCGCAATGTGTGCGGGAGATGTTAGGATATCTATTAGGGCTTCTCATTTCCCGTAGAAATTGACATCCCGGGATTCCGGGACAAAAATATTCAAAATCCCGGGATCCCGGGAAATCCCGGGATTCGCTAACAAGCAAGAATTTATCCAATTAGATGGGAGAAAAATGTGTGAAATCAAAACAATACAAAAAAAAATGCGTTATTGATTTTCAATTATTAATATTTTTAATTACAAACATAACAAAAGCTATAATTGCCAATCTGACAATTATTGAAAACCCGTATGGTGATTTAAGTGAACAGCGAACAGTTGTATCAAAATTCCACTTTAAAGTCAAATTTTCCAACAAGATTTTTTAAAATTTATTCCAATCGGATTTTGATTTATGGGAGTTTTATGTAGAATCATATCCTAAATAACTTTTGTTCTTGCACTTTTGTAATAAGATGCACCGTTTTTGGATATTCAGAAAAAAAGTTTTCGTTCGTATGGGGGGTACCCCCCCTAATGGTCCATTTTTGCCCATTAACGAACTTAGCCTCGCATTTTATGAAAAACGAATCTGTGCAAAATTTCAAGTCTCTAGCTCAATCCGTGCGCCCGCAATCCGCGCCACAGACAGACGGACGGACAGACGGACGGACGGACGGACAGACGGACAGACGGACGCACGGACATGCTAAATTCAACTTTTTTTTATCATTCTAAACACACTGGTGTAATTCATTTTTTTGTGTGATGACGGGATCTTGGCGTTACAAACGGTAAGGCAAATCTAATATACCTTTTGGTTTCACCATACGGGTATAAAAACTTAAATACCTGGAGTACCATCTATATTATATTTTCCTAATTTTAAACGAAATTCGTTACTAGAGGGAAAAACGAAATTCGTTAGTAGAGGGAAAAGAAGTAAAAATTACGCAAATTTCGTGTTACAATATTTTTAATATCGTTAAAAAGAGTAAAAAAAAATGTTAATAAGAAATAGCGGGATTCCCGGGAAATTTAATTGAAATCCCGGGATAACGGGATGATATTTTACCCCCGGGATCCCGGGAAAACGGGATCCCGGGATCCCGTTTGAGAAGCCCTAATATCTATATGATCAAAAAAAAAAAAAATTTTTTTTTTATTACTTTTAAAGAACTGTCGCCCGTTAGCGCTATTTTTTTTTTATATAGGTATATTGGTTCGTGAAACTGAGGGCAGTAGTCCGTGATGCTCGCCATGCTGTACCGTGAATGATGCTCAATTCATCCCTTTATTATTTTATAAATTATATTTATTCCTCATTATGGGCGGGAAACCCTTTCATAGGTGGTGAACGGCTCACTATGTTATCGGTCAGGGGCGGCTCAGGTAACTATCTGCTTCCCCCTTTTTTTTTTTTTAAATATATACTATTACATTTTTTTTTTTTTTTTTTTTTTTTTTTTTTAAACAAATAGTGTTAACGGGGCACCGCTCGAATTACTGGCCGAATTGGTGTACCAATCTGCCTCTGAGATTTCCTAAGAAGGTATTAACGGACAGACAAACAATATATATGTTTCCAGGGTTGATCCCGGCTCCCGCACACTTGCTAGTGAGATTATAAGGATCGGTATTTGAAGTTTAACCCGTGGTAGTTGATCAATTAGAATCATTAAGTGACGATTTGTGCTTCAGTTGAGTACATGTAATTCTATTATTCTTAATTTATAATATATATGCATATACACATGCACATACCTACATATACACATATATATATACATATTTATCTTGTTTTTTTTTTTTTTATCTTCTACGTTAAATTAGAAATCAAATATAACACTTAATATAAATTTTGCGGAGTTACATAATTTAAAATTCTATTCATGCTTATTAATGTGCTACTTTCGTTATAGGGTTAACTTCTCTGTTCTAACTTCTATGTTACTTCTATGTTACAATTTACTTCTATGTTCTAATGCCAAAATAAAAAGTGTTTTGTTTTATCTGAGCCATTTAATTATATAATCATAAAATAATAAAAAAAACTTAATACTGCTAATAATAGTATAGTGGAGAATATATATATTGGATGATAAGAAGTAGCTTAATGTTATCACAATGTTAATATTTTGGGAGGATTACAAAAAAAAAATTTATATTCGCTTAGTTTGGGAAATGGTTTAAACCAAAATTGTTCAACAGCTAGTTATTCCAGTGCGTCAAATTGTAGTGCGCTAATTCGCCTTGTAGCAAGTCTGAGGTCTCTATAAGTGGGTTTTTCGACCTCGTGGAGAGTTTTTCTGGTGTTGGGCGTTTTTTTGGGTATCCCTGCGGCTTGTCGACGGTGTTGCAAGGATACGGTTGTAAAAAATATCGAATGTTGTTTGTGTCCTATGATGTAGCAATGCCCCTTTTGGCCTTCTTATTGCGAGCTTGGTGGCTCCAGGTTCTTACGGTGAATGAAATGCTGGCGTGCTAGTTTTGGTTGATATAGAATTTGCTATGTGCAGTTCTGGAATTAGAGACTTTAATTAGTGTAAGTGCGATTAAATATTTTTGTTTCTGGTTAGTTGTTATAACATATCGAAAAAATTTATTATTTTTATTAAATTTATTTTTTTTATTTTTTTTTATTTGAAAATCTTATACTTCTTCCGTTGTATTTCCTGTTACTGAGTCCCTCCTTGTCATGTTGTTTACTTCGGAGAACAGTTAGAAGGGTCCGTCCGCCATCAATTTTACAATCAGGTAGCCATCGATAAGATCATATTGGTCATTGTTAGTGTTGATCGTGAACTTTCGGTAGCCCCATTCCTTTTGAAAACCATTAAATTGGAAATGATAACGAGTATCTGGGTCCCCTAAAATTTTTGGTTCATATTCTGCTTGTGACGGGGTGGTTGACACTGAGCGTGTTGCCATAAGTTTGTTACCCACTTGTTTAATGCGGATAATAACTAGGTTTATAATTCTTGAATTTCGTGCCAACCATAAGCATATTATCGATATAAAAACTGAGTTAATCGAAGTTAGGAACAAGTTTATGTTGAAGGTGGTTTTAATTATGTCCTTAGAATACCGGATAAGATTTATTTCTCTAGTATGAGTTTTCGTTAGGTCCTTGATTATTTGTTGCAAATTTATATTTATGGATTGGTTAACTATTGGGATGTGATTTTTTGTCTCCTTGAATAATTCAGTTTCTAATTGGAAGTTTGATTTTATTTCTATTTTACGATGTTTTATATTTGGGACATTAATTCTCGTGATTAGAGAGGATGTAACCACGGTGGAGTCTCCTTCGCAGTATGTATGCGGGACCATTACCATATTCTCGTCTTGGTATTGTAAGCATACATCCCCCACTTCTAGGTATTTGTCTTCAATTTGTTTAATTAGACAATTCTCCTCAAAGTCGAACTCAGTTAATATTACCTTATTTTTCAAGGATAGGTCAAAATGGTTGTTCGTTCCGTTTAAGTTAATGGTGAGAAATTTAACTTTTTGGTAGAAACATTTTTCGCAGAAAATCAATCCTGATTCCATTGCGGTACACCCTCTTGAAATCTGAAATTCGGGTAGCACTGGGGTTATTTTATAGTCCCAGATTACGTTCCTTGGTGCTTCGAATTTTAGGAAAATGTTTCCTTCTCGTTCATAGAGTTTAATTTTAGGATTGAAGTTGTGGAGGAGTAATTCCTCCCAATAGAGAACTTTGGATTTTATATAGTCATTTATTTGGGTGCAGTGCGAGTATCCTGCGCAGTCAGTTGCCCAAGTATGCAGAAGAATATGGTCCTTTATGGCCATGAAATTTTGTTGTGCCATGGACTGTGTTCGGCTAACTATGTTATTCAAGATGGACTCTTGTTTTATTTTTAAATCTTTAAATTCAGCTATGTATTTATTGATGGACAGTGTTTCTTCCCGATTTAGGGTATCGTGTTGCAGATAGTGTGTGATCGAGTCAAATTTATTTTCTTGTAACAACGTGAAGTTGTATAGGCTGTCCAAAGATTGTTTCACGATTTTGAATTTCTCCTCGGTTTCGTTATTTGCTATGTTTAATTCCGTAATTACGTTATTTAGTTTGGAAATTATTGGCTGGAGGTCTACCGAGCATCCTCCCTCCGATTTAGTGGGTACTAGTGGGAAGAGCGATATACTGTAACACGTGTCCCGTTTTGTTCTAATGCTGTTAACTTTATCGAATTTTTTAATGTACATGTTTGCTAATTCCTTGAATCCCACCTGACAGGAGTCGGATTTACAGTCGGAGATTGTGTCTTGGAATTCTATTTCGTTGAAAGTTACGAATAAGGGTAAATTGTCTATATCGATATTGAGGTGTTGGTTATTTTGGAAGGTGATTTCCACGGAAGGTTTTTCGCATAACCACTCGTAGGTGGTATTGCTGGGTGTTTTAAATGTGGATAGTCTGCCTTGATCGAAAGATGGGTAGACTTTTTTGATTAAGTTAATGTTTGAGAGTTCATTTTTTGTTAAATTTGTTGGAGCTATTGGAATTATTGGGTAGTTCGGGTTACAGAAGTGTAAGGGATTTTCTCTATGTTGGTTTATGGGGAAGCAATCTTCCAAAACGTGGGGTATCATGAGTTGTGGGTGGTCACAATCGTGTATGAGTTCGACTTGCATGAAGTTGTGTCCGTTTATTAGGGGTTCGAAATGGGTTACCGTTTCCAATGTATTTCTTATCTCCATATCGAATAGTGGAATGTTGATGGATTCTACCTGATTGTAAGTTGGCATGTAAGTCTGTTGGAACAATATTAATTCTGCGTTGACGGGGCGAGTAAGTAAGAGCCCTGTGGTCAATGCCCGAGCAGGTCCTAAGCAGTTTTTTTAGTTTCAGTAGGAATGTCCAAAGAATTGTTGCCCCGAAGATCAGTAATAGCGTGGCTCCGGTGTAGAGGAAGTATTTCACCGGTCCTGAGATCCAAGAGAAGGAGAATCCCAAGCAGTTTAACAGGTCAGTACACATATTGGGTTGGGGTCTGTTTTGTCCTGGACACCTAAAAAGTAGAATGAAAAAAAATAATTTTATATTATTACCATGATTTCTTCATTGGTCGAAGCAAGTTATCGGGGTCTCATAGCCAATAAATTTTCCCGATAGCGCCCTGCTAGTTTTCTTGTGGCGTAGTTTATTACGCACTGAAATTCTTCCAAAAAGTTGTTTCCAAGTATCCCGTCGACGTTCGTGCCCTGTATCTCGAATCTTTCGACCACTTGAAACGTCTGCCGAATATGCCGGTTTTCAATATATGTGGATTCGGTGCCTAAAGACTCCAGTTCTTGAGCGGGGTATCCCGGAGTTCGTACCATAGTGGGTGTCAAGATATTGGGGTTTATTACCTCCTCCCATACATCCATGGATGTATCACACACGGCGTTGTGTTGCGAGGTGGTGTCTATGGCCAGGGTGAGTAGATGTTCTGAGAACCCTGTGAGGACCCTGACTGTGAGGGTGCTCTCGTTATTACGGCTTACATCGAAATTGAAGGTGCGTTCTAGTGGTGGCAACGCTTCGTTGTCCAAGTGGTTATTCGGGGGCACTCGAACAATCGGGCGGTTGGCGCGGGAGGTTGAAGGAACTGGGTCATTGGCTTGGGTCACCGGTCTTGATCCCTCGCTTCTTTTTGTTTTCCTTTTTTCAGCCAATTCCTTCATCTTCCTTTGAGCATATTCCGGCGAGTACTTGTTCTTGTAATAATTGAACAGCCTTTTGTTACAATTCTGTGTGGTATGGGTTGTCTGTTTGCAATATTTGCAGTGCATTTTTTTTTTTGTTTTTTATTGATGTGTAGAAGAGGTGATATGAATCGTGTCAATAGTGGTTAATTTTGGTGGCTAGTGTGGTCTGTAATTGGTCAGTAAACGTGACGAATACTAGTTGGAAAGCAATTTGTACCGACTTGTCGTTGGTACTAATTTATAATATAGGGATGCGCTACTATCTAACTACGTAAAGTGATAGAAGTTGAAGTAAGCAAAATCGGAATAAGGAGAAACTAAATAGTTAGTAAAAGTGTCACAGGAAGAAATTAGTAATTTTTTTTTTTTTTTTTTATTTTATCAATAACAGGACCACGCTGAGTTACGTTAGCGTGATGTTCCCTTGAGACTTATTTTCGAAAGAATACTGGGTAGTGTTTTCCCGGTCAGTGTATCTTCCATGCGTCACTGGGTATCGGTCAGTATGGAGTCATCGCAGGATTCACAAGAAACACGATGTTACAGAGGGAGGTTTTGTTCTTTAACATGGAGTAGGTGAAATCCTGGAATGCTAGGAGCTAACTTAAATATCGAGTCTATCTGCTAACGATGGCCTAGTAGTTTAGTTCCATTGTGGGTTAATTTGAGTAGTTAATGTAAAATATAAGAAGGATTTCAATTTTTAAGAAAAAGATCGACTTCTATGTTCCTACACTTATGGTAAACATAGGTCTACTTTAAATGGAATATTGAAAATAAGGAGACTGATCATGAAACCGACATCGATCGTTTTTACTTTAGAAGATGAAAGATGTGTTATATTATCTAAAAAAAATTATAAGTGTCAAGGTGTGCAGCTGCCCCAAGAGGGACGAGAATAAGGAGACTGCTAACTGATGAGACGAAGAAAAAAAAAGGTTTTTTTTTTTTTTTTTTTTTTTTTTTATGAATTATTAAATTTACAAAGGATTAGAGTGATTTGGTATAACACATACCAAAATTGGAACGACACAGTGGAAACCAGCATGGTGGTTGTTGGTGTCACTGCTTCTCATGATCCAAATTGTTGTTGGTGTCATTGCTTCTCACGATCCAAATCTGTAGTGTTTTTAGTATTGGTTGGTTCAAATCTACCATGAAAAGGGGAGGGATCGGGGATGTCATAGAAGTGTTGACGTGTAAACTTGAATCTAATAACTCCTGACAGGGAGTGTCAATTTTAAATTTAAAAAAAAATTATTTCGTCTTCATTCTTTTGTTACAATCCTTTAATTTTAAATCTTTAAAAGGAACAATATATAACAGTATCTTTAAAAGGAACAATATATTTTGGATCAGGAAAATTATTTCGTGACATTTTCCAGGGAGTATACAGCTGGTATTTTATTGGGCCGGAGAACCACAGTAGAACCACAGTATTGAACAGGAACATTGTTGTTGCACCCAAGCTATGATGCCGAAGTGCATACTTTTACTAGGGTTTTGAAACCACAACTTTGTATTTCCGCGGATTTAAATATCAGCAGTCCGTAAATTTCGTACTGATTCGCGAGGACCAAATACTTTACTTGATGTCTACATAAAGCCATATAAAATTTGATTAGGAGGGCATACAACTAATTTAAAAATTGTAATTAGGAGATCATACAAATTCTTAATTATGATTACGATGAGGAGTTTCCGCAATAACAACTGGCCATCTAATGGCTTTAATTTTAAATCTTAAAATTATATTTTAGATCTCATTTTCCACTCACGATAATGAACTCCGGCATCGTAATGAATATACTCTGGAGTCTTATATTATCTATACATATATATATATACACCAGTCCTACCGGAGTTTTATGATTTGCTCTAACCGAAATCCCGCGTCATAGGGTATAATATAATTCTAACATAAAGATTAGAGGTTTTGGAGAAAAAAAAAATTTAAAGGTTTTGTAACAATTGGAATTTTACGATAACAAAATTCATTGGAAATGAGTTAAAATTTAACCAGACGAATTCAATTAAACATTGAGCAGTTCGAGTTCTATACAATTTTCTACAAGATGAAGAATCATAATTTAGAAGAAATATACTATTAAGAAGTTCCATTAATTTAATGAATTTATAGTAAAATGTAATGAATGTCGTTAAAATTTAACCAGACGAATTCAATTAAACATTGAGCAGTTCGAGTTCTATACAATTTTCTACAAGATGAAGAATCATAATTTAGAAGAAATATACTATTAAGAAGTTCCATTAATTTAATGAATTTATAGTAAAATGTAATGAATGTCGTTTTAACCTCAGTCATTTCAGCAAAACCTCCATTGGGTGACAGGACTTGAATAGTTGGGTACTAGACAACAATTATACTAGAGGGGGAAGGGAGTAAAGAGTGTTATTCGAGGTTAGTTATAAATTTTTTTTAGTCGATTGACATGTACTCTTTTTAGTTTTCTTCCTTGTTGTATTGTAACATTCTCTGGGGAGTTTACTATTACGATTTTGTAAGGTCCCTTGTAGATAGGCGTTAATTTATTAGGGCGTGCTTCGTTTTGTATTAGCACGTCTTCCCCAATATGGAAGGCTTGTGGGTTGGCTCTCTGATCGTGGTAGGCCTTGGATTTCATTTTTGCCTTAATTAAGTTTTTTCGAGCTACTTCGAAAGTCTTTTGGAGTTTAAATTTCAACTGTGCTTGGTAGCTTTCCGCATTGTATAAGGGTTCAGGATTTCTTTGGAGGTTGCTAGGTATTTCTGCAACAAAGCCAAACAAGGTTTCCATGGGGGTTAGTTTAGTGCCTTCGTGTTTCGAGTTATTGTAGGCAAATGCCGCTGTTCTTAGAAATTCGTCCCAAATCTGGGGGTTTCCATCTACCAAGCATCTTAGGTAGTTTCCTAACGTGGAATGCTGTCTTTCTACTGCATTTGCTTGCGGGTGATATGCCGTTGTTTGCAGTTTTTTGATGCCGAGTAGTTTGCATATAGATTTAAAAACTGCGCTCGTAAAGTTGGTCCCTTGATCCGTGATTAAGGATTTAGGTAAGGAATATCGGCTTATTATCTGTTCCACCAAGGCTTTCGCCACGGTTGTAGCCTCTTGGTCGGGGATGGCTACAAAGTCAACATACCGCGTTAAATCATCTAGAAATGATAATATGTATCGGTTTCCCGTGGGAGTTGGTGGTAGGGGTCCGACTATATCAACGTATACCTTGTCGAAGGGTCGTTGGGCCACTTCGGGTATGACTAAAGGCATTTTGATTTTCCTAGCGGTTTTGTTTATTTGACATTTGCGGCAAGTCTTCACGTATCGTGCAATTCGCTCCCTCATTTTTTTCCATCGGAAATGTTTTCGTATTCGTGCGTATGTTTTTGTAGTGCCGAAATGACCACCGAATTTTGAGTATTAGCTTCACTTGAGAAGGGTTTGTTACTTCTTTTACGTTACCCTTAGCAGGTTTCTTGAATTTAGTGGGATCATTTGCGTTATTTTTTGCAGGTTTTCTTGTTTTGTTGGTGAGATTTGGGGTGGGTTTTTCGATAGGGGTTGCTGGTGTGTGAGATGTTTTGTTCGTGGGGTCTAGTAGCAGTGATGGATTCTCTGCTGCTCGTGCCCGGGTTATAACTAAACAAGTTCCCTTGGTTCTGTTGTTAGTGGGAGGTTGGGATGGAATTCTAGACAGACAGTCAGCGTTTTGATTGTTTTTTCCCGCCTTATATAAAATTTCGAAATCGAATTCTGATAGTTTCTGATGGAATCTAGTCATACGGCAGGTTGTATCCCTTACCTTAAAAATTCCCTTTAAAGGCTGGTGATCCGTGATTACCTTGAAATGCCTACCTAACAAATAACATCTGAAGTTTCGCGTAGCCCACACTATCGCTAACATTTCTCTCTCGGTCGTTGAGTAATTTCTCTCGGCCGGGTTCAAAGTTCGACTCGCGTAACTGATGGGGCGTCCTTCTTGTTCTAAAATGGCCCCCAACGATTCGCCACTTGCATCAGTGATCAATGTAAATTCCTTCTGGAAGTCGGGGTATGAGAGAACTGGGGGGGACGTTAAAGAATTTTTTAATTTTTGAAAAGATCCTTCACAATTGTTACTCCAATGGAATTTAACGTCCTTCCTCAGTAGTCGGTTGATGGGGTTCGCTAATTTAGAGAAGTTCGGAATGAACTTGCGGTAATAATTTGCTAGCCCCAGGAATGACTGTACCTGCTTTAGGGTTTTAGGTTGTGGGTACTTTTGTACTACTTCCACTAACCTGGGGTCTGGGTGAACACCTTGTTCGGAGCAGATGTGTCCTAAGTAAATTATTTCTCGTTTTAGAAATTGGCATTTTGTAGGCTGTATTTTCAGGTTTGCCTTTCTAAATCGTTGAAAAACTTCTCGTAGTTTATCATTGTGCATAGCCAAGTTACTGGCGAAGATTACTACGTCGTCTAAATATACAAAACAATGTATTCCTTGCAGTCCCGTTAGGATTCCGTTCAGGAGGGACTGGAAGAAACCTGGTGCGTTTTTTAATCCAAAAGGGATTCGCTTATACTGATAGTGTCCATAGTTGACACTGAACGCTGTTTTTTCTCTATCGGCGGGGTCGATCAGCACTTGATGGTACCCACTAGCGAGATCAAGGGTGGTGAAATACCAAGAATGCCCTAATTGATCTAAGATTTCCTCAATACGAGGTAGAGGATACACGTAGGGGATGCAGACCTTATTGAGTTCCCTAAAGTCTACACATAGTCTAAGTTTCCTTGTTCCATCCTCGTTGGTTCCTTTTTTGGGTACCAAGATTACTGGCGAGTTGAATGGACCAATGCATTGATTTGTCGGACACACTCACCGGTGTGGGCTGCTGGGATTCGATATTGTTTTTTGTATATAGGCCCCTTATCTTCGAGTAAGGGTATTTTAAAGGTGTTTGTGTTGGTATATGAAAGGCTATCTCCTGGTAAGTGGAAGATGTCATTATATTCCGCACAGAGCTGTGATATTGAGGAACGTTCTTCTATATTAATGCCTTCGTCTAAAGTCATAGACTCTTTTACGAGTCTTGTTCTAAACGTATTGACCTGTGTACCATGTTTTTGAGAACTCGGGATTTCTGACTTATACACTCTATAGTTTGATAGTGGTTCAGTTTCTAGCTCCAGAGGGGGTAAGGTAATTTGTTTCATTGTGACGTTTATTACTGCCACATATGCATGTCCCTCATGTGGCCTAACTATGGTGTTACTAGAAAACACACCGGGTAGAATTTCTTTGTTAATACATACCATTTCTTCATCAGTATTCATGGGTACCATTACAATTTTTTCGGTTCTAGGTCCTAACTTTTGGGGAAGGTGGTGGGTACTGTGTGGAGAGCTTGGTTGGTCAATCCCCATGCGAGGTTGGATTGGCCTTGTTTTCTTCTCCTCAGTGATAGACAGTGCCTTTCGAGGGTTGTCTATCGGGGGAAGGGAGTTAGTGGTTATGAGGGGCAGGGATTTAAGGGTGTTTGGAGAATTCGCTTGGTCAATCCCCATGCGAGGTTGGATTGACCTTGTATCCTTCTCCTCGATGATAGACAGTGTCCTTCGAGGGTTGTCTATCGGGATAAGGGAGTTAGGGGTTATCGGGGATAGAGCCTTACAAGCTATCAGGGGCAGAGACTGGGGTAACAGAGGCAGAGACGGGGGTGTCAGGGGCACAGACGGGGTTATCAGGGGCAGAGACGGGGTTGTCAGGGGCACAGACGGGGTTATCATGGGCACAGACAGGGTTATCATGGGCAGAGACGGGGGTGTCAGGGGCACAGACGGGGTTATCAGGGGCAGAGACGGGGGTATCAGGGGCAGAGACTTACAAGCTAGCAGGGGCATATATTCAGGGGCTGTTTTTCTTCTTGTATAATAATTATAATCTTTTACTTCTTTATTTATAATCACTTGATTTTTAATTATTTTCATTTCCTTTACTTGCAATGAAGTATTCGTTGCAGTTTTCAGGGGTATATAATTTGGGTTTATTAGGGGCAGGGAGTTGGGTTCCGGGGTTGTTTTGGTTTTTACCAGCGGCGAAGACCTAAAGGTGTTGAATGTTTCTCTGGTACTTTCCTTTTTTTTCTTTAGTAAATTTAAGGCGTGCTTTGACGCTGAAATGGCGGTTTCTAATGTTTGTATTTTGTCTTTCATATCTTCGGTTATGTTTTCTGTTCGTTTTTTAAAATAGAGACTTTCACTTCCCATGTTCAATACATGGCCCGATGGGGGTGTCCCGTTAATTTTATAGTTCTTCAAAACGTCGTCAGGGGTTCCTAAACTCAGGTCTACATGTTGAAAAAGGGATCGTGGTGATTTGCCTTTCAATGGGGGCTTTGCTGAGATTGAGGAACTCGTGGTGACTGTAAGTTTGTTTTTTACGCAGTCGATTACTGCTTTTTCCTTCAAGAAAGGTATACCTAGTATACCGTCTGAAGGTATAGAATCTGTATCATGGATGATATGAAATTTACAATCGTACTTGCTACTGCCTATTTCGATAGCAGCGGTACAAGTACCGATAGAATGGTTCATTGAACCAAAAATGCCTCCCATCGTTATGGTTTCTTTTGTGTTAATTGTTACTATTTCTCTTAAACGGCTGAGTTTTAGTAAGTTACAGTCGGACCCAGTGTCCACCATCATTATCAGGTTCGGGAATTTTGCTATGTCCATATTTAATTTTATAGTATATTTTCCTAAAAAGTCGATTTCTTGTTTAGAGCGGTCAGGGTCCTTGTTAGGGGGGAGAAATGGGGAGTTGCACGTTACATTGTTGGGGTGCTCGGACTGGCAGTAACCGTCGTGCTTCCGGACTGCCTGCTTCCGTTTCCCTGTTCTTCAAGTTCAGCTTTGTATTTTCGAACACAAATGTCCGTGTAGTGGTCGGTAGTTTTACAGAATTGGCAATATAAAACGCGAGGATTTATTGTTGAATTTAGATCATTTAACACCCTTACTTGCTGTTGCGGGCCTTGACAACTATTTCTGTCATGTCCGTAAGTGTTGCACTTGGTGCAAAAGGTTTGGTTTCCCTTTGCGTAGCAATCCCGTTCAAGGTGTCCCCATTTCCCACAGAAACTACACACCAATAGTTGTTTGTTATTTCTCATGTTTGGGGGGGGAACGTTCCTATTTGCATTGGAGGGTCCCCCTTGATAGTTTCTGTTATACAGGTTTTGTTGTTGGGGTGGGTTAGGTTCTGTGAGGTTTAGTCTTTTGATGTCTTTTTCTAGGAATTTGGCTTCCTCTTTTATTTCTTCTAAATTGTTGGCCCGGTTACCTACCAAGAGTTGACGTATTTGGTGGTTTATTAATCCCTTCTTGAAAACGGTTACCACCTCTTTTTCCGCCTCTTTCATAAGTCCTTCATGACCTGTGGGATATTCCGCTTCTATTGCGTACCTAGTCTCGTCCAGAAGGTGTTTTAAACGATCTGCGTAATCTTCTACGCTTTCTCCAGGTCGTTGTTTGCTTGAGGTCATTTCGGCCCTTACTTCTTCGAATCCCTTTTTTGCGACGTAGTTTTTCTTAAATAGGTCCAGGATTTCCTTTACTGTTTCTGGTCTCTCCGTACTCACCAGGTAGTAAGCATCGTCTGTGAGTTTGTATTTTATACAGGGTGCGCCATCTGTTCCTCCGGTATGAGAATGTTGAATAACTTTTGAAAGAAACAATAGATTGCAAAAATGGTGTTTTTTTATTTAGTTCAATCCTTTACAATTTATGTGGACTACTTTTTGAAAACAACATCGATCAAATGACCACCTTTATTGGCCACCGCAAACTGTGCTCTTTTTCGGGCATTTTCCATCACTTCTTCGAGCATCTCCGTCGATATGGCAGCTATTTCGGCACGAATATTGGTCTTGAGCTCGTCAATGGTCTTCGGGTTGCTGGCGTAAACTTTACTCTTCAAATAACCCCACAAAAAGAAGTCTGGGGGGGTTAAATCAGGGGATCTTGGTGGCCAGTCAATATCGCCTCTTTTCGATATCACACGTCTAGGGAATTTTTGTTGCAAAAACCGTATTGTTTGGTCCGCTGTGTGGCATGGCGCCCCGTCTTGCTGAAACCAGAAGTCAGTCAGACCTTTTTCACGCATTTTCGGACACACAAAATGTGCCAACATCCACCGATATCGATTACCATTAACTGTTTCACCTTCATTGAAGAAAAATGGCCCAATGATGGTTTTTGCGCACACGCCGGCCCAAACAGTCACTTTTCGATCATGCAATGGTATTTCATGAATCTCGTGAGGATTTTCTGTCGCCCAAATGCGGCAATTTTGTTTATTAACACCGCCAGAGAGAGTGAAATGTGCCTCGTCGGTCATTAAAACTTGCATCCAAAATGAACGACTATTTTCAATGTACATCGTCACTATTTCGGCGTGTTCTTTCGGTGTGAAGCGGTTCATGGTTAAAATTGTACTGGTTTGACGTTTCCAAAACGTGTCTAGGAAAGCAAATCGGTTGACAAATGGCGAAGTTATTGAATGTTTACATACCGGAGGAACAGATGGCGCACCCTGTACAAGATGCGAAAGTGGCTTTTTCCTCTTCTGATAGCCTGTCATTTAAGTCCTTTGCTATCGAGATAAATCTTAACACCTCGTTCGTTAGTTTTGGGGAACGCTGTCCTGAAAAGGTGGGAATGTATCTACTACACATATCCATGATTTTTTCGTACATCTCAGTGGCGTTAGTCATTTTTACTTTTGTTTTTTCTTGTGTACTAAAAGGATTTTTGATTTCGGTTTGTTTCTCTGTTCTTGTATATTTTTCCAAAGATTTCTGTATATGGGTTACTTTTAACAAGGCGTTGGATTTTTCCTGTTCCCTATCTTTGAGTTCCGCTGTAAGTTTTGCCAATTCGTTCTTTAGGGATGCTATTTCCTCCTCTTGTCTGTTCTTATTAAGATTTTGTAAGATCGCTTTACTAGTTGTAACTTTGTTGTCCTTGTTACTTTCCTCTTCGTAAATGTCTACCCTTTCCGTTGCCTCCTTTAATTGTTGCTGAAGGCTATCGATTTCTTCCACCAAAAATTTAATTTTATTTTTGGAGTTGTCGATTTCTTTGATGTATTGACTTTCTTCCAACTTAATGGTTTCGATTATTTTATTAAGTTGTTTCTCAATCTGTTCGTCTTTTCCAGGGATAGCATTTAATTCTAGCTCGAATTCTTGAAATTCGTGTCGCGGAATTCTCAATTGGATTTCTGTCGACAGGATATCTTTTACGTTTTTGAAATTGGATTCGAATCTGTCGAGATTTTTCTTTTGCTTATGGTTTTCTTCTTGTAATTTTTGTGAGTCGATTTCTAATTGGTTAATCCTTTTAAGGTCGTCCTTTGTTAGGATGTTACTCTCGAATGGCATTTAGGTGTTACTTATACGTGTGAGATTATTATAGTAATTTTTGTATTAGTGTGTACCCATTAAATGTATGCGATCGGTGCTACATTTATTGCCAATTGTAGGACTTCTTGCGAGTTATCTTTGATTCAGTACAATGTAGTACGGATGTAAAATTCTTAATTATTAGAACAGAGCGGTACTAATTGACCAAACGATTTAAATGTGCAATCGGTGCTACATCGACTCGGGGCCGATAGGTCGTTGTATATTAATGTTTCAGATTAATTTTCACGTGATTGTAACCCATGAGGTCGGGGAGTTTTTTAGGGACAATCGATTTAATGGAGGGTGTAAAACAAAACTTTGGAGCGAGGAAAATTTATTCCATAAGGAATGAGTTATTCCTATTTTAGCTTGGTATTGAGACTATTTACCCTTTAGTTAAATAGTTTTGGAATAAAGTCGTATAAGAAAATTATTTGTTTTGTAAAGGGTACTTATTACGAATCGTTTACAATATTACAATATTTATTTATTTACAATACTATTGAACAGAAAATATTTCCAATTATACAATAGTTATATGATTACAAATCTTAAGATATATAAAAAAGTTTACTACTAATAATATTTTTAAATTCATTAAAAGACAGGTTTAAAGAACCAAAACGATAATGATCATGATTCCTTTGAAGTCTTATAATAGCGGAATGCAAGGTTACATTTAATGACACTCTTGGCAAAATAAACATTAGGTTTAACCTATTAGTCCAATCGGGGGACCTTAAATTTAAGTGTTGGTGTAAGTTACTTTTGTAGATGTGATTCATAATTTTAAACAAGGTGCATTCATCTATATAAATCCTACGTTGCTCCAAAGCTGGCAGTTGAAAAATGATTTGTCGCTCCAGGTACGATTCATATGGAATTTTTAATTTGAAGCATAGGGAACGAGTAAATTTTCGCTGTACTTTCTCAATCTTCTCAATATTACACATATAAGACGGTGACCAAACAGGCGCACAGTACTCAAGGATACTACGGACAAGGGATTTAAATAGGGTTACGAAACTACAAACATCGGTAAAATCATGAGCAGTTCTAAAAATAGAACCACACATTTTTTTAGCTTTATTAACAACGTGCTCTATGTGTGAGTCAAATTTCAGTTTTGAGTCGAGATAAATCCCAAGGTCAAGTATTGTAAAAACTTCAGTTAATAGAACATTGTCAATAAAGTAGTCAAATGATAAAACGTTTTTCTTTAAAGTAAAAGTAATTTTATTGCACTTGGTAATATTTATAGTCAAGTCGTTATTTGAACACCACAGACATAAAGATGATAAGTCAGATTGTAGTATATTGTAGTCAATGTCTGATTTGATTTCTCTAAATATCTTGAGATCGTCGGCAAATAAAAGGCATTTAGATTTAAGGAATTGCGGTAAGTCATTGATAAATATTGTGAACAACAATGGTCCAAGTATAGACCCTTGTGGTACCCCACTGCTAGGCACAAATGTTTGTGATAGGCAATTTCTGAACCTGACTCGATTTGGTCTGTTTATTAGGTAGGAAGACAGAAGAGACTGGATAGAGTCGCTAGCACCATATAGATTTATTTTTTCGAGCAGGATCTTGTGGCTCACAGTATCGAATGCTTTTGCAAGATCAGTATAAATTGCATCAACCTGTAGATGATTATTTAGTGCTTTTGATAAGCTAGTGGTGTACTCAAGGAGATTTGTGAGAGTAGATCTGTTTTTTACGAAACCATGTTGTTCACACACAATAAACGGTTCAAAATACATATACATAAAGTCAACTAAGATTCTTTCAAAAATTTTCCCAAAACAATTTAAGATGGTTATTGGTCTATAATTAGAAATCTTCGATTGATCACCTTTCTTGTGAATAGGTATTATTAGACCCTCTTTCCATACATCAGGAAAAACACCTTCACGCAGACATTTGTTAAACACTATACAAAGGGGCATGCTTAGCTGCTCTTTTAATTCCTTGACAAAGAATGCTGGAATACCATCGGTACCACCATTTTTTGATCCATCCAAGTTGTTTAGATACGACAAAATGTCACCCTCAGATATTTCAAGTTCCGGCATGTTTGGATGAGAAAAAAATGTTTGGATGAGGATTCGTTTCAAGAATAGGTTATTTGAACAGTTGTGAAGGCTAGTATATAAAAAACTCAAGTGCTTGTAATAGGCAACGAGAGGAATAAACGATTCTATCAATCCATATATAAAAAAACGATGATCGTAGCGATAACTCCACAATGGAAAATGAACTGACCGAGCGAAACAGGCAAAGTGATAAAAAAAACGACTGTTTGTGATTGAATAGCAATAGGAAAAGGAAGAGAAGAAAAAAAAATTGTGTGTTTAGTAGTTAGTTTGAAAAATGTTGTATGTTTGGAATAAAGGCGATTGTAATGTATATATTTTAATTACTTTTTATTGTAAACATACCATGAATTGAATAATTTTACTTTACACTGCTGGATGCTATTACACTTTATGATACCTACTGCTAAATTGAATAACATTAAATTTAATCTTTAGATTTTAGTTCATAATTTATCTTTATATTTATTTTGTTAGTGGAGTTGACCTGAAAAGCGGCGAAAGATAAAAGAGAGAGAAAAGAAAATTTCACCGTTTTTGTCTTTATTAAATTTTTGATTTTACTAGTTTTTCAATTGAACTAATCATTTTTGTACATCATTGTCCTCGATATTATTTTCCCTTTTGGGTAATTGAAAGTGCGGTTTGATTTTTTGTCCTGTTTATGTCACTGATTTAATTTTCCTTTTAAAGGTTGTGACATTTTCCAGGATGATTTAATGCGAGGCACATTTCAATTCCCCGAAAAATTTTCAGACACTGGTTTGCCGAGCCAAATGTAGGACTTCTTGCGATTTATCTTTGATTCAGTACCATGTAGTGCGGATGTAAAACTCTGAATTTTTTTTTAGCTGAGTAGCACTAATTGTCTGAATGATTTAAATGTGCAATCGGTGCTACATTGGCCCGGGGCCCCAGCGTCTGTATCTTGAGAAACTGTGTGTTTTTTTTGTTTTGATTGTTCAAGAAAACTTTTGATTTTACTTTATTTCAAAAAAAATTTCTCTCTGTTTTTCTTTTTGTTGGCTTTCGTTCTCACTTCACTTTCACTAATTATTACACATATAATTTGGGAAGAAAAGAAAATGAATCACTTACCTTTTTCCTTTTGTTTGTTTGCCGGCTGCGCCAATTGTCGTGGTGGAATGAAATAACTGTTATGGTTTAACTTGTTTATTAAGTCTACTTGATGCAATTCATTTAATTATTACAATTCACATTCACTAATAGTTAAGCAAGTTTTTATTTAATTATTACAGTTCAAATTCACTAATCGTTAACCAAGATTTAATTTATTATTACAATTCGGATTCACTAATTGTTAACCAAGATTTAATTTATTATTACAATTCGGATTCACTAATTGTTAACCAAGATTTAATTTATTATTACAATTCGGATTCACTAATTGTTAACCAAGAGTTACTTTATTATTACAATTCAGATTCACTAATCGTTACGAAGATCACTCGACGAATATAAATTTACGAATAATAATAGAATTTCTAATAGAATCACGAAGATCACTCAACGAATATAATTTTACGAATAATAATAGAATTTCTAATAGAATCACGAAGATCACTCAACGAATATAATTTTACGAATGAATTTCCATTCCCAATTATGCGTCCAGCAGCCCTTTGAGCTGCTGGCGTTGGTCGAAGGAATTCACAGTGTCAGCGCGTTTCGCTATCACTCGCCCAACCCGTGAACAGCCACTTGTGTGCATCGTAAGCATTTTATTGCTTACGATGCTAGCGGCGTCGGGTTTCGCTTTTGACCGACGGAAACGCTTTTGCTAAATAAGCATATTGTATTCCCGTCGGTCAGGGCCGGGCGTATGATAATAAGGGGGTGACGACCAGGGTCGTCACAATAGTCATAGTCGTAATTGCTTTTCGTTTGACAGCTCACACACACACTGAAGAATGAACAAAAACCCCAATTTTTTAAAACATATCGTTATTAATTTTCATCTGCGTAAATAATTTCATGTCCATTTTCCTTTTTCTGTTCCTAAAAACTGAACTCAGGCGGGAATTTTGACATTTATATGTCAATCATGATTTACACACTGTCTCTGTGTGTGTTAGCTACGCTTGACTATTTCTAACTATGCTCACCGAGCATAGTCAGAAATAGTCAACTACCGTAGTCGACTATTGGCATCCACGAACGACCAGAGCTGTAGCTACGTAGTCAGCTACGGCGTTCACGAACGACCGATAGTCACAAATAGTCAACTATAGCTGACTATTTTTCAACGACGAACGCGATCCTGGTATACCATTTTCGTAGACAGCGCTGGTATACCAGATTTTGACAGGCAACCAAATTAAAATGGTGGAAACTAAATTTTCGAGAAAAGATATATGGGAGCTTATCATTATTTTACGAGAAAAGGAATTTTGAATGGAATGCACATTTTAACGTTGATTTGAGAAGGCAGAGGGTGGATTGGTTCTTTTGTAGTCGTTTTAAAGCTAATATTTTGGCAACCATAATTTGTTGTTTCCTGCTCACTGACATTTCGCCTACTGAACTGTTTTACCAGAATTTGCCCACCAAACAAATTTGACAGATTGCGACTAAAAGGCTTACCAGTTGGTAGTCAATTTAGTCCAGCGTTTTCCAAACTGGGAGGCGTGGACTAGTCTAAGGGGAGGCGCGAATATTAGCCAGGACCTTCTGTTTCGAATTTTGAAAATCTAACATCGGATTCGTGATCAGCGACTCCAAAAACCCTACAATGCCAATTTGTCCGGGGAAAAATGGTAAAAAGGATATTTGCGTTATCCTTACAGGACCTTCCGTTTCTAATTCCGAAAATCTAACCATGATTCCGAAAACCCTCTAATGCAAAAAAGGATATTTGCGTTATCCTTAAGCGGCGTCCAAACACGCAGTTTTTTTGCTACGACTTATTTTGCACAGTGATCTATGTAAAAAAAACTGAGTAATCTTCGCGTCCACACGGTTCCGTTTTTTTTATATTTTATCGCAGTTTTGTTTGAAACTTCGTGCATAAACACATTGTGTTTATTCATTTTCTATAATGAATAGATTAAGCGAGCAAGACTTATTACTATTCAGTTTAAGTGTTTGTAGTCTTTGTAAAAAAAAGGAAAAAAAAGAAGTGTCGGCGAACTAAGTGGTGCAAACAGTGGCTATTAAAAAGAAACATATATTCGCATGTGAACTTACTTCAAGAATTCCTACAAGAAGAAAATGATTGGCAAAATTATTTGCGTATGGATATAGGAACGTACAACCAACTATTATCGCTGGTGTCGCCAAAAATAGAAAGGAAAGACACATGCATGAGGAAAGCTATCACACCCCATGAACGGCTCACCGCTACTTTAAGGTTCCTGGCAACGGGGCGCAGCTACAAGGACTTAAAATTTAGTACAGCTGTTTCCAAACAATCTTTAAGTGTGATTGTGGCTGTTTACACACGGTTGATCCAGGCGCCTGGCCATGAACGAAACTGTCAAAATACAGGCAAGACGAGGAAGTGGGGGACACCCGCACATTAACCTGCGAAGCAATATACGAAGTTTTACGGGATAAATATTTAAAGGTAGCAACAATAATTTGAAAAACTTATTTTATTTTTTCTTTTTAATTCTCAGAAAAAATTTAACAAAAACTTAAAAACTTATTTGTTAGTGTTGTGGAAAAAAGTTACTATAATATATGGCCGCCCGGGACTGTTGACCAAGGTTTGAAGAAGTACTATTTTCTTGTGATGTTGTTGGTGGTTGTACAATGTTCAAAGTTGTAATTCGGGAAGTAATGAAGGAGCCGTGCCTTGACAAGATGAAATAATTTAATTAACATATAGTATCTGTCACTTTGCTGTCAAATAAAAATTTAAATATTTTTATATCAAATAGTTTTTTTACCTGACTTTCCTCGGATGTATCCATATTTGACTTTGCTGGACGCGGTGTCTCTTGATCTTTTAGGAAATCGAGCAAGGAGAAATACCAGAGATGTGGCTTATATACTTCATCTTCCCCAACACCGGAACGGAAGCGTTAATTTTTTTCAATTCTTTCCTGTAGCAGCTTCGAAGGTTATTAATTTTTTTTACAACCGTTTCGCGATTGGCACTTTTATCAATTTCTTTTAATTTATTAATAAGCATTTCATATGCATTGTTTTTCAAATTGCGATCACTATAGTGCTTACATTTTATTTTCCACAAGCACGGAAACTCTTTATATAAATTTATGAATTCTTCCAAAAACTCTTTTGAATAAAGCCGCAAATCACTCATGATTTAATGTTCAAAGTGACACAAAAACTGACTGAATTTTCGTCCACATGCTACGATTTGCCTTCGCGTGCCACAGTTATTTTCAGACACAACCTGGGACGCTATTCTCGGAACTTTACGGATTTTTCCGAAACGTTTTTCGTGCAGTGGAAAAAGACCTCTATATGGCCTATATTGCTAAAAATTACGTCTCAAACATTACGAAGCAATTCACCACTTTACACGAAACCCCATTCTCGAACTTAGATTACGGAAATATCCGAAACATAACAAAACATTACGTTTCGGATCCATCCGAAACGTCCAGATGTTACTTTTCGAAACGTCTGTGTGCTTTGAGTTATCGTTTCGCGTCCGTTGTTTATTGTTATTCGATGCGGGCATAATTTTAATCGTGTAATAAGCATAATACGGAGAATAATTCTTTTTCATTCATTCATTTGCAAATGATTAGCACGAGAATTTTAGTTTTCATTCACTCACGAATTTTATTTTTCCATTCTCGTATTTTTAAAATTCTATTCGCGAATGGAATGGAAAATTTTACGAATGGAAAATTAAAATTCGCTCACGAATTTATCGCGAAAGAATGATTTTCGAATGGAATTATTATATGAAGTAAAAGTAAAGGCTTAACTATAATCGACATAAGAACGCATATGTAGCTGCATATGTCATTTCCAGAATAAGAAAGTCAGTGTTAATACCCACAATAGGCATATGTCAAGAGTGTTGCCACTTTCAAACCTTCGTTAAACATTCGTTAAGCATGAATAATTCGATACAAATGGAACTGGCATATGTAAATAGTGAACATAACCTAAAATTTTTCCAAAAAGGAACTCAAGCAGGACAACAGATAGTCAAAGACATTTGTGGTCATTCTCATGTGAATAAAAAATTGATCCGGATCAAGCCTTTTTACTTTTAGGAAGGTGACTACGTAGTATCCGTGCGTTTTCCTGCCGCGATTGATTTCTCGTACATAACATGAACGCTTCTTTCTGCCGTATTCATCCAGTTCATCTTTCAGGTCACTTAATTCTTTTAAGCACTTCACAATTTCAAATATTTCTTTAATTTTTTTCAATTCACTCATTTTTTCCTTCAACTTTGTCAATTACTATCGAGAAGAATTTGTCTTTACTTATGTCAGTCTATGCCTATTATGGTTAGCTTTTATGTTGACAGCTATGTATGTCAACATTCGTTGGGAATTTGACATTTACATATTCGTTCTTATGTCGATTATAGTTAAGCCTTAAAGGCTCAACTATGATAGACATAAGAGCGCATATGTAAATGTCAAATTCCCAACGAATGTTGACATACATAGCTCTCAACATAAAAGCTAATCTTCATTTTACCTCAAGTGGAAATTAATATGGCCACAATATTATTAAATTCACACTAAAATTTTAGGTTATGTTCACTATTTACAAATGCCAGTTCCATTTGTATCGAATTATTCATGCTTAACGAAAGTTTAACGAAGGTTTGAAAGTGGCACATGTCTATTGTGGGTAATAACATTGACTTTCATATTCTGGAAATGACATATGCAGCTACATATGCGTTCTTATGTCTATCATAGTTGAGCCTTAACACCATAACTTTCAAAAGGATTGAGCCAGAGACTTGAAATTTCGTACAGTAGCGTTTCTCGTAAACAGTAAGGCTAAGTTTTTGGACGGGGAAAATCAGACCACTCCTTCCACCCTCCGCCATTCAAATGGAACAGTTTTTTACAATTGTCTCAAAAACGGCGCTTCATATCGTAAAATTTACAAATGTAAAATATGTTTAGAATACGATTTTACATAACTCTATACATAATAATTCAATCAAACCACTCCCTTCCCCATAACAAACGATAACAAACGTTAAAATCAACAAATAAACCAAAATAACTCATAATACACTATTACTTACATTGAACACTAGTCAAATATTATTAACTGATATTAAATTAGTGAAAAATTACTCTAATACAAGTTAAACACTAGTTAATCAATATAAACAAAACAAAACTATTCAAATATTTCCGTTTTGACAGCTCTATTCTACGTACATTTCGGAATGTGGTGAATATGGTGAATATAATTCCGAAACATAAACGTTTCGTGACCAGAATACGATCTTTCAAACGTTTCGGATTTAGATTACGGAAAAAACATTTCGGCGAAATTCGTAATCCGTAACGTAACGAAAAATCCGAAACATTCCGAGAATAGCGTCCCTGAACTCGCATAGGCCGAACTTTTGATCCGCGCGAACTAACTGTGTATCGTCCAGACACTATGACATGCCTGCGCAGACTCGGTTTGCGCGGACAAAACGGAGCAAACAACTGCGCGTTTGGACGCCGCTTTACAGGGCCTTTCGTTTCGAGTTTTGAAAATCTAGCCCGGATTCGTGATCAGTGACCTTGAAAACCCCCTAATGCCATTTTTTACCGGTAAAAGTGGGAAAAGGATATTTGCGTTATCCTTACAGGACCTTCCGTTTCTTATTTCGAAAATCTAACACTGGATTCGCGATCAGCGATCTCGAAAACCCCCTAATAGGTGGGGAGAGGAGAGGGGTGGGTTGGGGAGAGAGGGGCGAGGAGAGGGGAGGAAAATTATATGACTGTATCTATATATATAAAAATGGATGTTTGTCTGTTGGTTTGTCTGTCCGTTTGAGATTACAAAACTTAAAAACTACTGGACCGATTTTGACGCGGTTTTTTGCAAAATGATCTGTGTTGCCAGGAGCAGGTTTTTAGCTATGTAGATTTTCAAAATTCGAAACGGAAGGTCCTGTAAGGATAATGAAAATATCCTTTTTCCCATTTTTCCCGGAAAAATTTGCATTATAGGGTTTTGGGGTCGGTGATCACGAATCCGGTATTAGATTTTCAAAATTCGAAACGGAAGGTCCTGTAAGGATAATGAAAATATCCTTTTTCCCATTTTTCCCCGGAAAAATTTGCATTTTAGGGTTTTTAGGATCGCTGTTCACGAATCCGGTATTAGATTTTCAAAATTCGAAACGGAAGGTCCTGTAGGGATAATGAAAATATCCTTATTGTGGATTTTTGCATTGACAATGCAAATGGTTTTCGACTGTGATTCAAATGAAATGAACATTTGTTTTGTTTTAGCTTTGCCTTTAACAGTCGTGAAAGTTTTTTCTGTTAAACCTGAATTAGGTCCAGTGCAACTGTGGCACTGTGTTATCACCGTGAAGGTTCATGTTTGTTTCGGGCTCAGGGGAGTGACGAAGCCCTCGTCAGACAGAGTAGTGTCAATTAAATCAGATGGTGAATATATAAACTTCTTGTAAGTTCCTATGATCCATCCAATAAACAATTTCTGTAATAGAGAGCAGGAGGAGTTGACACTACTCTGTCTGACGAGGGCTTCGTCACTCCCCTGAGCCCGAAACAAACATGAACCTTCACGGTGATAACACAGTGCCACAGTTGCACTGGACCTAATTCAGGTTTAACAGAAAAAACTTTCACGACTGTTAAAGGCAAAGCTAAAACAAAACAAATGTTCAGTGATTTTTGGAGGTAAGATGAGTTTCCGAAAATAACATGATATCTATGGAATTTTCTTTTAAGAAGAGTTCAACTTCAGTTTTATGGTTGAGGATACCGTTTGCGTTCCAATGTACAATATTAATTGAGTTCATGGTTTAACCAATTTGAGTAGAATTTCACTTTGTTGTTGTAGCATTGTTTGTATTTGCTGCATAGTGCTCGTTAACTGTTGGATGTTGTTGGTTAGAGCCAGGAGTATTTGCATGATATTCCCTTGGTCACTGGCATACGTTGGGGGTGCATTGCTCCTGACCGTTTCAGCGTAAGTCATGTTTCCTCTGATGTTAGGATTTATCGAAGGGGTATAATTAGAATGTTGGTTGGAGTTAGATTCTTGGATTACTTTTTGAGTGTATGGTAAGTTAGGTTTGGATTTGATTTGTTTTGATCGAAGACTTAGATTGTTAATGAATGTATAAACAGGGCAACCCCTGTAGTTTGCAGTATGGTTACCGTTGCAATTGTTACATTTTTTTAGTTGTGGGTTTAGTTTGTCTTTGTTGCAGTTATTGGTGGAATGCGACTCACCACAGATCACACAGATGTTGGTAAGTTTGCAGTAGCTTCTTGTGTGTCCATATTCTTGGCAATTGAGGCACTGTACTACTTGATTTCTCTTATAGGGTTCTTCAATATTTACTTTCCTGTTTAATATGAATTTTACATTGTAAATTGGGTGCTCTTTGTTCTTTGGGGCTTTACTCGCTTGGGGCGTTAATTCGACCTTGAACATCGGTTGAGGGATTTTAAATTTGTTGAGGATGTTGTGCACTGATTTAGCTTCGAAGCCTTGGGCTTTAAGGTCTTCAATTATTTCCTCCGGTTTGACGTTCGAGTCAATGCCTTTTATTACTACTCTCAGGCCTTTGGCACTTTTGAGTTGGTAGGTGTAGTATTTAGCTTCTTTTTTGTCCAACCAGTTAACGATTTGGGTGAAATATACCTCTTTGAGAGCTTGAACTTTAACTTCTTTAATTTTACCTTTAAGAAGTTCTACCACGTAGAAGTTATTTTCGCCGATTAATTTTTTGATTTCGTTAATGAGATTAGGGTTCCAATCTTGTCTGATATAAATGGGCGGAGGCCTATAGTTAGTAAGGATAATGAAAATATCCTTTTTCCCATTTCTCCCCGGAAAAATTGGCACTATGGGGTCATTGGGGTCGCTGATCACGAATCCGGTATTAGATTTTCAAAATTCGAAACGGAAGGTCCTATAAGGATAATGAAAATATCCTTTTTCCCATTTCTCCCCGGAAAAATTTGCATTATAGGGTTTTTGGGGTCGGTGATCACGAATCCGGTATTAGATTTTCAAAATTCGAAACGGAAGGTCCTGTAAGGATAATGAAAATATCCTTTTTCCCATTTCGCCCCGGAAAAATTTGCATTATAGGGTTTTTGGGGTCGCTGATCATGAATCCGGTATTAGATTTTCAAAATTCGAAACGGAAGGTCCTGTAGGGATAATGAAAATATCCTTATTGTGGATTTTTGCATTGACAATGCAAATGGTTTTCGACTGTGATTCAAATGAAATGAACATTTGTTTTGTTTTAGCTTTGCCTTTAACAGTCGTGAAAGTTTTTTCTGTTAAACCTGAATTAGGTCCAGTGCAACTGTGGCACTGTGTTATCACCGTGAAGGTTCATGTTTGTTTCGGGCTCAGGGGAGTGACGAAGCCCTCGTCAGACAGAGTAGTGTCAATTAAATCAGATGGTGAATATATAAACTTCTTGTAAGTTCCTATGATCCATCCAATAAACAATTTCTGTAATAGAGAGCAGGAGGAGTTGACACTACTCTGTCTGACGAGGGCTTCGTCACTCCCCTGAGCCCGAAACAAACATGAACCTTCACGGTGATAACACAGTGCCACAGTTGCACTGGACCTAATTCAGGTTTAACAGAAAAAACTTTCACGACTGTTAAAGGCAAAGCTAAAACAAAACAAATGTTCAGTGATTTTTGGAGGTAAGATGAGTTTCCGAAAATAACATGATATCTATGGAATTTTCTTTTAAGAAGAGTTCAACTTCAGTTTTATGGTTGAGGATACCGTTTGCGTTCCAATGTACAATATTAATTGAGTTCATGGTTTAACCAATTTGAGTAGAATTTCACTTTGTTGTTGTAGCATTGTTTGTATTTGCTGCATAGTGCTCGTTAACTGTTGGATGTTGTTGGTTAGAGCCAGGAGTATTTGCATGATATTCCCTTGGTCACTGGCATACGTTGGGGGTGCATTGCTCCTGACCGTTTCAGCGTAAGTCATGTTTCCTCTGATGTTAGGATTTATCGAAGGGGTATAATTAGAATGTTGGTTGGAGTTAGATTCTTGGATTACTTTTTGAGTGTATGGTAAGTTAGGTTTGGATTTGATTTGTTTTGATCGAAGACTTAGATTGTTAATGAATGTATAAACAGGGCAACCCCTGTAGTTTGCAGTATGGTTACCGTTGCAATTGTTACATTTTTTTAGTTGTGGGTTTAGTTTGTCTTTGTTGCAGTTATTGGTGGAATGCGACTCACCACAGATCACACAGATGTTGGTAAGTTTGCAGTAGCTTCTTGTGTGTCCATATTCTTGGCAATTGAGGCACTGTACTACTTGATTTCTCTTATAGGGTTCTTCAATATTTACTTTCCTGTTTAATATGAATTTTACATTGTAAATTGGGTGCTCTTTGTTCTTTGGGGCTTTACTCGCTTGGGGCGTTAATTCGACCTTGAACATCGGTTGAGGGATTTTAAATTTGTTGAGGATGTTGTGCACTGATTTAGCTTCGAAGCCTTGGGCTTTAAGGTCTTCAATTATTTCCTCCGGTTTGACGTTCGAGTCAATGCCTTTTATTACTACTCTCAGGCCTTTGGCACTTTTGAGTTGGTAGGTGTAGTATTTAGCTTCTTTTTTGTCCAACCAGTTAACGATTTGGGTGAAATATACCTCTTTGAGAGCTTGAACTTTAACTTCTTTAATTTTACCTTTAAGAAGTTCTACCACGTAGAAGTTATTTTCGCCGATTAATTTTTTGATTTCGTTAATGAGATTAGGGTTCCAATCTTGTCTGATATAAATGGGCGGAGGCCTATAGTTAGTAAGGATAATGAAAATATCCTTTTTCCCATTTCTCCCCGGAAAAATTGGCACTATGGGGTCATTGGGGTCGCTGATCACGAATCCGGTATTAGATTTTCAAAATTCGAAACGGAAGGTCCTATAAGGATAATGAAAATATCCTTTTTCCCATTTCTCCCCGGAAAAATTTGCATTATAGGGTTTTTGGGGTCGGTGATCACGAATCCGGTATTAGATTTTCAAAATTCGAAACGGAAGGTCCTGTAAGGATAATGAAAATATCCTTTTTCCCATTTCGCCCCGGAAAAATTTGCATTATAGGGTTTTTGGGGTCGCTGATCATGAATCCGGTATTAGATTTTCAAAATTCGAAACGGAAGGTCCTGTAGGGATAATGAAAATATCCTTATTGTGGATTTTTGCATTGACAATGCAAATGGTTTTCGACTGTGATTCAAATGAAATGAACATTTGTTTTGTTTTAGCTTTGCCTTTAACAGTCGTGAAAGTTTTTTCTGTTAAACCTGAATTAGGTCCAGTGCAACTGTGGCACTGTGTTATCACCGTGAAGGTTCATGTTTGTTTCGGGCTCAGGGGAGTGACGAAGCCCTCGTCAGACAGAGTAGTGTCAATTAAATCAGATGGTGAATATATAAACTTCTTGTAAGTTCCTATGATCCATCCAATAAACAATTTCTGTAATAGAGAGCAGGAGGAGTTGACACTACTCTGTCTGACGAGGGCTTCGTCACTCCCCTGAGCCCGAAACAAACATGAACCTTCACGGTGATAACACAGTGCCACAGTTGCACTGGACCTAATTCAGGTTTAACAGAAAAAACTTTCACGACTGTTAAAGGCAAAGCTAAAACAAAACAAATGTTCAGTGATTTTTGGAGGTAAGATGAGTTTCCGAAAATAACATGATATCTATGGAATTTTCTTTTAAGAAGAGTTCAACTTCAGTTTTATGGTTGAGGATACCGTTTGCGTTCCAATGTACAATATTAATTGAGTTCATGGTTTAACCAATTTGAGTAGAATTTCACTTTGTTGTTGTAGCATTGTTTGTATTTGCTGCATAGTGCTCGTTAACTGTTGGATGTTGTTGGTTAGAGCCAGGAGTATTTGCATGATATTCCCTTGGTCACTGGCATACGTTGGGGGTGCATTGCTCCTGACCGTTTCAGCGTAAGTCATGTTTCCTCTGATGTTAGGATTTATCGAAGGGGTATAATTAGAATGTTGGTTGGAGTTAGATTCTTGGATTACTTTTTGAGTGTATGGTAAGTTAGGTTTGGATTTGATTTGTTTTGATCGAAGACTTAGATTGTTAATGAATGTATAAACAGGGCAACCCCTGTAGTTTGCAGTATGGTTACCGTTGCAATTGTTACATTTTTTTAGTTGTGGGTTTAGTTTGTCTTTGTTGCAGTTATTGGTGGAATGCGACTCACCACAGATCACACAGATGTTGGTAAGTTTGCAGTAGCTTCTTGTGTGTCCATATTCTTGGCAATTGAGGCACTGTACTACTTGATTTCTCTTATAGGGTTCTTCAATATTTACTTTCCTGTTTAATATGAATTTTACATTGTAAATTGGGTGCTCTTTGTTCTTTGGGGCTTTACTCGCTTGGGGCGTTAATTCGACCTTGAACATCGGTTGAGGGATTTTAAATTTGTTGAGGATGTTGTGCACTGATTTAGCTTCGAAGCCTTGGGCTTTAAGGTCTTCAATTATTTCCTCCGGTTTGACGTTCGAGTCAATGCCTTTTATTACTACTCTCAGGCCTTTGGCACTTTTGAGTTGGTAGGTGTAGTATTTAGCTTCTTTTTTGTCCAACCAGTTAACGATTTGGGTGAAATATACCTCTTTGAGAGCTTGAACTTTAACTTCTTTAATTTTACCTTTAAGAAGTTCTACCACGTAGAAGTTATTTTCGCCGATTAATTTTTTGATTTCGTTAATGAGATTAGGGTTCCAATCTTGTCTGATATAAATGGGCGGAGGCCTATAGTTAGTAAGGATAATGAAAATATCCTTTTTCCCATTTCTCCCCGGAAAAATTTGCATTATAGGGTTTTTGGGGTCGGTGATCACGAATCCGGTATTAGATTTTCAAAATTCGAAACGGAAGGTCCTGTAAGGATAATGAAAATATCCTTTTTCCCATTTCTCCCCGGAAAAGTTTGCATTATGCGGTTTTTGGAGTCGTTGATCACGAATCCGGCATTAGATTTTCAAAATTCCAAACGGAAGGTCCTGTAGGGATAATGAAAATATCCTTTTTCCCATTTTTCCCCGGAAAAGTTTGCATTATGGGGTTTTTGGAGTCGTTGATCACGAATCCGGTATTAGATTTTCAAAATTCGAAACGGAAGGTCCTGTAAGGATAATGAAAATATCCTTTTTCCCATTTCTCCCCGGAAAAGTTTGCATTATGCGGTTTTTGGAGTCGTTGATCACGAATCCGGCATTAGATTTTCAAAATTCCAAACGGAAGGTCCTGTAAGGATAATGAAAATATCCTTTTTCCCATTTTTCCCCGGAAAAATTTGCATTTTAGGGTTTTTAGGATCGCTGATCACGAATCCGGTATTAGATTTTCAAAATTCGAAACGGAAGGTACTGTAAGGATAATGAAAATATCCTTTTTCCCATTTCTCCCCGGAAAAATTTGCATTATAGGGTTTTTGGGGTCGCTGATTACGAATCCGGTATTAGACTTTCAAAATTTGAAACGAAAGGTTCTGTAAGGATAACACAAATATCCTTTTTCCCATTATTCCCCGGGAAAATTGGCATTATGTTTGGAATCGCTAATCACGAATCCGATATTAGATTTTCAAAATTCGAAACGGAAGGTCCTGTAAGGATAACACAAATATCCTTTTTCCTATTTTTCCCCTAAAAAATTTGCATTATAGGGTTTTTGGGGTCGCTGATTACGAATCCGGTATTAGACTTTCAAAATTTAAAACGAAAGGTTCTGTAAGGATAACACAAATATCCTTTTTCCCATTATTCCCCGGGAAAATTGGCATTATGTTTGGAATCGCTAATCACGAATCCGATATTAGATTTTCAAAATTCGAAACGAAAAGTCCTGTAAGGATAAATATCATTTTTCCCGTTTTTCCTCGGAAAAATCGGTATAAGGGGGTTTTTGGGGCGCTGATCACGAATCCGATATTAGATTTTCAAAATTCGTAACGGAAGGTCCTGTAAGAATAATGTAAATATCCTTTTTTCAGTTTTTACTGGGAAAAATCGTCATTAGGGGGTTTTTGGGTTCGCTGATCACGAAACCGGTGTTGGAATTTCTAAATTCTAACCGAAAAGTCCTGCAAATGTTCTTTTCCAATTTTTCTTGAAACAATTGCCACTAAGGGGTTTTCGAGGTCGCTGATCGCGAATCCGGTGGTCGATTTTTCAAATGCTAAACGGAAGGTCCTGTAAGGATAACGGAAATGTCCTTTTTCCAATTTTTCTCGCAAAAACAGTCTTTGGGAGGTTTTGAGGGTTGCTTATCACGAATCTGGAGTTGGAATTTCAAAATTCGAAACGGAAGGTCCTGTAAGGATAACATTTTTTCCCAAAACTTTTTAAATTATTTATGTTTTTTTGGCATTCTAAAATTTATACAAAAAACTTTTAGCTGCCAACGAAGGGTCTGCTAGTAAATATATATATGTACTGATATGTATGACGAAACATCAGTCATTTATTTTAACCCTTTGGATCCTAATGGGATCATGCATCCCAAAAAAATTTTGTGTAAAAACTGTTATATACATTTGCTTTACAGATTGGTTCTGAATTGTCGCATTAAGTAATATGAAGACTTTCAAACTGGATGAAACGAAAAAGCGACAGTAAAAAGAGATAGGACTTTTTAGCCTGCGAAAAAATGAGATAGAATACAGATGGGTGCCGGTCAATTTATCGTAAACAAGAGTGATGGGTAGGGGGAGGGGGGCGGGGAAGGGAGAAGTGGTAGGAGGGGGGTAGGTGGAGGGAGGAAGTCCATACATTGCAATATATACATATCTATATGGATGTTTGTCTGTTTGTCTGTCTGTCTCAGATTACAAAACTCAAAAACTACTGGACCGATTTTTACGCGGTTTTTTGCAAAATGATCTGTGTTGCCAGGATCAGGTTTTTAGCTATGTAGATTTTCAAAATTCGAAACGGAAGGTCCTGTAAGGATAATGAAAATATCCTTTTTCCCATTTTTCCCCGGAAAAATTTGCATTTTAGGGTTTTTAGGATCGCTGATCACTAGGGCTGCCAAAAATATGCATTTGCATATTTCTTCTCGTTATGATTTCGGCTCCGGGAGTTTTTTATTCATCCGAATCAATAAGTTTAGAAGCGAATGAAGGTCACTTGTTGTTGCATATTTTGCATATTTGACACGTTAGTGCATATTTGCATATAAATGCATATAATGCATATTTAGTTGCATATTTTACAACTTTCATGAACAACCAAATTTTTTTTTGTACAATTCAAATTATAATTCGACTGTTTCAGCTAGAATAAATATTAAAAATAAATAAATATGTGTTTTTACTTTCTTCTACGAAGTATAATACAGTATTGTATTCATGAAAAATTTCGACCTTTTAATTTAACCTAAAAAAATATTTCCCGATCACTCCTGAGTCGATTGGAATCATATTAAAAAAATGTCGTTCTGTCTGTCAGTCTGTCTGTCAGTCTGTGTACAAGATTTCTCAAAAACTAATAGAGCTATGAGATTTTATAGGCATATTTGGTCCCGGAATGGGACGATCCTATCAACTTTTGGTGGAAATCCGTTAGCCAGAAGTAACGAAAATGGCGGCTTTTTAAAAATCGCGAATTGGTTTTTCTCAATTTACTCCGAAACTACGCATTTTTAGTAGTGTTAAGTATGACAAAACCTGGAGAAAAAAAAATCCTACACTTATGTCTTTTGCTAGAACTCGATATCTCAAACTGTTATCGAGATAAACCGTTATTTCCAAAAAAAAAAGTTTTTTGCGATTATCTCGAAAATTAACGGGTTTTTGCTGACTGAATGTATGAAGTGAATTAATGAGAATGGCATTCTGCACAATTTTGTCTTTTACAGTTATCCATTATCTTTTACCGTTATTGAAATATTTTTATTAAAATCTAAAAAATATATTTTTGCGAATTACTTGCAAACTAACAGTTTTTCGAAAAAACTTTTGAAAAACGAATTAAAGGCAATGAAATTTTCTACATTTTTACCTTTTACCGTAAATCGATATCTTTTACCGTTCTCAAGTTATTTCAAATTTTGTACATTTTGAGGTCGTCTTTGGTTGACAAATGATAGGGCTATAGCGTAAATTGCGTAGGGTCGTAGATTTTGTGCAAGAAAGTTTTGTGGTAGCCACAACTGAGATTTTTCTACAAGTTTTAAAGTTTTAACCCCGATTATACCATAGACAATATGAAGTATTGAACATCTTTTCGAAATATCTTAAAATTTAACGGTTGCAATTTAGAAACAATAAGTAAAAAAATTTTTTGTCAATCAAAATGTCAATCTTTTTTCACAGACTATTATTTTTGAATTTTTTTATTTTCCACATAAGTCGAATTAAACACATTTTAACAAGTTCCGTTCACTATTTTGGGTGAAATATACTATATTTCGGATTTTTAATGTTTTTAAAGTGCATATTTAAGTGCATATTTTGCCGTTTTTAGTGCATATTATATGCGCATATTTCGCCTTTTTTAGTGCATATTTTTGGCAGCCCTACTGATCACGAATCCGGTATTAGATTTTCAAAATTCGAAACGGAAGGTACTGTAAGGATAATGAAAATATCCTTTTTCCCATTTCTCCCCGGAAAAATTGGCACTATGGGGTCATTGGGGTCGCTGATCACGAATCCGGTATTAGATTTTCAAAATTCGAAACGGAAGGTCCTGTAAGGATAATGAAAATATCCTTTTTCCCATTTTGACGTGGATACGTCTTGGATTTTGGTAATGGGGGTACAAATTAGAAAATCGGCTTGCTGCCATGATAACAAATTTGCAATCGATGAAACTCGATAGTTTGTGGTGATATCTGAACAAAACCTGTGTTATAAGATGAGGGCTACATTAAAGCATTGTATAGGGTATTTTGTTATGTTAAACTATGTTCAATTATGTTTTTAAAAAGCAAAATCAAAATTTTTACTCCGCTGTTATGCTGTGTCTGCTGCTTGCAGTACAGATTTCACATGTATACTCTTTTTATGCTTTCTTTGTGTGTATTGAATCTCATATAGAACTTGATTGTTTCTCTTCTCTAAATGGGTTGTTCTGATTCTGGCTATTCATATTATTTCGGTTCAATTCGCCTTGGAGGAATTGAAAAAAATTGAAAATAAAAATCACTCTCGAGAAAACGAAATTCAGAATTTCAGTAAAACGCTCCAAAGAACGAGAAAAAATTATGGTTTTAATTTGCTTTGAGAACACAAATTTTATTGTTGGGATCGAGATATCGCTCTCTTACTAATGAAATGCATACTTATATGTGTGTGTGCATCATACCCAACAGCCATGGCCGAATTATACAAGGTCTGCTGGTTATTTTTTGACAGCTACCATTTTGCTACGTCATCGGCAAGAAATTCTTTGTAATGTTGATTGTGCGTACGGAGTTGTTTAGCTAGATGTTAGCTAGATTTGAGAATTAGGGAAAATTCCCATTGAGTCTTATAAGAATTTCTTGCCGATGACGTCAGAGCCAGAAGCAACTGAGCTGTCAAACAGACCTTGTATAATTCGGCCATGGTTTTGAACATTGTTCTTAGTTGCTCTAAATTGAAATTGCTTCGTTGCGTTTATCGTGTAATTTTATTTTTATTTGTTTTTTATCTATGGGCGTTTCATAAATTCAAGTTCTGCAAATAACACAAAAGATTTTTCTTAATAAATAACCCAGTTTATGTTATTCGTTTAGTTTACTTGTTATTCGTTTAGTTTACGAAGAAAATGTTTTGTGCAATTTGCGTAAGTTCCGAGTACATTTATGAAAATGTTCGTTGTGTTGCAAGTGAAATTTGATTTTTAGGTACAAGATGCCAAAATTCACCAAACAGAAAGTCAAATCCCGTAACATTACGGTCAATCAAATTGTTTCTTTAGTTTCCTTTTCACTAAAATTTCTTACTTAAAGATCTATTGGCGATCGTTGTAGGCGGATCCACGTCTTCTGGCCGTCTCTACGAGACAGACACCTTGCTTTTTCCCCGGAAAAATGTTGCGTTATAGGGTTTTTGGGGTCGCTGATCACGAATCCGGTATTAGATTTTCAAAATTTTAAACGGAAGGTCCTATAAGAATAGCATTTTTTTCTTTTTAAGTTATTTATGGTTTTTTGGCATTCTAAAATTTACACAAAAAAACTTTTAGCTGCCAACGAAGGGTCTGCTAGTATATATATATAAATTGTTTTACGATAAATTGTTCACGATAAAATTGTTCACGATAAATTGACCGGCACCCGATTGGACCATAATAAATCAGTTATAGCTGTGGCAATTTACATTTCTCCCAACCAATCAATAAATACAATTATTGAATTTATCCACGATAATTTGCTAAAGTACACACCAGAAATATCGCGGATTCTTAAAAAGATTACGATAAAATTCCTATGATTTTAAGTGGAAATTTTAATGTGGATTTTGCATTGGATACAGCGCTCCCTTTGATTGAGTTCCTCAACACCAAATTAAATTTAAAAAAGTGCTCCAGTCGCACTGAATCGACAACAAGATCGAAAACAGTAATTGACGCTGATCAAACCCAAACCAAAGCATTCATGTTATACTTTAGTTATCACAAGCAAGTCATTTGTTCAAAGTAATTTATTGAAATTGAAAACAAAGAGTCTGAATAAAAATATAATATGACTTTTGAACTTGGTACCAATATTATAATAAATAAACGCTATAACTATCCCACTCCTGATACCGCATTCGTCTTATTCTCTCGCTGTTTAGTTTTCCTAAGGTTTCACTTCTACCGCGTGTGCACTGCACACACATGTTTTTTTTTTAAATCCCGCTATTCTGTCTGGGATTATTCCTGTCCTTGTTTGTGTAGCTGAGCAAAAACTTTTGACAAGTTGCAAGTGTTGGTAATTTTGTGAGCAATTTATTGGCACAATTAGAAGTCCTTATTTAAAAAAAAAACACTTTAAAAAACAAGTTTTATAACCTTATTTTTTTGTGCCAATCTGAAGAAGAAAACTCGGAATTTTTAGATACGCACGACACCACAGCAAACAAAGAAATGAGAAATAAAAGCAAAACGAGACTCAAACCGGTTTGCGACTGAACATTTTAAGTGAATCTAAATTTCGTTCGCTCTTTTTGGTTTCCCTCCCCACTTCGTCCCTCACCGACATTTGGCCGGAGCGAATGGCGTGCCGCCTCAAATGAGTCCTAATGTAAACAGGCTCAATGGCGCACTTTAGTGCTTCCTTTACTATTAGTGGAGCGACTATATTAAACTAGAGTATGACCATCGTGAAAGTCATGTCCAGTGTTGCCGAAAGTTCAAGAGCAAAATTCCCTATGTGTAGGTACAACACGTATGATTTTTCCCTACTTGGAGAGTCATTTTTCCCTACAGCAAAAACGATGAAATTTAAATTTTGGAATAAGAATGTACTATATAGAAATAGCTTAAAACAGAATAATTCATTGTATAAAAAAAAATAAATAACGAGATAATAATTCTGATTCTTATTTATAAGCAAATGATTAAATAAACATAAGTCTCTAGCTAAATCCATGCGCCCGCAATCGGCGCCACAGAAATAGCTTAAAACAGAATAATTCATTGTATAAAAAAAAATAAATAACGAGATAATAATTCTGATTCTTATTTATAAGCAAATGATTAAATAAACATAAGTCTCTAGCTAAATCCATGCGCCCGCAATCGGCGCCACAGACGGACTGACGGACGAACATGCAAAATTCAATTTTTTTTTATCATTCTAAACACACGGGTGTAATTCACGGTATATCACGGTGTTATTATACCGTGGGTGTAATTCATTTTTGTGTGTGATGACGGGATTTTGGCGTTATAAACGATAAGGCAAATTTAATATACCCTTTGGTTTCACCATACGGGTATAACAAATTGAATTTTGCATGAATTTTGAATATCTCAAAAACGGTCCATCTTATCAAAAAAGTGCAAGAACAAAAGTTATTTAGGATATGATTCTACATTAAACTCCCAAACATCAAAATCCGATTGGAATAACTTTTAAAAAAATTTATTTTTTTAAAATTTAAAAGTTTGACTTCAAAGTGAAATTTTGATACAACTGTTCGCCGTTCACTTAAACTTCGAACAATGCCATCATACGGGTTTTCAATAATTGCCAGATTAGCAATTATAGCTTTTATTATGTAATTTTGTAAATATAGGAATTTCCCTACAAATAGATGAATTTTGAGAAAACTTCTCTACGCTTAATTTTAGGTTAAATTTCCCTACTGTAGGGAAAAATCCCTACATTCGGCAACACTGGTCATGTCCGCTGAAATTTTTCGATTATCAAAGATTTGAGCGAAAAACCTTTAAATCGATTCATTTTGATTTTATTTGATTCACGGACAATTTATATAAAGTGTGTGACATTGCTTTTGCTCTTGAATCTGTAATAGCGGTTTCATACTGTGCAACGCAGCACACTTTATATTTTCACAACAACACGCAATTTATAAAAACATTTTTTGTGAAACTTTAAACTTGTTTTTTACTTTTTAGTGCATTTTGAAAGTGTATAAGGTTATAAAACTTGTTTTTTAAAGTGTTTTTTTTTTATTTTATACTTTTTAGTCTTCAATTAGCCTACCAAAAACCTCCAAAAAAGATCTTTCGCGGGAAATTTGAGCAAAAGGAAACTCACGGTATCTTTGCAGGACATTCCGTTATCCTTACAGAATTTTAAATGTCAGAATCGGATTCAGCGACCCCAAAAACCCCCTAATGCCATTTTTTCCCGAACAAAATGGGAAAAGGATATGTGCGTCATCCTTACAGGACCTTTCGTTTTGAGTTTTGAAAATCTAACATCGAATTCGTGATCAGCGACCCCGAAAACCCCCTGATGCCAGTTTTTCCCGGAAAAAATAGGAAAAAGGATATTTGCGTTATCCTTACAGGACCTTCCGTTTTGAATTTTGAAAATCTAACACCGAATTCGTGATCAGTGACCCCGAAAACCCCCTGATTCCATTTTTTCCCGGAAAAAATGGGATAAAGGATATTTGCGTTATCCTTACAGGACCTTCCGTTTGGAATTTTGAAAATCTAACACCGAATTCGTGATCAGCGACCCCGAAAACCCCCTGATGCCAGTTTTTCCCGGAAAAAATGGGAAAAAGGATATTTGCGTTATCCTTACAGGATCTTCCATTATCCTTACAAGGATGGAGTAGTAAAAATATTGAACTGTCACCGGAACTACGTAAGGTGACAAAATTTCATCTTCCTAGGTTGCATAGTTTCGGAGATATAAGGTACCAAAGATTCCAGAGATAGACACATAGGTAGCCAGCCAGGTAGGTAGGTAGGTCGCGACAATCCAACTTAATAGAAAGTGTATAAAAAAACGTGTTTTGCTACACATTGAATATATTTGCACCAGGTAAGTCTTTTTGGAATTCAAGAATGTGACAAAAATATGAAATTATTAAAATTGGAATTATATGTCCTTATAGTTGCATATAAACCAGTTGTTGTGGGACAACACATTGCGACCTAAAAGTATCATTAGCTGCGACCCATTGGGCTAATTTTTTTACTCCGGAGTAAATTTTCAATGGGTCGAATTTTTTATGCCAAGAACAATTTCTAACCTCAAAATTGAGCTGTCATATTTGTGTAAAATAGTGCTGTGACTCGAAGTACTGGCCTCAGTTAAATATTTATTTTAAAATATGAATCAGTCACGAAAATGGTCTTTCAATGAGGGGAAAGCACTTATTTCCTGTTACAAAAACAGAAAAGAGGAATATTTTCGAACCAGAAGCAAAAATCGGTTTTGGGAAAATATGTTGCAAGATCTGGAGGCTGAAGATGTACTGGTTAGTAATTTATTTAATTAATATAGAAAAACAATTAAACATTTTATATATTCTTAGCTTTCACTGGCGACGCCGGAAAATCTGGAACTGAAGTGGAAAAGCCTTTACCGCGCTTATAAGAACGCGAAAGACCGAGGGACTGGATCTAGTGCTTCAAAATTTCCATACCTTGAAGACATGGCTAAAATATTTCATCATAGTCCTCTCCATAGTTCTCCTTTTGCAACAAGCGTTGGAGCAGGCACAAAACCGGGAGATATAACCCCTGCACCGATGAAGAATGCAAAGGATAATATACCCGCATCGGAAGGAAAAGACTTCGACTGTGAACCTCCAATAAAGGAAATAAAATTTAAAAAAAACATGTAAATAGCAAAATTCTGGCAAGGACGGAATATTATAAAAATGCATTACACGAAAAAGTAAAAAAAAAATTTTTTGGAAGCGCTTTTAGAAGAGAAAAAAGCAAAAAGGAGAATGTTGGAAAATTATTTTAATAAAAATAATACAAAACTTATGATTTTTTAGTTATTTTTAGTCTTTTTTCGTGCAACCAAATATAATCACACTAAAAATATTGAAATGACAATTCAAGCTTTGCTTTCACAAGTTTTTATCATTTTAGCCATAATGTAATTTCCATAAGAGTTACAATTGAATACACTCCGCCGATCTGAGAGAAAAATTTCCCATTCAAACGTTTGTGACTACGATATGGCAATACATGTTCTTCAAAATTGTTCGTGAATTGGAGGTGGTGCAGTTTTGCTCTGTTCGGGAACACTCCGGAGTAAAAAATCAGCCCAATGGGTCGCAGCTATTAGCTGCGACCCATTGGGCTATTTTTTTTACTCCGGAGTAAATGTTCAATGGGTCGAATTTTTTATGCCAAGAACAATTTCTAACCTCAAAATTGAGCTGTCATATTTGTGTAGAATAGTGCTGTGACTCGAAGTACTGTCCTCAGTTAAATATTTATTTTAAAATATGAATCAGTCACGAAAATGGTCTTTCAATGAGGGGAAAGCACTTATTTCCTGTTACAAAAACAGAAAAGAGGAATATTTTCGAACCAGAAGCAAAAATCGGTTCTGGGAAAATATGTTGCAAGATCTGGAGGCTGAAGATGTACTGGTTAGTAATTTATTTAATTAATAAAGAAAAACAATTAAACATTTTATATATTTACAGCTTTCACTGGCGACGCCGAAAAATCTGGAGGTGAAGTGGAAAAGTCTTTACCGCGCTTATAAGAACGCGAAAGACCGAGGGACTGGATCTAGTGCTTCAAAATTTCCATCACTTTCATCCTCGTATAATAAATTTAATATCTAAACCAAGATTTTCATTATGTATTGATTATAAAGAGAAAGTATACACCATTTTTACCTGATTATGCTCCATAATTAATTTTTTAATACAGATTTTGTGGGCGCTAAACAACAATTCGTTGGCCGTCAGAGAATCCCAATCGTCTCAGGTTTAATTAATATTTATGTCCGTTGCTTTACATATCAATATATGTATATGTTTTGTTGATTAATGTCAATAAAATATTTACCAAAACTTATGATTTTTTAGTTATTTTTAGTCTTTTTGCGTTCAACCAAATATAATCACACCAAAAATATTGAAATGACAATTTAAACTTTGCTTTCACAAGTTTTTATCATTTTAGCCATAATGTAATTTCCATAAGAGCTACAATTGAATACACTCCGCCGATCTGAGAGAAAAATTTCCCATTCAAACGTTTGTGACTACGATATGGCAATACATGTTCTTGAAAATTGTTCGTGAATTGGAGGTGGTGCAGTTTTGCTTTGTTCGGGAACACTCCGGAGTAAAAAATCAGCCCAATGGGTCGCAGCTAATGATACTTTTAGGTCGCAATGTGTTGTCCCACAACAACTGGTTTATATGCAACTATAAGGACATATAATTCCAATTTTAATAATTTCATATTTTTGTCACATTCTTGAATTCCAAAAAGACTTACCTGGTGCAAATATATTCAATGTGTAGCAAAACACGTTTTTTTATACACTTTCTATTAAGTTGGATTGTCGCGACCTACCTACCTACCTGGCTGGCTACCTATGTGTCTATCTCTGGAATCTTTGGTACCTTATATCTCCGAAACTATGCAACCTAGGAAGATGAAATTTTGTCACCTTACGTAGTTCCGGTGACAGTTCAATATTTTTACTACTCCATCCTTGTAAGGATAATGGAAGATCCTGTAAGGATAACGAAAATATCCTTTTTCCCATTTTTTCCGGGAAAAAATGGCATTAGGGGATTTTCGGGGTCGCTGATCACGAATTCGGTGTTAGATTTTCAAAATTCCAAACGGAAGGTCCTGTAAGGATAACGCAAATATCCTTTTTCCCATTTTTTCCGGGAAAAAATGGAATCAGGGGGTTTTCGGGGTCGCTGATCACGAATTCGGTGTTAGATTTTCAAAATTCAAAACGGAAGGTCCTGTAAGGATAACGCAAATATCCTTTTTCCCATTTTTTCCGGGAAAAACTGGCATCAGGGGGTTTTCGGGGTCGCTGATCACGAATTCGGTGTTAGATTTTCAAAATTCCAAACGGAAGGTCCTGTAAGGATAACGCAAATATCCTTTATCCCATTTTTTCCGGGAAAAAATGGAATCAGGGGGTTTTCGGGGTCACTGATCACGAATTCGGTGTTAGATTTTCAAAATTCAAAACGGAAGGTCCTGTAAGGATAACGCAAATATCCTTTTTCCCATTTTTTCCGGGAAAAACTGGCATCAGGGGGTTTTCGGGGTCGCTGATCACGAATTCGATGTTAGATTTTCAAAACTCAAAACGAAAGGTCCTGTAAGGATGACGCACATATCCTTTTCCCATTTTGTTCGGGAAAAAATGGCATTAGGGGGTTTTTGGGGTCGCTGAATCCGATTCTGACATTTAAAATTCTGTAAGGATAACGGAATGTCCTGCAAAGATACCGTGAGTTTCCTTTTGCTCAAATTTCCCGCGAAAGATCTTTTTTGGAGGTTTTTGGTAGGCTAATTGAAGACTAAAAAGTATAAAATAAAAAAAAACACTTTAAAAAACAAGTTTTATAACCTTATACACTTTCAAAATGCACTAAAAAGTAAAAAACAAGTTTAAAGTTTCACAAAAAATGTTTTTATAAATTGCGTGTTGTTGTGAAAATATAAAGTGTGCTGCGTTGCACAGTATGAAACCGCTATTACAGATTCAAGAGCAAAAGCAATGTCACACACTTTATATAAATTGTCCGTGAATCAAATAAAATCAAAATGAATCGATTTAAAGGTTTTTCGCTCAAATCTTTGATAATCGAAAAATTTCAGCGGACATGACCAGTGTTGCCGAATGTAGGGATTTTTCCCTACAGTAGGGAAATTTAACCTAAAATTAAGCGTAGAGAAGTTTTCTCAAAATTCATCTATTTGTAGGGAAATTCCTATATTTACAAAATTACATAATAAAAGCTATAATTGCTAATCTGGCAATTATTGAAAACCCGTATGATGGCATTGTTCGAAGTTTAAGTGAACGGCGAACAGTTGTATCAAAATTTCACTTTGAAGTCAAACTTTTAAATTTTAAAAAAATAAATTTTTTTAAAAGTTATTCCAATCGGATTTTGATGTTTGGGAGTTTAATGTAGAATCATATCCTAAATAACTTTTGTTCTTGCACTTTTTTGATAAGATGGACCGTTTTTGAGATATTCAAAATTCATGCAAAATTCAATTTGTTATACCCGTATGGTGAAACCAAAGGGTATATTAAATTTGCCTTATCGTTTATAACGCCAAAATCCCGTCATCACACACAAAAATGAATTACACCCACGGTATAATAACACCGTGATATACCGTGAATTACACCCGTGTGTTTAGAATGATAAAAAAAAATTGAATTTTGCATGTTCGTCCGTCAGTCCGTCTGTGGCGCCGATTGCGGGCGCATGGATTTAGCTAGAGACTTATGTTTATTTAATCATTTGCTTATAAATAAGAATCAGAATTATTATCTCGTTATTTATTTTTTTTTATACAATGAATTATTCTGTTTTAAGCTATTTCTATATAGTACATTCTTATTCCAAAATTTAAATTTCATCGTTTTTGCTGTAGGGAAAAATGACTCTCCAAGTAGGGAAAAATCATACGTGTTGTACCTACACATAGGGAATTTTGCTCTTGAACTTTCGGCAACACTGGACATGACTTTCACGATGGTCATACTCTAGTTTAATATAGTCGCTCCACTAATAGTAAAGGAAGCACTAAAGTGCGCCATTGAGCCTGTTTACATTAGGACTCATTTGAGGCGGCACGCCATTCGCTCCGGCCAAATGTCGGTGAGGGACGAAGTGGGGAGGGAAACCAAAAAGAGCGAACGAAATTTAGATTCACTTAAAATGTTCAGTCGCAAACCGGTTTGAGTCTCGTTTTGCTTTTATTTCTCATTTCTTTGTTTGCTGTGGTGTCGTGCGTATCTAAAAATTCCGAGTTTTCTTCTTCAGATTGGCACAAAAATAGAGCCGTTGCTGATGAAGCATATAATAAACTTGTTCTGCAATTATTATATGATCCATATATGATCCATATTTTCATTAAATTTAATAAATTTCACTGCAAACATTTCACAACTAAGTTAAATTTGAAGGTTATTTTCATCCCAATATCTTGAACATCAAAAAGGCGAAGGACGTAGCGAATGAAAAAGGCGAACCGTGTGAATATAGCAAAAAAATGACGAAGACGTGACGCCTCCAAAAAAGTCCTATGTAAGCAAGCTCATTGAGGTACTTTAACTTTCAGTCAACCGTGGTCGGCCGCAGTTAATAAAAGAACGCAACGCAGTTAATTCATTAAATTTTTCATATGGGTTTAAGTTTTGAAGTATTAAGTATTAGTTTGAATTTTTCAAATATCTTTTCATAGTCAGTCATCCGATGCCTGAAACTTACATTTCATTGATACCTAAGAATTGGTAATTTTTGTTTATACTGCTTTTACCTATGTAAAAAATAGCAGACTACCAGTTCATGTAAATTTAGATTTGCCATGCCTAAAGTTAGACGAAGCAGAAAACCGCCTCCGGATGGTTGGGAATTAATAGAGCCAACTTTAGAAGAATTGGAACAAAAAATGCGAGAAGGTAAAAAAGATCTTTGGAATTTATGCAATTTTATGTTATAAATTTATTGTTTAGCTGAAACCGAGCCTCACGAAGGGAAAAGAATTAACGAGTCATTGTGGCCGATTTTTAAGATACACCATCAGAAATCTAGATATATATATGATTTGTACTACAGACGTAAAGCGATTTCGCGTGATCTTTATGAATATTGCGTTCGTGAAAAGATTGCCGATTCTAATTTAATAGCTAAATGGAAAAAGTCTGGATATGAAAACCTGTGTTGTTTGCGTTGTATTCAAACGAGAGACACAAATTTTGGAACAAATTGTATTTGTCGTGTACCAAAATCCAAATTAGAGGAAGGTAGAGTGGTTGAGTGCGTTCATTGCGGCTGTCGAGGATGTTCTGGATAAACATTTGGGGTGCATTTAAAATATTTTTAGTCCACTAATATAAATCTGGCAAAGTTCTACATTAAAACAATAAAAAAGAAAAACTGGGCCAGATTCCGAAACTGGGAATTTGCTGTGTCCCCGATATTTCGTATGTAAGTTAAATTGGGAACTTCGTGTCGAATTAGAAATTCACAGTTCCGGAATCCGTCCCCAGGACCTGAAGTACTTACGCATTTTTTCTTTGAATTTGCTTCTTAACGCTAATTTTTGTCAAATTCAGCAATTTTCGATATTTTCCGAAAAAAAAAAAATATAGATACAGTGAAGTTCCAATGCTCATATGACTACGTTATTAGTTCCATGAATTCCAGCCATTTTCTTGCAAACAGGGTTTTTTCATAGTAGATTTCTTGGTTACCAAAAGCGCTAGAACTTTGTTGTTTTGACGTGGATACGTTTTGGATTTTGGTTATGGGGGTACAAATTAGAAAATCGGCTTGCTGCCAAGATAACAAATTTGCAATCGATGATACTCGATAGTTTGCGGCGACATCCGAACAGAAACTGTGGTATAAGATCCGGCCTACATTAAAGCATTGTTTAGGGTATTTTGTTATGTTAAACTATGTTCAATTATTTTTTTAAAGATCAAAATCAAAATTTTCACTGCCGCTGTTATGCTGTGTTTGCTGCTTGTAGTACCGATTTCCAGTGTTGCACTTTCATTTTTTTTAAAAGTAATAAATTGCCTGTCCAAAATGTACTAAATGTAATAGACTGTTAATCCGCCAGTAATAATTGTTGAGCACACTTTGCAATAGGCTGATTCAGCCCTTTCCTTTACCCAAGAAAACTGTTGCAACCATTCTTTGCGGAATTTTTGGACGTAACACTCTTGGTTTTCTTTTTTCAGACTAAAGAAAGAAAGAGAAAGCGGCATAACTTGTAAACTTAAAATTTTGGGTTTGACTTACCACGGGATCTCGTTTTCTTGATCCGTGGGGGATTTTGGGGGCAGTGGCTCTACTGGCAGCTCATCGCTTCAGTTAGGTTTGACCCTTTTAAAATGCCTTAAGAGATGTCTTTTAGGTTTTTTGGGCCTACATCATAACCAAACAAAATTTACAGGTACAATGCCATTCTGAAAAGCAATTTTAGCGCAAACGAACAACTGGCAAAAGATGTCAACAGGGATGGGACAAGCAAATAGGCTATATACGAATGGCATTTTATGATGAGTACAATAAACTAATTTCACGAAAAATGATACTAGATTCCAAAACAGAGAGGTAGATTCTTTTTTTAAATCACGCAGCTGAATCAAAATTAAAGTTTGTTTATAATGAAAGAATCCATACATTTTGAGTTTGGGTCCAAATGTACTAGATTTGGCTAAAAATGGCATACGTAAGTAATAGGTATTTTCAGAGCTTGAAATGTACTAAATCTATTACGATTGTACTAAAAGTGCAACACTGCCGATTTCACTTTTATACTCCTTTTATTTTTTCTTTTTGGTATTGAATATTTGGAAGAGGCACGGGAAAGAGAACACGGCGAAGTATGTTGAGGTTGAGTGAAAGCTTTTACTCTTGATTATTTCTCTTCTCTATATGGGTTGTTTTGGTTCTGGAAATTCATTTTACTTGATTGTTTCTCTTCTCTATATGGGTTGTTATGGTTCTAGAAATTCATTTTACTGTGTTTAAGATTTTAGTTGCTGTAAATTGAAATTCACCCCGATTATAATTGTCGTGTCGAAAGCTAAACGTTTCGAAGTTCCGCTGTCGTGTCGATAGCATTTTGGTATTATGTAAGAGACTCGAGACGACTAAAAAGCGTCGCCATGTTATCCTAGTTGAAAAGTGTGTTTAAAGCAGAGATGAAAATAAGAGTTATTTTTTCTCTCTTTATCTCTCATTTCAAGTTTCACTCACAACTAATAACGTTTTCGCTGTGTGAAAAAATATCTCTGAAGGAGATGAGTTTTACTTGTGCGACGAAAAACTCAAGAAGAGAGATAAATATTTTCTGTAAATAAATATCAGTTCTAATGAGAGATAAATATTTCCTGAAAATAAATATCAGTTCTAACGAGAGATAAATATTTCTTGTAAATAAATATCAGTTCCAATGAGTTTTATTTCGCTGAGCTGACGAAAAACTCATTTGATCGATTTTGTATGATGTGGCTAGTGTACGATTTCAAATAATTTTCAATGCATGATAAGAAATTATTATTTATTGTAAAGGGTGGATGATGGGTGGGTTAGTAGGGGGTGGGGTGTGGGGGGAAGGGGTGGAGGAGGGGGATTTTTTTTCCAAAAAAAATTTTTTTTGGAAAATAGTACGGAGCAAAATAAAATGGCGAAATTTTACTTTAGCGGCGCGGTTGACTAGGATCTTCATATTTTTTTCCTAGCTTTATGGGGTCAAATGGGTTTAAAAAATAAAAAAAAATTTAGTCGCTCGGCCATAGGGGGGAGTCGGGAGCCCCCCAAAGTTTGTTCGCAAAAACTACAAACGGCTATAATTTGTTTGTTTTTTGACCGATTTTAAAACTGTAAACGCCAAAAGGTGTCTCTCAAAGAGTTCTTTTCAGAAAGTTTTTGTTTGCCCCCACCCAATACAAAATACGCCTACGGCACTGAAAACAAAAAAATTCTCTAAAATGTATTTTTTGGACTCCGGAGCTCTCAAAATGCATTTTGAGCCACTTTTGTATTTTTGGGGTCAGTGACCCCCCTAACACCCACCCACTGAAATGCGTTAATTTGACATTCAGAAGTCATACAAAGTATTTCTTTGGATTTAGGAACTCATAAAAAGCCATGTTGGATTATTTATATATAATGTAGGTCCCGGTGCTCCGACTACACCCCCAAGGGCGGGGGGGGGGGGGCCGGCGGGCGGCGATGGCTGGGGCGTTCCGCGTAGCGAAGCTCATAAAAAGCCATGTTGGAAAGTCGTGTGCTGTTCAGACATTTCCTCGCTAATTTTATTTTGCTCTAGGGTATTTTCCTAAAAAAAATTTTTTTTGTATAAGAAAGTCGTGTGCTGTTCAGACATTTCCTCGCTAATTTTATTTTGCTCTAGGGTATTTTCCTGAAAAAAAAAATTTTTTTGTATAAGAAAGTCATGTGCTGTTCAGAAATTTCCTCCCTAATTTTATTTTGCTCCGTACTATTTTCCAAAAAAAAAAATTTTTTGTATGGTCTCCCAAAAATACACAAAGAAGGCCATACCTTAAGACCGATCGTGTCATCTATCGGATCACCGTCTTATAAACTGTCGAAGTTTTTAGCAAGCAACTTAAAGGAACTCACAAAAAACTCAAAGTACAACATTAAAAATTCCAAGGATGTCATCAACGAATTGAACAATATCACTATTGAAAAAGACGAAAGTCTCGTCTCATTTGACGTGGTATGTTTGTTTTCAAATGTTCCTAAGCATTTATGTTTACAAATCATAGAACAAAAATTTGAAACTCTGAAAAATGTTTGCAAAGTTCCAAAGAAGTTATTTCTAGAATCATTAAGATTTTGCATAAACGACTGCAATTATTTCATGTATGATGGGAATATTTACAGACAAATGTTTGGACTACCATCGGTAGTCCGACTACCGATGGGGAACCCACTTTCACCAATTTTAGCAGACATCGTCTTAGAATCCTTATTGGATACAAAACTGAATGGTTCCTTAAAATTTATTGTAAAATATGTTGACAATTTATTAGCAGTTGTCAAGACAGATGAGACTCAATCAATTTTAGGGAAATTAAACGACTATCATGAGAGATTGAAATTTACAGTAGACAAGGAAACAGATGATCAACTTAATTATTTAGATATCACGATAATGCGTGTGGACAAATATTTAAAAACCAAATGGTATAAAAAAGATTTGGCATCTGGTCGATTGTTGAATTACCACTCAACTAGGGGCTGCAATACCGGAAACCGGTTTACCGGTTTTACCGGCCAATTTCACTACCGAAATTACCGGTAAATTTTTTTAAAAAATACCGGTATTTCGGTATTTTTTTGTATTAGTTTGGCGGGCTTAGCGGTCCAATTTTAAGAAATAAAAGCAAAAGTTGTGTTTTATACCCCAATTGCGATAGACTCGTGAAATGACTCCTTGTCATTTTTGTCATGTCACTAGAAATGATATTTCGTATTATCATAGACCAGTGAACTTGTTCCTAAATATGTTTAGAAAAATGTGGCAGCACAGCAGCAGCTTCTGATTTATACCGCTGGAAGCGCGCATGGTGTTAAAAAGAGTACGGATAAAAAATTAAGAATTTTGTATCGTATGCAATTGATTTAAGGCGCAAAATGATACGTTTTTTAATTTTGTTGATCATTGACGTTGAATTTGAAAGTTCTTGGCATTAGAATTGAAATACACAATTTAAAGTTAAAGTATTGTAAATTATTTAATAAAATGAGTTCTTTCGAAATGTATGAGTCAGATGAAGAGCCAGAAAATTGTGATTTACTGACAATACGTAGAATGCTAAGAGATAAAGCGCATCCATTGGATTTACCGGACCCCATGTAAGATTTAATATATTATTTAGCTCAAAACATTATGTTAATATATTGTCGTTTCAAGATTCAAAAAAAATTTCCGAGTCGACAAAAAGAGCTTTGTATGGCTACTTAATATTTTAGAGGAGAACTTGTCACCAATTCGGCGCTCGAATTCCGTCCAGCCCACGTTGAGACTTGCTGCAACATTAAGGTTTTTGGCGGAAGGCTTGTACCAGACAAGCGGTGGCAATGATTTTAACGTGGGTATCGCGCAATCTACGTTTTCGATTATACTAGGGCAGACATTAAAAATATTAGAGGAACATGTCTGTCCTAAACTCATCAAGTTCCCCGAAACAGAAGAAGAAAAGGCAGAAATAAAAGAATATTTTTTCACAAACTTTGGACTCCCTGGGATTGTAGGATGCGTGGATGGTACACATGTTAAAATCATTCAACCAGCCAAAAATCTTCGTCACCTGTATTACAACAGAAAGGGATACTACAGCCTCAACGTCATGGTGGTAGGTAGTTTTTGTTTTTATATCTGAATAACATAACAATTTGTTTTATAGGTATGTGATCATAAAATGCGTATCATTTTTGTTAATTCAAAACACCCCGGATCATGTCACGACTCTTTTGTGTGGAATGCCAGTCCTTTAGACAATTATTTAAACTCCAAAAACGAAAATAACACATGGCTTCTCGGTAAAAAGTTAATATTATACATAAAATATATGTCTTACAAATATTTCAATACTTCAGGTGATTCTGGATACGCATTGAAGACATACTTGATGACACCGTATAACACAAATGCGGGAGAACTAGAGGCTCGGAAAACATCTTTTAACAGGAAACATTCTCAGGCGAGAAACATTGTGGAAAGAACCATCGGAGTTTTGAAAAATAGATTCCGCTGTATTTTAGGAGAAAGGCAGCTCCATTATACTCCGCAAAAATGCCAGACTATTGTTAATGTCTCCTGTGCTCTGCATAATTTATGCATTAATAACAGAATCTCAAATGATGACGATAACATTGAAGTTAATACAAACCACGAAGATCAAAATGAAGAAGTAGACGAAGAAGTAGAAACTACAGCAGAATACCTTAGGAATCAAATTATGTATTCTCTGGAACTTTAATGACATGAAATACAAAAATTTGGAAACTAAGTACTTCTTTTATTTCATTTGAAAAATACTTATCTAAATCAAAATCAAATTCAATAAAATTAACAAAAAAAAAATACTTCAGTACTTTAAAAATAAAATCAGCCTTTTTCATTGCAATATTCTTACAGTTAAATTTATGCAGTTCTTCTCTGCTTCGTATTTAGATAACCTTTGGATATACTAGTCATCATGGCAACTCAATAAAGATAATTTTTTCTGCTTTATTTCAATCAGCTTTAACTTCATCTTATTTTTCTCATTTCTTAATGATAATTTTTGGTCTATATAATCCGCATATTTTTCATATTTTTGCTTCTTCAGCTCATAAATTTTCCTCGAATATCTAACATTTTCTTTGCAGTTTCTATCGATATTTTTTAATAATTTCGTTTGTTCTTTTAATAAAGCCAACCGTTCTTGCGTTGTGTCTTTACTATTTAAATTTTGCCTAGATCTTGGCCTTAAGGGATCTCTGCGGACGCTTGGTATTCCTTCCATGTTAGTTTCTGTGGCGGTGGAGCTGTTTTCTCTGGCGTTGTGGTCTTCGTCTACTTCGAGCGGTACAGGTATATTTAAACCAAAAGTTTGGCCGACCGGATTCACACTTTCGTTGAGCGACAACAAACTGATAACATTCTCCTCCAGAGTCGAGAAATTGTACAGCTTGTTGTGCCCACCTCCAGTTGCTGCTAATTCCTGTTTGTTGTGCAGCAATTTTTTTTTTTATTTTATTTTTGTAGTCGAACCAAACCTAACAAAAATCAATACATTTTTATGTCGAATTATGCAACGATTATATTACAAACCTTCGCCCATCCATCTCCATTTCGTAGTGGAGGTCCCAAGCTGTTTAGGGAAGTGGAAAATTCATTCCATTTTTTCTTTACATCGGCTCTCGAACCGCCAAAGTTTGGGAAACCGATGGCCAAATCCCGATTCTTCCCCAGATGATTGACCATCGCCTCGAACTGCTTCACGTTTGTTATTTTGTTGCTAGTAGTTGGAAATAATATATTTAGATACTTTCCAATATTGAGAACAATAATAAAATAATAATGAAATGCATAAAAACCTTTTTTCTGTTCCCATTTTAACAAACTGGCTTAATCAGGTGTAATTCAGACGAAGACTGAACGTTGTCACTCACACATTTGTTAGTGACACGATCTGTCACTTTTTTCGAACAATTGTCATAAATCTAGTCTAAGATAATACGATATGTCACTGATTTCTTATTCATAATACCAAATTGTCATTTTAAGTGACTAGTCACTTTTTCCGACTAGCGCAATCGGGGTATTAATTTTCCAGCCTGACGTTTCGAGCCTTGTTTTGGTTCATCTTCAAAGGCGTTAAACGATCATTTAAATGCAATATGTTATAACTGTTAATATTTAGCCGTAAAAACTTTGTGGAAATGTTACATTAAAAATGAGCCAAAACAAGGCTCGAAACGTCAGACTGAAAATTAAAACACAACTTCTGGTAATTTTTTTTTCTAAATGAAGACCTCGGTGCAAAAAGCGGTCATCCCCACTTTTTCAAATTTTTCAGGAGAGATAAAAAAGATATTAGCGTGAAGTTTTTGCTCTGGGACAAAGTTAAAAAATTACAATTTAAATCAAACATGTATTCTTACATCGTTTTAATTTGAGATAAATCCATATTTTGTTTCTGGCACCCAAGAGGATATTAGCGGTTTTCAAAATGCATTATTGGCTACAAAATACAGTCCAAAATATGTTCAATAGCGTTTAAAAATAAACAAATAAAAAAATATTCAATTTCACAAAACAAAACTCTCAGAAAAAATTAAAGATTTTTTGAAAAAAAAATTCAGCGTCAAATTATATGAAACAATGCTTTCAGTCGTCTCCTTTTCTTTAATAACTTTTTACACAGTCCTCCAACGAGTCCGGAGTTTGCAGCCAAATATGCGCATTCTTTTATTCTTGCGCCAACTGCAATAACTCATTTTCGTCAAAAAGTGGAGGTGACCGCTTTTTGCACCGAGGTCTTCAAATGTTTTAATGAAATAACTTATGATAATGGACTTTTCTGATAATTCAAAAATGTCAAAATCGTAAATTTTTTTGTGAAAACCTTAATTATCGAAAAAGCCCAATATTTACAAGCTTTCCGAATGTAAGAGCAAACTGAAGTATACTTCTAGTACATGTACATAAGTAAATGATAAAATATGTAATATGCAATATACATATCGTCGGCTAAAAGTGAAATTGTGCTAAGTCTATTATACCAAATTTGACAGAAGAGCAATAAAAACCCTTGTTAAATCATTTTAATTTTCATTTAAAGAAAACAGAGTCTCATTTAAAGAAAACTGAGCACAATTTTTCTCATTTAAATAAAACTCAGTATTATTGAAAGAGAATTAAAACGATTTAACAAGGTTTTCATTGCTCTTCTGGAATATTATACCAAATGGATTTAGCACAATTTCACTTTTAGCCAACGATATTACATTAGAGAAAAAAAATCAAAACAAAACAGAAAAGAAAAAGCAACCATATTTGGCATTTGTAGCCGTAATTAATGTATTTTGGTTTTATTATTGAATTGTTATAATTATGTGTTCTTGTATTCTTGATTTTATGATTTACACTATAAATATTATAAAATTATTGTTACTTATTTCTTCGTACGTTTTTTTTTCCTCTCACTGTCACTAATATGCTATACATGATTTGTTTTGTCTAAATAGCGATTTACCGGTAAATACCGGTAAACCGGTTTTTACTAAAAATATTTACCGTTTACCGGTAAATCCGAAACTCGGTAATTTTGCAGGCCCTACACTAAACACATCCGTTACCAGGTGTTAAACACTGCTACCAATTATGCAAGAAGAATTTTTGAAACCACTAGTAAAGAATATTGGCAACAAGCACAGAATGATGTATTTATGATTCTAAAAATTAACAACTTTCCAAACAGAATAATGCGGCGCATCGTACATAGATGTAAGTTTACTGATAACCCGGAAAATTCAATTGAAGAGACTCAAGACAACAAAAAATATATGAGTTTGACATATATTCCGGGAGTCTCTGAAGCTACGACGTGGGTATTAAAAGAATGCAACAGAAATTGCATTCAGAAATAAAAAAAAACAGTAGGTAGTTTATTTACTAGACTCAAGGATAAGACCTCGAAATGGCATCAACATGATGTCATTTACAACATACCTTGCGGTGGCAATCAAACATCAGGCTGTGATATGGAGTATGTTGGGACAACAAAGCAATATCTAAAAAACAGAATCGCGGGACATAAGTCGGACTTAAAATCTAAAAGCAGCAACAAAACAGCACTCACTTATCATTGCGTGGAACAAGATCACACACCTGACTTTGAAAAAACAAGAATTCTAGATAAAGAAAAACACCAAAAGAAACGATACATACTAGAAGCTCTTCACATTTATCGTACTGAAAACAGCATGAATAGAAAGTCAGACACAGTGGACGATGTAAACGCCACATACTGTGCTATTTTAAAATAACAGTTCTCAAATAAGGCCCCGCTAAGTATATACAATTTTTGAAAGAGCTTAGTTTAATTGTAACGTCCGTAGCCAAATTTATTTAGTTAATTTAATCTATATATATAAAAATGGATGTTTGTTTGTCTGTCTGTTTGTCTGTCTGTTTGTCTGTCTGTTTGTCTGTCTGTTTGTCTGTCTGTTTGTCTGTCTGTTTGTTTGAGATTACAAAACTCAAAAACTACTGGACCGATTTTTACGCGGTTTGTTGCAAAATGATCTTCGTTGCCAGGAGCAGGTTTTTAGCTATGTAGATTTTCAAAATTCGAAACGGAAGGTCCTGTAAGGATAATGAAAATATCCTTTTTCCCATTTTTCCCCGGAAAAATTTGCATTATAGGGTTTTTGGGGTCGCTGATCACGAATCCGGTATTAGATTTTCAAAATTCGAAACGGAAGGTCCTGTAAGGATAATGAAAATATCCTTTTTCCCATTTCTCCCCGGAAAAATTTGCATTATAGGGTTTTTGGGCTCGCTGATCACGAATCCGGTATTAGATTTTCAAAATTCGAAACGGAAGGTCCTGTAAGGATAATGAAAATATCCTTTTTCCCATTTTTTCCCGGAAAAATTTGCATTATAGGGTTTTTGGGATCGCTGATCACGAATCCGGTATTAGATTTTCAAAATTCGAAACCGAAGGTCCTGTAAGGATAATGAAAATATCCTTTTTCCCATTTTTCCCCGGAAAAATTGGCACTATGGGGTTTTTGGGGTCGCTGATCACGAATCCGGTATTAGATTTTCAAAATTCGAAACGGAAGATCCTGTAAGGACGACGAAAATATCCTTTTTCCCATTTTTCCCCGGAAAAATTTGCATTATTGGGTTTTTGGGGTCGCTGATCACGAATCCGGTATTAGATTTTCAAAATTCGAAACGGAAGGTCCTGTAAGGATAATGAAAATATCCTTTTTCCCATTTTTTCCCGGAAAAATTTGCATTATAGGGTTTTTGGGGTCGCTGATCACGAATCCGGTATTAGATTTTCAAAATTCGAAACCGAAGGTCCTGTAAGGATAATGAAAATATCCTTTTTCCCATTTTTCCCCGGAAAAATTGGCACTATGGGGTTTTTGGGGTCGCTGATCACGAATCCGGTATTAGATTTTCAAAATTCGAAACGGAAGATCCTGTAAGGATGACGAAAATATCCTTTTTCCCATTTTTCCCCGGAAAAATTTGCATTATTGGGTTTTTGGGGTCGCTGATCACGAATCCGGTATTAGATTTTCAAAATTCGAAACGGAAGGTCCTTTAAGGATAATGAAATTATCCTTTTTCCCATTTTTCCCCGGAAAAATTGGCATTATGTGGTTTTTGGGGTCGCAGATCACGAATTCGGTATTAGATTTTCAAAATTCGAAACGGAAGGTCCTGTAAGTATAACGAAAATATCCTTTCTCCCATTTTTCCCCGGAAAAATTTGCATTATGGGGTTTTTGGGGTCGCTGATCACGAATCCGGTATTAGATTCGCAAAACTGACACGGAAGTTCCTGAAAGGATAACGCAAATATCCTTTTTCCCATTATTCCCCGGAAAAATTGGCATTATTTTGGGATCGCTGATCACGAATCCGGTATTAGATTTTCAAAATTCGAAACGGAAAGTCCTGAAAGGATAACATAAATATCCTTTTTTTCCATTTTGCCCCAGGAAAATTTGCATTATAGGGTTTTTGGGGTCGCTGATCACGAATCCGGTATTATATTTTGAAAATTCGAAACGAAAAGTCCTGTATGGATAAATATTCCTTATCCCGTTTTTCCTCGGAAAAATCGGTATAGGGGGGTTTTTGGGGCGCTGATCACGAATCCGAGATTAGATTTTCAAAATTCGAAACGGAAGGTCCTGTAAGAATTACGCAAATATCCTTTTTCCAGTTTTTACTGGGAAAAATCATCATTAGGGTGTTTTTGGGGTCGCTGATCACGAATCCGGTGTTGGAATTCCAAAATTTGAAATGGAAGGTCCTGTAAGGGCAAATGTCCTTTTTCCCGGGAAAGATCGGCATAAGGAGGTTTTTGGACAACGCAAATATCCTTTTTCCCATTCTTATCCGGAAAAGTTGGCATTATGGGGTTTTTGGTGTCGCTGATCACGAATCCGGTGTTCGATTTTTCAAATGCTAAACGGAAGGTTCTGTAAGGATAACGGAAATGTCCTTTTTCCAATTTTTCTCCCAAAAACAGTCTTTGGGAGGTTTTCAGGGTTGCTTATCACGAATCTGGAGTTGGAATTTCAAAATTCGAAACGGAAGGTCCTGTAAGGATAACGCAAATATCATTTTACCCATTTTCCCCGGACAAATTGCCATTATGGGGTTTTTGGGGTCGCTGATCACGAATCCGGTGTTGGAATTCCAAAATTCTAACCGTAAAGTCCTGTAAGGATAACGCAAATGTCCTTTTTCCAATTTTCTCCGGAGAAATTGGTATTATGGGGTTTTTGGGGTCACTGATCACGAATCTGGTGTTGGAATTTCAAAACTCGAAACGAAAGGTCCTGTAAGGATAACGCGAATATCCTTTTCCCATTTTCCCCCGGAAAAATTGCCATTATGGGGTTTTTGGGGTCGCTGATCACGAATACGGTGTTGGAATTCCAAAATTCTAACCGTAAAGTCCTGTAAGGATAACGCAAATGTCCTTTTTCCAATTTTCTCCGGAGAAATTGGTATTATGGGGTTTTTGGGGTCACTGATCACGAATCTGGAGTTGGAATTTCAAAATTCGAAACGGAAGGTCCTGCAAGGATAACGCAAATATCCTTTTTCCCGTTTTTCCCCCGAAAAATCGGCATAAGAGGGTTTTTGGGGTCGCTGATCACGAATCCGGTGTTGGAATTTCAAAATTCGAAACGGAAGGTCCTGTAAGGATAACGCAAATATCCTTTTTCCCATTTTTCCCCGGAAAAATTGCCATTATGGGGTTTTTGGGGTCACTGATCACGAATCTGGTGTTGGAATTTCAAAACTCGAAACGAAAGGTCCTGTAAGGATAACGCGAATATCCTTTTCCCATTTTCCCCCGGAAAAATTGCCATTATGGGGTTTTTGGGGTCGCTGATCACGAATACGGTGTTGGAATTTCAAAATTCGAAACCGAAGGTCCTGCAAGGATAACGCAAATATCCGTTTTCTAATTTTGTCTCCGAAAAACTGGCTGTAGGGTGTTTCCGTGGCCGCTGATCACGAGCTGGCTGTTGGAATTTGAAAATTCTAAACGGAAAGTCCTGGAAAGATAACGCAAATTTCCTTTTTCCTATTTTTCCCCGGAAAATTGGCATTATAGGGTATTTGGGGTCGCTGATCACGAATCTGGAGTTGGAATTTCAAAATTCGAAACGGAAGGTCCTGCAAGGATACCATTTTTTCCCAAAACTTTTTAAGTTATTTATGGTTTTTTGGCATTCTAAAATTTATGCAAAAAACTTTTAGCTGCCAACGTAGGGTCTGCTAGTTTATTATATATGTAGTAATTGTGATTTTATTGATTTTCAATTTTTGACTTTTAATTATATATATAGTGATTTTATCAATGTTAATAAATTGTAAGTACTAGATCCTAATTGCATAGTATTGTTTCCTAATGAGAAATTTTGTGTTCAAATGTATAGCTCCTGAAGACGCCAAGTGAAAACAGGCGAAACGTCGAGAAGTAAAAGAAAATATTTATTGACTATTAGAAACATTTGTTTTATTTTTGACCTATAAGCCCTATAAAATATAATCAAAAAAAATCTTTATAGCATCTGTAGGTTTATTTGCTTCTTTTACAACTCTTGATGCTTCTCGATAAATGCAACAAGGCACTCAAACTGCTTTTTATTTGTAATTTTGAATCTTTGTTCCCTTCTCCCTACAATACATATAATAACCAAAAAGATATATAAAGGGTGGTTAAATTTTAAGGGCCGATGTTGAATGTGAACCACACCTAAACGTCAAGTTTTTTTCTGCATTTCATTTGACATTTCTCAATTTCACTAACTCAATTTGAACCATGGAAAGATACACAATCGAGCAACGCGTTAAAGTTATTCAGGCTTATTATGAAAATGGGCGTTCAAATCAAAATGCATATCGTGCACTTCGTGCCGCCAGCCCATAAACCGCACCAAACAGTCACTCTTTGTGGGTGCATTGGTTTTTCGACAATCACTCTTGGATTATCATTCGCCCAAATGCGGCTGTTCTGCTTATTGACGAATCCACTGAGGTGAAAATGTGCCTCATCACTGAAGATGATTTTCTTCGAAAATTGATCATCCACTGTTGCCATTTCTTGCCACCATTCTGGCCATTGACGACGCTTGAAATGGTCAAGAGACTTTAGTTCTTGAGTCAATTGCACCTTGTAAGCGTGTAAATGCAAGTCTTTATGCATAATGTTCATCAACGACGAGCGTGGGAGGTGCAATTGTTGGGCACGACGACGAGTTGAGGTGGACGGCTCTTCAGCCACACTATCGCGAACAGCAGCAATATTTTCTGCAGTACGAGCTGTACGAGCATGCACTGGTGTTTTCACATCTCCTACAGACCCGGTTTGCTCAAATTTTTGCACGATTTTTCCGATTGTACGCACATTTGGACGATTAAATTGACCGAAAAAATCACGAAGTGCACGATATGCATTTTGATTTGAACGCCCATTTTCATAATAAGCCTGAATAACTTTAACGCGTTGCTCGATTGTGTATCTTTCCATGGTTCAAATTGAGTTAGTCTGAAATTGAGAAATGTCAAATGAAATGCAGAAAAAAACTTGACGTTTAGGTGTGGTTCACATTCAACAGCGGCCCTTAAAATTTAACCACCCTTTATCTATTTACTAAAAATGAGTATTTATTTAATAATTATCATTTTTAAAATATTTTATGAAATACAGTCAAAGTCCTCTAACTCGAATTGTCTGCTGTCATCAAAATCGTTTCGAGTTAGAGAATTTGAAATTTTTTTTAAATACATGTACATATATGTATATTTAATCGTTTTTATAAGTTTTTAAAACAAGCTAAAACAACAAAATAAATTATCACAAATTAAAAAATTAAATACCAGCTTCTAGCTGTTTTAAGGTAGATGCATAAGGGATACAGAACCATGCAATAAATAGCATTTTTCGTGCCCCTGGGTTAACTTTTGAACCCGTGTAGTTTTCACTTTAGTTGAATAAGTTTTGGAAAGGGCACAGTCTCTAGTTTCATTCATATATGGCTTCAAGAGCCACCGAATTGCAGGGAGATGGTGAGGGGTTAACGAACTTTCTCGTGATTTTCACAGAAATCATGCCATGAAAAATCACGAGAAAGTTCGTTAACCCCTCACCTACCCCTGCAATTCGGTGACTCTTGAAACCATAATATGATTTATATATTATATGGATCACATTAGAGACTGTGCCCTTTCCAAAAATTCCTCAACCAAAGTGAAAACTACACTGGTTCAAAAGTTAGTTTAGGGACAAAATCGTGCATCGTTCTTTATTTTGTATAGAAATCCGTTATTTTAGATTAAGATTTTTTTATTTTAGATTAAGATACGTCAAACCAATAGTGCCTCCCACTTCCTCGTCTTGCCTGTATTTTGACAGTTTCGTTCATGGCCAGGCGCCTGGATCAACCGTGTGTAAACAGGCACATACAAAGCATAAATTTGCTTTCCAGCCCGTGGAAAAAGTGTTGCGGAACAGAGACAATAGGGCTTGATCGAAAGACTTTTTCTTTGCTGCAATTTTGAGAGAGAGTATAGGATGAGCATATTTTGTGTTTTATTTCGACTTAGAGGAATTGAAATAGACCAAAGAGCTCCAAAATCGCTTCGAGTTAGAGGAATTTCGACTTAGAGAGTTCTTTTTTAAAGAAAAATTGAAGGGAACGCAAAAAAAGGTTAAAAAATTCGAGTTAGAGGAAAATTCGAATTATAGGGATTTCGAGTTAGAGGACTTTGACTGTACTTACATATTTAGTTTTCTGTCCGGAATATACAATAGCAATAACGACAAACAGTCGAATGTACAAAAATCAACGACAGAAAACGTCGCTTAGAAACGAGAAATGGCGCATCTAAACGACATTCACAATACGAATTTGAACAGTCGAAAGAAAACGACTTATAAAACGACTACTATAATCGGGGTGATTGCTTTGTTGTTTTTATCGTGTAATTTTATTTTAGTTTGATTTTTATTTGTTTTTCATCTATGGGCGTTTTCATGAATGCAAGTTCTGCAAATAACACAAAAAATTTTGATAATAATTAACCCAGTTATATGTTACTTGTTTAGTTAGTTTACTTTCGCAAATTACTGAACAACTAAATATTACGGGGAGATGGAAGAAAATGTTTTGTGCAATTTGCGCAACTTCTGAGTATATTTATGAAAATGCCCTATTACATTTTAGAATTAAACATTTGTTCGTTGTGTTGCAAGTGAAATTTGATTTTTCCACGTCTTCTGGCCGTCTCCACGAGACAGACATCTTGTTTTTATCTGGGACTTGGTTCCAGCACCCAATCCTCCCATGATTAGGTTAGAAAGTTAAAAATGGCGTGTGGTATACTCTAATTCTCTAGGAACGATTTGAGGGCGGAATACAATTGGCCCGACACAACATTTACGGCGACAATGTCGTCCTCCATATACAATTGCGCACACTTTGTTCTAAACGTTATTTATTTTTCATTTGATTTTGACAGTAGGACGGTGAGCCACATATAATATTTTTTGTTACCTATTATAATGCATAATAGGAATGTGAATGTAAACAACACAGCACATGAATTATATTTCCTAATAGATTTTTTTAGTGGCGGAATTTAGATTTTATGACTTCCGCATAAGATTTCAACCATGAAATTTTGTCGGCGAGCTGATTCAACTCTAACGACGAAAACTGACGTGTAATAAAACTAATATTTTTAATAACATTTGGAATAAAAATATAATTAATTATGGCAAAAAGATCGATGCGAATGTTATTCATGTGTAATCAATGCCAAACTATACCATAACAAGAAAATGCGTAAGTGAAATACAAGAAACATCGGTTATTTTTGTAAATTTCGCCAATTCTTTTATCGAGACTGTCTTTTGTATTGTATAAATTTACAAAAATAACCGATGTTTCTTGTATTTCACTTACGCATTTTCTTGTTATGGTATAGTTTGGCATTGATTACAAATTTCAAAATCCATTAGAAATACGTGTTTAAAATATCCAGCTCTGTAGAAAATATCAAGCTGATGAAGCGCTGATCCTCGGACAATTTTCAAGAATGCGTTTAACAAAATTCAGGGGAAAAAATGGCTCAAAAGTAAACAAATCCCTCCTTAAAAAGTGTAAAAAAAACAAGTTTTTGTTCTTATTTAAAATCTACATTTACTTGTAATTCAAAAAATTACATCGTACTTTCAGCAATAATCGAAATTTATTAAATACCAGTTCTTAAAATTTAAAGTAGAAAACATTTTTATCGCTGCCTTGTGTCTCTTGGTCTATATGGAATTCCTCTATTTTTCAGTTCCCTAATTACTCCGTTTGGTAGGCGTCCAGATACAGAAATCGCATAGATGCCTCGTGTAAATCGGTCTGAAAAATTAAAAACTTTAGTAAAACTATTTAAATTAAAATAGTTTTAGTTTTCTTTACTTATTCTTTGCCACTTTGTAGCCCAGCTATCTTCTGGACTCATTACTGCAATCAAGCCATCAAATTGTTGCTGGTGCAATCATAAACATTGTCCTTGTTGTTCTTCAATCTTAGGAACTCCTCACAGTTATCGCATCCATCGAACTCAAATTGATCAAATGTCTGAAATATAATTTTTGTGAATGAGTTTTTAGGACATCAAAATTATAGCTAAAACATTTTTGTTTGCAAGTGTTTTTGGTTAATTTGAACAAAATATTGTATAGATATTTTGTAAATGAATCTTTTTTATACAATTCGGTTTTACTAATTTTTTATAAACTTAATAAAAATTGTTGAATATTTACCTTGACTAAAGCGCAGAATAAACAAGCTCGTAGGCCACGGAGATCCTTGGGAATTGTTTCAAACGACGTTTTCTGCTTTGTGGATATTTATTGGGAGATATTTACTTCTGGATAAAAGTTATCCAGAATAACTTTTCGAAGATTGACTTTAACAAATCCAATTCCACATATAGGTTATGGTTCCTTTTTGACATTAAATGTACTAGAATTCACAAAAATCTACTACATTTTCGACTTATCCGCCGGTTAGTTAATTTAGACATGGTGAAAACGAAATTTAGTTTACCGGCACTTAACGGCGACCGTAAACTTAACCGCCGGTTACGTTAACGGAGGAGTTAACCGGACATTGTGAAAACCGCCCTAAGAGTTTAAAATCTGAAATGTCGCCGTAAATGTTGTGTCGGGCCAATTGTATTCCGGCCTTTATTACAGCAAAAAATATTTTAAGTATTAAAGTCTTGTGCAGACGATATGATCACTGACCGATGTGAAGTTACGGCTATCATAAAGTTAGCGGCCAACAACAACAACTTATCGATTGATATTTAATTGTTTTTAATAAAAAATAAAGATAAAGTAAATATTAAGCCAAGGGCTTTCTATCAACACCATCCCCATGTAGGAATAAGGTAGATATTAACCCTTTTATGTGTCCTGTTAGGTAATGAAAATGGCCGAAAAAGCAAAATTTTAAATTAAATATTTCTCAAAAACAAGAAATATCAATAGATTTAAATTTTAACAGTTCGTAGTCCCTGCCAAGCAGTGACGTTTCTTCTAAGGTGCGAGGGTGTTCACTGCACACCCTACTGAAATCCAATATGTATCGGAAATCTATTGTTAATTAATTTCTTTTTTTTGTGCCAATTCTTTCGACAATTTACCAATGGGCGTGGTTGCCTAAAGCACCCGCACCCTACATTACCAACCTGTTTCTTTATTTTTCGATCTTTCGACCAACCAAGTGTTCTCCACTTTACAGCGAACCAAAGTAAAAATTGCTTGTGGCCTTCTTTCCTACTCGCCCCTTAGCGAAACACACTCGAAACGCAATACCGACTCTTTCGGTCGTTCGACCGACTCGAGTGTTCTCCAATTTACAGCGCACCAAAGCAAAGTAAAAACACATATGACTAAGTAAAAGTCTATAATAAAAAACGTTTTACCACACACAAAGTTCACAAGAAGCAACCGCACACAACGATGAATTTGGGTGCTCCAGAAAAAGCCGCACGGCGAACCGATGCGATGTTGCTTGCTGCTGGCCGCGATGCTGCGAAACCCGACAATAGAAAACCGACCATCGTATGGCCGTTCGGCTGACGTGCTGATGCGTGTGGGTGTGTGTGCCAAGCAAAACAGCAATATTGCTTGCCATCAGCTCAGTCGGTTTCTGATTTTACAGGTGTTCAGTTGGCTTTTGTGTATGAGAAATAATTAATTTAATATTATGGCTTGTGAATGCGGATGCGCAATCGAAAAATTGTTTGAGAAACCATTTTCTCAATTAAATATCGAGGAAAAATTGGATCTTCGTCTATCACGTCCCGGACGTGATCCTGGATAAAACTAAGAGTAGACGTCTATCATTTAACAGAAATTTAATATTGAACACCCTACTGAAAGCAGCACGCCACGTCACTGCTGCCAAGGGATTTCTAACAAGACCAGTCTCATATCCGGGTCAGTGGGAAAAAAGGGAGATATCGACCCTTTTGTTTGTTAAAATAACTTGGTATGAGAATTAATTTCTCGCTGGCGTTGGTATGGCGAATCTTTAAAATTGTTTTTTTTTTGTTAGAGCAATAAGGGTCCCAATGGATTTTTCTGTAATTTATTACAAAATCAAAAAAATTGAGACTTGTGGATATGTTTCTGGAAGTGTTGAAATCGAATAAATTTTACTACAGGTAAGAAATTTGTATTTTTAATTTTCGGCGTCCGACTATTTTAATATTAAATGGTGGAGAGACAGAGAAACGGTTCTGTGAAACCCGGTTCCAAGTTCAATAACCGAGAACCGAATCCTAAAACGGAAATCCAAGACCCGATTCCGAGTGCAAAACCAAAAAACATAAAAAAGAGGATTCTGGCTATCTTCGTTTTTACAAGCCTATTAGTTTGTTAACCTCAAATCTTCAAATCTCATTTTGACTGACTTTCCCTCATCTATTTCACGTGAAATGTTGCACACACATAACTCCAATGGCAATGCAACATGTTTGTATGCGTGTATGCGAGAAAAAAACAAAATGGAGAAAAACAGACTTCATTTTGTCCAAATCGAACTGCCCAAATACCCATCGTGTGATGTCATAAATGAAGGAGCTTTTTAAAATTGCTGAGGAGATAACTAATAAAGAGAAAACTAAACCATTTTGTTTTCTTTCTCGCACACGCATACACACATGTTGCATTGTCATCGGAGTTACAAAATTTCAAATCAAACAGATGAGGGGAAGTGGGTTAAAATTAGATTACAGGATTTCAGCCTAACAAACAAACTAACAATCTAAAAGCTTGTAAAAACAAAGATAGCCAGAGTCCTCTTTTTATAGTTCTTGATCTCGATTTCACAGAATCGTGTCCGCGTCTCTTCTAATTTTAATAGCAAAATAGTCGGACGGCTAAAATTAAAAATACAAATTTTGTAACTGTTGTAAAATTTATTTGATTTTAATACTTTCAGAAAACATGTTCACAAGTCTCGAATTTTTGAATTTTGAACTAAATTGCAGAAAATTTAATTGGGGCTCTTATTGCCCTAACAAAAAGCAATTTTTATTACACTGATTGGCAAAAAAATACCTTTTGCATTGTACACCAGGTTTTAAATTCCATGCGATACGGGTTGGCAAACACCTGAATCCTAAACCAGTCAAATGCAATTTGAAAGATTCGCCATACCAACGCCAGCGAGAAATTAATTCTTATACTAAGTAATTTTTTACAAACAAAAGGGTTAATATCTCCCTTATTCCTACTGACCCGCACATGGGGGTGGTGTTGATAGAAAGACCTTGGCAGGGACTACGAACTGTTAAAATTTAAATCTATTGATATTTCTTGTTTTCGAGAAATATTAATTTGATTTAAAAATATCATTTTTAATACCTGAAATAGTTTTTTTTTGCTCGATCAGTTGGAAAGAAATATTGACCGAGGGCTTTTTAAAATAAAACCAGTCAAAAATATTTAATTTATCTTGAAATTAAACTTGTTTATTTATTTATTGTTTATAAGCAAACAGGATTACAATCCTAACAAGCCTTAATAAAATTGAAATTAGAAAAAATTATAATTTACTAAAATATACGTTTAAAATACTCCGTCGAAACTTATACTGTGAAATACTATAGTAAAGCAGGAATAAAAACACAACTGCTCTGATCGACTTCTTTATCATGGTACTTACAAACGTAAGTTTGTAAGTACCATGCTTCTTTATTAAAAAGTACCTTACATCTCAGTACATTGACAAGTACACTTTTTGCTCTGCTTTCACAGAGCCTACAATTCGGCTATCCTGAATTTAATCGACCTCGATTAAGACTAAGGGCGGTTTTCACAATGTCCGGTTAACTCCTCCGGTAACGTAACCGGCGGTTAAGTTTACGGTCGCCGTTAAGTGCCGGTAAACTAAATTTCGTTTTCACCATGTCTAAATTAACTAACCGGCGGATAAGTCGAAAATGTAGTAGATTTTTGTGAATTCTAGTACATTTAATGTCAAAAAGGAACCATAACCTATATGTGGAATTTTTTGTGGAATTGGATTTGTTAAAGTCAATCTTCGAAAAGTTATTCTGGATAACTTTTATCCAGAAGTAAATATCTCCCAATAAATATCCACAAAGCAGAAAACGTCGTTTGAAACAATTCCCTAGGATCTCCGTGGCCTACGAGCTTGTTTATTCTGCGCTTTAGTCAAGGTAAATATTCAACAATTTTTATTAAGTTTATAAAAAATTAGTAAAACCGAATTGTATAAAAAAGATTCATTTACAAAATATCTATACAATATTTTGTTCAAATTAACCAAAAACACTTGCAAACAAAAATGTTTTAGCTATAATTTTGATGTCCTAAAAACTCATTCACAAAAATTATATTTCAGACATTTGATCAATTTGAGTTCGATGGATGCGATAACTGTGAGGAGTTCCTAAGATTGAAGAACAACAAGGACAATGTTTATGATTGCACCAGCAACAATTTGATGGCTTGATTGCAGTAATGAGTCCAGAAGATAGCTGGGCTACAAAGTGGCAAAGAATAAGTAAAGAAAACTAAAACTATTTTAATTTAAATAGTTTTACTAAAGTTTTTAATTTTTCAGACCGATTTACACGAGGCATCTATGCGATTTCTGTATCTAGACGCCTACCAAACGGAGTAATTAGGGAACTGAAAAATAGAGGAATTCCATATAGACCAAGAGACACAAGGCAACGATAAAAATGTTTTCTACAGGGTGGGCCAGAATAGACGCGGGGGTTTGAATTCTTTATAATTTTTTTATTTTAGCGAAACCTATAATTTTTTTTCAAATACATGTAGTTGATTGATGGGGAATATTTTTGGTCTAAACATGGAAAATTATATCCCGCAAGTGGTGGCCATTTTCTGCTTCGCAAATCCGTGCTCTTTCCAAGACATTTTCCATAACCTTTCGTGTTATGGCCTCGATTTCACTGCGAATGTTGGTTTTCAATTGGCTGATGGTTGTTGGCTTGTTGACGTACACCTTTTCTTTCAAATATCCCCAAAGGAAACAATCTGGAGTCGTTAGATCAGGTGAACGCGGAGGCCAATTGAAACATGTCCCGTAAAAGAGCCATTGAGCCCACCGCCCACCGGTTCGTTGTTCTATTGTGTACAGGTCCATTTTAAATTGCCCAAGTCTTCTTAACAAAATGCTGAAACAAAATTAAAAAAAAAAAATAAAAAAAAAAGTTATAAAGACTTCAAACCCCTGCGTCTATTCTGGCCCACCCTGTACTTTAAATTATAAGAACTTGTATTTAATAAATTTCGATTATTGCTGAAAGTACGATGTAATTTTTTGCATTACAAGTAAATGTAGATTTTAAATAAGAACAAAAACTTGTTTTTTTACACTTTTTAAGGAGGAATTTGTTACTTTTGAGCCATTTTTTTCCCCTGAATTTTGTTAAAAGCATTCTTGAAAATTGTCCGAGGATCAGCGCTTCATCGGCTTGATATTTTCTACAGAGCTGGATATTTTAAACACGTATTTCTAATGGATTTTGAAATTTGTAATCAATGCCAAACTATACCATAACAAGAAAATGCGTAAGTGAAATACAAGAAACATCGGTTATTTTTGTAAATTTATACAATACAAAAGACAGTCTCGATAAAAGCATGGGCGAAATTTACAAAAATAACCGATGTTTCTTGTATTTCACTTACGCATTTTCTTGTTATGGTATAGTTTGGCATTGATTACACATGAATAACATTCGCATGAATCTTTTTGCCATAATTAATTATATTTTTATTCCAAATATTATTAAAAATATTAATTTTATTACATGTCAGTTTTCTTTTTACTACCAAACATAACCTTCAATTCGACGGTTAAGTCACTAATCGGACGAAATTCTTCCGGTTAAGTTTACCGCCGGTTAAGGATAATTAACCGACACATTGCCCTTAACCGCATATTGTGAAAAGGAATTCTTCACTAACCACCGGTTAACCTCCGGTAAAGTTCTTAACCGGAGATTGTGAAAACGGCCCTAACTCTTTGTTCATGTGAGTACATCGAAATCTTTATTTTCAGAAGTCTATTTATCATTTTACAAATCTTTGAATACGAACGTATCCGTGATTACTAATAGCTTGACTAAAAAATGCTATATCTGATATTTTACTCAAAATCTACAAAATACTACGATAAGTATTATTATTTTCTCGATTTTTTTTTTCTTATACAATCTTTAAGTTATTTTAGCTTAGAAAAATTAATTTAAAACGACAACAAAATTTTTTTTTCTTGATATACAGTGGAATCCGGTTATAACGACCTCCAAGGGACCAACAAATCTGGTCGTCATATCCGGTTCTTCGTTATAACCGATTCATAGTTTTAAAGGTTTTAAAATACATGTGTGAAGTTCTAAAATACAAAATTTTTATTGCAAATCGTCCATACATTAAAAAATTAAATTTATTTAATTTTTCTGCAGATATTGAGTAATTTTTGTTTGGATTTTTGGTGCAAGAACTCCTTTTCAATTTTCTTTTCAATTCTTAGCACAGCTTTTTTTGAAATCTCATCAAAATTGTTATTGAATAATAGGAATGAACTCAATGTCGTAATACCCCGAAGTGCTTCATTGACTGAAGGTATGACACAACCTGTTTCTGAAATTTTCACCCGATTTTAAAATTATGTATTGTGATGCATAAAACATTATTTACCAGTAGTATCTTCTTCATCTTTTTCCTCGATACTAAATTGTCGCCTTTTAGCATTCATTATCAAATTCACAGTATAAACTACGAAATAAACAGAATTAACACAACGTAGATGCACAAAACTTTGACAGAACTGATTAGGGGAATTCCCGAAAAGTTCCAACTTTCATTTAATGACTTAAGCAAATGACGTTTAGAAGTGCAACAAGTTTGCAAATTGGGCAAAAACTAGGGTATCTGACATGGCGGCCAATTTAGAACATTTGTTAAAAACTTAATCTACCAGGTTTTGATTTTTTTCTATGAGATCTTAAGTTTCGGTCGTTATAAACGATCTTTTTTTCTGTTTTCGTAGAAAAAGGGGTCGTTAAAGCCGATATGTCGTTATATCCGGTGTCGTTATAACCAATACCAAAACGCACAGAGTCTTATGGGCTCTGGCCGGGACCTAAGAAATGCGTCGTTAAAGCCGGTATGTCGTTATAACCGGTGTCGTTATAAGCGGATTCCACTGTAATTAAAATTTTATGAAATTAAGGATTTAAATCTTGCATGAACAATAATTCTAAATGTCTACACAAAAATTGTTTAGTCAGGAGTACTAGCTTTCGCAGTCAGAATTGGTTCAACTTAATCTAACCTCTATGAGCCTGTTCACATTGGTTGAAATAGTCCGCCTAAATAGGACAGAAACTGGCAACATTAGGGCAAGGTGAGGAAGTGGGACTGCTGATAGGAAAATCCTCCTCAAAACTAAAATCTCCGTTTTCAGAGTTCCGCCTGTCGTGCTCTGATTGGTTGGCTGCCACACTGAATTTGTTCCGTTGTCATTTTTGTTTCGGTCGTCTTCGATGCAACACGTCGCAGAGCAAAAGGCAGCCACGTATTACTTGCAATTTTTTAGAAATGTTCCGTTTCCCAAATGTTTCACGCCAGTCTGATTGCTCACAGCTACTCAGAGTTGCCAGACAGCCAGCAAATTTTCCCCCCGTCGTAGCCTGAAAAACCCCCTGAAACGGGCTATTTTGGAATAAAAACCCCCAAATTTTTTATTCGTATTGCAACAATTAGTTATAACCAAAATTTAGGCAATTGTCGTCTATAAAACAGTCAACCAGCAACTTTTTTTTATTTTTAGGTTTTAGGGCATATATTTGGACATTTTTAACCAAAGAATCTCAAAAAAAAGCACCAAGTTTGACTTTAAGAGGAATTTGAAAATCATATCAGAAAAGTTTGACTTAAAAGTGGGTTTTTGATTTCATATCACCATGCAGATTTTCAATAATTGACAAATGGGCAATTATAGCTTCTGTTATGTCTCTATGATAAAGTTGAAATTTGCTAATCATTGAGAATTTTTCTTATAAAGAACCTCCTGGATTATTTTATTTTTTCTAAACCTACGTCAATCTGGTGGAAGAAAGAAAATATTTTCAGTATCAAAAAACAATATTAAACAAAACAAAATGTATTTCAATTTTTCATAAATAAAAACATAACAAAAGCTATAATTGCCCATCTGGCAATTATTGAAAACCCGTATGGTGATATTCGTATCAAAATTCGAACAAAATTCGAAACCGAAATTCCACTTTGAAGTCAAACTTTCCAATAAGATTTTTTAAAATTTATTCCAATCGGATTTTGATGTATGGGAGATTTATGTAGAATCATATCCTAAATAACTTTTATTCTTGGACTTTTTTGATAAGATGCACCGTTTTTGAGATATTCGCAAAAATCTCCGTTCTCTGAGTTCCGCCTGTCGTGATCTGATTGGTTGGCTGCCACACTGAATGTGTTCCCTTGTCATTATTGTTTCGGTCGTCGTCGATGCAACACGTCGCAGAGCAAAAGGCAGCCACGTATTACTTGCAATTTTTTAGAAATGTTTCCCAAATGCTTCACGCCAGTCTGATTCCTCACAGCTACTGGTTCAAATAGTCTCAATCTGAACACGAGCGATATTTCATCCGTCCTATTTAGGCGGACTATTTCAACCAATGTGAACAGGCTCTATGGGCCGGAGAACAAATTCCGTTATAAGGTTTTCTACCGATTTGAACGCCATCGACATCCTCGACAACATATCTATCATTTGATAAAACCCGAATAATTTCGTGAGGACCCCTATACTTTTCCAAAAGTTTTTTGGCAAGGTCTAAAGGTATTGTTCAAGGCGAACTTAATAGCATGTAATGAAGTCTGTCAATTTGCTGTACTATTAGCTTCCGTCAGTTCCGGGTGTTAATGTACGGTTGATCCGTTCTATTTGCCCATTCGCCTGCGGTGTATGAGTAGCTATTTTGATGTGAACCATATTATCAATGATCAAAGAACTAATAGATAAATCTCGAACCCAGTTTCTCGTGCACTCGCGGTAGGCAAAAGAGCAACACTATAGAAAACGAAGAGTTTCGGAAATCACATGAAATAGTAATCCCTTTTACTCCTTTACATCTAAATGAATTTCACGAATGAGACAAAAACACTGTCATTTTCGAAGATTCGTGCAGGGTCGATCAAAATCAATTTCACTTGATACCAAAAACCAAAAATACCCACCAGAATCCATTGATAACCCTGCACAAGAGTTCTGTCAAATGACACACATACCATGAAATCACGCCAGCGTTATGTTTACATTTTCGTATAACATTGGAACGGGGCTGCATTGAGATTTTTTTAACGCTGGTTTTATTATAATATAATGCACATAAATGCCCTGAAAAGAGTTTTTGATAAGTTTAGTTAGGGAATGTTCCACAGATTTCACTAAAACCCCGGAAAGAACATTTTTGGCTCCCATCGTCGTTGGAAAGGTAGCATTTTGTTTTTGCCTGTTAAATACTCGCCTCAAACGGATGTCAGGACTACAAAAAACACTTTTATAGCACTGCTCTAAACACTTTTCATAGCACATAAAATTCCTTCGAGAATCAAATTTTGTAGCATTAAAAAACACGATATTTCAACAAACTTTACTTTTTGGCATTTTTCTCTTTTTAGAATTGCCAGCACTTCTAAAATGTGCGATTGACCCTCTTTTTGATTTTAACTAGAGAACCTTTATAATCGTCAACTCTTCAAAAATAAATTTGAATTATTTTAAATTTTTTTCATGTTTTTAAATAATATCGCGCATATTGTGTGGTTTAATAATCTTTTATAATGTTGTGTGAGTTGTATAAAAATTAAAATCGTCGAAAAAACAAAATTATTTATGCAATGCGATGGGAAATACCATATCATGTAGGTACTCTACTATATTGAAATTTAATAATGCTTAACCTCTGAATATTGAGATATGGCAACTCCCCCACATTGTATACACTAAACATTTCGTGTACCGACGAAGGCAATGAGACAGGCCTATATGTCACTGGGTGGACTCTTCATTGCTTCGAAATTTTATCAACCGTAATTTATCTATAGTTCTCTCATCATTGTTATTATCTAGTAAAAATTGGGAAAATTCATTAGATGTAAAGCAAGTGCCTCTATCCGACACAATTCTTTTCGGTCTACTGTACGAATTGAAATAAATGTTTAAGCAGTTGATGACTTTAGTGGCCTTTGTAGTTTTCACAGCGTACAGCTTTAAAAACTTCGTAAAACCAATGATCAAAGAACTATAGATAAACAACGGTTGATAAAATTTCGAAACAATGAAGAGTACACCCAGTGACATACGAGTATAGGCCTGTCTCATTGCCTTCGTCGGTACACGAAATGTTTAGTGGTACAATGTGGGGGAGTTGCCACATCTCAATATTCAGAAGTTAAGCATTGTTTAGATTTCAATATATTAGAGTACCTACATGATATGGTATTTCCCATCGCATTGCATAAATAATTTTGATTTCTGGACCATTTTAATTTTTATACAACTCACACAACATTATAAAAGACTATTAAACCACACAATATGCATGATATTATTTAAAAACATGAAAAAAATTTAAATTTATTTTTAAAGAGTTGACGATTATAAAGGTCCTCTAGTTAAAATCAAAAACGGCCAATCGCAGATGTGCTGGCAATGCTAAAAAAATGTCAAAAACTAGAATTTGAAATATCGTTTTTTAAGGCTACAGAATTTGATTCTCATAATAATTTTGTGTTAATAGTGGCTCCTATAGAGCAGTGCTGTTTTTTTTTTCGTCCTGACATTCGTTTGAGGCGAGTATTTCATAGGCAAAAACTAAAAACGAGATGTCACATTGGCGATCAGCTGCTGCAGCTGACTGATCCCGACATCAGTTGCACATGTAATCCAATGGCGCATGGCACACTGCAAAAAATGTGCAGCTGCGTGTCTGCGAGACGTAGCTGACTTTTTTGAACTGACCTAAATGTAGCTGATATCAGGAACATGTCCGGTAGTTTCTAATGTCATTTTTGTTAGATTAAATACAATAAAATGATAATTTTCAATATTTTTTTCGTCTGGTGGTAATAATTGTCATCAGTTGTACAGTCTATTAAGATAACATGGCCACTCTCTATGTTATAGGCTCTCTACTGCATATAATGTTGACTTTAAAATAATTACTAGTTGTGGACACCATACAATTTTGACAAGTCTGTTTAACTAATAAACTTTTAAACAAGCGAAAATAAATACGATGTCCATCGAATAAGACAAAATAAAACACAGCAATCGTACAAGCTGTAGGAAAAGGTAGATGCTTGTACGATTGCACAGATTTAGTTTTTTTTAGCAGAGAAATAAGGAGAAATTCTTCCTCCGAGTCCGACATTTTAACGTTTGAGGTCAGCTGATCCCACTTCAGTGTGTCACGTCAACTGATCGAATCAGTTCCTGCAGCTGCGCGACCTGATGTCGGGATCAGTCAGCTGCAGGAGCTGATGCGCCAGTGGGACATCTCCCAAAAGGTTACCTTTCCAGCGACGATGGGATCCTAATAAATGTTCTTTCCGAGGTTTTAGTGGAATCTGTGGAACATTGCCTAACTAAATATTTCAAAAACTCTTTTCGGGGCATTTCAGTGCATTATATTATAATAAAAACAGCGTTAAAAAAATCTCAATGCAGCCCCGTTCCAATGTTATACGAAAATGTAAATATTACCATAGTTTAACTAGTTAGGAAACGTAGGGCTTTTTACGTGTACCTACGTTGGAGTAAAGATAACCGATATACTCTGGACGCGGTTTTTCTTTCTTTCCTATGCGTAAATTACCAACAAAGCACAACACATGTAAAACCTAGCCATATTTTCATACACCACCAACACATGCAATTTTCCGACAGCGGGAGATTGCATGTGTTGGTGGTGTATGAAAATATGGCTAGGTTTTACATGTGTTGTGTTTTGTTGGTAATTTACGCATAGGAAAGAAAGAAAAACCGCGTCCAGAGTATATCGGTTATCTTTACTCCAACGTAGGTACACGTAAAAAGCCCTACGTTTCCTAACTAGTTAAACTATGATATTACGCTGGCGTGTTTTCATGGTGTGTGTGTCATTTGACAGAACTCTTGTTCAGGGGTATCAATGGAATATGCTGGGTGTTTTTGGTTTTTGGTATGAAGTGAAATTGATTTTGATCGACCCTGCACGAATCTTCGAAAACGACAGTGTTTTTGTCTCATTCGTGGAATGCATTTAGATGTAAAGGAGTAAAAGGGATTACCATTTCGTGTGATTTCCGAAACTCTTCGTTTTCTATAGTGTTGCTCTTTTGCCTACCGCGAGTGCACGAGAAACTGGGTTCGAGATTTATCTATAGTTCTTTGATCAATGGTAAAACCGTCAATAATGAAAAAAACGTATTTTTTATTTGCTGAAGTACATGCTAAGGGACTATAGTCACAGTATACAGTAAGCAAACTCGAAAATAACCCAATTTACCATGTAAGAGTAAAAAGAACATACCATATTCATAGGCAGAAAACACGAGAGCAAACAGCACAACCATATATGCGTGTAACCGAAAATTTGTAAATAAAAGCGACACAGCTGATCGGTATCTTTTGCATTTCGCAATGTGTTTTGCGTGAAATTTAGTCGGCATAAAGATTAAATGCTAAATAAAATAGCAGCGGAATACACGAAATAGTATGGAAAAATACTAAATTAAAAACTTACTGTTTAAATCACTCACTTCATTTCACAGGAAATTAAAAAAAATTAACACCCGCAAACGACGCATATCTTGCTGTGTCCCATCATGTGGGGTGACTAATTCCGACAGTTTTTCACTTTTCCGTTTTCCCCGAGACAAACAAAGGTAAAATCTTTATTTAAAATCTTATTTAAAATCTTTTTATTATCACAACAATGCAAAATGAGAAAAATAATGAAACCGAAATCCACCCGACTCGTTTCCCATCAAATCAGAGGAACTGAAAGAAACAATTGCAAACGGCATTGCCAAATCTGACTTTTCTGCTGTTGATTTTATATTTCAGAGGAGGGAAATTTAAAAATTGAAATCTGTTTTGACCACCATTTCTTATAAAAGTACAAACATTCTTCATTTTAGGTTGAAAATTTGGATAGAAAATTTAAATTGTCAGGATATAGTAGAAAAGCAAATAACATCAAATCTTCGGTCCGTCAAAATCATTTTACAAACGACGTGATGCTAATTTCAAAGCAATAATGACGTTTGAGAAAAAATGCAGTACCACCAACACATGCAATTTTCCGACAGCGGGAGATTGCATGTGTTGGTGGTGTATGAAAATATGGCTAGGTTTTACATGTGTTGTGTTTTGTTGGTAATTTACGCATAGGAAAGAAAGAAAAACCGCGTCCAGAGTATTTGGACTGAATTTCTAATTTTCTAGATTCAAACGAACATACCCCCCAATTCTAGGTAACAGATGTTAAGAGATATCTTAATTTATAATTAAGAGATTTTAAAAGGAATTAGTATTCTGAGTAAGAGATTTTGGTGGGTTCCGATTTTAGCAAATTAAGAGATTCACCACGATGTCTTCATCTGACAGCACTTCTCATAGACGTAAAATTTGGCTGTTTATTGACCTTAGATTTTTTCTGAAATCATGAAGTTTTCAAAACTATGGAAATCATCCAAAAAGTTGTGTAAAAAAGACATTGCGGATCTTGAAAAACATGTGAATAGTTTTGTATCTGTTAAGAATAGCTTTCTACGGTATTCAGACCGTTTGAAATGAAAATGATATAAAAAATATTACGTAAAAATTGAATCGACAGTTTTTAAGATACACAATATCGTTTTTAAATGATTTTGTATAATTTCAGCAACGCGCAAACAAATTTATGGTTAAATAATGCATTGCACTCATATAAATATTTCATTTGATAGACATAAAATTAATGAAGTTGCAGGTATGCGTTGATGTAATTCCAGCCAATAAAAAAATCGTTTTTGTGTCATTAAAGGTAAACAATTCCACGAAGACACAATATTTCATGAGTTTTCCAGAAATACTAAAAAAAACTGGTTATTGCAGCTTTTTTCCTCGTCCTCCATGCAATGCAACTTTTTCTACAATTTTCTCCAAAACGGAGAATTTAATCGAAAACCTGTAACCTAAAAAACGTTCAGAATACAATTTTACACAACTTATCTATACATAAAACAATTGTTGGAGCCCTCCCCGACACTGATTTTTTGAGTTTTGAACGCAACACACAAGATAAGAGGTCGTAAGAGGACATCGGCGAGGTCCTCTTAAATTAAGAGGTTTTTGAGGTTAGAACCGTCTGCTAACTTTTCCCCAGAATATGAAAACCGTTTACAAAAATTTACCACGAAAGTTAAGAGGTTGACATCTCTTAACTGTTATCAGGAATACCAATTTCTATTAAATTTCCTCTAAAGTCCAGTTAGCAGTTAAGAGGCTCTTATCTATTATGCAGAATTGAGGGGATAATTTGCAACTTATTTTAGAATTGTTTTTAATTTCTAAGGCAAAAAATACATTTCGCAACTGACTAATCTGGTAACGTCGTTGCGGCTCTCATCTTTAAGACCATGTTTACACACAGATTGGGCATGAACATGGGACTGAATCAAAAATGTTGCTCGTGTTTACACACAGATTGGAACTGAACGCTACTCTCAGTTTGCCAGGAAACAATTGGAAACGAAACGTAATTGAATTTTTTCATTGAATAGTTAAAGGAAAATTATTTTCAATTAATATTCATCAGAATAAACTAAAAAAATTTTGAAATGGATAATAAAAAGTTTCTGGCAGCAGCAAGCATGCTTTATGTTAGTTTATTCCATGTAGACATTTTTGCTTATGAGATACGAACTCTTGGACGACTGGAACGCAAATGACAATGGAACGAGAAAAATACGCACTGAAAAATACCAACCAATCAGAACCACATGCACGGAACGCTGGAAATGGACAATCTTTGTTTTCTGGTTCAGTCCCTCAATATTGTCCCCGTTCTTCTCTTTATCCTCATTTCGACATTTTCGTTCAGTCCCATGTTCATGCCCAATCCGTGTGTAAACATGGTCTAACAGTATATTTCTTTCTCTGTTTCACTTTTATTAGATTCCTTTGTGGTCATATTGTTTGTTCATTCTTTGTACCCTAAAAATTTAAGATTTTTCTAACCAATTAGAATGTCTAGATTTGGGTATTTCTGGGTTATTCGTTTTCGGTTACACAGGTTATTTTCACATTTAATGTATGAAGTTTGTTTACCATATACTGTGCTATAGTGGTCCACATGCAACGTATCGAATGACATTTCTCCTTTGGGGATACTATGTAAGCGCTTTTCTACTTTTCCCGAAGTAGGATTGTAATACATACATTTTAGACTACTTTGGATATATGTTCGGATCAGTGGCGTGCGGTCTAAGGCGCAGATGGCGCAGAGCGCACCCTGACAAATTCGTTCAAATAAAATAATTTGAACGAATCAAATAAAATAATTTGAAATTTCCACACAAATTTCATCCAATCTTACACTTTTATAACGATACATCTTCATATTCAATATGCTTCTCGCGCAGTAAATCAATGCGCGCCTCCAAAGAACCAAAATGAAAGAGGAAATACCAATTCAAATACTTGGACGAGACGCACAAGTAAAAGTTTCGTAAAGGGGGAACTTAGCATCAGGCATATCATTCGATTTTTCTTCATAAGCGCTGTAGAGTTGCTGCGCTCGACTCTACATGAGAAGCTATCGCACATCAACGCATGTTTCAATGAATTTTTTGACGCACAGAAAGTGGTTTTGTTCGTGTATCATTCATGTTTCAGGCGCAGCGATTTAAATGCGCACGATCCGTCGATTTCAATGATAAACTGCCGCAACTTGAATGGGGATATGTAAAAAATGGGAAAACGTTTTTCGAATGAATTTTTTGGTGGAAGCTCATTCTTTGGTTAGACTTTGTTGGATAATTACTGAATTTGCGATTTGCGTGTTGATTTTCTTTGGAAAATATGAGTATTCATACCTGTGACGTATGTTTATTATTAAACAGCCTTTCTCAAGGCTAAATTTAGAAGATAAAAATATTTTTATCAAGAAAAGTCGTCCTATTCCTAAAATTGATTTGACTCAGAAAAGTACTGTTAAAGGGAAAATTTGTGAGCGACATTTCAAAGTAGAAAATTATTCTAAATTTAATTGGTTGACGGCATGTGCTGAGAGTAAAATATTATTTTGTTGTCCACACTAAAAGTTTCCGGCTCTTTCTATGACAATGTAATTGACGATTTTGCAAAATCAGAACGCAGAATCGATTTGGTGTACAAAGTTTAGACAAGTCTGCGCACCCTTGTGTGGTTTGCACCGCACGCCACTGGTTCGGATTTTGTTTTTTAAATTCGGAAACTAGTATGTTCGTCTAATATATTCGTAGCATTTATCAACCCCTAAGTGACACATGTTGTCGTGGTGCACTTGTATGATTTTACTTTCCATTTTTTCTAGGACATAGAAGCAAAGGTTTTCCTCATTTTTTTTGTAGACTAAACCATTTTGCATGCTGTATGTTTGGCTTTCTTCGCGTTCTGGTTTCAAAGCTATCTCCTTAATTACAGGATCTTGTGTTTGAGAGGATGCTAGTGAAAAATTGAATGAATCATCCGTAACATTTATGGCTCTATTCTAGTACTGTAAAGTCGGTCTGTATCTTTAGATTTACGATCTCAGTCCACTTTGGTATTCTAAAAATGCAACTTTGACAGTCTGTATCTTTAAGCAGCTATCAAATTGTCTGTAAGGTTAAAGATGAGGAAAAGGACTGCATAAATTTACATTTCTGCGATTTTTGTATACGAAATTAGAAATGTCCAGTTTAATTATATTATACTTGGTATTGGAAGACGATATTGGGTAAATTAGCATTGAAATATTTCCAAAATCATCAGTTGTTTTTTGCTTTTATTATTTTTTTTATATAGGGTAGATCAAGGCGCCCTTATCATTCGTAATCCTTATTATTCCCGCATTTTGAAGAATTTACGAAATTCTATTGATCCTTTTCAAGTCGAGGATACAATATTTATAAAGTCTTATAGACTTTCAAAAGATTGCATGAAAAGTCTTATTGACGAACTTTTCCCTCACTTTGTACCAAGTGTTCACGAGTTGTCGATACCTTTTACTTTTAAAGTGAGTGTTTATATATATTATGAACATATAATATTGTACTTAATGAATTTTTATCTTAAGGTCTTAGTTACCCTCAATTTTTTGGCAACTGGATCATATCCAGGAAGTGCATGCCATTCTTCCTTCCACAGTATGAGCCAACCGGCAGCATCACGAGCAATCACAGAAATTTCCGATTTAGCCATAAACTTTTTGTTACAAAAATATGTTAAATTCCCAGTGCACTCAAAAGATATTTCAAATGTCAAAGCTGGGTAAAAGAAAAATATTTTCCTAGACAGAACACGGTAAAAATGATATAATATTTAGATTTTACACTAAATGGAACTTCAGAGGCGTAATTGGAGCTGTAGATGGGACTCATGTCAGAATTATAGCTCCTAAAAAAATGATGTGGACCATCCTCCTCATGTTTATATCAATAGAAAAAGATACCATTCCTTAAACGTTATGTTGGTAAGCATGTTTTTCCTCTACTTTGCAATTGAATTACATGACTGAAACGAGCATATTACAAATGTCCTATCTTAGATATGTGATTCAGACATGGGGATTATCGGTTGTGATGCTAGGTACCCCGGGTCTGTACACGACTCGGCTATATGGCAAGTTTCAGAAGTTAAAAATTTTTTGCGGCGCAGATTTATGGAACACCCAGACACTTCCCATTTGATAGGTATGCTTTGAAAATTCGTTTGGGCAAAAATGTCTTTACTATTACTTATTTAGGTGACAGTGGATATCCTCAGGAGCCATGGCTGTTCACTCCAGTCCGAGCCCCACGAAATACTGCGGAGCAAGAATATAATTCCCACCATATAAAATGCAGAAACGTCATAGAACGAACAAACCGACTACTGAAAATTAGATTTAGATGTTTGTTAGGACACAGAGTTTTGCATTATAATGCGGCTAAAGCGGGGGCTCTCGTGTACGTATGTTGTATTTTGCACAACATATGTGTACAAAAGAACCTCCCACTAATTCAAGACAATGAGGATATCCAATATTCGACCGAAGATGAGTCGAATACTACTGACTTCCTTGAAGAGGCTCTACCTACAAGCGAAGAATTCTCTCGAATTGGACAAAGACACCGTCAATTGTTTATCGAAAATAATTACCAATAAATTTTAAAAATACTGGAAAAAAGTTTGATTTAAGAAATCATTTGTAAGAAATTTTAAACATAACAAAAGCTATAATTGCCAATCTGGCAATCATTGGAGACCCGTATGGTGATATTCGTATCAAAATTCGAACAGTTGTACCAAAATTCCACTTTGAAGTCAAACTTTCCAATAAGAATTTTTAAAATTTATTCCTATCGGATTTTGATGTATGGGAGTTTTATGTAGAATCATATCCTAAATAACTTTTGTTCTTGCACTTTTTTGATAAGATACACCGTTTTTGAGATATTCACAAAAACCGTTTTCGTTCGTATGGGGGGTACCCCCCTTAATGGTCCATTTTTGCCCATTAACGAACTTAGCCTCGCATTCTACGAAAAACGGATCTGCGCAAAATTTCAAGTCTCTAGCTCAATCCGTGCGCCCGCAATCCGCGCCACAGACAGACGGACAGACAGACGGACAGACAGAGGTTTCACCATACGGGTATAAAAACTTGATATGTACTTTTAAATTAAGTCTTTTAATTAAATGAAGTTTTAAAATAACAAATAAAGTAAAACATTAATCCGATTCGCTGGTACCTGAAATAAAAAAAAAAGTATTTTAGCAATTTATATAATAAAGACTGTAAAAAAATTGATATTACTTTCAACTTCAAACTCAAATTGCGGATTCTCGAATTTATATTTAGCCACCTCGAACTGTAGTTTTTGTTTTTTTGTGTTGGATAATTTTTTCAGCGCCTCCAAAGGACCAAAATGAAAGAGTAAATACCAATTCAAATACTTGGACGAGACGCACAAGTAAAAGTTTCGTAAAGGGGGAACTTAGCATCAGGCATATCATTCGATTTTTCTTCATAAGCGCTGTAGAGTTGCTGCGCTCGACTCTACATGAGAAGCTATCGCACATCAACGCATGTTTCAATGAATTTTTTGACGCACAGAAAGTGGTTTTGTTCGTGTATCATTCATGTTTCAGGCGCAGCGATTTAAATGCGCACGATCCGTCGATTTCAATGATAAACTGCCGCAACTTGAATGGGGATATGTAAAAAATGGGAAAACGTTTTTCGAATGAATTTTTTGGTGGAAGCTCATTCTTTGGTTAGACTTTGTTGGATAATTACTGAATTTGCGATTTGCGTGTTGATTTTCTTTGGAAAATATGAGTATTCATACCTGTGACGTATGTTTATTATTAAAACAGCCTTTCTCAAGGCTAAATTTAGAAGATAAAAATCTTTTTATCAAGAAAAGTCGTCCTATTCCTAAAATTGATTTGACTCAGAAAAGTACTGTTAAAGGGAAAATTTGTGAGCGACATTTCAAAGTAGAAAATTATTCTAAATTTAATTGGTTGACGGCATGTGCTGAGAGTAAAATATTATTTTGTTGTCCACACTAAAAGTTTCCGGCTCTTTCTATGACAATGTAATTGACGATTTTGCAAAATCAGAACGCAGAATCGATTTGGTGTACAAAGTTTAGACAAGTCTGCGCACCCTTATGTGGTTTGCACCGCACGCCACTGGTTCGGATTTTGTTTTTTAAATTCGGAAACTAGTATGTTCGTCTAATATATTCGTAGTATTTATCAACCCCTAAGTGACACATGATGTCGTGGTGCACTTGTATGATTTTACTTTCCATTTTTTCTAGGACATAGAAGCAAAGGTTTTCCTCATTTTTTTTGTAGACTAAACCATTTTGCATGCTGTATGTTTGGCTTTCTTCGCGTTCTAGTTTCAAAGCTATCTCCTTAATTACAGGATCTTGTGTTTGAGAGGATGCTAGTGAAAAATTGAATGAATCATCCGTAACATTTATGGCTCTATTCTAGTACTGTAAAGTCGGTCTGTATCTTTAGATTTACGATCTCAGTCCACTTTGGTATTCTAAAAATGCAACTTTGACAGTCTGTATCTTTAAGCAGCTATCAAATTGTCTGTAAGGTTAAAGATGAGGAAAAGGACTGCATAAATTTACATTTCTGCGATTTTTGTATACGAAATTAGAAATGTCCAGTTTAATTATATTATACTTGGTATTGGAAGACGATATTGGGTAAATTAGCATTGAAATATTTCCAAAATCATCAGTTGTTTTTTGCTTTTATTATTTTTATACCCGTATGGTGAAACCAAAGGGTATATTAACTTTGCCTTACCGTTTGTAACGCCAAGATCCCGTCATCGCACAAAAAAATTAATTACACCAGTGTGTTTAGAATGATAAAAATATTTAATTTTTGCATGTCCGTCCGTCTGTCCGTCCGTCTGTCCGTCTGTCCGTCTGTCCGTCCGTCCGTCCGTCCGTCTGTGGCGCGGATTGCGGGCGCACGGATTGAGCTAGAGACTTGAAAGTTTGCACAGATCCGTTTTTCGTAAAATGCGAGGCTAAGTTCGTTAATGGGCAAAAATGGTCCATTAGGGGGGGTACCCCCCATACGAACGAAAACGTTTTTTGTGAATATCTCAAAAACGGTGCATTTTATCAAAAAAGTCCAAGAACAAAAGTTATTTAGGATATGATTCTACATAAAACTCCCATACATCAAAATCCGATTGGAATAAATTTTAAAAAATCTTATTGGAAAGTTTGACTTCAAAGTGGAATTTTGGTATAACTGTTCGAATTTTGATACGAATATCACCATACGGGTCTCCAATGATTGCCAGATTGGCAATTATAGCTTTTGTTATGTTTTTTATATAGGGTAGATCAAGGCGCCCTTATCATTCGTAATCCTTATTATTCCCGCATTTTGAAGAATTTACGAAATTCTATTGATCCTTTTCAAGTCGAGGATACAATATTTATAAAGTCTTATAGACTTTCAAAAGATTGCGTGAAAAGTCTTATTGACGAACTTTTCCCTCACTTTGTACCAAGTGTTCACGAGTTGTCGATACCTTTTACTTTTAAAGTGAGTGTTTATATATATTATGAACATATAATATTGTACTTAATGAATTTTTATCTTAAGGTCTTAGTTACCCTCAATTTTTTGGCAACTGGATCATATCCAGGAAGTGCATGCCATTCTTCCTTCCACAGTATGAGCCAACCGGCAGCATCACGAGCAATCACAGAAATTTCCGATTTAGCCATAAACTTTTTGTTACAAAAATATGTTAAATTCCCAGTGCACTCAAAAGATATTTCAAATGTCAAAGCTGGGTAAAAGAAAAATATTTTCCTAGACAGAACACGGTAAAAATGATATAATATTTAGATTTTACACTAAATGGAACTTCAGAGGCGTAATTGGAGCTGTAGATGGGACTCATGTCAGAATTATAGCTCCTAAAAAAATGATGTGGACCATCCTCCTCATGTTTATATCAATAGAAAAAGATACCATTCCTTAAACGTTATGTTGGTAAGCATGTTTTTCCTCTACTTTGCAATTGAATTACATGACTGAAACGAGCATATTACAAATGTCCTATCTTAGATATGTGATTCAGACATGGGGATTATCGGTTGTGATGCTAGGTACCCCGGGTCTGTACACGACTCGGCTATATGGCAAGTTTCAGAAGTTAAAAATTTTTTGCGGCGCAGATTTATGGAACACCCAGACACTTCCCATTTGATAGGTATGCTTTGAAAATTCGTTTGGGCAAAAATGTCTTTACTATTACTTATTTAGGTGACAGTGGATATCCTCAGGAGCCATGGCTGTTCACTCCAGTCCGAGCCCCACGAAATACTGCGGAGCAAGAATATAATTCCCACCATATAAAATGCAGAAACGTCATAGAACGAACAAACCGACTACTGAAAATTAGATTTAGATGTTTGTTAGGACACAGAGTTTTGCATTATAATGCGGCTAAAGCGGGGGCTCTCGTGTACGTATGTTGTATTTTGCACAACATATGTGTACAAAAGAACCTCCCACTAATTCAAGACAATGAGGATATCCAATATTCGACCGAAGATGAGTCGAATACTACTGACTTCCTTGAAGAGGCTCTACCTACAAGCGAAGAATTCTCTCGAATTGGACAAAGACACCGTCAATTGTTTATCGAAAATAATTACCAATAAATTTTAAAAATACTGGAAAAAAGTTTGATTTAAGAAATCATTTGTAAGAAATTTTAAACATAACAAAAGCTATAATTGCCAATCTGGCAATCATTGGAGACCCGTATGGTGATATTCGTATCAAAATTCGAACAGTTGTACCAAAATTCCACTTTGAAGTCAAACTTTCCAATAAGAATTTTTAAAATTTATTCCTATCGGATTTTGATGTATGGGAGTTTTATGTAGAATCATATCCTAAATAACTTTTGTTCTTGCACTTTTTTGATAAGATACACCGTTTTTGAGATATTCACAAAAACCGTTTTCGTTCGTATGGGGGGTACCCCCCTTAATGGTCCATTTTTGCCCATTAACGAACTTAGCCTCGCATTCTACGAAAAACGGATCTGCGCAAAATTTCAAGTCTCTAGCTCAATCCGTGCGCCCGCAATCCGCGCCACAGACAGACGGACAGACAGACGGACAGACAGAGGTTTCACCATACGGGTATAAAAACTTGATATGTACTTTTAAATTAAGTCTTTTAATTAAATGAAGTTTTAAAATAACAAATAAAGTAAAACATTAATCCGATTCGCTGGTACCTGAAATAAAAAAAAAAGTATTTTAGCAATTTATATAATAAAGACTGTAAAAAAATTGATATTACTTTCAACTTCAAACTCAAATTGCGGATTCTCGAATTTATATTTAGCCACCTCGAACTGTAGTTTTTGTTTTTTTGTGTTGGATAATTTTTTCAGCGCCTCCAAAGGACCAAAATGAAAGAGTAAATACCAATTCAAATACTTGGACGAGACGCACAAGTAAAAGTTTCGTAAAGGGGGAACTTAGCATCAGGCATATCATTCGATTTTTCTTCATAAGCGCTGTAGAGTTGCTGCGCTCGACTCTACATGAGAAGCTATCGCACATCAACGCATGTTTCAATGAATTTTTTGACGCACAGAAAGTGGTTTTGTTCGTGTATCATTCATGTTTCAGGCGCAGCGATTTAAATGCGCACGATCCGTCGATTTCAATGATAAACTGCCGCAACTTGAATGGGGATATGTAAAAAATGGGAAAACGTTTTTCGAATGAATTTTTTGGTGGAAGCTCATTCTTTGGTTAGACTTTGTTGGATAATTACTGAATTTGCGATTTGCGTGTTGATTTTCTTTGGAAAATATGAGTATTCATACCTGTGACGTATGTTTATTATTAAAACAGCCTTTCTCAAGGCTAAATTTAGAAGATAAAAATCTTTTTATCAAGAAAAGTCGTCCTATTCCTAAAATTGATTTGACTCAGAAAAGTACTGTTAAAGGGAAAATTTGTGAGCGACATTTCAAAGTAGAAAATTATTCTAAATTTAATTGGTTGACGGCATGTGCTGAGAGTAAAATATTATTTTGTTGTCCACACTAAAAGTTTCCGGCTCTTTCTATGACAATGTAATTGACGATTTTGCAAAATCAGAACGCAGAATCGATTTGGTGTACAAAGTTTAGACAAGTCTGCGCACCCTTATGTGGTTTGCACCGCACGCCACTGGTTCGGATTTTGTTTTTTAAATTCGGAAACTAGTATGTTCGTCTAATATATTCGTAGTATTTATCAACCCCTAAGTGACACATGATGTCGTGGTGCACTTGTATGATTTTACTTTCCATTTTTTCTAGGACATAGAAGCAAAGGTTTTCCTCATTTTTTTTGTAGACTAAACCATTTTGCATGCTGTATGTTTGGCTTTCTTCGCGTTCTAGTTTCAAAGCTATCTCCTTAATTACAGGATCTTGTGTTTGAGAGGATGCTAGTGAAAAATTGAATGAATCATCCGTAACATTTATGGCTCTATTCTAGTACTGTAAAGTCGGTCTGTATCTTTAGATTTACGATCTCAGTCCACTTTGGTATTCTAAAAATGCAACTTTGACAGTCTGTATCTTTAAGCAGCTATCAAATTGTCTGTAAGGTTAAAGATGAGGAAAAGGACTGCATAAATTTACATTTCTGCGATTTTTGTATACGAAATTAGAAATGTCCAGTTTAATTATATTATACTTGGTATTGGAAGACGATATTGGGTAAATTAGCATTGAAATATTTCCAAAATCATCAGTTGTTTTTTGCTTTTATTATTTTTATACCCGTATGGTGAAACCAAAGGGTATATTAACTTTGCCTTACCGTTTGTAACGCCAAGATCCCGTCATCGCACAAAAAAATTAATTACACCAGTGTGTTTAGAATGATAAAAATATTTAATTTTTGCATGTCCGTCCGTCTGTCCGTCCGTCTGTCCGTCTGTCCGTCTGTCCGTCCGTCCGTCCGTCCGTCTGTGGCGCGGATTGCGGGCGCACGGATTGAGCTAGAGACTTGAAAGTTTGCACAGATCCGTTTTTCGTAAAATGCGAGGCTAAGTTCGTTAATGGGCAAAAATGGTCCATTAGGGGGGGTACCCCCCATACGAACGAAAACGTTTTTTGTGAATATCTCAAAAACGGTGCATTTTATCAAAAAAGTCCAAGAACAAAAGTTATTTAGGATATGATTCTACATAAAACTCCCATACATCAAAATCCGATTGGAATAAATTTTAAAAAATCTTATTGGAAAGTTTGACTTCAAAGTGGAATTTTGGTATAACTGTTCGAATTTTGATACGAATATCACCATACGGGTCTCCAATGATTGCCAGATTGGCAATTATAGCTTTTGTTATGTTTTTTATATAGGGTAGATCAAGGCGCCCTTATCATTCGTAATCCTTATTATTCCCGCATTTTGAAGAATTTACGAAATTCTATTGATCCTTTTCAAGTCGAGGATACAATATTTATAAAGTCTTATAGACTTTCAAAAGATTGCGTGAAAAGTCTTATTGACGAACTTTTCCCTCACTTTGTACCAAGTGTTCACGAGTTGTCGATACCTTTTACTTTTAAAGTGAGTGTTTATATATATTATGAACATATAATATTGTACTTAATGAATTTTTATCTTAAGGTCTTAGTTACCCTCAATTTTTTGGCAACTGGATCATATCCAGGAAGTGCATGCCATTCTTCCTTCCACAGTATGAGCCAACCGGCAGCATCACGAGCAATCACAGAAATTTCCGATTTAGCCATAAACTTTTTGTTACAAAAATATGTTAAATTCCCAGTGCACTCAGAAGATATTTCAAATGTCAAAGCTGGGTAAAAGAAAAATATTTTCCTAGACAGAACACGGTAAAAATGATATAATATTTAGATTTTACACTAAATGGAACTTCAGAGGCGTAATTGGAGCTGTAGATGGGACTCATGTCAGAATTATAGCTCCTAAAAAAATGATGTGGACCATCCTCCTCATGTTTATATCAATAGAAAAAGATACCATTCCTTAAACGTTATGTTGGTAAGCATGTTTTTCCTCTACTTTGCAATTGAATTACATGACTGAAACGAGCATATTACAAATGTCCTATCTTAGATATGTGATTCAGACATGGGGATTATCGGTTGTGATGCTAGGTACCCCGGGTCTGTACACGACTCGGCTATATGGCAAGTTTCAGAAGTTAAAAATTTTTTGCGGCGCAGATTTATGGAACACCCAGACACTTCCCATTTGATAGGTATGCTTTGAAAATTCGTTTGGGCAAAAATGTCTTTACTATTACTTATTTAGGTGACAGTGGATATCCTCAGGAGCCATGGCTGTTCACTCCAGTCCGAGCCCCACGAAATACTGCGGAGCAAGAATATAATTCCCACCATATAAAATGCAGAAACGTCATAGAACGAACAAACCGACTACTGAAAATTAGATTTAGATGTTTGTTAGGACACAGAGTTTTGCATTATAATGCGGCTAAAGCGGGGGCTCTCGTGTACGTATGTTGTATTTTGCACAACATATGTGTACAAAAGAACCTCCCACTAATTCAAGACAATGAGGATATCCAATATTCGACCGAAGATGAGTCGAATACTACTGACTTCCTTGAAGAGGCTCTACCTACAAGCGAAGAATTCTCTCGAATTGGACAAAGACACCGTCAATTGTTTATCGAAAATAATTACCAATAAATTTTAAAAATACTGGAAAAAAGTTTGATTTAAGAAATCATTTGTAAGAAATTTTAAACATAACAAAAGCTATAATTGCCAACCTGGCAATCATTGGAGACCCGTATGGTGATATTCGTATCAAAATTCGAACAGTTGTACCAAAATTCCACTTTGAAGTCAAACTTTCCAATAAGAATTTTTAAAATTTATTCCTATCGGATTTTGATGTATGGGAGTTTTATGTAGAATCATATCCTAAATAACTTTTGTTCTTGCACTTTTTTGGTAAGATACACCGTTTTTGAGATATTCACAAAAACCGTTTTCGTTCGTATGGGGGGTACCCCCCTTAATGGTCCATTTTTGCCCATTAACGAACTTAGCCTCGCATTCTACGAAAAACGGATCTGCGCAAAATTTCAAGTCTCTAGCTCAATCCGTGCGCCCGCAATCCGCGCCACAGACAGACGGACAGACAGACGGACAGACAGAGGTTTCACCATACGGGTATAAAAACTTGATATGTACTTTTAAATTAAGTCTTTTAATTAAATGAAGTTTTAAAATAACAAATAAAGTAAAACATTAATCCGATTCGCTGGTACCTGAAATAAAAAAAAAGTATTTTAGCAATTTATATAATAAAGACTGTAAAAAAATTGATATTACTTTCAACTTCAAACTCAAATTGCGGATTCTCGAATTTATATTTAGCCACTTCGAACTGTAGTTTTTGTTTTTTTGTGTTGGATAATTTTTTCAGGGACGGGAAACGAAATAAAAAATCGTAACGTTATTCATTTCGTTACGTAACGAAATTGAACTTTTATTTCGTTACGTTATTTCGTTTTGTAACGATAAAAAATTTCATTTCGTTACGTTATAACGTTATATTTCGTTACACATTGTATGGAAACTGCAAACAAAAATACGCACTTTAATAATAGTTTGTCACAAAGTAATTCAGTTCAGTTTCCATAAAAATAAATTCTATAAAAAAAAATAAAACTTAGCAAAAAGAACATACAAATAAAAACAAAAATAAAATAAAATAGTGATTACTAAGTTAAACAATCGACATTTTGGTCAATATCAAAGATATAGAATTTTAGGCTATTTTGACGTCGCTGATTCTGAGTCGCACTTAGCTTTCGCGAAATTCACTCTACTTCTGGAGTTACTAAAAAGAAAATATTTTCGATACCAACAAAGTTGCTTGAAAGATTTCCTTTTTCGTATCTCCAGAAATAAAGGGAATCGGGCCAAAACAAAATCCGATTTATGTAAGGGCCATATCTATCAGTTTTCCATCAGTCGCGACTGTTACGGTACTCGTCAGTTTTCCATCAGTTTTTTACATCTAGTTAAGCGTTCACATCTATCAGTTGAGACTGACAGTTTTTTGTGAAAATTTTCGCTTCATTTTGATTGAAGAGTTCAAAAAATACCGGTGGATAATAAAGAGAGAGTATGTGTATGCATTATTATTGCATTAAGTTAAAAAAATAATATTTGGTTCTATTCTAATGTGATACGACTGACGCGAACGTTCACACCAATCAGGTTCCCATCAATTTCCCAAAAACTGATGGAAAACTGATAGATGTGGCCCCTACAATAGAATCAAAATACGATTAAAAATACTACTCCAATATTTTTAATTACAGGTGGCTGGTCTGTGGGGTTATACTTGATGAACTTTTGTGGAAAATTTCACAAAAATATAATACTGAACAAAACAAGGAAAAATTAATAAATAACGAAAAAACGTAATATTTTTTTTCGTTTTTCGTTATTGTAACGGAATTTAATTTCTATAACGTTATAACGTAATTATGAAGAAATAGCCCGAAAATCATTTCGTTATTTCGTTACGTTTCCCATCCCTGAATTTTTTCGCATATTTCTCAAATAACTTCGATTTTTCATCAATATTCTTGCGTTTTGGTGGTGCACGTCCAACTGCAGAGGCCTTGTTTATGGAGGGGTTGTTTACTGCAAATCCGGCAGTAATGGGAAGTCTCGGACTTCCATATACAGTTACTGCTCCCCAAAGAGAAAGGGCCTTTTCCTCCAAATCGTTGAGGGCCTCTTTGTTAGTTTCTCCACCTCCGGTTCGGTTCCTATACTCTAGTATCCTTCTTGCTTTAGCTCGAGTGCTGTTTTTCCAGTTTATGAAACGCTGTGAATAAGGGCAAAATATTAATTTGACGATACTAAAAATCAAAGATGAAACAAGGATAAGTCACGAAGCGATATTTTTTAGATGTGACATTTTTTTGATTACGGTTCACATTACCGTTTTCCATACCTCCATGGTTAGCTCAGGACCTGCTCCGCATCCGTTTAATTCTTGCACGATGCTTTTGTTAGAGCTTCGGGGTCCATTGTGGGATCAATTACCCCCGTGCGCAAAATTTCATTTGATTCTAGAGCTCTTATATAGGCCTCATACTGCTGACGGCTGGTGTTTCTTGCTCGCATTGACGTCTTCAATGTAAAAGTTTTTGTTAATGTTAAAATGTATTTGAAAATGTTTTACTTACTGTTTGACTCATCTTTCTTTTTGAAAGTCAAAATTTCTGCCCCGAAATATCTAATTTTTTATGAGTATGCAATAACAGCCCTATTCTGGCATTATGACTGGTCACAAGTCACAACTCGTTAGAGACGATCGGCTTGTTACTTTCTTTGTGACTGACCGAGTATTCCATATTCTTGGCGTTGGGTCACAAGAAACGTAACAAATAATTCACCTCAGTATAATTCCAGAATGGTGAATAAATTTGACAGCCGCTTTGTGATTATTTAGTTTAGTTCAGTTTTTGGTTTTGTTAGTTTTTAAAGTAATTTTAATATTTGTAAATCTGTGAAAATGGTGGAGAAAGTGCGTGTGTGCCGTGCGTGTTTAATTATAAAAAAAAGTGGGATGTTATTGGAAACCTGAACATTTTCAATAAAAATTTCCTTATTTCGCAAAAAAGTCTTCTTTGTTTGTCAATTGACCAGAAATCGTCTCCGTTGTACTCTGGAAATATCACATTCAATTAAATAGTGCAGGAAATAGCTTCTTTTTGTCTTGTTTTTATCTTGTTACCTGCTTGTGAGTCGGTCACAGTTTTGACAGTAGCTGAGATCAGTCGAAATTGTGACTGAACGCTGAGAATACCAAAAAGTCACAACTTGTGATTCACCTCGCTCTTGTGATCGAGTTGTGACTAGCGACCTTTGCCAGAATAAGGCTGTAAGACTCATTTTTGTAGGTAAAAATTTGAGTTCAGTAGATTTTTTTATATATCGAAAAATAGATCTTATGACATGTAGATAAGGTTCTTTTTGGTGTTTGGGTAACAATTTTAGTAGTTTTTCGCGTTTTTCGTAGTAGATTAGTGGGACGTAGCTACATTTACAGAACTAGAATACCAATTTGGAATGTAATGTAAAATTTCTGTGGCTCTTGTGGAACATGCAAAGTGAAAGTTAAACATACATTCCAATTCTAGAATAGCACCGTTAAAATGTTTGATTTCCGACTTAATGCGTCCACGTGGGACATTCTGGATGATACACAGTGCTCGATTTTATAATTGAAACCCTGCAACTCAAGAGCCCATCTTGATATTCTGGGATTAATTATTTTCTTCTTCAAAGTGAGCGTTAAAGCCTGGCAGTAGCTAGCTATTTCAAATGGAACTCCCAAGAGATAAATTCGAAATCTTCGAAGAGCGTAAATTATCGACAGTCTCCAGCTCGTGGCTGTGGTACCGAGATTCTACATCGGTACACCGTTTCGAGAAGAAAAAGATAGGGTGGAACTTTCCGTCGTTTTGCTTTTGCATCACTATGGCTCCAAATCCGTGACCACTGGCATCACAGTGGAGTTCTGTTTCCGATTTAGGGCTATAAATTGCTAAGATTGTGGCTTCGATAAGTTTCCCTCTTAAAGACTCAAAGGTTAGTTGTTCTTCTAACTGAAATTTAAAATCGACCCCCTTTCTTATTAGATTATATAAAGGTTTTGCAATTAATGCGAATTTTTTTATAAATTTCCTAAAGTAGGAGCAAAGTCCTAGGAAACGTTAGGCACACTTTGAATTTTTAGGAACCGGATAAGTTTTAATGGTGAGAATATGGTCAGCACCTGGGCGAATACCACGTGAGTTTACAATATAGCCTAAGAATAGGATCTCCTCGTAAAACAGCTTACATTTATCGTATCGTATTTCTAGAAAGAACTTATTAATCAAATAGATAACTGCTTTCAGAATAACTAAGTGTTCAGCGATTGATTTAGTTGCGATCATCAAATCGTCAACGTAAATTATGATTCTGCGCTCATTCAGCAAGTTTCTGAATATTTTGTTAATAAATCTCTGGAAACAAGGAGGTGTATTTTTTAACCCGAAGGACATTTTGGTAAATTCAAATAACCCTACTGGTGTTATAAATGCGGTGTACTTTATTGAATCCGGCGAACCGTCTACGTGATGAAACCCACTGCGTAGGTCCAAAATAGAAAAATAAACTTTGTCCTTTAATTCATCCAAGAGATCTTCGATTATCGGAAGGGGATAATTATCACGTATTGTAATCTTATTTAGTTCACGATAATCCACGCATAAGCGAGTCTCACCGTTCTTTTTTTGCACCATCACTATTGGGGACCCGTACTCAGAAAAACTCTCCCGAATTATTATTCGTTTCAACAAATCATTCAAAATTTTCTTTAATTCGGCTAGCTGAGAAAAAGGCAATCTTCTGGCAGTCGAATAAAAAGGTTCAACTTTAGTTAATTTTATTTCTAATGTGACTTTATTTAAATCTTTAGATTCATTACTAGCGTTAGGATTATCTTTGTCATTAGTATCCTATTATACTAAAGGCGCTTATTTCAAATTGTTTTTCTTAAATAAGTGGACCCCGCTCACACTTCTCCCCTCACCCTCAAGCTTATTTTAAAAATAATAAAAATTGCCGCACATAGGATTCGAACCAGGGACCAATAGCTTGCACCCCAACAGACATAGCGATTGAGCCATTCACAATTCTGGCATTAGTTGTATAAATGTATTATAGGTGCAACAAATTAAGCAAACTTTGATCGAAATTATGAATTCAAAAAAGTGTTTGACGTATTTATAAATTAAAAAAAAGCAGGTGTCTGCCTCGTAGAGACGGCCAGAAGACGTGGATCCGCCTACAACGATCGCCAATAAATATTTAAGTAAGAAATTTTAGTGAAAAGGAAATTAAGGAAACAAATTTTTATTTAAAACATAACAAAAGCTATAATTGCCAATCTGGCAATTATTGAAAACCCGTATGGTGATTTAAGAGAACGGCGAACAGTTGTATCAAAATTCCACTTTGAAGTCAAATTTTCCAATAAGATTTTTTAAAATTTATTCCAATCGGATTTTGATGTATGGGAGTTGTATGTAGAATCATATCCTAAATAACTTTTGTTCTTGGACTTTTTTGATAAGATGCACCGTTTTTGAGATATTCGGTTTCACCATAGGGGTATAATAATTTTATTTATAATTGGTTTATGATAAGAGAAGTATGCAATAAATATCATACATACAGTGTTCAAAACGCTCCCATTTCTAGTCTTTCGTTCAAATTAGTTATATATATATAATGACGAAGGTTTTACATAAATTTACTACAATTTCATCGATTCTACTACTATTTTTCGGCCGATTTACTACGATTTCGAAAATCAAAAGTCACAACCCCGAACAGTACTTTAATGATGGGAGCCGGAACCTGCGAGAGTATTGGTAAGAAAGCCCCGAAACGGAACCTGCGAGATATAAGAAGCCACGAACTCGGGAAAGTTACACATACATATATACTTACAAGTAGTCGGAAGGGGTGTTTTGAATTTCGTTAATATTTTGAGAACGGTACGAGATAATTATTTACAGTAAAAGGCAAAAATGCAGAAAACTCAATGATCTATCATATTTATTATACAACATACTTGTAAGAAATAGTTTTTGTCAAAAAAGTAAAAAACCAAAAAAAAAAAACAAATTTTAAAGATGTCACTGTTTTGGTAATTTCCGGCTAGAATATTTTTTTTAAAATACGATATGTTAAGGCTACTTAATAAACTGACACCTGAAGAACATTTTCCTCTCAAATAAATCGTTTGGAAAACTTCAAATATAATTATTATTGCACAATATTATTGCACTGGTCATGAAAAACACCGAACGCAATCACCCATAATTAAGTGCAAGTGCATTTCTTTACGAATGGCCACAAATGCATATAATTTTTTCGTTTTTTTTTCTACTTGCACTATAACTCACTTTTCTGACGAAAAAAAACTTTAGCTCCAAACCAATTTTACCGGAAATTGGAGCGGAAAAACTTTTCAGCCTCACCCGCTTTTTCCCACCCCACTTCAGCGGTCATTTTAAACCACTTTTATGAGGTCTGTGACCCCAAATTGTCTAATTTGGGGTCCTCGGATCCTCGCAATTCGTCGCATTCCGGTAAAGTAAAATTATTCCGAACTCACTTTGTCGGCCAAGAAAAACACAGTAAAATCACGGAAAACAGTAGTTTATCACTAATATCTAATAATAAATTCAAGTTTGTTAAGCCACGAAATACTTGCACTTATTTTTGGGCGAAAATATATTATAATTTACCTAAAACGCGATATAAAATTAAAGTTGCGATTTCCTCCCGACGAAATAATGCATAATAGCGCGAACAATGACAAGTGACTAAATCACCGACTACTTACTCATACATGTCCGAGTTACTTCCCAGTAAACCAAAAGATTCATTTTTGATACAAAAAATGAATCATTCTTCTGAGCGTTTTGTTCGAATTTGAATTTAGAAAATGATCATAAATGTTTCAACTTGCGGACCAAAGTGTCCCTCTTTTCTAAATCATTTTTAAGATTGATTTTTGCGATCATCAAACGTTCAAAAATGAGTATATAAACTGGGAGGCGTGTCCTGCTTATATACTCATTTTTGAACGTTTGATGATCGCAAAAATGAATCTTAAAAATGATTTACAAAAGAAGGACACTTTGGTCCGCAAGTTGAAACATTTATGATCATTTTCTGAATTCTGATTCCAACGAATCGCTCAGGAGAATGATTCATTAAAAGCTTTTATTTAGCTCGCTATCTTGTCTGTTTGTTTGTCTGTTTGTTTGTTTGTCGGGGTCAAATCTTGCAATCAAATTTTGACCCACTTCCACTTGTCCGATTGACTTGAAATTTTGTACACTTATATAAGTCCGATGACAATACAATATTTTCACTACTTCATCCTTGTAAGGATAACGGAAGGTCCTGTAAGGATAACGTGATTATCCTTTTCTCCAAATTTTCCGGAAAAAAATCTATTCTGGGGGTTTTTGGGGTCGCTGAATCCGAATCTGTCCTTAAAAAGTCAGTAAGGATAACGGAAGGTCCTGTAAGGATAACGTGATTATCCTTTTCTCCAAATTTTCCGGAAAAAAATCTATTCTGGGGGTTTTTGGGGTCGCTGAATCCGAATCTGTCATTAAAAAGTCAGTAAGGATAACGGAAAGTCCTGTAAGGATAACGTGATTATCCTTTTCTCCAAATTTTCCGGAAAAAAATCTATTCTGGGGGTTTTTGAGGTCGCTGAATCCGAATCTGTCATTAAAAAGTCTGTAAGGATAACGGAATGTCCTGTAAGGATAACGTGATTATCCCTTTCTCCAAATTTTCCGGAAAAAAATCTATTCTGGGGGTTTTTGGGGTCGCTGAATACGATTCTCAAGTTAAAAAGCCTGTAAGGACATCTCAAATGTAAGGATATATATTCGAAGACTAAAAAGAACAAAATAAAAAAAATAAATTTTTTTTTTAAAAAAGCTTTTATTAAAAAAGAATGCACTAAAAAGAAAAAAATAATTTTCTGGACGCTGTGTATCACAAATATAAAAGCTTTTAAAAAGCGAGATAAAGCATAAAACAATAAAATAAAAATTTATCTCGCTTTTAAAAAGCTTTTATATTTGTGATACACAGCGTCCAGAAAATTATTTTTTTCTTTTTAGTGCATTCTTTTTTAAAAAAAGCTTTTTTTTTAAAATTTTTTTTTTTTTTTGTTGTATGTTTTTGTTATATGATGTTTTATACTCCATTCAGCTAAATTGGAGCGAAACACCTCTTCTTGACCATAAAATGGTTCATTGGAAATGGATTCGTCAGAATCCGAGAAAACTTCACAATTTTCAGATTCACTTATCACATCATTGTCATTAGAAATCAGGGGATCCCCGAGAATTTTCGGAAGTACAAATTGGAGATTGCTGGCTATCGGTTGAATAAACACTTAACTTGTGTTATTCTTTTCACAATCTGCTCAGTTTCTCGCATTATGCTCCGACGTTTCATTTTTGATTTTTATTTATAATTAATATAAAATCACCTTTATTTTAAACCGCACTCACTCAACACAGTTTTTTGAACTGAAAACAGCATATAAAGAAAATGGCACACAAACTGTAGTTATTTCTTTCGCTTTTATTAATAACAATTCAAACAGAATTCGAATTTTGATCTTTAAGTGAACTACATAAGTTCTATTATTCTTAACTGTGACTAAAAATGAAACAAAACCTGCCGTATTCTTCTGTCAAACATTTTCCCGCCAACTTTTAAAAATGAATATAAAATGAAACATTTGTGAACAAAAAATATGAAAAACTTTGACGGTCGGCTTTATATACTAGATACCGTTCGTTCATAAGTTGAAAATACTTGAGAATACATTGTCGTCCCTTTCAGAGCTGATTTTCTCTGTCGCACAAAACGATCAGTAAACGCTCATATTTGATGAACGTTCATTTTTTGGTTTAGTGGGTTTCGGGGCTTTCTTACCAATACTCTCGCAGGTTCCGCAACATGTCATATATAGATTCGCTTCTTCCTTTCCCCATCGATTACTGTCTTGTCATCCTTCTTCAGAACGCGTTACTTTGATTTTGCTTTCCATTGTTAATTTAAAAGAATAAAAATGTCGAAATTAAAAGCAAAGACACAAATTTTCATTGAATAAAATTTATACTGCGAAAAATACTGTTTATACCCGTATGGTGAAACCAAAGGGTATATTAACTTTGCCTTACCGTTTGTAACGCCAAGATCCCGCCATCGTGTGTTTAGAATGCTGAAACCGTTAAGCGCATAAAGAGGTTTCAAGAGAGGGAAAGGGGTTGCTATTAAACTGGATCCGACACCCTTGAGAAAGAGATATCAGAAGAAACGGGGATTGACATCAAAAAGAATCATATCCTTTATTATGTCAATAACTATACCTGTGTGCAAAGTTTGATCACAATCGGCCGCGCCGTTTTTGCGTGATGCCGGAACAAACATTCAGTCAAACAGACAGAAATACCGACCGACATACAGACAGACGGACAAACATAAATTTTAAGCATAACAAAACCTATAATTGCCAGTCTGGCAATTATCAGAAACTCGTATAGTGATATTCCTATCAAAATTCGAACAGTTGTATCAAAATTCCAGTTTGAAGTCAAACTTTCCAATAAGATTTTTTAAAATTTGTTCCAATCGGATTTTGATGTATGGGAGTTTTATGTAGAATAACATCTTGGACTTTTTTGATAAGATGCACCGTTTTTGAGATATTCGCAAAAATCGTTTTCGTTCGTATGGGGGGTACCCCCCCTTATGGTCCATTTTTGCACATTAACGAACTTAGCCTCGCATTTTACGAAAAACGGATCTGCGTAAAATTTCAAGTCTCTAGCTCAATCCGTGCGCCTGCAATCCGCGCCACAGACAGACGGACGGACAGACAGACGGACGGACGGACGGACAGACAGACAGACGGCGGACATGCAAAATTCAATTTTTTTTATCCTTCTAAACACACTGGTGTAATTCATTTTTGTGTGTGATGACGGGATCTTGGCGTTACAAACGGTAAGGCAAAGTTAATATACCCTTTGGTTTCACCATACGGGTATAAAAAGTAAAGTGGACACATCTACAGCTTTCATTTAAAAAAAGAATAATCAAAATCGATTTTAAGCTGGAGCTGTGTCGAAAGAAATACATACAAAATCGCTTTGCCTTTTAAATATATAGATGAGTCGCGATCTTAACAACACGGATCGCAGCTTGGCGTTTAATGAAGGGGTAAAATACCCATGCTCGAAGCCAGGGTTGCTGGTGCCAAGGTTTTGTTTTTTTAATTTACTTTTTTTTTCATTTAGTTAAAACAAATTTTTTTCTTTGTGATTTTAGTGTTTTTTTTTTGTATGTGAAAACTGTTTAAAACAAAAATAGAGACACTAATTATAAACCGAAAACGATTTTGATCCGATTTTCACCATTGTCCGTGATGATAATATTTTATGACTGAAGTTAGCTTGCCCGTGAGAAGGCTGGAAAAACTAATTGGGTATTAGAGTTTTAAAATTCTAAACCGAAAGTCTTGAAGCGAACACGTTTATTTTCTAAAAGTTATTTCTGGAAGTTTTTTGTGCAAAAAAAACTTTAGCCCGACAACGATGGGTCTGCATCTAGTAAAATATTATTAAAAATTGGTGGAAAAGTAAAATGGACACATTTAAAGATAGAGAGCTTTCTTTTTTATACCCGTATGGTGAAACCAAAGGGTATATTAACTTTGCCTTACCGTTTGTAACGCCAAGATCCTGTCATCACACCAAAAAATGAATTACACCAGTGTGTTTAGAATGATAAAAATAATTAATTTTTGCATGTCCGTCCGTCTGTCCGTCCGTCTGTCCGTCCGTCTGTCTGTCTGTGGCGCGGATTGCGGGCGCACGGATTGAGCTAGAGACTTGAAATTTTACGCAGATCCGTTTTTCGTAAAATGCGAGGCTAAGTTCGTTAATGGGCAAAAATGGACCATAAGGGGGGCTACCCCCCATACGAACGAAAATTTTTTTCTGAATATCTCAAAATCGGTGAATTTTATCAAAAAAGTCCAAGAACAAAAGTTATTTAAGATATGATTCTACATAAAACTCCCATACATGAAAATCCGATTGGAATAAATTTTAAAAAATCTTATTGGAAAATTTGACTTCAAGGTAGAATTTTGATACAACTGTTCGCTGTTCACTTAAATCACCATACGGGTTTTCAATAATTGCCAGATTGGCAATTATAGCTTTTGTTATGTTTTTAAAAAAAGGATAATCAAAATCGGAGCAGTTGGAGCTCTGCGGAAAGAAATCCAAACAAAATCGCTTTGTCTTTTAATATATAGATTCGTGATCAGCGACCTTGAAAACCCCCTAATGACATTTTTTCCCGGAACACGTTTTTTTTCTAAAAGTTATTTCTTGCATTTGCATTATCCTTACAGGACCTTCCGTTTTGAATTTTGAAAATCTAACACCGGATTCGTGATCAGCGACCCCAAAAACCCCCGAGTGATACTTTTCAGCCTACTATTGAGCAGGATTCATGGCGAAAATCACGGTTTAAAAACACCCAAACACCCTTTACCCCCTTAGCGCTAAAATTTCGAAAAATCTCGCCTTAGTGAGCGCCTACGCGATGGTTGGGACATATTCTGAAAGTTTCAAGTCTCAGGAGTTTGGGCTGGGCGTCAGGTTAAACGATTTTATATATAGAGAAGATGGTTTTCACTTTTTCCAATAAAAGACGATGCGTAACAGATATTTTTAATTTTACGTTTAAAAAACTCAATTTCAAAAAAAAAAAAAAAAAAATTTTCCACCGCTCAGAATTGAACCCGTACCTGGCGCGATATAGTTTACACTTATTCAGTAGTAAGAATATAAATTTTAAAGATAAATTAAGTAATAAAAAACAGGCAGTCATTGTGGACTGCCAACAGAAGTGTAAACAATAATATATGTAAGGTAATAATTATTTTGTCGTGTATTTATACCTATATATTTTTCAACCTGAAATTTCGAAAATATATGCTAATAAACAGTAAATTTCAAATAAAAGTCAATATGCATATTAAGGTTTGAATTCCTGAACAGCACATGATTTTCTTATACAAAAAATGGCTAGAGATATTTAATTTTTTCTGTATAAGAATGCCACGTGCTGTTCAGAAATTTTCTGTCTCATTTTATTTCGCTGTATGATATTTTCCAAAAAAAATCGATTTTTTGTTGTATAACAAAGTCACGTGCTGTTCAGAAATTTTCTGTATCATTTTATTTTGCGGTATATTTTCCAAAAAAAATCGTTTTTTTTGTTGTGTAAGAAAGCCATGTGCTATTCAGAAATTTCCTCGCTAATTTTATTTTGCTCGGTACTGTCTTCCAAAAAAATCAATTTTTTCTGTATAAAAAAAATTTAAAAAAAAAATAAAACCGACTTTTAGAAAAAAACTAAAAAGGAAAAAAAGCACTAAAAAGAAAAAAATAATTTAAAACTATGGCCATTAATAGCGTATTTAAAATTCGGCTTTTTTGGAGTGGCGTTAAATTTACACTAAATAAAATCTTTGTAAAATTTCTATTGTCAAGTTTCGCACAAAATCAGTTTGTACATGGAGACAAAAAATAGGATAGATTTCTACAAAAAATAGTAACATATGGACAGTGGGCTTTTTTATAGCGATTGCTTAAAAATAGGGAATCCAATTTGGGACATACAATAACTTAGTTTTGGTGCTTCTAAGAGCCGTGTCTATAGTTAATCTGTTTGGCAACAATTTTTAGAGTCGATCTTAGTTCTTAGTGGCAGCAACAGCACGATTAGCTTTAAGGGTTAGAAAGTATGTAATTTATTTTAGTTGCAAACTTAACGCCACTCCAAAAAAGCCGAATTTTAAATACGCTATTAATGGCCATAGTTTTAAATTATTTTTTTCTTTTTAGTCCTTTTTTTCTTTTCAGTTTTTTTTAAAGTCGGTTTTATTTTTTTTAGATTTTTTTTTATTTCGAACGTTTTTAGTTTCAATTTTTAATATAGGTAAAATTACAAAAGGTTTGAGGGGATAAGTCCGCAGAGGAGAAATATATAAAAGAATCTTCCAGATATTGTACTGAACACAATACAAAGAATTTTACTCGATATCTAAAGCTAGTAGGGAGGGGTTTGAAGTGGTAGGTTAACACGGGGGAAATATATAAAAGAACCTTCCTTGTGTTGTACTGAACACAACGTAAAAACATAACAAAAGCTATAATTGTCAATCTGGCAATTATTGAAAATCTGTATGGTGATGTTGGTATCTTAATTCGAGCAGCTGTACCAAAATTCCACTTTGAAGTCGAACTTTGCAAAAAGATTTTTTAAAATTTATTCCAATCGGATTTTGATGTATGGGAGTCTTATGTAGAATCATATTTTAAATAACTTTTGTTCTTACACTTTTTTGATAAGATGCACCGTTTTTGAGAAATTCGGAAAAAAGCAAGGTGTCTGTCTCGTAGAGACGGCCAGAAGACGTGGATCCGCCTACAACGATCGCCAATAGATCTTTAAGTAAGAAATTTTAGTGAAAAGGAAACTAAAGAAACAATTTGATTGACCGTAATGTTACGGGATTTGACTTTCCGTTTGGTGAATTTTGGCATCTTGTACCTAAAAATCAAATTTCACTTGCAACACAACGAACAATGTTTAATAGGGCATTTTCATAAATGTACTCGGAACTTACGCAAATTGCACAAAACATTTTCTTCGTAAACTAAACGAATAACAAGTAAACTAAACGAATAACATAAACTGGGTTATTTATTAAGAAAAATCTTTTGTGTTATTTTTTAATCAAAAATCTTTTTTTGCAGAACTTGAATTTATAAAAACGCCCATAGATAAAAAACAAATAAAAATAAAATAAAATTACACGATAAAAGCAACGAAGCAATTTCAATTTAGAGCAACTAAAAACAGTGTTCAAAACCATGGCCGAATTATACAAGGTCTGTTTGACAGCTCAGTTGCTTCTGGCTCTGACGTCATCGGCAAGAAATTCTTATACGATTCAATGGGAATTTTCCCTTTTTATATGAAATATTATTGAAATTAGCGCACACACAATCAACATTAGAAAGAATGCACCGATATTTCTTGCCGATGACGTAGCAAAATGGTGGCTGTTAAAAAGCAACCAGCAGATCTGTGTTTAATTCGGCCATGCGATCGATGCACATTTTTCCTTCTCCCCCCAAGTTAAGATCGAAATTGTTTCTCTTTAAGTTTTCCGCTCTTGTTCAAAGCGGTTTGTATGCTTTGCATAAAAATGAATGAAAGGTTCGAGCGATGGCTGCTGTTGGGTATGATGCACACACACATATAAGTATGCATTTCATTAGTAAGAGAGCGATATCTCGGTCTCAGCATTAAAGTTGCGTTCTCAAAGCAAAATAAAACCATAATTTTTTCTCGTTCTTTGGAGCGTTTTACTGAAATTCTGAATTTCGTTTTCTCGAGAGTGATTTTTATTTTCAATTTTTTTCAATTCCTCCAAAGCGAATTGAACCGAAATAATATGAATAGCCAGAATCAGAACAACCCATTTAGAGAAGAGAAACAATCAAGTTCTATATGAGATTCAATACACACAAAGAAAGCATAAAAAGAGTATACATGTGAAATCTGTACTGCAAGCAGCAGACACAGCATAACAGCGGCAGTGAAAATTTAGATTTTGCTTTTTAAAAACATAATTGAACATAGTTTAACATAACAAAATACCCTATACAATGCTTTAATGTAGTCCTCATCTTATAACACAGGTTTTGTTCCGATATCACCACAAACTATCGAGTTTCATCGATTGCAAATTTGTTATCATGGCAGCAAGCCGATTTTCTAATTTGTACCCCCATTACCAAAATCCAAGACGTATCCACGTCAAAACGTTTTCGTTTGTATGGGGGGTACCATTTTTGCCCATGAACGAACCGGGGTTCAGCCAGGAAATTTGTCTACAACTTTCTCTTTGGGATGACCAAAATCGGTCAACCCAGTAAAAAGTTAGGCGTGAACATACATTAAAAAAAAACATAGATTCAGGTGGAATTGATAACCTTTTCCTTTTTGGAAGTCGGTTAAAAAAATCAAATGAAAGTGAATCAGCATTCTTAAGCTGTTAAATTAGCATGTCGGTGACGCGAACTCATGAGATTTTACCCATCCAAAAATCGCTCAACGCGCCTAAAGAAGTACAATATAAATAAAAAAAGTAATTTAAGGTCAAAAAAAAAATTAAAAAAAAAACATTTTTTCAAAACTCGGAATCGGACCCGCACATCTGGCGCATTGTAGTCTAACATTTATTCAGGAGTAAAAAATGTAAACTTAAAGATAAATTAAGTAATAAAATATTAAAAAAAGTAAATAAAGCAACAAAAAAATTTGAAAAGAAAAAAAAAGAATTTTGTCACCGATCAGAATTGAACCCGGTGCCTGGCGCATGGTAGTCCAACTGCTAACTCACTGCGCTGATCAGACAGTATGAAATGTCGTGTTAACATTGAAGACTTAGCGGCATATTTATAATTTTGAAAGGCAAATAACTAATAAAGTATTATTAAAAATTGAAAAAAAGTAAAACGGACATATCTACAGCTATAGAGCTTTCATTTAAAAAAAGAATCATCAAAATCGGTTCAATAGGAACTGCAGGAGCTCTGTCGAAAGAAATCCATACAAAATCGCTTTGCCTTTTAAATATATAGATTGAACATACTTTAACATAACAAAATACCCTAAACAATGCTTTAATGTAGGCCTCATCTTATAACACAGTTTCTGTTCGGATATCACCACAAACTATCGAGTATCATCGATTGCAAATTTGTTATCATGGCAGCAAGCCGATTTTCTAATTTGTACCCCCAGAACCAAAATCCAAGACGTATCCACGTCAAAAAATATGTTTGACGGATAAATCAACAAAGTTTTTTAAACGTATTTTGGTCACCAAACTTTTACTTTTGAGCCTTAAAATGTCCCAGTTCTTGAACAGTGATCCGATTTATAAAAAAATATGTTTCTTCGACATACATGTGACAATAAAAAGTAGGGAGATTTCGAATTGATTTCAATTAGAGACGAGAGATGAAAAATACTCCCAATAAAACTGTTGTCTGACGTTTTTATGAAATAAATTTTTCCACTAAACTATGTCTTCCCTTCTCCTTGCTGAAACAAGATCTACTTGAAGCGTCTTTTTATAATATAAGTTAATAACCTTGTGCAAGAATTTATGCATTTTCAAAACTTGCGGATATGGTTTTTAACATAAACTATTGCTGTGGGTTTGAATAACCCTTCCGGAGCTTGGAAACGAACAAAATCATTTTACATTGATTTTTCTGTTAAAATGTTCATAGAACTCCAATTAGAATTCAAACTATAGATTTATTTTGGCCTTTAGAACCTTTTTGGCTCAAAGTATTTTTCAGAAAATCTTAAAATCCTTTTTTATTTGTATAAAAAAATATTCCGATTTTATCCACTGACTAGGGCAAATCAAATTTTTATGTCATGCTAGACACACTACTGTAAGTAATTTTTTGATCGGACGATTTGTTCTATGCTTTAGAAATGGTATACTTTTCCGTCTTATACAAAAAAAAAAATTATGTCCGGGTTCGCGTTAAGCAGGTTCCGGCTTATCCAGATTTATGGAAAACCACTTCAAAATCACGGGACTTGGAAACTGTTCGGCTTAAGTACGGAAAAAAATATTTTCTAGAATCAAGAAAAACTAGGAAGCTTATGGCACCGTCCAACATTTTTCTTAAATCTAGTCACATTTCGGTTACTTATATGGAGAAAATGTTACTTCATTTTAAACTGATTATAGAAATCGGTTACTTAAATTGAGAAACATGTTTCTTAATTTCGACCGCTCTTTAAAAATCGGTTACTGAAATCAAGAAACATGTTTCTTAATTTCAGCTGCTTTATCAAAATCGGTTACTTAAATTGAGAAACGTGTTTCTTAATTTCGACCGCTCTTTAAAAATCGGTTACTGAAATCAAGAAACATGTTTCTTAATTTCAGATGCTTCCGCTGTCGGAAGATTGCATGTGTTGGTTGGTGTATGAAAATGTGGCTAGGTTTTACATGTGTTGTGTTTTGTTGGTAATTTACACATAGGAAAGAAAGAAAAACCGCATCCACGAGTATATCGGTTATCTTTACTCCAACATAGGTACACGTAAAAATTCCTAGGTTTCCTAACTAGTTAAACTATGGTATCGGTTCGAGGATTTCTCCCGAAAACCTCAAAGCCGATTGCACGGTTTATGGCCAAAAAAATGAACTAATATTTACTAAATATTAGTTAATTTCAGTTCGATTATTTTTCCTTTTATATGTCTATTCTGCTGTTTATATGCGAATTATAAAAGAAGATAAATATTTAGAAAATATTTTCTTGATTCTAGTAACCGAAAATTTTATTGATTGTCGTTACTAAATTTAAAACAATATTTTCTTGATTCTAGTAACCGATTTTTAACGAGCGGTGGGAATTAAGAAACATGTTTCTTAATTTAAGCAACCGATTTTTTAAAATCAGCTCAATTTAAGAAACATGTTTCTTAATTTTAGTAACCGTTTTTTATAAAGCAGCTGAAATTAAGAAACATTTTTCTTAATTCTAGTAACCGAAAATTTCACGGTGCAAAAATGTTTCTTAATTCGAGAAAAATGTTACTAAATACCGGTTGATGATTTAACAGAAAATGTTACTAAATTCAAGACAAAAGTGTCTTGATTTCAGTAACGGAACGAGATGATGTTGACACAGAAAAATATGATTTTGGTAAAAATCTCAAGTTTCTTGATTTAAGTAACAGGTGGTGTGATCCATAAAATCCGTTACTGTATTCAAGAAAAATGTTACTAAATACTAGTAACTGAAAATTTTGAGCCACTTTTATGGGTTTAGCAACATGTTTCTTAAATTAAGAAACAACATTTTTCTCCGTGTAGGTTTCCGACTTATACAGGGTCCGGCTTATACAGGTTTAACAGTATCTAAAAAATCTAAGGAATGGTCAATTCGATGTGAAGAATAATAAATTTGATTTCATAATTTTACTCAAATAAATCATCAAGTTTTTCATTAAAACTTATGTAAATAACTTAGTTTTTCAATACTCTGCCGTTGTTGGAAATTTTTTTGTTGGAAATTTAGCTTTAATGATTAATTATAAGCGCAAATTTTGACAAAGCAATTATTATATTGTATTAATTTAAGAAATTTTGAGGCATTGAAAAAAAAACAATTGTTTGGTTTTTGTTAACATTGTAAACTTTGAAATATTTATCAAATATTTAAAAAAAAATTGAAAGATATTTGAAAATAAAATAATTTTGTGAAAATAAAATAGTTTAGTTTTGTGATAATAAAATAGTTTAGTTTTGTGATAATAAAATAGTTAAAATCGTTGGAATTATCTTGCTTTGCAGTACTGGTTGGTAAATAATATTTTAATTACTTCGTTTTAGCATATTCTGATAACTTTTTTCTCCCAAAAATTCGAATTTTAATTCATTTCAACATGAAAAATACAAAGGTTTTATCAAGAACTTGAATTACGTGGTCTATTCTTGCTGAGCGAATAAAGACTTGATAAAAATGTTAGGAGACGACACTTTTTTTACCACTGGTAAATCTTTAACAACAAATGGTTTAAAAATTAGAAATTAAATACACGTTACAGACGAGACTTAATCTTTCAGAGAATCATTCAAAATATTTATCATTAGCTGCGTTCCCGACCCATGTTAAAATTACTGCGCAGTACTTGCCAGTAATTTTTGTCGGGAACGCACTTTTGGATGGTTGCAAGCAAATCCTAAGATTCGGAATGAGAGGATGTGTAGATGCGAGCGTTCTGTGGTGTATCGTGATGCTGACAATGAAACACACGGTTCGAGTTCTATTACAAGACTAACTTTATTCCTCCGAATTCATACATAGGAATAGCTTGATAGTATTAGATTTATAGTTGTATACTGAATACCTTGCATCTCCCCTTTTAAGTAACAAAAATTCATTTTTTTTTTTTCGAATTCAAAATATTTATGAGTTTAATTTTATTAATTCAAGTTATAGGATTATGCAAGGCTATTTTTTTTTTTTGAAAATTTATTTTAAAACAAATTTTAATTCATATTATTAATTTTAGAACAAATTTTAATTCATATTATTAATTTTAGAACAAATTTTAATTCATATTATTAAGATTAATACTACTTATTGGACGGGACATATTTCTCCGGCATCCTTATGATGCGGCCAGATTTTGTTGTTGTTACATATCGCGAGTCAGTTGTGGTTTGACTATTCGCCATTGGGACGGTTCCTGGGCTGGTCGTCTCGCTTGTAGATTCAGTCCTGTGATTAGAAGAACTTGGTGCAATCATTTCTCTGACTTCATCAGGCTCGTACGGGACATCTTTGCGTTTGGAATGAACAAGGTGAAATGAGGTTCGTCGAAATTTTCCACGGTTTGTAGTGACAATGTATGATCTTGGTGTATCGGCTGGTTTTTCGATTTTACCCCACAAGCTCAAATCTCGGATCCAAACTACGTCGCCCACCTCGAAGGGTTCTCGTTGAGTGACACGATGTCTCTGGTTGTAGTTTTCAGCTTGTTTTTTCTTTAGTTCCTTGTCTTTCAGACGTGAAGCCTTCAGATCGAAGTTTGGGACGAGGTGCTCTTCCGTAATGGGCAAAGTTGAGCGGATTTTCCTGCCCATTAGCATCTCTGCCGGTGATAAGCCATTAGCCAAAGGAGTTGACCTATATTCCATTAGCGCCAGGTAATGATCTTTATTCTTCTTGAGTAACGACTTGACAGTTTTTACCGCTGATTCAATAAAACCGTTGCTTTGAGGATACCGTGGTGATGACGTGATGGGTTAAATCCCCACTCTGCAGCAAATTTTGTAAATGTGGAGTGATTTATTTTTTGAAATTGTGGTCCATTATCCGATCTGACCACATCTGGGATGCCATGTCTGCAAAAGATAGATTTAATATGATTAATAACACAATCTGTAGTTTGATTTTCCAGTCGGGCTATCTCAGGGTATCTTGAGAAATAGTCACTGACGATTAAAAAACAATGTGATTTGTGGAAAAATAAATCCATTCCCACAATCTGCCATGGACGTTCTGGTTGTTTTGACTCGATGAAGTCTTTATGCCGGGGCAATACATTTTGTATGCAGATTGAGCATTTTTTTATGTAGTCTTCCACGTCTTTGGTATATCCAGGCCACCAGACTGACTGTTTAGCTCTAGCCTTGCATTTTACGATACCAAGATGACCCGCATGGATTTTCTCCAAAACTTCCTGACGTAGCTCACTAGGGATGACTATACGGCAGTTGTTCATTAGTATATCATTATTTACCGATAAGCTGTACCTATCGTTGTAATATTGACGTATTTCAGGTTCGATTTTGTATCTGTCTGGCCAGCCGCTCATGCAATATTTTATGACTGTAGTCAAATTACGGTCACGCTTTTGGGACTCACCAATACTGCTTAATTTTCCTTGAGTTATTGGCAAACTAGAGGTTATGCTGTTGACAAATGTATGAAGTTCCTTTTCTAGGGTGTTCTCGCCTGCGTTGTCGTCGGATTCTGTCGGATGGCTTGATAGTGCATCAGCCGCAACTAGATATTTACCCGCAGTGTAATAAATGTCGTATGCGTACACCATCATCCTCATCCGAAACCTTTGCAAACGAGGTGTCAATTCGTCCAAGTTTTTGGTAGTGAAGATTGCGATCAGGGGTTTATGATCGGTTTCGATACTATAGTGAATCCCTGTTAATAAATCTGGAAATTTCTCACACGCCGCCCAGGTAATCGCCAATGCTTCCTTCTCAATCTGCGCATAACCTTTTTCTGCTTGGGAGAGTGTTCTTGAAGCGTATGCCACTGGACGAAGAGTTTCTGTTTCATCAAATTGAAGTAAGACGGATCCCAGGCCGTATGATGAGGCGTCGCTAGACAGGATCGTTTTGTGTTTTGGGTTGTATAATTTAAGCACAGGTGCTCTAGTCAGTAGTTCTTTCAGCTTGTTGAAAGATGTCTCCTGTGAATTTCCCCATTGGAAATTAATGTTGTCGCGCAGAAGCTCGTTTAGAGGTTGACTCAGGTCTGAAAGAAACGGCACAAATTTTCCCAGAAAATTTACCATCCCGAGGAATCTTTTTAACTCCGTCACGTTCCCTGGCGTTGGATATTTTGTGATGGCTTGTATTTTTGAATCACACGGGTAGATTCCGTCTTGGTCAATACGGTGTCCTAAAAATTTTACGGACGTTATTCCGACTTCGCATTTGTCTCTATTCAGAGATGCCGCGTTTTCTTTCAGTTTAGTCAAAACTCGTCGTAGGATTTTGTCATGTGTTTCTGCGTCTGGACCAAAAAATAGTATGTCGTCGACTTGGAGAACAACTCCTGAAATGTCTTCTAATATTTTTTGCATTTGTTTTTGATAAATTTCAGTAGCAGATGAAATTCCAAATGGTAATCTCAAAACACAGTATCTACCAAATGGTGTCAAAAATGTTGTTAGTAATTGTGATTTCTTTGTTAATTTAACTTGCCAAAATCCTGAATTTGCATCTAATTTCGAAAATATCTTAGCTCCCGAAAGCTGTGCTAGCGTGTGGTCTGCTATAGGCATTGGGTGAATTTCACGTTCGACTGCCAAGTTCAGTTTTGTTAAGTCAACACATAACCGAATATCACCGTTAGGTTTTGGAACTATAACTAGTGGAGCACACCACGGTGTAGGCTCCTCTACCCTTTTTATTACGTTTTGTTTAACCATTTCTTCCAGTTTTGTTTTTAAAGTGTCTTTTAAGGCCACTGGCACTCGTCGAGCCGTAAAAACTTGAAAAGGTTTGGCGTCACTTTTTAATTTAATGTTGCATTCGAAATCGTTTAAACATCCGAGTCTGTCAAACAACATGGGGAATTCTTTTTCGATCACAACACTAGATTTAAGTTTTTTGTTTATGTTTGTGTCACCGTTTACGTTGCACAATTCACTTTTTGTTATTAATTTTAGCTTAACACTCGAATGTAGACTTAGTAACGGTTTCTTTAAATTATCAATCACGTATATTTTATTTTCAATTGTGCCTGTCTTAAATTTTATTTTGGCATTGAACATTCCAATTATTTTTAAATTTAGTCCATCCGGCCCTGTGATTTTTTGGTCGGATCGGCGTAAATGTGTTTGTTGAAATTTCTTTTTATACAATTCACTGGGGATCACATCAACTGGCGATCCTGTGTCGATTGTGAATGTGGTTTTTGTGTCGTTAATAAATACGTCGACGTCCCATGATTTGTTATTATTGATTTTATTTATCGTTAACATGCCCAAGAAGTCTAAGTTCTGGTCATCTGACGACTGCGATGCCATGTATGGATGTTCTAAGTGTCCTATTTGATTCACACTTGTATTTGCCTTTTTATTTTTTGATAAACACACACTAGCAAAGTGGTTTAGCTTGTTGCAGTTGTTGCATTTTTTTCCTTTTGCCGGGCAATTATTTTGCTTTATGTGTATTGTTTTTGAACCGCACCACATACACTTGTTGCCGCCTTGAATTTTGTTGTTTGTGTAACTACTGTTGTTATTGCTTTTTTTTGTGTTTTGTCTTGTGTTGGTGTTCGTTCCACCGGAAAGTTTATTTATCGTAGAACTAGTTAACTCTAGTTGCTGCTTCCTAACAGCCTGATGCTGTCTCACTTCTGTGATGGCTTTTTCCAAGGTTAAATCCGTCACCAGTTGTAATTTTTCTGATAGTCTACGATCACGAACTCCAACGACGATTTTGTCCCGAATCATTTCTTCTCTAAGAGAACCGTAATTGCAGTTTTCTGACAACAAATAAAGATCAGTTATAAAATCTTCGATTAGTTCGCCGTCGAGTTGGTAACGAAGATTGAACTTTGCCCGTTCGTAAATGACATTGGTTTTCACAACGAAGTGGCTTTTGAATGCTTCTATTACCCTGTTGTAATCCTTTTTTTCTTGCGCCGATAGAGTAAATGACAGGAATATGTTGTCGGCTTGATCACCCATCAAATAAATTAACGTATTGATTTGCTCCTCTGATGAGGCCTTATCCAATTTTGCGGCTATCCGAAACCTCTCGAATCGGCGTTGCCATTTTGGCCATTCTCCCGGATTGCTGAATGTAAATGGATCCGGAGACTTCACAGTAAAACTACTACTGCTACTTAAATTCGCTGAGTTAGGCTCGGTCATTTTTTTTTTGATTTATTCAGACGCGACTACTGTCTAGGCGGCCCGAATACAATTTTATTAAAAGCGTTTAACTAACCGCTGCCACCATGTGGTGTATCGTGATGCTGACAATGAAACACACGGTTCGAGTTCTATTACAAGACTAACTTTATTCCTCCGAATTCATACATAGGAATAGCTTGATAGTATTAGATTTATAGTTGTATACTGAATACCTTGCACGTTCCGCAGTACTCCGCAGTAGGTTTTTCATGGATCAGGAACGCATCTATTGATAAATAATAATCACACAGCATGGATAACAGATGATGTCATAACGGACACCCTCTACATCATAAGCCGTGGCCGATTGGTGTCTATAACTGATACTATGGTTTGGTCGGGTATCTGTCACGCCATGAATTTCGGAGAAGACCGTTTGGTTTTTTGGAAACATGGAGGAGACAATTTCAATTATTTGAGTGTCAACAAAACCAATGGAGTATAGACGTCGTGGAGACCGTATCCATATCAATTTCAACAGGCCGATATTTCAGGACAGTGATGGGCGTCGTCTTTTCCTTTTGCCAGTAAATTTAAATAATAGACACTGGGCACTTACTACGTATAAAGAAGGTACAGAGTATTTTGACTACATTGATAGCATTGTATCTAGCCGAAACTTGGATACTTTGTACAGTCATTTACTGCAACTTTGGGCTAGAAAAGATAGTGGGCACTCTAGCTTAACCAAGCGTGTACGTTCAGATGTTGCAATACAGCCAGATGCTTACAATTGTGGCATCCACGTATTGATAAACGCGGAGCTGGCGGTGGCAGGTTGTTCCACTTACATTGGTCGAAATTTTAATATGAAAACAGAAAGTACTAGATTTTGGAATATTTTGATTCGCCATGAGTTGAGCAGGACAAACCTTCAAAGACTTTGACAACAATATTGCAGTGCCGAAAATATGATTGTTCATGAAAGTGTGGCTACCGAAAGTGAACGAAAAATACTATTGTCAAAAAGGAAGTGGACGACAAAGTAATTCTTTCTTTGAATAATTTTGAAAGTCCAGGATGGCAACAATTTTTGGTGTTTATTCTTTCAAAAAAAAAATCAAGGACAATATGTTACCTGTAGCAATGGCAAAACTTTTGATAGCCGAATGGGTTCAATCGTTACCAGGTGCTTTCCAAAATAACACTCTTCTCCTTTCACCTACAACATTTTATGAGAATTTCTTATTTGTTAAACCGCTCCATGACACCGGCAAATTCACATACGACTTAGCCGTGTTCTTATGAACCGTCACACTACCTTTGTGTTACGTACCAACGAGATTACAAATGTAAGGTTCATGCAACTTATGATCTTGTTGTAACTAAAACCTTAAGAACGTTTCTGTTGTCGATTGGAAATCGTGTATACTGTATCGTAAATCCGTGCGAATAACCGTTTCACTCAAAAAAGACAAAGATTCCGAAACAGTCAGAAATAATGACATAAATCGTTATTTTTGTCACAAAATTTACCAAATATACACCGGGTGTACCACTTTATTTCCCGTGTTAGAAGCAAACATTTCCAAAAATCCTTATCTCGTAACTCGACCCAAAATTGTCAAAAACACTGCCAAGAAGCACAAAAAAAGCTTGTCCGATCAAGAAGACAAGCAACACCGTCCTAAAATTAATAAGATACGTTGCCTAGATTCATCTCCACAATTAAATGCGGGAATTCAATCTAAAAATATAGATCCGCAGCAACGAACATACGGTGTGGAAAAAGCTAAATCAAAGAATTCTATGCGTTTATACAAAGCGGCAAAAGTTGGCAACCCACTACCCAACTTCTTGACGTTAGGAATTTTTGGTGCCAAAATCTGCCAATATTGCGGAGCTATTATGTTTTCTATGGAAACAGCCAAGTGTTGTCGTGAAGGAAAAGTACAGTTGCCGCGTATAGAAATTGAACAATACCCAGAACCGTTGCATTCTCTCTACATGGGTACACATCCGAAATGGAAAGAGTACATACAACATGCCCGAATGTACAATAATTATATGGCGTTTGCGTCCACTTGTTTTTCACGCCGCTCCGATTTGAGCAAAAGAGGAGTGCCAGTAGTTACTGTACAAGGGAAAATGATGCACCGTCAGTCGCACCTGTATCCACACGGAACCCACGAACCTGCTTTTGCGCAATACTTTTTCTATGATGTAGATACAGCTGCAGAAAAAAGGCTACAAATTCAAAAACTATATTTGGTGTCAATTTAGACAATTTAGACAAAGAGCTTTTAAAAGAACTATATGAGATGCTACGATCTGAAAATAAACTCTGTTCGGCTTATATGATGGTTTTTGAAGTGTACAAGCATGGCATAACAAATATGCGTATGACAATTCTTTCAAACAGGGACAAGACAGCGACAACAATTTTAAATAGGACTACTCATGAAGGAAGGTTAAGTGCACCGATTTTGAAAGATTGTTTGGCAGTTATCTATAGAGAAGAGGACTTAATGAAATTTAATGATCAGTATGTAATTGTAACTCCAAGAATGCGTGGTGCCACTGATGCTCCTTTTAACATTCTCCCTCATCATAATCCAGACGTTCGCCCACTATGTTATCCTCTTCTTTTCCCAAGGGGAGAACAAATATTTCACAGTCATATTCCTTTGGCAGATGTGGCAATGATCCGAAAGCGAAAAAAATATGGCGTAATTGAGGTGGCCAGATGAAAAACTCGCCTACTCCACTTTTGAAAAAAATGGGGATAATGATGTGATTTTATTAAAAAGGTTGAAACAAATCTATTAAAACCATCCGCTTGTAGTATAAGTTTTCTTTTCCCCACTTTTTTCACGTTTGAAGAGAGCGATTTTTTTCAAAACTTGTCTATTCCAATTATATGTTCCACGCAAAACATGTCTATTCCAAGCTCTGAACAAAACACGTCTATTCCAGCATTATTTCGCGCTTTTTTTTGACGTTTCATTTATGTTATGTAATTTGGCCAGTGACCATCGAGTGCAACGGACGTATTTTTAGGAACTGTGCAATAAGTTTTATTATTTAAACGAGTATTTTGTGGATTTTTGTAAAATATTTAAAAAATGGAATCAAGGGAGCATTGTCAACAAGTATTTGAGGCTCAAACCCGAAAACGCAAATCATATCCGAAGGAAAGGAAACGAATCAAAGATAAACAGAAGCGGTAAACTTTTTTTGTCTCTAGCTGTTATTTTGTTTCCATTTCAAAATTTTAGCTACGCCAGGAAAAAGCTTCCACAGAAACCAAAATGCAGTCACAAAGGAACAACATATAAGTGCAACAAAATAAACAGGTCGGATATGTTGCGATTTTCGAACGAGTTTTACAGTCTCCGGGATAAAATAAACCAAGATGCTTATATCTTAAGCATGTGTCGCGTAACTCCACCAAAACGAACGGATAGATCACGAAAAATGGGCTCCCGTAAAGAAATGACCGTTGATTTTTACATAAGAAAGTACAACGGCGATATTGCACGAGCATGCCAGAAAACATTTTTAGGGATATTACAAATCTCCAAGGAACGAGTAAGACTAATCTGCAAAAATAATTTAAAATCAGGCAGTGTACCTGTTGAAAGACGAGGGGGTGATCGCGTAAGCCACAATAACAGAAGCAAAAGAGATGCGATTATTGCTTTTATTAAAACTTTTAAAGTTTTGGAGCTTCACTACTGCAGAAACGCAACAACAAACCGTCAATACTTACCAAACGAATTGTCCATGAAGGGAATGTGGAAATTGTACAATGAACAGCAGTCAAATGAAATGTTGCGATGTAAATGCAGTTTCTTCCGTGAAATTTTTAATGGATCTTTCAATATTGGATTTAAAGCACCTTCGACAGATAAATGTTCAACTTGTATAATGCTAAAAGAAAAAATTAAGTTTGAGAATAATGCAAGTTTAAGGAATGCACACATGATACAATTAAGAATTCACAAATTGCGTGCCAAAGCATTTTTCGAAATACTAAATGAGGAACGAGAGGATATGGTCACATTTTCATTTGACTGCCAAAAGAACATGGTTTTACCGAAAGTCCCGGACCAGGCCGCCTATTATAGCCGCCAGCTATACCTATACCTATACCTATTTGGTGTAGTGCAAGGAACCGCACATGGCTCCCTTAACCCGCGCACTGTTAATTTTTATGTTTGGACCGAAAATGAACGCCCCAAAGGCTCCAACGAAATTGCTTCTGCAGTTTTTCATCGTTTGAAAAACTTTGAAATAGCAAGAGAAGTTAATACGGTGCGACTAGTTGCTGACGGATGCGGCGGCCAAAATAAAAATAGCATTATGATGACCATGGCTTCGTATTGGCTGCTAAAAATTGCTCCGCAACATGTCACTAAAGTTGAGTTTATATTCCCAGTAGCGGGTCATTCCTTCATTCCGCCTGATCGGGCTTTTGCTCAACTGGAATTGCTGGTACGAAAGAAGGAAAATATTGTGCAGGTCGAAGAGTACCATAAAATCCAAGAAAAATTTGGAACTATTATTAATTTGGGCTCCGATGACTGTCCTGTATACGATTGGAAAACTCAAGCAACAAGTTACTTTAAACCACCAGGAGACTGGCATTTCAAATTTAATGACTCTAAAAGGTTCATTATAACCAAACAGAACAATAACCAAATAAATATTCAAGGAGAGGCTTTTTATAAGTCTGACACTGGAAAATCTTTACCTGGGATGCGCCGGGGAAAAAGTTTGAAAAACTTAAGCTTACTTCGACTGAACAATGGAGTTCCTATTAAACATGAAAAAAAGAAGGATGTAGAAAAATTACTATCGAAGCATTTTGGAAATAAATGGCGTGAAATAGAAATTTTAAAATGGTATAAAGACCTTCTTCATGAGGACAATAATATTATACCCGAGGATCATGACGAAAATGACTCCATATGCCAGCCACAAACAATGGATTTGGATATTTTGCGCATCTGAGAAAAGAAAGATTACGGAAGTGCATTAATAAGTTTTTTTTTGTAAAAAATGAATTTTAACGTTTTGTTGATTTTTTGTTTCGTTATTAATAGAATTTTTTTTCGTTGTACAAAATGAAATTTATGTTTCTGTTCACTTTAAAAATGGAATTTATTAAAGTTTATTCACACAATACTGGTTTTTATCCATCTTCTATCCATATGCCTACTTAGTTGAAAAAATAAATTATATAAAAGTTGCCTATTCCAAAGAAAAGTTGTTCAAAAGTGATCTAATTCATTAATACTGACCAAAACTGATCAATTCCATATTTTGTTTTATTATTACGTCTTTAATACAACTCCAGGATTTTTGAGCTTCTAACATTCCTTTACTCTAATAATAAGTAAAAATAAAAAAATAACATACGGACATTAAGTTCACTTTTTCATTACAAAATCAGTCTTTTGCTAATAATTCGAAATCGTTTGACATGGAGTAGGCGAGTTTTGCATCTGGCCACCTCAATTGACGACTGTGGAGATGAGGCAGAATACGACGAAAAAAAAGATAGTGATAATGACGATGGCCAATATCAAACCATTAAGCGAAAATTTGCGTCCAGGCGTGATGTGATCAATTACTATTTGCAGCAACGCCGCAAAGATAATCATCATTTCCTTTTTGATACTGGAAAGTTAGGTCAGCAGTATTTAATAGATGAGTATTTAGTATGTGAAAGCGATCGTTTAAACTACGTGCGACTTCTTCACCAGAAAATGAGATCGGCTCTGAAAAGTGATGTTTTCAAATACCTCGAAAAAACCTATGCTGCAAAGAAAGTCAAATTAGGCAAACATATTCCTCTTCCATCCACTTTCATAGGAGGTCCTACATATCAGGCGCACATCTTCCATAACTGCTCTGCTCTTTTCACTGCCCTTGGTCGCCCCACATGGTTTATCACTTTTACCGGAAATCCGATCTGGCCTGAAATCAAAGATAATGACATCCTGCGAAGCAGCTTATCGAATAAATGGTTACCCACTTTTTGGAATGTCACAACCCAGCAAACACAGAAGTTCTTTTAAGACTAGTGAAATAATGCCTGAAAGTAATGCTTACTAGAAATGAAACTTTGATAGGGCTCCGGGAAAAAATTCAGCTATATACTTCGTGTCTGTGAATACATGTAATTGCACCGTCCGCTTCTCCAAAAGTACTTCTATAAGGTATTCTGTAAGGCGTTATAAAAGTACTGAAAATAAGGCCTTACAGAACTCCTTACATGGATTACTTACATAAGTACTCCACTAGAAGCAATGAACACTTTTTTCTCAAGAAAATGCACACAAAAAAAATAAAAACTAAACTATTTAAAAATAAACACTTAATTATTTATTTTAGAACATTATTTTTTTAATTACCTCCTTTATGTAGAATTTTTGTCTATTATCTGCGATAAAAAACGCGTTCGCACTTTTCTATTTTTAATTGCACTGTCAAAACAGTGCGTTTTGTTTTGTTTTAATTTTTTCATGCGGCAGCGGTGATGTATATAACACACACAGTGCCATGGTCACCAACACAAATTTGAGTTTGAAAAAGTGCTTACCCCGGGCTTGCTGGGATACTGTATATGAGCTCAAAATACACGAACCCGGTAAGGAATTTATAGCCATATTTGAAGGAGAGGAGGAACAGGCTTTTGTCAGGGCGCAGAAGAGGGAAAGCACATCCATGTTGACCGCGTATATGAAACTTTGTAAAGATGGAGATACCAAATCAAAACAGCTCTCTTATCTTGAAATACCACTTTATTCTTCATGGCATAAGAAAAAGTTTGCATGGTGTACTAGAGCTAGGTTAATGCCCATGGTTACCCGTATACGCTGGGTAGACGTAAGAAAGCAAGAATTATATGCAATTCGAGTTCTTTTGTACAGAACAAAAGGAGTAGAAAGTTCTGAATTTTTACGGACGGTAAATGGTACGATATACGACACATTTTATAAAGCAGCGGTTGCAAAAGGTTCATGACGGCTGATATAGAATGGGACTTGGCCTTAAATGAAGCGTGCAAATTTCAGCTTCCCGCTGCTTTGCGCCGTACATTCGCTGTAATTATGCTAAATGGATCCAATACCGACTTTCATGCACTCTGGGAAAAGTACAAAGATTTCAAAATCGATCATATACTTGTTGAAAGGAGGTTGTACTGCTCATACTGCGTTCAAACTGCCACTTGGTTTGAACCATCAATCTGTAAGCGGATTTCAAGCACATACAGAAGAAGGACAAGCGCTGCGGCAAGTAGATGGCATAATATTTGATGAATGTGTAATGCAACCTCGAACTAAACTCGAATGCCTTGACAGGGTCTTCAGAGATATGGCACTTCCTGAATATAGTCACCAACCATTTGGAGGAGTTGCTGTGTTAATGGGAGGAGACTGGAAACAACTATTGCCTGTTGTCGTTGGTGCCTCAGAGCAGCAAATTATTCAGCTGACGCACAAATATAGTAACCTCTGGAACATATTTAAGCCGATTTCTCTTAAGACAAATATGCATGCAGATAAAGATGAGAAGGGATTTGCAGATTGGTTGGAAGCTGTTGGCTCTGGCATTATTCAAAAGAGAGATAGTCAGCACAGCCGAGAAAAATTCATAAAGATAGACAGTAGCATGTATATGCACTCCGAAGATGAAGTTCTAAACTGGCTATATGACGCGAAAACTCTTTCAAACCCCACAGCACTCGCAAAGGTAGTCGCACTTACTGTCAAAAACACTCGTACTATGGATTTAAATGCAAAAGTTATGGTCAGATTACACCCCGGAGCATGAGTTAGTAGCCGCAAATAAACCAATTGTGGATAAGAATCGGCACCCCGATGATCCTGTTCCACAGCCAGAACATTTGGATAAGCTCCTTCCAAATGGTTTTCCTCCAAGTAGACTCAAGCTCAAGGTTGGTTGTATCGTCATGCTCCTGAGAAATATGGATGTTTCGAATGGGTTATGCAATGGCACGCGATTTGTCATCAAGGATACCTCCAACAATTACTTAATTCGATGTGGTCGTATTAACAATGCCTACAACAATGTGGATGTCCTTTTGCCCCGCTTTGTGTTCTTGTATGAATGCAAACAGACGGGAATGAAATTCCAGCGAAGGCAATTTCCCATTCGACCTGCGTTTTCCATGACCATCAACAAATCTCAGGGCCAGACATTTGACAAAGTGGGGATTGTGTTTTACGAGCCCGTTTTCTTCCACGGGCAAATATACGTTGCACTTTCGCGCACCCGTGACCCGGCTTCAATTCGCATTGCCACGCCGAAGAACAAGGCGAAAATACAAATTGAGAACGAAGAAGGTGTCTTTATTCGGAATGTTGTATATAAAACCGTCCTCTCAGGTGATTTATTTGTGTCAATAGCTAGAATTTTGTTGTTTTTTAATTTCAACTTTTCTTACGTCTAAAAACGTCTTGAAAATTGAAATAAAATATAGAAATGCTTTTCCCAGGGAGATTTACTAATCATGCCAATCGCGAATATCTAAATATGTGTGAATGTGTATAAATATGTTTGAGATACCCTAAGAAAACCTCAAAGATTTTGATGTGTATGTGAGTATGTATGTATTTATTTGTGATAAAAATTGTAACGCTTTTACTCTCATAGTACCCTATCAAATTGGATTTAGAAAAATCGCAGTTGGAAGTTGGAGTTATAGAATTCAAAATACAATAATTTATACAATTAAAACATAACAAAAGCTATCATTGCCAATCTGGCAATCATTGGAGACCCGTATGGTGATGTTCGTATCAAAATTCGAACAGTTGTACCAAAATTACACTTTGAAGTCAAACTTTCCAATAAGATTTTTTAAAATTTATTCCAATCGGATTTTGATGTATGGGAGTTTTATGTAGAATCATATCCTAAATAACTTTTGTTCTTGCACTTTTTTGATAAGATGCACCGTTTTTGAGATATTCAAAAAAACCGTTTTCGTTCGTATGGGGGGTACCCCCCCTAATGGTCCATTTTTGCCCATTAACGAACTTAGCCTCACATTTTACGAAAAACGGATCTGCGCAAAATTTCAAGTCTCTAGCTCAATCCGTGCGCCCGCAATCCGCGCCACAGACAGACAGACAGACGGACAGACAGACGGACAGACGGACGGACATGCAGAAATTAATTATTTTTATCATTCTAAACACACTGGTGTAATTCATTTTTATGTGTGATGACGGGATCTTGGCGTTACAAACGGTAAGGCAAAGTTAATATACCCTTTGGTTTCACCATACGGGTATAAACATAACAAAAGCTATAATTGCCAATCTGGCAATCATTGGAGACCCGTATGGTGATATTCGTATCAAAATTCGAACAGTTGTACCAAAATTCCACTTTGAAGTCAAACTTTCCAATAAGATTTTTTTAAATTTATTCCAATCGGATTTTGATGTATGGGAGTTTTATGTAGAATCATATCCTAAATAACTTTTGTTTTTGCACTTTTTTGATAAGATGCACTGTTTTTGAGATATTCACAAAAACCGTTTTCGTTCGTATGGGGGGTACCCCCCCCTAATGGTCCATTTTTGCCCATTAACGAACTTAGCCTCGCATTTTACGAAAAACGGATCTGCGCAAAATTTGAAGTCTCTAGCTCAATCCGTGCGCCTGCAATCCGCGCCACAGACAGACAGACAGACAGACAGACGGACAGACAGACAGACGGACAGACAGACAGACGAACAGACGGACAGACGGACGGACATGCAGAAATTAATTATTTTTATCATTCTAAACACACTGGTGTAATTCATTTTTATGTGTGATGACGGGATCTTGACGTTACAAACGGTAAGGCAAAGTTAATATACCCTTTGGTTTCACCATACGGGTATAAAAAGGTATGGCACAAGAAAATTGTATACATTTTTTTGAATTCATTAAAGTAAATAACCCGATTGATACATTATTTAAAAAAAAACCCATGTTAATGGCGAATATAGGGCCTAACTAGTCTCTACGAGGCTTACTATTACCTCCTTGTGTCACACAATGTGTATGTCGATCAAAGTTTAAAGACAACCTATGTTAGAATAGAACAGATTGTGTAAAAAACTACAACTAAAATACGAAAAACTTAAATATGGTGAAATTTTAAGGTGAAACTATGCTTTAATGCAGGCCTCGGTACCATGTATGTAGTGATTTACTACTGCTCGAAAAAATTTATGTTTCTTCATATACTATAACACAAAATGAGAAAACGCATCATTTTCATTTTTTACGCTCTTTCGCTTTTGATGGAGACGTTTAGGAACAGTGAACTACACAATTTATCATTATGCAATTTCAGAATCAATTGTTCCGCCTAAAGGAAATTTCTCTAAAAAAAACTGTCTTTAAGTTGTCAACCTGTCTTACTCTTTCTACTTCATTGCATCGGGCAAAATCGAACTTATGACAGCTGTTGTAATGGCGTTTTAGATTGAATTTTTTATTCGACATGTAACTGCAAACTAGACATTGACGGTTATCATTATTTGTGGTTATTAAATATTTGTTTTCCCAATCCCACGACATAGTATTTGAATTTGAATATGAGCGCTTCATAATGGAAAAGGAAAACTAAAAAAATCAAATTTCTGAAAAAATTTCGTACATCAGTGTTCTTTGGGAAGCAATTATAATTTTGGAGAGCAAATGTATACACCCGTACGCATCAACAGCAGAAATCATACTGAATGACCATGAATCAAATACAACAGATTGCGCAAAGACGAGTTTCATTTTGGTAAACTTCTGCGCATGTCGTCACAAGAGCGTACTGAAATGTCATTGATATGAGATTTGTTCTGTTTTCGCCTGAAAACTGGAATTTATTCTGTTTGCTGCAATATAAATATTATTTATTTTTATAAATAGTAAAAAAATAGTCAAACAACAACAATGCCTGTGAATTTTTACTACACTTTGTGGAAATAAATGAAACATAGCTAAAATTTCTAGGTTAGAATTTTTTTATTTTTCCTTTTTCTTGTAGTTAAATGTTCACAGAGTTCTTTATTCAATTTACGTATACGAAAATACATCCTCGATGTGAAAAAAAGTTTTTTTTACTTTAATATCACAATTATCTAAAGATTCAGACAGTGTTTCAGACATGATGAACCCATGAATAAGCATTGATTGCTTTGTCATGCAAAGGCTCCTCGTTTTGTTGTAATAAATCAGCAACTAATAGTTTTGACTGCTTTTCAGCCATCCTGGTTGTCTGACTTGAAGTTGCAACAGTTTCGGAAATGCTAAATAAAGTTGGAATAGCATTTACCTTCAATTTTCGATTATGTACAAACCCTGTAAAATATAAACATTACTTAGAGTTTTGCTCGTCTTTTCACTGCCTTTCTTTTCGTTGTTGCACACGGCACAAACACCCATTTCAATGTCTTAAATATTAAACACTTAGTTCTTGAGGTTAGTTTTGATATTACAGCACTTTTAATTACTTTTCAAACACTTAAAACTGAGATAAAACCACAAATTCTAAATTTTCCATAGACTTATTAAAGATCTACGCGCAGCTGACGTCACAATCTCTTGAGAGCAAAAATCCAACATGGCGGACCTGCGCAATGCGCAATCTGTTGTATTTGATTCATGCTGAATGACTGTCGTAGGCTCGCTCCATCGATTGTTAGTCAATCGTTTGATTTCGGCTGCCGAAGTGGCCGTCGTCAACCAACACGTATCATTGCGTTGGAGAGTCGAGTAAAAACGTTCATACATTGATTGTAATCTCGTAAAATTTGAATAAAAATGTTATCGTATTGAGGAGCCAGACGAGCCAAGCAGTGCCGAGGCTTGCTTTAATGTATGTATAAGCGTTACAAATCCAACTTAAACTGATTACATTACCTTAAAAGTTTAATTTTTCGCGACGGTTTCACGTATAACACATTATTTACGAAACAAATAGTTTTTCGTTATATAGAATAACAAAATTTTTCGTCTTTCACAATAGAGATGCTAATAATAATAATAATAATAATACAATAATCTATATATTTAAAAGGCAAAGCGATTTTGTATGGATTTCTTTCGACAGAGCTCCTGCAGTTCCTATTGAACCGATTTTGATGATTCTTTTTTTAAATGAAAGCTCTATAGCTGTAGATATGTCCGTTTTACTTTTTTTTCAATCTATATATTTAAAAGGCAAAGCGATTTTGTATGGATTTCTTTCGACAGAGCTCCTGCAGTTCCTATTGAACCGATTTTGATGATTCTTTTTTTAAATGAAAGCTCTATAGCTGTAGATATGTCCGTTTTACTTTTTTTCAATTTTTAATAATACTTTATTAGTGATTTGCCTTTCAAAATTATCAATATGCCGCTAACTAAGTCTTCAATGTTAACACGACATTCCGTACTGTATGATTAGTACAGTGAGCTAGAAGTTGGACTACCATGCGCCAAGCACCGGGTTCAATTCCTATCGGTGACAAAATTATTTTTTTTTTCTTTTCAAATTTTTTTGTTGATTCATTTACTTTTTTATACACTTTCTATTAAGTTTATTTGTCGCGACCTACCTGGCTACCTATGTGTCTTTCTCTGGAATCTTTGGAACCTTATATCTCCGAAACTATGCAACCTAGGAAGATGAAATTTTGTCACCTTGCGTAGTTCCGGTGACAGTTCAATATTTTTACTACTCCATCCTTGTAAGGATAATGGAAGGTCCTGTAAGGATAACGCAAATATCCTTTTTCTCATTTTTTCCGGGAAAAAATGGCATTAGGGGTTTTCGGGGTCGCTGATCACGAATTCGGTGTTAGATTTTCAAAATTCAAAACGGAAGGTCCTGTAAGGATAACGCAAATATCCTTTTTCCCATTTTTCCCGGGAAAAACTGGCATCAGGGGGTTTTCGGGGTCGCTGATCACGAATTCGGTGTTAGATTTTCAAAATTCAAAACGGAAGGTCCTGTAAGGATGACGCACATATCCTTTTCCCATTTTTTCCGGGGAAAAATTGCATTAGGGGGTTTTTGGGGTCGCTGAATCCGATTCTGACATTTAAAATTCTGTAAGGATAACGGAATGTCCTGCAAAGATAACGTGAGTTTCCTTTTGCTCAAATTTCCCGCGAAAGATCTTTTCTGGAGGTTTTTGGTAGGCTAATTCAAGACTAAAAAGTATAAAATAAAAAAACACTTTAAAAAACAAGTTTTATAACCTTATACACTTTCAAAATGCACTAAAAAGTAAAAAACAAGTTCAAAGTTTCACAAAAAATGTTTTTATAAATTGCGTGTTGTTGTGAAAGTATAAAGTGTGTGACGTTGCATTTGCTCTTGAATCTGTAATACAGTAGAGCACGCTTAAATGCACATCGAATTTCGCAGAATTTTATGTGCATTTATCCGTGTTTTGCATTTATACGTAGCACGGAAGCACGGATAAATGCACATTAATGTGCAATTATGCGAGTAAAAGATAAACATGCAACTTTAATATTCCTGTAATAAACATTTAAGTTCAATTAGGCTACACAAAAACAAAGTATCTAATTAAAAATTCATTTTATCACATAAAAATAACAAAAATCATATTTTTTTTGGTGTGATTACATTTTATTTTTGCACATGTGCATTTAAGCGTGTAAAATTTCATATAATTTATACTTTTGCGGATGTGAAAATGGTTGCATTTAAGCAAGTATTCCAATTAAGCGTGTTTCATTTATCCGTGTATATTTATATGAAAAATGCTTAAAAATCCTCCATGCACAAATTTTGCGTGCAATTACACGAGTTTTGCATTTACGCGTGTTGCATTTAAGCGCGTTCTACTGTAGCGGTTTCATACTGTGCAACGCAGCACACTTTATATTTTCACAACAACACGCAATTTATAAAAACATTTTTTGTGAAACTTTGAACTTGTTTTTTACTTTTTAGTGCATTTTGAAAGTGTATAAGGTTATAAAACTTGTTTTTTAAAGTGTTTTTTTTTAATATTTATTTTATTACTTAATTTATCTTTAAGTTTACATTTTTACTCCTGAATAAGTGTTAGACTACAATGCGCCAGATGTGCGGGTACGATTCCGAGTGGTGACAAAATGTTTTTTTAAAATTTTTTTTTGACCTTAAATTATTTATTTTATTTATATTATACTGCTTTAGGCGCGTTGGGCGATTTTTGGATGGGTAAAACCTTATGAGTTCGCGTCACCGACATGCTAATTTAACAGCTTAAGAATGCTTATTTGCTTTCATTTGATTTTTTTATCCAGAAAAAAATCGATTTTTTTGGAAGACAGTACCGAGCAAAATAAAATTAGCGAGAAAATTTCTGAACAGCACGTGACTTTGTTATACAACAAAAAATCGATTTTTTTTTTGGAAAATATCATACGGTAAAATAAAATGAGACAGAAAATTTCTGAATAGCACGTGACTTTGTTATACAACAAAAAATCGATTTTTTTAAAAGCTTTTATTTAGCTCGCTATCTTGTCTGTTTGTCTGTCGGGGTCAAATCTTGCAATCAAATTTTGACCCACTTCCACTCATCCGATTCACTTGAAATTTTGTACACTTATATAAGTCCGATGACAATACAATATTTTCTCTACTTCGTCCTTGTAAGGATAAAGGAAGGTCCTGTGAGGATAACGTGATTATCCTTTTTTCAAAATTTTCTGGAAAAAAATCTATTCTGGGTGTTTTTGGGGTCGCTGAATCCGAATCTGTCATTAAAAAGTATGTAAGGATAACGGAAGGTCCTGTAAGGATAACGTGATTATCCTTTTCTCCAAATTTTCCGGAAAAAATCTATTCTGGGGGTTTTTGGGGTCGCTGAATCCGAATCTGTCATTAAAAAGTCTGTAAGGATAACGGAAGTTAATGTAAGGATAATGTGATTATCCTTTTCTCCAAATTTTCCGGAAAAAAATCTATTCTGGGGGTTTTTGAGGTCGCTGAATCCGAATCTGCCATTAAAAAGTCTGTAAGGATTACGGAAGGTCCTGTAAGGATAACGTGATTATCCTTTTTTCAAAATTTTCTGGAAAAAAATCTATTCTGGGTGTTTTTGGGGTCGCTGAATCCGAATCTGTCATTAAAAAGTATGTAAGGATAACGGAAGGTCCTGTAAGGATAACGTGATTATCCTTTTCTCCAAATTTTCCGGAAAAAATCTATTCTGGGGGTTTTTGGGGTCGCTGAATCCGAATCTGTCATTAAAAAGTCTGTAAGGATAACGGAAGTTAATGTAAGGATAACGTGATTATCCTTTTCTCCAAATTTTCCGGAAAAAAATCTATTCTGGGGGTTTTTGGGGTCGCTGAATCCGAATCTGTCATTAAAAAGTCTGTAAGGATAACGGAAGGTCCTGTAAGGATAACGTGATTATCCCTTTCCTCAATTGTTCCGGGAAAAAATATATTCTGCGGGTTTTGGGGTTCGCTGAATACGATTCTCAAGTTAAAAAGCCTGTAAGGACATCTCAAATGTAAGGATATATATTCGAAGACTAAAAAGAACAAAATAAAAAAAATAAAAAATAAAAATTTTTAAAAAAAGCTTTTATTAAAAAAAATGCACTAAAAAGAAAAAAATAATTTTCTGGACGCTGTGTATCACAAATATAAAAGCTTTTAAAAAGCGAGATAAAGCATAAAACAATAAAATAAACATTTATCTCGCTTTTTAAAAGCTTTTATATTTGTGATACACAGCGTCCAGAAAATTATTTTTTTCTTTTTAGTGCATTTTTTTTAATAAAAGCTTTTTTTAAAAATTTTTATTTTTTATTTTTTTTTTTAAGTGAAAACTTCTTTAGCGCCGTTGTGAGTGATTTCAAACTCGATGAAACGAAAAAGCGACAGTAAAAAGAGATAGGATATTTTAGCCTGCGAGAAAATGAGATAGAATACAGATGGGTGCCGGTCAATTTATCGTAAACAAGAGTGATGGGAAGGGGAAGAGGGAGGGGTACGGGAGGGGAAAGGGGGGAAGGGAGAAGTGGTAGGAGAGAGGAAGTGGAGAGAGGAGGCGATAAATTACTGATGTTTCGTCATACATTGCAATATATACATATCTAAATGGATGTTTTATTGTTTGTCTGTCTGCCTGAGATTACAAAACTCAAAAACTACTGGATCGATTTTTATGCGACTTTTTGCAAAATGATCTGTGTTGCCAGGAGCAGGTTTTTAGCTATGTAGATTTTCAAAATTCGAAACGGAAGGTCCTGTAAGGATAATGAAAATATCCTTTTTCCCATTTTTCCCCGGAAAAATTTGCATTTTAGGGTTTTTGGGGTCGCTGATCATCAATCCGGTATTAGATTTTCAATAAAAATATATGACTTTTGAACTTGGTACCAATAATATAATAAATAAACGCTATAACTATCCCACACCTGATACCGCATTCGTCTCATTCTCTCGCTGTTTAGTTTTCCTAAGGTTTCACTTCTACCGCGTGTGCACTGCACACACATGTTTTTTTTGGAAAATATCATACGGTAAAATAAAATGAGACAGAAAATTTCTGAACAGCACGTGACTTTGTTAACAACAAAAAATCGATTTTTTTTTGGAAAATATACGGTAAAATAAAATGAGACAGAAAATTTCTGAATATTACGTGGCATTCTTATACAGAAAAAATTAAATATCTCTAGCCATTTTTAGTATAAGAAATCATGTGCTGCTCAGGAATTCAAACCTTAATATGCATATTGACTTTTATTTAAAATTTACTGTTTATTAGCATATATTTTCGAAATTTCAGGTTGAAAAATATATAGGTATAAATACACGACAATATAATTATTACCTTACATATATTATTGTTTTCATTTCTGTTGGCAGTCCCCAATGACTGCAGTTTTTTATTACTTAATTTATCTTTAAAATTTATATTCTTACTACTGAATAAGTGTAAACTACATCGCGCCAGGTACGGGTTCAATTCTGAGCGGTGGCAAAATATTTTTTTTAAATTTTTTTTTGTTGAAATTGAGTTTTTTAAACGTAAAATTAAGAATATCTGTTACGCATCGTCTTTTATTGGAAAAAGTGAAAACCATCTTCTCTATATATAAAATCGTTTAACCTGACGCCCAGCCCAAACCCCTGAAGATAGAGACTTGAAACTTTCAGAATATGTCCCAACCATCGCGTAGGCGCTCACTAAGACGAGATTTTTCGAAATTTTAGCGCTAAGGGGGTAAATAAGAGGCTGAAAAGTATCACTCGGGGATTTTTGGGGTCGGTGATCACGCATCCGGTGTTATTTTCAAAATTCAAAACGGAAGGTCCTGTAAGGATAATGCAAATGCAAGAAATAACTTTAAGAAAATAAACGTGTTCCGGGGAAAAATGTCATTAGGGGGTTTTCGGAGTCGCTGATCACGAATCTATATATTTAAAAGGCAAAGCGATTTTGTTTGGATTTCTTTCCGCAGAGCTCCAGCGGCTCCAATTTTGATGATCCTTTTTTTAAATGAAAGCTCTATAGATATGTCCGTTTTATTTTTTTTTCAATTTTTAATATTACTTTATTAGTTATTTGCCTTTCAAAATTATAAATATGCCGCTAACTAAATCTTCAAAGTTAACACGACATTCCATACTGTCTGATCAGCGCAGTGAGTTAGAAGTTGGACTACCATGCGCCAGCACCGGGTTCAATTCTCATCGGTGACAAAATTCTTTTTTTTTCTTTTCAAATTCTTTTTTTTCTTTTCAAATTCTTTTTTGTTGATTCATTTACTTTTTTTAATATTTTATTACTTAATTTATCTTTAAGTTTACATTTTTTACTCCTGAATAAATGTTAGACTACAATGCGCCAGATGTGCGGGTTCGATTCCGAGTGGTGACAAAATGTTTTTTTTTAAATTTTTTTTTGACCTTAAATTATTTATTTTATTTATATTATACTTCTTTAGGCGCGTTGGGCGATTTTTGGATGGGTAAAATCTTATGAGTTCGCGTCACCGACATGCTAATTTAACAGCTTAAGAATGCTTATTTGCTTTCATTTGATTTTTTTATACAGAAAAAATCGATTTTTTTTGGAAAATATCATACAGCAAAATAAAATTAGACAGAAAATTTCTGAACAGCACGTGACTTTCTTATACAGAAAGAATTAAATATCTCTAGCCATTTTTAGTATTAAAAAATCATGTGCTGCTCAGGAATTCAAACCTTAATATGCATATTGACTTTTATTTGAAATTTACTGTTTATTAGCATATATTTTCGAAATTTCAGGTTGAAAAATATATAGGTATAAATACACGACAAAATAATTATTACCTTACATATATTATTGTTTACACTTCTGTTGGCAGTCCACAATGACTGCCTGTTTTTTATTACTTAATTTATCTTTAAAATTTATATTCTTACTACTGAATAAGTGTAAACTACATCGCGCCAGGTACGGGTTCAATTCTGAGCGGTGGAAAATTTTTTTTTTTTTTTTTTGAAATTGAGTTTTTTAAACGTAAAATTAAAAATATCTGTTACGCATCGTCTTTTATTGGAAAAAGTGAAAACCATCTTCTCTATATATAAAATCGTTTAACCTGACGCCCAGCCCAAACTCCTGAGACTTGAAACTTTCAGAATATGTCCCAACCATCGAGTAGGCGGTCACTAAGACGAGATTTTTCGAAATTTTAGCGCTAAGGGGGTGAACAGGGGGTAAATAGGAGGCTAAAAAGTATCACTCGGGGATTTTTGGGGTAGCTGATCACGCATCCGGTGTTAGATTTTCAAAATTCAAAACGGAAGGTCCTGTAAGGATAATGCAAATGCAAGAAATAACTTTAAGAAAATAAACGTGTTCCGGGGAAAAATGTCATTAGGGGGTTTTCGGGGTCGCTGATCACGAATCTATATATTTAAAAGGCAAAGCGATTTTGTATGTATTTCTTTCGACACAGCTCCAGCCTAAAATCGATTTTGATTATTCTTTTTTTAAATGAAAGCTCTATCTGTAGATGTGTCCACTTTACTTTTTTCCCATCTATATAATAAAAACTGTAAGGGGGACAATTTTTGTAATTTTGGATTTTCTCAAAAATATTGACATACATTGATGTATTTGGTCTTATAATACTGATGCCAAAAATGACATTTTTATACCCGTATGGTGAAACCAAAGGGTATATTAACTTTGCCTTACCGTTTGTAACGCCAAGACCCCGTCATCACACATAAAAATGTATTACACCAGTGTGTTTAGAATGATAAACAAAATTGATTTTTGCATGTCCGTCTGTGGCGCGGATTGCGAGCGCACGGATTGAGCTAGAGACTTGAATTTTGCGCAGAGCCGTTTTTCGTAAAATGCAAGGTTAAGTTCGTTAATGGGCAAAAATGGACTATTAGGGGGGTACCCCCCATACGGACGAAAACGATGTGTGCGAATATCTCAAAAACGGTGCATCTTATCAAAAAAGTCCAAGAACAAAAGTTATTTAGGATATAATTCTACATAAAACTCACATACATCATAATCCGATTGGAATAAATTTTAAAAAATCTTATTGAAAAGTTTGACTTCAAACTGGAATTTTGATACAACTGTTCGAATTTTTATAGGAATATCACTATACGAGTTTCTAATAATTGCCAGACTGGCAATTATAGGTTTTGTTATGCTTAAAATTTATGTTTGTCCGTCTGTCGGTCGGTATTTCTGTCTGTTTGACTGAATGTTTGTTCCGGCATCACGCAAAAGCGGCGCGGCCGATTTTGATCAAACTTTGCACACAGGTACAGTTATTGACATAATAAAGGATATGATTATTTTTGATGTCAATCCCCGTTTCTTCTGATATCTCTTACTCAAGGGTGTCGGATCCAGTTTAATAGCAACCCCTTTCCCTCTCTTGAAACCTCTTTATGCGCTTAAGGGTTTCGGATCCGGTTTTCACCATGAGAGGTCAGCCCGCAGGAAAAATTTTTGCTCTCTAATATGTACCCCTGTTTTTTATGTATAGCTAACGATGGTATCTTTTTTCGGACAAAAAACAGTATATTTCACCTAAAAATTTACAAAAGCAGTAAATCGATTTTTCGCAGTATAAATTTTATTCAATGAAAATTTGTGTCTTTGCTCTTAATTTCGACATTTTTATTTTTTTATATTAACAATGGAAAGCAAAATCAAAGTAACGCGTTCTGAAGAAGGATGAATAATGACAAGACAGTAATCGATGGGGAAAGGAAGAAGCGAATCTATATGACATGTTGCCATCAATACTTCGCTGTTCGTCGTTTGAATGTATTTACACTTGCCATGTGCTGCCACTGTTTTGTGTTGCCATTGACGTTTTGCATTGCTATTAATAAATTTGGATTTCGAAACGTTAAAGAATTAAAGTTTTCTGACTATTTAAATACAGTATTTTGGGGAAAAAAGCAGTAATGCAGTATAGGAGTCTGAAAAACAATATAATACTGCGATAAACAGTATAGATACCATCGTTATGTATAGCCCTCACCTGCTATCTTCTGCAATTCTAAAGGGATTTGGTGCTTCAATGTATGACATGAATTAAAAAGAATATCATTTCCCACAATATTGTCTTTCCCCGTGTGGATAACCACCTTTTACCGTTATTGAATATATTGTAAGTAAACAGTACGATTTTGCAATACACCGTTGGGTCACAAAGAAAAATGTCTCTAAAAAAATTTCTCTTTTTTGGGTTAACTATATGCATGTGACTCGAGGCCGAAGGCCGAGTAAAGAGGAATGCGAGAGCTGAAATATATTTAAATAATTTTACGTAACATCTCCATACATCAAATTCCAACAATTCAAGCGTGAGGGGCGAGGCCGAAGGCCGACCTGCGGAAGGGGGATGAACCGCGAAGCGGTTCGGGCGCAGCCCCTAGTCTATATATTTAAAAGGCAAAGCGATTTTGTATGGATTTCTTTCGACAGAGCTCCTGCAGTTCCTTTTGATGATTCTTTTTTTAAAATGAAAGCTCTATAGCTGTAGATATGTCCGTTTTACTTTTTTTCAATTTTTAATAATACTTTATTAGTAATTTGCCTTTCAAAATTATAAATATGCCGCTAACTAAGTCTTCAATGTTAAAACGACATACCGTACTGCCTGATCAGCGCAGTGAGTTAGAAGTTGTACTACCATGCGCCAAGCCCGGGTTCAATTCTTATCGGTGACAAAATTCTTTTTTCTTTCTTTTCAATTTTTTTTGTTGATTTATTTACTTTTTTTAATATTTTATTACTTAATTTATCTTTAAGTTTACATTTTTACTCCTGAATAAGGGTTAGACTAAAATGCGCCAGATGTGCGGGTTCGATTCCGAGTGGTGACAAAATGTTTTTTTTTAAATTTTTTTTGACCTTAAATTACTTATTTTATTGATATTATACTTCTTCAGGCGCGTTGGGCGATTTTTGGATGGGTAAAATCTCATGAGTTCGCGTCACCGGCATGCTAATTTAACAGCTTAAGAATGCTGATTCACTTTCATTTGATTTTTTTATACAGAAAAAATTGATTTTTTTTGGAAGACAGTACCGAGCAAAATAAAATTAGCGAGGAAATTTCTGAATAGTTCGTGACTTTGTTATACAACAAAAAATCGATTTTTTTTTGGAAAATATCATACGGTAAAATAAAATGATACAGAAAATTTCTGAACAGCGCGTGACTTTAAATATCTAGCCATTTTTTGTATAAGAATATCATGTGCTGCTCAGGAATTCAAAAAATTAAATATCTAGCCATTTTTTGTATAAGAATATCATGTGCTGCTCAGGAATTCAAACCTTAATATACATAATTGACTTTTATTTAAAATTTACTGTTTATTAGCATATATTTTCGAAATTTCAGGTTGAAAAATATATAGGTATAAATACACGACAAAATAATTATTACCGTACGTACATATATTATTGTTTTCACTTCTGTTGGCAGTCCCCAATGACTGCCTGTTTTTTTATTACTTAATTTATCTTTAAAATTTATATTCTTACTACTGAATAAGTGTAAACTACATCGCGCCAGGTACGGGTTCAATTCTGAGCGGTGGCAAAATATTTTTTTTTAATTTTTTTTTGTTGAAATTGAGTTTTTTAAACGTAAAATTAAGAATATCTGTTACGCATCGTCTTTTATTCGAAAAAGTGAAAACCATCTTCTCTATATATAAAATCGTTTAACCTGACGCTAGCCCAAACCCCTGAAGATAGAGATTTGAAACTTTCAGAATATGTTCCAACCTTCGCGTAGGCGCTCACTAAGACGAGATTTTTCGAAATTTTATAGCTAAGGGGGTGAACGGGAGGTAAAGGGTGTTTGGGTGTTTTTAAACCGTGATTTTCGCCATGAATCCTGCTCAATAGGAGGCTGAAAAGTATCACTCGGGGGTTTTCGAGGTCTCTGATCACGAATCTATATCTGTTATGTATGGGTGGTAAACTTTCCGACAGATAAGGAGGATTGTTGTGACTAAAAATCCCGGATATTCTGTCCCCTAAATATTGCCACAGGCACGCTTGCTGATGTACCTGGCTTGAGCTCGCGGTTTGGGGGGGATCTTGTGGCAAATCTTCGGGCTGAACATAACAATTTAAATTTCGTGCCAGTTCTTAATTACTCCGTCATTTACGATTCTGTTTCGTTCCCGATCCTCAAACTATTCAAATACCTTGAGCATATCCTCGAACCATTCTAAAATAAAGCCGGAATCTAATAGAAAAAAAAAATGTTCGAATCAACAAAATCCATGAAAGCATGGCTTGGCGGAATGATTACCGTGTAATTTTTCAGATATCGGAAGATCAATCATAAAATGCCATGATTATTTCTCCCTCCATCTTCATCAAGCCAATACATGGCCAACAGACAAACACCCTACGCTTTCTCCCCCCTATATTCTCCCCTTTCAGCAAAACATTCTTTATGGACACTCAGCGAAGAACGACCATAACATCATACACTTCGGAAATTAGTGAAAACCCAAAAATACACTGTACAAAAATATATTTAATGTTTGACACTATAAAAAGATACTACCATTACAAAATTAATCCTTAACGAACTTAACGCCTAATAATTTGCAATTTATGATATTAAAAGTGGAAAATCGATTATTTTAACTAGTGTAACCTTAGGATAAACTCAAAAAAAATAAGCTAATAAAATTAATTTAAACAAAAAAAAAAATTAAGAAATTTGTTTGCAACCTTAAATAATTCTCGCAAAATTTTTCCTTTCAATTTCTGAGTTCAATAAATAAAAAAATTTAAATGTACTTACAATAATTCGTAGTTAGTTCTTACTCTTTTTTCTGTATGTATTTTATTTTAGCGAATCCTCATATCCATATTTTCCAAGGGATTGTGCAAAATTCCGTGGTTTCTTTATATTTACACGTCGAATTGGTTAAGCTAAAATCTCACCCAGAAATATGAATTAAAAGAAAATCGTGCAAGAGTGGTTGCATAAAAAAATAGAATATAATCAAAATTAATGAAAAATAAAAAAAACAGTAACACGACACACTAATACTTAGACTTGAGTTATCCTTTACAAAAATAAACCTAAATTATTAAACTTCTTAACGTCCTTCATGAAATGAGGTTAAGTGAAATCTGCAAACGTTTGCCTTAACACGTGGAAAGTTCTCGAAGAATCCTCTGCAATTTCCTCTACGTTTCGTCGTCCAATTGACCAATTGTGACAAAATTACTGCAAATCGGCTTTTCTCGCCTCTGTTCTTAGATAAGGTGGAATCTCCCGATGATTTTTATTGCCGGCCGGACTTGCAATTGTCGCTCGCCAAGAGAACCGTTTTATTCAAACAATAAGTGTATATCTTATCTCCAACGAAAAACGATGGTCGGTATCCCGCGTGCTAACAATTTCTGGAACAATCCATAGTTTTTCCGGGAAGCCCCAATTCCCGTGTCTAAATATTCCGTTTTTTTATTCCAATTCCCAATTCCCGTGTCTAAATATATGTGTTTGAATTTTTCGACAGTTACCGCCCTAAGAAATGCAAAATTCATAAGCAACGAGGTTGAAAAATCTTTAAAACACTTTACCTTAATTAAGGAAAACACGATGTTTAAGTTTTTTTCGGATAAACAGACCACATGTATCGGACCCTGGATTTTCGAACACCCTTCACTATGAAAATTAAAAATTTTGGTTCTGTAATCTAAACCCCTAACAAATCGAAAATGTTTACCTTTTGGAATTTCCTAAATGATGATTCCAAAATCATCAAGATTTCGGCCAAACTCGATCAATTAATTACACTTAACACTTATTCTACAAGTACATGGAACTAAAACTAAGTAGCGCTGATGTTAGCTTATCGGTAGATTATAACAAAATGATTGGCAGCGAACGGTTTCCTTACAAAGGATTTTATAATTTGCGTAGTTGCACATTTTCATTTGTGTGCATCACAACTAAAATAACTATACCCCAAAAATTACCCTTGAAAGTTTGGTTTTTTCTCGAAATTCAAGTGAATTAAAATAAATACAAAATTGAAATTAAAGTGTAAAAAATGTAAGTTAAGTTTTTTTCGATCCATTACAGGACAAGCACGGTTTGCTATGGTTACTATGGCATACCGGGTTTGAAAAAGGATCGTAACCCAAAATGTTTTATATAACGTGGGGTTCACCCACACCTGAGAGTCTCATGCCGGGCAAATTCGTGAAAAATGTTTGATACTTCGGTTTAAATTTTCTTATCAATGAAGTGTATTCCCTTTTTACGTTTTCAAGTCCTTCACGTGATAAACTCCTAGATTTTTTCCGGACATGTCCTCGATTTCATCCCCCGCCGCCCTTGGGGGTGGTAGTCGGAGCACCGGGACCTACATTATATAAAAATCATCCAAAACGGCTTTTTATAAGTTCCTAAATCCAAAGAAATACCTTGTATGACTTCTGAATGTCAAATTAACGCATTTCAGAGGGTGAGGGTTAGGGGGGTCACTGACCCCAAAAATACAAAAGTGGCTCAAAATGCATTTTGCGAGCTCCGGAGTCCAAAAAAATACATTTTAAAGAATTTTTTTGTTTTCAGTGCCGTAGGCGTATTTTGTATTGGGTGGGGGCAAACAAAAACTTTTTGGAAAGAACTCTTTGAGAGACACCTTTTGGCGTTTACAGTTTTAAAATCGGTCAAAAAACAAACAAATCATAGCCGTTTGTAGTTTTTGCGAACAAACTTTGGGGGGCTCCCGACTCCCCCCTATGGCCGAGCGACTAATTTTTTTTTTATTTTTTAAACCCATTTGACCCCATAAAGCTAGGAAAAAAATATGAAGATCCTAGTCAACCGCGCCCCTAAAGTAAAATTTTGCCGTTCTTATTGCTTGATGGTGAGAACTCCTTAAGGACGAAACAATATTTGCTAAATTTTTATCCCAATGTCGATGGTTGTCCTGGATATATGCTCTAATTGCTTGTAATAACGAGCGATTGACTCTCTCCGAGGCATTCGCCTGCGGAGAATAAACAGCTGTACGGATATGCTTAATACCATAAGATTGTAGGAAAGTCTGAAAATCTTGCGCAATGAATTGTCGTCCATTATCAGAAAATATTTCTGCTGGAACTCCGAATACGCTAAAAACGTCGTTTTTCAAAAACTTGATAATGGCTTTCGATGTAGTTTTTGGCAAAGATTTTACAAGAGGAAATTTGGAAAACTGATCTAAAACTAAGAACAATGTGGTATTTCCTTCCGCTGACCTTGGATAGGGCCCGAGAAAATCTATATAGATGCGTTCGAAAGGACGATCAGGTAAATTTATTGTTCCCATAGGTCCTTTCATCACATAATTAACGGCTTTTGATTCTTTACAAGTCCGTCCCACTGGCAGTGCCCTCAAGTTCTTGGTCATTAGTCCTTCCTTGGTCAGTACCTTGTATTTCCTGTTGTTGTTCATTTATTGTTGCCGTACCTCTATCTGTTCCAGGTGGCGTCCTTAACAAACTTCTTCCCCCTAAGATCTGGTCCTCATTCGTGCTTTTCTCTGGTTGATCCATAATGGAATGTGACCTTAACTGTCTATCCGATGGAAAAACTGACTTTTTGCCTCGCCCTCTGCCAGCCATATACTGGTTCCAAACTACCTGAACTGAATACTTTACTTCTTATATTGTAACTATTACACCCTACTACCGTGACCTTAAGCCTTGAAATAACAAAACTTACCACTTAACTACCAATATTTAACAAAAATCTACCAAATATCTAATATAACCTAGCAACCAAATATAAATAAAAATAATAAATCCTCGTAATAAGTTCTACTGCTACTTGAAAAATTCAAATCTGTTTTTTTTAATCTACTGTACCTCATGAATTGGGGGAAAAAAAACCTAAGATCCTCGTCAGACTGGCCAAGCTATCTTAGCTTTTGTCTTATCGGTTTGATATTTATTTAAACAAAAATCCAATCATTTGAAAACAATTCTGGTCTTTACTTTGTGTTTGCGTCTTTGAACAATACCCCCGAAAACTTCTTTTGGGCAGATCCAAAAAATCAACACATTGGCTAAGGTGGTATTAGCAATTTTCTCCGAATCAATACAATATAAATCGCATTCGCATTTTATAGATACTGATATCGGCAAGTAAGACTAATTTATTCAAAAACTTCCAAACAACTAAATCAGATTTACCAAAACTGTAACTACTCTACTTTGACTGTAAACTAAACTGAGCCACTAGATTGGAAGCATAACCTATTCTGTTTCCCATTTTAACTAGCTTCAAGATCGCAACAATGCTTGGAAGAAAATGGCCTCCAAGGAGATTACGATCTGCACAAGTCCGATTTTTCTCGTCCGAATTATGGAGAATTTCTTATCGTAAATTCCAATATTTAGTTTACTATCCATGACGCAACTGTTCTTCGGTGACTCCAAAGACAGGACGCCTGAATCCAAACAAAATACTCCGGTTTCAATAGTAACTTAGGAAGAATATGATCTCGAAAGCAACCAAACCCTTAACAAAAGAGAGGGACAACAAGATCTATCTTCCCTGTCATCTATTTAATAAGAAACAAGTTATTACTTCCGACCTACTACCTAAAAAAAAACGCTAATGTTCAATGTTGTATTTTAATACACAATATATTTTAGTTTAAGTAGTATAGTATAATTAACATTCTAAGCTATATATATAAATTGACATATTATATTAATATTTATTAATGCCCGAAGCGTGGTACATCAGCGAGATGTCCGCCAGAAGCGTTCCTCTCAAGATCGACACAGAGAATGTTGCCAGATATACAACACACCTCCCCTCCTAGTTTTGATCACGGATCTATCTGAAAGCGTACTGCCAGTTTCTTAGGACGAGTTGATCTTCTCGGTAGTAGCATTCCTGAAGATGGACCCGGTTCATCATTATCGACTGTTGTATCGGAATGGCGATGTTCTTCTTGCGATGTAACTTCAGTGCGGTTCTGCAACGTATCAGATACTGAACTGAATGTACTTTGCGAATGATCTGATTTTGGTGATGCACTAGCCAATGATTGTGCAGACGAGCGTTCCAAAGAACTATCAATTATTAACGGTGTTTCCCCGTATTCCGTAGACCTCTGACAAGATCTTAACTGATTTTGATGTCTTCTCCATGTAGCTCCCGGAATATTCACGAAATACATCATTTTACCAATTTTCCCAGTGATACGACCTTTTATCCATTTCGTCCCTCGCGAGAAGTTTCTTGCAAAAACTTCTTGATTAATTTTGAATCCACTAGTGCTTTTAGCTATCGCATTACGGTCCTTGGTTTTGTTATTAGGCAATAGTAAAGACAGATGAACTTTAGGTTGTCTACCATGAAGTAATTCTGCAGGTGATTTCCCTGAATTTGGGTTTGGCGTTGCCCGAAAAGTACTCAAATAATTAAGTAGAGCGGTAACTTTATCTGTTCCCTCCTCAACTGCCTTTTTTAACGATTGTTTGAAGGTTCTCACTCCTCTTTCGGCTTCACCGTTTGATGCCGGATGAAAAGGTGCACTAGTTAGATGTTCTATTCCATGTTGCTTGCAAAATTCGGCGAATTCTGTTGCGGCAAATTGCCTACCATTGTCAGAAACAATAGTGTCTGGTAAACCTTCTATTGCGAAGATTGAATTCAAAGCTTGTATTGTAGCTTGTGACGTTGTTGAATGCATTCTGGTTACGTACGGGTACTTAGAAAAGGCGTCTATACATATCAGCCACATGTGATCGAGAAAAGGTCCCGCGTAATCAAGATGTATGCGTTGCCAGGGCTTCTGCGGAGTTTCCCAGCTTGAAAATTCCTTTCGAGGACTGCTTGCTGATGTTTGACAAATTTGACATGATTTGACTTCCTTCTCAATAGATTTGTCAACCCCAGGCCACCAACAGTATCTACGTGCTAACTGTTTCATGCGTGTCATTCCCCAATGACCACTGTGAAGCATCTTCAAAACAGCTGATCGTGCCGCGGTAGGTACTACCACTCTTGTATATTCACTCGTGAGCAAAATAACATCATTCTGTAGGGTAAGAGCAAAACGCCGATTATAATAAGGGAAAAGTTCATTTTTACCTTTGCGAATATCCTTTTTCCACCCCGAGGCTATGTAGTTATATACCATTTTTAATGTTTCGTCTTTACGTGTAAGACGAGCTATTTCATCTGCATCAATCGAAAAGGATAATAACTCCTCTTCAAAATTTAACTGTAGACATGAAACTTCTGTGGAATCGAACAATGGATCTGGACCCATTGGCAATCGTGACAAGGCGTCAGCATTACAATGTTGGGACGTTGGTTTATACCGAATATCGTAGCGATATCCCATTAGGAATATAGCCCAACGTTGCAAACGTTGTGCTGTTAACACTGGAAATTTTTTTGGGTTGAAAATTGAAACCAGTGGCTGGTGGTCTGTATAAAGAGTAAAATGTCGGCCATACAGATACAGATGAAACTTTTTTATACCATATATTATTGACAAAGCTTCTTTCTCTATTTGACTATAGCGGCGTTGATGAATATCCAGAGTCTTTGATGCATGAGCAATTGGACGCTCCGAACCATCAGGAAAAACGTGCGAAATGACGGCTCCAATTCCATATGACGAAGCGTCACACGCCAAAACTATTGGTAAATCCTCATGAAAATGGGTAAGCGTTGTTTTATGAGATATTTGCTCCTTAAGATCGCGAAACGCTTGCTGTTGATCTTTACCCCAGCTGAAAGGAGTGTTTTTTCTTCTTAGGACGTTTAGTGGTGCTGCCAGTTGTGAAAAATTATTGATAAACTTGTGGTAATAGTTAATTTTACCAATGAAAGCTTGCAGTTCCAAAAGATTAGTTGGCCTAGGAAGCTTTTGAATAGCCTCTACACGCGATTCTGCTGGACGAATTCCCTCGCTTGAAATAACATGGCCTAAATATTCGATTTTATTTTGAAGGAATGAACATTTAGCCTTGTTGCACTTTAAACCATTTGCTTGAAGACGACTTAAGACTTGTTCTAGCGCTTTATTGTGATCATCTTCAGTTTCTCCAGCTACCACAATGTCATCGAAGTAATTAACGCAATTTTGTATACCAGTAACTATTTGTTCCAATAAGTTTTGATAAATAGCAGGTGCACTGGCAACCCCAAAAGGAAGACGTTGAAACTGAAACAATCCAAGAGGTGTATTTACTACCATTACCTCTTTCGACGACTCGTCGAGCTCAATTTGAAGATAAGCGTCCGAAAGGTCCACTTTTGAATAATATTTTCCTCCTCGTAGCTTCTGCAACAGTTCTTCAACGCGCGGAATAGGATGTTGTTCTACATCAATTTGGGAATTTAGTGCTTTGAAATCACCACAAATTCTCATGCGACCATTGGGTGTTTTCGAATTCTACATTGACATTTATCACACCTAATACAGGGACTGTAGACTGACTATAATTCTTTAACACACAATTAGATTTATTTAAACGCGGCGAATTCAAAAGTTTATAACTAGATTTAGCGATCATTGAACACGAAGCTCCAGTGTCGATCTGAAAATCGATTGGTACTTTATTTATCTTAACTGTCAACATTAATTTTTGTCCTTCACGACGCGTATAGCCGATTTGCGAGCGCTTAGAATTTTGCATTTCTGTTAAATTCGCTTCTAAAACTAACACTTCTTCAAGGCTTTGAATATTTTCACGGCGAGTGTTTGCGTTTTGAGGAGAATTCCTCATTGGCTTTACATTCGGTTGTGAATGTTTACGTTTGCTTGTTTGCCGATTACCCGTCATACACACCGACGCGATATGACCAACTCGCTTACACTTATGACACTCTGCGTCTCTAAAACGACATTGTTCACGAGAATGATGCACTCCACAACCAGAACATGAAGGGAAATTTTTTGTTTGGTGTGAGCTTGACACAAATTTGCGATTTTTACTGCGAGGATTTTTATTATGCGAATGCTCCTTAAGCTGCCAAACCTCGGGAGAAGCACTATTCTCTACCGAATTTTTAATAACATTCAACGATTTCTGAGTTGCTTCATACGTTTCTGCAATATTTAAAACTTCGGTTAGATTTGGGTTTATCTTCTGCAATGCAGCGTTCCGTACCGGATCATGTGGCGTATTCAAAACTATTGTATCTCGAATTAGCTCGTCGACGAATTCTTGCTTACAATTTTCGTTAGAACAAACAAATTTACAATTTCGCGCAACACCTCGAAGATCTGCTACCCATTCACCATACGTTTGACCATTTTTCATTTTAGTTTTGAAAAATTCGTATCTCGAAACCATCACATGAATTTTGTCCTTGAAATGTTCCGTAAGTTTTTCAGTAAGTTCATCGAATGATTTATTCTGTAAATCGCTGTTGCCATACAATTTCTGCAGAAGAGCAAACAAGTGAGTCCCACACCATGACAGGAAAAACGGACTTTTGTTGCTATCCTTAACACAATAGGCTTTGAAATGCTGCTTCAATTGTTCTAAATACAGAGGCCAGTTATCTTTGTCTCTAACGAACTCATGGAATGGCGGAGTATGATTACTGTTCGAATTAGAAAAATTAGATGAAGAATTACTTAAGTTCACCTGTTCTTCCATCAATTTCCTCTGATTTTCTAGCATTGTTGACATAAACGCTTGCTGTTGCGCTAATAGTTTTGAGAGTGCAGCCTCCATTGCTTCCATAACGATGAGCACTTTTTTTTTTACTTTTCACTTTTCACCTCGTCGCCAATTATGTTGTATTTTAATACACAATATATTTTAGTTTAAGTAGTATAGTATAATTAACATTCTAAGCTATATATATAAATTGACATATTATATTAATATTTATTAATGCCCGAAGCGTGGTACATCAGCGAGATGTCCGCCAGAAGCGTTCCTCTCAAGATCGACACAGAGAATGTTGCCAGATATACAACATTCAACTAACAAATTCTGAAAATAATGCTCATAGTTGGGCGCCATATCTGTTATGTATGGGTGGTAAACTTTCCGACAGATAAGGAGGATTGTTGTGACTAAAAATCCCGGATATTCTGTCCCCTAAATATTGCCACAGGCACGCTTGCTGATGTACCTGGCTTGAGCTCGCGGTTTGGGGGGGATCTTGTGGCAAATCTTCGGGCTGAACATAACAATTTAAATTTCGTGCCAGTTCTTAATTACTCCGTCATTTACGATTCTGTTTCGTTCCCGATCCTCAAACTATTCAAATACCTTGAGCATATCCTCGAACCATTGTAAAATAAAGCCGGAATCTAATAGAAAAAAAAATGTTCGAATCAACAAAATCCATGAAAGCATGGCTTGGCGGAATGATTACCGTGTAATTTTTCAGATATCGGAGATCAATCATAAAATGCCATGATTATTTCTCCCTCCATCTTCATCAAGCCAATACATGGCCAACAGACAAACACCCTACGCTTTCTCCCCCCTATATTCTCCCCTTTCAGCAAAACATTCTTTATGGACACTCAGCGAAGAACGACCATAACATCATACACTTCGGAAATTAGTGAAAACCCAAAAATACACTGTACAAAAATATATTTAATGTTTGACACTATAAAAAGATACTACCATTACAAAATTAATCCTTAACGAACTTAACGCCTAATAATTTGCAATTTATGATATTAAAAGTGGAAAATCGATTATTTTAACTAGTGTAACCTTAGGATAAACTCAAAAAAAATAAGCTAATAAAATTAATTTAAACAAAAAAAAAAATTAAGAAATTTGTTTGCAACCTTAAATAATTCTCGCAAAATTTTTCCTTTCAATTTCTGAGTTCAATAAATAAAAAAATTTAAATGTACTTACAATAATTCGTAGTTAGTTCTTACTCTTTTTTCTGTATGTATTTTATTTTAGCGAATCCTCATATCAATATTTTCCAAGGGATTGTGCAAAATTCCGTGGTTTCTTTATATTTACACGTCGAATTGGTTAAGCTAAAATCTCACCCAGAAATATGAATTAAAAGAAAATCGTGCAAGAGTGGTTGCATAAAAAATAGAATATAATCAAAATTAATGAAAAATAAAAAAAACAGTAACACGACACACTAATACTTAGACTTGAGTTATCCTTTACAAAAATAAACCTAAATTATTAAACTTCTTAACGTCCTTCATGAAATGAGGTTAAGTGAAATCTGCAAACGTTTGCCTTAACACGTGGAAAGTTCTCGAAGAATCCTCTGCAATTTCCTCTACGTTTCGTCGTCCAATTGACCAATTGTGACAAAATTACTGCAAATCGGCTTTTCTCGCCTCTGTTCTTAGATAAGGTGGAATCTCCCGATGATTTTTATTGCCGGCCGGACTTGCAATTGTCGCTCGCCAAGAGAACCGTTTTATTCAAACAATAAGTGTATATCTTATCTCCAACGAAAAACGATGGTCGGTATCCCGCGTGCTAACAATTTCTGGAACAATCCATAGTTTTTCCGGGAAGCCCCAATTCCCGTGTCTAAATATTCCGTTTTTTTAAAACAATGCGATACACCTTGTTTCGCTAAACCGCTTGCCCACGGATACCGACAGACAACGTGTAAGAAAATTCAAACAATGTGTTTGAATTTTTCGACAGTTACCGCCCTAAGAAACGCAAAATTCATAAGCAAAGAGGTTGAAAAATCTTTAAAACACTTTACCTTAATTAAGGAAAACACGATGTTTAAGTTTTTTTCGGATAAACAGACCACATGTATCGGACCCTGGATTTTCGAACACCCTTCACTATGAAAATTAAAAATTTTGGTTCTGTAATCTAAACCCCTAACAAATCGAAAATTTTTACCTTTTGGAATTTCCTAAATGATGATTCCAAAATCATCAAGATTTCGGCCAAACTCGATCAATTAATTACACTGAACACTTATTCTACAAGTACATGGAACTAAAACTAAGTAGCGCTGATGTTAGCTTATCGGTAGATTATAACAAAATGATTGGCAGCGAACGGTTTCCTTACAAAGGATTTTATAATTTGCGTAGTTGCACATTTTCATTTGTGTGCATCACAACTAAAATAACTATACCCCAAAAATTACCCTTGAAAGTTTGGTTTTTTCTCGAAATTCAAGTGAATTAAAATAAATACAAAATTGAAATTAAAGTGTAAAAAATGTAAGTTAAGTTTTTTTCGATCCATTACATATATTTAAAAGGCAAAGCGATTTTGTTTGGATTTCTTTCCGCAGAGCTCCAGCGGCTCCGATTTTGATTATCCTTTTTTTAAATGAAAGCTCTATAGCTGTAGATATGTTGCCATCAATACTTCGCTGTTCGTCGTTTGAATGTATTTACACTTGCCATGTGATGCCACTGTTTTGTGTTGCCACTGACGTTTTGCATTGCTATTAATAAATTTGAATTTCGAAACGTTAAAGAATTAAAGTTTTCTGAGTATTTAAATACAGTATTTTGGGGAAAAAAGCAATTATGCAGTATTGGAGTCTGAAAAACAATATAATGCTGCGAAAAACAGTATAGATACCATCGTTATGTATAGCCCTCACCTGCTATCTTCTGCAATTCTAAAGGGATTTGGTGCTTCAATGTATGACACGGTCTTTCTCCGTGTGGATAACCACCTTTTACCGTTATTGAATATATTGTAAGTAAACAGAACGATTTTGTAATACACCGTTGGGTCACAAAGAAAAATGTCTCTAAAAAAATTTCCCTTTTTTGGGTAACTATATGCATTTGACTCGAGGCCGAAGGCCGAGTAAAGAGGAAGGCGAGAGCTGAAATATATTTAAATAATTTTACGTAACATCTCCATACATCAAATTCCAACAATTCAAGCGCGAGGGGCGAGGCCGTAGGCCGACGGGGGCAGGGAGGCCGAAGCGGTTCGAGGCGCAGCCCCTAGTATAATAATAATACGTAATAATAATTCGAAACTGCTGTTCGCTGTACTGGACGTTCGTTATATAGGTATACAATATAGTGGACGCCCGGAAGGGAAATTTTTTCTTCGCGGGTAAAAATATCTGTAACGATTCTCGAAATATTTGAAAAAATAGTTTTTTACATATGTTTTCCGAAACTTGAAATAGTGCATAGGAAAGTCATTTTATCTTGTTCACATAAGATATTTCAGTTTTCAGTAAATTTAATCAAACGAAAAACTTAAATATTGACCCATTTTAAAATAAAACTAGCTTGGCATGGGCTTGGCCAAACAGTCGGCTTTTAGTACGAAACTAGCGTCTACGAGCCCTACCCTAGAGTTATCCCGTTACAAACTATTTTTTGGGAGAAAAACACTAAGTGCTGGCGAAATCTTTTGCGGTCTTCTAGCACTTACTACTTTTTCTCCAAACAACAGTTTGTGACATGATAACTTTAGAGCAGGCCTCGTAGAGGCTAGTTTCGCATTAAAAGCGCCACTATTTGGTCAATCTGGGGCCAAGCTAAGGCCAAGCTACTGCGACAAATCGAAAATAACTTCCTTTTTGGTGTGTATTCTACAGCATTAAAACGAAATTCAAAACATAAAAAATTTGATTGTGACAACAATTTGTTTCCTACAAATTGACGTAAATCATACAATCAAGGTGATAATTTAATTTAGAGAAACTATGCAATTTATTCGAGATGCATCTTGAAGTTTTACGCTCAAGATAATATAAAATTCATTCGAATTTGCATTTGAGTTAGGTATATTTAACCAATTTCCATGCATTGAACAACTAAACAAGTTAAACATTTTTTATCTTTACTTTAGAATTAAAATCAAGGAATAGGAACGGGATAACAATTTCGAAAATTTGTAAATAAAATAATAAACATTCAATGCGAATGATTTCTCTTTCATTAGAAAGCACGTAATTATCTTGGAAAAAACTAATTGGGAATGGAAAGGATACACATTTTCCAGGTTCCTTTGGTTTCTTTCACTTAGAAATCTTTAGGACAACCCGTTGGGCGCCATTCTATTATGGGCCACTTTCCCTACCCCTTTGTAAGGCAAAGGGACAGGAGACAGAAAGCCTGTGGTAGAAGCTTGGCGGCACGTCTTAGCTGGCTAGGCTCAGGTGACATAGGGGTGAGTTCTTGCCAGGATCCACCACAAAATAGAAGACCGACGTGCCTTCTTCGCGCATGTCATTTCTTCACTCTTCGTCAGGTCATTGAATTAAGGGGCGAGACAGGTCCTAATTTAGGCACTCATGAGGGGAAACGAAAAACACAAACACTCAAAAAAGAAAGGAAAAACAACTCCATTTGAGGTGAAAATTATGCCACTTATATTTTTTTGATGTCTAAACGAATCACAATTTATTGTAAAAAAAATAGTAACAATAGATATAACAATAGATCTTGATTGCATCTGATTCGCCCTCATGCAATCAAGATCTATTGTTATATCTATTGTTACTTTTTTTCTATTCGAAATTTGGATTACAAAATAAATTAATATTAGACAATAAAAAAAACAATATAAAGACATTCAAATCGAATTTAGCAAATTTTCAGAAATAATTTTTGATTCAGGGAACATTTTTGTAGCGCAAATGAAACGAAACATCACCGACACTTTGTAAATAATTTCATTTAGCAAGAAAAATTTAAAATAACTCACCATTTTCTTTGTTTGATAACTTTTTTTGTACATACTTTTGAAAATTCCAATCATGTGCGCACATCCTTGGATTTCTTTTTGCGTTAATTTTCTTTGCTAAAATGAAACTAAAGGTGGAAATTAGCACAAAGTGTGTGGCGTTGCAATAAAAAAATTAAACAACTCAACTTCCCTGGGCAAATTTTTCTTCCTTTTTTAAAAAAAAAAATTATTGAATTTGAAGGTTATTGATGCTATGTTGACTTAGATGAATCCAGCTTTTCACCGCCGTTGCATACAAATTAAAACAACCCCGTTGATCTCTGGACACCTTAAAAAAACAAGGGCTGCTCACGTAACACAAAAAGAAGGGGGACGAAAGGAGGACAGTTGCACAAATCTGCTTCGTAGCCCACAAACATAAGGGAGGAAATTTTCCAAAATAAAAATTTCCCAAAATAAGTGGCCTCACTTTTCACCACACAAATGAGACCTATAATTCACGTTTTTTTTGTTTAATTTAAAAGAACACTTTTTTTTTTAAATAACTCACCACTTAGGTAAAAAAGCATGGTGTCTTTCTCGTAGAGACGGCCAGAAGACGTGGATCGACCTACAACGATCGCCAATAGATATTTAAGTAAGAAATTTTAGTGAAAAGGATACTAAAGAAACAATTTGATTGACCGTAATGTTACGTTTACGGGATGTGCCTTTCCGTTTGGTGAATTTAGGCATCTTGTACCTAAAAATCAAATTTCCCTTGCAACACAACGAACAAATGTTTAATTCTGAAATGTTATAGGGCATTTTCATAAATGTACTCGGAAATTGCGCAAATTGCACAAAACATTTTCTTCCATCTCCCCGTAATACTTAGTTTTTCAGTAATTTGCGAAAGTAAACTAACTAAACGAATAACATATAACTGGGTTTGTTATTATCAAAATCTTTTGTGTTATTTGCAGAACTTGCATACATGAAAACGCCCATAGATGAAAAACAAATAAAAATCAAAATAAAATAAAATTACACGATAAAAATAACAAAGCAATTTCAATTTACAGGAACTAAAGTCTTAAACACAATCCGCCAGCTCATACAACTCGTATACATAAATTAAAGGAAACACTAGGCAATCTAGGGAAACAATCAAGTAAAATGAATTTCCAGAACCAGAACAACCCATATAGAGAAGAGAAACAATCAAGAGAAACAATCAAGAGAAACAATCAAGTAAAATTAATTTCCAGAACCAGAACAACCCATATAGAGAAGAGAAATAATCAAGAGTAAAATCTTTCACTCAACCTCAACATACTTCGCCGTGTTCTCTTTCCTGTGCCTCTTCCAAATATTCAATACCACAAAGAAAACGTAAAAGGAGTATAAAAGTGAAATCGGTACTACAAGCAGCAAACACAGCATAACAGCGGCAGTGAAAATTTTGATTTTGATCTTTAAAAAAATAATTGAACATAGTTTAACATAACAAAATACCCTAAACAATGCTTTAATGTAGGCCGGAAACAATGAACCAGGAATTAATACCAATTTAACAAACAAATTTGTTAATAGACTTTTTGACAAACCTAGCCTTAGCAACAAAATTTTCCCTAAAAGCCCTAAATAAAGGAATTTAAAAAAATGGTAATTTTGAAAAAAGAAATTTATTTTCAGCCTTGGCAACCGTATCAAGATATCAAAACTGCATTTCTTCATGGTGATTTGAAAGAAGATATTTATATGTCCATTCCATTCCCGAAAGTATAAAAACTCAAAAAGGAAAAGTTTGTAAATTAAGAAAGTCATTGTAAGGGCTTAAACAATCTTCACGATGTTGGAATGAAAAATTCAATAAATTCTTATTAAAATTGGGATTGTTGCGATCATAAATTGATTACTGCTTATACTGCTTATACTAAATTTTTGGAGGAAGATGATGATTTGATTTTGATTTCGGATGTTGATGATTTACTTATTACTGGAAATAAAATTGAGTCAATAAATAAGGTAAAAGAGAAACTTGCTAGAGAATTTCTTATGTCAAATTGTGGAAAGGTAAAATATTATTTTGGAATGAATATTAGCACTGTAATTGGATGTTTAACTATTTCACAAGAAGTTAGTATAAATAAATTACTGAATAATTTTTTTTTATTATAAATTTTTTAGAGCGAAATAATTTAATCAACGATCGCCAATATGGCTTTCGTGCGCGCCGCTCCACAGGCAATCTTTTGGTCTGCTTGACCGAGCGTTGGAGTAAAAGTCTCCATAATTTTGGCGAATCAAAAACAATAGCATTGGACATCTCCAAAGCTTTCGACCGTGTTTGGCATAAAGCTTTGATGGCAAAGATACAAGCTATTGGTCTAAATCCTGCGATTTCCAATTATAAGTCTGATTTCTTCAAAATTAACTCTGGTGTCCCTCAAGGCTCAGTTCTAGCTCCTACGCTTTCCTTAATATTTATTAATGATCTATTATCTCTCACTCTCAATCCGCTTTACTGTTTCGCTGATGACAGCTCCCTTGACGCCTCCTACCATTTCAGTTCACCTGCCGAATCGAACGCCATTGCAGTTCGATCGAAACGCAGTGAGCACATTAGATCTTTGAATTCTGACTTAAACACAATTCTGGCTTGGGGCAGAATCAACCGTGTGGAATTCAACGCATCTAAAACCCAATCAATGCTGTTATCGATTAAATATGAAAAAAACCCCGAAACGGTCGAATTTATGAGTGAGTCCATTAGTGACTCAAAAAACATCAGAATGTTGGGCATCGAAATAAATGAGAAGCTTCAATGGAGTGATCATATTTTCAAAATAGCAAAGGAAGCATCACAGTGCCTAGGCTTCCTGGGGCGATGTAAAAAATATTTCGCACCAGTCGACGTCCTAAACATTTACAAAACCTACATTCAACCGAGACTCGAGTACAATTCGCATATTTGGGCTGGAGCCCCAAAAACTGTCCTGCAAGTGCTGGACCGAATTCAAAAACGTGCGATCCGACTGATTGGAGACAAGTCTTTGACAGATTCACTACCGTCTCTCGAGCAACGTCGCTCTGTTGGGGTACTTAGCATATTCTATAGATATTTCCATGGGAAATGTTCCACCGAAATTTCCCAACTTATTCCTCCACGGTATATTTTCCCTAGACCCTCTCGTGCAGCTGCACGTGCGCACGACTTCTTCCTTGAGCCTCCCCGCTTTCGTACAGTAAAGTTTAGGGGTTCCTTCATTCCGCGAACAACAAGACTTTGGAACAATTTACCATCCGATGTGTTCCCCCTAAACTATAACCCGCAGAAGTTCAAGGAGAACATAAATCGGCATCTCCTTTTGTCCTTCCGACCATCCCGAGCTATGCTTCGGCATTAAAGGGTCTTCCCCTAAGCTCTGGCTGGATCTATATAAAAAAAATGTCAGAATGCAATATTGTGAGAAGTTCTATGGAGAAGAATTTACAATTAAAGAAAAATAATTCAAACACTAAATGGGAGAGACCTTATCGTGAATTATTTGGAATTCTGATGTATATTATGCTGTGTTCAAGACCTGATATTTGTTATCCAATTAGTTATATGGCACGATTTCAAGAAAATCCTAGTGAAGAACACTGGCAATATCTAAAACGAATATTTAGATATTTGAATTTTGAAATCAAAAGAAGTACACATATTGATATAAAGCATCACTGTATTAGAGATCATATTGCAAAAGGATTGATTAAATTAGAATATGTTGGAACTCATGATCAATTGGCTGATATCTTTACTAAATCATTCGATACAGTAAGATTTAAGATGTTCAGAGAAAAACTTGGGTTAAACGATTGAGAGGGGGTGTTGTAATATCGAAGCAATCGTTTTATATTTGTCATATAAAATTACATTTTCTCTGTTCATTTCTAATCAAGATAGCTTTTAAGAAACATCTATTTTTCTGTTCTTTCCTGTTTTAATTGATTCTATAATATAAAACTACTGAATGGATTTTCATAAGTTTTTTTTAGAAGTCTCATTCAGACCGCCGAACAGTAAAGTCGTAAAAACGGATTACTCCAATTAAATAACTAAAATCAAATAGCGCAACATTATCAAATTGCCAAGCAACGCGAGTGCGATGTTCGCTAAAGTCAACGACCGGTCGCGTAAGCTCCACTAAGGTAAATCACCTCAGTGGTTGCCCTCGATAAGTGCATTACAATCTATCGCGTTATTAACCAAAGTGAATCTCCTGAAGTGTGATAATAAATAACTAGTGACAATAAGCTAATAGTGACTCATGATCCCAGCGATCAAACAAAGTGTTCCAAACTGTAAAATAACCTAATAAAGTGTTTCAAACTGTAAAATAAACTAATTTAGTGCCAACTGTACTACCAATCTATTAGTGCTCTCTCACTGGAGGCCTATGATTTTATCAGACAGCCCAAAAAAACTGACAAAAACAGGTGTCTGTCTCGTAGAGACGGCCAGAAGATGTGGATCCGCCTACAACGATCGCCAATAGATATTTAAGTAAGAAATTTTAGTGAAAAGGAAATTAAGGAAACAAATTTTTATTTAAAACATAACAAAAGCTATAATTGCCAATGTGGCAATTATTGAAAATCCGTATGGTGATTTAAGTGAACGGTGAACACTTGTATCAAAATTCCAGTTTGAAGTTAAACTTTCTAATTAGATTTTTTTTTAAATTTATTCCAATCGGATTTTGATGTATGGGAGTTTTATGTAGAATCATATCCTAAATAACTTTTGTTCTCGCACTTTTTTGATAAGATGCACCGTTTTTGCGATATTCGGTTTCACCATACGGCTATAATAATTTTATTTATAATTGGTTTATGATAAGAGAAGTATGAAATAAATATCATACATACAGTGTTCAAAACGCTCCAATTTCTAGTCTTTTGTTCAAATTAGTTATAATGACGAAGGTTTTACATAAATTTACTACTATTTCATCGATTCTACTACTATTTTTCGGCCGATTTGAAAACGATTTCGAAAATCAAAAGTCACAACCCTGTTCAGAACTTTAATGCTGGGAGCGAAATATCGTTCTCTGACTAGTAAAATGCATACTTATTTATGTGTGTGCATCATATCCAACAGCCATCGCTCGAGGCTTTCATTCATTTTTATGCGAGACCCACAAACCGCTTTGAACAAGAAGCGAAAACTTAAAAAGAAATCATTTTCGTTCCCAAGAACGAGAGTCGGAAACCACAGCAAACGCTTTTGCCGTTAAGAGCGAAAAGAACGAAATAACATGACATTCAATACATCAGATTCAATACACACAAAGGAGCAGCATAAAAAGAGTATAAATGTGAAATCTGTACTACAAGCAGCAAACACAGCATAGCAGCGGCAGTAAAAAATTTGATTTTGATCTTTAAAAAAATAATTGAACATAGTTTAACATAGCAAAATACCCTAAACAATGCTTTAATGTATGCCTCATCTTATAACACAGTTTCTGTTCGGATGTCACCACAAACTATCGAGTTTCATCGATTGCAAATTTGTTATCATGGCAGCAAGCCGATTTTCTAATTTGTACCCCCATAACCAAAATCCAAGACGTATCCACGTCAAAAATAACTCCAGCCAGTAAAAATCCACCCAACAGTCTAAAAATGGACTCGGATACAGAAATGGAGTCGGACAGAAACGATGCTGAGGATGTTGCAGCTAAGGCACCCTCAACAAAAAACGTGAGTAATACACAACCATCTGGCATTAAACGCTATATAACGATAACTAAAAGAAAACTTAGTCCTACCGCGCTACAACAAATTACGAATCCAAAAACTAAATTAACTAAACCAGATGAAGTCATCCCTCAAAATCGCTTCGCCCTATTAGACAACAACCCTGACGAAGACGAAAACCCCAAAGAAGACATAAATAACTTAGTAACCAAGTCGAGGCCAAAACCACCACCAATTTACCTTAGGGAACCCAGTTCGTCGAAATTAATCAACATCATCAAGAACTCCATCGGTGAAAAAAGCTTCTACCTTGTTGACCTCAAAAGAGGCCAATTGCATGAAACAAAAATTCAGACTTTCGAATAAGTCCATTACTGCCAAGTCATCGATCTCCTAGACAAAAATAAACATAACAAAAGCTATAATTGCCAATCTGGCAATCATTGGAGACCCGTATGGTGATATTCGTATCAAAATTCGAACAGTCATACCAAAATTCCACTTTGAAGTCAAACTTTCCAATAAGATTTTTCAAAATTTATTCCAATCGGATTTTGATGTATGGGAGTTTTATGTAGAATCATATCCTAAATAACTTTTGTTCTTGGACTTTTTTGATAAGATGCACCGTTTTTGAGATATTCACAAAAAACGATTTCGTTCGTATGGGGGGTACCCCCCCTAATGGACCATTTTTGCCCATTAACGAACTTAGCCTCGCATTTTACGAAAACGGATCCACGCAAAATTTCGAGTCTCTAGCTCAATCCGTGCGCCCGCAATCCGCGCCACAGACAGACGGACAGACAGACGGACATACAGACGGACAGACAGACGGACAGACGGACGGACATGCAAAATTCAATTTTTTTTATCATTCTAAACACACTGGTGTAATTCATTTTTTTGTGCGATGACGGGATCTTGGCGTTACAAACGGTAAGGCAAAGTTAATATACCCTTTGGTTTCACCATACGGGTATAAAAAACAATACTATACATATCAGCTAAAAAGCGCTAAAAGCCTAACAGTAATACTTAAGGGCATCGATCATAATGTCGACACAGCGGAAATTAAAAACGACCTGGAAAGCCAAGGTTTCGCAATTAAAAACGTGAGCAATATCTGTAATCGAAATAAAATTCCACAGCCGATGTTCAGAATTGAACTTACACCTGACGCCAGCAAAACCACAAAATCAAAACCTCATCCAATTTACAATATCCACTATGTGTTGTACAGAAAAATAACAGTTGAAGAACCACACAAGAAAAACGCACCAATTCAATGCTAAAACTGTCAAGAATACGGCCACTCAAGAAGCTACTGTAAATTATTAAGTATTTGTGTCGCTTGTGAGGACCACACCTCACCAAAGAATGTACGTATGACAAAAATGATGCTGAGCAACTGCCAAGGCCACCACACTGCTAATTACAGGGGATGCCCAGTGTACCTACACCTGTCCAACTCAATCAACCAGCGACATCGTCCAATTAACCATTCCTCTAGAGTCAACCAAAACCTACCGAGCCAGCAACCTATCCTGCACGAAGCAATACATCGCCCCTCTGGAAACCCCACCTATGCAGACATAACCAAATCCCCTCCCCTACCAACAGACATCCAAACTAATATCACCCAAATCCTGACGCTACTCGTAAATAATATGCAACAACTGCAACCATTCATGACATGCAAAAAACCATGGTAGCACAAAATACTCTCTTGACTAAACTTGCTTCACAATGATTAATCTCACATTAGCGCAATGGAACGCAAACGGCATAAGCCAACACAAGATCGAACTTCAAACATTCCTCAACAGATACCAGATAGACATTATGCTTATCTCCGAAACCCACTTGACATCCAAAAACAACTTTAAAATTCATGGATATCAAATTTACGACACCAAACATCCTGACGACAAACCACGGGGAGGAACAGCTATATTAATTAAAAATAGAATTCAGCACTATCCGCTAACCTCAATATGCAAACCCAACCTGCAGTCCACAAGCATTGCACTCATGGAATCGGAAGGCAGCATAAACATATCAGCTATCTACTGCCCTCCTAACCAAAAAATCTCTGAAAAAGAGTTCTCCAACTACTTTCACACTCTAGGAAATAAATTCATTGCAGCCGGAGACTACAATGCCAAATCCCCCTACTGGGGCTCCAGACTCACCACTCCCAAAAGAAAAATATTACTCCAAACTATTTTCAAAAACAACCTAAGAATAATAACTGGTGGCAAACCAACCTATTGGCCATCGGACACAAGAAAAATACCAGACATTATTGACTTTGGTGTCACAAAAAACATCCCCCAAAATCAAATAAAACCACTAACCTTGAATGAACTTTCCTCTGACCACTCTCCATTAATATACAAAATCTCCAAACGCCCACTCCTTCAACCCCCACCGGATAGGCTCACATCCAAAAACACGGACTGGAAAAGATTCCATGACCTCGTTGAGAATAGTATCTGCTCAAAAATTAAACTAAAATCGAACGAAGACATTGACATCGCCATAGATTTTCTAAACAAAACAATTTCGAAATGCGCCACATTAGCCACCCCTCCAAGGAACAACTTGAGGAGCGAAGAACACATCAACGAAAGCATTCTAGAGCTACTGAATAAAAAAAGAAAAGCCAAAAGAAACTGGCAAAAACACAGATCCCCCAAAGCCAAGACCGAATTGAATCATGCAATCAAAGCCCTAAAACAAGGCCTCTTAACAGATCGAAACGAAAAAATCCAGGACTTCTTACAGGACCTAAGTTACACCGCCGACACCGACTACTCTCTGTGGAAAGTCACCAAAAAAATTACAAGACCAACAATAGCAGAAACTCCACTCCGCGGCACCAACGACAATTGGATCTCCGAGGATAAAGACAAAGCTGATGCATTTGCTAGTCAACTAAGAGAGACATTTACCCCCAACCCCAACCATTCCAACCACCTCACTTCGGATTCAACTCCCCCAGAAACTGGTCAGACTAAGGCAATTAGATTTTCTCTAAAAGCAGTCATTGATAAAATTAACGAAATCAACCCAAATAAAGCGCCAGGACATGATCTCATCACAGGAAAATTAATAAAACAATTACCACTGAAAGCTAAAATTACAATTCAACATTTCTTCAATGCAATTCTTCGGAATAACTACTACCCGCCCAGCTGGAAGCTAGCCAAAATAATCATGATCCCTAAACCAGGCTAAGACAAGACTAATACCAATTCCTATAGACCCATAAGCCTCCTACCTATCCTATCCAAGATTTTTGAAAAACTTCTTCTAGACAAAATCCTCCCCATAATACGCAAAAAAAATCTTATCCCACAACACCAGTTCGGCTTCAGACATCAACACAGTACCATTGAGCAAGTTCATAGAATAGTCAACAAAATCAAAGATGCGTTTGAGGGGGGAAAATACTGTACTGGAGTGTTCCTAGATATCGCGCAAGCTTTCGATAAAGTATGGCATGAAGGCCTTATCTATAAAATCAAGGAACTACTACCAGCAAAATTTCACATGATCTTAGAAAGTTACATCAAAGAAAGGAAATTTACAGTCTCTCACAAAAACTACCTTACCGACGAATTCCCAATCGAAGCCGGAGTACCCCAAGGTAGTGTCCTAGGCCCAGTTCTCTACATATTATTTACACATGATCTACCTACTGACGACGAAGTATTGACATCCACTTTTGCCGACGACACAGCGGTACTCTACAGTCATAAAAATCCCATCACTGCCACCAGAGAACTCCAAAAACACATAAACCTCATCGAAAATTGGGCCAATAAATGGGGCATCAAAATTAATGAAGAAAAGTCATCCCAAATAACCTTCACGCTCAAATCTAGACAAAGCCAATCCTTAACCCTCAACAACAAACTCATCTGCCAAACTGATGTAGTAAAATACTTAGGAATCCACCTTCACCGCAAACTCACCTGGAGAAAACATATCGACATGAAACAGAAACAAATGAATGTCAAGTTCCGCAGTCTATTCTGGTTACTTAACAAGAGATCGAAACTAAATCTGGATTCTAAAATATTAATATACAAGGCGATAATCAAACCGATTTGGACCTACGGGCTTCAACTATGGGGTGCCGCGAAAAAATCTAACATTAAAATCATCGAAAGAGCCCAAACTAAAATAATAAGAGCGATACTTGGAGCCCCAAGATACATGAAAAACATCAACATGTTACGCGATGTCAGCGTTAAAACAATTGAGAACGAGGCAATATCCATCAGCAAAAATTATAAAAACCGATTACTAAATCATCCAAATCCGTCAGCAAAAAATATTTTAAACAGCAAAAAATTTTCAAGAATCAAAAGAAGGAACCCACTGGATTTTGCGGACCCAGCAAAATTTTGAAATAAATCTCCATGAAAAATTAAACAAAGCATTAGTATTTCAGAATTTCTTAAACAACTAGCACCATGGGTAGCTCGCCGTCTAAAACTGTCTCCAAGAAGGTCGAAAGTTCTGGAGAAGTTGTCAACTCTATAATACTGAACCCAGTGGAAGTCAACGCGAACGACCTACTAATCATCCTGACATCTCTAGTAGCGCTCTCTTTAGCATATCAACTGATGAAAGATTACAACCGAACCATAAAGAAAAAAATATCAGTTGTGGTCAACACAAAACTTTCTTCTACAAAATCTACGACCCTGCGCAATTTACGCTTAGAGCCTTGTCGCGTTGTCAACCTAAGACGACCTCCCAATAAATTCTTGGTTTATTCAAAAATATCAAAAACGTACAAAATTTGAGATAACTTGAGAACGGTAAAAGATATCCATTTACGGTAAATGGCAAAAATGTAGAAAATGTTAACATCTTTAATTATTCTTTTAACTGATTTGTCGAAAAACCGTTAGTTTGCAAGTAATTTGCAAAAATATATTTTTTTATATTTTAATCTAAATATCTCAATAACGGTAAAAGATAACGGATAACGGTAAGAAACAAAATTGTGCAGAATGCCATTCTCATTAATTCACTTCATACATTCAGTCAGCAAAAACCCGTTTCGTTTTCGAGATAATCGCAAAAAACTGTTTTTTTTGGAAATAACGGTTTATCTCGATAATAGGTTGAGATATCGAGTTATAGCTAAAGACAAAAGTGTGGGAAATTTTATCCTAGGCCCAGTTCTCTACATATTATTTACACATGATCTACCTACTGAGTTATAGCTAAAGACAAAAGTGTGGGAAATTTTATTTTCTCCAAGTTTTGTCATACTTAAGGCCACTAAAAAACGCGTAGTTTGGGAGTAAATTGAGAAAAACGAAATTGCGATTTTTGAAAAACCGTCATTTTGGATACTTCCGGTTAACGGATTTCCACCAAAAGTTGATAGGATCGTTCCATTTCAGGACCCAACATGCCTATAAAATTTCATGGCGCTAGCTCTATTAGTTTTTGAGAAATCTTGTACACAGACTGACAGACTGACAGACAGAAAGACATTTTTTTAATATGACTCCAATCGACTCAGGAGTGATCGGGAAATGTTTTTTAGGCAAAATTAAGAGGTCGAAATTTTTCATGAATACAATCTATATATTTAAAAGGCAAAGCGATTTTGTATGGATTTCTTTCGACAGAGCTCCTGGAGTTCCTATTGAACCGATTTTGATGATTTTTTTTTTAAATGAAAGCTCTATAGCTGTAGATATGTCCGTTTTACTTTTTTCCCCATTTTTAATAATACTTTATTAGTAATTTGCCTTTCAAAATTATAAATATGCCGCTAACTAAGTCTTCAATGTTAAAACGACATTTCGTACTGTTCGATTAGTGCAGTGAGTTAGAAGTTGGACTACCATGCGCCAGGCCCGGGTTCAATTCTTATCGATGACAAATTCTTTTTTTTTTCTTTTCAAATTTTTTTTTTTGATTTTTTTACTTTTATTAATATATTATTACTTAATTTATCTTTAAGTTTACATTTTTACTCCTGAATAAGTGTTAGACTACAATGCGCCAGATGTGCGGGTTCGATTCCGAGTGTTGACAAAATGTTTTTTTTTAAATTTTTTTTGGCCTTAAATTACTTATTTTATTTATATTATACTTCTTTAGGCGCGTTGGGCGATTTTTGGATGGGTAAAATCTTATGAGTTCGTGTCATCGACATGCTAATTTAACAGCTTAAGAATGCTGATTTGCTTTCATTTGATTTTTTTATACGGAAAAATCGATTTTTTTTAAGACAGTACAGAGCAAAATAAAATTAGCGAGGAAATATCTGAATAGCACATGACTTTCTTACACAACAAAAAAAAAACGATTTTTTTTTTTTGAAAATATACAGCAAAATAAGATTACACTGAAAATTTCTGAACAGCACGTGGCATTCTTATACACATATCTCTAGCTATTTGTTGTATAAGAAAATCATGTGGTGCTCAGGAATTCCAACCTTAATATTAGGGTGGATCGCGGCTCGAACAAAAAAAATAAATGTGGCAATGTGAACAGCGCCGGGTATGGAAAAGATGTGAATATATGTAAAAATGAAATTTGGAAAATTTCAGCTCGATCGGAGGTCATTTTCAGTTTCCGCTTTTCATTTGAAATTTTGAAAATCTGCCATTAAACTAAAAATTTCAACTTTCACCAAAAACAAGGAGGATTTCCAAAAAAGCTTGAATTAGTTAACAAATAACAAAAAAAAACCAAAAAGGATTTCGAATTACAAATGCCTCCACGCGGCGACACAGCAAAAGTGATTGTCGAAAATTTGTAAAATACATAGAAATTCACTTAGCGCATACACACTGTTATGCCAAATTTTCAAACGAAAAGCGGAAACTGAAGATAACCTCCGATCGAGCTGAAACTTTCCACAATTTGTTTTTATATCAATTCACAACTTTTTCACCCCCGGCGTTTCCGAAATCCGAGAAAAAAGAAAAGCGATTCACCCTGCTTAATATGCATATTGACTTTTATTTGAAATTTACTGCTTATTAGCATATATTTTCAAAATTTCCTTTTATTTTCAAAATATACGACAAAATTACCTTACATATATTATTGTTTTCACTTCTGTTAGCAGTCCCCAATGACTGCCTGTTTTTTTATTACTTAATTTATCTTTAAAATGTATATTCTTACTACGAGTTCAATTCTGAGCGGTGGCAAAATATTTTTATTTTATTTTATTTTTTTTTGTTGAAATTGAGTTTTTTAAACGTAAAATTAAAACTAAGTCTTCAATGCTAAAACGACATTCCGTACTGTCTGATTAGTGCAGTGAGTTAGAAGTTGGACTACCATGCGCCAGGCCCGGGTTCAATTCTTATCGATGACAAATTCTTTTTTTTTTCTTTTCAAATTTTTTTTTTGATTTTTTTACTTTTATTAATATATTATTACTTAATTTATCTTTAAGTTTACATTTTTACTCTTGAATAAGTGTTAGACTACAATGCGCCAGATGTGCGGGTTCGATTCCGAGTGTTGACAAAATGTTTTTTTTTTAATTTTTTTTTGACCTTAAATTACTTATTTTATTTATATTATACTTCTTTAGGCGCGTTGGGCGATTTTTGGATGGGTAAAATCTTATGAGTTCGCGTCACCGACATGCTAATTTAACAACTTAAGAATGCTGATTCACTTTCATTTGATTTTTGTATACAGAAAAAATTGATTTGTTTTTTGGAAGACAGTACCGAGCAAAATAAAATTTGCGAGGAAATATCTGATTATCACATGGCTTTCTTACACAACAAAAAAATCGATTTTTTTTTGGAAAACATCATACAGCAAAATAAAATGATACAGAAAATTTCTGAACAGCACGTGACTTTGTTATACCACAAAAAATCGATTTTTTTTGGAAAATATCATACGGTAAAATAAAATGAGACAGAAAAAATTAAATATCTCTAGCCATTTTTTCTATAAGAAAATCATGTGCTGCTCAGGAATTCAAACCTTAATATGCATATTGACTTTTATTTAAAATTTACTGTTTATTAGCATATATTTTCGAAATTTCAGGTTGAAAAATATATAGGTATAAATACACGACAAAATTACCTTACATATATTATTGTTTTCACTTCTGTTGGCAGTCCCCAATGACTGCCTGTTTTTTATTACTTAATTTATCTTTAAAATTTATATTCTTACTACTGAATAAGTGTAAACTACATCGCGCCAGGTACGGGTTCAATTCTGAGCGGTGGCAAAATATTTTTATTTTATTTACTTTTTATTGAAATTAAGTTTTTTAAACGTAAAATTAAGAATATCTGTTACGTATTGTCTTTTATTGGAAAAAGTGAAAACCATCTTCTCTATATATAAAATCGTTTAACCTGACGCCCAGCCCAAACCCCTGAAGATAGAGACTTGAAACTTTTAGAATATGTTCCAACCATCGCATAGGCGCTCACTAAGGCGAGATTTTTCGAAATTTTAGCGCTAAGGGGGTGAACGGGAGGTAAAGGGGGTTTGGGTGTTTTTAAACCGTGATTTTCGCCATGAATCCTGCTCAATAGGAGGCTGAAAAGTATCACTCGGGGGTTTTTGGGGTCGCTGATCACGAATCCGGTGTTAGATTTTCAAAATTCAAAAGGCCTGTAAGGATAATGCAAATGCAAGAAAATGCAAGAAATAACTTTTAGAAAATAAACGTGTTCCGGGAAAAAATGTCATTAGGGGGTTTTCGGGGTCGCTGATCACGAATCTATATATTTAAAAGGCAAAGCGATTTTGTTTGGATTTCTTTCGGCAGAGCTCCAGCGGCTCCGATTTTGATGATCCTTTTTTTAAAAAAAGAGAGCTCTCTATCTTTAGATGTGTCCATTTTACTTTTCCACCAATTTTTAATAATATTTTACTTGATGCAGACCCATAATTGTAGGGCTAAAGTTTTTTTTGCACAAAAAACTTCCAGAAATAACTTTTAGAAAATAAACGTGTCCGCTTCAAGACTTTCGGTTTTGAATTTTAAAACTCTAATACCCAATTAGTTTTTCCAGCCTCCTCACGGGCAAGCTAACTTCAGTCATAAAATATTATCATCACGGACAATGGTGAAAATCTGATCAAAATCGTTTTCGGTTTATAATTAGTGTCTCTATTTTTGTTTTAAACAGTTTTCACATACAAAAAAAAACACAAAAATCACAAAGAGAAAAGTTTGTTTTAACTAAATGAAAAAAAAATAAATTAAAAACATAACAAAAGCTATAATTGCCAATCTGGCAATCATTGGAGACCCGTATGGTGATATTCGTATCAAAATTCGAACAGTTATACCAAAATTCCACTTTGAAGTCAAACTTTCCAATAAGATTTTTTAAAATTTATTCCAATCGGATTTTCATGTATGGGAGTTTTATGTAGAATCATATCCTAAATAACTTTTGTTCTTGGACTTTTTTGATAAGATGCACCGTTTTTGAGATATTCACAAAAAACGATTTCGTTCGTATGGGGGGTACCCCCCCTAATGGTCCATTTTTGCCCATTAACGAACTTAGCCTTGCATTTTACGAAAAACGGATCTGTGCAAACTTTCAAGTCTCTAGCTCAATCCGTGCGCCCGCAATCCGCGCCACAGACAGACGGACGGACAGACGGACAGACGGACGGACAGACGGACGGACATGCAGAAATTAAATATTTTTATCATTCTAAACACACTGGTGTAATTCATTTTTTTGTGCGATGACGGGATCTTGGCGTTACAAACGGTAAGGCAAAGTTAATATACCCTTTGGTTTCACCATACGGGTATAAAAACAAAACCTTGGCACCAGCAACCCTGGCTTCGAGCATGGGTATTTTACCCCTTCATTAAACGCCCAGCTGCGATCCGTGTTGTTAAGATCGAAGACTCATCTATATATTTAAAAGGCAAAGCGATTTTGTATGTATTTCTTTCGACACAGCTCCAGCTTAGAATCGATTTTGATTATTCTTTTTTTAAAGGAAAGCTCTCTATCTGTAGATGTGTCCACTTTACTTTTTTCCCATCTATATAATAAAAACTGTAAGGGGGACAATTTTTGTAATTTTGGATTTTCTCAAAAATATTGACATACATTGATGTATTTGGTCGTATAATACTGATGCCAAAAATGACATTTTTATACCCGTATGGTGAAACCAAAGGGTATATTAACTTTGCCTTACCGTTTGTAACGCCAAGACCCCGTCATCACACATAAATTTGAATTACACCAGTGTGTTTAGAATGATAAACAAAATTGATTTTTGCATGTCCGTCTGTGGTGCGGATTGCGGACGCACGGATTGAGCTAGAGACTTGAAATTTTGTGCAGATCCGTTTTTCGCAAAATGCGAAGCTAAGTTCGTTAATGGACAAAAATGACCATTACGAACGAAAATATTTTTTGTGAATATCTCAAAAACGCTGCATCTTATCAAAAAAGTGCAAGAACAATAGTTATTTAGGATATGATTCTACATAAAACTCCCATAAATCAAAATCCTATTGGAACAAATTTTAAAAAATCTTATTGGAAAGTTTGACTTCAAACTGGAATTTTGATACAACTGTTCGAATTTTGATAGGAATATCACTATACGAGTTTCTAATAATTGCCAGACTGGCAATTATAGGTTTTTTTATGCTTAAAATTTATGTTTGTCCGTCTGTCTGAATGTCGGTCGGTATTTCTGTCTGTTTGTCTGAATGTTTGTTCCGGCATCACGCAAAAACGGCGCGGCCGATTTTGATCAAACTTTGCACACAGGTACAGTTATTGACAGAATAAAGGATATGATTCTTTTTGATGTTAATCCCCGTTTCTTCTGATATCTCTTACTCAAGGGTGTCGGATCCAGTTTAATAGCAACCCCTTTCCCTCTCTTGAAACCTCTTTATGCGCTTAAGGGTTTCGGATCCGGTTTTGACCATGAGAGGTCAGCCCGCAAGAAAAATTTTTGCTCACTAATATCTACTCCTCCTTTTTATGTATAGCTAACGATGGTATCTTTTTTCGGACAAAAAACAGCATATTTCACCTAAAAATTTAAAAAAGCAGTAAATCGATTTGAAAAAACAGTATTTTTCGCAGTATAAATTTTATTCAATGAAAATTTGTGTCTTTGCTTTTAATTTCGACATTTTTATTCTTTTAAATTAACAATGGAAAGCAAAATCAAAGTAACGCGTTCTGAAGAAGGATAAATAATGACAAGACAGTAATCGATGGGGAAAGGAAGAAGCGAATCTATATGACAAGTTGCCATCAATACTTCGCTGTTCGTCGTTTGAATGTATTTACACTTGCCATGTGTTGCCACTGTTTTGTGTTGCCACTGTTTTGTGTTGCCACTGACGTTTTGCATTGCTATTAATAAATTTGAATTTCGAAACGTTAAAGAATTAAAGTTTTCTGAGTATTTAAATACAGTATTTTGGGAAAAAAAAGCAGTAATGCAGTATTGGAGTCTGAAAAACAATATAATACTGCGAAAAACTGTATAGATACCATCGTTATGTATAGCCCTCTCCTGCTATCTTCTGCAATTCTAAAGGGATTTGATGCTTCAATGTATGACATGAATTAAAAAGAATAACATTTCCCACAATATTGTCTTTCCCCGTGTGGATAACCACCTTTTACCGCTATTGAATATATTGTAAGTAAACAGTACGATTTTGTAATACACCGTTGGGTCACAAAGAAAAATGTCTCTAAAAAAATTTCCCTTTTTTGGGTTAACTATATGCATTTGAGTCGAGGCCGAAGGCCGAGTAAAGAGGAAGGCGAGAGCTGAAATATATTTAAATAATTTTACGTAACATCTCCATACATCAAATTCCAACAATTCAAGCGCGAGGGGCGAGGCCGAAGGCCGAGTAGTTGTGGAGGCCGTAGGCCGACGGGGGCAGGGAGGCCGAAGGCCGACCTGCGGAGGGGGGATGAACCGCGAAGCGGTTCGGGGCGCAGCCCCTAGTACTTTATTATACTCCGTAGAAGAAAGTAATACACCAGAGACATAGGAATCACCACCAGACAACCATGAGCAGAACATCATAACACGGCACAGGACGTGAGGGATCATGAAGTATTTTAGGTTAAGAATTGACACAAATTGTAATTTCAAAATACACTTATATTTAAAATTTATGTTACAAAAATGTTAGAGGCATAAGCCTGATTCATTTTATAAATAAAACATTTCTAAAAAAAAAATAAGTTTTTAGTGTTGCACAGGTCGATCATAAAGAAAAGATTTTCGCCAGCTCAAATCACTCCTACATGCAACAAATCGCTCTCCTGTTATATCCTCAACTATGGATTTCAATACTGTTTTTAGTGCTCGACAAGCCGTTCGTAATTATACGAGCCCTTTCTCCTGCGTATCCCAAACTACTGTATGGGTTGTAATACGATTTCGCTGAAATTGTGGGTATCAATGAAATTGTGAATATCAATGAAATTGTGGATATATCGTAACTAAACGATATTGCAATCAAAGTGTAAATTTTTTTAAAAACACTTACTTACTAGAGGTACTTTAGTCGATTCGGTTGATGGATTCAATGGGTGCTTGTTGGGATATTTGCAGTATTTATATGGGCGTCTGGCAGTACTAGAAACCTGTGAAGTTTCCCGATTCTCTCAGAGTATGCTCGAGGCCTATGATTCTCGCGATTTGTCTGAAAGGTTCTAGTGGGTCGCCATTTTTCTCGAATATTGGTGTTGTGCTGGCTGAGCAGATGACTCGCGTTTGCCGCTTGGTCGGAAATTGTGTTTTCTGATGATATTATCGTTTTTTTTGTATGGTAGATGTTTATCATGTTCGAATACCAACGCAATTTAGGTATCAATTGATTATCCTGTTGCTCCCTAATTTCATTTAGAGTGACAATGAGTTTCGGAGGTAGATGGTCCGAGTAGTTTTGCGTCCCCCACGGCGAAATTGTTTGTCACATGTGCACATTTCCCATTTAGCGCTGCGAAGTCAATAACCAACATTCCTTGTCTTCCAATAAACGTAAAGAAGTTGTGGGTTTGACGGAATTCCAGAAATTTACGACCTCTCTTATTCAAGGTACCATCCCTGCATTGACTTGTTACGCATTCCGCAAAGCTCCCAAGTTCCCTCCCATCGCCGCCGCCTCCACCACCCCAAGCCGGAAAGCAATTTTGTTAGTTGGGGTCGGGTGTCCCAAACCCTCAAAATGTGAAAATCGTCTAAGAAGTCCTTTTATGAGTTTCTGAATCCAAAGAAATACCTTGTACGATTCGGGGATGCAAAAACAATGCATTTTAGCTGGTGGGGGTTGGGAGGTCAATGACCGTCTTTTGGCGTTCACACTTTAAAAAAAGGTTTTTGAAATTTTTTGGAAAACCCTTTGGGACGCCACAGCGTCATTCCTATTGGTTTTGTGCCCTACAATTATTATGTCAAATTCAATCTCTATTGGTTTTACAATAACTGTGGAAATTCCATTATATACTACGGTATCGTTTACCGTAGAGTCGGGATAGGATTTTTTGGTTGTAGAATTTTATTGAGCCATTACTTATCTAATAGCGAAAACCGTATTAAATCCATACAGTAGCTTAGGATACAGTAGTTTAGAGAGAGGGCTCGTATAATTACGAACGGCTTGTCCAGCCCTAAAAACAGTATTGAAATCCATAGTTGAGGATATAACAGGAGAGCGATTTGTTGCATGTAGGAGTGATTTGAGCTGGCAAGCATTTTTCTTTATGATCGACCTGTCCAGCACTAAAAACTTATGAAAATCCATTCAGTAGTTTAGGATATCGCTGGACAGAGGGTTGAAAATTCCGCCTATCCAACTCTGAATACAAAAGAAAACTTTCACCCACTCAAACCTCCCTCTTCTATATGATGCGAACCTCCTCTCCTGTGATATCCTAAACTACTGAATGGATTTTAATACCGTTTTTAGTGTTGGACAAGTTGGTAATAAAGAAAATTTTTCGCCCATTCAAACCACTCCATTCTACATGATACGAACTCTCTCTCCTGCTATATCTTAAACTACTGATTACTACTGATAAGGTTTTTAGTGTTGGGCGGGCCCATATAATTATACGAGCCCTTTCTCCTGCCGGTTTTCGTTATTAGATAGATAATGGCTCAGCGAAATTTTACAACCAAAAAAACTTATCCCAATTTTAGGGAAAACGATCACGTAGTATATTATGGAATTTCCACAGAGTTATTGCAAAAATAATAGAGATTGAATTTGGTCTAATAATTATAAAGCATAAAACCAATTGTTGGACAAAAAAAATTCTTCAGCGGCTTTAGGTTGACGTAAAACATAGGTTTATCTGCAAGTGAAAATATTTCACGAGCAAATTAGAATTTTGCAGTTTTCCATTCACAAAAAAGATGGTCAAAGGGCAAAATGGGACTATTGAAATAAATCCAAAAACCGTAAGTGTTCGGCACTCGGCGAACTCACGTTATTCCCTTTGTCCCAAATAAATAGAAAATTGTTTGTGGTTTTCTCGTAAACAGTGCCTCAAATTTGAAAAATTTGTAAAAAAAACTTTTTTTAAAAAGAATTCTCAGAAAACATTTCTATACATTAAAATACTTTTGAAAAGAAAAAAATAGGTGTATCCAAAGGTTAGTAATAATGCAACGCCGGATACTTGCAAACTGATTATTTATTGATATTTGAAAAATTTAAAATTTTGTTTCTGCTTTATATAATCTGGGTATAATGTGTTTGTCATATCTATAAAAAAGTGTTCTTAGCCTTTTAAATAACTAAACATATAGAAAACAATACTAGAACTACACAAAGCATGCCAAAAATGTCTTTATGAAGATTATAATCCTTGTAAATGGGTTTAGTATTATAACATTCAATTCTGCTATGGTAAAGTACCCATAACGGAATTAAAAAATGAAGTAAATCCGGTATCATAAACCCTAAATCTCTTATAACTTGATGGGCATAACCTTCTCCTCGTAATACATTAAGGATGAATTGGTCGAAGCTACTTGCTGAAATGTGAAACAATGAGATTCCAACGATACATAAAACTTTTTTCGTCGTCACGTCGTTTTCAGAGTTTGAAAGATGCATTACAATTACTGTTGATACGCCTTCGGTAACCTAAAAAAAAAAGATTTTTCAAATAAATTAAATTAGAAAATTAAAACAGGATTTGCCAACGCAATTTGAAAGGGTGGAACTGTATTTATGTTTCGGATGACTACATTTATGTCTCTTTCCGTATTGTTTCGGCTTTCTGGATTTTTTTTTAAATTTATTGTTAAAATATACAATCAAAGCTTTTATTTCAAATTGCATTAAAAAAACTCAACTCCATTCTATTAAAGTCAAGAACAGAATTATTATGATGAAAAAATTGAAAACAAAAAACCAGAAATGGAAAACGTAACGAAATAATTTTTCCGCATTTATGTTATAACGCTATATAAATCTAATTCCGTTAAAATAACGACAAAATGTAATGAAAATCGGCAAAAAATATTTCGTTTTTTTTCTATATTCATTTATTTTGCCATTTTTATTTTTTATAAAGGACATTTTCCACAAAAGTTCATTAAGTAAGTATAACCCTACAGATATGCCGCATACATTAAATATCACTAAATATATTGGGATAATTTGAATGTATATTTCTGGTTTTGTAAAAAGTAAGACCTTACATAACTGTTAGTCCAATATGACCGCCAACTACTTGAGTTTGATCCAACCATTGATACGATCAATCTTGGCGGTATCCTTTTCTTGGTATAAAGACAGAGCTTTGTTTCGAATTTTCTTATTACAAAGATAACCAAGTGGCCTGGTAACAGACGATTCAGCATTCCTATCCCGCCGGAGCAAGTAGGAGGTAGTTCATCACCTGCGCCCAAAGTAAGGGAGAGAGTAGTCCTACCGAAGGAGTCCTCCTGTTAACTCTTCCCTCTTTAATTTCACCCTGGGCCCCCCCCCCCCCCCCAGATGCAAATATTTCACGATTCTCAAGCATATGCACGTTCCACCTTCTGATTGCGTCGTTTACTCTGCTCGCACTAAGAACCTCTATTATTTAGTAATAGATATTACTAGGATATTATGGAAAGCCCTTTCTACATCGATGAAGACACCGAGGATTGATTCCTTATAAAACACGCACTTCTCAATACTGCGTAAGACCTCGTGTAACACTATCTCCATGGATATCGATAGGAATTTCTTTAGTTTTGCGGTCTCCACGATGCGGTTAAAAATTTCGGAGAATAAGCGCCACGAGTTCCTGTTTGCTCTGCAACCAATGGCCCTTACCAATGAGCTGTTACTAACTTAGTAACAACTTAAGGCATGTGCGAAACGGTTTAATTGCATGCTAATTCTAGTACATTTTCATTCATTTATTACAGCGATCTGGAAATGTTCCAATAAAAATTACGGGTAATTAGCCCGTTTCGCGCACGCCAAAAGTTGTTACTAATTTAGTTACAGCTCATTGGTAAGGGCCAATGAGATTAAGAAATGTAATAATTCGGTCAACTATTTGGGTTGCTTACGATTGTCATGATTAGGGCTGCCAAAAATATGTACTAAAAAAAGGTGAAATATGCGCATATAATATGCACTAAAAAGGGCAAAATATGCACTTGAAAAACATTCAAAATCCGATATATAGTATATTTCACCCAAAATAGTGAACGGTACTTGTTAAAATGTGGTTAAAGGAGCCGCTCCATTACCATGACTTTTTACCATGACAAAAAAATGCAGGAAACTAGAGCAAGATAGACTTATGTAGATCTAAAAAGGAATGACTGAATACAAGTTAAACGCTATCACTTCCAGTTTTACAATTTTATAGCAATCATATCAAACCTTATGCTATGAATATAATGTTCAAAATGGCATGGTAACAAAGCTTTTGACTATGCATGCGAAGGAGAAAAAGCTTTTAAAATGACATCACGCTATAATAACACTTTGGATGTGTCCGTGCTTGCTATTTACTTACAGGGACAATGTGTGATTGGATTAGAAATCGCCATAAAATCGCCATAAAAAATGAGGGGAAATTATTTTTGCATTTGCCGACAAATTTTTGCAGTTGATTCTTATCTCCCTTTCTCGCCAAGGCATCTTCACATAAATGTGTCTCTATTTTTTTGTCGTGGTAAAAAGTCATGATAATGGAGCGGCTTCTTAATTCGACTTTTGTAGAAAATAAAAAAAAAAATTAAAATATTTTTGAATATTAGAAAAATTGAAAAAAATAATAGTCTGTAAAAAAAGATTGACATTTTGACTGACAAAAAAAAATTTAACAGGAAAACTTGTTTCTAAATTGCAACTGTTAAATTTTAAGATATTTCGAAAATATGTTCAATACTTCATATTGTCTATGGTATAATCGTGGTTAAAACTTGTAGAAAAATATCAGTTGTGGCCAACACAAAGCTTCCTTCAACAAAATCTACGACACTGCGCAATTTACGCTATAGCCCTATCGTTTTGTCAACCAAAGACGACCTCAAAACCTACAAAATTTGAGATAACTTGAGAACGGTAAAAGATATCGAGGTAAAAATGTGGAAAATCGTATTTTTTCGAAAAATTTGGTTTGCAAGTAATTTGCAAAAATATATTTTTTACATTTTAATGTAAATATCTCAATAACGGTAAAAGATAATGGATAACGGTAAAAGACAAAATTGTGCAGAATGCCATTCTCATTAATTCATCTCACATATATAGTACGTAAAAAATCATTTTTTTCGAGATAATGGAAAAAGTTATTTTTTTTGAAATAACGGTTTATCTCGATAACAGTTTGAGATAGCGAGTTCTAAAAAGAAAAAAAGTGCAGGAATTTTTATTTTCTCCAGGTTTTGCCATACTTCCTATTATACTAAAGGCGCTTATTTCAAAATCGTTTTTCTTAAATAAGTCGACCCCGCTCCCACTTCTCCCCTCACCCTCAAGCTTATTTTAAAAATAATAAAAATTGCCGCACATAGGATTCGAACCGGTGACCAATAGCTTGCACCCCAACAGACATAGCGATTGAGCCACTCACAATTCTGGCATTAGTTGTTTAAATGTATTATAGGTGCAACAAATTAAGCAAACTTTGATCGAAATCATGAATTCAAAAAAGTGTTTGACGTATTTATATATTCAAAAAATATTATGTTTGACGGGTAAATCAACAGAGTTTTTTAAACGTATTTTCGTCACCGAATTTTTGAGTGATTGAATAGTGTACCGTGGAAAAGATTAGCTCCGAGTAAATGTTTCTGTGGGTTCAACTCCTCCTGTGGGATTATTTTTTTTTTTAATTTTTGATTTTATTGTTTAAATGTTATTCATATATTATAATAACCTTATAGGTTTTAAGGCTTGTGTTCAAAATTTGAGAAGTACTCAACCGATTTGGACGAAGTTTTTAAGGGCAGACCAACTGCAACACGGGAACTATGGCCTAATTGCAGATTTTTCAGTCCCATGACAAAATTTGTTTGTTTAAATGATTTTTAGAGGTTTTTCTTTGTGGTAAATTTGATTTTTGTGAAGCTTTATCGAGTTTTGAATATATTCATATATTAATTTTTTTTTGTTAAACATCAAATGATCTGAAATGATCCAATACAGGAAAACCTGTTTTAGCCAGACTCGCACAGAACCAAGAAATTTGTCCGGCTGAGACAGATTTCTGGCTTATACAGGTTGGAGTAAAAAACACGGGTTTTTATTTTGTTTTACGATAATGTAACTATATACAAAACTATGCGATGAAACCTCGTAGTGTAAATTTTTGAATTTGTGCATTACTTTTGAGCCTAAAAATGTCCCAGTTCTTGAACAATGATCCGGTTTATAAAAAAAAAATTTTTTGTAAAAAAAATAAAACCGACTTTAAAAAAAAAACTGAAAAGAGAAAAAAGCACTAAAAAGAAAAAAATAATTTCAAACTATGTCCATTAATAGCGTATTTAAAATCCGGCTTTTTTGGAGTGGCGTTAAATTTACACTAAATAAAATCGTTGTAAAATTTCTATTGTCAAGTTTCGCGCAAAATCAGTTTGTACATGGAGACAAAAAATAGGATAGATTTCTACAAAAAATAGTAACATATGAGAAAGTGGGCTTTTTTATAGCGATTGCTTAAAAATAGGGAATCCAATTTGGGACATAAAAGAACTTAGTTTTTGGTGCTTCTAAGAGCCGTGTCTATAGTTAATGTTTGACAACAAAATTTTTGGAGTAGATCTTAGTTCTTAGTTAGCCTTAAGGGTTAGAAAGTATGTAAACGATTAGCCTTAAGGGTTAGAAAGTATGTAATTTATTTTAGTTGCAAATTTAACGCCACTCCAAAAAAGCCGAATTTTAAATACGCTATTAATGGACATAGTTTGAAATTATTTTTTTCTTTTTAGTGCTTTTTTCTCTTTTCAGTTTTTTTTTTAAAGTCGGTTTTATTTTTTTTACAAACATTTTTTTTTATTTCGAACGTTTTTAGTTTCAATTTTTAATATAGGTAAAATTACAAAGGGTTTGAGGGGATAAGTCCGCAGATGAGAAATATATAAAAGAATCTTCCAGATATTGTACTGAACACAATACAAAGAATTTTACTCGATATCCCAAGCAGGAAGGGGTTTGAAGGGGTAGGTTAACACGGGGGAAATATATAAAAGAACCTTCCTTGTGTTGTACTGAACACAACGTAAAAACATAACAAAAGCTATAATTGCCAATCTGGCAATTATTGAAAACCTGTATGGTGATATTGGTATCTTAATTTGAGCATTTGTACCAAAATTACACTTTGAAGTCGAACTTTCCAATCAGATTTTTTAAAATTTATTCCAATCGGATTTTGATGTATGGAAGTTTTATGTAGAATCATATTCTAAATAACTTTTGTTCTTAGACTTTTTTGATAAGATGCACCGTTTTTGAGAAATTCGGAAAAAACGATTTCGTTTGTATGGGGGATACCCCCCCTAATGGTCCATTTTTGCCCATGAACGAACCGGGGTCCAACCAGGAACTTTCTCTACAACTTTCTCTTTGGGATGACCAAAATCGGTCAACCCAGTAAAAAGTTAGGCGTGAACATACATTAAAAAAAAAATATTCAGGTGGAATTGAGAACCTTTTCCTTTTTGGAAGTCGGTTAAAAATATGTTTCTTCGACATACATGTGACAATAAAAAGTAGGAAGATTTCGAATTGATTTCAATTAGAGACGAGAGATGAAAAATACTCCCAATAAAACTGTTGTCTGACGTTTTTATGAAAGAAATTTTTCCTCTAAACTATGTCTTCCTTCTCCTTGCTGAAACAAGATCTACTTGAAGCGTCTTTTTATAACATGTTAATAACTTTGTGCAAGATTTTATGCATTTTCAAAACTTGCGGATATGGTTTTTAGCATAAACTATTGCTGTGGGTTTGAATAACCCTTCCGGAGCTTGGAAACGAACAAAATCATTTTACATTGATTTTTATGTTAAAATTTTGATAGAACTCCAATTAGAATCCAAACTATAGATTTATTTTGGTCTTTAGAACCTTTTTGGCTCAAAGTATTTTTCAAAAAATTCTAAAATCTTTTTTATTTGTGTGGGGGAGGGGAGAGCAAATATTCCGATTTACCCACTGACTAGGGCAAATCAAATTTTTATGTCATGCTAAACACACTACTGTAACTAATTTTTTGATCGGGCGATTTGTTCTATGCTTTAGAAATCTGTGGTCACAAACAAAAACCGCTTAAGTCGAGTTATGTAGTTTTAAAGGTTGGTGCATATTTGAATTCTCCTTATCCAGTTCTATATTCTGTCAAAATTTGGTTTTGATGCTGTACCCCTATGAGGAATGGTAGAGCAAAAACCATATAACCTAAGTCAGTTTTGCTTGCAAAAAAAAAAATAATCAAAACTTTAAACCCAAATTACTCAAAACACGCTTTTTCGACTTAAGCAGTTTTTCCTTGTGACCACAGAAATGGTCTACTAACGCTAAAAACATTTTTATATAGAAAAAAGTTTCCGGCTTATACAAAAAAAATTATGTCCGCGGGTTCGCGTTAAGCAGGTTCCGGCTTATCCAGATTCATGGAAAACCACTACAAAATCACGGGACTTGAAAACTATTCGGCTTAGGTAGGTTTCCGGCTTATACAGGGCCCGGCTTATACAGGTTTAACTGTATCTAAAAAATCTAAGGAATGGTCCATTCGATGTGAAAAATAATAAATTTGATTTCATAATTTTACTCAAATAAACTTACATAAGTTTTAATGAAATGAAGTTTTTCATTAAAACTTATGTAAATAACTTAGTTTTTCAATACTCTGCCGTTGTTGGAAATTTAACTTTAATGATTAATTATAAGCGGAAAATTTTGACAAAGCTATTATTATATTGTATTTTCCCATTCGACCTGCGTTTTCCATGACCATCAACAAATCTCAAGGCCAGACATTTGACAAAGTGGGGATTGTGTGGTACGAGCCCGTTTTCTCCCACGGGCAAATATACGTTGTCCTCTCAGGTAATTTATTTGTGTCAATAGCTAGAATTTTGTTGTTTTTAATTTCAACTTTTCTTATGTCTAAAAAGGTGTTGAAAATTGAAATAAAATATAGAAATGCTTTTCCCAGGGAGATTTACTAATCATGCCAATCGCGAATATCTAAATATGTGTGAATGTGTATAAATATGTGTGAATGTGTATAAAAATGTGTGGATGTTGGAGTTATAGAATTCAAAATACAATAATTTATACAATTAAAAAAGGTATGGCACAGTAAAATTGTATACATTTTTTTGAAGTCATACTTTTTTTATTAAAGTAAATAACCCGATACATTATTTAAAAAAAACTCATGTTAATGGTGAATATAGGGCCTAACTAGTCTCTACGAGGCTTACTATTACCTCCTTGTGTCACACAATATGTACGTCGATCAAAGTTTAAAGACAACCTATGTTAGAATAGAACAGATTTTGTAAAAAATTACAACTAAAATACGAAAAACTTAAATATGGTGAAATTTTAAGGTGAAACTAGCTTGGCCTTAGCTTGGCCCCAGATTGACCAAATAGTGGCGCTTTTAATACGAAACTAGCCTCTACGAGGCCTGCTCTAAAGTTATCATGTCACAAACCGTTGTTTGGAGAAAAAGTAGTAAGTGCTAGAAGACCGCAAAAGATTTACCTCTAGCTTCGGTAATACAGTCATTTTGCCCAATAATTTTGTATGAACTGAAACTCAGTGACTGCAAAATACAGTGGAGGCCCAATATATCGACCTACATATATAATGTTCAGCCCGTACGTTAAATCGGGTTCGTTATAACGAAATGCGCATTAAAGATCAACATACAGCCATGTTCAAAAGTGTTAGGCACCATTTCAAAATCAATTTTTTCCTGTTTACGTGTTATTATATACACAGTGAAACAATGTGATTTTAAGAATATCAAAATTTATTTATCTGACTAATATTACGTGGGCCCACCCCTAGCCCTTATTACAGCAGCGAGTCTTTTCGGCATTGTCGCTACAAGCCTATTTTCGTGTCGTCACTTATAAAATCCCATTCCTCCTGAATAGCCCTTATTTCTGTTATTTCTGTGTTTCCGGATATTTTTCTTCAAAATACTCCACAAATGCTCTATCAAAATCTATGATTTCTTTGTAAAAAATGGGGGTGGCTAATACTTTTGAACATGGTTGTATGTTTTTATGAACATTATCATAATGAGATTTTAGATTGAGGTAAATTTTAATACGATTTATTCTTAAGTGGGATAATGCTTTAATGTATGTATAAGCGTTACAAATCCCACTTAAACTGATTACATTACCTTAAAAGTTTAATTTTTCGCGACGGTTTCACGTATAACACACATTATTTACGAAACAAATAGTTTTTCGTTATATAGAATAACAAAATTTTTCGTCTTTCACTATAGAGATGCTAATAATAATAATAATAATAATACAATAATATAATAATAATACGTAATAATAATTCGAAACTGCTGTTCGCTATACTGGACGTTAGTTATATAGGTATACAATATAGTGGACGCCCGGAAGGGAAATTTTTTCTTCGCGGGTAAAAATATCTGTAACGGTTCTCGAAATATTTGAAAAAATTGTTCACATAAGATATTTCAGTAAATTCAATCAAACGAAAAACTTAAATATTGACCAATTTTAAAATAAAACTAGCTTGGCCTGAGCTTGGCCAAACAGTGGGCTTTTAGTACGAAACTAGGCGTCAAACTATTTTTTGGGAGAAAAATACTAAGTGCTGGCGAAATCTTTTGCGGTCTTCTAACACTTACTACTTTTTCTTCAAACAACGGTTTGTGACATGATAACTTTAGAGCAGGCCTCGTAGAGGCTAGTTTCGTATTAAAAGCGCCACTATTTGGTCAATCTGGGGCCAAGCTAACACTACTAAAAATGCGTAGTTTCGGAGTAAATTGAGAAAAACCAATTCACGATTTTTAAAAAGCCGCCATTTTAGTTACTTCCGGTTAACGGATTTCCACCAAGAGTTGATAGGATCGTCCCATTCCAGGACCAAATGTGCTTATAAAATTTCATGGCTCTAGCTATATTAGTTTTTGAGAAATCTTGTACACAGACTGACAGACAGAAAGACATATTCGTAATATGACTTAATCGACTAAGGAGTGATCGGGAAATGTTTTTAGGCAAAATTAAGAGGTTGAGATTTATCATCAATACAATACTCTTTTTATATACTTCGTAAAAGTAAAAACACACATTTATTTCTTTTTAATATTTATTCTAGCTGAAACAGTCGAATTATAATTTGATTGTACAAAAAAAATTTGATTTTCATGAAAGTAGTAAAATATGCAACTAAATATGCGTTTATATGCAAATATGCACTAACGTGTCAAATATGCGAAATATGCAACAACGACTGACCTTCATTCGCTTCTAAACTTATTGATTCGGATGAATAAAAAACTCCCGGAGACGAAATCATAACGACAAGAAATATGCAAATGCATAATTTTGGCAGCCCTAGTCATGAGCAATAAAAATTCGGTAAAATTTCCAAATATTAAACGGCAGATGTTTAAATTTGCGAACAAGAATATTCAAACATAAACAATTGCCATATCGTTGACACAATTAAAGCTCTTGCGACTCAATTAGGAAATCCAACGCCCCCATGTTTTTGTTGACACAGCAAAGTCAGATTCACTGTAAGAATTTACGGCCAATAATGAAATGAATACATGCTGACCGAGAATAAACAATTGACCTCGAGAATAAACAATTGAACTTGCAATGTTTGCAATGTTTTGAAGAAAATGTGACATCTTTCTAAATTCAAAACGTAAAGTCCTGTAAGGATGACGCAAATATCCTTCTCCCATTTTTTCCGGGAAAAATTGCATTAGGGGGTTTTCGGGGTCGCTGATCACGATTCCAGTGCTACATTTTCAAAAATCATAACGAAAGGTCCTGTAAGCATAATGCGAATATCCTTGCCGGTTTTTGCTGGGAAAAAATTACATTATGGGGTTTTCGGGGTCTTTCATGAATCCGGTATTAGATTTTCGAAATTAGAAACGGAAGGTCCTGTAAGGATAACGCAAATATCGGGGTCGCTGATCACATCAAAATGATCTGTGATCGCGTAACGCCCTAACGCCAGTTTTCCCAAGGAATAATTGCAAAAAGGATATTCGCATTATCCTTACAGGACCTTCCGTTTCGAATTTCGAAAATCTAACACCGGATTCGTGATCAGCGAACCCGAAAACCCCCTAATGCTATATTTCCTAAGAAAAAGCCCCTTGGTTTTAATTGGCTAATTTGTTTAACAAAAAACGTCTTCCTCAAAAAAGCTTTTCCAAGAAATTCTTTATGTAAAACTCTTGTAAACAGCTTGACCTCTTTTCATTCTGATTGAAGACGTCAAACGTACCGGTCTGGATTGGATTTTTGATTGTCAATACTTTGTTCGAATTGCGTTGAATTACAAAACTACGGTTTCGATATTTAATCCTTCACCCCTAAACATGACATTCGAATCTCTTAGGGAGATGTCCCACTGGCGCATCAGCTCCTGCGGCTGACTGATCCCGACATCAGGTCGCGCAGCTGCAAGAACTGATTCGATCATTTGACATGGCACACTGAACTGGGATCAGCTGACCTCAAACGTCAAAATGTCGGACTCGGAGGAAGAACTTCTCCTTATTTCTCTGCTAAAAAAACTGAATCTGTGCAATCGTACAAACATCTACCTTTTCCTACAGCTTGTACGATTCCTGTGTTTAATTTTTCCTATTCGATGGACATCGTATTTATTGAAAAATCCTTATTAGGTGATACGGCCGTAGTTATGTATTTAATGTTTTTCTGGGCTTAGCGGCCTGAATATTTTATAATTTGGTCCAAAAATTAAAAAAAAAACAATATGTTTTCGAATATTTTTGTCCTTTATTATTTACTCCGACGTTTCGACATCAATATCTATGTCATCATCAGGGAGTTTGTTCATATAATGACTATGTTTGAAAACAGTGATAAATGTATTTATTCCACTTGTTCAAAAGTTTATTAGTTAAACAGACTTGTCAAAATTTTATGATGTCCCCAACTAGTAATTATTGTGTAATGTCAACATTATATGAAGTAGAGAGCCTATAACCTAGAGAGTGGCCATGCTACCTTTATAGACTGTGTCACTGATGACAATTATTACCGCCAGACGAAAAAAATATTGAAAATTATCATTTTATTTTATTTAATCTAACAAAAATGACATTAGAAACTACCCGACATGTTCCAGATATTAGCTACATTTAGATCAGTTCAAAAAAGTCAGCTTTGTGTCGCAGACATGAAGCTGCACATTTTTTGCAGTGTGCCATGCGCCATTGGATTACATGTGCAACTGATATCGGGATCAGTCAGCTGCAGCAGCTGATGGCCAGTGGGACACCTCGCTTAATGTTAATGGCGAAATGGTGCCTCATAAAATTGTTTCCATCACAGGTGATGGAGCCTGTCTTTTCCGAACTCTCTCATACCTCATATTTGATACTGACGTACTGGCAGCAGAGCTGAGCGAGTTAATCGTGGAGCATGTGGTGGACAACTGGGTGGAGTTCTATATAATGTCCCATAACAGCGAGGGGAACAACTACTCCAGCTCTAACGAATACTTTTCTGACATGTCCCGACCCTTTACTTATGGCGATTTTTGCGAATTGGTGGCGGCTGGGCAACTGTTCGACTACGTGTTCGAGGTTTACCGCAATGGTCTGCTATATGAGAGGTTCGGTACTGAATGTCACCCAATGAAGAGAATACGTTTTACGCAAGATCTCTCTTGGGGCCATTTCGATGCGTATCTATCAATTAATTCTGAAGAAGTGACTATCACGCCAACGTTCTCTCAGTCCAACCACTTATCACAGCCACTATATTTTTCTATACCCAAGATAACTCCTGCCAAACGTCGTGTGACATATACCGACGTTAAAAGAAGAAAGCAACTCAAGGATGCGGCAAGGAAATATGCGGCGAACAATCCTTCGGTACACTATACTGCGGTGGTCAAGTACCAGAAAGTTCACCCTGCAAAGCATTGTACTAAAAAGGCCAAGTACCAGAAAGTTCACCCAGCAAAGTACTGTGCTAAAGTGGCCAAGTACCAGAAACTTCACACCGCAAAGCACTGTGCTAAAGTGGCGGAATACCAACAAAGTCACCCCGATGCGCATAGAGTAACACAGTCTCGATATGAGCAAAACAATCCTGGATTACAAATAGAAAGACGAGTACTTCCATGGAAAGTCAAGGCTCACTCAGAGCTGGCGTATGATCCTAAGGTATCCTATGAAGCAGACACCAGTGTAGCCCTAGGTACCATGAGTCACAAATGCCAGTGGTGCAATGCCCTTAAGTGGAAGAGTGGGGCTTCCGGTATGTGGTGCAGCGCCGGTAAGGTACAGCTCCAGCCTTTTGAGCCGCTACCGGAGCCTCTATACAGCCGAGAAACAGCCACCTCGAACATCTTCACTTCATGGCCCATATTCGGAAGTATAATGGCTGCTTCCAAATGACATCATTCGGTGCCAAGCAGGTTGTAGAATGCGGTTTCATGCCAACCTTTAAAGTTCAAGGCCAGGTGTACCAATTGTTCGGAAGTCTATTGTCAGCACCTCAACAAGAAGCCCAATTCCTTCAAATATATTTCGTGGGCGAAGATGAAAAGGAAGTGCACTTAAGATGTGGTAACTTTCCAGACGTAAAACAAAGATTAGTCAAACAACTGCAGAGGATGGTACATAATGTCAATTACCACATACAGGACTTGAAGACCGCCTTAGAAAAAGTACCTTCCACCTGCAAGACATTCGAAGTTGTTATTCATGCCGACAGAAAGTAGGTTTTGAATTAAAAATTATGTTTTTGCAACGATTTATTATTCAGTTATTAAGATACTTTCGGAATGAAATGTCCGTTTTCAAATAATTAAAATATTATTTGTAATTCATGATAAATATTGTAATATAGAAAGAATTTATGTTTTTTACATTTATGCGATACTATAAATGTATCTGAAGCAATTAAATAACAGTAGAAGAATTTAAGAAGAGAATCTTTTATTTAAATTCTCCATACGCTAACGCTCATGCCGGCCGCTTCAATGCTCCAACAACAAATGAAGTGGCTCTGGTGATGATTGTTCAGCAATTTAAACATCGAGATATCGTGCTGCAGAGTCATGACAACAAACTGCGGCTACAGTACCCGCTTCTATTTTGCCGTGGTGAGGATGGGTACTCTATCGCTCTGCCCCAACGCGACCCCGTTACCAAGTTGTCTCTCAAAAATACTGTCTCTGCATCAAATTTCTATGCATACCGTATCATGATCAGGCAAGGACAGGACAATCATCTATTGTACTTCCGTTCCCTCTTCAGTCAATTTTTGGTTGACATGTACGCCAAAATTGAAACTGAGAGGTTGAATTTTATCAAAAATAATCAAGCCCAGATATGGGCAGATAACTACATCCACCTGAGAGACGCCATGCGAAGACAGGATGCCGATGCTGCAGAGCTTGGACAGATGGTGGTGCTCCCTTCATCCTTTACTGGGGGCCCCGCTATATGCATGAGCGGACTCAAGACGCTTTAACTTACGTTCGCAAATATGGTCGTGCGCATTTGTTCATTACTTTCACCTGTAATCCCAAATGAAAAGATATCACAGATGCACTGCTGCAGGGGCAAAAGCCCTACGATCGCCATGATATCATCGCCAGAGTGTTTCATATAAAGGTGCCGAAGATTATGGATCTCTTGAAGAAGGGCAAGCTGTTTGGGACAGTTCGGTGCTTCATGTATTCTGTCGAATGCCAGAAGCGTGGTTTGCCTCATATCCACATTTTGCTATAGTTATGCCCGAAGTCTTCAGTCCCAGATATACTGTGGATAACACCAATTGGGAGATATACTAAGTATATCTAAAAAATAAATTTTTAAAAAAAAGCTTTTATTAAAAAAGAATGCACTAAAAAGAAAAAAATAATTTTCTGGACGCTGTGTATCACAAATATAAAAGCTTTTTAAAAGCGAGATAAATTTTTATTTTATTGTTTTATGCTTTATCTCGCTTTTTAAAAGCTTTTATATTTGTGATACACAGCGTCCAGAAAATTATTTTTTTCTTTTTAGTGCATTCTTTTTTAATAAAAGCTTTTTTTTAAAAATTTTTTTTTTATTTTTTTTATTTTGTTCTTTTGTTCTTATATATCCTTACATTTCAGATGTCCTTACAGGCTTTTTAACTTGAGAATCGTATTCACCGACCCCAAAAACCCCCAGAATAGATTTTTTCCGGAAAATTTGGAGAAAAGGATAATCACGTTATCCTTACAGGACCTTCCGTTATCCTTACAGACTTTTTAATGACATATTCGGATTCAGTGATCTCAAAAACCCCCAGAATAGATTTTTTTTCGGAAAATTTGGAGAAAAGGATAATCACGTTATCCTTACAGGACCTTCCGTTATCCTTACAGACTTTTTAATGACAGATTCGGATTCAGCGAACCCAAAAACCCCCAGACTAGTTTTTTTTCCGGAAAATTTGGAGAAAGAGATAATCACGTTATCCTTACAGGACATTCCGTTATCCTTACAGACTTTTTAATGGCAGATTCGGATTTAGCGACCTCAAAAACCCCCAGAATAGATTTTTTTCCGGAAAATTTGGAGAAAAGGATAATCACGTTATCCTTACAGGACCTTCCGTTATCCTTACAAGGACGAAGTAGTGAAAATATTGTATTGTCATCGGACTTATATAAGTGTGCAAAATTTCAAGTCAATCGGACAAGTGGAAGTGGGTCAAAATTGGGTTGCAAGATTTGATCTGACAGACAAACAAACAAACAGACAAACACGAAGGCAAGCTAAATAAAAGCTTTTAAAAAATGGAAGTCTTCGTAGCAAAAAACATCGAGATAAAGGTATCTCTCGGGTAAAGTTATCTCTTGGTCTGAGGTCGAGATATCTTGAAATTTTGTGTATATTTTTACCCCAGCGCCACCACTCCTTTTTTAAAGCAGTTGTTGACAGTTATAGAATAAAATTAAAATATTGAAATCGGAAAGTTAAAATGTATGAAAAAACCTATGGATTCGTTAATGGAAGTGAATATTTTTTCTGACTCTGACAGTGATGAACCAGCAATCATTTCAAGACCCTACGTACTGCAAATAAGGGTGAATCATTTTGATACTTGGAGTGAAAGTGAATTTGTTATGAGATTTCGCTTAACAAAAGCAACATTTCAAGCACTTTTGCCTAGAATTGAAGCTGAAATCTGTATTAATCATAATAGGCAAAAACGAAATTTGTTATTTATTGTTATTAAATATTTTCAGAAGCAGAGCAATGCCACCCAGAGATCAACCATTGTTGGCTTTACGGTTTTATGCGACAGGTTGTTTTTTAAGGGCGTGTGCTGATTTCTCAAAAGTTTCGGCTAGTCTCACTGGTCGTGTGGTAGCTAATTTTTCAAAAGTTATTGCGGCACTGGATCATGATATGATAAAAATCCCAAACACCATACAAGAAATCCGAAAATCGTTTCCAGTTTCCATTTGACAGAAGTGCTATCAGCGCCACGATCGGACAATAAAACATTCAAAACAATAGCCTTCGTGATTAGAAACAAGCCGTGATGCTGCTTTTGATTATAAATTTAAGGTCACTATTTCGACCACGATTTCATTGATTTCTTCGGTTCTTTGCTTCGCGAAACAAGATATAAAGGTGGTGAATTACTCGAAAGCTATAACGGATAATTTGCATCGTACCTTTCACTTCGAAAATCCTTTAATAAGAACACACAATTATAGAAAATACCTCTTTATGTGACGTCACGATAGTTTGTATCAAGGTGGTGTTTTATTGTATCCAGTGTGCAGGAGTTGTGGAACCTTATTTCGAGAGTTGCTATACCGAGTTGGAATTTTCATGAAGATGCCCAAGTTAAAGATATCTTCGATATATCTTTATCTGCGGTATAGCTATCTGACAGAAAAACTAAATATGAAGACCTCGGGCATTAGAGCATCGCATATCTCTGATATGATCGACAACATCATCTCCGCCGAAATAACTGATCCCCAAACAGACGTTCTCCTCTACGACATTGTCAAATCCAAAATGATTCATGGGCTTGTGGAAGTTTGAACTACAATTCGCCTTGCATGAAAGATGGTAGTTGCAGCAAAAGGTTCCCCCGACCATTACTTAAGGATACCCAGACAGGAGACGATGGTTATCCGCAATATCGGAGAAGGTCTCCATCTGACGGTGGTGTCATTATTAAAATCAATGGGAAGAAACTGGACAACCGATGGGTTGTGCCCTACGAATAAGAATGACAGGAAGACAAAATCTGCACATATACAGTGTCCGTGAGTGAAGCATTTTTTCTGAATAGCCCCCAAAGAGATTTCTGATTTATCCCCCAAAGAGATTTTACTGTCCGAAAAGTCACATTTTTTCACATTTCCACAGCATGTCACGTTATTTTATGTTTTTTATCATTAATAAGCGGTGAGTTTTGCATCGAAATTAATTTAGTTTGCGCGAATTAAGTCAGTAAATTAAACAAAATTTGATGAAAACCGAAACGTCTACGAAAAAAACATTTATGATAATTCCTACAAATTCACGCACTCGCGAAACTTCGTTTTGCTTTTAATAAAGTTTTGCTACACGCCCAAAACAAATTTTATCATCAAAGTTATGTAAAATGTTGTTTTTTCGTCAGCATACGCGAAATTAATTTTTAATCGTAACACTTAATGGTGCACCATTAAACAACAAAAACAAGAAGAAGAGCGATCTGTCAAAAAACACCAGTGGCGTATCAAAGCAAATGAATTGCTTTATCTAAGGTTTTCTAAATTTGAACATTTTTCCCTACGTCACTACATTAAACTTAATGGTGTTCGTTGTTACTCACACCAACAAGAAACATGCTTCAATTTTTTGGCTTTATCTGTCTTCCTGGTATTCTTATTCGTAGGTTGTGCCCTATAATTCCGTCCTGTCACGTACTTTCAATGATCACATCAATATAGAGTATTGCAACTCAGTAACGTCTATAAAATACATTTGTAAGTACGTCAACAAAGGCAGTGATCAGGCAGCTTTTGCTTTAGAAAATGAGAGGGATGAAGGGAAATTGTACGTATGTACTTCACCTCCAACAACTTGGCTCAGAGAATTATCATTACAACATTAATGGCCTTCTTTGAGCTATGTAAAAGTGGCGATTTAGCAAAAACCATCCTTTACTGTGATGTTCCTGCTTACTTTGTGTGAAAGAATAATAAGTTCATAAGAAGGAAGCGGGGAAAGGATGTCGAAGGCTGGACAGGAGTTAAGGAAGATCACGCGTTAGGAAGAGTGTATACCATTCATCCAAACAACACCGAATGTTATCATCTTCGCTTACCAGAGCCCAGAGCCCATGAGATTCCAGAGCCCATGTCTTTCACTGATATTAATGGTATCCTTTATCCCACATTTCAATCCACATGCAAAGCACTCGGTTTGTTGGAGGATGACAACCACTGGCGCAGTACCTTACAGGAAACTGCCTTACGTGATTCTCCCTTTAAGCTACGAGAGCTCTTTCTAACGATGATTGTGTTCTGCCATCTTTCCGACCCTCTGAGCCTTTCGGATAAGTGCAAAGACAGCCTTTCAGAGGACATAAGACGGCAGGTGGAGAGAGATTTACAAGCAAGTGCGCAGGAGGTAATGGACGAGGTGTATAACAGGTGCCTGTTGCTGATTGAGGATGCTGTATTGGCCTTGGGAGGACAATGCTTATCACAATACGGCTTGACTCAGCCAAACAAGTCTGAAAAAGTCTTGCCAAATAGGGAATACCTGAGTGACATCAACTACGGCACGTCCGCTTTAGCAACAATGGTTTCCAATAACACGCGTTCACTAACGGATGAGCAGCTCGCTGTTTATCAGCAGGTTCTTGGCAGTGTTAAGTCAAGTGATGGACAAGTGTTTTTTCTGGATGCTCCTGGCGGTCCTTATAAACTTACTGCTGGCTAAGATAAGAAGTGACCGTGGTATTGCTTTGGCTGCTGCATCCTCTGGGATCGCTGCTACACTGTTAGTGGGACAAAAGACAGCTCACGCTGCCTTCAAACTACCTCTCAATCTTAACCACGACCTTATTACGAGGATTTACCCTGATATCGCCGATATCAAAAATTAGTCCATGGATTGCCTGTGCGAACGTGCGATTTTGACCCCCAAAAACGAGAAGGCAGCTATCATTAATGAAATTTTGTTTCAGTCTTTTAAGGGAACAGAAATAGAGTACAAGTCTGTGGACTGTGTCGTTTAAATGGATGCTGCAATCCATTACCCTGTGGAGTTCCTCAACAGCCTCAACCTCAACAGCCAACAGCCTCAATATATGGCCTATGACGCTGTTTTCCAATAAAGTAATAATACTATGTATTTATGAATTTTTTTTTTAAATTATTTCCTGCAAGGATAAGATTTTTCTCGAAAGTTTTTAATTTCTTTGAGGTTCTTTTAGTCTTCAACGGGTATGCAAGCTAGTCTATATATATAAAAAAAACTTTTTTAAAAAAAGTAAAAAAAACCGACTTAAAAATGCACTAAAAAGGAAAAAATAATTTTTTTTTGGAAGTTGGTGCCAAAATAGAAACAAACAATTTGCTCTCTTTTATAGTACAATATATAAAACTAAAAAATTTCTAATAAATAAAATTATTATTTATTGAATTGTACCAAAAGTTTTTGTTTTCTAATAAGTCACAGAGATGAGATTCAAATCATTATTTTTTTACAGCCTACTTACATAATATAAACATAACAAAAGCTATAATTGCCAATCTGGCAATTATTGAAAACCCGTATGGTGATTTAATTGAACGGCGTATCAAAATTCCACTTTGAAGTCAAACTTTCCAATAAGATTTTTTTAAAACTTGTTCCAATTGGATTTTGATGTATGGAACTTTAATGTAGAATCATGTCCTAAACAACTTTTGTTCTTGCACTTTTTTGATAAGATGCACCGTTTTTGAGATATTCGCAAAAAACGTTTTCGTTCGTATGGGGGGTACCCCCCCCTAATGGACCGTTTTTGCCCATTAACGAACTTAGCCTCGCATTTTACGAAAAACGGATCTGCACGGATTGAGCTAGAGCCTATTTCAAGGCTCTAGCTCAATCCGTGCGTCCGCAATCGTGTTCACAGACAGACGGACGGACGGACAGACGGACGGACGGACATGCGGAAATCAAAATCTTTTGTCATTCCTAACACACTGGTGTAATTCATTTTTGTGTGTGATGACGGGATCTTGGCGTTCCAAACGGTAAGGCAAAGTTAGTATACCCTTTGGTATTCCATACCATACGGGTATAAAAATTTCAGCGGTATTGTTCCTTACTTGGCACGTTGCCCTTAACCCCCGTCAACATTAACAAATATTCTTTTGTTTTTGGGTAAGCTCCGTTAAAATTAAAAAAATATTCTTTTGTCAGATGTCGTCACGAAAGATAAAATATTTTCATTTGGATAGCAGTAATAGAATTGGTGATAGCTGTAAAAGTTTTGATCTGAAATAATTGCAATTGAAACAAAATAGAATTTCGCAAGCTAATTGACAAAAGACATTGGTTTAGTTTTCATTTCAGTCGGTTTAGTTTTCATTTCAGTCGGTTTAGTTTTCATTTCAGTCGGTTTAGTTTTCATTTCAGTCAAGGTGGTACTTATTTAAAAAAAACATTATTTTAAAGAACCGTTAAGTAGTGAAAAGAAAAATTTTAAGTTTTAAAGCTTTCCGAATTTGAAATAACCAGTGTTGGGGCCAGATAATTATTTTTTTATCTAGATAAAGATAAAGATAAATGCTCGTAATGTTTATCTAGATAAGATAATAGATAATGAAAATATGAAAGATAATAGATAAGATAAGATAAAAAGCCAAATTATCTAGATAATTTTTAGATAAATATTTATTTTGACATTGCACAAAATTCAAAATTACGTACTAAAAAAAATAGCACAAAATTTTTTGCTTTTCTTGATTTCCAATTTAAATATAATAAGAAACGAAATAATAATAAAAGAAAACGGATAAGAAACAATAATAAAAGAAAATAAAAGAAAACGGATAACGAAATGATTTTCGGGCTTTTTCTTCAAAATTACGTTATAATGAACGTTATAGAAATTCAATTCCGTTACCATAACGAAAAACGAAAAAAATATTACGTTTTTTCGTTGTTTATTAGTATTTCCTTGTTTTGTTCAGTATTATTTTTTGTGAAATTTCCCACAAAAGTTCATCAAGTATAACCCCACAGACATAAAATATAATCAAAAATATTGGAGTAGTTTTTAATCGTATTTTGATTCTAAATCGGATTTTGTTTTGGCCAGATTCACTCTATTTCTGGAGATACAAAAATGGAAATCTTCTAAGCAAGTTTTTTGGTAGCGAAAAGATTTTCTTTTTAGTAACTCCAGAAGTAGAGCGAAATTCTATAAAAAAATTCTATATCTTTGATATCAAAATCACGCTTTTGTGGAGACAGTTTTTTTAATGAACAAAACTTTTGTGTGATTTTTTGTCTTTTGTATTTTTTATTGATTTTTTAACTTAATAATCACATTTTTTTCCGTTTTTATTTGTATTTTCTTTTTGCTGAGTTTTATTATTTGTTATGCAATTTATTTTTATGGAAACTGAACTGAATTACTTTGTGATAAACTATTATTACAGTGCGTTTTTTTGTTTTCAGTTTCAATACAATGTGTAACGGAATAATAACATTATAACGTAACGAAATTAAGTTTTTTATCGATACAAAACGAAATAACGTCACGAAATATAAGTTTAATTTTGCTACGTAAGGAAATTTATAACGTTATGATTTTTTATTTCGTTCATAGCCCGGTTTACACTTGGCAACAGTTACTGGCAGAACTTTTTTTTATGGACAAGAGAAGAGAGGCGAGGGAAAGAGTGACACTTCGCTTCCTTGTCCGTAAACAAAAATTGTTGCCAAGTATAAAACTGTTCCTAAAAAAAGTTTTTAGGTTTTCAAAAGTATGCAGAAAACAATTTCGTTTCAGCATTTTTTCAGATTTAATTTTTTGATTTTCGGTGGTAACGATTATCTCTAGATAAATGGGATTTTCCTTTATCTAGATAAGATAAAGATAACTTTTTTGGGGTGTTATCTAGATAAGATAAAGATAACATTTTTTTTTATAATTATTATCTAGATAACCCCAACACTGGAAATAACCACATACAACAATTTAGATAAATAGGTGCTCGTAGAGGTGAGTGAAAATTGTATTAAAATACATATTGAATGGGTTTTATATTTCCCAAATTTTGAATATCGATTCTTGTCACTATAAAAAATTTATTTTTATCACATCGAATATTTGCAATGCATTAAACGAAACGCGGAATGTAAAAATTATAGTCATTGTGATATTTTAACCGCGAGTCTATTGTACATAAAAGTACTCGACAACTGTAAAAAGCTTTTGATTGTCTTAACAATTCTTGTTACAATAAAATTATTTGTAACACTCAAGAAATATGAATAGAAGTCCTCTTTAAGTTTCTATTTTGGCCCCAACTTCCAAAAAAAATATTTTTTCCTTTTTAGTGCACTTTTAGATTGTACAATAAAAGAGAGCAAATTGTTTGTTTCTATTTTGGCACCAACTTCCAAAAAAAAATTATTTTTTCCTTTTTAGTGCATTTTTAAGTCGGTTTTTTCTACTTTTTTTTAAAAAGTTTTTTATTTTATAATTTTTAGTGACTTTTGGTATAATATACATATTATATAGATATATTTAATGTTAGGAAATGGGTAGAGCTGCGGCCCGCGTGCGAAAACGGCGTTACGAATCGATAGCCTTCAACCCCCTTAGTGACACTGGAAAGTTTCATTAAGATCGGACCAGCCAATTCGAAGATACCAGGCGAGGGGTATCGACGGGAGGGAAAAGTCAGGTTTTGTAGTGGAAAATCAAACCCCTTAGCCTTCTTAGTAATACTGTAAAGCTTTATTAAGATCGGACCACCGAATTCCAAGATACCTGGCGAGGGGTGTCGAAGGGGAATTTTCTCAGAGGGGATACCTATCTAGATCGTATTTTTGTCCCCGAAAATCCCTAACACCCAAGTTTCATGAAAATCGCTAGGCCTGTTTTCGAGATCCATTGTGCAGACAGACAGACTGACAGACAGAAGGACGACAGTCCTTTTATTATAGGATATACCTATTTAATGTTAGGAAATGGGTAGAGCAAAACATTGATCGTTCCAAACAGCGAATTTTTAGGGATGGCAACAGTAAGTTGTAAACTAAATTTTAGAGGTCGACAGCAAAAATTTTGGGGGTCGTCACCAAAATTTTTTAGATCGACAGAAACCTTTCGTTAACCTTACAGACTTCTAAACATTAGAATTGGATTAGGCGACCCTAAAAACCCCCATATGTGTTTGTTTTTTATCTGGAAAATTTGAGGGTTGAAGGATTCGCTGCCCCCCAAAATATACGCATAAACATTTTCAGACCGATCGGACCATCCGAAGGGGACAGGGGAGGGGTTAAGAAGCGAAAGGGGTAGGGGAAAATAGATAAGGGGAAAACACTAGCCGTCCCCCAAAATGTGAGCATACAAATTTTCAGACCGATCGGACCATCCGATTGGGAGTTGACAGGGGAGGGGTTAAGAAGCGAAAGGGGTAGGGGAAAATAGATAAGGGGAAAACACTAGCCGTCCCCCAAAAAGGTACGCATACAAACTTTCAGACCGATCGGACCATCCGATTGGGAGTTGACAGGGGAGGGGTTAAGAAGCGAAAGGGGTGGGGGAAAATAGATAAGGGGAAAACACTAGCCGTCCCCCAAAATGTACGCATACAAATTTTCAGATCGATCGGACCATCTGATTGGGAGTTTACTGGGGAGGGGAAGGCCGGGAAACGTCGGAGAGAGGGGAAATTAAAATGGGACCAACTAGGGAGTGAACTCTGTCATCCACCAACGTTTCAACAAAATCCATGCAACGGCACCCAAGTACTGCGTGAACATACAGATATAAAATAAATAAATAAAGTTGGACCAAAAAAAACGAATTGATAACCTCCTCCTTTTTTGAAAGTCGGTTAAAAATGGAAGTTTGTTGGTTTGTTGGTTGGTTTGAGATTACAAAACGCAAAAACTACTGGACCGATTTTGACGTGGTTTTTTGCAAAATGATCTGCGTTGCCAGGAGCAGGTTTTTAGCTATGTTAGATTTTAAAATTCGAAACGGAAGGTCCTGTAAGGATAACGGAAGTATCCTTTTTCTCATTTTTTCCCGGAAAAATTGGCATTATGGGGTTTTTAGGGTCGCTGATCACGAATCCGGTGTTGGAATTTCAAAATTCGAAACGGAAGGTCCTGTAAGGATAACGCAAATATCCTTTTTCCCATTTTTCCCCGGAAAAATTGCCATTATGGGGTTTTTGGGGTCGCTGATCACGAATCCGGTGTTGGAATTTCAAAATTCGAAACGGAAGGTCCTGTAAGGATAACGCAAATCTCCTTTTTCCAAATTTTCCCCGGAAAAATTAGCATTATAGGGTTTTTGGGGTCGCTGATCACGGCTCTGCTGTTGGAATTTTAAAATTCGAAACGGAAGGTCCTGTAAGGATAACTCAAATATCCTTTTTCCCGTTTTTCCCGGGAAAATCGGCAAAAAGGGGTTTCCGGGACCGCTGATCATGGATCTGTCGTTCCAGTTTCAATAACTCTAAAGAAAGGTCCCGTAAGGATTACGTTGATTTTTAAATTTCTTTAAGTTATTTTTTTGGCATTCTACATCTATATGTAAAAAAATGGATGTTGGTATATATATATATGTATGACCTTAACCCTAATCAGCTCAGGCTAATTTTGTCCTTAATCCACGCAGGCGGTGACTCACAGTCACCATGCCGAAAAAAAAGAATAATTTAATAAAAATTTTTTTTTTGTAAGATTGCATTTTTTAATTCAGTTAATAATATTTATTTATATATATGTACATCATTCGTCCTCTTTATAATTGTAGCATAAAATAGATTTTCAAAAATTTTCGTTACAAACATTTTTTTTGCATTTGCACATATTTGCTTCAAAGTGCGACCTTAGCAATGGGGACACAGCAAGCAACTTTTGGGAAATGCTACAGTTATTATCCCCTACTACGGTCCGATATTTTGCGAAACAGAAGCAAAGTGATACCAAAATAACCTTTCTTTGCTGGTAAAACCGTTACGGTGACTGTAAGTCACCGCCTGCACGGATTAAGGGTGAATTTCATAAAAGCAAAACATTATTGTTGTAGTAAAAAAATTAAAATTTTTTTTTTTTCGTTTTTAAATAGTATTGGCATAAAAAAACAAAGTCAAGGAGCATGAATGCAATAACTTTTCTAACATTCGTAACAATCACTCTCAAAACTGAAACGGTGACTCAAAGTCACCGGGTGTGCGGATTAGGGTTAATAGACTCAAAAGCTATTGGACCGATTTTTACGCGGTTTTTCCCAAAATGATCCGCGTTATCAGGGGCCGATTTTTCGCTATTAAATTATAGCGTGAAGATCAGGCACAAACATGGAACAAAACAAAGTGAATTATAAGGAAAAAAAGTAACAAAAAGCCAAACTTAAAAATTTTCAAAATATTCAAAAGTCCCAACAAGGAAAACAAGTCAATTTGCAAAGAATATACGCCACAAATCAAAGTGGCACTAGGTGCCGGTAAATATATTGGAAATGAACTGAGAAGAGATGGCAAAAATTAATCGATTAATTTTTGTAATTGACTAAAATCACACTGCTCTAGAATATTGAAAACATCTTTGTTACATATTATCTACTTCATTTTGGAAAAAAAAATTCTCACGATTCATCGACACTAACAATAAGTTTAAGTTCGTACTAATTTCAATTTAAAAATCACGGTCTGTAATTCCAATAGTCCTAGACCAAAAATGATAAAGGTTTTTACCTGAAGATAAGTGATTACGTGAATCACCCCCAGTCAGTACTGATCCCTAATTAATTACTTGAGTCAGTACTAATCCCTAATTAATGATTTCTAATTGATCACTAATTGGGGCTTAATTGCACCCATACTTCCTAGGACTTACTTTATTGTGTTAATTACCAATAGGGTTTCCCAAAAATATCGTTGATTAACCATTTTATAATCGCCATATGTTGCAGGTAATTTTTTAAGTCGGAGCAATAAAATAATGTTTTTACTCTGGGTTCATAATTTCGCTTATCTAAAAATACCAATAAAATTTTTTTATTGGTTTCTCTTAATGAGTTTTTACTAAAAAAAAACAATTTTTAGTCCTGAAATATATTTTAAAAAAATAAAACTATTAATTAAAACATTGCGTTTGGCCGTTTGATGTACCGTTATTTGATAAAATATCGACTAACACCAATTGGTTTCACAATCTTCAGACGGTTCTAAAGCACCTACAATCAACAAATTCAAAAGTCACACATTTTTAATTATGTCCGCTCACAAGCCCTATTGGCCGCATAGTGCCCCGTTAATCCGACAAAAAATTATAAAAAGGATATTTACGTTTTCCTTACAAGACCTTCCGTTTCGAATCTTTTAAATCTAACATAGCTAAAAACCTGCTCCTGGCAACGCGGATCATTTTGCGCGGATCATCAAAAACCGCATGAAAATCTGTCGAGTAGTTTTTGAGTTTTTTTTATCTCATATAAATACATTTTTGGAATTTTTGTTGTCAATGCGTTGTTTTTGTCGAATACCATCCATACGCCATCCGACAGTGCAGTTTTGGACCTTTTAGAAGCTTCATTTCCATCTGGGGTATTATCAAACATGTGTTGATCGATTAATCGATTATTAATGACGATTAAATGGAAAGTCGATTGCAGCTTGCTTGGTTTTTCCAGATTACTTTTTCAACTTTTCGACAGAAATGGGCGGAGCCCGATATAAACCAGTACCGATTGTGAAATAACGAAGGCACTAGGAGGATATAAATACTAGAGACCCAAGGAGTAATAAATCAGTTGTTAAAAGTCAGTCGACTAGGTTACAATAAGAAGTGGAAAATTTGGAAATTGATTTTTGAAGGTGAAGGAAATAACTTTAAAAGCGTAAAAATTGTGGAAGTGGGGAAAGTAACATTGAGGACAGAGAAAAGCAGACTAATAAAAAAAGGTTATAGCAAGGAAGTGAATAAGAGTAAAAGCAGAAATTAGAACATTAAGGAAATCAGAAAACCAAAAGAAAAAGTAAAAAATACTTTAAGATTTTAGTTTTTCATTAAGGCCCATTTGCACGAGATTAACTTAAGCACATAAGTCAAACTTAATTTATAAAGTTATAGTTATTGGTTTGCACGAAAGCACGAAAGTCTAAGTATGACTTAAAACTCATTAAGTATAAGTTAAATTAAGTGCAGGATGCTCTTGTACTTAAATATTTATGTCAACCTTAGCCTTTTGTTAAAAGATATATCTAAAGAGAAAATAATAATTTAAATGTAAAATGGAATATTTTGAAACATTGGGTATTTATCAAGATGATGTCGAAGTCTTTGAAATTCAGGAATCAGGTATTCCAAGAAGAATATATCAAAGGAATTTTATACGGTCGATCACCCTCGGTTTTTAATGCAGAATATTTTTCCACCACAGCCTCCTTTCTTACAACTTTTTTGTAATTGTTGTAGAATTTCTTCAATGTTTCGAAATTTCGAAAGTAGCTTGTTGAGGATTAAGCATTGAAATTTTTTTCGATGCGCCTTCATGCCGCTTCCTTTTCTCGCCAAGTTACAGCATACATATTTTTGTATTCCACTACGCTCTTTCCTTCCAAAACACACTGTAATAAAGTGTTTCTTTCTTCTACAGAAAAATTAGGGCTTCTTTTCCTTCTTTCTTCCATTTTCATAAGTTTTTAAAAATTTAGCTCAAGAATTAAATAAAATTCACAAAATGACAAATATAATTTTTGCCTACTTCATTGTCAGAATTTTAAAAAAAATTCATTGCCCATATCAAATTTTTATTTGATTTGATCTGATTACTAAGTAGTGCTTAAAAATATTCGTGCAACACACTTTAATTTAAGTAAGTCTTAAATCATAAGTAATACTTTGTTAAGACTTACATTTAAGAACAGAACGCGCAAACGGGCCTAAGTACTGCAAATAAAGTACCGAAGAATTTTTGAAATGCCATTCAAAAAATCAAACATTGGAAGATCAACCAGACATACGCGGCAATTGTCAGCTAATAGATCTGCTGAAACATCTGAAGAGCGAGACGCACGCCGGGAAATTGAGCGGAGCAGAGCATCTACTTCAAGAGCTGCTCAAACATCTGAAGAGCGAGACGCACGCCGGACAACTGAGCGGATCAGAGCCTCTACTTCAAGAGTTTCTGAAACATCTGAAGAACTAGACGCACGTCGGAAAACTGAGCGCATCAGAGCCTCTACTTCAAGAGCTGCTCAAACATCTGAAGAACTAGACGCACGTCGGAAAACTGAGCGCATCAGAGCCTCTACTTCAAGAGCTGCTCAAACATCTGAAGAGCAAGATGCACGCCGGGAAACTGAGCGGATCAGAGCCTCTACTTCCAGAGTTTCTGAAACATCTGAAGAACTAGACGCACGTCGGGAAACTGAGCGGATCAGAGCCTCTACTTTAAGAGCTGCTCAAACATCTGAAGAGCGAGACGCACGCCGGGAAACTGAGCGACTCAGAGCCTCTACTTCAAGAGTTTCCGAAACATCTGAAGAACTAGACCAGTGGTTCCCAAACTCTTTTGGCCCACGGACCCCTTTTCATAGTCAAAACTTGCCCACGGACCCCTTTTCATAGTCAAAACTTGCCCACGGACCCTGGGTGAAAAACTACATAAATGCATAATAGAAAAATTACAAATTTAACTTTAATGTCTTGAATGGTAAATGATGATGTAAAAATAAAATATAAATAAAATATTTTGTTGAAGAAGTATTAATTGAATCTCCGCCGAAGACGCGGCCTTTTATATTCGCGGCTCGTTTGCCAACGTTCCTGTATGTTCGGCCGAGGTCTCGAACGTTCTCGTGTGCAGATCTCAAACATTCGCGAAGCGTTCACGCCAGATCTCGAATAGGGATGCAACATCGTTCATAAAACCTCGATATATCGAAAATCGATGTTTTTTTTAAGGCGACATCGATGTCAAAAAAATTCGTCCTGAAAACATCGTTTTTCCGATGTTTTGAAAAAGTTAAATTTAATAAATAATTTAGCCACCTGGCGGATGCTCTACTGTGGGTGGAGTGCACCCAGGTAGAATTAACACGGTTTTAATTCTTCTTATACGTTGAACCACCAAAAATCCATTAGTTTTCGAGATATTCGCAAAAACGATAAATTTTTTGAAATACCGGCATATCTTTATAACGGAGTTCTAGTAAAAGACATAAATGTAGCAAATTTTATTGTCTGCAAGTTTTGTAATACATAAGACTACTGGAAAATGGTTAGTTTCGGAATAAATCGCAAAAAACTGCATAGTTTTTAAAAAGCCGCCGTTTTGGTTACTTCCGGTTAACGGATCTCCACATCAGAACCAAACTTCTCTGTAAAATTTCATGGCTAGCTCTGGTATTTTTTGCGAAATCTTGTAGAAAGATGGAACCGAAAATTAATACCAAAGAAAATTTAAACAAATCTTTGAGTGGCTATATTAAATCTATCTAAAAACTAGTCCCTCTAGTCCTAAAATTAGTTTCTCTACTAATTTTATAAAGAGTAATGTTCTAACATCGTGGATAACAACATCGATACCTCGATATATCGGTCTGTTCAACATCGAGGTTAAAACTCGATATTTTTCAACGGTACCTCGATGTTTGCAAAATCGTTGGCATCCCTAATCTCGAATGTCCTTGCAACTTCTTACCCGTGGACCGTTACAAGATCAAAAATTTTATTTGCAACAAATCACTGTTAATTATAATAAAAATTGATGCTGCAATGTAACGCTCTCTTGAATTAATTATTTGAGATGTGAGGATAAAATTTCATGTAAATGTCACATATTGTGTAGGTACTCATTTTGTACCAATTAATTCACAACAGAATATAATAATACAGTAATGTACAGTAATTCCAAACATTCGCGGATTTGGTTATTCGCAGAAGTAAACAAATTAAACAAAAATATAAAATAGTAAGCTATAACTTTTAGGGTGCATTATATTAAATAATAAAACCCAATATGTCTAACTATAAATATTTTAATTAGGACGTAAAAATCGCTAATAATTTATTCATTGTTATTTATTTTAACTTCCATATTAATAAAAATGTGTCACCATTTTTTTATTTCATATTAAACCTTGCGCGGACCCCCTGACGTTGTTCAGGGACCCCCAAATCAATTTTAATTTTCCACGACCCCCTGAATGATCCCGGGGACCCCTGGGGGTCCGTAGGGACCATTTTGGGAACCATTGAACTAGACGCACGTCGGGAAACTGAGCGCATCAGAGCCTCTACTCAAGAGCTGCTCAAACATCTGAAGAACGAGACGCACGCCGGGAAACTCAGCGGAGCAGAGCATCTACTTCAAGATCTGGTCAAACATCTGAAGAGCGAGACGCACGCCGGGAAACTGAACGCTCACGGCGTAGTCAATCAAGAACGAGAATCGATCTCAAGAAAGCGGCGTTCAATTACGATAAAGACTACGATTACAGTAGTAATCGCCATGCTGTCATTGGTCAAATGACTAATTTGTGCTCTCATTGTGGCGCTAAGAAATTTCAAAGAGAAACGCCTGGCATGTGTTGCTCCAATGGCAAAGTCAATTTGCCACCACTGGCTGAGCCACCAGGCACACTTTTCACTTATGTGGCTGGAAATAATCGGGAGTCCAAACACTTTCTACAGCATATTCGGAAATACAATTCATGCTTTCAAATGACATCGTTTGGAGCGACGAATATTGTGAAATATGGTAATTTCATGCCTACATTCAAAGTCCAAGGACAAGTGTATCATCAGATTGGTTCACTTCTTCCTGCGCCCGAAGAAGATGCACAATTTTTGCAAATATACTTCATGGACAATGTCGAGGTAGAGATTGATCGACGATGTGCATTTAGTGTAACAACAGATCGGAAAATTATTGCTGAATTGCGAGCATTATTCCACGAGCACAACTGTTTGGTCCGAGATTTCAAATCCGCATTAGAGAATGTAAGAGCAGATGACTTTAAAGTCATTATCAGGGCAGATAAAACGCCTTTGAATGAGCATGAAAGACGCTTCAATGCTGCAACGGCCCCTGAAGTAGCAGCTGTAATTGTCGGAACAGAGATTAACCGGCGAGATATTGTTATAAGCAGACGAGATCAAACCAAGCAACGTGTTGCTGAAACACACCGATCGTACGATGCACATCAATATCCAATACTGCTTCCGCGTGGAGAAGACGGATATCATCTCGAATTGTATCAAACTCATCCCGTCACAGGTGCTACGACAACGAAAAAAATCAGTTGTATGGATTTTTATGCATATCGTATCATGATTCGAGAACAACAACCTAACCACATCCTGAAGTGTCGTCAACTTTTCCAACAATTCATCGTAGATATGTACGCTAAAGTCGAAAGCGAGCGACTGAATTACATTCGTTACAATCAATCGAAGCTTCGAGTCGAACAGTATATTCATTTGCGAGATGCAATTGCGAATGATGGAACAGTTACTGACATTGGACAAAAGGTTATACTTCCGGCTTCGTATACTGGAAGTCCAAGACACATGCACGAATATGCTCAGGATGCTCTGACATATGTTCGCAAGTATGGACATCCAGATCTTTTCATCACGTTCACATGCAATCCATCTTGGACAGAAATCGAAGATTTACTTCTGCCTGGCCAGCAACCATCCCATCGGCATGACCTCACAGCGAGAGTTTTCAAACCAAAATTGATACATTTTATCGATCTCATCACTAACAGCCATATATACGGAGAAACTCGCTGCTGGATGTATTCGATTGAATGGCAGAAAAGAGGTTTACCACATGCCCATATCTTAATTTGGTTGGTTGAAAAAATTCTTCCTACTCAAATTGACGATATCATTACTGCTGAGCTGCCCGATCCGGAAGAAGATCCAGAATTATTTAAAATCGTGAAAAAACATATGATTCACGGACCATGTGGACCACACAACCCTCATTCGCCATGCATGAAAGATGGAAAATGCACCAAAAATTATCCACGTCAGAAAACCAGATGATGGGGGACACACAGCAACTATAAAAATCAATAACGTTGATTTTGAAATTGATAATCAATGGATTGTGCCATACTCTCCTATTCTTTCCAAATCATTCAATGCGCATATCAACGTGGCGGCCTGCAATTCAGTTAAATCTATCAAATACATATGTAAATATGTTAATAAAGGCAGCGATATGGCAGTTTTCGGACTTGCGAATCCCAACGCACCCGTCAATGAAGTCGAACAATTTTAAATGGGACGTTATATTAGCAGTAATGAAGCTGTATGGAGAATTCTTGGTTTCGACATTCATGAACGCTTTCCTGCTGTCATCCATCTCAGTGTTCACTTGGAAAACGGTCAACGAGTCTACTTCACGGAAGAGAATGCATCACAGAGAGCTGCAGATCCACCAAACACAACATTGACCGCTTTTTTCCAATTGTGTGCAACTGACGAATTCGCAAAAACGTTGCTATATCACGAAGTTCCCAACTATTACACTTGGAATCAATCGACGAAGATATTTTGCAGAAGAAAACGAGGCGCCAGGCATTCTTCGATAGCTGGAATATTTTCTACTGCCACATTGGGACGAGTATATACTGTTCATCCGAATAATGCTGAATGCTACTATTTGCGAATGCTGCTTCACGTGGTCAAAGGACCAACATCGTTTCAAGCAATCAAAACCATTGATGGTCAAGTGTGTCAGGCATACAGAGAAGCATGTTTCAAACTTGGTTTGCTTGAAAATGATCAACATTGGGACAATACATTGACAGAAGCATCTGAAACACGTAATGCTCATCAAATACGAACTCTGTTCTCCATAATTTTGACAACCTGTGCGCCTTCTGGTCCCAAAGATCTATGGGAAAAACACAAAGAGAGTATGAGCGAAGACATACTTCTCCGAGCACGCAGAAACAACCCCGGTCTGGATGTACAGTATTCGGAAGACATTTTCAATGAAGCACTGATATCACTTGAGGATATGTGTATGTCGATTAACAACAAAATCCTCAATCAGCTTGGGCTATTTTCACCGGTACGTAACAGAAACGATGTTGTCGATAGAGACGTAATGCGAGAAAAACAATATGACGTCGATGCGCTACAAGTTTATGTTGAGGCTCAGAAAAGGCGCTTAACAAACGATCAACGACTCGCGTACGACACAGTTATGGATCATGTACGAAGTGGAAATGGTGGACTTCTTTTTCTTGATGCACCAGGAGGCACAGGAAAAACATTTCTACTCAATTTGATACTCGCCGAAATTCGAATGAAGCATGAGATTGCTCTGGCTGTGGCATCATCTGGGATTGCAGCAACGCTACTTGATGGGGGACGCACGGCGCATTCGGCTTTCAAGCTGCCATTGAATTTAAATCTAGCTGCAGATCCTCTTTGCAACATTGGAAAAACATCTGGAATGGCAACTGTATTGAAAACACGCCAAATCATTATTTGGGATGAGTGTACCATGGCCCATAAGAAAGGACTTGAGGCACTTGATCGTACTCTGCGAGATTTTCGAAGCGATCAACGTCAAATGGGCGGAGCTCTGATATTGCTCGCCGGTGATTTCCGTCAAACTTTGCCCGTAATTCCAAGATCAACACCAGCAGACGAGCTGAACGCATGTCTGAAGAATTCGGCTCTCTGGCGACATGTGAAGAAAATTACACTGTCGACCAATATGCGAGTCCATTTATTTGGAGATGTTTCTGCACAAACATTTGCCAAGCAACTTTTGGATATGGGCGACGGCAAACTTCCAGTTATTCCTGAAACGCAGGAGATATCGTTCCCACTGAACTTCTGTCAACTTCAGTCATCAATTGAAGATCTTGAAAATAAGGTTTTCCCGAACATCGCCAACAATTTCAGGAATCACGATTGGCTATGCGAGCGTGCTATCTTAGCTCCAAAGAATGATGACGTCAATCGAGTTAATAACAACATTCAATTAAAAATTCCTGGAGCGGTTACGAAATACAAATCCATTGACACAGTTACAAAAGAAGATCAAGCTGTTAATTATCCAGTAGAATTTCTCAACTCATTGGAGCCTGCTGGAATGCCACCGCACATATTGACATTGAAAGTTGGCTCACCAATACTGCTCCTTCGGAATCTCAACACTCCAAAGTTGTGCAACGGAACCAGACTTTCCGTTAAAAAACTGATGCCGAATGTGATTGAAGCAACAATTATTAACACAAAATGTAAAGTAGAAGATGTGCTGATTCCGCGCATTCCAATGATTCCCACTGATTTGCCCTTCACATTTAAACGACTACATTTTCCTGTGCGTCTTGCTTTCGCGATGACAATCAACAAAGCTCAAGGGCAGTCACTGCGCGTTGCGGGACTAAATTTACAAAATCCATGTTTTTCGCATGGTCAACTATATGTTGCTTGCTCCAGAGTGGGAACTCCAAAAACTCTGTACATCTATGCACCAAATCAGAAAACAAAAAATATTGTTTATCCTCTCGCGTTACGCTAAATGTTAGCATTAGTTAAAATTATTTTAAGTTGGTACAATTATATAGCGTCTGGAATAGTAAAAAATATTGTTCATTGAAATTAATTATTTAAAAAAATGTATATAGTTCATCATCAATTTATACCAATAAAAATAATAGAATCTCATCTGTATGAGCCATCTTTCATTCTCCCACATTTTCCTACAACGAATTATGGATTCTAGATTACATACAAATCATCCATGTTTATTTTTACATCGGTAAATAAATATATACAGGCTGGACAATCTAAAAATTGATGTTTGTCTGTCTTTATGTCTGTCTGTATGTCTGTCTGTATGTCTGTACGATACTACTAAACTCAAAAACCACTGGACCGATTTTTACGCGGTTCTTTGCAAAATGATCTGCGTTGTCTGGAGCAAGGTTTTAGATATGTTATATTTTCGAAACGGAAGGTCCTGAAAGGATAAGATTTTTCTCGAAAGTTTTTAATTTCTTTGCGGTTCTTTTAGTCTTCAAAAACTTATACAAAAAACTTTAACCCGGCAATGACGGGTATGCAAGCTAGTATATATATACAGGGTGCGCCATCTATTCCTCCGGTATGTAAACATTCAATAACTTCGCCATTTGTCAACCGATTTGCTTTCCTAGACACGTTTTGGAAACGTCAAACCAGTACAATTTTAACCATGAACCGCTTCACACCGAAAGAACGCGCCGAAATAGTGACGATGTGCATTGAAAATAGTCGTTCAATTGTGCTAACTCAACGTGCATATCGTGCAAAATATCGTGGCAAAAAAGCGCCTACCGACAAAACAATTCGGGTGCTGGGTAAAAATTTCTTTGAGCACGGAACAGTAGGCAATCTAACCTATAATCATCCACGCCCAAGACGTTCCAATGAAATTATTGAAGCCGTGAGAGAGAGTGTTGCCGAGGACCCAAATGTCTCCTCGGCAACACCGAACTCAGCGGTTGAAAATGAGTGGAACCACGTTGCGGCGCATTTTAAAGGACGATCTCCATTTGTTTCCTTACAAAATACAACTAACTCAAAGAATATTGGCAACAGACAAGTCGCGTCGTATAGAATACGGCAAATTAGTCGGCCGAATGTTGGAAACCATGCCGGACTTTTGGATGCAAGTTTTAATGACCGACGAGGCACATTTCACTCTCTCTGGCGGTGTTAATAAACAAAATTGCCGCATTTGGGCGACAGAAAATCCTCACGAGATTCATGAAATACCATTGCATGATCGAAAAGTGACTGTTTGGGCCGGCGTGTGCGCAAAAACCATCATTGGGCCATTTTTCTTCAATGAAGGTGAAACAGTTAATGGTAATCGATATCGGTGGATGTTGGCACATTTTGTGTGTCCGAAAATGCGTGAAAAAGGTCTGACTGACTTCTGGTTTCAGCAAGACGGGGCGCCATGCCACACAGCGGACCAAACAATACGGTTTTTGCAACAAAAATTCCCTAGACGTGTGATATCGAAAAGAGGCGATATTGACTGGCCACCAAGATCCCCTGATTTAACCCCCCCAGACTTCTTTTTGTGGGGTTATTTGAAGAGTAAAGTTTACGCCAGCAATCCGAAGACCATTGACGAGCTCAAGACCAATATTCGTGCCGAAATAGCTGCCATACCGACGGAGATGCTCGAAGAAGTGATGGGAAATGCCCGAAAAAGAGCACAGTTTGCGGTGGCCAATAAAGGTGGTCATTTGATCGATGTTGTTTTCAAAAAGTAGTCCACATAAATTGTAAAGGATTGAACTAAATAAAAAAACACCATTTTTTGCAATCTATTGTTTCTTTCAAAAGTTATTCAACATTCTCATACCGGAGGAATAGATGGCGCACCCTGTATATATGTCGTTTAGCGATGGTGGACTTCAAGATGTTCCACCCTAATCAGCACAGGCTAATTTTTCCCTTAATCCATGCAGGCGGTGACTCACAGTCATCATGCCGGAAAAATAGAATAATTTAATAAAAAAAAATTTGTAAGTTTGCAGTTTTTTATTCAGTTAATAATATTTATTTATATATATATGCATCATTCGCACTATTTACAATTGTAGTATAAAATTGATTTTTAAGAATGTTCGTTACAAGCATTTTTTTGCATTTGCACATATTTGCTTCGAAGCGCGACCTTAGCAATGGGGACACAGGAAGCAACGTTTTCTCTTTTAAGAAGTGCTACAATTATTATCCCCTACTACGCTCCGATATTTTCCGAACCAGAAGCAAAGTGATCCCAAAATAACCTTTCTTTGCTGGTAAAACTGTTACTCTGACTATGAGTCACCACCTGCGTGGATTAGGTATGAAGCGAATAAAAGCGAAATATTATTGGTGTAGTAAAAAAAATTAATTTTTTTTTCGTTTTTTAATAGTATTGGCATAAAAAAACAAAGTCAAGGAGCATGAATGCAATAACTTTTTTAAAATTCGTAACAATCACTCTCAAAACTAAAACGGTGGCTTTTGAGCCAATTTTGGCGATTGCTGCCTTCGTGTAAGTGACTCGTGTCGAGCGGACGTTCTTCAATTACCTCTGATTAACCGGATTTTTTTTTACTATTATTGCCAACAAAAAGAAATAAGTTTATTTTAGATATAAAGTTTTAAAAAATTCTAACAATTATGGCACCGGAACTTCGTAATAAATCAACCAATAATTTAAATAAAACGCGCCCGAATCTATCGACATCGTCTAGTGATTTATCGTCGCCATCAAACCAAAGACTGTCAATAGCGGATTTGAATCTAAAATTGAAAATTCTTGAGAACACCGTTGTTAGTGTAATTGATGGAATGCGATCAACTATCTGTGCGGAAATCAATAACATCCATACATCTATTATCTCAGAATTAAAGACACAGGTCTTGGATATCGATAATAAAATTATTTCGCTGGAATCAAAATTGACATCAATCATCGCATCGGATTCTCTAATTCAGCTGACTGGATTAACAGCAACCGCGTCATCATCGTCATCTGTTACAGCACACAGCGATATTACTCCGAAAGCTCATCTCGTTTCAACACAACACCAACAAACTGATACCAGAAACAACAGTCCAGCGCACAATACACCGATCACACTTTCATCGATATCAGCTGATGATGTTGATATTCCGATCTTGTTAACGGCAACCAGGAAACAACGGTCCAAAATCTTGTTTGTATCAAACCTCGCACCAGACACAACATCACGAGACGTCTGCCAATGGCTATTAGCTAAAAATGTATTGTCCACTGAGGATACAAAAGAGATCAGATGTTTTGATCTCTTGGCCAAGCGACGATAAAAGCAACCATTAGAATATGCTTCGTTTAAACTCAGCGTCCCGGAACACTGCTTTGAAATTCTCTCGGCCCCCTCTATCTGGCCATCGGACATCCTAATTAAGGAGTTCACACCTCGACGCAAATCATTGGGGTTTCGAAAACAGAGCAGGAGACATTAAGAATATTTTATCAAAATGTAAATGGACTAAGGACCAAGACCAATCAATTCCGTTTAAATGTGACTCTCTCAAACTATGGTATTGTGTGCCTGACAGAAACCTGGTTACATACAGGCATTTTCAATGCCGAATTTTTTGACGACAATTACACTGGTGCGAATAATTTTTCATACAACATCATCGCTTGAGGCAAAAGTTATATTTGAAACAGTAAAACCTATTTTTTTGCAAATCTGAGTATGAGGGTTTATTTATGTAATGTTCAAATATATAAAAGCGAAAAACAAAATTTATAATTCACAATTTATAACTGTAATATAACAAAAAGTATAATTCACGAGAGAAAATCAGTGAGAAAAATTTTTCATACAAATGCAGCTGACTTCTCTATAAACTTCGGTTGGGTTGAGAGAATTGAAATTTTAACGGTAAAATTTTATGTAGTTACGAAATGCACATCGTCAAGCGTATTGCACATCGCAGTGCTGATTTTCTGTATTGAATTATATTGCAAGCAGTAAGGTTTTTGAAAATGGTAAAAACGGGGAAAAATACTTCAATACACATTCGCTCTTTAGTCATTTTCCATCGTGAAAAGGGTAAAACTCTTCGCGAAATTGGCAAAATAGCAAACCTTAGTCATTCTACTGTGCAGTGTATTTGTGATAGATACTATAAACAAGGAATAGTTGACCATAAACAGGGTGCAGGAAGAAAAAGAAATATCAGTAAATCTGATGAAAAGTTTTTATTAAGAGAAATAAAGGCCAATTCCAAGATAACAGCAGTCGAATTAAATAAAAAATTAAAGACATTTAGTGGAACTACTGTAACGGACTCCGCAATTCGAAAAAAGTTGGCAGAATTTGGGTAAAATTCACGTATTGCAAGAAATAAACCACTTCTAAGTCGTGTCAATGTGAAGAAGAGGCTCGAATTTGCGAAAATGTATGCGAATAAAACGTCAGATTTTTGGGAAAAAGTTATATTTGTGGACGAGAGCAAATTTAACATCTTTAGAAATGACAGTAAACAGCAAAGAGTTTGGAGGAAGAAAAATGAAGCACTTCACATCAAAAACATTAACTCAACTGTTAAGCATGGTGGAGGCAACGTTATGATATGGGGTGCTATGGGCTACTATGGTGTGGGAAATTTCGAGTTTATTGAAAGCATAATGAACCACAAGGATTACTTGGCCATACTGAAGAAAAATTTGCGCGCCTCAGCGAGAAAGAATAACTGCGAAGCCGATTTTTTGTTCTATCAAGATAACGACCCAAAGCATAAAGCTTACGATGTCAAGAACTGGCTGCTGTATAATTGCCCGAAAGTTTTGGAAACTCCGCCACAGAGCCCAGATTTGAACCCCATCGAGCACCTCTGGGAACATATCGATCGAAAAATTAGAGAAAACCACAAAATAACAAACAAAAAAGGCCTTAAAGATCCTATTGAAATGGAATGGAGCCGAATTGACCCAGAAATAACTAAGAACTTGGTGTCATCTATGCCGTCCCGATTGAAGGAAGTCATAAAAAGAAAGGGAATGCACACCAGATATTAATAACGAAAAACCAGGAAAAAATTAGCCCTTTTTGTTATTTTTTATATAATGTTAAAGACTTCTGTATGAAAAATTTTTCTCACTGATTTTCTCTCGTGAATTATACTTTTTGTGATATTACAGTTATAAATTGTGAATTATAAATTTTTTTTCGCTTTTATATATTTGAACATTACATAAATAAACCCTCATACTCAGATTTGCAAAAAAAATAGGTTTTACTGTTTCAAATATAACTTTTGCCTCAAGCGATGATGTATGAAAAATTATTCGCACCAGTGTATACTGTTTTTCGACGAGATCGCCATACTGACATAAATGCTCCCGTGGGTGGAGGTGTTCTAATTGGAGTTGGGACAAATTTAGCATCTGTAGAGATCATCCATGGTCGAATGGTAGTATGGGTCTCAGGGCTTGATCGTGATCTGGGGCACGACGTAGCATAAATCCTGTGAAAAGCCCACTGTAAGTAACATTATCAGCTCTGCTATCGAATCCTATCTCCACCTCCTCCTGGTGACCACTGGGTGTCTTTTTAGACAGAAGACGGAGAAGGGTGAAAGCGAGTGTCCCGCGCTTTAAACGGGATGGTTACACAGACTGGCCCTCCAGGTTGGGGGTTGGGCGAGGCGCTGATAACGTCTTCCCGGAAAACCTAATAAATCAAGGAACCCAGGACACAGCCTCGGATATGGTTTCGGATACAACGGCAACGACTCAGGCAACGAAAAATGGACTTCTCTTTTGGAACTTGGAATGTGCGATCACTTTATAGAACGGGTGCCTTACGAGAACTTCTTCAGGAAGTAGCTCGTACCAACATCAGCATCCTCGCACTCCAGGAAACGAAATGGCTCGGAAGCGAGATCAACGATTGTGGCTCGTATACGATCTTCACCAGCGGCAAAGTACAAGGAAGCAGAGAAATTGGAGTCGCCTTTGTCGTGGATAAGACTTTTAAGCAACTGGTAACGAATTTCAAAGCAATTAATGATCGGATCTGCGCAATTCGCATCAAGTTGAGGTTTTTCAACGTCTGGTTCGTCAATTGCCATGCCCCAATAGAGGAAAAGGATGATGTCATCAAAGATGAATTTTACGCTACGCTAGAAAGCACACTTGATAGTCTGCCCTCAAATGATATCAAAATTATGCTGGGAGATTTTAACGCCAAAGTCGGTAACGAATTTTTTCACAGAGGCACAACAGGAGGGCATAGGCCGTTGTCGTGAAACAAACGACAACGGCCAAAGACTCATTGACCTCGCCAGTAGCAGAAATCTAGTTGTAAGCTCCACATGCTTCCCGCATCGGAATGTACACAAAATAACATGGACATCACCCGACAGATTGACATCTAACCAAATAGACCACCGTCTGATTGAAAAAAGGGCAGCCTCAAGTATTCTAGATGTAAGAACTCTTCGCGGTGCTAACTGTGACTCGGACCATTCCCTTGTCCGAGCGAAATACCGCTGCCGCATAGCACGTGAGGGTAAGTATAAGAAAAACGGTCCCCCGAAGATTAATGTGCAAAAGCTGACCACCTCAAAACAGCTTATATGTCTACAGTGAAAGCACACTTTGATGTATCTTCCCAGGGCGAGCCCGGAGAAAGTGTTGACGACACGTGGCAGTACATAAAGAATGGTATCCAGCACGCAGCAGAAGTCACCTTAGGGCATCTAGAACGAAGGAAACGGAATGATTGGTTCGATGAGGAATGCCAAGATGCAATTGATAAGAAAAACCAAGCTTACCGGCTACTTATTGAAAGACGAACACGAGCCAGAGAGGAAAATTATCATGAACTCAGACGATACGCAAAAAAACTCTGCAGGCGTAAACAACGAAAACTGAGTAATGATAAAATTTTATCATTGGACGAAGACATGGAAAAAAACGACGTCCGAGCAGCATTCAGAACCGTGAAACAGATGAGACAAGGATACAAACCCCAAACGACTCTTTGCAAGGATGAAGATGGTAACATCATAAGCAACGCGAATGAAATTAAAACAAGATGGGCTCAGTATTTTCATAAGCATTTAAATTCGACAACGTCACACACTGAACATTATATGATTCCGGACGACTCAGATGGTGAACAGCTGCCCACCATTCCTACATTTGAAGAGGTAGAGACAACATTACATAGTCTTAAGCGAAATAAGGCACCCGGAATCGACGGTATCCCCGCGGAGCTCTTAAGAGAAGGTGGATCCGAGCTCACTTGACAAATCCATAGATTAATAGTTAAAGTCTGGACAAGTGAAAAAATGCCCGAGGACTGGCGGAAAAGTATTATATGTCCTGTGTACAAAAAGGGTGATCGTCTACGTTGCGAAAATTACAGGGGATTCTCATTGCTGTGTGCATGCTACAAAGTGTTTACAAAAATTATCGGACAAAGACTCAGAATATATGCGGAAAATATAATCGGTGAATATCAAGGCGGCTTTAGACCCGGAAGATCGACAACGGACCAGTTGTTCTCCGTTAAACAGGTGCTTGAGAAATGCTGGGAATACAACATCGACGTGCACCAACTGTTCGTTGATTTCTGCCAAGCTTACGATAGTATTGATCGTAACGCTCTATTCAGAATCCTGATCGAATTCGGAGTGCCGCCGAAACTAGTACGGCTAGTTAAAGCCACGATGCATAACATTGAGTGCCAAGTTAAAATTCAAAATGAGCTGTCTCAAAGCTTCCCAACGGAAACAGGTCTCAAACAAGGAGATGGTCTCGCCCCCATTCTCTTTAATTTGGCCCTAGAATATGTCGTCAGAAAGATTACCTCAGTGGATACCGGAGGTACACTACTCGTCAAATCTTCACAACTGGTGGCGTATGCAGACGACGTAGATATCATCGCGCGATCAATACCTCGTGTGAAGAAAGTTTTCCAGGAATTAGAGTCAGCAGGGAGAGAAGTAGGACTCAGAGTCAACGAAATCAAAACCAAATTCATGACTCAAACTCGAAAAGCTGCCCCGAGCAGGCAAAACATAACCATGGGCGATTATAATTTCGAGCAGGCAGATAAATTTGTATACCTGGGAGCCCTACTCAGTCAAGATGGCACCGAACGCCACGAAATCCAGCAAAGGATCACCGCTGCCAATAAGGCGCTCTATGCGGTGCTTCCCGTATTGAAGTCTAAAAATGTCCACAAAAACAACAAGCAACGCGTCTACAAAATATTAATTCGTCCTGTATTGATATATGGATGCGAAACGTGGACGCTGACGCTGACGCAGTCCCTAGAAAGACTTCTCGACAATTTCGAGCGAAAGGTCCTCCGAAAAATATATGGACCGGTGAAAGAAGGAGACTCGTGGCGACTCCGTTACAATCACGAATTACACCAGCTATTCGACGACCCGCCCGTGTCGACCACAATCAAGCTCCGTAAACTCCAATGGGCTGGCCATGTCGAAAGAATGCACGACGGCAGAATACCGAAACAGGTGCTAAGGGGCAGAGCTCAAGGAAACCGGCCGAAAGGAAAACCGCGAAAATGCTGGGAGGACTCAATCGACGCAGACTGCAGAGCAGTCCTAAATTTCGCCAACTGGAGGTCGAAGGCGTTAGACCGAGACAACTGGAGGAGGTGCATCAGAGAGGCCAAGGCTCGCTTGACAAGGGCTGTAGCGCCATCGGAAGTGAAGAGCTCATCCATAATTTGCCGCTAGAGTTATTATGCGTCAAAATTAATATGTCAGATAGGAAGGTATTTGTTATCGTCGCTTACATTGTTCCTGGTAGTCCAGTGAAAATTTATATCAGTGTGCTTTCGGCAATCGAAAGTTTCATCTCGAACTCTTCTGCGCTTGATGAAGTAATACTTCTAGGCGACTTCAATCTTCCAAAACTTATATGGACTCCATCTGACGAGGATTCTTCTTTTATAAGTTATGCATCATCGCCTTGTGAAACTCTTTTCTTAGACAACGTCTTCGCATTAGATTTAAAACAAGTAAATTCCATCAACAATGCTCGCGATAGAATGCTAGACCTTATCTTTTGCTCCAATATTGACGACATCAATGTGAGTCACGCTCACGATCCGCTGTTTAAAGAAGTTCCAGATCATCCAGCATTAGAAGCAATTTTTTTTTAAATACTACTAGTTCAAGCTATCTGGACAATACTATTTTTCATTATAATTTAAAAAAAAAACAGATTTTATTTCACTAAATTCTTTTCTTTACAATATAAATTGGCAGACATTGATTTATAATGACAACAATATAGACTCTGCTACAGTTTCGTTTTACAAAGCTATCTCCGAAGGTATAAAAAAATTTGTACCCATTATTAAAAAGAGAAACGGCTGTCTATCTCCATGGTGGTATGATGATATACTTCAAGATTTAAGAAATAAACGTAACTCTGCTTGGATAAAATTTAACAATACGAAAACCAATGACGACTATGTAGACTATTTTCAACTACGGAAACAATTTAATCTATATATTTAAAAGGCAAAGCGATTTTGTATGGATTTCTTTCGACAGAGCTCCTGGAGTTCCTATTGAACCGATTTTGATGATTTTTTTTTTAAATGAAAGCTCTATAGCTGTAGATATGTCCGTTTTACTTTTTTCCCCATTTTTAATAATACTTTATTAGTAATTTGCCTTTCAAAATTATAAATATGCCGCTAACTAAGTCTTCAATGTTAAAACGACATTTCGTACTGTTCGATTAGTGCAGTGAGTTAGAAGTTGGACTACCATGCGCCAGGCCCGGGTTCAATTCTTATCGATGACAAATTCTTTTTTTTTTCTTTTCAAATTTTTTTTTTTGATTTTTTTACTTTTATTAATATATTATTACTTAATTTATCTTTAAGTTTACATTTTTACTCCTGAATAAGTGTTAGACTACAATGCGCCAGATGTGCGGGTTCGATTCCGAGTGTTGACAAAATGTTTTTTTTTAAATTTTTTTTGGCCTTAAATTACTTATTTTATTTATATTATACTTCTTTAGGCGCGTTGGGCGATTTTTGGATGGGTAAAATCTTATGAGTTCGTGTCATCGACATGCTAATTTAACAGCTTAAGAATGCTGATTTGCTTTCATTTGATTTTTTTATACGGAAAAATCGATTTTTTTTAAGACAGTACAGAGCAAAATAAAATTAGCGAGGAAATATCTGAATAGCACATGACTTTCTTACACAACAAAAAAAAAACGATTTTTTTTTTTTGAAAATATACAGCAAAATAAGATTACACTGAAAATTTCTGAACAGCACGTGGCATTCTTATACACATATCTCTAGCTATTTGTTGTATAAGAAAATCATGTGGTGCTCAGGAATTCCAACCTTAATATTAGGGTGGATCGCGGCTCGAACAAAAAAAATAAATGTGGCAATGTGAACAGCGCCGGGTATGGAAAAGATGTGAATATATGTAAAAATGAAATTTGGAAAATTTCAGCTCGATCGGAGGTCATTTTCAGTTTCCGCTTTTCATTTGAAATTTTGAAAATCTGCCATTAAACTAAAAATTTCAACTTTCACCAAAAACAAGGAGGATTTCCAAAAAAGCTTGAATTAGTTAACAAATAACAAAAAAAAACCAAAAAGGATTTCGAATTACAAATGCCTCCACGCGGCGACACAGCAAAAGTGATTGTCGAAAATTTGTAAAATACATAGAAATTCACTTAGCGCATACACACTGTTATGCCAAATTTTCAAACGAAAAGCGGAAACTGAAGATAACCTCCGATCGAGCTGAAACTTTCCACAATTTGTTTTTATATCAATTCACAACTTTTTCACCCCCGGCGTTTCCGAAATCCGAGAAAAAAGAAAAGCGATTCACCCTGCTTAATATGCATATTGACTTTTATTTGAAATTTACTGCTTATTAGCATATATTTTCAAAATTTCCTTTTATTTTCAAAATATACGACAAAATTACCTTACATATATTATTGTTTTCACTTCTGTTAGCAGTCCCCAATGACTGCCTGTTTTTTTATTACTTAATTTATCTTTAAAATGTATATTCTTACTACGAGTTCAATTCTGAGCGGTGGCAAAATATTTTTATTTTATTTTATTTTTTTTTGTTGAAATTGAGTTTTTTAAACGTAAAATTAAAACTAAGTCTTCAATGCTAAAACGACATTCCGTACTGTCTGATTAGTGCAGTGAGTTAGAAGTTGGACTACCATGCGCCAGGCCCGGGTTCAATTCTTATCGATGACAAATTCTTTTTTTTTTCTTTTCAAATTTTTTTTTTGATTTTTTTACTTTTATTAATATATTATTACTTAATTTATCTTTAAGTTTACATTTTTACTCTTGAATAAGTGTTAGACTACAATGCGCCAGATGTGCGGGTTCGATTCCGAGTGTTGACAAAATGTTTTTTTTTTAATTTTTTTTTGACCTTAAATTACTTATTTTATTTATATTATACTTCTTTAGGCGCGTTGGGCGATTTTTGGATGGGTAAAATCTTATGAGTTCGCGTCACCGACATGCTAATTTAACAACTTAAGAATGCTGATTCACTTTCATTTGATTTTTGTATACAGAAAAAATTGATTTGTTTTTTGGAAGACAGTACCGAGCAAAATAAAATTTGCGAGGAAATATCTGATTATCACATGGCTTTCTTACACAACAAAAAAATCGATTTTTTTTTGGAAAACATCATACAGCAAAATAAAATGATACAGAAAATTTCTGAACAGCACGTGACTTTGTTATACCACAAAAAATCGATTTTTTTTGGAAAATATCATACGGTAAAATAAAATGAGACAGAAAAAATTAAATATCTCTAGCCATTTTTTCTATAAGAAAATCATGTGCTGCTCAGGAATTCAAACCTTAATATGCATATTGACTTTTATTTAAAATTTACTGTTTATTAGCATATATTTTCGAAATTTCAGGTTGAAAAATATATAGGTATAAATACACGACAAAATTACCTTACATATATTATTGTTTTCACTTCTGTTGGCAGTCCCCAATGACTGCCTGTTTTTTATTACTTAATTTATCTTTAAAATTTATATTCTTACTACTGAATAAGTGTAAACTACATCGCGCCAGGTACGGGTTCAATTCTGAGCGGTGGCAAAATATTTTTATTTTATTTACTTTTTATTGAAATTAAGTTTTTTAAACGTAAAATTAAGAATATCTGTTACGTATTGTCTTTTATTGGAAAAAGTGAAAACCATCTTCTCTATATATAAAATCGTTTAACCTGACGCCCAGCCCAAACCCCTGAAGATAGAGACTTGAAACTTTTAGAATATGTTCCAACCATCGCATAGGCGCTCACTAAGGCGAGATTTTTCGAAATTTTAGCGCTAAGGGGGTGAACGGGAGGTAAAGGGGGTTTGGGTGTTTTTAAACCGTGATTTTCGCCATGAATCCTGCTCAATAGGAGGCTGAAAAGTATCACTCGGGGGTTTTTGGGGTCGCTGATCACGAATCCGGTGTTAGATTTTCAAAATTCAAAAGGCCTGTAAGGATAATGCAAATGCAAGAAAATGCAAGAAATAACTTTTAGAAAATAAACGTGTTCCGGGAAAAAATGTCATTAGGGGGTTTTCGGGGTCGCTGATCACGAATCTATATATTTAAAAGGCAAAGCGATTTTGTTTGGATTTCTTTCGGCAGAGCTCCAGCGGCTCCGATTTTGATGATCCTTTTTTTAAAAAAAGAGAGCTCTCTATCTTTAGATGTGTCCATTTTACTTTTCCACCAATTTTTAATAATATTTTACTTGATGCAGACCCATAATTGTAGGGCTAAAGTTTTTTTTGCACAAAAAACTTCCAGAAATAACTTTTAGAAAATAAACGTGTCCGCTTCAAGACTTTCGGTTTTGAATTTTAAAACTCTAATACCCAATTAGTTTTTCCAGCCTCCTCACGGGCAAGCTAACTTCAGTCATAAAATATTATCATCACGGACAATGGTGAAAATCTGATCAAAATCGTTTTCGGTTTATAATTAGTGTCTCTATTTTTGTTTTAAACAGTTTTCACATACAAAAAAAAACACAAAAATCACAAAGAGAAAAGTTTGTTTTAACTAAATGAAAAAAAAATAAATTAAAAACATAACAAAAGCTATAATTGCCAATCTGGCAATCATTGGAGACCCGTATGGTGATATTCGTATCAAAATTCGAACAGTTATACCAAAATTCCACTTTGAAGTCAAACTTTCCAATAAGATTTTTTAAAATTTATTCCAATCGGATTTTCATGTATGGGAGTTTTATGTAGAATCATATCCTAAATAACTTTTGTTCTTGGACTTTTTTGATAAGATGCACCGTTTTTGAGATATTCACAAAAAACGATTTCGTTCGTATGGGGGGTACCCCCCCTAATGGTCCATTTTTGCCCATTAACGAACTTAGCCTTGCATTTTACGAAAAACGGATCTGTGCAAACTTTCAAGTCTCTAGCTCAATCCGTGCGCCCGCAATCCGCGCCACAGACAGACGGACGGACAGACGGACAGACGGACGGACAGACGGACGGACATGCAGAAATTAAATATTTTTATCATTCTAAACACACTGGTGTAATTCATTTTTTTGTGCGATGACGGGATCTTGGCGTTACAAACGGTAAGGCAAAGTTAATATACCCTTTGGTTTCACCATACGGGTATAAAAACAAAACCTTGGCACCAGCAACCCTGGCTTCGAGCATGGGTATTTTACCCCTTCATTAAACGCCCAGCTGCGATCCGTGTTGTTAAGATCGAAGACTCATCTATATATTTAAAAGGCAAAGCGATTTTGTATGTATTTCTTTCGACACAGCTCCAGCTTAGAATCGATTTTGATTATTCTTTTTTTAAAGGAAAGCTCTCTATCTGTAGATGTGTCCACTTTACTTTTTTCCCATCTATATAATAAAAACTGTAAGGGGGACAATTTTTGTAATTTTGGATTTTCTCAAAAATATTGACATACATTGATGTATTTGGTCGTATAATACTGATGCCAAAAATGACATTTTTATACCCGTATGGTGAAACCAAAGGGTATATTAACTTTGCCTTACCGTTTGTAACGCCAAGACCCCGTCATCACACATAAATTTGAATTACACCAGTGTGTTTAGAATGATAAACAAAATTGATTTTTGCATGTCCGTCTGTGGTGCGGATTGCGGACGCACGGATTGAGCTAGAGACTTGAAATTTTGTGCAGATCCGTTTTTCGCAAAATGCGAAGCTAAGTTCGTTAATGGACAAAAATGACCATTACGAACGAAAATATTTTTTGTGAATATCTCAAAAACGCTGCATCTTATCAAAAAAGTGCAAGAACAATAGTTATTTAGGATATGATTCTACATAAAACTCCCATAAATCAAAATCCTATTGGAACAAATTTTAAAAAATCTTATTGGAAAGTTTGACTTCAAACTGGAATTTTGATACAACTGTTCGAATTTTGATAGGAATATCACTATACGAGTTTCTAATAATTGCCAGACTGGCAATTATAGGTTTTTTTATGCTTAAAATTTATGTTTGTCCGTCTGTCTGAATGTCGGTCGGTATTTCTGTCTGTTTGTCTGAATGTTTGTTCCGGCATCACGCAAAAACGGCGCGGCCGATTTTGATCAAACTTTGCACACAGGTACAGTTATTGACAGAATAAAGGATATGATTCTTTTTGATGTTAATCCCCGTTTCTTCTGATATCTCTTACTCAAGGGTGTCGGATCCAGTTTAATAGCAACCCCTTTCCCTCTCTTGAAACCTCTTTATGCGCTTAAGGGTTTCGGATCCGGTTTTGACCATGAGAGGTCAGCCCGCAAGAAAAATTTTTGCTCACTAATATCTACTCCTCCTTTTTATGTATAGCTAACGATGGTATCTTTTTTCGGACAAAAAACAGCATATTTCACCTAAAAATTTAAAAAAGCAGTAAATCGATTTGAAAAAACAGTATTTTTCGCAGTATAAATTTTATTCAATGAAAATTTGTGTCTTTGCTTTTAATTTCGACATTTTTATTCTTTTAAATTAACAATGGAAAGCAAAATCAAAGTAACGCGTTCTGAAGAAGGATAAATAATGACAAGACAGTAATCGATGGGGAAAGGAAGAAGCGAATCTATATGACAAGTTGCCATCAATACTTCGCTGTTCGTCGTTTGAATGTATTTACACTTGCCATGTGTTGCCACTGTTTTGTGTTGCCACTGTTTTGTGTTGCCACTGACGTTTTGCATTGCTATTAATAAATTTGAATTTCGAAACGTTAAAGAATTAAAGTTTTCTGAGTATTTAAATACAGTATTTTGGGAAAAAAAAGCAGTAATGCAGTATTGGAGTCTGAAAAACAATATAATACTGCGAAAAACTGTATAGATACCATCGTTATGTATAGCCCTCTCCTGCTATCTTCTGCAATTCTAAAGGGATTTGATGCTTCAATGTATGACATGAATTAAAAAGAATAACATTTCCCACAATATTGTCTTTCCCCGTGTGGATAACCACCTTTTACCGCTATTGAATATATTGTAAGTAAACAGTACGATTTTGTAATACACCGTTGGGTCACAAAGAAAAATGTCTCTAAAAAAATTTCCCTTTTTTGGGTTAACTATATGCATTTGAGTCGAGGCCGAAGGCCGAGTAAAGAGGAAGGCGAGAGCTGAAATATATTTAAATAATTTTACGTAACATCTCCATACATCAAATTCCAACAATTCAAGCGCGAGGGGCGAGGCCGAAGGCCGAGTAGTTGTGGAGGCCGTAGGCCGACGGGGGCAGGGAGGCCGAAGGCCGACCTGCGGAGGGGGGATGAACCGCGAAGCGGTTCGGGGCGCAGCCCCTAGTATTTATTACAAGTATTGTTATCAGTGTTACTTAAATGAGTGTAAGACCAACATTATTAACAATCCTAAACATTTTTGGAATTTTGTAATCTCTAAACGCAAGTCTAGTCAATATCCGTCGGTTTTAAGTTATAAGGATTGTTCTAGTGATAATCCCTCAATGATATCACATATGTTTAGTGACTTTTTTTCAGAATCTTTTAACTCATCATACTGTGATATTGACTATGATTATTTTAAATACTTGACAAACAACCCTGGTTGCCTTATTAATAACTTGACACTTGATTCCGTAAATGTTTTGGATTGTTTATCAAAACTTGACAATGATTTCTCTGATGTTCCTGATGGGTTATCATCAGGTTTTTTGCTAAATTGTAAATCAGCTATAGCTGACCCGTTAACATACTTGTTCAATCTATCCTTGTCGACTGGTGTTTTTCCACATATATGGAAACATTTTTTTGTTATTCCCATCCATAAAAAAGGCTCCAAATGCTCTGTAGAGAACTACAGACCAATTGCAAAACTTTCTCCTATTCCAAAAACTTTTGAGTCACTTGTATGTAATTCTCTTAGTTTTCAATGTAAGTCTTTAATTAGTGATAGCAAACATGGTTTTATCAAAGGTAGATCTGCTACTACTAATCTACTGGAACTTACAAATATTTGCTTAACAGAAATTGAATTAGGCAATCGAGTCGACTGTGTCTACACAGATTTTTCCAAAGCGTTCGATAAATTGCCACACAATATATTATTGTTTAAGCTCCGAAGTGCTGGGTTTTCAAACGCAATTTTACGCTGGATCGAGTCGTACCTCTCCAAAAGGACTTTTGAAGTTGTTTTCAAAGCATCACATTCCAAAGTTTCTGTAGTTCTGTCAGGTGTACCACAAGGTTGCCATTTAGGTCCGTTATTGTTTAATTTATTTATTAACGACGTGTTTTCGCTGATGAAAAATAGTTCTGTTCTCGGATTTGCTGACGATTTAAAGATATTTAAGGTAATACATGATAGACAAGACCAGCTTTTTCTGCAAGAAAGCTTAAATACCTTTTCCTTTTGGTGCTTCAAAAATGGATTAACGCTTATTTCATTTGGACGCCAAGCTGAAAAGGATAGCTTATTGAGTTATTCTTTAGGTGGTTCTACAATTGTTAGAACCGATAAGATTAATGATCTTGGTTGACGAAAAGCTGAACTTCCAATTTCATGTCAACAATGTTATTATTCGAGCAAATTCAATGTTAGGGTTTGTGAAGCGTTGGTCAAAAGAAATTTCTGACCCTTTTGTCTTAAAAGCATTGTTTTGCTCTCTTGTTCGTCCCATTCTTGAGTATGCGTGTGTTGTCTGGAAACCATACTATAGCATCCATATTTCTCGCCTTGAATCTGAGCAGAAACGATTTCTAAGATTTACTTTAAGGTTTTTGCCATGGGAGAATCGTTTATTGCTTCCACCATATCAGGATAGATTGAAATTGCTACATATGTCGTCCCTTAATAACCGTAGGTGCATACTAAGTGTGCTTTTTATTAATGATTTGTTATGCGGTAATATTAACTCATCAAGCCTCTTGAGTTTGATTAGTATTCACTCACATCTTCGTACCACCAGGGACAAAACATTTATTTATTTGGACTGTCATAGGATTCTAGGGCGATTCCACTAGAACAATTCCACTAAACACAATTCCACTAGACACAATTCCACTAAACACAATTCCACTAAACACAATTCCACTGCGACAATTCCACTAGGCACAATTCCACTAGACACAATTCCACTAGTCACAATTCCACTAGACACAATTCCACTCGCGCAATTTACCTTTTAATTTTTTCAAACGCATTTAGGGTTGAAAATCGCCGCGATTTTCAACCCTAAATGCGTTTGAAAAAATTAAAAGGTAAATTGATTATATATGTATTATATATTCATTAAATTAATATATAATATATGTATTATATATTCATTAATATTCATTAAGTGATTGCTGCATCTCCAATATATTTTTCCATAAATATTTTTTTGGCTGTTTTTTTCAAATACATATCCGTTTTTTAAAATTGCTGCTTTTCCTTTCTCAGTTTTTACTATTTTGTAATCCATGATAATAAGTTTTTTTATGATAAGAAAATCAATTGATTAAATATTTTTTATACCCAAAGGGTATATTAACTTTGCCTTACCGTTTGTAACGCCAAGATCCCGTCATTGCACAAAAAAATGAATTACACCAGTGTGTTTAGAATGATAAAAAAAAGTTGAATTTAGCATGTCCGTCCGTCTGTCTGTCCGTCCGTCTGTCTGTCCGTCCGTCTGTCTGTCCGTCCGTCTGTCTGTCTGTGGCGCGGATTGCGGGCGCGTTTTTTGTGAATATATCAAAGTAGAATTTTGGTATAACTGTTCGAATTTTGGTACGAATATCACCATACGGGTCTCCAATGATTGCCAGATTGGCAATTATAGCTTTTGTTATGTTTAAAAATTGAAAATTTTGACAGTGGTGAACTTTCAAAATTAGTAAATTCTAAATTAAATATTTTAAAGTTAAATTATACCAAGTGGAATTGTGACTAGTGGAATTGTGTCTAGTGGAATTGTGCCTAGTGGAATTGTCGCAGTGGAATTGTGTTTAGTGGAATTGTGTTTAGTGGAATTGTGTCTAGTGGAATTGTGTTTAGTGGAATTGCTCTAGTGGAATCGCCCGGTTACCCTGTCATAGAACAAACTATGGTCATTATAAACCAATGTCTGCCATGAGTAGACTCTACGAGTACGTTTATAATGTAGATTTTAATTTAAGTAGAAATTCCATAAAACAAGCATTTTTGTAAATATATTTTATTTCTGTCATTATTTCTTTTTACGTATATAGTATTAACTTTTAAATATTCAGATGGTTATAATTGTACCTGTTGGATGATAATAAATAAATAAAGTCACCGGGTGTGCGAATTAGGGTTAAACATTATTTTGTTCAATGGGGCTTGCTACAGAGCAATGATCAATGAATTTTGGTTGCCAAAAACTCAAGGACAGGACAATCATCTATTGTACTTCCGTTCCCTCTTCAGTCAATTTTTGGTTGACATGTACGCCAAAATTGAAACTGAGAGGTTGAATTTTATCAAAAATAATCAAGCCCAGATATGGGCAGATAACTACATCCACCTGAGAGACGCCATGCGAAGACAGGATGCCGATGCTGCAGAGCTTGGACAGATGGTGGTGCTCCCTTCATCCTTTACTGGGGGCCCCGCTATATGCATGAGCGGACTCAAGACGCTTTAACATACGTTCGCAAATATGGTCGTCCGCATTTGTTCATTACTTTCACCTGTAATCCCAAATGAAAAGATATCACAGATGCACTGCTGCAGGGGCAAAAGCCCTACGATCGCCATGATATCATCGCCAGAGTGTTTCATATGAAGGTGCAGAAGATTATGGATCTCTTGAAGAAGGGCAAGCTGTTTGGGACAGTTCGGTGCTTCATGTATTCTATCGAATGCCAGAAGCGTGGTTTGCCTCATATCCACATTTTGCTATGGTTAGAGCATCGCATATCTCTGATATGATCGACAACATCATCTCCGCCGAAATAACTGATCCCCAAACAGACGTTCTCCTCTACGACATTGTCAAATCCAAAATGATTCGTGGGCCTTGTGGAAGTTTGAACTACAATTCGCCTTGCATGAAAGATGGTAGTTGCAGCAAAAGGTTCCCCCGACCATTTCTTAACACTAGATTGCCCAAGGAAGTCAAGCAGTCAAAATGACTGCTTTTGGTAATATAGGTATAACACATATATATATACCGGAAATGAAGGAGGGGGGAGGTCACTACAATTATTAATAAACGCATTTATATGTATGTTGTACAAAAAGTCACAAAATTCTAACAAATTGTGTCATTATATACATAATTGTTTTTCTGATTGAAATTAAAAAGCAGTCAAAATGACTTGCTTGGGCAATCTAGTGTTAAGGATACTCAGACAGGAGACGATGGTTATCCGCAATATCGAAGAAGGTCTCCATCTGACGGTGGTGTCATTATTAAAATCAATGGGAAGAAACTGGACAACCGATGGGTTGTGCCCTACGAATAAGAATGACAGGAAGACAAAATCTGCACATATACAGTGTCCGTGAGTGAAGCATTTTTTCTGAATAGCCCCCAAAGAGATTTCTGATTTATCCCCCAAAGAGATTTTACTGTCCGAAAAGTCACATTTTTTCACATTTCCACAGCATGTCACGTTATTTTATGTTTTTTATCATTAATAAGCGGTGAGTTTTGCATCGAAATTAATTTAGTTTGCGCGAATTAAGTCAGTAAATTAAACAAAATTCGATGAAAACCGAAACGTCTACGAAAAAGCAAGGTGTCTGTCTCGTAGAGACGGCCAGAAGACGTGGATCCGCCTACAACGACCGCCAATAGATCTTTAAGTAAGAAATTTTAGTGAAAAGGAAATTAAAGAAACAATTTGATTGACCGTAATGTTACGGGATTTGACTTTCCGTTTAGTGAATTTTGGCATCTTGTACCTAAAAATCAAATTTCACTTGCAACACAACGAACAATTTTTAATAGGGCATTTTCATAAATGTACTCGGAACTTACGCAAATTGCACAAAACATTTTCTTCGTAAACTAAACGAATAACATAAACTCGGTTATTTATTAAGAAAAATCTTTTGTGTTATTTTTTAATCAAAAATCTTTTTTTGCAGAACTTGAATTTATGAAAACGCCCATAGATAAAAAACAAATAAAAATAAAATAAAATTACACGATAAAAGCATCGAAGCAATTTCAATTTAGAGCAACTAAAAACAGTGTTCAAAACCATGGCCGAATTATACAAGGGCTGTTTGACAGCTCAGTTGCTTCTGGCTCTGACGTCATCGGCAAGAAATTCTTATACGATTCAATGGGAATTTTCCCTTTTTATATGAAATATTATTGAAATTAGTGCACACACAATCAACATTAGAAAGAATGCACCGATATTTCTTGCCGATGACGTAGCAAAATGGTGGCTGTTAAAAAGCAACCAGCAGAACTGTGTTTAATTCGGCCATGCGATCGATCAGTGATGCGCATGATAAAAAATTTTTGTATCAAATTTTTCAGAAAAAGGTATCAAAAAGTATCAACCTAAAGCAGGGTTTAGACAAAGCGAGTAACTCGCTGCAAGTAGACGTAAATACACGCGATTTGAGCTAGTGTGCGACGCTCGCATATGTGTGAGAATACTCGCTGCTCTCTCAAAAATAATAGAAAGCCATTCTATTTTTCTAGCAAGTAAAAACCAATGCATCAACATGGAACCGTGTACAAATGAGGTGGTTTTATTTGTGTGTGTTTTAATTCATTTCGTTTGCTGTTTTCGCCGGAGAAAGGTGTCATTTTTTGTAGAATATATGCACTTAGAATTTTCTTTATTTTCCTGTTTTTAGCTGAACGCGTTTTTAATTGTCTTCAAAATATAGACCATTTTTTGGTCTATATTAACGAAACACCTAATACACTTCTTCACAGTAAACCAAACAAAGATATCTTTGCTCAGAAAATTTTAGGTTATGTTTTGTTCAGTTGTCATTCTACTTGCAACGAGTTACTCGCATCGTGTAAACGAAGCAAACTACTTGCCTCTCTTTACTTGCCGCAAGTTACTTGTCTCGTCTAAACCGAGCTTAAGGAAAAGACGTAAAAACGTAAAAAAAAGCAGCAACAATTTTATTTTCGGAAAAAAATGATAATTTTCAGATTATTTGTTATAATTTCAAAACTAGCAGGTCGATTCTTTTATATAATCACATACAAAAAATCAAACGTATAACAAAAAAAAAACATTTCATTGGTTTAAATAACACAGTTAATTACGTAAAGAAAAAATAAAACTACAGAATTACTGAAGTATAATATTTTCAGATAATTCTTTTGAAAACATAATACATTCCACCGTGCTCAAGTCAAATCGGTTGGCCTTTTTTGTTTTTATCAAATTTAGTTCTGAAATTGTCCGTCTTATTCGTCTGCACATATCACTGCGATCGATGCACATTTTTCCTTCTCCCCCCAAGTTAAGATGGAAATTGTTTCTCTTTAAGTTTTCCGCTCTTGTTCAAAGCGGTTTGTATGCTTTGCATAAAAATGAATGAAAGGTTCGAGCGATGGCTGCTGTTGGGTATGATGCACACACACATATAAGTATGCATTTCATTAGTAAGAGAGCGATATCTCGGTCCCAGCATTAAAGTTGTGTTCTCAAAGCAAATTAAAACCATATTTTTTTCTCGTTCTTTGGAGCGTTTTACTGAAATTCTGAATTTCGTTTTCTCGAGAGTGATTTTTATTTTCAATTTTTTTCAATTCCTCCAAAGCGAATTGAACCGAAATAATATGAATAGCCAGAATCAGAACAACCCATTTAGAGAAGAGAAACAATCAAGTTCTATATGAGATTCAATACACACAAAGAAAGCATAAAAAGAGTATACATGTGACATCTGTACTGCCAAGCAGCAGACACAGCATAACAGCGGAGTAAAAATTTTGATTTTGCTTTTTAAAAACATTTCGTTTTAGTGTTCAAACCGTGACCATTTAACTGACAAGAAAATGTTTCGCTAAACTATTTATTTCCGTTTACTGAATGTTAAATATTTTAAACTATCAATTTACTATATAGCTCCTGAAGATGGTGAAATAAATTTACCGAAACGTAGAGCAGTAAAGAAATTAAAAACCAGCGTTTTTATTTTAATTTAAAATTTCGACCGAAAAGCCTATCTATACATCACAAAAATAATTATAAAATAACGGTCAACAACAAATAAAATTGTATAATTGAACATAGTTTAACATAACAAAATACCCTATACAGTGCTTTAATGTAGCCCTCATCTTATAACACAGGTTTTGTTCAGATATCACCACAAACTATCGAGTTTCATCGATTACAAATTTGTTATCATGGCAGCAAGCCGATTTTCTAATTTGTACCCCCATTACCAAAATCCAAGACGTATCCACGTCAAAAAAACATTTATGATAATTCCTACAAATTCACGCACTCGCGAAACTTCGTTTTGCTTTTAATAAAGTTTTGCTACACGCCCAAAACAAATTTTATCATAAAAGTTATGTAAAATGTTGTTTTTTCGTCAGCATACGCGAAATTAATTTTTAATCGTAACACTTAATGGTGCACCATTAAACAACAAAAACAAGAAGAAGAGCGATCTGTCAAAAAACACCAGTGGCGTATCAAAGCAAATGAATTGCTTTATCTAAGGTTTTCTAAATTTGAACATTTTTCCCTACGTCACTACATTAAACTTAATGGTGTTCGTTGTTACTCACACCAACAAGAAACATGCTTCAATTTTTTGGTTTTATCTGTCTTCCTGGTATTCTTATTCGTAGGTTGTGCCCTATAACTCCGTCCTGTCACGTACTTTCAATGATCACATCAATATAGAGTATTGCAACTCAGTAACGTCTATAAAATACATTTGTAAGTACGTCAACAAAGGCAGTGATCAGGCAGCTTTTGCTTTAGAAAATGAGAGGGATGAAGGGAAATTGTACATATGTACTTCACCTCCAACAACTTGGCTCAGAGAATTATCAACCCTCCCCAAACAACATTAATGGCCTTCTTTGAGCTATGTAAAACTGGCGATTTAGCAAAAACCCTATTTTACTGTGATGTTCCTGCTTACTTTGTGTGAAAGAATAACATGTTCATAAGAAGGAAGCGGGGAAAGGATGTCGAAGGCTGGACTGGAGTTAAGGAAGATCACGCGTTAGGAAGAGTGTATACCATTCATCCAAACAACACCGAATGTTATCATCTTCGCTTACCAGAGCCCAGAGCCCATGAGATTCCAGAGCCCATGTCTTTCACTGATATTAATGGTATCCTTTATCCCACATTTCAATCCACATGCAAAGCACTCGGTTTGTTGGAGGATGACAACCACTGGCGCAGTACCTTACAGGAAACTGCCTTACGTGATTCTCCCTTTAAGCTACGAGAGCTCTTTCTAACGATGATTGTGTTCTGCCATCTTTCCGACCCTCTGAGCCTTTCGGATAAGTGCAAAGACAGCCTTTCAGAGGACATAAGACGGCAGGTGGAGAGAGATTTACAAGCAAGTGCGCAGGAGGTAATGGACGAGGTGTATAACAGGTGCCTGTTGCTGATTGAGGATGCTGTATTGGCCTTGGGAGGACAATGCTTATCACAATACGGCTTGCCTCAGCCAAACAAGTCTGAAAAAGTCTTGCCAAATAGGGAATACCTGAGTGACATCAACTACGACACGTCACAATGGTTTCCAATAACACGCGTTCACTAACGGATGAGCAGCTCGCTGTTTATCAGCAGGTTCTTGGCAGTGTTAAGTCAAGTGATGGACAAGTGTTTTTTCTGGGTGCTCCTGGCGGTCCTTATAAACTTACTGCTGGCTAAGATAAGAAGTGACCGTGGTATTGCTTTGGCTGCTGCATCCTCTGGGATCGCTGCTACACTGTTAGTGGGACAAAAGACAGCTCACGCTGCCTTCAAACTACCTCTCAATCTTAACCACGACCTTATTACGAGGATTTACCCTGATATCGCCGATATCAAAAATTAGTCCATGGATTGTATCGTTAACTGTATGGCATGTAGCGCCATCCTGTTGAAACCACAAGCCAGCTCCACCAATACCTTGAGTTTTTGGCAACCAAAATTCATTGATCATTGCTCTGTAGCGAGCTCCATTGAACAAAATAATATTTAACCCTAATTCGCACACCTGTGCGAACGTGCGATTTTGACCCCTAAAAACGAGAAGGCAGCTATCATTAATGAAATTTTGCTTCAGTCTTTTAAGGGAACAGAAATAGAGTACAAGTCTGTTGACTGTGTCGTTTAAATCGATGCTGCAATCCATTACCCTGTGGAGTTCCTCAACAGCCTCAACCTCAACAGCCAACAGCCTCAATATATGGCCTATGACGCTGTTTTCCAATAAAGTAATAATACTATGTATTTATGAATTTTTTTTTTAAATTATTTCCTGCAAGGATTAGATTTTTGTCGAAAGTTTTTAATTTCTTTGCGGTTCTTTTAGTCTTCAAAAACTTATACAAAAAACTTTAACCCGGCAATGACGGGTATGCAAGCTAGTATATATATATATATATATACAGGGTGCGCTATCTATTCCTCCGGTATGTAAACATTCAATAACTTCGCCATTTGTCAACCGATTTGCTTTCCTAGACACGTTTTGGAAACGTCAAACCAGTACAATTTTAACCATGAACCGCTTCACACCGAAAGAACGATGAACATTGAAAATAGTCGTTCAATTGTGCTAACTCAACGTGCATATCGTGCAAAATATCGTGGCAAAAAAGCGCCTACCGACAAAACAATTCGGGCGCTGGGTAAAAATTTCTTTGAGCACGGAACAGTAGGCAATCTAACCTATAATCATCCACGCCCAAGACGTTCCAATGAAATTATTGAAGCCGTGAGAGAGAGTGTTGCCGAGGACCCAAATGTCTCCTCGGCAACACCGAACTCAGCGGTTGAAAATGAGTGGAACCACGTTGCGGCGCATTTTAAAGGACGATCTCCATTTGTTTCCTTACAAAATACAACTAACTCAAAGAATATTGGCAACAGACAAGTCGCGTCGTATAGAATACGGCAAATTAGTCGGCCGAATGTTTAATTACCATGCCGGACTTTTGGATGCAAGTTTTAATGACCGACGAGGCACATTTCACTCTCTCTGGCGGTGTTAATAAACAAAATTGCCGCATTTGGGCGACATAAAATCCTCACGAGATTCATGAAATACCATTGCATGATCGAAAAGTGACTGTTTGGGCCGGCGTGTGCGCAAAAACCATCATTGGGCCATTTTTCTTCAATGAAGGTGAAGCAGTTAATGGTAATCGATATCGGTGGATGTTGGCACATTTTGTGTGTCCGAAAATGCGTGAAAAAGGTCTGACTGACTTCTGGTTTCAGCAAGACGGGGCGCCATGCCACACAGCGGACCAAACAATACGGTTTTTGCAACAAAAATTCCCTAGACGTGTGATATCGAAAAGAGGCGATATTGACTGGCCACCAAGATCCCCTGATTTAACCCCCCCAGACTTCTTTTTGTGGGGTTATTTGAAGAGTAAAGTTTACGCCAGCAACCCGAAGACCATTGACGAACTCAAGACCAATATTCGTGCCGAAATAGCTGCCATACCGACGGAGATGCTCGAAGAAGTGATGGAAAATGCCCGAAAAAGAGCACAGTTTGCGGTGGTCAATAAAGGTGGTCATTTGATCGATGTTGTTTTCAAAAAGTAGTCCACATAAATTGTAAAGGATTGAACTAAATAAAAAAACACCATTTTTTGCAATCTATTGTTTCTTTCAAAAGTTATTCAACATTCTCATACCGGAGGAATAGATGGCGCACCCTGTATATATATATATATATATATAAAGAGCTGCTATATATCTATATATATAAAAGAAAGTGACGTTATTTACTACGCTTATAACTCAAGAACGGCTGGACCGATTTCGATGATATGCACCAATTCGGACTGGTCTTCGGCCAAACGAATAATACCCAAGAAAATTTCGGGAAATCTTCATGGAAACGCGGGAAACTTATTTTCCACAAACAGCGCCATCTAGGATACACGACATGTACTAAAAACGAATATGGTTTTGGGTGGCGGTACCGATAGTGCCATTTCAATAAAACAAAACACCAACACCACCACCTATATATATAAAAATGAATCGTGATCAATTAGACTATCCATAACTCGGCTGAATATAATCCGATTTGCATGAGGATTTGTTTGTTGGATTCTTATTGAACCAGGTAAAAACACTACGGAGCCGAAAATTGGAAATTTTCACCGGAAAAGTCGGAAAATATTGAAAAACGGAAATTGCATACTTTCAGGGGTTGCTGGTGGCAGCGGTTTTCTGGCTTGTACTTTCAGTAATTCCAAATCAAAAATCCAGATTCTTTTTTCGTTTTGTTGGAAAAGTCGAGAAAAATTTTGGGGAAAAGCGGGAATATCGGAAAAATTGAAATTTGCATAGTGTATGGGATGATGGTATGGAAGGAAAAAAATATTGTATTTGGAACTGAAAAACGGATAATTTTGTCCCTCACGATAATGTTGTCGCCAACAGATGGAGTTACGCTCCCAGACTTACGTTTGGCAGCTGAGAAATATATTCGCTCTTTCCTCATTGATGATCGATGCGAAACGGTTGTTTATCGATATAGTGCGCAAATTATCGCTGTTTTTCCCACTTTTAAATCGTCGAAAGCATTTTATTTTGTGCTCAAGGAAATGAATCAAAGTGACCAAGTGAAATTAAATCGATTGGTGTTGAATTTTGTGTGTGAGGTAGCGGCACATCGAATCTGGACTTGCATCAACACAAATTTCCTTTATTCATCCATTGTTTTTGTGCGATTTGATAATTTAAATTATTCATTTTGTGGAGAACGAATTTAAATAAGGTATTTTGCACCGACCAATTCGTTTATTTTAAAAAAATCTATTTGTGTGGGAGAGGGAGGTAGGAGTGGTCTAACTGGATAGATAAATTATATAAAATCATATTCTAAACACATTTCGTCTTTATAAACTTTTCGATACGATGCATCGTTTTCGAGAAAATAAGGAAAAAGTATTCAATTTGTATTGGGGAGGGGAAAGAGGTAGTCTAACTGAATTTTGATGTATAGATAAGTTATATAAAATCATATTCAAAAGACACTTTATGCGATTCAACGTTTTCGAGAAAATTGCGAAAAAAGTTTCATTGATATGGAGAAGGGAATGGTTCGATTTTGCCAGTTCAAGAACTTAGCATTGACATTTACGAGAAACGCAGCTGTAAATATTTCAAATCTCTAGGTCAATCCTTCCGAAAGTTATGATATTCACGGATATATAGACGGACAGAGATACAGACGGACAGATGACAGAGATATAGGCGGGCCGGACATGCAAAAATCAAAATCTTTTGTCATCCCATACACCCTGGTGTAGTTCATTTTTGTATCCAGCGATTGGTTTGATACGTTATAACTAAATCTAATATAATTCAATATGATTCTCATATACCGTGGATGTCCCCAATCTGGAGTGCAGGAACAAACTTATTGGGGTGCGAAAGCGTTTTTTTTATTTGTGAGATAGAGTCATACATTTTTTTGATTTGTGAGATGGAGTAACGTATAAACTCAAGAACTACTGTACCAACATAGACCATGTATCATGACCACGGTTTATAGTTAGGTGTGGTCGCGGTATCGGCTCCCCTTTCACCCCCTCGCCTGTTATCTTCTGAGCCACTGAAGGGATTTGAATACGGTTTTCAGTGTTGGGCAGGTCAATCATAAAAGAAATTTTCATGCACTCAATCTACTCCGCCCCCTTCCTGTTATCTCCTAAACTACAGAACGGATTTTTATACGATTTTTAGTGTTGCATAGGTTATCTGTCGAGGTACATTTTTGACCAATCCCCTCCTCTGCTATCCCTGAAACTATTTTATGGTTTAACATATGTTACAACATAAATGAAAAAATCTCAAGTGTCTGGCAATAAGGGAATTCGCTCTATTCCCTTTCTCCCAAGCAGATGGAAAAAAATTAGCAATTTTCTTGAAAACAGTCAAATAAAAAAAACTAGGGGCTGCGCCCCGAACCGCTTCGCGGTTCATCCCCCTTCCTACGGCCTCCCCAACTACTCGGACTCGCCCCTCACGCTTGAATTGTTGGAATTTGATGTATGGACATGTTACGTAAAATTATTTAAATATATTTCAGCTCTCGCCTTCCTCTTTACTCGGCCTTCGAATTGCAGAAGATAGCAAATGAGGGCTATACATAACGATGGTATCTATACTGTTTTTCGCAGTATTATATTGTTTTTCAGACTCCAATACTGCATTACTGCTTTTTTCCCCAAAATACTGTATTTAAATACTCAGAAAACTTTAATTCTTTAACGTTTCGAAATTCAAATTTATTTATAGCAATGCAAAACGTCAGTGGCAACACAAAACAGTGGCAGCACATGGCAAGTGTAAATACATTCAAACGACGAATAGCGAAGTATTGATGGCAGCATGTCATATAGATTCGGTTCTTCCTTTCCCCATCGATTACTGTTTTGTCATTATTCATCCTTCTTCAGAACGCGTTACTTTGATTTTGCTTTCCATTGTTAATTTAAAATAATAAAAATGTCGAAATTAAGAGCAAAAATACAAATTTTCATTGAATAAAATTTATACTGCGAAAAATACTGTTTTTTCAAATCGATTTACTGCTTTTTTAAATTTTAAGGTGAAATATACTGTTTTTTGTCCGAAAAAAGATACCATCGTTAGCTATACATAAAAAGGAGGGGTAGATATTAGTGAGCAAAAATTTTTCCTGCGGGTTGACCTCTCTCACGGTGAAAACCGGATCCGAAACCCTTAAATTTGGGCTGGGCGTCAGGTTAAACGATTTTATATATAGAGAAGATGGTTTTCACTTTTTCCAATAAAAGACGATGCGTAACAGATATTTTTAATTTTACGTTTAAAAAACTCAATTTAAAAAAAAAAAAAAAAAAAAAAATTTTCCCACCGCTCAGAATTGAACCCGTACCTGGCGCGATGTAGTCTACACTTATTCAGTAGTAAGAATATAAATTTTAAAGATAAATTAAGTAATAAAAAACAGGCAGTCATTGGGGACTGCCAACAGAAGTGTAAACAATAATATATGTAAGGTAATAATTATTTTGTCGTGTATTTATATCTATATATTTTTCAACCTGAAATTTTGAAAATATATGCTAATAAGCAGTAAATTTCAAATAAAAGTCAATATGCATATTAAGGTTTGAATTCCTGAACAGCACATGATTTTCTTATACAAAAAATGGCTAGAGATATTTAATTTTTTCTGTATAAGAATGCCACGTGCTGTTCAGAAATTTTCTGTCTCATTTTATTTCGCTGTATGATATTTTCCAAAAAAAATCAATTTTTTGTTGTATAACAAAGTCACGTGCTGTTCAGAAATTATTTTCTCTCTCATTTTATTTTGCTGTATGATATTTTCCAAAAAAAAATCGATTTTTTGTTGTATAAAAAAATCAAATGAAAGCAAATCAGCATTCTTAAGGTGTTAAATTAGCATGTCGGTGACGCGAACTCATAAGATTTTACCCATCCAAAAATCGCCCAACGCGCCTAAAGAAGTATAATATAAATAAAATAAATAATTTAAGGTTAAAAAAAAAATTAAAAAAAAAACATTTTGTCAACACTCGGAATCGAACCGGCACATCTGGCGCATTGTAGTCTAACACTTATTCAGGAGTAAAAATGTAAACTTAAAGATAAATTAAGTAATACATTATTAAAAAAGTAAATAAATCAACAAAAAAGAATTTGAAAAAAAAAGAATTTCGTCACCGATAAGAATTGAACCCGGTGCCTGGCGCATGGTAGTCCAACTTCTAACTCACTGCGCTGATCAGGCAGTACGGAATGTCGTGTTAGCATTGAAGACTTAGTTAGCGGCATATTTATAATTTTGAAAGGCAAATAACTAATAAAGTATTATTAAAAATGGGAAAAAAGTAAAACGGACATATCTACAGCTATAGAGCTTTCATTTAAAAAAAAGAATCATCAAAATCGGTTCAATAGGAACTCCAGGAGCTCTGTCGAAAGAAATCCATACAAAATCGCTTTGACTTTTAAATATATAGATTTAGAACAAAAAATTATTCGAAATATAATTACTGCATAATTTGTTTATACATCAAAATACTTTTGAAGAAAAAAGGATTTTTTCATATTCAAAAATTTATTACTACCTGGGCAACGCTGGGTTCTTGCATATATATATATATATATTAGATTGCCCATATGTGCAAAGTTGTAATTTTTGTTGCTCCCCGTCCATTTTCGTGAAGTTTAGGTCAAAAAAATAAGATTTAAAAAAAAAAGTAGGAACCTGTAGTGGAAAAAACCCAGTCGGTTTTTCATTGAAGTTTCAAAAATAGACTTTAAAATGGTGAATCGCTTTAACTGTCCGTAACTCCTATAATATTTAATTTTTCGTTGATGGTCTAAAGACAACTTTTGTAGAGGATAACTAGACGAACATCTAATTCTCACGAAGTTTTGACCTACGGTTGAAATTTAATGCTTTTTTGGTCCCAAAACAGAAATTTTTTAAGAACATTTTCATGAATTTTTTTCTTTAAATGTATTTTTTGCACTTTCTAAAGGGTGGAATATTTCTTCTGGTAAGCCTATGTTCTAGAGAATGAAATGTAGATTAATTTAAAAAAAAAAATGAAGCCGATCTAAAGTTATACGACATACATACAGACCGACAAACAGACAGATCCTAAATTTTTTGTCTGAAACGGATTTTGTACTGGTCAGAAGTATTGAAAAGTATATTTTTTTTAAAGTTTTTCCGATATTCTTATTTGTTATAAAACATTTTAACCCTTAATTTATGAGGTGAAAATCATATGCGTACATGATGAGGTGGTTTTCAATGGACTTGTTCTAATCACATACTAAATCCGTGCTTTTAACTCGGCACACAACACCATACTGTATGAAGGTACTGAAGATTTCAGAGTCACTGTGCTGAAAACATGAGAAATAGCAAAGAGAGAAAAGTCAATTTTGGACCCACCTCATAAATTAAGGGTTAAAATGTTTTATAACAAATAAGAATATCGGAAAAACTTAAAAAAAATTCTACTTTTGAAAAATCTGACCAGTACAAAATCCGTTTCAGACAAAAAATTTAGGATATCCATAAATCTGTCTGTTTGTCGGTCTGTATCTATGTCGTATAACTTTAGATCGGCTTCATTTTTTTTTTAAAATTAATCTACATTTCATTCTCTAGAACATAGGCTTACCAGAAGAAATATTCCACCCTTTAGAAAGTGCAAAAAATACATTTAAAGAAAAAAATTCATGAAAATGTTCTTAAAAAATTTCTGTTTTGGGACCAAAAAAGCATTAAATTTCAACCGTAGGTCAAAACTTCGTGAGAATTAGATGTTCGTCTAGTTATCCTCTACAAAAGTTGTCTTTAGACCATCAACGAAAAATTAAATATTATAGGAGTTACGGACAGTTAAAGCGATTCACCATTTTAAAGTCTATTTTTGAAACTTCAATGAAAAACCGACTGGGTTTTTTCCACTACAGGTTCCTACTTTTTTTTTTAAATCTTATTTTTTTGACCTAAACTTCACGAAAATGGACGGGGAGCAACAAAAATTACAACTTTACACATTTCATATATCTTGTGGGCAATCTAATATATATATATATATATATATATATTTAAATATATAAAAAAAAAACATGTGTGTGCAGTGCACACGCGGTAGAAGTGAAACCTTAGGAAAACTAAACAGCGAGAGAATGAGACGAATGCGGTATCAGGGGTGGGATAGTTATAGCGTTTATTTATTATAATATTGGTACCAGGTTCAAAAGTAATATTATATTTTTATTGAAAATCTAATACCGGATTCGTGATCAGCGACCCCAAAAACCCTAAAATGCAAATTTTTCCGGGGAAAATGGGAAAAAGGATATTTTCATTATCCTTACAGGACCTTTCGTTTCGAATTTTGAAAATCTAATACCGGATTCGTGATCAGCGACCCCAAAAACCCCGTAGTGCCAATTTTTCCGGAGAAAAATGGGAAAAAGGATATTTTCATTATCCTTACAGGACCTTCCGTTTCGAATTTTGAAAATCTAATATCGGATTCATGATCAGTGACCCCAAAAACCCTATAGTGCAAATTTTTCCGGGGAAAAATGGGAAAAAGGATATTTTCATTATCCTTACAGGACCTTCCGTTTCGAATTTTGAAAATCTACATAGCTAAAAACCTGCTCCTGGCAACACAGATTATTTTGCAAAAAACCGCATAAAAATCGGTCCAGTAGTTTTTGAGTTTTGTAATCTCAGGCAGGCAGACAAACAATAAAACATCCATTTTTATTTATATACGAGTACATATGTATATATTGCAATTTATGACGAAACATAATTTATCGCCTCCTCTCTCCACTTCCTCCCTCCTAACACTTCTCCCCTTTCCCTTCCCGTACCCCGCCCTCTTCCCCTACCCCTTCCCGCTTCCCATCAATCTTGTTTACGATAAATTGACTGGCACCCATCTGTATTCTATTCTATCTCATTTTCTCGTAGGCTAAAATATCCTATCTCTTTTTACTGTCGCTTTTTCGTTTCATCGAGTTTGAAATCACTCACAACGCCGCTAAAGAAGTTTTCACTTCAAAAAAACACTTTAAAAAACAAGTTTTATAACCTTATACACTTTCAAAATGCCCTAAAAAGTAAAAAACAAGTTTAAAGTTTCACAAAAAGGATATTTACGTCATCCTTACAGGACCTTCCGTTTCTAATTTCGAAAATCTAACACCGAATTCGTGATCCCGGAAAAAATGGGAAAAAGGATATTTGCGTTATTCTTACAGGACATTCCATTATCCTTACAAGGATGGAGTAGTAAAAATATTGAACTGTCACCGGAACTACGCAAGGTGAGGAAATTTCATCTTCCTACGTTGCATAGTTTCGGAGATATAAGGTTCCAAAGATTCCAGAGATAGACACATAGGTAGGTAGCCAGCCAGCCAGGTCGCGACAAATCAACTAAATAGAAAGTGTATAAAAAAATACTTTAAAAAACTAGTTTTATAACCTTATACACTTTCAAAATGCACTAAAAAGTAAAAAATAAGTTTAAAGTTTCACAAAAAATGTTTTTATAAATTGCGTGTTGTTGTGAAAATATAAAGTGTGCTGCGTTGCACAGTATAAAACCGCTATTACAGATTCAAGAGCAAATGCAACGTCACACACTTTATATTTTCACAACAACACGCAATTTATAAAAAACATTTCTTGTGAAACTTTAAACTTGTTTTTTACTTTTTAGTGCATTTTGAAAGTGTATAAGGTTATAAAACTAGTTTTTTAAAGTGTTTTTTTTATTTTATACTTTTTAGTCTTGAATTAGCCTACCAAAAACCTCCAGAAAAGATCTTTCGCGGGAAATTTGAGCAAAACGAAACTCACGTTATCTTTGCAGGACATTCCGTTATCATTACAGAATTTTAAATATCAGAGTCGGAGTCAGCGGCCCCAAAAACCTCTAAATGAGTTTTTTCCCCGGAAAATGCGAGCAAAACCGATACTCACGTTATCCTTACAGGACATTCCATTATCCTTACAGAATTTTAACTGTCAGAATCAGATTCAGCGACCTCAAAACCCCCAGATGCCAGTTTTTCTCGGAAAAAATGGGAAAAGGATATTTGCGTCATCCTTACAGGACTTTCCGCTTTGAGTTTTGAAAATCTAACGCATCTTCCTATTCGGAGATATAAGCATAGTTTAACTAGTTAGGAAACCTAGGGATTTTTCCGTGTACCTACGTTGGAGTAAAGATAACCGATATACTCGTGGACGCGGTTTTTCTTTCTTTCCTATGCGTAAATTACCAACAAAACACAACACATGTAAAACCTAGCCACATTTTCATACACCACCAACACATGCAATCTTCCGACAATCTTCCGCTGTCGGAATAATGAAAAAAATTCCGTATCAAACCCTGCAAAACAAATTTCGCATGTTATATTTTTTTATCTCTTTTGCGTGTTCTGTTTGAATATGAAGGCCAGAAAAGGAATTCCGGAAAATTCGAAAATTTAAAGCGAGTCGAAGATATTTTTTCTCTTGCCGATTGTTCTCTCTACCGTGTGACATCGAAATTCTCTATTCTTTCCCTTCTGTTATTCTGTGCCACTATTAAGTTGATTTGTCGCGACCTGGCTACCTATGTGTCTATCTCTGGAATCTTTGGAACCTTATATCTCCGAAACTATGCAACCTAAGAAGATGAAATTTCCTCACCTTGCGTAGTTCCGGTGACAGCTCAATATTTTTACTACTCCATCCTTGTAAGGATAATGGAATGTCCTGTAAGAATAACGCAAATATCCTTTTTCCGCGTATCACATAACGATAAACACATCACAACATGCTCGATTTTACACAATAAATCGGCATAAATCCAAAACGTTTCCGAGATTTACTTCGTTTTGTTTTTTTGTTCGGTTTGACGTTTGATATTACCTGATTCAAGGTTTCGTGATTCAAAAATTTCAAAAGGCGCGTAGATTTGAATTTCAATAAATTTCTCAACTTTGAATTTCATCTTTTGGATTTGTAAGGGTTTTAAGTTCTCAACGAATTATTTGTCGGATCTAAAAGTTTAGTCTCAGAATAGGGTATTGGAGTAATGTCGATTACATTAACTTTTTGATAAAAAAAAGTTTTTACTAGAATCTGAGCGACGAGCATTCATACTAATTCATACTAATTGTTATTAGGGATACGAATTAAATTAAATTTCCGCGAATTTCCATTTTGTGATTTTAGCGGAATAAAATTATGTGCATCAACACATCCAATATTTTAATTCTGGCAACCCCCTGGAATTTCATCCAGCATTTCTGAGCACATACAAAAGCAATTCGTGTGCTTACAAGGGAATCAAGATAGCTAGATAAGGCTCGGAAAGTTCTTCGCACATCAAAAATATTTGTTCCTCGATTCCTTTCTGTTATTCTGTGATGAGATGAAATGAGATGAAATGAGATGACATGAAATGAGATGAAATGAGATGAAATGAGATGAAATGAGATGAAATGAGATGAAATGAGATGAAATGAGATGAAATGAGATGAAATGAGATGAAATGAGATGAAATGAGTTTAAATGAGATGAAAGGAGATTAAATGAGATGAAATGAGATGAAATTAGATGAAATGAGATGAAATGAGATGAAATTAGATCAAATGAGATGAAATGAGATGAAATGAGTCGTAAAGGAGATGGAATGAGATGAAATGAGATCAAATCAGATGAAAGGAGATGAAATGAGTCGGAAAGGAAACGAAATGAGATGAAATGAGATGAAATGAAATCAAATGAGATGGAATGAGATGAAATGAGTCGGAAAGGAGATGAAATGAGATGAATGAGATGAAATGAGATGAAATAAGATGAAATGAGATCAAATGAGATGAAATGAGATGAAAGGAGATGAAATGAGATGAAATGAGATCAAATGAGATGGAATGAGATGAAATGAGTCAGAAAGGAGATGAGATGAGATGAAAGGAGATGAAATGAGTCGGAAAGGAGATGAAATGAGATGAGATGAGATCAAATGAGATGAAAGGAGATGAACTGAGATCAAATCAGATCAAATGAAATGGAATGAGATGAAATGAGATGAAATGAGATGAAATGAGATCAAATGAGATGAAATGAGATGAAATGAGATGAAAGGAGATGAAATGAGATGAAATGAGATGAAATGAGATGAAATGAGATGAAATGAGATGAAATGAGTTGAAATGAGATGAAATGAGATGAAATGAGATGAAATGAGACGAAACGAAATCAAATGAGATCAAATGAAATGAAATGAGATGAAATGAGAGGAAATGAGTCGGAAAGGAGATGAAATGAGAAATATATATATATATATATATATATGATGTATTTCGATACCGGTTTCTTCATTACAGATGTCCTCTCTCAAGGAATAATGTCGCCAACTCTCCCCACTCTTAAAACTCCTCTTCAGCAATTCTAGAGGAATTTCGATCCAGTTTTCACCGTTAGGGAAGTCAGCCCCAAAACAAAATTTTTCTCCCACTAAAATCAACTTCGCTTCCTGTGATTGCCTCTTCTGCTGCCTCCTAAACTACTCAATGGATTTCGATGCGGTATTTTTTTCATTGGAATGGTCATTGCACAGGCCAGTTTCAATGCCGAAGACCGAGTAGTAAGTGAGGCCGGAGGCCGACGCGAGGGGTGGGGATGAATCGCGGAGCGGTTCGGGGCGGAGCCCCTAGTATATATATATCAATTGATTTCGACAATATTGTGGAGGCGATGAAGCAGTTGAAAATTCACAAGAGCTCACTCCGGCAAGTTTCAACGGCGTAAGGCGAAGCTCGACGTTGCTACTGCTGATGTGGATGTAATGAAGAATTTATTGAATGTAATGATGAAATCGCCCGTTTTGACATCGCCAGAGGTTGTAAATGAACTTCGTGAGACGGCTGATAAGAGGCGAAAGAGATTGGAGATGAAAGGCGGTAAACCATTATCGAAAAAGCAAAAAGATCGTGGCAAATCGAAGACACCACAGAAGAAACAACCATCTTCAACCGATTGTGAGGTGGAAGAAGACATCGGTTTTTGCATAATTTGTAAGAAAAATATGCTAAAAAAATGAATCGCCGAAATACCATTCATTGCAACGTGTGCGATCAAGCTGTTCACTTGGGATGCTCCGGAATGACTGCAAGTTACTGGACTTGAGAACATTGTGTTTTGGACTGATTTTCATTGCAATTTTTTTACTTCATTTCACTTTGTCTGTAATATAATAAATATATGAATCATAAAAAAAAGTTTGTCTATCACATTTTTCCATTTTTAATCGATTTACAAAGTGGTCCATAAAACTCCGAGATTTTTCAAAATCGCAAAAACGCCATTTTTTTGTATAATTTAATACAATTTGACCGAACTGCTGTGACCCAAAGAGAGGTTATTTATCGTACTACAAATTCAAGCTTTGAAATTTTCAGAAAATGTTTTTTTGCGAGTTTTTAGCCAAAATGAAAATGCGGTCCACAACACCCCAGTCTCCCCTATATATATATATATATATATATATATATATATATATATATATATATATATATATATATATATACAGTGGAATCCGCTTATACCGACACCGGTTATAACGACATACCGGCTTTAACGACGCATTTCTTAGGTCCCGGCCAGAGCCCATAAGACTCTGTGCGTTTCGGTATTGGTTATAACGACATCGGATATAACGGCATATCGGCTTTAACGACCCCTTTTTCTACGAAAACAGAAAAAATATCGTTTATAACGACCGAAACTTAAGATCTCAAAGAAAAAAATCAAAACCTGGTAGATTAAGTTTTTAACAAATGTTCTAAATTGGCCGCCATGTCAGATACCCTAGTTTTTGCCCAATTTGCAAACTTGTTGCACTTCTAAACGTCATTTGCTTAAGTCATTAAATGAAAGCTGGAACTTTTCTGGAATTCCCCTAATCAGTTCTGTCAAAGTTTTGTGCATCTACGTTGTGTTAATTCAGTTTATTTCGTAGTTTATACTGTGAATTTCACAATGAATGCTAAAAGGCGACAAAAAGATGAAGAAGATACTACTACTAGTAAATATCGAGGAAAAAGATGAAGAAGATACTACTAGTAAATAATGTTTTATGCATCACAACACATAATTTTAAAATCGGGTGAAAATTTCAGAAACAGGTTGGGTCATACCTTCAGTCAATGAAGCACTTCGGGGTATTGCGACATTGAGTTCATTCCTATTATTCAATAACATTTTTGATGAGATTTCAAAAGAAGCTGTGCTAAGAATTGAAAAGAAAATTGAAAAGGAGTTCTTGCACCAAAAATCCAAACAAACAAAGATTACTCAATATCTGCAGAAAAATTAAATAAATTTAATTTCTTAATGTACGGACGATTTGCAATAAAAATTTTGTATTTTAGAACTTCACACATGTATTTTAAAACCTTTAAAACTATGAATCGGTTATAACGAACAAACGGATATAACGACCAGATTTGTTGGTCCCTTGGAGGTCGTTATAACCGGATTCCACTATATATATATATATATTAGTGTGATTTCGAGGCATGTCGAGGTACTCGAGGCATGTCTACTGCCGACATTTGAAAGCCTTTTTCCGGCCAAAGAAGAACTCATATTCCAGCAAGATCATGCACCTTGCCATACCGAAAATAAAGTAAGTATCCAACTATTGCTTCAATTTTTTTAAAGTCTAATCAATTTTTTACCTCTCCGAAATTTTTTGTAATTTCTAAAAAACGTTTTCTACTTCAGGTGAGAGAATATTTAATAGACTGTAGTGTGGGTAAATCGAGGAATTTCCATTAGATTTAAAATATTTTTTTTCGGGCTACAGTATTCAAATAAAAATCCTTGAAAAACTAAAATACATCGGGTCACACTAAGGCAGTCAAGAGCATTAGTTAATTACCCCAACTCCACTTACCGGAAACAGAACACTGGTTTGAGTATCTACTGAACCCACTTGAAAGATCCTACAGTCAAGGTTGTAAAAATCTGATGTGCTTAAGGCGATGGATTTTCCAAAAACGCATCATTAACTGGAAAAGAGATTTGGCGCAATTGTGAGGCGTAGTGGAACAGAAGTTAAATCACTAGGATCTTAGATGAGATAACAACAATTTACACAATGATTGTACGATGATTGTTTAGAGTTCTTGTGAGGGGGTAATGGTGCAGATGTGTAGCCGCTTAAAAAAACCCATTTTTAAATCACGCAGGGTGGAGAAAAGGCCACATTGATCGGTCCAAATGTGCTCTCCAATCGAGTCTAAACTCATAAGGGTTTCCGGCGGCCAAAAAGAAAGACGTGTAACAGGAAATTTCATCCACTAAAGAAAGGAGAAAACGTGGTAATTCGGGTTGAACGAGAGTTCGCTCGAAAGGAATTCTTTAATATAAGAATAATAAGGAACTGAGACTGGTGAGTAATTTTTCCAGGGGGTAAAATTAGTGAGAAAAAAGAAATAAAGCGAGTTTTTTACAACAGTTGGATTCGGCTACGGAAAGTGTATCGATATTCTGCCACGTTATACGCGATCGGGCGTAAAAAGGGGAAAATAGGAGCAGTTAGCGAGTGTGCAAAATCGCAGTCATATAGGAATTAAGTCACACCATTTTTCAACGCCCACGCGATCCGAAGACCGGATTCTAATCGTCCGAGGGTAACCCGTTCAATATGGTCCCGATAAACACTATTTTACCCAAAATGCTATAAAGGGCCGCCGGATTATCGTCTGAAACCATTTTTTTTCAACATCGAAGCAAGAATTTCGACGAGGGAATTCGAAGGCGTGTTAAGAAGAGATCCAGGAAGTTCTAACCAGCCAATTTCATTCGTATTAACGATATCTAAGAAGTCCTGTGATAAAGCAAGGAGCAGAATTTGGAGCGCCTGCAGCGCATTCGTAACGCCACAATCAGTTACCACTGTTCAGAGGGCACTCAGGTCTCAACGCCTTCACGCTGTAAGGGGTCCAGAGAGTACTTCGGTCAACGGAGGCGCCTCGTGGTCCGCAGCATTATCAGCAAGAAACAAAAAAATCCAGAATTCAAGATACAGTTTTGCTCATTGTCATCCATTGTTCTGCAAATCAATATTTAAATAGAATAGCGGTCATCAACCGAAAATCTTTTGTACGGTTATATTATACAAGGGAAGTGTGGTTCACGTGGTTCAATTATTGCATTCACCCATTAATTTAACAATTTAGTTTTTTTTAGCGTTTTTGAAAATTAATATAACACGATCGAAACGTCGAGCTGAGCTTGTGCGCACATCCTCAACAGACAACGAACACTTCATGCAAACACATACATAAAATTAAATAATCAAACTACACAACAAACTGTGAGTACAAAAAAAAACTATTTTGGTGCAACTTAAAGTAATATAATTAAAGAAAACTTAATAGTAAATTTTAAAAAAGTAAATGAGAACCACACTGCTCATATGCCTAGTTATTGGATAAGCCAATTCTTATTTTTTAGTGTATTTTTTGTTCATATGTTCATATTTATTATTATTATGATTAGTGCATGCATTTTGTTTGATTATCTTGTTAGAGAATACGTATTATAAATATCCAAGGTACGATTATTCAAGTGAATTAAAGAAAAATATATATAAAAATATAGCTAAAATATCCGGATTGTATAATTTGGTCATCTATATCCATGCCCGGTGATCTAGATATTTTTATACTGACAAAAGGGTCAGTAATGGAATTTTAAGTTAAGTTATGGAGGATATGTAACCCCGTGGTTTTACCTCTGGCGGACGGGGCTGAAGGAAAATGATTCGGACTCGGCTTCTTTAAGTTATCATGCAAGTGCACTTCAAAAATGTTCAATTTTGGTGATGTTTTCCTTATTTCCGATTTTCAATAGATATTTTTTTTTGCGAAGCATTTTAACGCGTAAGATAGTTAACTTAAGAGAGAGTGATAGGCACGGATAGTATAATTTTTTTTGTTATGGTCATCGTTCTTCACTGGCAAGTTCCCACCCCATCCGACGAGCTCAAGCCGGCAAAGTTGGACCGTGCCTGGCCAGAGCGAAGAACCCTTAACTCTAAGGTGAGAGAAACACCCGGAATCACCTATGTTTGTATTCTATGGAGGTTTTTGTTTATGAAGATCTCCCAGAAAACCAAACTATAACAGATGGCGCCCAATGTATTGGATTTGAAGCAACGACTAAAGAGAAATCTTACATGTTGAAGAAGCAGTTTAGAGTCCACCAACCATATTTCGTTTAGTAGTTTTTTTTTTTTGAAGTTTGAAAAAAAAAATAAGGAGCATGGGTCTGGATCTCTGCTCCTGTCCTGTTCATGGATTGCATGAACCAGTGTCTGGAGAGAGATGAAGGATACGAGCATTCTTATTATAATACATATTTTGTAATAAACCGAAATATTATCCGGTGTTTGGGGAATCCCGAATGCTGTTGTTTTTCCTGTAGGCTCGTTAGGTTAAACATAGTAATATGAAGTTTGACAAAATATACCATACATATTTTTTTAACTTAGGGGATTAGCTGGGTTAACTCATTCTTGAGTCCCGTTGGGATGAAGTTTACCATCGGCTGTCACTAGTTTTAAAAAAGTATTCGGTTGTCATGTCCGGAAAAAGGGTAGCTTTTTCACGCTGCTTGATAACCCACTTTAATTTAGAGTAGAAAATTTTTTCTTTGATTATGTTTTTTTTCTGTTTCATATCCCGGAATTTTCACTTAGTCTAGTTCGCACGGGGGGAACTGGGAGTTGCATATCCTCCTACTGATTGATAGTTTGAAAGAGTTAATAGAAGGTGAATACGCGACTAAGCGCATTTCGATAAAATTGTTTTTTTTGTAGGTTTATTTATTGTATTATTTATATATTTAAAACGGTTTTTTTGGGTCTGGTGACATTATTAATTGTTTAAAAATATCTTGCATAGTAAAATACAAGAATATTGATTGTTGAGAAAAAGAACGTAGGTGTTAATTTTCAGAGAAAATAACTTTTGAGTATTACGGTTAGGGGATTAAGTTTTCGGCTAATATTGCAGTCATATATTTAACGGATTGGATGGTACGTACTAGGCGACAAATCAAGGCGATGCCGGAAAAAGGCGGAGGTCGAGGAAGGGGCAGAAAACTATCGTTCTCACCTTATCCTAATGCGGAAGAACGCCAGCTTGATGACTCAAGTAGCAGCGGAAGTCCGACTCGGGAGGGTAATCGACTTGTAAGTCCCACACCCATGTCTTCAAGACCTCAGAATCTCGACTACGAGAAAAATCTTGGCAACGGCCGTTATTCCGCTCAACTTCCGTGGCTGTCCGGACCGAGAGAAGTGAACGAATCTGACCAAGGGGCGATGGGAGGTCTAAGTAGGGAAAAGACGACACCAGAGATATTAAGATTTACGGAAAACCAGAGTACATCAAAAGGATTGGAACAATCTGTCATGAGAGAAATATTTGATACGGCTAAAGAGGTTAGGGGTTTAGATAAAATGTCGGATAAAGAGAAAAGAGTTCGTTTTGAGAATGATCGGGTAGAAACGGGGCAAGAGCCTTCGCGAGAAACCGGAACTATACCTAAAATTGTCAAGGATAAGTCCGATGTAGAAAGAATTAATGAAGTTCTGAAAGCTGCTCAAGGTTTCACTCGAACTCTTGACCAGCAAAAAGATACTTTTTCGGGGAAAGGATACAAGGGATCTAAGTCACGCGAGAGCTCAGGTGCTCGTTTCTCCGAAGATGATCGTTATCATAGGGCAGAAACCAAAAAGCCTAATCATAAATCGCGTAGGTTGTATCAACCACACAGTTGGGAACATGATAATAATCCTTCGGGGGATAAACAAGAAAGTAATCGAGAGGATCTGGTTAAGATTATTGAAAACATTGTTCAGTTGAGACTGAGAGATAAAATGCGACGGTCTTCTAGTGAATCCGATGATTCTTCTTCGGTAAATCAATATCAATTGTCTCGAGAAGATTCTCGAAGAAAAACCTCGGGGAGAATTTCCCGAAAAACTGATTTACCATATGTTTCGGATGCTTCTCATGCTCGGTATGCTTGGACTGATTCACCACCTGCACAGGTATTAAATGGTTCAAGGGTATCAGGGGGAAGGCAAATAAGAGGTGATTCGTCAACTTGGCGAAGGTCACCTAGGTTCGGGAGAGAGTGGAGAATTGATAAATGGGGGTTTAAATTTGATGGGTCGTCACCCGCTCTGCCGGTAGAAGATTTTATCTTCAGGGTGGACAAACTTGCCCTTTCTCAAGGATATTCTAGTCATGAGTTGGTTGATGATATACACGTATTATTATCCGGCTCCGCAGAATCGTGGTATTGGCGATTCATTAAGAAATATCCAACAGTAGGTTGGGATGATCTAAAGTATGCTTTGTCAAAACAATTTAAGAGATCATCATCCGATTACGACACATTGAGAATTATTATGGATACTAAACAGGACCCAAGCGAATCATTTGATGATTATTTTGGCAAAATGATGTCAGAATATTCACGAATGGAAATCAAAATACCTGAGCGAGATTTGATTAAGATAATTAAAAATAATCTTAATCCTAAAATAGGCCAAATAGTCTTTACACAACCTGCTTTTAGTTTAGATCAACTCCGAGACATTGCTCGCGAAGCGGAACAATATCTCGCCCAAAGACCCTCGTATGCTCCTCGTACTGGGCCCCCATTAGTGAAACGACAAGTTAATGAAATCGGAACATGTCCAGAGTGGGAAGAAGATTTTCAAGTTAATCCAGTAGAAGCCATAGGTGTCCCAAGGACCGCAAACATTTCTAACAGAAGAGATAGAGCCCATTATAAATGTTGGAATTGCGATGCCATGGGACATTCATTCTGGGACTGCCCAGGAGCGGAGAGAAAATTGTTTTGTTACCGCTGCGGTCATAAAAACGTATCGTGTCCTAATTGTCCAGAGTGTAGGCAGGAAAACCGAAAGCGGGACGAGAGATCAACTGGGGAAACTCGACCCGAAGCTCCTCACCCCGATCCGAAGGGACTCCCAATTGCGTCAATGGTGACCGTGGAGACATTAAAAACATACAAATATTAATCCGTAAAAACAAAAATATTTCAACTCATTCACTTCACCAGCGTTTAATTGAATAAGATGTAACTCGGTCCCGATTTTTTCTAGAAGAAATTGTTACAAGGCCGTCCGTTCAAAGAACTCAATCATAGAATCATGATAATTGTAGTATTTTGCCCGGCTAGCTATAAACGAACGTTTATGAGACTAATCTCAGGGTGGGCCAGCCCCACGTTGAACTATTTGAAAAGTCTAAGATTGCCCACATTTTTCAAAAATATTGTTTGGGTCATCTTCAACCAATCTTTTTGCCCTGTAGTGTGGGTAAATCGAGGAATTTCCATTAGATTTAAAATATTTTTTTTCGGGCTACAGTATTCAAATAAAAATCCTTGAAAAACTAAAATACATCGGGTCACACTAAGGCAGTCAAGAGCATTAGTTAATTACCCCAACTCCACTTACCGGAAACAGAACACTGGTTTGAGTATCTACTGAACCCAATTGAAAGATCCTACAGTCAAGGTTGTAAAAATCTGATGTGCTTAAGGCGATGGATTTTCCAAAAACGCATCATTAACTGGAAAAGAGATTTGGCGCAATTGTGAGGCGTAGTGGAACAGAAGTTAAATCACTAGGATCTTAGATGAGATAACAACAATTTACACAATGATTGTACGATGATTGTTTAGAGTTCTTGTGAGGGGGTAATGGTGCAGATGTGTAGCCGCTTAAAAAAACCCATTTTTAAATCACGCAGGGTGGAGAAAAGACCACATTGATCGGTCCAAATGTGCTCTCCAATCGAGTCTAAACTCATAAGGGTTTCCGGCGGCCAAAAAGAAAGACGTGTAACAGGAAATTTCATCCACTAAAGAAAGGAGAAAACGTGGTAATTCGGGTTGAACGAGAGTTCGCTCGAAAGGAATTCTTTAATATAAGAATAATAAGGAACTGAGACTGGTGAGTAATTTTTCCAGGGGGTAAAATTAGTGAGAAAAAAGAAATAAAGCGAGTTTTTTACAACAGTTGGATTCGGCTACGGAAAGTGTATCGATATTCTGCCACGTTATACGCGATCGGGCGTAAAAAGGGGAAAATAGGAGCAGTTAGCGAGGGTGCAAAATCGCAGTCATATAGGAATTAAGTCACACCATTTTTCAACGCCCACGCGATCCGAAGACCGGATTCTAATCGTCCGAGGGTAACCCGTTCAATATGGTCCCGATAAACACTATTTTACCCAAAATGCTATAAAGGGCCGCCGGATTACCGTCTGAAACCATTTTTTTTCAACATCGAAGCAAGAATTTCGACGAGGGAATTTGAAGGCGTGTTAAGAAGAGATCCAGGAAGTTCTAACCAGCCAATTTCATTCGTATTAACGATATCTAAGAAGTCCTGTGATAAAGCAAGGAGCAGAATTTGGAGCGCCTGCAGCGCATTCGTAACGCCACAATCAGTTACCACTGTTCAGAGGGCACTCAGGTCTCAACGCCTTCACGCTGTAAGGGGTCCAGAGAGTACTTCGGTCAACGGAGGCGCCTCGTGGTCCGCAGCATTATCAGCAAGAAACAAAAAAATCCAGAATTCAAGATACAGTTTTGTTCATTGTCATCCATTGTTCTGCAAATCAATATTTAAATAGAATAGCGGTCATCAACCGAAAATCTTTTGTACGGTTATATTATACAAGGGAAGTGTTGTTCACGTGGTTCAATTATTGCATTCACCCATTAATTTAACAATTTAGTTTTTTTTAGCGTTTTTGAAAATTAATATAACACGATCGAAACGTCGAGCTGAGCTTGTGCGCACATCCTCAACAGACAACGAACACTTCATGCAAACACATACATAAAATTAAATAATCAAACTACACAACAAACTGTGAGTACAAAAAAAAACTATTTTGGTGCAACTTAAAGTAATATAATTAAAGAAAACTTAATAGTAAATTTTAAAAAAGTAAATGAGAACCACACTGCTCATATGCCTAGTTATTGGATAAGCCAATTCTTATTTTTTAGTGTATTTTTTGTTCATATGTTCATATTTATTATTATTATGATTAGTGCATGCATTTTGATTGATTATCTTGTTAGAGAATACGTATTATAAATATTCAAGGTACGATTATTCAAGTGAATTAAAGAAAAATATATATAAAAATATAGCTAAAATATCCGGATTGTATAATTTGGTCATCTATATCCATGCCCGGTGATCTAGATATTTTTATACTGACAAAAGGGTCAGTAATGGAATTTTAAGTTAAGTTATGGAGGATATGTAACCCCGTGGTTTTACCTCTGGCGGACGGGGCTGAAGGAAAATGATTCGGACTCGGCTTCTTCAAGTTATCATGCAAGTGCACTTCAAAAATGTTCAATTTTGGTGATGTTTTCCTTATTTCCGATTTTCAATAGATATTTTTTTTTGCGAAGCATTTTAACGCGTAAGATAGTTAACTTAAGAGAGAGTGATAGGCACGGATAGTATAATTTTTTTTGTTATGGTCATCGTTCTTCACTGGCAAGTTCCCACCCCATCCGACGAGCTCAAGCCGGCAAAGTTGGACCGTGCCTGGCCAGAGCGAAGAACCCTTAACTCTAAGGTGAGAGAAACACCCGGAATCACCTATGTTTGTATTCTATGGAGGTTTTTGTTTATGAAGATCTCCCAGAAAACCATACTATAACAAGACAAGGAAATTTTTGAATTGGATTGGCCCGGAAACAGCCCGGACCTTAATCCCATAGAAAACCTTTGGCAACAGATGAAGGTTAAAATTGCAAAGATTCGACCTTCCAGTAAAGAAAAATTGAAGGAAGTAATCAAAAAAGTATGGGAGATCGAAATTTCGGCTGAGTATTTAAAAACATTGGTAGAATCAATGCCAAAAAGACTCGAAGCAGTAATTCCGGCAAAAGGAGGGCACATAAATTATTAGTGTGATTTTTAAATTTAAGTTAAATATAAATGCTTAAAAAAATTCCCCTGGTTTGAATTGTTATTTTCTTTTTTTAAGATATGTGAGTGAAATATGTCAAGTGGTAAGAGTTCAAAAAATACGCAAGAAATCGACTGATTTTCGTTTATCAGGTAAAAAGTACCCAGTCTCACAATTTTATTTTTAATGCCAATATTTATATTACACATAATATACTCGAGAATGATCCCGGAATAACAAATCTATAATATTTTATGGTTAAGCCCAAAAAAGCCTTTAGTTCCAAAAAAGCACAAAAATTGCTTGTTTCGGTTCATTGGGCCAGGGGTATATATATATATATATACAATTCTTTACAGATCTGTAAAAAAAATAATTAAAAAAATAATACTTTATTACTTAAATTTATTACTTTAACTAAAAATATGCTTTTTTAAGAGCGCAAAAAGTCACCGTACAGCTATTAAAACAACCAATAAATATGGGCAAATTTACTGTTAGTATTTGGTTGGGTATCCATTAGATCGAATTACTGCTTGAAGTCGCCTGGGCATTGTTTTTATCAACTTCCGGGTCACTTCCGGGTCACTTCCGGGGTTATTTTTGCCCATTCTTCTCACAACACCGCCTTAAGCGTTTTCTCGCTAGTAATAGTGTGGCTGCGGATTTTCTTGTCAAGCAAGTCAAGCAGGGCTGGCGTTTAGAAATATTTGGGAGTGTTGTAGAGCAGCCATAAGCGTGTATTGAGTGATCTATGCTTCAAATCGTGATCCTGCATAAACACAAACGTGTCCTTAGTCCCATTTCTTCAGCGCTAGCATGTAAATTTTGTTTTTATTTGTCAATATACACATACTGGTCCATAACCTCATCAATAAAATGCAGCCTACCCACCCCCCGCCCCGCTCATGCCGTCCCATACCCTGACTCCATATTTGAGGTTTTCCTTTTGAAACTCCATATTCTTTTTACGCCACAAAATTGGCCTTTCTTCCGATTGGAAAATGTTAAATTTACTCTCGTCAGTAAATATTAGTCAGTAAATAGTAAATATTACTGACGAGAGTAAATTTAACATTTTCCAATCGGAAGAAAGGCCAATTTTGTGGCATAAAAAGAATATGGAGTTTCAAAAGGAAAACCTCAAGTATGGAGTCACGGTATGTGACGGCATGAGCGGGGCGGGGGGTGGGTAGGCTGCATTTTATTGATGAGGTTATGGACCAGTATGTGTATATTGACAAATAAAAACAAAATTTACATGCTAGCGCTGAAGAAATGGGACTAAGGACACGTTTGTGTTTATGCAGGATCACAATTTGAAGCATAGATCACTCAATACACGCTTATGGCTGCTCTACAACACTCCCAAATATTTCTAAACGCCAGCCCATTCTCCTGATATAAACCCCCTCGAACATTTTTGGGACTTGCTTGACAAGAAAATCCGCAGCCACACTATTACTAGCGAGAAAACGCTTAAGGCGGTGTTGTGAGAAGAATGGGCAAAAATAACCCCGGAAGTGACCCGGAAGTGACCCGGAAGTTGATAAAAACGATGCCCAGGCGACTTCAAGCAGTAATTCGATCTAATGGATACCCAACCAAATACTAACGGTAAATTAGCCCATATTTATTGGTTGTTTTAATAGCTGTACGGTGACTTTTTGCGCTCTTAAAAAAGCATATTTTTAGTTAAAGTAATAAATTTAAGTAATAGATAATTATTTTTTTAATTATTTTTTTTTACATATCTGTAAAGAATTGTCCAGGCAACAAAATCTTGTAACCAGAATTTGAAAAATAAATTCAGTGTTTGCTATATATATATATATATTGGGGTGTCCCTTATATGGGGTAAAATTTTTTTTCTCTACGCAGACCCTCTAAATATGTTCCAAATATTTACTCTCATTTATTTTTAAAAGATAATTTGTCTTGGATAACGATAACCCGTGGCGACTAGAATGAATAGTAGAAATTTTTGGTTTGTTTTTTGATAACGTAACCTGAATATGAAATGATTCGACGTATTATAAAGTAATTCAATCAGAAAAAAAATATTTTGTTTTTCTACTATTTATTAAGTTTTTTAAGATTAAATGTCAAACAACCATACAAAACTACTGTGAATATTTTCTTTTTAAAGTATCTTTTTTGCAAATCTCCCCACGTGTTATACAGGTTAACAAGTTTTTTTTACACAATCAGGTAGATGTTTTGTGGGTATTCTTGCCTTTTCCCAAAAAAATATACACTCTCGAATTACAAGATTCGCGCTTTCACTAATAGTTAATTTTACTTCGTGAATGTTAAAAAATAAAACCGAAAGAACTTGCCGGTTACATGGCAGTTTAACCCCTGTTATTTGATGGTTTACGTTCCCCACCAAAAATATACTTTTTGTAGCACTGCGTAATTCGACAGACATATTAAACATGTAAAAAAATACGACTAACAAGAATAAAAAATGTTTAAAAATGACAACTAAATCGCACGTTTTTCAATAAATAATATTTCAGACAACTTTCTCGCGCTGGGTCTCACTGAATATTAATCGGTTTTTTTACTCAGTTTAGCCAGCGAACACCACTCGAAATTAAGAGACGGGATTTTCCCCTGTTTAATTAATCATTTCCGTATACAACTACCTAAGTATTTTCATAATAGCAATTAAACTCGTAAACAACTAGTAATAAAACTCGGGACTACCTGAGTGTAACGTGCTCTACCATGTTTTGAAGCAAGTCGGCACGGTTTACGATATTTCAAATGTCGTGAAATTTATTTTACACATGTTTTAGAACAACTTTGAAAAAATAAGGGTGTGTGTGTAAAAGTCATTGAAAATTGGATCGCCCCAAGCGGCATTAAATAAATTATACAAAAATATCACTTGTGAAATTCATTTTCAGAAATTTGAAAATATTTCAATCCTTATTATACCCGTATGGTGAAACCAAAGGGTATATTAACTTTGCCTTACCGTTTGTAACGCCAAGATCCCGTCATCACACACAAAAATGAATTACACCAGTGTGTTTAGAATGATTAAAAAAAATTGAATTTTGCATGTCTGTCTGTCTGTCTGTGGCGCGGATTGCGGGCGCATGGATTGAGCTAGAGACTTGAAATTTTGCGTGGATCCGTTTTTCGAGGCTAAGTTCGTTAATGGGCAAAAATGGACCATTAGGGGGGGTACCCCCCATAGGAACGAAAATGTTTTTCGCGAATATCTCAAAAACTGTGCATCCTATCAAAAAAGTCCAAGAACAAAAGTTATCTATACTAATTATATAAAGAGGTAAAGTTTGTTTGTTTGTTTGTTTGTGCAGGGTAATCTCTGGAACCACTGATCCGATTCTGAAAATTCTTTCACTGATAGAAAGCTACACTATTCCCGAGTGATATAGGCTAGAGTAAGTTCGGGTATTGTGGTATAGGCGGGTAATGTGGTACCCCATCATTTCTCGGATATGAGATGCCGCATCGCAAGATCAAACATACAAAACTGTTTTTTGTGAAATTCTTCAACCATTGTTGGTGTTGACAAGTTCATGGTTTATCAGGTTATATCGGAATTTTCTGAAAAACGTTTTTGAGCACAATCAACATTTTATTGTCTCCACATTCAAATGAATCTCGAAAGCCAATTTTAAGTTGTTTTTTTTTAACTGTGAATCAGTGAACGATTATTTAGACAACACATTTAATTTTGGAAAAGAAAATTTTTGGATTCAAGCGAATTAGACTAAGAAATCATTTTTTTGGCTTGTCATGGTGAGAACGGCTAATGTGGCATACTATTTTTTCCATACAAATATTTAATATTTGAATGGATGAAACAGTATTCCACATTACCCGCCTTAAATATTTGTATGGAAGAAGCAGTATACCACATTACCCGCCAATTTTTTAAAGCACTTTTTTTTCAGTTAGTGTACTTTTTTGATCATAATATTGCTTTTATGTTTATGATTGGTAACATTGCTGTGGAATTTTGTAGGCAAGCCTCTGGAGGTGTCGTATGCGAAATTCTAACATGATTGCTTTTAAAACGAGTGATTTATTATGAAAACAAAAGAAGGTGTACCACAATACCCGAACTTACTCTACTTTTTATTGACCTCCCCCTCTCCTTTGGTACCCCTTCCCTGATAACTTTCGAACCGTTCAACCGATTGGGGTGCGGCTTTCATTAATATAGAAGTCATTCCTCAAGGAAATTTTTCGTTAATTAATATCTACCCTCCCTCCTCTCAGTAAACCCCCTCGCCTGCTACCTTCTACAACAATGAGAGATTCGGATTCGGTCTTCTCCTTTAGGAAGGTTAGCCCTTAGGGAGATTTTTCGCCCACTAATATCTACCCTCCCTCCTCTCAGTAAACCCCCTCGCCTGCTACCTTCTACAACAATGAGAGATTCGGATTCGGTTTTCTCTTTTAGGAAGGTCAGCCCTTAGGGAGATTTTTCGCCCACTAATATCTACCACCCCCCCAGGGGAAGGGGTAGGGGAAGGAGAAGGGGAAGCGGAAGGGGGGAAGCGAAGGGGGGAAGCGAAGGGTGGTCGGTGAAGGGGAAGGGGAAGGGGAAGGGGAAGGGGAAGGGGAAGGGGAAGGGGAAGGGGAAGGGGAAGGGGAAGGGGAAGGGGAAGGGGAAGGGGAAGGGGAAGGGGAAGGGGAAGGGGAAGGGGAAGGGGAAGGGGAAGGGGAAGGGGAAGGGGAAGGGGAAGGGGAAGGGGAAGGGGAAGGGAAAGGGAAAGGGAAAGGGAAAGGGAAAGGGAAAGGGAAAGGGAAAGGGAAAGGGAAAGGGAAAGGGAAAGGGAAAGGGAAAGGGAAAGGGAAAGGGAAAGGGAAAGGGAAAGGGAAAGGGAAAGGGAAAGGGAAAGGGAAAGGGAAAGGGAAAGGGAAAGGGAAAGGGAAAGGGAAAGGGAAAGGGAAAGGGAAAGGGAAAGGGAAAGGGAAAGGGAAAGGGAAAGGGAAAGGGAAAGGGAAAGGGAAAGGGAAAGGGAAAGGGAAAGGGAAAGGGAAAGGGAAAGGGAAAGGGAAAGGGAAAGGGAAAGGGAAAGGGAAAGGGAAAGGGAAAGGGAAAGGGAAAGGGAAAGGGAAAGGGAAAGGGAAAGGGAAAGGGAAAGGGAAAGGGAAAGGGAAAGGGAAAGGGAAAGGGAAAGGGAAAGGGAAAGGGAAAGGGAAAGGGAAAGGGAAAGGGAAAGGGAAAGGGAAAGGGAAAGGGAAAGGGAAAGGGAAAGGGAAAGGGAAAGGGAAAGGGAAAGGGAAAGGGAAAGGGAAAGGGAAAGGGAAAGGGAAAGGGAAAGGGAAAGGGAAAGGGAAAGGGAAAGGGAAAGGGAAAGGGAAAGGGAAAGGGAAAGGGAAAGGGAAAGGGAAAGGGAAAGGGAAAGGGAAAGGGAAAGGGAAAGGGAAAGGGAAAGGGAAAGGGAAAGGGAAAGGGAAAGGGAAAGGGAAAGGGAAAGGGAAAGGGAAAGGGAAAGGGAAAGGGAAAGGGAAAGGGAAAGGGAAAGGGAAAGGGAAAGGGAAAGGGAAAGGGAAAGGGAAAGGGAAAGGGAAAGGGAAAGGGAAAGGGAAAGGGAAAGGGAAAGGGAAAGGGAAAGGGAAAGGGAAAGGGAAAGGGAAAGGGAAAGGGAAAGGGAAAGGGAAAGGGAAAGGGAAAGGGAAAGGGAAAGGGAAAGGGAAAGGGAAAGGGAAAGGGAAAGGGAAAGGGAAAGGGAAAGGGAAAGGGAAAGGGAAAGGGAAAGGGAAAGGGAAAGGGAAAGGGAAAGGGAAAGGGAAAGGGAAAGGGAAAGGGAAAGGGAAAGGGAAAGGGAAAGGGAAAGGGAAAGGGAAAGGGAAAGGGAAAGGGAAAGGGAAAGGGAAAGGGAAAGGGAAAGGGAAAGGGAAAGGGAAAGGGAAAGGGAAAGGGAAAGGGAAAGGGAAAGGGAAAGGGAAAGGGAAAGGGAAAGGGAAAGGGAAAGGGAAAGGGAAAGGGAAAGGGAAAGGGAAAGGGAAAGGGAAAGGGAAAGGGAAAGGGAAAGGGAAAGGGAAAGGGAAAGGGAAAGGGAAAGGGAAAGGGAAAGGGAAAGGGAAAGGGAAAGGGAAAGGGAAAGGGAAAGGGGAAGGGAAGGGGAAGGGGTAGGGGAAGGGGTAGGGGAAGGGGAAGGGGAAGGGGAAGGGGTAGGGGAAGGGTAGGGGAAGGGTAGGGGAAGGGGAAGGGGAAGGGGAAGGGGAAGGGGAAGGGGAAGGGGAAGGGGAAGGGGAAGGGGAAGGGGAAGGGGAAGGGGAAGGGGAAGGGGAAGGGGAAGGGGAAGGGGAAGGGGAAGGGGAAGGGGAAGGGGAAGGGGAAGGGGAAGGGGAAGGGGAAGGGGAAGGGGAAGGGGAAGGGGAAGGGGAAGGGGAAGGGGAAGGGGAAGGGGAAGGGGAAGGGGAAGGGGAAGGGGAAGGGGAAGGGGAAGGGGAAGGGGAAGGGGAAGGGGAAGGGGAAGGGGAAGGGGAAGGGGAAGGGGAAGGGGAAGGGGAAGGGGAAGGGGAAGGGGAAGGGGAAGGGGAAGGGGAAGGGGAAGGGGAAGGGGAAGGGGAAGGGGAAGGGGAAGGGGAAGGGGAAGGGGAAGGGGAAGGGGAAGGGGAAGGGGAAGGGGAAGGGGAAGGGAAAGGGGGAAGGAAGAAGTGGTAGGAGGGTGGTAGGTAGAGGGAGGAAGTGGAGAGAGGAGGGGATAAATTACTGATGTTTCGTCATACATTGCAATATATACATATCTATATATATAAAAATGGATGTTTGTCTATTTGTCTGTCTGTCTGAGATTACAAAACTCAAAAACTACTGGACCGATTTTTACGAGGTTTTTTGCAAAATGATCTGTGTTGCCAGAAGCAGGTTTTTAGCTATGTTAGATTTTTAAAATTCGAGAGCGAAGGTCCTGTAAGGATAACGCAAATGTCCCTTTTCCAATTTTTCTTGAAACAATTGACACTAGGGGGTTTTCGAGGTCGCTGATCGCGAATCCAGTGTTCGATTTTTCAAATGCTAAACGGGAGGTCCTGTAATGACAACGGAAATGTCCTTTTTCCAATTTTTCTCGCAAAAAAAAACACGCTTTGGGAGGTTTTTAGGGTTGCTTATCACGAATCTGGAGTTTGAATTTCAAAATTCGAAACGGAAGGTCCTATAAGTTATTTTATGGTTTTTTGGCATTCTAAAATTTACACAAAAAAACTTTTAGCTGCCAACGAAGGGTCTGCTAGTTTAGAATATGATTCTACATAAAACTCCCATACATCAAAATCCGATTGGAACAAGTTTTAAAAAAATCTTGTTGGAAAATTTGACTTCAAAGTATATCACCATACGGGTTTTCAATAATTGCCAGATTGGCAATTATAGCTTTTGGTATGGTGAAACCAAAGGGTATATTAACTTTGCCTTACCGTTTGTAACGCCAAGATCCCGTCATCACACATAAAAATGAATTACACCAGTGTGTTTAGAATGATAAAAATAATTAATTTCTGCATGTCCGTCCGTCTGTCCGTCTGTCCGTCTGTCCGTCTGTCTGTCTGTCTGTCCGTCTGTCTGTCTGTCCATCCGTCTGTCTGTCTGTCTGTCTGTGGCGCGGATTGCGGGCGCACGGATTTAGCTAGAGACTTAAAATTTTGCGCAGATCCGTTTTTCGTAAAATGTGAGGCTAAGTTCGTTAATGGGCAAAAATGGACCATTAGGGGGGGTACCCCCCATACGAACGAAAACGGTTTTTTGCGAATATCTCAAAAACGGTGCATCTTATCAAAAAAGTGCAAGAGCAAAAGTTATTTAGGATATGATTCTACATAAAACTCCTATACATCAAAATCCGATTGGAATAAATTTAAAAAAATCTTATTGGAAAGTTTGACTTCAAAGTGGAATTTTGATACAACTGATACGAATATCACCATACGGGTTTTCAATGATTGCCAGATTGGCAATTATAGCTTTTGTTATGTTTTTAATTCTTTTTTTTGTATTTGCAAAATTGAGTAATTTTTTTGGTTTCACAAAAAAAAAATTTTTAGGTTTTATTTAAAATATTATTTAGAATATTTCGAAAAAGTTAGGAAATTTTCGAAAAAAAGATTTGAATATCTCAAAACGGCGAATACCTGGATTAAATCTAATTTCACATGAGATTTCGCATTTCAGTTGCCAAAGCAATTGTTTTCTTTTATTAAAAAGCAATGATTTGTATGGCAACAAACCGACTCTGAATCTCCGACATTTAAAGCTAATAGAAGTCAGATTATTACTAGGGCTGCCAAAAATATGCATTTGCATATTTCTTCTCGTTATGATTTCGGCTCCGGGAGTTTTTTATTCATCCGAATCAATAAGTTTAGAAGCGAATGAAGGTCATTTGTTGTTGCATATTTCGCATATTTGACACGTTAGTGCATATTTGCATATAAATGCATATTTAGTTGCATATTTCACAACTTTCATGAAAACAATTTTTTTTTGGTACCTACAATTTAAATTTTAATTCGACTATGTTCAAGTGCAATAAAAATAACATCAGCAAATTTCTTCATCAGCTGCACTTGAACCTACTGGGCAAATTGCTTGCTTCACATTTCTAGTTCCGCAAACAATTACAATTATGTCGTCTTCCGATTGTTATATAATCGCATGGCACGCGTTCTTTAGACGTTAAGTATTTACAAACTTTGTACTTACAAAAATGTACTTCCCAAAATAATGTGTAGTCATAAGTAGATATAAATATCGCTGTGAACTGTGTTAACAGTTAGTTAGTTCAAATCATTGAAATAAACTCATTCGTTTTAAACCATTTACAAGTCTATCATTATATGGACGGTGGTTCATTAATTCACATCAGTGAAATAGCATTGTAAAGCCGCAAGAAGGGAAACGATCCCAGATCCACAGCGGACTCCAGATACAAAAGAGTATTTGGACATTTTATGGTGACCCCGACGTGATTCAACGTGGTTAGCAGCCGTAGTGCCTAGCAGCGTTCAGCAGTCAGTCATACAGCAGCGTGGTTAGCAGCCGTAGTGCCTAGCAGCGTTCAGCAGTCAGTCATACAGCAGCGTGGTTAGCAGCCGTAGTGCCTAGCAGCGTTCAGCAGTCAGTCAAACAGCAGCGTGGTTAGCAGCCGTAGTGCCTAGCAACGTTCAACAAATAATCATACAACAACGTGATCAGCAACCGAAGTGTTAGCAGCGTTTTACAACGACATCATGGCATCTTTAGAGGAATTAGCTTCTCAGCAGACAAGTTTCGGAAAGACCATCGAGAGATTATGGTCCAACTACAAGAAGGACGGCCCATCCCGATGGAAGCCAGAGTATCTTCAATCAAAACTTGAAGAATTAGAGAAGCTGTGGTCAGCATTTGAAGATAATGACGAGTCCATGTTCTCATATAAAGGGACTAATATGGATCACCTATATTTCACACAAGGATACTTCTCACAAGTTAAGAAGCTTTATGAGGAATTCAAGGCAGTGGTACTAACTACTATCAGCAAGTGTAGTAGTAACGACAACACGAGTACTGGAGATCAAGCCAAAGCAACGGTCAGCGAATACACCGTCAAGGGAGGCTTCAGTGCAGCAGAAGAAACACAAGAAGAAAATGGCGTGGGCAATTTCGATGAGGAACAACAGAGGTTAATCCGCAAACAAAAGGCATCCATGGCAGCCTTAGAAAGATTTATCCGTGCTATCGAAGTTGATATCAATCAAGCCCACTCGCATTCTTACAACAAGCTAAAGGTCAATTTTATAATGGACTATTGGCAGAAAATTTCTGAGTTACATTCCGAAATTTTATCAATTGGCGACAATCCGTTGGATTATAATGAGGCGTACTACTCAGAGATGGAGGCCCGCTGTCAAGAAACTTTACTCACTCTTCAAGAAAGGGGTGAAACAAATCAATCCGGCGCAGAGATGGTTCGCAATAATCAACTGAAGCTGCCGAAGATATCAATCCCGAAGTTTGATGGCAACTATTTGAAGTGGCAACAGTTTCACGACATCTATGAGCAATTAGTGCACAAGGGGTGTATGAGCAAGTCAGAGAAGATGTTTTATCTGAAGGCTAATCTAACAGATGAGGCCAGCCGGCTCATACAGCATCTTCAGGTAGCCGAGGAAAACTACGAGGGAGCGTGGGACCTGGTGAAAAATCGTTACAACAATCAGCGAATGCTCGTTGCCGCGTTATTAAATAAACTTTTGTCGCAATCGCTAGTGAGTGTTGAAACTGCATCCTCCTTGAAGCATATCCATGATACCACCAAGGAAGCTCTACTGGCAATCCAGAATCTTGGTGTTCCAACCAAGGAATGGGGACCGCTGGTGCTCCACATCCTATTACACAAGGTGAGCGCCGAAACTCATCGATTGTTTGAGCAATCCCTTAGCAATCCTAAGGAGATTCCAAGTCTAGATGCATTCTTCAAGTTCATCGAAACTAGATTCCAAACGCTAGAATCGGTAGAGCGTAAGGAGAAACCTGACCACAGGGGAGTTTCAAAAACAGCTAAGAAGGGACACAGCTTGCTGACATCAAACTCCATGAAGTGCTCGATGTGCAAGAGAAGCGATCATCACATTTACGCCTGTCCCGAGTTCACTAAACTATCACCAGTCGAGCGATTAAGGCAGGTAAAGAAGCTAAGGCTTTGCATTAACTGCTTAAAAGGTGACCACACGTACGCCAATTGCCGCTCAGGATGTTGTCCAAAATGCAACAAGCGCCACAACAGGCTGTTGCACATCTCTACAGAGGCTGGCGTTGCTCAGATCAGTCCATCATCTCAAGGACAAGGTACGGCCACGAATCTATCAGTCCGAAACCTACAAGAAACAAACGCACACTTTGTGTTTCTTGCAACAGCTTCTGTCCACGTCTACAATAGAAGTAGTCAGAAGATAAATTGTCGTGCCCTATTGGACTCCGGATCCCAACTTAACTTCGTAACAGAGAAGCTCTACAAAAGTTTGGGAGTCAAGGCGGAGATGGAGCACTTACAATTGGCTGGCATCGGAGATCATCAAGTCAAAATTCAACGTAGAGTCAACATAAAAATTAAATCACTTGTGACCAACTACACAGCGAACATAGAGGCTTTTGTTCTTCCGCAGATAGCGTCATACCAGCCAACAAAAGACATTCAGGCGGAGCAATGGCCAATTCCCCAAAACATACAACTCGCCGACAAAGAATTCTATAAGTCTAAGTCCATTGATTTGTTGCTCGGCGCGGAAATTTACAGCGAGTTAATGACAATCGGGCAGATGAAGATTGGCGCAGATTTACCAACATCGCAGAACACAACCCTCGGATGGATTGTATTGGGCAAGGCCACATCATCCAATGCTCCAGCACAATTCTGTGGCATCGGTCTTGCAGAGACTTGCGACAGTATCGAAGATCAATTACAGAAGTTTTGGACCATTGAGGAAGTCGAAACTACCAAACATTCGATGACTCCACATGAACAAAAATGTGAAGATTTTTTCAACGCAACGTATAAGAGAAATTCAGAAGGAAGGTTCCTGGTCAAACTTCCGTTTCAACATGCCTCAACAAATTTGGGGAAATCAGAGGACATCGCTATCCGACGTTTTCTGGCTTTAGAGAAGAAGCTAGAGAAAAACTCAACAATAAAGAAAGAATACATCAAATTCATCAAAGACTATATACAACTTGGTCATATGGAAGCCATTGATCGCAAAAGCATCCCACAACAACACCTTTTTTTTACCACATCATTGCGTTTTAAAGCCCGATAGTAGCACCACAAGGCTTCGAGTGGTTTTCGATGCATCTGCAAAGACGTCGACAAATTACTCGCTAAACGATGTGCTGCACACCGGCCCGGCAATACAGGAAGAACTGTTCAACGTACTCATAAGATTTCGACTGAAACGATACGTTTTCACGGCTGACATCGAAAAAATGTATAGGCAGATCATGTTAGACGATGAAGATCGCAATTTCCAACTAATACTCTGGAGAGATGACCCATCCGAAGAAATCAAGGTATATCGTCTGAATACTATAACTTATGGCACCGCCTCTGCATCGTATCTGAGTACGAAGTGTCTTCACACTCTAGCTGATCAGGAGGGAAAAAGGTATTCGAATGACATCAGTCAAATAATAAAGAGATGTTTTTATGTCGATGACGTGATGACCGGGGCCAATAGTCTGGAGGAGACGCAGATTCTCAAAAGGCATCTTACGGAAATTTTAAGCTCAGGAGGTTTCAAACTGCGAAAATGGTGCGCGAATGATCCTGAACTGCTTAAGGGCATAGCGAAGGAAGACCTAGAGCCGCAGCTAAACATTGAAGATGGAGATGAAGGTTGCATCAAAACGCTTGGAATGACATGGTTACCGTCGTCTGACAAATTCATCATGAAGAGTAGCCCAACAGAAACCAAGCGAGTTACGAAAAGAAGTATATTGGCTGACATTGCTCACCTTTTTGATCCATTGGGATTAGTGAATCCAGTAATCGTGCGAGCCAAAATTATACTACAGAAGTTGTGGCAGCTCAAATTAGACTGGGATGCTGCAATACCAATGGAAATGCATACCCAATGGATGAGTTTCAAGGAGGCGATTGAGTGTGAAAATGATTCTGTGGATGAATTAAAAAAGGCGGTTGAAGAACATCTAAGTGAGAAATATGATGTTAATATACCGGTGATGAGAAAACCAAAAGTGATTATATGTGGTATATCTGAAGAAATTAATGAGACTGAAATTGAGGAAAAACTTCGAGGGCAGAATGAAATTATGAAAGATAGTGAATTTAAAGTAATCAGTGTCCGTAAAGCAAGAAATAATATAAAGCGATATAATGCAGTTGTTGAAATTGACGGAGAAAGTTTTAAGAAAGTCGTTGAAGCGGGCAAACTAAATATTGGGTGGGAAAGGTGCATGGTGTATGAATCCTTAAATGTCAAAAGATGTTTCAAGTGTCAAGGTTTTAACCATAAAGCAATTGAATGCAAGAATGAAAAAGTGTGTTCGAAATGTGCAGAAAATCATGATTTTAAGGACTGTAAAAGCGAAAGTGTAAAATGTATCAACTGCCTAATGGCAGTACAGAACTTAGGTGTTAAATTAGATGTATTTCACGATTCAAGAAGTAGTCTATGCAAAGTGTATGAACGGAAAAAGGAGTTAGAAAGAAAAAAGATTAAGTATTAGCAATTAAATGAATGGAAATGTATATCGCTAAACGTCCAAGGACTCTTAGGAAATTATGAGGAGTTAGAATTTCTTTGTATGGAAAATAAATTTGATGTAATTGCTCTATGTGAGACTCATGTAACGAATGAAATATGTGATGCAGAGTTAAGAATGGATGGTTACTATTGTATTCGGTGTGACTCGGAGTCAAAAAGAACGGGTGGAGTGATTATGTATGTGAAAGAGCACATGCAGTATGAAATCAAGTGTAGATATGCTGATCACTTGAAGATATGGTTCCTCTTAGTTAAGATTTTTGACAAAGAAAAAGTATGTGAAGTTGGCCTAGTATATAGATCACCTAGCTATGCGCCTGGTTATTTTTGTGATTGGTTTGAAGATATTTGCGAAACTTATTGTGATACTCAATCGAACATAATTATTTGTGGTGATTTTAATATTGATTTACTTAAAAATGAAACTAATCAAAGAAGAATTAAAGATATAATGAATGATTACTCTCTAACGCAGTTGATTGATAAACCAACAAGAGTGACAAAAAATTCTAGCACGCTAATTGATTTTATAATAACAAATACGGAATGTGTGAGCGCGAATGTTAGAAATGATTGGAGCATAAGTGATCATGAAACAATTGAATTCAATTTTGCAAAGGTTGCTTTAAATGAATGTAAGAAAAAACAAAATATTAAATATTTGAAGTATGATTGTGATGAATATTTAGTGAAATTAGAGCAAGCAAACGTAATATCTTTGGCTAACATAGGTGATTTGGATGAATGTGCTAGTCAATATGAGTCTACTATTAAAGAGGTAACTTTGCAATTTGTGAAAAATATTGAATGTATGGACATGAATAAAAGATGGTATAATGACGAGTTAAGGACAATGCGAAGAGAGAAGATTAGACATCACAGTCGGGCTAGGATATATAATACGGATGAATCTTGGAATGAGTATAAAAGTGTCAGAAATGAGTACAAGTGTGCAGTTAAGAATGCGAGGAATAAATATATACAACAACTAATACAAGATAAATACGGGGATTGCAAGGCAATGTGGAAAACGCTTAAAACATTAGTAATTGGTGGGGAAAAACCGAGAGTGAATGAGGTCGAATTTCAAGGGAGGATTGTCAAAGATGAGAAAGAAATTGCCAATTGTTTCAATATATTTTTCGTTAATAGTTTAAGAGAAATAAGTCTAAGCATCGTTAATATGCAAATTAATTTGCCCTCAACTAAATATTGCGACGAGGTTTTCAAATTTGAAATAATTTCAATGGATCATGTAATAAACATTTGCCAAAAATTGAATAAAAAAAGTGACTTTAATTTTATGAATACGAAGATGATTTTGGATGCAATTAATATCAACGGGCCTGTTTTATTAAACATTATTAATGAATCATTAAAAATTGGGAAATTTCCGAAAACATGGAAACAAAGTATTGTCATGGAAACAAAGTATTACCTTTTGCACCGGAAAAGGTGAAAGCAACCAAGATATGTGGAGAATTTAGACCAATAAACATGCTACCTATCTACGAAAAGATATTGGAAAAGGCTGCGCATGAACAACTTGAAGACCACATCAAAAGGAATGAGTGCCTTATCGAACAACAATCTGGATTCAGGAACGGTCATTCGTGCGAAACTGCGTTAAATTGGCTTATATTTGAATGGAAGAAATTAATGGATGAAGGAGAGTGTATTGTAGCTGTTTTCTTGGATCTTAAGCGAGCGTTTGAAACGATTGATAGAGATATTCTTTTAGCGAAGCTGAAATTGTATGGTGTAGATGGAAAAGAGAATGATTGGTTCAGGACTTACTTGACTGATAGAACGCAGAAAACGAAATTCGGATCTGAAACATCGGAGGCGCTAGAAGTTACGCAAGGGGTTCCTCAAGGATCCATATTAGGACCATTACTTTTTATACTATATATAAATGACATAGATCGAGTTTTAACGAATGTGAAGGTGATGTTGTTTGCGGATGATACGTTGCTATATATAAGTGGTAAAAACTTAAAAGAAAATTGACTTGGATAGAGTTATGGTATGGTTGTGTATGAATAAACTGAAGCTGAATGTTGAGAAAACGAAATGTATGGTATTAAATAGTGAAAACAATATTTCACTTAATATTGGTAATGAAAATATTGACTGTGTGAATGAATTCAAATATTTAGGAGTTGTGATCGATCGGAATTTGAATTTTAAGTGCCATATAGGAAAATTGTGTAATAATCTCTCGAAAAAGATTGGTTTTCTGGGGAGAATAAAAAGAAGAGTGCCTGTCGAATGTTTATTGAATATTTACAATACAACAGTTTTACCTATGTATGACTATTGCGCCACAATTTTATTTATGTGCACGGGGGCAATGTTTGATAGATTGCAGAAATTACAGAATCGAGCGATGAGAATCATATTGTCGTGTGATCGTTATACACCGATTCAATACATGTTAAATTCAATGAAGTGGATGAGTGTCAAGCAACGAGTGTTTTTTAATGTATTGACATTTGTATTTAAAATTAAAAATAATATTTTGCCAAAGTACCTTCAGAAAAATTTAAATTATGTTAGTAATCAAACATATCATTTAAGAAACAATATGGACTTTAGACTACCAAAATTTAGCAAATCGAAATCTCAAAATTCTTTGCTGTATCGCGGTCTCAAGATTTTTAATGAATTACCAAATGAAATTAAAATTGAAAGAAATTTGTATAGTTTTAAAAGACTTATTGTTGAATATGTAAAAGAACATTTTTGAAATCATTGTAACTAACATTTTTTGTTACTAATAGTCATTGACTAATAAAGTTATTATTATTATAATCTACCAGCTTCAAGGGTTCAACCTGCCAAGCCATTCTTTAATTCCGGGGTGGATTTTGGTGGGCCCATATATACGCATTACAAGGTCAGAGGCAAGCGTCCTACGAAGTCTTACATTGCTGTATTTTGCTGTTTCGCGACAAAGGCAGTTCATCTGGAGCTCGTCACTGACTTATCATCAAGCGGTTTCATTGGAGCTCTCAAACGATTTATAAGTCGAAGAGGAAGATGTCAGAACATATACTGTGACAATGCAACCAACTTCGTTGGCGCAAGCAACCAGCTGTCCGAATTGGCACAACTTTTCGAGCACGATGACGTCAAAGATAAAATCTCTAAGGCATGCAGCTCAAAGGGCATCAATTTTCACTTCATACCACCCCGAGCACCACACTTTGGGGGTTTGTGGGAGGCAGCCGTAAAATCTGCAAAGACATTGCTTCACAAAAGTATGGGTTGCGCATCCCTAACTTATGAAGAACTCGAGACGGCCATAATCGAAATAGAGGCAGTACTAAACTCAAGGCCGCTGACGCCGATGTCAAACGATCCAAACGATTTGACGGCACTGACCCCGGGACACTTCTTAGTTGGAGAACCACTTACAGCTGTGGCCGATGCAAACACAAAAGATATCAAGGCAAGCCAATTATCGAGATGGAAGCTAGTAAGTTATGTGAAGCATGAATTTTGGAGACGATGGTCTCGAGAATACCTGAGCGAGCTACAACAACGGCACAAGTGGAAGGGTCAGGTCGAAAACATCAAACCAGGAACTATGGTTATCATAAAGGAAGACAACCTTCCGCCGCTCAAATGGTCACTCGGAAGGATTGTTAATGCCATTGCTGGCGATGATCATATTGTCAGAGTTGTAGACGTACGAACTTCAACAGGAGTATATCGCCGCCCAATTACTCGTCTTGCTCCTCTACCAATTGAAGACGATGCAGACACAAATTCCAACAGGACAGAGAATTATGAACAGCTAGCTACGAAATCTAAGAAACCACAAGGCATTAGAACCAGTTTACTTTGTGCTCGGCAAGTCACGCAGAACGACCGATCGACAAAACGGAAGCTCATGGATGGTGATGCTCATCAGAAGCCAAGGAAGGTTTTTAGAATCAGACCAGTAACCGGCTACAAATCGTTAATTCTAAATCTGATCATGCTGTTCTTTGTTGGACTTGGGGCTTGTAGTCATCACATAACTCATCCAGATCCTGGAATTTACATAGAGGATATTGGTATTGCAAACTTGAAACGAGGACTGCTAAGGATAAACCTTAATTTTAAGGCCGACATTGATGATGACACCAATCGCACAAACACAGTGGTGCGTGAGATGCAGGAACTTTGCAACGGCTCCAAACGGCTAGACCAAGACGCGAATTGTGACCTGCTCGTCCACAATTTAAAGGAGAAACAAAATAAAATTCTACAAGAAATTCAAATCGTCGCGCAACATCGGATTAGACGAAAAAGACGAGGGCTCTTTGGTAAAATGCTACAAGCAGTTTTCGGTGTTAACGACGAAGTTTATGCGGACATTGACCATCTCAACGAAAATCAGGAGAAATTGATGCAGATAACGAATCATCAAGCGAATTTAATGTTATCAACAGTTGCGGCTGTGAATGATACCGAATTCAGACTAACCGATAAGATGAACAAATTCAATGAAAAATTAAACAAAGCATTGGCTGTTATAAATGATATGCAACCATGGTACGCCGACATAGATGCAAACCGAGTAAATATTCATGTATTAGCGGCACATCAAATCGCCCTAAGCTTATTAACTGACATATACGATCACTACTCAATGTTAGTAAAGAGCATCCTCAAGGGAGGCAACATTCTCGATTTTATATCTGCTGCCGAGCTTCTCAAATTAAAAACCAATGCTGAATCCAAATTGCCCACCAATTTGAAATTATATCATCACTACCGAGATCCCGTGGAAGTAATAACCAATTCCATCACACATTTCCATTTTTGGATGTCTCCATATTATTGAGACGAATCAATTCACCATCATCAAACCAACAGTCATTCCGAGGAGTTTAGAGAACGGTACCTACATAGCTCCGGATGTACCGTCTACAATCTTGTACATCGATTACAACGCTCAGACGTATTTCGAAACATCTGAGGACGATTTTAGAAGATGTCTTACCATGGAGAATCAGAAATTCTTATGCGCAGCAACTGTCGTATTCAGCATAGAAGAAAGTCCAAATTGTCTCATTGACGAAATATACCAGCGCTTGGAAAGGCACGACTGTATCCTGAAGAGTTTTCGAGCTCCCAACGTAGTTTGGAAACATTTATGTAAAAGGAATACATGGCTATTCCTTGCCAGCACACCCATATCGGCTGCTGTATTATGCAATGGTATTCGAGAATACATTGTTCTCAACGGCACAGACATTATTCGAACCGATCAAGAATGCGTGATACAAACAAAACGAAACACACTAAAAGTCGATATGTTCCAGCAGATAGAAGTGAAGGCCACATATACCAAACCCATCAACTTTAGTTTAGCAGAACACACCAGTGCATCTACTCATCAACACAATCAACTAGATCCGGAACCGATCCTGAAGACTACAGATCACTTTCTGCAAATTAAGCAGCACCAGGCAGAATTGTTGGGCGAAACAGATCCTTCTCTTTGGAAATACAACCATTCAACACATCATGCGTTATCAATCACATCCATTATTATATCAATTGGAATCATATGTACTCTCACATATAAATTATTTCCATGGTGCAAGAAAGGTTGCTTACGGAAGACAACAAAGGTCAACGATTTTGTCATAAGCTCTGTAGTGACAGAACCTGTCACGGTCGGGGAGAATGTTCAAGTGCAATAAAAATAACATCAGCAAATTTCTTCATCAGCTGCACTTGAACCTACTGGGCAAATTGCTTGCTTCACATTTCTAGTTCCGCAAACAATTACAATTATGTCGTCTTCCGATTGTTATATAATCGCATGGCACGCGTTCTTTAGACGTTAAGTATTTACAAACTTTGTACTTACAAAAATGTACTTCCCAAAATAATGTTTAGTCATAAGTAGATATAAATATCGCTGTGAACTGTGTTAACAGTTAGTTAGTTCAAATCATTGAAATAAACTCATTCGTTTTAAACCATTTACAAGTCTATCATTATATGGACGGTGGTTCATTAATTCACATCAGTGAAATAGCATTGTAAAGCCGCAAGAAGGGAAACGATCCCAGATCCACAGCGGACTCCAGATACAAAAGAGTATCTGCTAGAATAAAGCAAAATAAAGCAAAAAAAAACATTTAAAATGTTTAAATTTTGTGTTGAGAACTGAGCGACGGGGTCTTTTGGTTATATTCAAAATCTATATATATAAAAATTGTTGGTTGTTGGTTGGTGGTTGGTTGGTTGGTTGGTTGGTTGGTTTGTTGGTTTGAGATTACAAAACTCAAGAACTACCGGACCGATTTTTACGCGGTTTTTTGCAAAATGATCTGTGTTGCCAGAAGCTATGTAGATTTTGAAAATTCGAAATGGAAGGTCCTTTAAGGATAACGGAAGTATCCTTTTTCCCATTTTTCTCCGGAAAAATTGCCATTATGGGGTTTTTGGGGTCGCTGATCACGAATCTGGTGTTGGAATTTCAAAATTCGTAACGGAAGGTTCTCTAAGGATAACGCAAATATCCTTTTTCCCATTTTTTCCCGGAAAAATTGCCATTATGGGGTTTTTGGGGTCGCTGATCACGAATCCGGTATTAGGTTTTCAAAATTCGAAACGGAAGGTCCTGTAAGGATAATAAAAATATCCTTTTTCCCATTTTTCCCCGGAAAAATTTGCATTATAGGGTCTTTGGGGTCGCTGATCACGAATCCGGTGTTGGAATTTCAAAATTCGAAACGGAAGGTCATGTAAGGATAACGCAAATATCCTTTTTCTCATTTTTCTCCGGAAAAATTGCCATTATGGGGTTTTTGGGGTCGCTGATCACGAATCCGGTATTATATTTTCAAAATTCGAAACGGAAGGTCCTTAAAGGATTACGCGAATTTCCTTTTTAAAAATTTTCTCGCAAAAATTGGCATTAAGGGGTTTTCGGGGTCGCTGATTACGAATCCGGTAACAAGGCTCCAGGACCTGACGGAATCCCATCAGAGGTTCTTAAACTAATAGCAGATGCACGTCCACAATTCCTGCTAGATACGTTTAATTCTTGCTTGGTGGAAGGACTCTTCCCAGAGGTGTGGAAGAAGCAGCAGCTAACCCTGATCAGCAAGGGGAAAGGGGACCCTGCGACTCCGAACGCGTACCGACCGTTGAGCATGCTCGACACGCTGGGCAAATTGCTGGAGCGGCTGTTGAAACCCAGAATAGTGGCAGCTATAGAGAGCGCTGGTGGACTGTCAGACCGACAGCACGGGTTTCGAGCAGGAAGGTCAACAATAGGCGCGATCAACGATATTGTGGAAAGCATGGAAGCTGCGCAGCAAGGAAGCGCATACTCTAAACGTATCGTTCTCCTGGTGCTTTTGGATGTAAGAAACGCATTCAACAGTTTGAAATGGGTTGACACCATTGATGCACTGGAAAGTCGCTTTCACATTCCGGCGTATCTAAGACGAATGATCCGCAGCTACCTTAGCCATAGGGAGCTGCTATACCAGACAAACCATGGGCTGAAGAGGAAAATCGTCACGTCCGGCGCAGCACGAGGATCCGTCCTTGGGCCGGTCCTGTGGAACGCTAGCTATGACGGTATATTCTCCGTCCCGATGCCCGATGATACGCATCTAGTTGGCTATGCCGATGACGTTGCCGCTGTCATCACGGCGAGAGATGTGAAAGAGGCGCAACGCAAATTAAATCGGGTGATGGTAAAGATCGTGGAGTGGATGAATTCCCACGGTTTGACACTGGCGACCGAGAAGACGGAGCTAATCCTTCTAACGAAGCGCCATATAGAGTTAGAAGTCGATATGCAAGTTTATGATACCGTCATCAGAACGAGCAAAGCGGTTAACTATCTGGGAGTTCGGCTCGACCCCAGAATGACATTTTGGGCGCAGATTAACCATGCAGCCGATAAAGCGTCAAGAGCGACACTGTCGCTTAGCAAGCTGATGGCGAACGTGGGCGGCCCGACGGAGTGCAAGCGGAAGTTGTTGATGACCACAGTGAACGCGATACTGTTGTACGGATGTGAAGTATGGGCAGATACTCTAAACATACAGAAAAAATCCAAAGCTTTGGTAAAGGTGCAGAGAACTGCAGCTCTCAGAGTAGCGAGTGCGTGCGTACCGAACGGTTTCGACAGCAGCAGTGTTGGTGATTAGCAGCTCTATCCCCGTAGACCTGATGGCCATGGAGCGACGGCGGGTCTGGCTAAGTCGCCAAACAAATGACGAGGACAACACGCACGCTAGAGAGCTTACCATGCAATTGTGGCAAGACCGCTGGAAAAACGAAACGACAGAAAGGTGGACAGCACGACTTATCCCCGACCTGAGAACGTGGGTAAAGAGGAAATTTGGTGAGGTAAACTACTACCTGACGCAGCTACTCTCCGGCCACGGCTGCTTTGGCACGTACCTATTCAGGATGAAAATACAGCCACAGCAGAGCTGCATACATATTCTTTGAGTGCTCCTATTGGGCAAACGAGCGAGAGCGCCTTCAAGCCCAGATTGGTGGCAGCTGGAGGCCAGATACAGCAGTAACCATGCTCCTGAGCAGTGAGCAGAACTGGTCCAGCATTGCGAAGTACGTCGAGATGGTCCTCCGTGCTAAAAAGAGGCGCCTGGACGCAGGCACAACAGCAGCAAATTAAGGCTCAAGGATGCCTTACATACAGGATGACCATGGTCTGAAGTAGTGCATTCGTCGTAGTTCCAGACCATGTCACATATCCTGGGAAAGGGGCAGGTTTTTAGCGAGTCAACGGGCACTCCGTGAACCCCGCAGTACCCATGCCACGGACGCCGCTTGGGTCTGTGTAGACATTTTCCTCCCCAGCCTCGAAAAAAAAAAAAAAAAAAAAAATTACGAATCCGGTGTTTCAGTTTCAATAACTCTAACGAAAGGTCCTGTAAGTATTACGTTGATTTTTGAGTTTTTTAAGTTGATTTTTTGGTATTCTAAATCTATATGTGCAAAAATTAATAGACTCAAAAACTACTGAACCGATTTTTACTTGGTTCATTGTAGAATGATCTGCGTTGTCAGGAGCGAGGTTTTAGCTATGCTAGATTCTCAAAATTCGTAACGGAAGGTCCTGAAAGGATAACGCAAATATCCTTTTTTCCGTTTTTCCCGGAAGAAATCGGCATTAGGGGGTTTCCGGGGTCGCTGATCACGAATCTGGTGTTGGAATTTCATAATTCGAAACGGAAGGTCCTGTAAGGATAACCTTTTTTCCAAAAACTTTTTAAGTTATTTATGTTTTTTTGGCATTCTAAAATTTATACAAAAAACTTTTAGCTGGCAACGAAGGGGCTAGTACTTTAATAAAAAAGAGCCATATCCAGCCCTGAGGGTCAGTTGATGACAGTCACTGAGACATGATTGATCTTATCAATTGCTATGTGCCTGACGATTAGACTTGCACGACTAAAAATATGAGTTTTGTGTACTTGACATTCGTTTATTGCACCTAACGAAAGATTACCAAATCAAAACTCATTTCACCAAAAACAACTGTTGGTTCAAATGTTCATCTATATACTAGGGACGTTATATAGCTTTCTAAGGGGCACGATTCCAGGTGCTAGGTTTGGATAGGAACTTGAAATTTGACAAAGAGCGTTTCTCAAAAAATGTAAACTAAGTTCGTTGATGAGCAAAATTAATCCAGTCCTTCCAGAATCTCCCGTTCAAATGAAAATATTTTTGAGATTCCATCCAGCTGAATTTAATTTGACTACTCCTTCTCACGCCTAGAAATCTGCCTTTTTCTTATGGCGACTGCCTAAAGGCCACATTTTAGTATCCAATCAAGCATTTATAATTTGACCGCAATATTTCTTAAATTTGTCACATGAAAATTGTCCAAGGATGCGTAAGCATCTAAGGATAAACTAGACTTTTTGAGAATAAATACTCTGTTATATGAACAGCTTAAAATTTCCTGTACATATAACCGCGAGTGTACTGTACTTTTGATACTACGTACTCATATAAGAAACCAAAAAGTCTGACGAGTGGATTGTTGAAAGCTTGGATGCTCGTAAATGTACAAATTTATGAAACGAATGTCAAATACACAAAACTCATATTTTTAGTCGCGCAAGTCTAATCGTCAGGCACACGGCAATTGATAAGATCAATCATGTCTCAGTGATTGTCATCAACTGAAACTGACCCTTAGGGCTGGATATGGCTCTTTTTTATTAAAGTATTTTAAATATAACCAAAAGACCCCATCGCTCAGTTCTCAACATAAAATTTTAACATTTCAAATGTTTTTTTGCTATCAATTTACGGTAAATGGCAAAAAGGTAGAAAATTTTAACATCTCCAATTCTTCCTTAAATTAATTTGTCGAAAAATCGTTAGTTTGCAAGTAATTTGCAAAAACAATTTTGTTTCTTACCGTTATCCGTTATCTTTTACCCTTCTTAAGTTATCTCAAATTTTGTACGTTTTGATGCCGTTTTGGGGACAAAACGATGAAGTTATAGCGTAAATTGCGCAGGGTCGTAGATTTTGTGGAAGAAAGTTTTGTGGTAATAAACTATATTTCGGATTTTGAATGTTTTTAAAGTGCATATTTAAGTGCATATTTTGCCGTTTTTAGTGCATATTATATGCGCATATTTCGCCTTTTTTATACCCGCATGGTGAAACATTTTTGTAACGCCAAAATCCCGTCATCACACACAGAAATGAATTACACCAATATGTTTAGAATGATAAACATACACGGCAAAAAATCTTGGAGTGAATTCCAATCAAAACTGGATTACGCTGGACCTATATGTAATCCAATGGAAAATTCTAATCCAATAATATGGATTGGAAATTTTTATAAATTTATTTTTGGTTTAATTCAGTATTAAAGTCTAAAATTTTGATTAAATTGTAGACATTAATGTTAAAAGTACTTAAGTTCGATACATAATAAAAAACTTTTCAAATATGACTGCAAAAAAAGCTAAAATATTTTCAAAAATTCGCATGTATTAAATTCCAATCCAAAATATGTATTAAGATTTCGTCAATATAATTGTTGGATTGAAAAATACTCCAGGATTTTTTGCCGTGTAACAAAAGCTATAATTGCCAATCTGGCAATTATTGAAAACCCGTGTGGTGATATTCGTATCAAAATTCGAACAGTTGTACCAAAATTCCCCTTTGAGTCAAACTTTCCAATAAAATTTTTTAAAATTTATTCCAAACAGATTTTTATGTATGGGAGTTTTATGTAGAATCATATCCTAAATAACTTTTACTTCTGCACTTTTTTGATAAAATGCACCGTTTTTGAGATGTTCGCAAAAAACGATTTCGTTCGTATGGGGGGTACCCCCCTTAATGGTCAATTTTTGCCCATTAACGAACTTAGCCTCGCATTTTACGATTAACGGATCTGCGCAAAATATAATTGTCTGTCCGTCCGTCCGTCTGTGGAGCGGATTGCGGGCGCACGGATTGAGCTACAGACTTGAAATTTTGCACAGATCCGTTTTTCGTAAAATGCGAGGCTAAGTTCGTTAATGGGCAAAAATGGACCACAGGCCCGGCTCAACCTAATATGCAGACCATGCAAGGCATGGGGGCGCCGATCTAAAGGGCGCCTTTCCTCTTTCGATTTAAATAATTTATATTTTTCATTTTTTATATTTGTGTAAACAAAAATTTTTCAAAAAAAAATTCTGTGTTTAATTTCTCCTATTCGATGAACATCGTATTTATTTTCGCTTGTTCAAAAGTTTATTAGTTAAACAGACTTGTCAAAATTTTATGATGTCCCCAACTAGTAATTATTTTAAAGTCAACATTATATAAAGTAGAGAGCCTTTAACCTAGATGCTATCTTAATAAACTGTGCTACTGACAACAATTATTACCGCCAGACGAAAAAAATATTGATAATTATAATTTTATTGTAAATAATCTAACAAAAATGACATTAGAAACTACCCGACATGTTCCTGATATCATCTACATTTAGATCAGTTCAAAAAAGTCAGCTGTGTGTCCCAGACATGCAGCTGCACATTTTTTGCAGTGTGCCATGCGCCATTGGATTACATGTGCAACTGATATCGGGATCAGTCAGCTGCAGGAGCTGATGGCCAGTGGGACATCTCGTTAACGAATTTCCCTGAAGATGGGACCTAAGGTGATCGCATTTTTGTCCCCAAAAACTATAAGTAGCTGAAGTTCATCAAAATCTATGTTTCGAAAAAAAATATATACAAACATGAAAACATACAATTATAATTCTTAATGCGGTCTGTCTCTGAGTAATTGAATACGACTGATATCGGGATCAGTCAGCTGCTATTAATGAAACTTTACAGTATTACTGTCAGCTGCAGTAATACTGTAAAGTTTCATTAATATCGGACCACCCAATTCGAAGATAACAGGCGAGGGGTATCGAAGGGGAATTTTCTCAGGGGTGAGACCTATCTAGATCGATTTCTTGTCCCGGAAAATCCCTAACCCCCAAGTTTTGTGAAAATCGTTAGGCGGGTTTTCGAGATCGTTTGTGCAGACAGACAGACAGACGTTCCTCGTATTATATTATAGGATAAAACGTTTTGTGCCTTTAAATTTATTTACTTATCTCCCATATGTACACTTTTTTTAAAATTCAAACAAAAAGGGCGCAAAAAAACTTGCATAGGGCGCATAGAACCATAGAGCCGGCGCTGATGGGCCATTACGAACGAAAACGTCTTTTGTGAATATCTCAAACAAAAAAGTGCAAGAACAAAAGTTATTTAGGATATGATTCTACATAAAACTCCCATACATCAAAATCCGTATGGAAAAAATTTTAAAAAATTTTATTGGAAAATTTGACTTCAAAGTAGAATTTTGATACAATTGTTCGCCCTTTACTTAAATCACCATACGGGTTTTCAATATTTGCCAGATTGGCAATTATAGCTTTTGTTATGTTTTTGGTTAAAAATTTTCACCTAATTTTAGTTTTATATATTCCACAATAAAATATTACAAATAAATAAACATTCGCTCTATGTATAATAAAACATAACAAAAGCTATAATTGCCAATCTGGCAATCATTGGAGACCCGTATGGTGATATTCGTATCAAAATTCGAACAGTTGTACCAAAATTCCACTTTGAAGTCAAACTTTCCAATAAGATTTTTTAAAATTTATTCCAATCGGATTTTGATGTATGGGAGTTTTATGTAGAATCATATTCTAAATAACTTTTGTTCTTGGACTTATTTGATAAGATGCACCGTTTTTGAAATATTCGCAAAAATCGTTTTCGTTGGTCCATTTTTGCCCATGAACGAACTTAGCCTCGCATTTTACGAAAAACGGATCTGTGCAAAAATTCAAGTCTCTAGCTCAATCCGTGCGCCCGCAATCCGCGCCACAGACGGACGGACGGACAGAAGGACGGACATGCAAAATTCAATTTTTTTTAATCATTCTAAACACACTGGTGTAATTCATTTTTGTGTGTGATGACGGGATCTTGGCGTTACAAACGGTAAGGCAAAGTTAATATACCCTTTGGTTTCACCATACTGGTATAAAAATTCAAACTCACTCTGCATACTGTATGCAATTGATAAATTTCCACGAAAATGCTTATGATCATGAGTCTTAAATTTAACTAATAAATAATTTTAAATTAATAAATTGATTTTAATGATTTAATTCTATTGGGGTAAAATACGTCCAGTACACAGAGAGAAGGTTAACCATCATTTCGACTATTTAATATAGAAAGTCCCTTTTGACGTGGATACGTCTTGGATTTTGGTTATGGGGGTACAAATTAGAAAATCGGCTTGCTGCCATGATAACAAATTTGCAATCGAGGAAACTCGATAGTTTGTGGTGACATCCGAACAGAAACTGTGTTATAAGATCCGGCCTACATTAAAGCATTGTTTAGGGTATTTTGTTATGTTAAACTATGTTCAATTATTTTTTTAAAGATCAAAATCAAATTTTTTACTGCCGCTGCTATGCTGTTTTTGCTGCTTGTAGTACAGATTTCACATTTATACTCTTTTTTATTTATTTAGAACACTGTGGGGCCTATTGCGATTATCGATATCTAATCGATCGACCATCGTTGGCCGGAACGATCGAAAAACAATTTGGTATTGCGTAAGGTTCATCGTTCAAGCAATCGCTATTGTCAATTTTTTAGTGTTTGACGTTTGGGAATTCACATTGTTGAAGTTATTTTAATGTTTAAAAATGACTTCAACGCAGAAAATACAATATTGAACTCCCTTAAAACATCGAGGAGGTGGATGACAATGGCGATATGAGCGAAATTACACCAGAAGACGGTTTTACAAATTTTTGATCGAGGTTTTGATCAAGATATTCCTCATTAATAATTTCCTAATGTGTACAAATACTTCCATTTTATTATTAGCCTCTAATTTTGATAAAAAAAAGTAATTGCAATACTTCACCGATCGCTAACTTGACATAAACTTCACCGAACGATCAAACAAATGTCATCGTTCCCAACTGAACGATTTTATCGTTCACGAACGATAAAATCGATGATCACAATACCGATTTTTCGATTTGACATTTCAACGATCGATTGACGAAGCTCACAATAGGGGCCTGTATGTATGATATTTATTTCACACTTCTCTTATCATAAACCAATTATAAATAAAAACATAACAAAAGCTATAATTGCCAATCTGGCAATCATTGTATGGTGATATTCGTATCAAAATTCGAACAGTTATACCAAAATTCCAATTTGAAGTCAAACTTTCCAATAAGATTTTTTAAAATTTATTCCAATCGGATTTTGATGTATGGGAGTTTTATGTAGAATCATATCCTAAATAACTTTTGTTCTTGCACTTTTTTGATAAGATGCACCGTTTTTGAGATATTCACAAAAAACGATTTCGTTCGTATGGGGGGCACCCCCCCTAATGGTTCATTTTTACCCATTAACGAACTTAGCCTCGCATTTTACGAAAAACGGATCTGCGCAAAATTTCAAGTCTCTAGCTCAATCCGTGCGCCCGCAATCCGCGCCACAGACAGACAGACAGACGGTGAAACCAATACCCGTATGGTGAAACCAAAGGGTATATTAACGTTGCCTTACCGTTTGTAACGCCAAGATCCCGTCATCGCACAAAAAAATGAATTACACCAGTGTGTTTAGAATGATGAAAAAAGTTGAATTTAGCATGTCCGTCCGTCTGTCCGTCCGTCTGTCCGTCCGTCTGTCCGTCCGTCTGTCCGTCCGTCTGTCCGTCCGTCTGTCCGTCCGTCTGTCTGTGGCGCGGATTGCGGGCGCACGGATTGAGCTAGAGACTTGAAATTTTGTACAGATCCGTTTTTCGTAAAATGTGAGGCTAAGTTCGTTAATGGGCAAAAATGGACCATTCCCCATACAAACGAAATCGTTTTTTGTGAATATCTCAATCTAATTAGAAAGTTTGAAAAAATCTAATTAGAAAGTTTGACTTCAAACTGGAATTTTGATACAACTGTTCCCCGTTCAGTTAAATCACCATACGGTTTTCCAATAATTGCCAGATTGGCAATTATAGCTTTTGTTATGTTTTAAATAAAAATTTGTTTCCTTAATTTCCTTTTCACTAAAATTTCTTACTTAAATATCTATTGGCGATCGTTGTAGGCGGATCCACGTTTTCTGGCCGTCTCTACGAGACAGACACTTGCTTTTTAACTAGATTGCCAGAATTTCTCCAGCTTGTAGCATTTTAGGTATATCCCAGGTTCCTATATTTTCATCTCGTAGTTCTTTAGCGTTTGCCAGTTCGTATGTTGTTAGTTCCATTTCCGATTTGATGCTATAGTGTTTATTTCGTAGCAATGGTTTTGTTCTAGCATTGATTTTAGGCAAATGACAAACGTCCAACTCAGAGGGTCGGGTCTATGTATTTATGTCTCCTAGATATCTGATTATGTTTTGATTATGAAAAAATGTTTCGACACGTTACTATAAATACATTTATCTTAATAATTTTTGCGTGTCGATGTTTAGAAAATTTTGGAAAACGTTTCCGGATGATGGAGCGAAAATAAGTGGTCCGATGTTGTCCGTTAATGAATTCCACTCTCTAGCTTAATTTGTTCTCAAATTATCGTGTCCATGAACAGACAGACAAATGGAATTGCGAAAATTCAATCTTTTTACCGTTCTCATTTTATTTGTCCGACGATTAATTCTTTGCGTTACAAATGGTAGAGGAAACCTATTATACCGTATTTTGGTTTTACCTTTAGGGGTACAAAACGCCAACAAACGACAAACAAATTTTTTTTTGGTTTATTTTCAATCCCTTTTTACCCTCGACGGAACGGAGATGGTATATGCCTTTGGCCCGAAATTTGTGCTTCCTTAACTCATAACTTTTGAACCACTCAAACGATTTCGGTCCCGTTTTTGACATTCGGCTGGATATGGGTAACGCAAGGTTCTTGCGTTTAAAAATTCCCTCTTTTCCCCTCAATTTAAACCCATCACCATGTATCTTCTGATCCACTTAATCAATTTCGATCCCGCTTCCGCCATTTGGTTGTAAATAATGAAAGGAATATTTTAGTGTGTAAGAATTTACCCTCACTCTAACGTTACCTCTCCTCTCCCTGTGTATTTAGATTCCCTGAACCGCTTTCGATCCCGCTTCGGCATTCGAGGGACATTACTTGAAAAAAATTATTAATCTTTAAATAATTATTACAATACAAAATGGTTACCAAAAGACTTTAAATTCAATCGGACATAAAAAGATTGTTCACTGTTATCTTTAAACATAACAAAAGCTATAATTGCCAATCTGGCAATTATTGAAAACCCGTATGGTAATTTAAGTGAATGGCGAACAGTTTTATCAAAATTCCACTATGAAGTCAAACTTTCCAATAAGATTTTTTAAAATTTTTTCCGTACGGATTTTGATGTATGGGAGTTTTATGTAGAGTCATATCCTAAATAACTTTTGTTCTTGCACTTTTTTGTTTGAGATATTCACAAAAGACGTTTTCGTTCGTAATGGTCCATTTTTGCCCATTAACGAACTTAGCCTCGCATTTTACGAAAAACGGATCTGTGCAAAATTTCAAGTCTGTAGCTCAATCCGTGCGCCCGCAATCCGCGCCACAGACAGACGGACGGACAGACGGACGGACGGACGGACGGACGGACGGACGGACGGACGGACGGACGGACGGACATGCAAAATTTAATTATTTTTATCATTCTAACCACACTGGTGTAATTCATTTTTTTGTGTGATGACGGGATCTTGGCGTTACAAACGGTAATGCAAAGTTAGTATACCCTTTGGTTTCACCATACGGGTATAAAAAGAGTGAAAACAAAAAAACAAAATAAAATAAAATAATATTTGTTTTTCGGCGCTACAACCGGATTCCGGTCTTGGCCTGCCGCAATATCTCTCGCCAGAGGTTCCGGTTGCGTGCCGATGTCCTCCAATTGTGATACACAGCATCCAAAAAATTATTTTTTCCTTTTTAGTGCATCTTTTAGTACATTTTTTTAAAATAAAAGCTTTTCTTTTAAAAAAAATATCTGTTTTAAATTTTTTTTTGTCCTTTTTAGTCCATTTTTTTATTACTTCCTTTAATTACCTTATTATTTATTTGTCAAGCCTACTTGTTCAGGTAAATCCGAATGTGAAATTAAAGTAGGGCAATCAATTTAATTAGCGTGAACTGGAATTAAGTTTTCTGTCTTAGAGGACCTTCCGTTATCCTGACAGACTTCTTAATGCCAGAATCTGATTCAACGATCCCAAAAACCACCAGATGAGATTCTTGCCAGAAAATTTGAGGAACAGGATGATCACGTTATCCTTACAGGACCTTCCGTTATCCTTACAGACTTGTTAACATCAGAATCGGATTCAGCGATCCCAAAGACCCCCAGGTGAGATTTTTTTCCGGAAAATTTGAGGAAAAGGATAATCACGTTATCCTTACGGGACCTTCCGTTATCCTTACAGACTTTTTAACGTCAGAATCGGATTAAGCAATCCCAAAAATCCATAGATAAGATTTTTTCCGGGAAATATTAGGAAAAGGATAATCACGTTATCCTTACAGGACCTTCCGTTATCCTTACAGACTTGTTAACATCAGAATCGGATTAAGCGATCCGAAAAACCCCCAGGTGAGATTTTTTTCCGGAAAATTTGAGGAAAAGGATAATCACGTTATCCTTACAGGACCTTCCGTTATCCTTACAGACTTTGTTAACATCAGAATCGGATTCAGTGATCCCAAAAACTCCCAGGTGAGATTTTTTTTCCGGAAAATTTGAGGAAAAGGATAATCACGTTATCCTTACAGGACCTTCCGTTATCCTTACAGACTTGTTAACATCAGAATCGGATTCAGCGATCCCAAAAACCCCAGGTGAGATTTTTTTCCGGAAAATTTGAGGAAAAGGATAATCATGTTATCCTTACAGGATCTTCCGTTATCCTTACAAGGACGAAGTAGTGAAAATATTGTATTGTCATCGGACTTACGTCTGCGTGCAAAATTTCAAGTGAATCGGATGAGTGGAAGTGGGTCAAAATTTGATTGCAAGATTTGACCCTGACAGACAAACAAGATAGCGAGCTAAATAAAAGCTTTTAAAATCATTATTTTTGTTAAAAATTTTGTACATGTTTTTTTTTATATGTATTGAATGTACTGGTTGTGGTCCTCTCAATCTAAAAAGAAAATAAGCATTAGTAAATTTAACAAAAAATTTTTTTTTTTGTATTGTTATTCTTGTCCCACACATTCTAAATTAGTAACGTGTGTGAAAAACAGGGGATGTTCTATACTTATTAATTTTATTATTAATACATTCTCGACAAATGTATATTCTGGGTTATCTGCATATACTATATAATTTCCCTTTCCATACTTTGTACTTTGACCGTTAAATGAAATTTTGTAATCTTCTATTTCCTCACCCAACACTATTTTTCCTGTTATTTCGATTTGTACTTTTATTGTTTTTGTTTAGTCGATCTCGTTTGAAATTATTGATTTTTTTTGTAAGAGATTTAAAAAAACTTGTTGTTCTTGTTAAAAAAATTAATATGATCCCGGTTAGGGTTAAGTTTACCATGTTTAGAGTCAAATTTATTTGAAAATGATTTGCCATGATATGTTTTGAACTATTTATCAAGTTGGCTTTTTTGATACTTTGTGTTGTCAATTTTCTAATTATATCCGAATAGTTTTGGTGGGTGGTCCAATAGGACTTATTCTTAAATAGGTTCTGTTTTAGAAAATAATACGAACTGAAATCTAATTTCTCATGTATAGTGATTTCATTGTGTTTTAAAGTGTTTTAAAGTTTCAGATTATTCACACTCCATGTAAGAGAATTGTTCAATCGTCTCTGTGTCTATTTGTAGCAGAGATGAAAATAAGAGTAATTTTTTCTCTCTTTATCTCTCATTTCAAGTTTCACTCACAATTAATAACGTTTTCATTGTGTGAAAAAATATCTCTGAAGGAGATGATTTTTACTTGTGCGACGAAAAACTCACGAAGAGAGATAAATATTTTCTGTAAATAAATATCAGTTCTAATGAGAGATAAATATTTCCTGAAAATAAATATCAGTTCTAATGAGAGATAAATATTTCTTGTAAATAAATATCAGTTCCAATGAGTTTTATTTCGCTGAGCTGACGAAAAACTCATTTGTTCGATTTTGTATGGTGTGGCTAGTGTACGATTTCAAATAATTTTCAATGCATGATAAGAAATTATTATTTATTGTAAAGTAAATGAAAACGATATTTTTTTTGTACTTTGTATGAAACTTTTTTCTGGGGGGTGGTAGGGGGGTGTGTGGTACCTCAAATGAAAGGTACTGAAGAGTACATTTAATTTTTTTTTTAAAAAAGCTTTTATTAAAAAAGAATGCACTAAAAAGAAAAAAATAATTTTCTGGACGCTGTGTATCACAAATATAAAAGCTTTTTAAAAGCGAGATAAATTTTTATTTTATTGTTTTATGCTTTATCTCGCTTTTTAAAAGCTTTTATATTTGTGATACACAGCGTCCAGAAAATTATTTTTTTCTTTTTAGTGCATTCTTTTTTAATAAAAGCTTTTTTTTTAAAATTTATTTTTTATTTTTTTTATTTTGTTCTTTTGCAATCGATGATACTCGATAGTTTGTGGTGACATCCGAACAGAAGCTGTGTTATAAGATGAGGCCTACATTAAAGCATTGTTAAGGGTATTTTGTTATGTTAAACTATGTTCAATTATTTTTTTAAAGATCAAAAAAATTCTTTTTTAATAAAAGCTTTTTTTTTAAAATTTATTTTTTATTTTTTTTATTTTGTTCTTTTTAGTCTTCGAATATATATTCTTACATTTGAGATGTCCTTACAGGCTTTTTAACTTGAGAATCGTATTCAGTGACCCCAAAAACCCCCAGAATAGACTTTTTTCCGGAAAATTTGGAGAAAGGGATAATCACGTTATCCTTACAGGACCTTCCGTTATCCTTACAGACTTTTTAATGGCAGATTCGGATTTAGCGACCTCAAAAACCCCCAGAATAGATTTTTTTCCGGAAAATTTGGAGAAAAGGATAATCACGTTATCCTTACAGGACCTTCCGTTATCCTTACAGACTTTTTAATGGCAGATTCGGATTTAGCGACCTCAAAAACCCCCAGAATAGATTTTTTTCCGGAAAATTTGGAGAAAAGGATAATCACGTTATCCTTACAGGACCTTCCGTTATTCTTACAGACTTTGTAATGACAGATTCGGATTCAGCGACCTCAAAAACCCCCAGAATAGATTTTTTTCCGGAAAATTTGGAGAAAAGGATAATCACGTTATCCTTACAGGACCTTCCGTTATCCTTACTGACTTTTTAATGACAGATTCGGATTCAGCGAGCCCAAAAACCCCCAGAATAGATTTTTTTCCGGAAAATTTGGAGAAAAGGATAATCACGTTATCCTTACAGGACCTTCCGTTATCCTTACTGACTTTTTAGTGACAGATTCGGATTCAGCGACCCAAAAAAAAAAGATTTTTTTCCGGAAAATTTGGAGAAAAGGTAAATCACGTTATCCTTACAGGACCTTCCGTTATCCTTACAAGGACGAAGTAGTGAAAATATTGTATTGTCATCGGACATATATAAGTGTGCAAAATTTCAAGTCAATCGGACAAGTGGAAGTGGCTCAAAATTGGGTTGCAAGATTTGATCTGACAGACAGACAAACAGACAGACACGAAGGCAAGCTAAATAAAAGCTTTTAAAAATATATAGCATGATAGGGTCTCCCCCCTCCTACCCCTCCCCCTCCCCCTCCACCCCCTCCCCTCCCCCCCTCCTCACCTCACCCCCTACTAACCCACCCATCATCCACCTATCACCACCTCATAGAAGCAACATAATATTAAAAAGACCACGTATCAAACAAAGCGAGAAACATCGAGTATAAGTTTTTGACGACACACAAGTTTTGACGGACATGAGTTTTATTTTGTTCAATATAAATATTCCTCTTCGAATAGAGTTTTTCAACTCAAGGAGTTTTTCAACTATCATCGAGTATAAGATATAAGAGTATAAGATGATCACAACATTTTAAACCTCTTTAAAAAAGAGTTTTATTCTGCTCGGCAAAAATATTCCTCATCAGGATTGAGTTTTATTTTTCTCGACATAAATATTCCTCATCAGAAGTGAGTGTTATTCTGGTCGATATAAATATTCCTCATCAGAAGTGAGTTTATATAAAAATTGAGAAATATTTTCATCCCTGATTTGTAGACAAATCCCATTGAATTCCATATTTCTACTGGGCTCATTTACCAATACACAATTTGTTTCGTATCTAAACTCGGTGATCAAAGCCTTCCCTGAAATGTCTGTATTGAACTCCTCATTGCTATGACCATAAGATGTACTGATTGCCGTTTTGGCTCTATCTTCTTCCGATATTAATATTTGATGGTACCCGCTTGCTAAATCTAGAGTTGTGTAGTAGCGCGAATGACCCAACTGGTCCACAATATCTTCAATTCTAGGCAGTGGATACGCGTTTCCTATTGTAATCTCATTCAGTTTACGATAGTCGACTACTACTCTCCATCGTTTCGTGCCATCTTTTCACGGTTTTTTGTGAACTACCGGCAAGGGTGAATTCCAGGGGCTATGGCAAGATCCCGTCATCACATACAAAAATGAATTACACCAGTGTGTTAGAATGATAAAAAAAATTGAATTTTGCTTTTGTTATGTTTCAAAAAAAAATTCCTCAATTGGTTTTTAAAATTATCAGGGCGACCAGAAACGCTTTCGCTCGTCTGGTTTGCTGCGAATTCCTCAACGATACCTGGATTTATTTTTTCCAAATTTTCATACTGCATTAAATGTTTTGAACTTACAGAGCCAGTAACACTTTTGTCTAGCTCGACTGGTAATTCTGTAATGCAGTCCTCAACATTTGTAGTAACTTTGAAATTGTCAGGGCCAGAAATGCTTTCGCTCATCTGGCTTGTCGAAAAAAATTCAACACCCGAATTCCTCTGTATACAACTTTTGGATTCACTAGGATATTTTGACTTAACGGAGCCAGTAACACTTTTGTAAAGCTCGACTGGTTGTTGTGTCAAAATATCTTTATTATCCGAAGTGTATTTTGTTTTGATAATTTGATTTTTTGTGTAATTTTTTTTCTATTAAAAATTCATTGTTATTTAATTCATTGGTTCTATGATTATTACTACTCGAAAAGATGGGTAAACTTATATTTTTCTCGGGAAATGTAATTGCCTCACGGGGCCTCTAATATGTGTATTTTTTGAAACGAAATCATTTCCTATTAGTCCGTCACCTGGGACCTCTTCCATGTTTGTTATTACATGAAAATTGCAGGGAATTCCGTTGTTAATTAAAATTTTTCCTTCACAACTACCCATAGTTTCTCCCTGCCCATTCAATGTGTTTAAATTAATTTTTTCGTTTTCTATAATTTTTACCCATTCTTTTAACGCATCTTGCTTCTCACTTCAGCTCCTGTATCTATCAACATATTTGGTAGCTCGTTTTTTGCGATATCCAATGGTAATCTCACCAATGGAGACCCCAAACTCTCTACCTGTGGAGGCTGAGTACACCTTTTTTTTAAATTATAATCGTTTACAAAAGCCGAGCTGAGGTGCTCGCAGTCGGCATTGGGGAGTTTTCCGAATCAGTAAAAGGCTGGTTATTTTTATTTACCCATAACCTATGAGGAATACAATCCTTGATCTCGTGATCTGTTCGCAAACACACAATATGTTTTCCTTACTGTTCTAATTTCGCGTTGCGCGTTAAAATTATTTGTTAAATTATTTGTGTTAGGAGGTCCTAGATTTGCTCTACACTCCCTACTAGTGTGGTTTGGTTTCCCACAACGATAACATTTAAACCGCCCATTGTTATAATTTGTTTGGGCGTGATTACGCGAATTATTATTTTCCATACGTTGATTATAATTTTGAACATTATTTCGGGGATTTTGATTATTCCCATAGTCGTTTCTATGATTTGGTTGGTTACCCTGGTAACCCATTCTATAATTTTGTTGATTACCTTGATAACAATTTATTGGTTGACTACCCTGGTAACCATTCCTATAGCTTAGTGCACACGATATGATCACTGTTCATATTTTTGAGCAAAAAAGTGTCCCAAACGTGTTCATATCGTCTGAACACCATATTTTTGTGTTCATACGTATGAACACAAGTCATATGAACACATTTGAACATACCGTGAGCAAACGTATGAACACGACCTGTTCATACCGTGTGAATACTATTTTGGGACCGTATGATCCCAGTTTGTAAAATTCGTACGTATGATCACAGATATGAACATGCTCTGATATTTGAACATGGGCTAAGTTTTCAACATGTTCAAATGTAAAATTTTGAGTCAAATTTGTAGGTAAATTGATGTTTTCTGGTTTTTATTTGGGCCTAGTAGGTTTTAGATTTGTGGCGTGGATGGCTTAGTCAGCTAAGTGCTTGCCTTGTGATCCAAAAAGCAGTGGTTCAAATCCCACTCAGGGTAAAATAATTCGATTCGAATTTAGAACTTTTCTGTTCATGGACTTTAATACATGGACCAGTTTGGTCTTCGCCTCCCGCCGCCTGAATGCTCCTTCAAGCACAAATGTTCATAAGTGTGCTCAAATGTTCTTAAAGATTGTTCATATCTGTAATTTGAACAAAACGTTCATATCGTCTGAACAGTGTTCATACGTGCAGAAAAAATATGAACACAATGCATTTGAGCACATATGAACACACCTAAAAATTTGAAGCTTTGGGACAAAATGTTCATATCCTGTGAACACCTTTCATATATTGTATGAACATATGAGCATTTGAAGCTTATTAGCAACATATGCGTATGTTCATAAATATGAACAGTGATCATATCGTGTGCACTAAGCTTATTAGTGGAGTGATTAATTTGATCATTATTTTGAAAATTATTTCCTTGATTTTGTTGGTTATTTTGATAACCATTTGTTGGGTTGAAATTGTTAGAATTCCAATTTCTATGACTTTGTTGATTTCTCGTTGGAAAGTTGTAATTTCGTTTTTGATTGAAAAGGTCTATTTCACTGACTTTTGACGTGGATACGTCTTGGATTTTGGTTATGGGGGTACAAATTAGAAAATCGGCTTGCTGCCATGATAACAAATTTGCAATCGATGATACTCGATAGTTTGTGGTGACATCCGAACAAAAGCTGTGTTATAAGATGAGGCCTACATTAAAGCATTGTTAAGGGTATTTTGTTATGTTAAACTATGTTCAATTATTTTTTTAAAGATCAAAATCAAAATTTTTCCTGCCGCTGCTATGCTGTGTTTGCTGCTTGTAGTACAGATTTCACATTTATACTCTTTTTATGCTCCTCCTTTGTGTGTATTGAATCTGATGTATTGAAAGTCATGTTATTTCGTTCTTTTCGCTCTTAACGGCAAAAGCGTTTGCTGTGGTTTCCGACTCTCGTTCTTGGGAACAAAAATGATTTCTATTTAAGTTTTCGCTGTTTGTTCAAAGCGGTTTGTGGGCCTCGCATAAAAATGAATGAAAGCCTCGAGCGATGGCTGTTGGTTATCATGCACACACATATATAAGTATGTATTTCATTAGTAAGAGAGCGATATTTCGCTCCCAGCATTAAAGTTCTGTTCAGGGTTGTGACTTTTGATTTTTGAAATCGTAATAAATCGGCCGAAAAATAATAGTAGTAAATTTATGTAAAACCTTCGTCATTATAACTAATTTGAACAAACGACTAGAAATGGGAGCATTTTGAACACTGTATGTATAATATTTATTTCATACTTCTCTTATCATAAACCGATTATAAATGAAATTATGATACCCGTATGGTGAAACCGCATATCTCAAAAACGGTGCATCTTAAGTTAATTAGGATATGATTCTACATAAAACTCCCATACATCAAAATCCGATTGGAACAAAATCTGATTAGAAAGTTTGACTTTAAACTGGAATTTTGATACAACTGTTCGCCGTTCACTTAAATCACCATACGGATTTTCAATAATTGCCAGATTTACAATTATAACTTTTGTTATGTTTTAAATAAAAATTTGTTTCCTTAATTTCCTTTTCACTAAAATTTCTTACTACGAGACAGACATCTGCTTTTTCAATAAGTTTCTCAAGACTCAAGTCTTGAGTTAAAATAAATTGTCTAAGCGTGGTTTTATTTAACCCTTGATGTTTTAATTCCTACTAGCAGACCCTACGTTGGCAGCTAAAAGTTTTTTGTATAAATTTTAGAATGCCAAAAAACCATAAATAACTTAAAAAGTTTTGGGAAAAAATGTTTTCCTTACAGGACCTTCCGTTACGAATTTTGAAATTCCAACTTCAGATTCGGGATAAGCAACCCTGAAAACCTCCCAAAGCCTGTTTTTGCGAGAAAAATTGGAAAAAGGACATTTGCGTTATCCTTACAGGACTTTACGGTTAGAATTTTGAAATTCCAACACCGGATTCGTGATCAGCGACCCCAAAAACCCCCTTATGCCGATTTTTCCGGGGAAAAACGGGAAAAAGAATACTTATCCTTACAGGACCTTTCGTGTCAAATTTTGAAAATCTAATATCGGATTCGTGTTAAGCGATCTCAAACATAATGCAAATTTTCCCGGGGAAAAATGGGAAAAAGGATATTTCCGTTTTCCTTTCAGGAACTTCCGTTTCGAATTTTGCAAATCTAATACCAGATTCGTGATCAGCGACCCCAAAAACCCCCTTATGACGATTTTTCCGGGGAAAAACGGGAAAAAGGATATTTGCGTTATCCTTGCAGGACCTTCCGTTTCGAATTTTTGAAAATCTAATACCGGATTCGTGATCAGCGACCCCAAAAACCCCTTATGCCGATTTTTCCGGGGAAAAATATTTATCCTTACAGGATCTTTGGTTTAGAATTTTGAAAATCTAATATCGGATTCGTGATCAGTGATCCCAAACATAATGCCAATCTTTCCGGGGATAAAGGATATTTGCGTTATCCTTCCAGGAACTTCCGTTTCAAATTTTGCAAATCTAATACCGGAGTCGTGATCAGCGACCCCAAAAACCCCCTTATGCCGATTTTTCCGGGGAAAAACGGGAAAAAGGATATTTATCCTTACAGGATCTTTCGTTTCGAATTTTGAAAATCTAATACCGGATTCGTGATCAGCGACCCCAAAAACCCCATAATACCAATTTTTCCGGCGAAAAATCGGAAAAAGGATATTTGTATTATCCTTACAGGACCTTCTGTTTCGAACTTTGAAAATCTAATACCGAATTCGTGATCAGCGATCCCAAAAACCCCATAATGCCGATTTGCCCCGATAAAAATGGAAAAAAGGATATTTTCGTTATCCTTACAGGACCTTCCGTTTCGAATTTTAAAATTCCAACAGCAGAGCCGTGATCAGCGACCCCAAAAACCCCATAATGCAAATTTTTCCGGGGCAAAATGGGAAAAAAGGATATTTATGTTATCCTTACAGGACCTTCCGTTTCGAATTTTGAAAATCTAATACCGGATTCGTGATCAGCGACCCCAAAAACCGTATAACGCAAATTTTTCCGGGGAAAAATGGGAAAAAGGATATTTCGATTATCCTTGCAGGACCTTCCGTTTCGAATTTTGAAAATCTAATACCGGATTCGTGATCAGCGACCCCAAAAACCCTATAATGCAAATTTTTCCGGAGAAAAATGGGAAAAAGGATATTTTCATTATCCTTACAGGACCTTCCGTTTCGAATTTTAAAAATCTACATAGCTAAAAACCTGCTCCTGGCAACACAGATCATTTTGCAAAAAACCGCGTAAAAATCGGTCCAGTAGTTCTTGAGTTTTGTAATCTCAAACCAACCAACCAACAAACAAACTTCCATTTTTATATATATAGATTTGATCATATTCCTTTTGGAATCCGGTTTTATCCGTGTCTGCTTTTTTGCATGCTGCCAATTTTCCTAGAACTCTTCTCCCCAATTTCCTCGACACTTTCCTCAACTTTTTGGCTTAATTGCCGAAGTTCGTCACACAATTCTAATGGTGACTTTGTTGGAATATAATGTTTTCTTAAAATATTTTCCGAGTCTTCAAATGTTGTTATTTCAACAGACTGAAGTAATTGATGTGCCTCTCCTTGTAAACTTAAGGATGGCAAAAAAAATGTATAAATATCTTTTGAGAGTCTGTATCTAAAGACTCATAATAGTTTTTAGCGATATGTAAATATCGCTGTGGTGATCAGGCGTCTGTTGCGGGGGGGAATAGGTTGGCAGCTTGCTGTCGGCCCCGTAACCTGTAATAGCATCGAGGTCCTTCATCAATGTTCCGGTCATGTTTCGGGCAGTTTCAAGCAGCCTTACACCTGTAAAGGAGCTCTGCAGGTGCGGACATTCTTTCTCCAATACTCGTGGGACCAAAATAGAGCCTTTAAATTCTGCGGAGAAGGACCCCTCCCTAATAGGGTCCACGGAGAAGGATCTCTCCGTAAAAAGATCAAATCCCAAAGAGACCGGATCTCTCAAAAAGCCGGAAAAACCCCCCCTAGGAACTGTTTCTGGGAAACTCGCGGCGGGTGCCACTAGGTCTTTGGCCACCAAACCTGGATCTGGTGCGCTTGTCGGGGCAACTCGGAAACAAGGTCCCAAAAAACCGTCGGTGTCGGAAGGCGGCGCAAGAGCTTTGGTCACCAAGCCTGGCTCAAGCAAAACCGGAGACACGATAAAAGCGCTAAACGCGCCCAAAAATGCGCTAAACGCGCCCAAAAATGCGCTAAACGCGCCCAAAGAAGCGCTTAAATGCGCCAAATACAGCGCGACATCAACCGCCGTCAAATGCGCTAAACGCGCCGCCAAAAGCGCCTTCCGCGCCCACCAAGCTGACTGCGCCGTCGAAAGCGCTCAACGCACCGACCACTTCGAAGGAAGCGGGTTGCGCAGCCTCCAGCTCGCAACAAACGTCCTCCTTCGGGAAAGCATATCGCCGTAGAAGGGCAGCTTTCAGAGTATTGGCTAGACTGGGATAGATACCTGTACAGAAACGGACTGCCCACGACAGGAAACAGTTGGAGTGGGCCGAATCGGTCATCTCCGAGACAACGGCTAATTCGGGTAGCAACCCCGCGTCGAAAAGACCGAGGTCTACTGACGAAGCGCCTATGGACGGAACCGACCCGAAGAGGGCCAAGACACAGCCACTCTCCCAAAAGAAACAGTTCAGCGAGCTTCTGAAAGATCAGCTGGTGATGGCAGTCGTGGACAAAAGTCACGATGACGGCACTATCTCCATCGCCCAATGGAGGAAAGTTGAAGTTGCGCTGGCCACAAACTTCCTCGAGATTCTCAGGGAAAACCCTGGGCCCGTCCCCACATGTCGCGATGGTGGTTATCACCAAGGACATGTCAAATTAGTAGCTTGTGCAGATCCCAGATCAGCCGAACTACTACGGACAGCTGTCTCCAAACTCGGGGAGGTCTGGCCGGGCGCGGATCTGGAAGTCGTTGCTAGGGATCAGATCCCGAGCAGACCAAGGACACGCGCTTGGATCCCTGTTGAACCTTCCGATCCAACCACAATTTTGGAGATTGTGAAGGTCAGCAACCCTTCTCTGCCAACCCACAATTGGAAGGTAGCAAAGCTGGAAGAGCCAAGGGGTGACTCTCGGGTAGCCACTATTGTGGTGAACAAGGAGTCCTTGGATCCTCTAGCGGAAACCGGAGGGGTGATCAGTTATGGCTTCGGTTCGATCACTCTGAAGGTCTACCAGAAGGACAAGGAGGAGGCAGAGAAGACCTGTCCGATAATGCCCGAAACAGCAGAGACGGAAACGGCTGCTGACACTTTGATAATGCCAGCAGAGACGGAAACGGCTGCTGACACTTTGATAAGGCCAGCAGAGACGGAAACGGCTGCTGACACTTTGATAAGGCCAGCAGAGACGGAAACGGCTGCTGACACTTTGAGCCTCAACTCTTTCCAGCTGGAAGATGGCTATCAGTCATCGAGCTCGGGAATGGCTGAGGAACTCAGAGGTCTTCTTCTGCTCGAGTCGGAGTCAGAAGAAGACACAAACACAACTATGGTGGAGGTATCTGGGGCCAGTAGTTCTAATGCTGCGGCTGCTACAGGTAATATCCCCATATTCTAAAATGGCATCCGCCTCCTTACTTCTCCGACTGACTACAGGAGGAGAAGACATCGTGTTGATCCAGGAACCATGGGTGGCAAGGAACATGGTTTGTGGACTCAACTCACCGGGCTATAAGCTCATATACGATAGGAATAAAGGTAATCCAAGAGCTTGCTTATTGGTAAAACATAACCTTAACGCATTTCTACTCCCAACTTACAGCGATAGAGATATGGTTACGATCAAGCTGGAGCTAGCCTCGACCAGCCTCTGGCTAACTTCGACCTATCTCGCCCACGACCAGGAAGGACCCCTGCCACCGAATAATCTAGGGAGGCTTGTCGCCGACGCTGGTCTACATAAAACCGGGCTTCTTATCGGAGGTGATGTTAACGCGCATCACATAGTCTGGGCACAGTATACAGTAAGCAAACTCGAAAATAACCCAATTTACTATGTAAGAGTAAAGAAAACACACCATATTCATAGGCAGAAAACACGAGAGCAAACAGCACAGCCATATATGCGTGTAACCGAAAATTTGTAAACAAAAGCGACACAGCTGATCGGTATCTTTTGCATTTCGCAATGTGTTTTGCGTGAAATTTAGTCGGCATAAAGATTAAATACTAAATCAATTATCAGCGGAATACACGAAATAGTATGGAAAAATACTAAATTATAAACTTTCTGTTTAAATCACTCACTTCATTTCACAGGAAATTGAGAAAAATAATGAAACCGAAATCCACCCGACTCGTTTCCCATCAAATCAGAGCAACTGAAAGAAACAATTGCAAGCGGCATTGCCGTATCTGATTTTTCTGCTGTTGATTTTATATTTCAGAGGAGGGAAATTTAAAAATTGAAATCTGTTTTGACCACCATTTCTTATAAAAGTACAAATATTCTTCATTTTAGGTTGAAAATTTGGATAGAAAATTTAAATTGTCAGGATATAGTAGAAAAGCAATTAATATCAAATCTTCGGTCCATCAAAATCATTTTACAAATGACGTGATGCTAATTTCAAAGCAATAATGACGTTTGAGAAAAAATGCAGTACCAGTTTGGACTGAATTTCTAATTTTCTATATTCAAACGAACATAATTTGCAACTTATTTTAGAATTGTATTTAATTTCTAAGGCAAAAAATACATTTCGCAACTGACTAATCTGGTAACGTCGTTGCGGCTCTCATCTTTAACAGTATATTTCTTTCTCTGTTTCACTTTTATTAGATTCCTTTGTGGTCATATTGCTTGTTCATTCTTTGTACCCCAAAAATTTAAGATTTTTCTAACCAATTAGAATGCCTAGATTTGGGTATTTCTGGGTTATTAGTTTTCGGTTACACAGGTTATTTTCACATTTAATGTATGAAGTTTGTTTACTGTATACTGTGGTCTGGGGAAGTACGGACATAAACGACAGAGGTGAGTCACTTTTTGAATATATTCTAAGTACTAACCTAAACATCTGTAACGTTGGCAATGAACCCACCTTCGTTACTACTAACAGACAAGAGGTTCTAGATATTACCTTAGTCTCTGACTCCATCTCCTGCATGGTCAAGGACTGGAGGGTTTTGAAGGAACACTCTTTCTCAGATCATAGATATATTCAATTCGGCCTCGACATACAACCCCCAACCCCTCCGATTTTTAGGAATCGAAGAAGGACAAACTGGGGCCTGTATAGAGACACGTTTAACAGACTGCTGCCTATGGGCACTCCTAAAATCCCCACGACGGTTCAGGATGTGGATTCTATGGTGGAGGACCTAACTAAGGCATTTAATGGAGCAATGGACCTATCCTGCCCGGAGAGTAAGCCAAGGGGCAAAAAAAGACCGCCATGGTGGTCCCCGGAGCTTATGACTCTCAGAAAGGAAAGTCGTAGGCTCTTCAACAAAGCGAAAAGTACCAGACTGCAACAGGATTGGGACTCTTATAAAGGGATGTTGAGAACCCTGAAAAAAGAGGTGAGGAAAGCCCAGCGTAAGTCCTGGGAACTCTTCTGTGGTAAAATAGAAGAGTGCTCTGAAGCAGCTAGGCTTCGGAAAATCCTCTCAACCACTCCTAATATGCCCAGCTATCTAAAAAAAGCTGACGAAACATGGACATGTTCTAGCCTGGAAACCCTAGAACTCTTAATGGATACCCATTTCCCGGGATGCTCTAAGGACTCACCAGGAAGGGAGATTCCGATAAATAGAGAGGAGAACAGGCTTCATAGCAAACTCCTCGATAAAACAAAAATTACTTGGGCAATTAAGAGTTTTAAACCGTTTAAGTCACCCGGACCGGACGGTATAATACCAGCTGAAATTCAGAAAGTTTCAGACTTAGCCCTCCCCTGACTCGAAACAATTTTCCAAGCCTGCATTACCTTAGTCTATATTCCCTTAAAATGGACAGAGGTCAACGTCGTTTTTATCCCCAAGGCAGGGAAAAACACACATAGCTCACCTAAGGATCTCAGACCGATCAGCCTCTCGTCTTTTCTTCTGAAGACACTAGAAAGATTGTTAGATACTCATATACGTCAAAAAATTGACCCAAATAAGTTATCTACATCTCAACACGCATACTGCAAGGGCAAGTCCGTGGAGACAGCTATGCATACTCTGGTTCACACAATAGAAAAATCACTGGACCTCAAGGAATATACAATGGTTACCTTTCTAGATATTGAAGGAGCCTTTAACAATGTCGCACCCGGGGCTATCATGGGAGCATTACAGTATCTTGGAGTAGAGGCTCCTATAGGCGAATTGATAAATCTAATGCTAACAGGCAGGATTATCAATTCAAAGCTGGGGAACTCATCTGCAAGAAGATATGTAAAGAGAGGAACCCCACAAGGGGGAGTACTTTCCCCACTTCTCTGGATACTAGCAATTAACGAATTGCTTCAAATCCTGGAAGTGGAGGGCTGCAAAGTGGTAGCTTACGCGGACGACGTTGCTATAGCTTTTTCAGGAAAGTAGCCTACAACATTGAAAGAGCTAACTCAGAACGCTCTCTATAAACTATCTACCTGGACACACAAATGCGGTTTAGCGGTTAATCCGCTGAAAACCGAAATAGTCCTCTTCACCAGGAAATATAAAATTCCTCAAATCGACCCACCCTCCATAAATGGTACCAGCCTAGTCTGGACAGACAGGGCCAAATACCTGGGTATTATTCTAGATAGGAAGCTAGACTGAAAATTGAATACTCAGGAAAGGGTTAAAAAAGCCTCAGTGGCCCTCTACTCGTGTAAACGAGCCATTGGATCAAAATGGGGAATGAAACCATACATGGTTCACTGGGTCTACACGCCCGTTTTCAGACCCATACTTATGTATGGGGTAATCGTCTGGTGGACAGCTTTAGATAAAGCCGTACACCGAGGTTTGCTAGGGAAAATACAAAGAATGGCGTCAGTGTGCATAAGCGGAGCATTGAGAACGACTCCCACGAAGGCACTGGAAACCCTTCTACATTTGGTTCCCCTAGACCTATACGGCAAGCAGATGGCGGCACGCGCAGCCATAAGACTAAAAGCCTCATTAACATGGTATAGTACTGAAAAAGGGCACTCCAGTATTCTTAAGAATTTTCAGGAAGTCCCGAGAAATATAGATTATACTATATCCAAACCGTTCTTTGAAAGGAACTTCACCACTATCATCCCTTCCAGGCAACAATGGGAGGATGGTACTATACAAAACTGTAACACAGTACACTTTTACACAGATGGATCCAAATTGGATGGGAGAGTGGGCAGGGGGATCTACTCTGGTCATTTAAAGATCAGTCGATGCCTCCGCCTACCGGATCACTGTAGCGTATTTCAGGCCGAAATGATGGCAATCAAAGACGTCACCGAGTGGCTCAAAAATAATGTTGTATCATCTAGAGATATTAGCATTTTTACTGACAGCCAAGCGGCAATAAAATCCCTAGAATCTATCGCACTCACATCAAAGGTGGCACGGGAGTGTAAGGCATCTCTCAATGAGATGTCTGAATACTTCAATATCAACATCGTTTGGGTGCCAGGACATAGTGACATAGATGGGAACGAGAAAGCGGACGAACTTGCTAGGAGAGGCACGATTGCGCCAACTCTACCTGCAAAAGATAGTATAGGCATACCTCTGGCAACGTGCAAACTCATACTAAGTTTTGAAACGCTAAACAATGCAAACCAGAGATGGACACGGGAGAGAACGTGTACCGTCACCAAACGTATCTGGCCTAAGCTAGACAAAAAACGCTCCAGTAGACTCCTCTCACTACAAAGAAATGCGATCAGCACGGTAGTGGGAATAATAACAGGGCACTGCCTAATAGGCAGACATGCCGACAGGCTCGGAGCTCCCTCAAACGACTTTTGTAGAAGCTGTGGGGATGTGGACGAAGAGGAGTCGACAACTCATCTTCTCTGTCATTGCCCAGCACTAGCTCAACGCAGAAGAACTCATTTGGGTAGTTTCTTCCTAAACGATCTAGAAGACCTAAGCGCCACAAGCGTTGCAGATCTACTCCGCTTCATCAGAAGCTCCAAATGGTTCGAGGTATAGAGAAATGGATCGTCAAGATTCGCGTGGTATCACAATGGGCCATTTCTGGCCTAAGTGTGCCTTTTTGGCAGCCACTCTAACCTAACCTAACCTAACCTAAATATCGCTGTAATTCATTAATTCGGTTTTGTTTTGATTCGCCGAAATATGTTGGAAGAGTTCTTGCAATGAACTCAACCATTTTGTTTACAGGGTCGAAATCAATTTTTGACTCTGTATTATTTATTCCACCGGAGTCTAGGGTTTTCCAATTCTATGGAATTAGTATCAGTGTGAATCAATTTTTGTGTTGCTTCTACACTTTCTAAATTAGAAATATTTATAATTTCTGGTTTGGGAGATGTGTTTTCTAATGTATTCAATAACATTCCAAGCGAATTATAGTTTGTGATGCCTGTATGCTCTTTTGGCTTTTAATTTGTGTTTCTAAATCTTTTAATTTTGATTTCAGACTAGAAACTGTTTTATTTGCCTCTGTTACGGTTAAAAATCATTTCACTTCTATTGAGGGACTGAAACGGGAAGCCGAGTGAACTGACGCGGTCCAGAAGAGGCATTTTAACGAGGAGTCAGTGAGTTCAGTTGAGTGCGAGCACCAGAGCCAAAAGGACGATTGTTTTTTTTATAATAGAAGCCAGTTTGCTGTTAATTTTGTTTTGTAATAAATTGATAAATTGATTAGAGGTTTTTTTTTGTTTTGGAAGATTATCTACCTACGAAAGGAGGTATCATTTGGCGCCCGAGCAAGGACTTAAGAAAAAGCTTTCTTACAGTAAAAGCTACCCGCACTGTTTGGAAATAAAGGTATAGTAATTTTTCTCTGAGAGTGCAACCGTTATTTTAGTGAGGTGGTTTTGTTCTGGTGTTCTTTGAAGAATCGCAAACAACGGTATCCAAGAACGGTTTTGTGGAATGGGGCACTTTTTGTTCTGAAATAATAGGGATTTCGGTTGACCATTTGGGGAATCACATGGTTTCAGAATTTTTTTTTCTTTAGCGAATAAGTGGTTTTATGTGATCTTTGCATTTCCCATTTCGGTGGTACTCGAAATACGTTTTGAGTGGTATTAAACTGGTCGTAATAATTTGTGAAGAGATTCTCAATTTCATTTAGTTTGCAATGGTAGGTAAGGGTCGTGGCACGCCGCCTGTAGGAAGAATAACTCGGGCAACAGGTATTTTTCATTCGCCTGTTGGAAATGCCGCTCCGGATACAGAGGATGCATCTAATTTTTCATCTGTTCGACCCCATGACGAATCTTTAGATCGGGCAAGGGTTCAGGAAGAAGAAGGTTCTAGATTAGCACGAGTAGAAAGTACAACTCTCCGTATGAGTGAGCAAATTCAACAACTCACATTGCAGATGAGGCTTCTTTTAGCAAGCAATGATACAGCGTCCAATTATAATGTTGCGTCAAGCTTACGGGCGCACAATATCCAAGAAAATTCTAATAACAGTCCGGCTCCGAGAATTACACAGCCATCACGTATGAAGAAGATCGATATAAAAGATTGGGGCCTAATTTTTACCGGAGATCCCAAGGCTTTAAGAGTGAGACCGTTTATAACGGAAGTTGAGCGCATGGCTTCCATGCAACATATACCAATAAATGAGGTTATGTCCTCTATTCATGTTTTACTCCGCGGAGATGCCTTGCAATGGTACAGGACTGCTCCTCTTTTTTCCGATTGGAGTTCCTTTTCGTCTGAACTAGTAGCCACTTTTGGTAGATACGATAGTGACCTCTCTGTAAGGCGAACGATCGAAGATAGGAGACAACGTTGGGGGGAACGAGTAGGGGTTTACATTTCCTCTATGGAGGCTCTCTTTCGCGAATTAGAATGCCCTATATCCGCTCTGGATCAAATCAGGTTGATAAGAAGAAATCACCTAAACGTTCCATTATTGTCGCAGGAAATAACATCCCTTGAGGCACTTAAGCAGGCCTTGCGAATAGTGGAAAACAATAATTTGTTATCGACGTCGGAAGCAACATCGAATTCATCTCGCCCACCGCGATCTGCACAATTGCATGAGTTAGCTAGTTCACCATCACCCAGGCCTAATAATCCATTTCGAAATAACGCACCTCCGGGTAGAAATTACTGTTCGCAGTTGTCTCCGAATCGTAATCAATCTAGGCCTAATAACAACGTCCGGAATCAGCCTGCAAATCAAGCTCGATTATGTGTAAATTGTTATTTATACCATCCGGTAAATCAGTGTTCCCAACCACGTAGAGCTCGTTATCTTTGTTATAACTGTGGAGCGGAGGATACGACAGCTGATAGGTGTCCTAATTGCACAAATTGTTCGGGGGAAGATCCACCGATCCTGTAAAGGGGATTACCAGGGTCGGAAATCATAAACATACCAGAAATTCCCCATTTTCTTATACGCAATTCTATATCGACGATGACGATTTTTCCACATTTAGTTTGAACGACGATTTTAATTCCAATTTTGATTATGCTGAGTCGGAAATTTCAAACACTACCGATTTATTTTCCTTTCAGGAGTCCTCTCAACCTATAGTATGCGAAAATTTAATTGACTTTTCTGAAAAACCTTCCGTATCAGTTAACTATTTAAAAGTTGAGTTTTCAGTAAAAGACGACAATCGACCACATGTATCTATCTCTATATTTGACCAAGAATTTCTTGCCCTTTTAGACAGTGGCGCCACGCATAGTTGTTTGGGTTCTACCGCTGTTAGGAAGCTCGACTCCATTAACTTCATCAAGCGTAAAACAAATGTGATGGTACATACGGCAGATGGTTCAATTCTCAGATGCCAGGAACAGATAGATGTTCCTTTGTGCTTTAATGGGGAAACCAAATTGTTATCGGTTTTAATTGTTCCTGAATTAAGTCAAGATGTAGTTCTGGGAGTTGATTTTTGGGATAAATTCCGCATACATCCAGCGATCATAGCTAGTCTTGAAGTAGAAACAAGTACCCGTGAATTTAGGGACGTTGATTTACAAAAATTAGCCCAATTAGTTGACTCATTTCCCATCACATCGGAGACTAACTTCGGTTGCACTAAGTTGATCACCCATGAAATAAATACGGGAGAAAATCCGCCGGTGCATCACAAATGCTACCCTATCCCAGTTAACCTAATGAAGGCAGTGGACAAAGAAATTGACCGACTCTTACAATTGGGAGTAATTCGGGAATGCGAACCTTCACCCTGGTCAAACCCGATTGTCGTAACCTTAAAGAAAGACAAGAAATCTATACGATTCTGCCTCGATGCCCGTTTTTTAAATGCCGTTACTGAATCCGACGCATTTCCCATGCCTCATTTGGAGTCAATAATGTCACAAATTAAATCGACTAAGTGTTTGTCATCAATTGATTTGTCGGAAGCGTTTTTTCAAATCCCTCTCGGGAAGGATTCCCAAATCAAAACGGCATTTGCGATACCCGGCAGAAAACAATTTTGTTTTGCACGTACTCCCTTTGGATTAGTAAATAGCCCGAAAAGTATGGCTCGTCTGATGTCGGAGGCCTTGGGTCACGAAGACTCCTTTGAACGTCATTGTGTTCGGTTGAAGGAAGTAGCCAAACGCTTAAAAGATGCAAATCTTACAATAAATTTACAAAAATCGAAATTTTGTGTCGAAAAGTTAGATTTTTTGGGCTTCACACTTACCTCGGAGGGGATAACAACCAATACAGATAAAATTGATGCGATTTTAGCATTACCTGTGCCTAAAACTGTGAGGGAACTTCGCCAGGTTATTGGTATGCTGTCTTGGTACAGAAAGTTTATACCAAACTTTGCGTCAATTATCGCACCAATGACTAAGTTACTCAAGAAAAAACCCAATAATCTTGATTGGAATGCAGATGCAGAATATGCTTTTAATCAGTTGAAACAGTTGCTAACTTCTTACCCCATTCTGTCTACTGCGGACTATTCAAAACCCTTTATTGTCCGTGCGGATGCTAGTGACGTAGGAGTAGGTGGGGTTTTACTACAGATAGAGGGAAATATCGAGAAAATAATAGGGTATATGTCTCGGAAATTCACCTCTAGCGAATTAAACTACACCACCACGGAAAAAGAACCCTTGGCCGTACTCTGTAGTTTGGAAAAGTTTAAGCATTATCTGTTAGGCGTTCGTTTTCAAATTCAAACCGATCACTCGGCTCTCTTGTGGCTGCTAAAGTTAAAAGATGCCAAGAGTAGATTGGCACGATGGATGATGAAACTTCAATATTTCGATTTCGATATTGTCCATACCCCCGGAAAAACAAATACGGTCCCCGACGCGTTGTCTCGTTGCTTCGAATTATTCGGTGTTTCAGCCAAAGAAGATAAGTGGTACAACAATATCCTTGCTCAGGTCGAGTCGCATTCTGAGAAACATCCAAACATAAAATTAGAGAATGGTAAATTGTTTAAACTTTGCAGGTATAAAACAGACGTGGGAGTCTATGATAAAAGGTGGAAAATGATGGTACCCTCTTCCCATTATGATACCATTTTGCGACAGTATCACGATGATCCTACCGCGGGTCGCTTCGGGTTTTATAAAACCTTTAAAAGAATTACCGAAACATATTATTGGCCCAGCATGAGGAAACATGTTCGAGATTGGATTCGCAATTGTGAGGTATGCAAAGCTGTCAAAAGCCCATCATATTCTCTGACTCCACCAATGGGGCAACATATTTCTGTCTCAAGGCCATGGGAAGTAATAAGTATTGATTATATAGGACCTCTAGTGAGATCTCCTGAAGGCTATAATTTTCTTCTCGTGGTATTGGATAAATTGACAAAATTTGTATTATTATTTCCTCTTCGAAACGCAAAACATCCCGCTCTTATAAAAACATTAAAAGATCAGGTTTTTATGGTGTTTGGTGTTCCCCGGTATATATTGAGTGATAATGGTCCACAATTTTTATGCAAAGAATTTAAAGCTTTTTTATCAGACTTTCAGGTGAACCAATGGTTGACAGCGCATTACCATCCTCAAAGTAATCCTACGGAGAGGGCGAATCGAACCATTATTACGAGGATCCGTGCCTTCATCAAGGATTGTCATCAACGCTGGCCCAAATACTTAGCGGAAATTGGATGTGCCATACGATCATCATCTCACGAAGCTATAAAACACACGCCATATTTTTTGAATTTTGGCCAAGCTATGATTCGGAAAGGAAATGAATATTCCATTGAGGATGCTAACGAGGTTCCAGATTATGAAGCTCGATTGAAAGCTCTTGCTACGGCTCGTAATCAATCTATATCCAATCTTCGAAAATCACACGAAATCTCAGCTAACCGCTACAATTTGCGAACCCGCCCACAAGAATTTTCTGTTGGTGAAGTAGTTTGGAGGCGTAATTTCGGACAATCCGACGCTGCCCGACAAATCCAACATAAATTTCTTCCTTGGGTGAAGTGTACGGTCATTTCAAAACGCGGTACCATTTACGAACTAGAGGATGTAGAGACTCGTAGAAGGGCAAAGTTTCATAAAAAGGATATAAAATCTAACTAAGGGGACGTTAAATTTACGCTGTTTTGGTCAAGTATACGGGTGTAAAATTTTTCGGATGTTTATTAGTCCGCAAAAAAAAAAAAAAAAAAAAAAAAAAGCTGCTCTCAATGTTATTTTTAAAGTTAGCTGCACTACATTTCCTAGAGATTGTGAACTTGAATGGAATTTTAATTTTAAAAAATCTGACTTTAATCGTTTGAATATCCTGATTGAACATTACGATTCCTTTAACTTGTTTTAAAAATTTGACAACTCAGCCACCATGGTACAATTAGGACATTACTCATCTGCGCAATATTAAGCGTAAGGCCTGGAAAAAATTTGCTCTATCAAAGTCAACGGCTGATTATGATTCGTATAATACGGCTTGCCTGAAGTTTTCATCCCAGGTTAAAAACGCTTATGACGATTATATCCTTAACTCTGCAGAAAGACTTAAGAGCAATCCTAAGCAATTTTGGAATTTTGTGAACGCAAAACGAAAATCTGATGGTTCTTCAAATTTAATGATACCTCATCAAGTGATGCCAATACCATCAGTAATGTCTTCGCTGATCATTTCCGTTCTTCTTTTACACATGACACCTGCAACATTCCCAGTGACAGTTTTAAACACTTGACGAACTCTCCTAGCACTTCTCTAGAGATGAAGGATCTTTTTTTATCTAGCGACACCATTTTGGAATACATCGGTAGACTTGATGATTCCTTGACTCGTGGTCCGGATTAGGGCTTCTCATTTCCCGTAGAAATTGAAATCCCGGGATTCCGGGACAAAAATATTCAAAATCCCGGGATCCCGGGAAATCCCGGGATTCGCTAACAAGAAAGAATTTATCCAATTAGATGGGAGAAAAATGTGTAAAATCAAAACAATACAAAAAAAATGCGTTATTGATTATCGATTATTAATATTTTTAATTACAAAAATTTAAATACAAAATAATTCATTGAAACAAAACAAAAATAAACTTCATGCAACATATTAATTTTTATAATAATTATAACATTAATTTTTGTAATAATTTTTTAAAAAACATAAATTATCAATGGCCTCATCACTTAACGATGACCGAATTTTCGTGATGAAAAGACCTGCCGGGAAACCCCGCTTTCTTTCTTAAAAAGTGTGGACCCTCATTATCGTTCGTTTTATGTTCTTTATTTAATCGTTCTTTGTCATCTAGTGTTTTTCCTAGTTCTTGGAAGTTATCTCACATCATTCCGCTTCACAAAAAAGGAAAAAAGGATGATGTAAAAAATTACCGACCCATTGCCAAACTTTCTGTAGTAGCCAAGCCATTTGAAGCATTAATTTGTGATAGTGTATATTTCCACTGTAAAAACATAATTTCCCCACATCAACATGGATTTATGAAAGGGCGATCGACTACCTCTAATCTTGTGGAGTTTTCCACGTATTGCATTGACGTGATTGAAAATGGCTTCCAAGTCGATTGTATTTATAACGACTTCAGCAAAGCCTTCGACAAAATCAATCATAAAATTTTGTTGTATAAACTTAAGCGTCTGAATTTTCCTCGCGGTTTTATCAAATGGCTGAAGTAATATCTGTGCAACCGCACTCAAAGAGTTATCTTCCGTGGCCAATTGTCCGCGGAGATACACAACTCCTCAGGGGTTCCACAAGGCTCGCATATTGGTCCGCTTCTATTTATTTTATTTATTAATGACGTGAGCTTCATTTTCAAGTACTCGAAATTTCTTATATTTGCGGACGATGCCAAAATATATTTGGCTATTCGTAATTTAAGCGACCATTTAAGATTACAAGAAGACCTAGTTAAGTTTTATGTTTGGTGTGTTGAAAATAAACTGCCGGTAAATGTTTTGAAGTGCAATTTCATGTCTTATACACGTAATAAGACTACTTCATCTTACCAGTATATCCTTAATAATATATGTTTAGATAGAGTAGAAAAAGTTAGAGATTTGGGTGTGTTTTTCTGCTCCAATTTCTCCTTTTCTGACCATATCGATAGCATCGTGAACAAGACTAATTGTGCTCTTGGTTTTATAAAACGCTGGTCTAAAGAATTCAACGATCCGTACTTAACTAAAGCTTTATACGTCACGCTTGTTCGACCTATCCTTGAATACGCTATTCCGGTATGGGATCCCTACTACGACGTTCAAGTTAAACGCATTGAATCAGTCCAGAGAAGGTTTCTTAGATTTGCTCTAAGATATCTTCCGTGGACTGATTGTATGAGGCTGCCACCTTACCTTTCTCGCCTAGGTCTCTTATCTCTACAATCTCTTGAAATTAGGCGACAAAATTTCAAAATTGCTTTTGCCTTTAAAGTTTTATCCGGGACTATGAACTCTCCGGGTCTACTTAATGAGTTTTGCATTTGTGTTCCTTTTCGGCAACTCCGATCATATAAGCCACTTGTTGTCCATCCTCATCGTACCAACTATGGCCGCAATGAGCCGATTACATCAATGTCACGTTTGTTCAATGAAAATTATAATTTAATTGATTATTGTTTGAATGCCAATCAAGTAAAAAACTTACTTATCCGAAAACACAATTAATGATTGTAACATTTTCTTTTCTTTTTACATATCTAAATGTTTAAAATGTAGTAATCAGCTCTGTTTTGATGAAATGATAATAAATAAATAAAAGATGCAATCATACCATAACTGCTACTAAATGCTCCAATTCCAACTAGAATGATCAGTTCCCGCCTTTGGTTTTGTCTCAGTGGTAATGTTTAATTGTTTATATAAAGGATAGCAGCCAACCTAGAGGAAAAGTGTGCCCGAAAGTTCTAAGAAAATTATCTTATGTGGTAAAACCTGAGAAGAGACCACTTTTTCTTAACTAATTTCTATATTAGTGGTGGTCTAGGGTGCTCTTTCGGATTTTTCACTTGCCTACCAATTTATTAGCCTGTTGATGTATTCAAGGTACAGTAATCCCCCGCTATACGGACGCTCGTTTTACGGAAATTCGAAGTTACGAACATGACTAATATAGGAACAAATTCGCTATACGGATAAAAAAATTCGCTATTACGGACAAAAAAATTTTTTTTTTTGAATCACAGAAAAAAATCAAGAAAAAGTCCTCCATAATTATGTTGTATTTATTGTAAATGTACATACTTAATTTCTCCGAAATTTCTGACACATTTTGTGTATACACCAAAGAGAATTAAAAACATAACAAAAGCTATAATTGCCAATCTGGCAATTATTGAAAACCCGTATGGTGATTTAATTGAACGGCGTATCAAAATTTCAGTTGAATTCAAATTTTCCAATAAGATTTTTTTAAAACTTGTTCCAATCGGATTTTGATGTATGGGAGTTTTATGTAGAATAATATTCTAAATAACTTTTGTTCTTACACTTTTTTGATTACATGTACCGTTTTTTAGATATTCGCAAAAAACGTTTTCGTTCGTATGGGGGGTACCCCCCCTAATGGTCCATTTTTGCCCATTAACGAACTTAGCCTCGCATTTTACGAAAAACGAATCTGCGCAAAATTTCAAGTCTCTAGCTCAATCCGTGCGCCCGCAATCCGCGCCTCAGACAGACGGACGGACGGACGGACAGACGGACAGACAGACAGACAGACAGACGGACGGACATGCAAAATTCAATTTTTTTTATCATTCTAAACACACTGGTGTAATTTATTTTTGTGTGTGATGACGGGATCTTGGCGTTACAAACGGTAAGGCAAAGTTAATATACCCTTTGGTTTCACCATACGGGTATAAAAAGGCAATAAAAAACTGCAGTGCGGTGTATTTTTAAAAATCTATTTGCTATTCTTAAGCGAGAACTCCAATTGGGCAGAGGCAGCAGCAGGGGCAGAAGCAGAAGCAGCAGCAGAAGCAGAATCTGCTTTCTGTCCCACAATGAAATTTGAATTCTGACGAAACTAGCAGAAACCTACGTAGAAACAGCTACGTTTTTTTGTCCGCGGCATGATTTGTCCCATAATATGTTGTTGGTTTTAACATATTCAATTGATTTATGCTCCATTTCAAGTAGTATAAATATTTTTTTTCTATAATTATATAGTTTTCTCATTATTCTAGTGGTTAAATAATTATTTTAATATATTATACTAATCTGTTTCGTATCACGGATTTTTTTGGTACGCATCCATCTATTTTTAATACGATCTTATACTAAAATAGGTTTCTTTTTACGGACATTTCTATTGATTGGAACACATCTATTTATTCCCAGTACAATCTCATACTAAAATAGGTTTCGTTGTACGGATTTTCGATATACGGACAGTTTCCGTAGAACGCATCCCGTCCGTAAAGCGGGGGATTACTGTATATGTTTGTATTTCGTGTTTCTGTTTCCATGTGTTTTCTTGCTGATTCTGTGGAAAACTGGATTTTTATTATAAAAAAAAATAAAAAATAAAAAAACTTTGTTACATGATATTAGTAATTTGAACTCAAAGTGAGAGGTCTAAAAATAAAATATATGAACTTTGGCCTAAATTCGACAGAGAGAAGTTCCTAAAAACCTCAAATGCGAAAAATTTAATATTTCTCCAGTTCGCTATTGTCGCTTTTAAATATTAATCAATATTTTAGAATTTCTAGGTGTGAATCTATTTGTCCTCATTTTGAATCCTATTTAGGACCACACAATAAATTCTATATCACCTTAGTAATTCATAAATTGATAGAAATTTTTGAAACTTCCAATCCATTTTACGAGAGTTCTACTTCGTCTGCACCCAAAACCATTTGGTTATTTTATTGTACGATATTAAAAGGTGAGGCGCGGAAACGTCGAGAAGACTGTGATTTAGAAGATTGAAAACCGCTTATGCGCTGAAAGTAATCATCTTCAATAAATTCTTTCGTTTTCAAGGTAGCTTCGTTTGGACGTTTAATGAACTTAAATAAATATATATATATATTTTTTTTAAGTTTTTTTTCTTTTGTTAGGTTGAAGGTGATGTTACGGTTAAAAATCATTTCACTTCTATTGAGGGACTGAAACGGGAAGCCGAGTGAACTGACGCGGTCCAGAAGAGGCATTTTAACGAGGAGTCAGTGAGTTCAGTTGAGTGCGAGCACCAGAGCCAGAAGGACGATTGTTTTTTTTATAATAGAAGCCAGTTTGCTGTTAATTTTCTTTTGTAATAAATTGATAAATTGATTAGAGGTTTTTTTTTTGGTTTGGAAGATTATCTACCTACGAAAGGAAGTATCACCTCTTCTAATTCTTTTGCAACCAGTTTTTAATTGCAGACGCTTTCTAATAAATTTAAATGCGGGTTTTTACCTTTTTGTGTTAACGAGGATATATAACTTTCTGTTTCACTAAGTTTGTTGAAGAGCTCTGAGTTTGTGTTTTTGGCTTCCTCCAACAATTTTTTGCATCTACTTAATTTACGGCTTAAATGTTCTTGTTCCTCTTCACAATCATGTATTTTAATTTCTAAATTTTTTCTAGTTGTATCTACTTCCCGTAAAAATTCACTTAACGTTATTTCCACACGTTCTCCTAATTCTCCTGTATTAACCGCACTATACGAAATTTTTCTCCCTAAATAACTTTCACTTTCAATTACTAAAATGTCAAGAACGTGTTCTAGCGCATTATTTAATTTCAATCTTAATTTTTTTTCCTTGCCTAACTTTTCTAAAGTGTTTTCTGACTCTTTATCTAAGCCTTTAAAGCGTTCTAAATCTTCTTTACTTAGAACGTTTTCTCCTTTTGTTGGCATTTGTATGTCATTTCCTGTTTCATATTTGATTAACGAATGGAAATAAATGGCGATTTTAAAAAAAAACATAACAAAAGCTATAATTGCCAATCTGGCAATTATTGAAAACCCGTATGGTGATTTAAGTGAACAGCAAACAGTTGTATCAAAATTCCACTTTGAAGTCAAACTTTCCAATAAGATTTTTTAAAATTTATTCCAATCGGATTTTAATGTATGGGAGTTATATGTAGAATCATATCCTAAATAACTTTTGTTCTTGGACTTTTTTGATAAGAGGCACCGTTTTTGAGATATTCGCAAAAATCGTTTTCGTTCGTATGGGGGGTACCCCATCGTATGGGTGGTCAATTTTTGCTCATGAACGAACTTGGCCTCGCATTTTACGAAAAAGGATCTGCGCAAAATTTCAACTCTCTAGCTCAATCCGTGCGCCCGCAATCCGCGCCACAGACAGACGGACGGACAGACGGACGGACAGACGGACAGACGGACAGACGGACAGACGGACAGACGGACAGACGGACAGACGGACAGACGGACAGACGGACAGACGGACGGACGGACGGACAGACGGACGGACGGACATGCTAAATTCAACTTTTTTTATCATTCTAAACACACTGGTGTAATTCATTTTTTGTGCGATGACGGGATCTTGGCGTTACAAACCGTAAGGCAAATCTAATATACCCTTTGGTTTCACCATACGGGTATAAAAAAAACATTTGTTTTTTGAGAAACTGTTTGTTTCATTCAATTTTGAATTCGACTAACTTTAGAAGACCAATGCCTCATGTTTAAATGGGGGCCTCCTAGGTTAATACAATTTAATTTGCGCTTGAGAGAGAAAAAAAATTATTGTAGATTTTGTTTTTCGTTTAGAAAATTTATTTCAGAATCAAGAATGTTTTTATTGAATTTCGCCGTTCGAAATTTTTCTTTGTTTCTAAAACTTTCTATATGTCAACCTTAATAAGTTAATCTTTATCTCTTCTTTAGGATTTAAATAAAATTCTTATTCACTAATCACTTTTATAACAAAAAAGAAAAACAAATAAAGAAATTAAAATTACTTACGCCCCCTTCGCGGTCCAGTTTGCAGGAGTTACCACTTTCGAGTTTCCTATTTTCTTCTTCTTCCTCGTGTACCAGTCGAATTTGTGTTTTTTTCTCTTCCTTTTTCACTATTTGCTTTTTACAATTTCTTGTTTTATATCTTCAGTAAAAATATTTGCCGTTTTCACTGTTTATACTGTTTTTTCCTATTTCCTTTTTATTCACTGTTTTTTTTTCTTTTTAATCCCGCTTGTTCACCGACAATAAAATTTGTAAGTTCGATACTTTGTCTCGCTGACAAAGTCACCGGCTGCGCCAATTATTGTATTTTCTTATGTCGACACGGGATTTTCTCTTATTTAAATGAAACATCATAATTATTTTGTACAATAAAATCTACTTTATGTCACTTAACTATTTTCACAATTCTATTTCACAAAACATTTTCGCCTGAGGCAAACCGTAACGAATCGACTCGAGAAAACACCCTCTTTCCCTATCAAATCTTGACTGCTTAAACTTTTTTACCTGTTGGAACTTCCATATAATACACGCGAATCAATCTTTCGCTGCGTTTGCATTTTGTCAATGCCAGACGACATTTCAAATATCTGCATCAGCTGCTTAATTTGTTTAGTCAGCAGCGCATGCAGGTTTTTTTCCCATACTCAGTCGTGGGACCTGAACCTGGCCACGACAATCAGAAGATAAAAGGAGAGGGGGTGTAAATTGAGGGGAGGGGGAACTCTTGTAGACTAGAATATGCCTTTCATTATTTACAACCAAATGGCGAAAGCGGGATCGGAATCGGTTCAGTGGATCAGGAGATACATGGAGAGGGGGTTTAAATTGAGGGGGGAAGGGGGAATTTTTAAACGCAAGAACCTTGCGGCACCCATATCCAGCCGAATTCGAAAAACGGGACCGAAATCGGTTGAGTGGTTCAAAAGTTATGAGTTAAGGAAGCACAAACTTCGAACCAAACGCATATACCATGTCCGTTCCGTCGGAGGTAAAAAAATGAGGAAACAATTACTATATATCCATGTAGGGGGGACGGGGCCTAGTATTAACAAATTTTGAAGATTGGGTCATATTTTTTTAACAAGTAACATTTTTGATATTGTTTTTATATCTAGCATTACTGTAGGTCTTCAGGTATCATAAGAAATCAAAAAAAAAAAAAAACACTTTAAAAAACAATTTTTATAACCTTATACACTTTCAAAATGCACTAAAAAGTAAAAAACAAGTTTAAAGTTTCACAAAAAAATGTTTTTATAAATTACGTGTTGTTGTGAAAATATAAAGTGTGCTGCGTTGTACAGTATGAAACCGCTATTACAGATTCAAGAGCAAATGCAACGTCACACACTTTATATTTTTACAACAACACGTAATTTATAAAAACATTTTTTTGTGAAACTTTAAACTTCCCAGCAATATTCGGAACTAGTTACGTAACTAGTGGAGTAACGTGATAATTCACTGTTACCCTATGCGTGAATCTTCTTAGAGCGTTGGGAAAAAACTCACGTGCAATTGACAATCTGTGTGAATGTCTATCGCACTTACTCCAACACCAAACGTATATAAGTATGTCTTGCTCTAGCAATGTAGAAACGAGACAGCCTTATGCTTATTAGGTGTGAGATGAAATGAGACGAAATATGTGAATATTTTGTTACCAGTAACGCTAAAAGTAACATGTGTTACTTTTAGCGTTACTGGTAACAAAATACTCCGATAATTTTATTTTTATTAAAATGTTTTCCGAATCCTCATTTCTTGTGTTTTCCGGATCCTCATTTGGCGAAGCAGGAGCGTTTGCTATTCCCAATGAAATTTCTGCGGAAGCAACATCGAGTGGAAATTCCACAATTTGAATATCCGAGTTCAAATTAAGGAATTCCCGAATCATTCGATGTTGCTTTCGCAGATATGTCACTGGGAATAACAAAAGTTGATGCAAGAACAGAATGGTTGGATGGAATGACATTAGTTTGTCTCTCTTCGCCCAATGGCGATGCGAAAGTAAATAAGAATACTTCACCACTACACGCACATTTACATCCTTCTACAGATGCGAAGTGTTGCATTTGTAGTTGAACACGTTACTAAAATCTTGCTGGGTTGTTTTTTACTTTTTAGTGCATTTTGAAAGTGTATAAGGTTATAAAACTTGTTTTTTAAAGTGTTTTTTTTTTATTTGATACTTTTTAGTCTTGAATTAGCCTACCAAAAACCTCCAGAAAAGATCTTTCGCGGGAAATTTGAGCAAAAGGAAACTCACGTTATCTTTGCAGGACATTCCGTTATCCTTACAGAATTTCAAATGTCAGAATCGGATTCAGCGACCCCAAAAATCCACTAATGCAATTTTTTCCCGGAAAAAATGGGAAAAGGATATGTGCGTCATCCTTACAGGACTTTCCGTTTTAAATTTTGAAAATCTAACACCGAATTCGTGATCAGCGACCCCGAAAACCCCCTGATTCCCTTTTTTTCCTGGAAAAATGGGAAAAAGGATATTTGCGTTATCCTTACAGGACCTTCCGTTTTGAATTTTGAAAATCTAACACCGAATTCGTGATCAGCGACCCCGAAAACCCCCTGATTCCCTTTTTTTCCTGGAAAAATGGGAAAAAGGATATTTGCGTTATCCTTACAGGACCTTCCGTTTTGAATTTTGAAAATCTAACACCGAATTCGTGATCAGCGACCCCGAAAACCCCCTGATGCCAGTTTTTTCCGGAAAAAAAGGGAAAAAGGATATTTGCGTTATCCTTACAGGACCTTCCGTTTTGAATTTTGAAAATCTAACACCGAATTCGTGATCAGCGACCCCGAAAACCCCCTGATTCCCTTTTTTTCCTGGAAAAATTGGAAAAAGGATATTTGCGTTATCCTTACAGGACCTTCCGTTTTGAATTTTGAAAATCTAACACCGAATTCGTGATCAGCGACCCCGAAAACCCCCTAATGCCATTTTTTCCCGGAAAAAATGGGAAAAAGGATATTTGCGCTATCCTTACAGGACCTTCCATTATCCTTACAAGGATGGAGTAGTAAAAATACTGAACTGTCACCGGAACTACGCAAGGTGACAAAATTTCATTTTCCTAGGTTGCATAGTTTCGGAGATATAAGGTTCCAAAGATTCCAGAGATAGACACATAGGTAACCAGCCAGCCACGTAGGTAGGTCGCGACAATCCAACTTAACCCTTTCGGTATTTTGATGCAATATGGCATCATGCTAAAAAATTTGAATTGTCTTATTATTTATTTATTTTCAACACTCTATTCTCATTCAGTGCACCATTAAGTGCATTTTTGACCCAATTTTGATTTTTTGAGTAAAAACTGGATCACAGTGGACGTATTTGAAAAAAATTAAAATTTTTAATTTTTTTTTGTTTTGTTTTAAATGAATACTAATAGCTTAAACATCATTAATTTGTATACAGAGTATTTTTAAAACCCATAGAAAAATATCAGTTGTGGTCAACATAAAACTTTCTTCTACAAAATCTACGACCCTGCGCAATTTACGCTAAAGCCCTGTCGCGTTGTCAACCTAAGACTTCTTTTAACTGATTTGACCTCCCAATAAATTCTTGGCTTATTCAAAAATATCAAAAACGTACAAAATTTGAGATAACTTGAGAACTGTAAAAGATATCAATTTACGGTAAATGGCAAAAAAGTAGAAAATGTTAACATCTTTAATTATTCTTTTAACTGATTTGTCGAAAAACCGTTAGTTTGCAAATTATTCGCAAAAATATGATTCTTTACATATTAATGAAAATATCTCAATAACGGTAAAAGATAACGGATAACGGTAAGAAACAAAATTGTGCAGAATACCATTCTCATTAATTCACTTTATACATTCAGTCAGCAAAAACCCGTTAATTTTCGAGATAATCGCAAAAAACTGTTTTTTTGGAAATAACGGTTTATCTCGATAACACAGCGTTTCTCAACCTTTCAGTATTCGCGGCCCAATTTTCAATCAAAATTGTCATCGCGCCCCCCCTGCATACAATAAAATGTATACAATAATAACGTAATTTGAGTATTTTAGCGCTAAACCTACACTACTACCCTAATTTTAAACACAAATTACCAAGAAAACAGTAATTTATTGACATTTGGCAACACCGATCCTCAGCGTTGACAAAACATGAATCCGGTGCCTTTTTATTGCTCTTGCGTCATTTTTGCGGTTTCGCGAGAAGTTGTTTTAACCCTGAAATCACAATGAACGCGAAAACAACGCGAAACTGGCGCAGAAACTGTCACTTAAAAGTTTGGTTCCCACAAATTGTTTGAAGTGAGCACAGTGAACGTATAGAACGCAGCTACAACGTAACCGCAACGCAAAAGTTTGCAAACTTCTAACTTTGCCGCAGAATTCTGCGTTGACAGTTCATAAAGTGAGGTTGGAAAAATTTCGTTCGAGGAAAAATTGATAGCCTTAGTGCAAATAACAAAGATAAAGACCAACAAAGCAAATTATCGCTTCAAAATTATCCATTTTTGTAATTTTTCCAAGTTTATACCACTTTATATTATGTCACTTATACTACTTCACGAGCTGCCATTGTGCTCTGCCGCTAGAATTTTGCACTGCGTGACAGTTCAGAGCGTTGTAGTTGCGTTGGTTTCGCGCTGGTTTCGCGTTCATTTTGCTGCAAGCGTAAGTTAATAAGTTAATTATTAAATATTATGTCGAAATGTATTTTGTTTTGTATGTGGGTATGTACTATTCTCTCAGTCAATTAATAAGCTTTTTTAAATATTTTGTCTTGGATATGCTCGCGCCCCCCCTTAAATGTACTCGCGCCCCCCCCCCCCCCCGCGCCCCACAGGTTGAGAATCGCTGCGATAACAGGTTGAGATATCGAGTTATAGCTAAAGACAAAAGTGTGGGAAATTTTATTTTCTCCAAGTTTTGTCATACTTAAGGCCACTAAAAAACGCGTAGTTTGGGAGTAAATCGAGAAAAACGAAATTGCGATTTTTGAAAAACCGCCATTTTGGATACTTCCGGTTAACGGATTTCCACCAAAAGTTGATAGGATCGTCCCATTTCAGGACCCAACATGCCTATAAAATTTCATGGCGCTAGCTCTATTAGTTTTTGAGAAATCTTGTACACAGACTGACAGACAGACTGACAGACTGACAGACTGACAGACTGACAGACTGACAGACTGACAGACTGACAGACTGACAGACTGACAGACTGACAGACTGACAGACTGACAGACTGACAGACTGACAGACTGACAGACTGACAGACTGACAGACTGACAGACTGACAGACTGACAGACTGACAGACTGACAGACTGACAGACTGACAGACTGACAGACTGACAGACTGACAGACTGACAGACTGACAGACTGACAGACTGACAGACTGACAGACTGACAGACTGACAGACTGACAGACTGACAGACTGACAGACTGACAGACTGACATACGACTGACAGACTGACAGACTGACAGACTGACAGACTGACAGACTGACAGACTGACAGACTGACAGACTGACAGACTGACAGACTGACAGACTGACAGACTGACAGACTGACAGACTGACAGACTGACAGACTGACAGACTGACAGACTGACAGACTGACAGACTGACAGACTGACAGACTGACAGACTGACAGACTGACAGACTGACAGACTGACAGACTGACAGACTGACAGACTGACAGACTGACAGACTGACAGACTGACAGACTGACAGACTGACAGACTGACAGACTGACAGACTGACAGACTGACAGACTGACAGACTGACAGACTGACAGACTGACAGACTGACAGACTGACAGACTGACAGACTGACAGACTGACAGACTGACAGACTGACAGACTGACAGACTGACAGACTGACAGACTGACAGACTGACAGACTGACAGACTGACAGACTGACAGACTGACAGACTGACAGACTGACAGACTGACAGACTGACAGACTGACAGACTGACAGACTGACAGACTGACAGACTGACAGACTGACAGACTGACAGACTGACAGACTGACAGACTGACAGACTGACAGACTGACAGACTGACAGACTGACAGACTGACAGACTGACAGACTGACAGACTGACAGACTGACAGACTGACAGACTGACAGACTGACAGACTGACAGACTGACAGACTGACAGACTGACAGACTGACAGACTGACAGACTGACAGACTGACAGACTGACAGACTGACAGACTGACAGACTGACAGACTGACAGACTGACAGACTGACAGACTGACAGACTGACAGACTGACAGACTGACAGACTGACAGACTGACAGACTGACAGACTGACAGACTGACAGACTGACAGACTGACAGACTGACAGACTGACAGACTGACAGACTGACAGACTGACAGACTGACAGACTGACAGACTGACAGACTGACAGACTGACAGACTGACAGACTGACAGACTGACAGACTGACAGACTGACAGACTGACAGACTGACAGACTGACAGACTGACAGACTGACAGACTGACAGACTGACAGACTGACAGACTGACAGACTGACAGACTGACAGACTGACAGACTGACAGACTGACAGACTGACAGACTGACAGACTGACAGACTGACAGACTGACAGACTGACAGACTGACAGACTGACAGACTGACAGACTGACAGACTGACAGACTGACAGACTGACAGACTGACAGACTGACAGACTGACAGACTGACAGACTGACAGACTGACAGACTGACAGACTGACAGACTGACAGACTGACAGACTGACAGACTGACAGACTGACAGACTGACAGACTGACAGACTGACAGACTGACAGACTGACAGACTGACAGACTGACAGACTGACAGACTGACAGACTGACAGACTGACAGACTGACAGACTGACAGACTGACAGACTGACAGACTGACAGACTGACAGACTGACAGACTGACAGACTGACAGACTGACAGACTGACAGACTGACAGACTGACAGACTGACAGACTGACAGACTGACAGACTGACAGACTGACAGACTGACAGACTGACAGACTGACAGACTGACAGACTGACAGACTGACAGACTGACAGACTGACAGACTGACAGACTGACAGACTGACAGACTGACAGACTGACAGACTGACAGACTGACAGACTGACAGACTGACAGACTGACAGACTGACAGACTGACAGACTGACAGACTGACAGACTGACAGACTGACAGACTGACAGACTGACAGACTGACAGACTGACAGACTGACAGACTGACAGACTGACAGACTGACAGACTGACAGACTGACAGACTGACAGACTGACAGACTGACAGACTGACAGACTGACAGACTGACAGACTGACAGACTGACAGACTGACAGACTGACAGACTGACAGACTGACAGACTGACAGACTGACAGACTGACAGACTGACAGACTGACAGACTGACAGACTGACAGACTGACAGACTGACAGACTGACAGACTGACAGACTGACAGACTGACAGACTGACAGACTGACAGACTGACAGACTGACAGACTGACAGACTGACAGACTGACAGACTGACAGACTGACAGACTGACAGACTGACAGACTGACAGACTGACAGACAGAAATACATTTTTTTAATATGACTCCAATCGACTCAGGAGTGATCGGGAAATGTTTTTTAGGCAAAATTAAGAGGTCGAAATTTTTCATGAATACAATACTTTATTATACTCCGTAGAAGAAAGTAAAAACATGTACCGAAAGGGTTAATAGAAAGTGTATAAAAAGTTTCAACCAGGTAGTCACTATATGAAAAAAAATCATTTTTATGAAAATATGTTGTTTGTTAAAACTAACCCCGGTCATGAGGCTAGTTTTAACAGTGATGGGGTTAGTATTAACATAAGTTTTAACATGGAAATAATTTAAAGAAAATATTTTTTTTTTGTCACAAACCAAGGTGTATCAACTAGAGAGGTGGGGTACTCCCGTTTGTATCGTACACACCAAGCGCCAGTGTGAGTGTGCTGTGACGTAACAACCGCGCTCTGAATGCACCGATGAATATAAGTTTATCTCGGCAATATCAAACACCAAACGATTTCGATGGTGGGTAGAAAGTGTGCTATGCCAAAATGTCAAAGCGTTAGGGAAAATAAATGTCCAGCAAAAAAAACTTTCCACCAGTTTCCTAAAAATAAGGAGTTAAGGAAAATATGGTTACGATTTTGCTAAATTTCAATTAAAAAAGATAACGCACGTTCAGCGTTATGCTCACTGCACTTTGATAGCAGTGCTTTTGAAAGCGAGTTAAAATCGAAGCTTTAGAACAAAAAAAATGAACCAAATTCTAACGCGAGGAAGTAAGTATATTTTATTTCATTTATTAAAATAAGTGCACTCAATCGAAACTGTTGTTCTCAATGGAGCTATTTTTCTCATTTTTTCTTTGATTTTGTCCTGGTTAATAGATATGCTAAACTTCGTGTTAACATTCGGTGCAAGCAATTTAATCAAAAACTTAAGTAACAGAAAATACTGAAAAGAAAGCGTAGAGCGGACGAAGATTTTCGTGAATCTAAATTAAGGAAACTTAATCAACAATGTACTAAAAAAATTACAAATAAAAAATACTTTCCATTCAAACTAACTCTATTTGCAAATACTCTTTAATTTGATCTATTTGTACGTTATATTAAAACACCTAAACAAAAAAAACTATATAAAAATATCAGATCTAAGTAATCGCATAAATTTCCCATAAGAAACCACTGGCACCTTCGATTCTGTTTAGCGGTTGTGACGTCACACGCGCAATATTTGATAAGTGGACGGGAGTACTCCACCTCTTTAGTTGATACCTGTTAATAAATATCCTGTTAAATTCAAATATATTCTTTATCACAAAAGTTAATAAAATAAACAAAATAAAAATCCTTTTTAAGGAACATAAATTAACAAAAAAAAATTAAGGTTTTTTAAAAAACAAAAACAATTATTATTATATAAAAATATCAGTTGTGGTCAACACAAAACTTTCTTCTACAAAATCTACGACCCTGCGCAATTTACGCTAGAGCCCTGTCGCGTTGTCAACCTAAGACGACCTCCCAATAAATTCTTGGTTTATTCAAAAATATCAAAAACGTACAAAATTTGAAATAACTTGAGAACGGTAAAAGATATCAATTTACGGTAAATGGCAAAAATGTAGAAAATGTTAACATCTTTAATTATTCTTTTAACTGATTTGTCGAAAAACCGTTAGTTTGCAAATTATTCGCAAAAAATATGATTTTTTACATTTTAATGAAAGCTTTTTTTAAAATTTTTTTTTAATTTTTTTTTTATTTTGTTCTTTTTAGTCTTCGAATATATATCCTTACATTTGAGATGTCCTTACAGGCTTTTTAACTTGAGAATCGTATTCAGCGACCCAAAAAACCCCCAGAATAGATTTTTTTTCCGGAAAATTTGGAGAAAGGGATAATCACATTATCCTTACAGGACCTTCCGTTATCCTTACTGACTTTTTAATGACAGATTCGGATTCAGCGACCCCAAAAACCCCCAGAATAGATTTTTTTCCGGAAAATTTGGAGAAAATGATAATCACGTTATCCTTACAGGACCTTCCGTTATCCTTACTGACTTTTTAATGACAGATTCGGATTCAGCGACCCCAAAAACCCCCAGAATAGATTTTTTCCGGAAAATTTGGAGAAAAGGATAATCACGTTATCCTTACAGGACCTTCCGTTATCCTTACTGACTTTTTAATGACAGATTCGGATTCAGCGACCCCAAAAACCCCCAGAATAGATTTTTTTCCGGAAAATTTGGAGAAAAGGATAATCACGTTATCCTTACAGGACCTTCCGTTATCCTTACTGACTTTTTAATAACAGATTCGGATTCAGCGACCCCAAGAACCCCCAGAATAGATTTTTTTCCGGAAAATTTGGAGAAAAGGATAATCACGTTATCCTTACAGGACCTTCCGTTATCCTTACAAGGACGAAGTAGTGAAAACATTGTATTGTCATCGGACTTATATAAGTGTGCAAAATTTCAAGTCAATCGGACAAGTGGAAGTGGGTCAAAATTTGATTGCAAGATTTGACCCCGACAAACAGACAAACAGACAAACAGACAAGATAGCGAGCTAAATAAAAGCTTTTAATAAAAATGAATTGCGCCAATGTGTTTAGAATGATAAAATAAATTAATTTGTGCATGTCCGTCCGTCTGTCCGTCTGTGGCGCGGAGCTACAGACTTGAAATTTTACGCAGATTCGTTTTTCGTAAAATGCGAGGCTAAGTTCGTTAATGGGCAAAAACGGACCATTAAGGTGGGTTTAGAAATACGAGCATTTTCATTTTTACTGGCAAAGTGAGCGGGATAGCGAAATTCAAATTTACGTGCGCAAAAAGTCGATCACATCAGTGTCTCACACGTACTTTCCCTTCCACTTTATGGCGAACTGTCACTGCACATCACCTTCTCGCAGCAATACGTTTGTTAGCACTTCAATTTCGCCTAACAAAATCATTTTGTATTATTACCTCCCGTTTCCATTTAAAATGCGTCTTTCAAATAAACATCGAACTTAACCTTACTTTTGCTGGCTGCCATAATTCACCATAATTCAGGGGTAACATTTTGCTGGCAGGGCGGGGAAGTCCAATGTGTTTGTTGTTGTTTACTGCCATAACTTTCCTATCGTCGACGAAAATTATGGATAGTAAAACCACTACATGCAAGCAAAATTTCCAGTAAAATTTTTACTGAGTGGTTTCCCGTCCCTTTCCCACTTGGTGAAAAAGTCATAAGAAATCTGGCATTTCACACACGAGCATTTTCATTTTTACTGGCAAAGTGAGTGAAATGCCAGATTTCTTATGACTTTTTCATCAAGTGGGAAGGGGACGGCAAGCCACTCAGTAAAAATTTTACTGGAAATTTTGCTTGCATGTAGTGGTTTTACTATCCATAATTTTCGTCGACGATAGGAAAGTTATGGCAGTAAACAACAACAAACACATTGGACTTCCCCGCCCTGCCAGCAAAATGTTACCCCTGAATTATGGGGATTATGGCAGCCAGCAAAAATAAGGTTAAGTTCGATGTTTATTTGAAAGCTACGCATTTTAAATGGAAACGGGAGGTAATAATAATTATGTTATTAATTATAACATCACACAAAATGATTTTGTCAAGTGAAATTGAAGTGCTAACTAACGTATTGCTGCGAGAAGGTGATGTGCAGTGACAGTTCGCCATAAAGTGGAAGGGAAAGTACGTGTGAGACACTGATGTGATCGACTTTTTGCGCACGTAAATTTGAATTTCGCTATCCCGCTCACTTTGCCAGTAAAAATGAAAATGCTCGTGTTTCTAAACCCACCTTTAGGGGGGGTACCCCCCATAACAAATGAAAACGTTTTTTGCGAATATCTCAAAAACGGTGCCTCTTATCTAAAAAGTACAAGAACAAAAGTTATTTAGAATATGATTCTACATAAAACTCTCATACCTCAAAATCCGATTGGAATAAATTTTAAAACATCTTCTTCGACAGTTTGACTTCAAAGTGGAATTTTGATATAATTGTTCACCGTTCACTTAAATCACCATACGGGGTTTCAATAATTGCCAGATTGGCAGTTTTAGCTTTTGTTATGTTTTATTTTACATAAGTACTACTCGTATATATACATTTACATTTACATAAGTCCATTTATACATATACTAGCAGACCCTACGAATGCCAGCTTAAAGTTTTTTGTATAAATTTTAGAATGCAAAAAAACCATAAATAATTTAAAAACTTTTGGGAAAAAATATTATTCTTACAGGACCTTGCGTTTCGAATTTTGAAATTTCAACAACAGATTCGTGATCAGCGACCCCGAAAATCCCATAATGCCAATTTTTCCGGGTAAATTTTGGAAAAAGAATATTTTCGTTATCCTGACAGGACCTTCCGTTTCGATTTTTAAAAATCCCACTGCAGAGCTGTGATCAGCGAGCTCAGAAACCCCCTAATGCAATATTTCCTGGAACAAATGGGAAAAAGATACTTCCGTTACCCTTACAGGACCTTCCGTTTCGAGTTTTGAAAATCTAACACCGGATCCGTCATCAGCGAACCCAAAAACCCCATAATGCAATTTTTTTCTCAGATAAAATGAGAAGGATACTTCGTTATCCTTACAGGTCTTTCCGTTTCGAACTTTGAAATTCCAACACCGGATTCGTGATCAGCGACCCCAAGAACCCCATAATGGCAATTTTTCCGGGGAAAAATATGGAAAAAGGATATTTGCGTTATCCTTACAGGACCTTCCCTTTAGCATTTGAAAAATCGAACACCGGATTCGCGATCATAGACCTCGAAAATCCCTTAGTGGCAATTGCATCAAGAAAAATTGGAAAAAAGACATTTGCGTTAATCTTGCAGGACTTTTCGGTTAGAATTTTGAAATTCCAACACCGGATTCGTGATCATTTTCCGGGGAGAAATGGGAAAAAGGATATTTTCATTATCCTTACAGGACCTTCCTTTTCGAATTTTGAAAATATAATACCGGATTCGTGATCAGCGCCCCCAAAAACCCCCTTATACAGATTTTTCCGAGGAAGAACGGGAAAAAGGATATTTATCCTTACAGGACTTTTCGTTTCGAATTTTGAAAATCTAATATCGGATTCGTGATCAGCGCGCCAAAAACCCCCTTATACCGATTTTCCGAGGAAAAACGGAAAGAGGATATTTATCCTTACAGGACTTTTCGTTTCGAAATTTGAAAATCTTATATCGGATTCGTGATCAGCGATCCCAAACATAAAGCCAATTTTCCCGGGGAATAACGGGAAAAAGGATATTTCCGTTATCCTTTCAGGACCTTCCATTTAGAATTTTAAAAATCTAACACCGGATTCGCGGTCAGCGACCCCGGAAACCTTATGCCGATTTTTCCCAGGAAAAACGCGAAAAAGGATATTTGCGTTATCCTTACAGGACTTTCCGTTTCGAATTTTAAAAATCTAACACCGGATTCGCGGTCAGCGACCCCGGAAACCTTATGCCGATTTTTCCCAGGAAAAACGGGAAAAAGGATATTTGCGTTATCCTTACAGGACCTTCCGTTTAGAATTTTGAAAATCTAATACCGGATTCGTGATCAGCGCCCCAAAAACCCCCTTATACCGATTTTTCCGAGGAAGAACGGGAAAAAGGATATTTATCCTTACAGGACCCTCCGTTTCGAATTTTGAAATTCCAACACCGGATTCGTGATTAGCGACCCCAAAAACCCCATAATGGCAATTTTTCCGGAGAAAAATGGGAAAAAGGATATTTGCGTTATATTTACAGGACCTTCCGTTTCGAATTTTGAAAATATGATACCGGATTCGTGATCAGCGCCCCCAAAAACCCCCTTATACAGATTTTTCCGAGGAAGAACGGGAAACAGGATATTTATCCTTACAGGACTTTTCGTTTCGAATTTTGAAAATCTAATATCGGATTCGTGATCAGCGCGCCAAAAACCCCCTTATACCGATTTTCCGAGGAAAAACGGGAAAAAGGATATTTATCCTTACAGGACCTTTCGTTTCGAATTTTGAAAATCTAATATCGGATTCGTGATCAGCAACCCCAAAAACCCCATAATACCAATTTTTCCGGGGAAAAATGGGAAAAAGGATATTTTCATTATCCTTACAGGACCTTCCGTTTCGAATTTTGAAAATCTAATACCGGATTCGTGATCAGCGACCCCAAAAACCCTATAATGCAAATTTTTCTGGGGAAAAATGGGAAAAAGGATATTTTCATTATCCTTACAGGACCTTCCGTTTCGAATTTTGAAAATCTAATACCGGATTCGTGATCAGCGACCCCAAAAACCCTATAATGCAAATTTTTCCGGGGAAAAATGGGAAAAAGGATATTTTCATTATCCTTACAGGACCTTCCGTTTCGAATTTTGAAAATCTAATACCGGATTCGTGATCAGCGACCCCAAAAACCCTATAATGCAAATTTTTCCGGGGAAAAATGGGAAAAAGGATATTTTCATTATCCTTACAGGACCTTCCGTTTCGAATTTTGAAAATCTAATACCGGATTCGTGATCAGCGACCCCAAAAACCCTATAATGCAAATTTTTCCGGGGAAAAATGGGAAAAAGGATATTTTCATTATCCTTACAGGACCTTCCGTTTCGAATTTTGAAAATCTGCATAGCTAAAAACCTGCTCCTGGCAACGCAGATCATTTTGCAAAAAACCGCGTAAAAATCGGTCCAGTAGTTTTTGAGTTTTGTAATCTCAAACAAACAGACAAACAGACAGACAAACAGACAAACATCCATTTTTATATATATAGATTTGTTCAGCAAATATTTTTTTTCTTACCCCACACCTCCATTAGACACTTTTCGAGATTGGATTTAAATCCAATTCCGAAAAAATCTAATGTAGACTCAAAAAATCTTGCATCATGATTTAAATCTCCTTACTGTCATGATTTTTTCGGCTACTGAAAAGTAGGATTTTTTTTGACATTTGTTCAGTCAAATTAGCTGATTTCTAGTTGGCTGCCCAGATTACCTCCTGGTTGACATTTCTAAGTACGCTATGGAGCCACGATAAATATGAAAAATCATGACTGAAGATGCCCACGCGCTGATTTCTTTATTCGCCAAAATATGGAGTAGGGGAAAAAATCATGATTTTTAAAAGCCCAATGGAGTCGTGGGGTTGTGCTCAACTTTTTGCATTTTGTTCTAAATTTTTTTTTAAACCAAGTGACTGTTAAAAAACAACATAAAATATTATTTGAAAATTTTACTAAGAAACGGCGGTTATTCTATTTTTTCATGTGCGGCCCGCCAAAAAAAAATTAATCATTAGATGGCCCGTGGAATGATTTGGGTTGGCCGGCCCTGCTCTAAATAATGCTTGTAGTTCGTCCTCAACACATGCCAACTACCGTGAGCATTGATTACTGAAGTCAACCCTAATAATAAAAAAATCCTTTAAAAAGGATAAATTAATATATTCATTGGAGTAAATTTAAAATTGGTTTGCATCAGGACAACCTTGCTCCACAAATTCAAGGACCAATAGGCTTTCCCGGCGCACACAAATTTTAAATTTACTGTAATGATTATTTTATCCTTTTTTAAGGATTTTTTTTAATCAGGAGTTTTTCAATTTTTTAGGGTTTTTCTTTAGTTGGGGGTTTTTCTAAATTTTTATACTGTACTTAATATTACAAAAGCAGGTTTTTCTAATATCAAATGAACCGATTTTAAAGAAACTATGGTGTTTGCTTAATGGTACCAACTACTTTTCTTCGCCCATCTCCGGCTGTTCTGAAAACATTTGAATCCGGTTTTCATCCTTCGGTTGCATAACAAGAAACATTTTCTTCATTAAAATTTACCCTCATTTTTGGAGGAAGCCTCTAGTATCCGTAAACAAGTGTACTAATATGAAAAATTTTAACCTATATGATTTGTTATACGAATATGTACTTACCGTGAAAAATAATTGATGATTCCATTGCTCATAATACTCGTCATTATAATAATTGATATATGACCACCAAGCATAATAGTGGGAAAAGATTGACAATGCAAACAGCACAATCATAGAATATCTAACTTTTCCGTGGACCACCAGCAAAAATATTTCTTTAACACATTCATATAAACATATTATACTGGCAACAGTTAAGATCCACATTTTTATAGCATTTAAAGTAGCATTAAAATACATATGTTTGTAAGAAGCTATTCCTGACTCATAGGGGCCTTTGAAGACTGTATCCCAACAAGAGCACGAACAAAATCTTTTATCCACGAAGCGAGAATAATTGTTCCAAAAGTACCACAAAACAGTTATGTGGACTGGTAAAATGATTGATGGAATAACGGTACCGCAAATACTTGGGAACCATTTAACTATGAACATATCGTCTATAAAAAAAATAAACAAAAAGTAGTATAAGTTTACTAAATTTAAAACTCGTTTAAAAAAAATAGCAGCTTAACTAAATATTTAACTAAACATACCCAGTGGGTATAGCTGTAATCTCTGATTTGCTAATCCTTCATTTATTCGAAAAATATGGTAGGAGCTTACAAATAAACTGAATTGTTCGCAATACTGTAGTGTCGCAGCTATGTTATATTGCTAAGTTAGGTTAAAAAACTTAGACTTCCTGGAAAGTTATGGTGTTCAAGGATAAACCGACAGACCGACAAATGGAAAGACGAACAGACATACAGACAAAGATGGATGGACAGACGGAGAGGCAAACGATAGACAGAAGGCAGATATGCGTACAATTCATTGGGTGATCAGGTGACTGTCTTAACCAAAACCCCTAATCCACGGTGCGACAGCATATGCCGAAGGATGAATGGGTAGTGGGCCAACTAGTCGCGAATATGCAGACTTAGGATATCTAGCGACCTCCCGTTTTAAGAAGCCTTACGCCCGTAAAGGAACTCTGAGAGCGTGGACATATCTTCTCCACTATTCGCAAGAACAAAATAAATTCCAGTTTTTCCGCGGAGAAATATCCCTCCCGAATAAGGTCTGCGGAAAAGGATCGCTCCGAAGCATGGTCCAACCTTGCCTCGGGGAAGTTAACTAGCACTGTAGGGCGGGGGTCTGTGCTGAGGCGAAAGGAGACTCAAACTAGAAGCGATGATAGTGAGACTTATGGAGTACATGAAGAGCCCAAGCAACGTACACTCGCCATCAAAAATCAGGTTCGAGCAATCAGAAGCACGTACAACAAGGCGTGCGATGAAATCAAGACTGAGAAAACTGCGCCGACAATGGGAAAAAGAACAAAGGAAACACAAACATCCCCAAAACCAGTGTTTAGTGCAATAACCTTCTAAAGAGAGGCAGATAAATATTGGAGGACATCAATTGGCGAATGCCCACACTAAAAAGGCGGAAAGAGTCAGGCAGGGGATCTTCGAAAGTCAGAGTGAAAATTCCACGTAAACAAAGTAGCTGAAAGCTATTTCCACAGCAAATAACGAGAAAAACAGCAAAAGACCTAAAACGAGAAGACGACCATATGCCATGATAATCTCTGCGAAAGAAGAAATTACGTATGCGAAGATCCTTAGCAAAATCAAGTCAGAACTTACCCTGAAAGATCTAGGCAAATGCCTGTTAGCCGGATCAGGAGAACGCAAGAGGGGCAATTACTGCTCGAAATCAGTAGGTCAAATTAACCTTCTACAGCCAAGTAAAGAAATTCCTGGGAAAGCAGGGCGATTTTCTGATGAGAAGGAACGACTTACTGATTGGGTGCATGGACCTTGGCGAAGTAACACCAAAAGTGGATATTTGCAAAACATTTGTGGTATGGCTTGGTTTGGTGGTATGGCTTAATACGAGGGCAGTCTGATAAGTACTTAGCCTACAAAAAAAAACGAAAATTTTGGAAAAGTGACCATTTATTTCTCAACATAGTCTCCTTTTAGCTCGATACACTTGACCCAGCGATGGTCCAACTTCTTTAACCCGTCTGAAAAATACGTTTTCTCGAGGTCTGCAAAGTAGGCCTCCGTAGCGGCGATGACCTCCTCATTCGACTCAAATTTCTGCCCGGCGAGTGACTTTTTCAAGTTTGGTAACAAAAAGAAGTCGCACGGGGCCAAATCTGGAGAATACGGTGAATGGGACAGCAGTTCGTAGCCCAATTCGACCAATTTGGCCGTAGCGACGGCGGAGGTGTGAGCCGGTGCGTTGTCATGGTGGAAGGGCACTTTTTTCTTCGCCAAATGGGGCCGTTTTTCTGCAATTCGGCGTCGAATCGGCCCAATAATTCGGTATAGTAGAGCCCTGTGATCGTTTTGCCCTTCTCCAGGTAGTCGATGTAGATCACACCTTGTGAATCCCAGAAAACGGTGGACGTCACCTTTCTGGCAGATAGGACAGTCTTCGCCTTCTTCGGAGCACGTTCGCCGGGTAAAGTCCACTGTTTCGACTGTTCCTTAGTCTCTGGTGTGTACCAGTGGATCCATGTTTCGTCGACGGTCACGAAACGACGCAGAAACTCCTTCGGATTGTGCTTAAACAGCGTCAAACCCTGCTGTGAAGTGGTTTCACGGTTGCGCTTGTGGTCCGGAGTGAGCAAACGCGGCACCCATCGCGCCGACAGCTTTCTCATGCCCAAAATTTCATGCAGGATATGACCCACGCGGTCTTTTGAGATGCCTACTGTCTCAGCTATCTCGCGCACTCTCAATCGGCGGTCTGCCAATACGAGATCGTGGATTTTTGTTATGTTATCCTCCGTGGTAGCCGTTTTCGTAGCACCTGGGCGTGGCTCATCAAAAACCGACATGCGACCACGTTGAAACTCGTTCACCAATTTTCGAAGGAGAAGAGTCACCGTACACAGCATCAAGCGCTCTTTGATTTCGCTGCGCGATTTCCCTTCCAGAAACAAGAATCGAATCACCGACCGATATTGCTCTTTTTCCATTTTTCTGAAATCCGCAGACACGCCCACTTCCATACGCGGTCAAAACAAAACTACGAGTTCGATTCGGCTGAAATTTTGACTGTAGCCGTCTATGAGAATGTACTACACGATAGTAAATTTCTCCTGCGATAGTGGCGCCATCGGGCGGTGAGGCTAAGTACTTATCGGACTGCCCTCGTATGTTGTATAATAAATATGATAGATCATTGAGTTTTCTGCATTTTTGCCTTTTACTGTAAATAATTATCTCGTACCGTTCTCAAAATATTAACAAAATTCAAAACCCCCCTTCCGACTTCTTGTAAGTATGTGTAACTTTCCCGAGTTCGTGGCTTCTTATATCTCGCAGGTTCCGATCATACCCAACAGCCATCGCTCGAGGCTTTCATTCATTTTTATGCGAGACCCACAAACCGCTTTGAACAAGTTCCCAAGAACGAGAGTCGGAAACCACAGCAAACGCTTTTGCCTTAAGAGCGAAACTTTTAAAAGCGAAAAGAACGAAATAACATGACATTCAATACATAAGATTCAATACACACAAAGGAGGAGCATAAAAAAGAGTATAAATGTGAAATTTGTACTACAAGCAGCAAACACAGTATAGCAGCGGCAGTAAAAATTTTGATTTTGATCTTTAAAAAAATAATTGAACATAGTTTAACATAACAAAATACCCTAAACAATGCTTTAATGTAGGCCTCATCTTATAACACAGTTTCTGTTCGGATGTCACCACAAACTATCGAGTATCATCGATTGCAAATTTGTTATCATGGCAGCAAGCCGATTTTCTAATTTGTACCCCCATAACCAAAATCCAAGATGTATCCACGTCAAAAAATTGAATTTAGCATGTCCGTCCGTCCGTCCGTCTGTCCGTCCGTCTGTGGCGCGGATCTCGGGCGCACGGATTGAGCTACAGACTTGAAATTTTACGCAGATTTTTTTCGTAAAATGCGAGGCTAAGTTCGTTGACGGGACCATTAGGTGGGGGGGGGGGGGGGCCCATACGAACGAAAGCGTTTTTTGCAAATATCTCGCAAACAGTTCATGTTATCAAAAAAGTCCAAGAACAAAAGTTATTTAGGATATGATTCTACATAAAACTTCCATACATCAAAATCTGATTGGAATAAATTTAAAAAAATCTTATTGGAAAGTTTGACTCAAAGTGGAATTTTGGTACAAATATCACCATACGGGTTTTCAATAATTGCCACATTGGCAATTATAGCTTTTGTTATGTGTTGACGCCTCAAAATATCAAATTTGCCACGTGATGACACTGCAATATGAGAACAGACCGGTTCCTCACTGTACACCTATAAAAAGGGAAAACAAACATGAGATGTTAAGCAGTTATTGGGCAGCCCCCCAAGAGGGAACGAGCTGCCAAATAAAAGGGACTTACCGCATCCTCCCCGTTGCTCGTTCCTGCAACTCTAAACCCGGTGTCCTCATAATATCACCTACAATTAAAAACTAAAAGCGAAATCAAGAAATAATAATACAACTGGCACTGACGTTTCCAGAAACTTAGAAGTCAATCGGCAGAAGATACGCTGCAATCGGCAGAAGATACTCTGCATTAGGCAACTGATACGTTGCAATCGGGGCAGAAGCAACGCTGCAATAGGCAGAAGATACTCTGCATTAGGAAACAGATACGTTGCAATCGCCATAAGATACTCTGCATTAGGCAACAGATACGTTGCAATAGGCAGAAGATACGCTGCAATCGGCAGAAGATACTCTGCAATCGGCAGAAGATACTCTGCAAACGGCTACAGACGGATTACCGAAAACAGTAGGAACGACACCGATCAGAACAGATTTCAACTCTCGTGCGAGCAACTCTACAACCAACAACGGAACGGAGCGATTCCAGTACCACGTCAGAACATCAAGAGTCATAAGAGATTAAGAATATAAATTTGAATTAAAAATAGAATTAGAATTATACTGAATTGTTTTAGTAAAAATAAAATTAGTTAAGATTGATTAATTGGTTATTATTTGATTCGGCGCCTCTTTTTTATGCTCGAGCTTTGGCCCGAAGATTTGGTCCTTCGAGCCGGATTAATTAACCAATTTGAATAAATTTCAATCTATCTCTAAAACAATCAGTATATACCATAGCTCCCTCTGATAAAGCTGAAAGCTCCATACCAAACTCTGTCACCTTGCGGTTCGCTCAAAAAAATTTCATCGTGAAACAATTTAAAAACGATCTTGAGAACTATCACAAGGATGATGACAGAAAACGAAAAGTAGCTGCATACTATCGGATTCGTATGGCCGGCACTGAAAAACTATGGGAAGAGTTCCAGTCGAACCAAAAATCAATCATGAGCAAATATCAATCTAATTTCGAGTCCACCGACTATTTTGCCAAAAATCTTTACGGAGAAATGCGAGAATTATACAGCGAATTCGCAGCAGATCTGGAAAATGCCTGGAAAACACCCAGCGAGACTCCATTACCTTCTCCTACTGCAAATTCAACTTTGCACCCAACCGTCTACTCAAACCTGAGTGACATCCGTCTTCCAAGAATAAATCTTCCTACATTCTCTGGACTCTACAATGCGTGGACATCATTTAGAGATCTGTTCGTCTCGCTAATTCACGAAAACACGCATCTACAAGATGTCCAAAAACTACATTATCTAAAAACCAATCTTTCAGCAGAAGCTGAACAGCTTTTACGCCACTTCCACATAACTGGAGCCAACTACACGACAGCCTGAAACACCTTGCTGTCTCGATACCACAACCAACGAGTACTCATTCATACTCAACTAAAACGATTGATGAACTTACCTCATTCAATCAGCGATTCTGCTGAATCGATCCGTAAACTCATCGACACCACGAATGATAGTTTACAATCTCTACAAAACCTGAGTCTGGACACCAAATCTTGGGACCCAATCATCATCTATCTCATCAGCCAAAAACTACCAGCTGACACTCATGTATTATGGGAACAACAAGTCAATCAATCGTCCGAATTTCCCGAATACAAAGATCTTAAAACTTTCATAGAATCGAGATTTCGTACTCTCGAAATGGTCAGTTCTCAAAAAAATAGAACCCCTCAGCCCGATGCAAAATACAGGAAACAATCCTTCCACTCTACCATTAACTTTAAATGCACCTTATGCAAGAGAGAACACCCTGTACGTTCATGTTCAAAATTTGTGCAGTTGTCTTTCAAAGATCGTTTCAAACATGCACAAGACAAAGCTCTATGCACCAATTGCTTAGCGCAAACTCATAGTTCAAAAAATGGTCCTAGCAACAGAAATTGCCAAAAATGTAACAAACGCCATCACACTTTGTTACACTTAGAATCTGATCAGGGCCTACCAAGCAATCATGATCAAACACCATCAAACTACGAAAGTCGACAACAGACTACCAACGATCAACCCAGTACTAGTAGACATTTAAACACTACCATTAGTCCTGACACAAATAATAAACTCAATAATTCCGAGCAACATAATACCACAATCGCCAATTTTCACTCCAACAGTTCAGATTCCACAGTAAGCTACGGCAATCATTCTTGCAGAGACAAAAAATGGTACACATAAATTACGTGTCGTGGTGGATCAAGGATCACAAACCAACTTTATTACTGAAGCTGCTGTTCAACGCCTAAACCTACCCAGGCAGAAAATATCCGCAAAAATTCCAGGGATCGGGAAAACAACCACTAACACGTGCCGAAGTCGAGTAAATGTTACATTTCAATCTATTTACGACACCAATAAATATCAGCCTATGTAATTTCTCACATTACTGGTTCGATCCCCTCTAAACAATTACCTACTGATCACTTCACTCACTTATCTCAATTACCTCTGGCCGATCCCACTTTCGATCAACCCGGAGAAATTGACATGCTTCTGGGAGCCGAAGTTTTTAGCTCAATTCTCCTAGAAGGCATCAAGCGTGGAGCTCCAGACGTTCCACTAGCACAACATACTGCACTAGGATGGATCCTGACCGGACAAACACAAAATAATGAGGAAACACAAACTCCTCATAGCTTCCTTGTCATCAAACTTCATGATCAACATCAACTGGATCTCGCTCAAAAACGATTCTGAGAGATTGAAGCACCCGTAAATACTCAATTTTTCACAGATGATAAAAAATCCTGTGAGAAACATTTTGCGAAGACTCAAGCGTTTTGAAACGATCAATTTCAAAACTTAGCCGCCTCTCAATTCCCCACTCTCAACAAACTCACCACTCTCACTTTCTGGCCTGAGTGTACCTGATCCTTCAAATTCGGACAAAACTGTTAAATTCAAAAGCAAACGGAATTTTTCAACAAAAATTCAAAGTCATTGACCCATTCCAAGTTCAACCTCAGGACCAGTGGCCTATTTCACCAACTAACAAATTTGTATTTACAATTATTTTTTAACAAAATTTGTAAAATATTGGCTTATTTTGTTTCACCAAACTCTACAAATTTGTAGTTTCAATTTACAAAAGGAAATTTGTGGAAATATTTCACTTTTCGTTTCACCAAAAACGATTTCTAGTTGTAAATTACAACTTACAAATTTGTGAAAATTTGACTTATTTGTGAGTTTGCATTTTACCAAAGAAAATTGAGCTACAAATTTGTGCAGTTTGTGAGAATATTCCACAAATGAAAGTTCGTCTGTAATTGCTCCTACAATTTTCTAATTTTATTAGAATTTATTGAAAAATGTCTTTGCGGTGAAGGCATAGTAGTAGTAATAGTAGCGAAAGTGACGATGATGTTTTCATTTCAAGAAAAAAAATTTATCGGCCCCTATAATATTACGGAGTGTTTTAATTTTAATGAAAGATTTCGCTTGAGTCGATGCAAGGCAGAGGAAGTAATTGCAATTATAGCTTGGAAATGGAGGACAGTACCATGGAGTTGCTGACATGCATGGCTGGTAAATATTTTTGTTATGTTGCAGATTTCCTTAAAACATAGGGATGCCATGCGTATACGGATGCATAGATGGAACTTTGATAAACATAGATGCTCCCACCAACTTTGAAGTTGCATATGTCGATAGGCATGGAAAGCACTTCATAAATTGTATGTTGGTCTGCGGGCCGGATTATACCTTCTACGCAGCACATGTAAATTGGCCCGGAAGTGTACACGGTTCAAGAATATTGCGAAACAGCCCCCTTTTTTCTAAATTTGAAAGTGGTTTTCGACCCTTTCCTCATGCCGTTTTACTTGGGGATACAGGGTATCCGTTAAAGGATTGGTTAATTACTCCAATTTTAAGAACCTCAACTCCTGAAATTGATCGCTACAATCGAGCGCATAAATAAACTCGAAGAATAATTGAAAACGCTATTGCAATTTTAAAAGAAAAATTTCCATATCTGAAACACTTATGATTGCACCCCAAAAAGCAATCAATGTTATAAAATCTTGCATTATCTTGACCAATATTTCACGACATGCAACAGATGATAATTTCGAAATGTCCAGCACTGAACAGGAAGAAGACTTGGAATACAAATTTGTGACAAAACGCTTGTAGATTACAAATCATTTACAGTTTAGAAACGGGTGAAACGGGAATTTTTATCATTTGTAATCTACAAGTTTTTACAATATTTTTTGCATTCAGAATCACAAAGGCCATAGCCGAATAAGGTACTGAAAAGTGCCCTGGGACCGATTGATCTGAAATTTTTACCAGACGTTAGTATTGATCCAAGTACCGTTTGACGAAATTTTTAACCCTGCAAACCCTTATAACGGCCGGAAGGGGCAGGGGAAGCAAAATCTTAACAGTTAATTTTCTTGAGAACTGCTTGTCCGATTTTTTTAAAATATAAAATTTTTTTGACAATTTTAAATAGGAAAAAAGAATTTCTTAAAAATTAAAAAAATTTTCTCAGAATTTGGGCCGAACACAATCACCATATTTTCACAAAATAATCTTTGTTTCTACTATTAGAATATATATTTAAAAAAAATCGGAGTAGCAGAACATAGTTAGATATATGATTTAATATAAATTTACCATACCGATGAATCGTTGAATTTCTTTGATTGAATTTGGTATAGGAAATTTTTAATGTCTTGCTTGTCGAGGACTTTTCTCTGCTTTTGACCAAATCGCCTTTGTTAAAGGTTTATGATCAGTAAATACAGTAAAGTTTTGTCCTTCTAGAAAATATCTAAAATAAATAGCCAAAAGTTCTCTATCGAATGCAGAGTATTTAGTTTCTGCTAGAGTTAATTTCTTTGAAAAAAATCCTAGTGGTTCTAACTTGTCGTCAATAATTTGATCTAATATTGCTCCAATAGCATAATTGGAAGCATCGACTGTTAATTGTAATTTTGAATTTGGATTAGGATGAACTAGAAGAGTGATCTATTTTAAAGTATCTTTTATTTTGTTAAAATTTTCTTCACATTCATCATTCCAAACAACATTTTTAGGTCGTTTCTTATTTAGTGTTGTTAGAAAATTATGAATAGGGCATAAATATTCTGCCAAATGTGGTATCAATCGGTGATAGTAATTTACCATATCGATGAATCGTTGAATTTCTTTGATTGAATTTGGTATAGGAAATTTTGAAATAATTTCCAATCTATCTTCGGAAGGTAGTATTCCTTGAGTTGAAATTTCATGACTTAAAAAATTGATTTCATCTACACCAAATACGCATTTTGAGGGATTTATGTTGATACCATATTTTTCAAGGTGTTCAAAAAGAATTTTTATGTGTTCAAAATGTTCATCTGAAGTTTTACTTGCCACTAAAATGTCGTCAATATACACGAATACGAAGTCTAAACCTCTAGTAACTTCATTCATAAATCTTTGAAATGTTTGAGCGGAATTTCGCATTCCAAATGGCATTCTAGTAAATTCAAATAATCCGAAAGGTGTGATAATCGCAGTTTTATGTACATCTTCAAGTGCAACGGGAATGTGATGATATGCTCTGATTAAGTCAATCTTCGAAAATATAGTGCAACCATGCAAATTATTTGAAAAAGTGTGTATGTGTGGAATTGGGTATCGATCTGGAGTGGTCGCTGCATTTAACAATCTACAATCTCCACATGGTCTCCAATCATTGCAATCTTTTTTTGGAACCATATGTAGTGGTGAAGATACTGGAGAATTTGATGGTCTACAAATTCCAAGTTCCACCATATATTCAAATTCATTTTTAGCGATTTTGAATTTTTTAGAATCGAGTCTTAGTGATTTGGATGTTGGTAAACGGTTATTCGTAGCTATGTGATGAACTGTATTGTGTTTTACTGGTAATGAATAATTTGGAGATTCTATTAAAGTAGGAAATTGTTTCAAAAGAATGCCAAAATCATTATTGACTTGAAAATGTTGGGGTGATGGGGAAATATTGTTAATTAATATACCATTAACGGATAACGTTGTGTTTGAATCTATTAATTTTCGTTTCTGTAAATCAACAAGTAGATTAAATTTTGTTAGAAAATCTGCGCCAATGATAGCATTTCTGCACGGTAAAAACTGGAGTCTAATTTTAAGACTTTTTCCTTCTATTTTTTAAACTTTTGAAAGTTTAGTGGAATTTTAAACTATTTTCTCTATTTTTAAAACTTTTTGAAAGTTTAGAGTATATTTTAGTCGAAAAGTTTAATATTTAGTGAGTTTCGGTTTATTTTTAAGACTATAGTTTAAAAAGTAAACTTTTTCTTTCTTAAGAATTTGTTTTAGACCTCTCCGCCTTATTTCTAAACTTTTAATCGAAATATTAGACCTATAAGTTTGAGAACTAAACCTTGTAAGTTTTACTTCAATTCGGATAAAATTGAATTAAACTTTTTGTCTAATATTTAGTCTTTTTAGTTTATTTTTCTTTTTCAAATTCATCAGTCGGTCGGTCAATTTTTAGAAAAGTCGCGAGGCTCGAATTCGACTTTTCGGTCTAAATACAAAACTTCAAAGTCTACAATTTATTCAGTTTTAGAAAATTGTGACTACTTTTTAATCGTTTCAGCCTATAATTAAAACTCATTATTCTAAAATTTAGAAAGTAAAGTCTGGAATTGGTTTATTTTAGAAGTCTGAGTATATTTTCTATAATCTAAAATTAAGAATTTAATTCCCGGGCGTGGATGGCTCAGTTAGCTAAGTGCTTGCCTTGTGATCCAAAGAGCAGTGGTTCAAATCCCACTCAGGGCAAAAATAATTCGGCTTGAATTTGAATTTGGAAGTTTTCTGCTCATGGACCTAAACACTTCGGCATTAGAGGCAATTTGCCTAAGCTCCTGGCATAAACATAAAAAAAAGGTTTGGAATTTAAACTTCGAAGTCTAAATTTGAGTCAGTTTTAGAAAATTGTAACTACTTTTTAGTAATTTCAGTTTGAAATTAAAACTTTTAAGTCTTAAATTTAGACCGGATAGTCTTATTTACCCGGATAATTCACGAATTTTAGAAGTTTATGACTATTTTTTAACCATTTCAGTCTAAATTTAAGACTCATGCATCTTAAACTTAAACCGTAAGGTTTTAATTTGAGAATTTTTAGAAATTTGGAACTAATTTTTAGATTTTTTAGACTAAAATTTAAATTTCAATACCTTAAATTTAGACCGGATAATACTATTTAAAAGGAAAATAATTTCAAACTTTTAAAGTTTGATTTTTAGGCTCAAAAAGGTGTTGACCTATATGTAGGAAAAAAAGTCTTAAAATTAGACTCCAGTTTTTACCGTGTGACATCAGCAATTATGAACGAAAATTGAAAAGGTCTTCTTAAATTGAAATTAACTTTTAATAATTTCGATCCGAAAGTAGAAATATTTGATCCATTTGCAGCTGATAATACTAAATCAGAATTTTTAATGTTACATTTAAATAAAGTGCGAGGTAAAACCGAAAGCTCTGCACCAGTATCAATTAGAAATTTAATTTTATTTTCTGAATCGAAAATAAATAATCGTTTCGGTTTTTGATTAATCTTAGAATAATACGATATTGGCGAATGTTGGTCTAGTCATTGTGAATTTTTATTTGTATTTTTGTTAAATGAACAAGGTTCTACACATTTTGTAGCTTTATTTTTATTTTTGTATCATTTCAATACCAACAATATTCACCGTCATCTTGATATCTAGATTTAGATCTATTCCCAGATTTATTTCGAGATCTAGATGTAGATCTAGTACGTGATCTAGACCAATGTTGTTATTTATCAGTGAAAGGTTTTTGATTTCTTGTTTAAGCTCTTGTATTTCAAGTTTTAGATTTTGAATGTCATTATCATTTTTGTTTTTGTTAGAATTTGAGCTAAATATGTGATTTTGATGAATAGCAGATAAATAATTTGGATATGAAATATCCCAAATTTTGTCGGCAATTTCTGTTAATTCTTTAATATCGTTTTTATTGGTGGTTAATAATGCGATATTAATATTTGTTGGAAGTTTTCGCATCCAAAGTTTCCTAAGTAATTCTTTATTAAATGTTGAAGAACTACCTGCTAATATTTCTAACGATCGATAGAATTCTGAGGGCTTCCGATCACCTAATTCGGTATCTGAAAGTAATTTTTCGAGCTTTCGCTCTTCACTTTCCGAATGACGTTCAATAAGAATTTTCTTTATAGTATTGTATTTATTTGATGTTGGAGGGGATTGAAGAATATCTAAAATAGTTATGATAACATCTTGAGGTAAGGAACTAATTATATATTCAAATTTAGTGTTGTCGCATGATATATGTTTAAGATTAAATTGAGCTTCTGTTTGAAGAAACCAAGCTTGAGGACATTGAGTCCAAAATTGTGGTAATTTAATAGATGAAGCTGCTTGTTCCAACTTTAAATTATTACTTGAATTTTCTCGTTCTTGAGACATATTGATTTATATGGATTGAAGTAATATAGTAAATTATTTAACAAACAAGAACAAAAGAGGGTGTTTTGCTTAAACGATGTCTTTTATGTTGAAAATTTTTCTTTATTTTTGAGTTTTATTGTTTGTTCTGTTTGTTGAAAACTTTTTTTATTGTATCTTCATTTTTTATTGGTTTCTTGAAAACATTCAATAGTTGAGTTTTATTTCTTCGTCGGGGTCACCAATTGTTATGTTCAAATAACTTATTTTTATTTATTAATAGAAGCTCATATGATTGTTATTAATTTGTTTTTAATTAAATATTTGCTATATTTTTATTTAACACTTAACTAATTAAACATTTATCCTTTTAAGATGTAACACCAATTTTTAAAATTATATTAATGACAAAAACCAAGAAAATATTTTTAAAAAATTCAAAAAGGATTGCTTTTTGCAATTTTAATTACAGTCATATTCTAAAATACAGTAAACTTTAAAAATCAAATTACTACACAGTATGTCCCAATCATCACGTAGGCGCTTACTAAGGCGGGGTTTTCCGAAATTTTACCGCTAAGGGGGTAAGGGGGGGGGGGGGGGTAACAGAGGTTTGGGTATTTTTAGCCGTGATTTTCGCCATGAATCCTGATCAATAGGAGGCTGAAAAGTTTCACTCAGGGGTTTTTGGGGTCGTTGATCACGAATCCGGTGTTAGATTTTCAAAATTCGGAACGGAAGTTTCTGTAAGGATAACGCAAATATCCTTTTTCCCATATCTCCCGGGAAAAAATGGCATTAGTGGGTTTTCAAGGTCGCTGATCACGAATCTGGTGTTAGATATTCGAAATTAGAAACGGAAGGTCCTGCAAGAATAACGCAAATATCCTTTTCCCTATTCCTCCCGGGGAAAATGGCATTAGGGGGTCTTCGGGGTCGCTGATCACGAATCCGGTGTTAGACCTTCAAAATTAGAAACGGAAGGTCCTGTAATATATATAAATAAAATCTTTTAGCCTGATTGACTGACTTCGGAAAACCCCGTCTTAGTGAGCGCCTACGTGATGGTTGGGACACCGGATTCGTTATCAGCGACCCCGAAAACCGCCTAATGCCATTTTTTCCCCGGGAAAAAATGGGAAAAAATGATATTTGCGTTATCCTTACAGGACCTTCCGTTTCGAGTTTTGAAAATCTAACACCGGATTCGTGATCAGCAACCCCGAAAACCCCTTAATACCATTATTTTTTTTTCTTTTTATAATTTTTACTAGGGGCTGCGCCCCGAACCGCTTCGCGGTTCATCCCCTACGCACAGGTCGGCCTTCGGCCTCCCCCCCCAAAACTCGGCCATCGGCCTCGGATCATATCTAATATCTTTATCAATACTTAGATATTAATAGATCAAAATTTTTTTGATGATACCCCAGAAGGAAATGAAGCTTTTAAAAAGTGCTAAACTGGACTGTCGGATGGCATATTGATGGTAACCGACAAAAACAACGCATTGACAACATAAACTCTAAAAATTGTACATCTATTAATAAGAATAATGTAAATAATAATTTATTGCAATGCCAAAGTGTGGACAATATTTTTTGTTTCTCCATTTTCGGCATATACAAACAAATCGTTGGGCTTACCAACTCTGGAGCAGGCTACATAATTGGCCATGAGCGAAACACGAATTTCCCAAATCCAAGCTGCAAACTTGCATCGACTGACCTTGAGATTTGTTGATCGTGATAGCATATGCCAGACGAATTGGAAATTGCAAGCGTTTAAATGCAATTGGACTATCTGTGGGAATCATCGGGATTCTTGGCAATAAAATATGCTCTCCTTTGAACTTGCCATTGATAATAGTCGATTCAATAATGTTACCCAATAATTTCTTCACAACCAACCGCGTTCCGTTACATAATTTTGGTGGATTTAGGTTTCGTAAAAGTATGATTGGTGATCCAACTTTCAAAATTAAATTATGCGGTGGCAGGCCTGGCAAATCAAGTGAATTTAAAAATTCATTTGGGAAATTCACTCCTTCATCTTCTTCAAACACTGTATCAATTGACTTGAATGAAAATGACTGAGATTCCAACATGTTTTGAATGTAGATATTTATGGCATCAACATCAAAATTTTTTGCTGCTAAAATTGTCCTTTCACTCAGCCATTGATGATTGTTGATATTATCTTGAATGTTTGGAAACACATTATGAATTAATACATCTCCAGATGGCACAACGACACAAAAATTATCTGGTAACTTGACTTTTTGACTCATTGGATTTATATTAATTTTGCCTTCTCCAATATCAAGCAATTGGTTTGAGAATATCATAGCAAATGGGTCATTTTGAAGTTGGACACGCATGTTCGTTGATAACTTGAATTTGTGAACACTGCTCCACAGTGATGAAGCTTTGAAACAGGCATTTATTTCATCAGCATAGGTGGAACGTGGAATAACCGGAAGTGTTTGTCGAAAATCTCCTGATAAAAAAATGAGAGTACCGCCAAAAAGTCTATCGTAGCCTTTCAAATCTTTCAATGTACGATTTAAAGCTTCTAACGAATGTTTATGTGCCATTGTACATTCATCCCAGATTATAATTTGGCATCTTTTAAGAACGTCAGCCATACCTGAATGCGATTTAATATTACATACTGCATTTTCATTTGTCTGAATATTTAACGGTAATTTAAGTGCAGAATGAGCAGTCCTTCCGCCATACAATAAAGTAGCCGCAATACCTGATGAAGCGATGGCCAAAGCAATATCACCTTGAGAACGTATTTTAGCCAAGATGAGGGAAATTAAAAATATTTTGCCAGTACCACCTGGAGCATCCAAAAAGAAGAAACCGCCTTCTTTTGCAGCGACTGCAAGCATTACCGAATCAAAAATTAATTTTTGTTCTGCCAATAACTGTGGTTCATGTGTTTGAATGTACTCAATCAAATCATCAATAATGTAGGATTGTTCCCGTTGTATAACTTGAAATTTTACGCAGATTCGTAAAATGCAAGGCAGATTCGTAAAATGCTATACTACGAAAACATTTTTTGCGAATATCTCAAAAACGGTGCACCTTATCAAAAAAGTTCAAGAACAAAAGTTATTTGAGATATGATTCTACATAAAACTCCCATACATCAAAATCCGATTGGAGTACATTTTCGTTAATATCTCGACCCCAGCGCCACATATCGGGTTTAAATTTTATCAACATTTTAATCTTTATTTAAGTGTTATATGTTGTGAATTTGCACAAAATCGGTCCATAAATACGAATTTCCGAAATTCGAACTCGACCCCAGCGCCACCTACCGGGGTCTTTTGCAAACAAAAACCGATCGGAGCACCACATGAACATATGGTGTGAATATGAGGTGGATAGCTTCAGTGGTTCAGCTGTGATGATCAGACGCACATACGCACCAACGATTTTATATATTAAGATTAGATTCAAAAACTTTACACTTGTGTAGAATCTAGCTTATAACTAACTTAAGTAGAGTAGAGGCTCTTAACAATATTAGCTCTAAACAAATATTTAAAGTTAAAAAATTCAATTCTTTAACAATCACAGTTAGATAATTAACATCTTTAATTCATTAAATCAAAAAAAATCAATCAAAAAGAGAAAAAAAAGAAAATAGATAAATATTTAATATTGTGATGAATTGCATTTCAACTTTTCCAAACCGGATGCAATCCATCACTTGAGTTAAAGCAGAAGGTACAAAGTTCCAAATCAGAACATTGAACCATTCAATAAATTCAATAAAATTTCACAATCAAAAATTGCACAAGTGCACTCCGGTCAATGTACTTTGTACCCATCATAAACCTTACATTTCACCATAATAATAATTCCGCCATACAAACCAATGAACCCGAAAAACGTACAAAATACGTTTATCAAAGGCACGACCTCATATTTCATAACAATTCGTCGATGAACAACTCAAAAAAAACCCCAAACGTACAAAATACGTTTAGTGAAGGCACGCGACAAACGCGATCCTATTTCACAACAATTGTATTGTTTTCATAACAATTGTATGTCGATCTTCACCAAGCCGGTAAAAATGCTGATTCTTCCAAATAATTCTGCGGGCTCACGACCAGAGCAAATACGAAATATGATTTCATAATTCACATCTGAATTGAAGTTTTTACCTATATTGCAATTACACAATGTAGGTTAATTAGGAAATTGTCTGAACGACAAAAAATTGAGCAGGTCAAGAAGCCTATAAAAGAAAGTGTTAAGGCCTGACTCGAAAAAATTAGTTAGTTAGTTAATGAGCCAGTTAGGGAGTACGGTTTTTTGAGTTAGAGAAGTGAGTTGAAGTCGGGAGCTGCAGAGGAATCAAGGTTTAGAAAAAAGGAAAAAGTTTGTTTGAAGTTTAGAAAAAGTTGGTTTGAAGTTGAGTAGTTAAGAAATTGTTGTGCGTATAATAGTAAAAGAGGAACTTAACTAATAATATAACTTGTGTAATAATAAAAGATAAAAGTTAGAAATTTGTAAACATAGTGTAAGCAGATTCAGTGTAATTAATAGAGGAGAATTATAATAAATCAATTGGCAGAATAACAACAACGTTTTTAAATTCACCCTAAGAAAATAGGTGTCACATTTATGGCGCAGTCGGTAGGATCACTTGTTTATGAGGCCACAGTTCAGCAGGACAAGTGGTACAAGTGATTTAAAAATAGTTGTTTCGTGACAAACGTAATCCCGGTCATTACAACAAAACTCTTGTGACATTTTGTTTTAAAATCGAACAGAAAAGGTGAAGTGTATTGTGCAATCAACGGCAGAAACCAGTCCGAAGTGATAAATGTCAGATACACTACGGAAATTTCTTCGCAGAAACCCGAGAAGACGCGCTACGAGAAAATACAAAACTCCACAAGCAGAGAGCTCATCCATAAGTTCAGAGGAATTCAACCACGGAATCAACTCCAAAGAAGTGCAACAGAAATCAACTCCAAAGAAGGACAACAGCAACACAGCAAGAAAGGTACAGCAATTCGCCAGCATCCCATTCGAACAAATTTCACATCACCTACAAGAAGAGATTGAGGAACTTTTCGGCGCATCCAACACTCTACAAAATTTATTCGGCACCCTCAGGAACCCACAACCAGGACCCAGCGGTATCAACCCAAGGCAAAGAGACAACTGTCCAGTATCCAGCATACCAGTATCTAACACCACTAACGGAAGTGCAGCAGAAGAAGCGTCAGCATCCAGACGAGTAGAAGCGCATCACAGAGGCAGCAATTCACCGGAAAGGACTTCATCAGGAAATCACAAAACTGTAGGTGAAAAATTTGATAATATTGTAAACATTAGGAATAGAATAATAATAGATAGGGATAGTAACGATTTTGTAATCTTAGATAGTGAAGACTCGGTAAATTCAATTAAAAGTCAAAATTCCGAATTTTTAGAGCTGACCGATCAGCAAATTAATAACGTATCTAAGTCAATTGAAGAATTTATTGTGCGGGTAGACAATTTGCTTTCTAGAAAAAATATTAAAATAGAAAATCAAACCAATAAAATGTCATTAATGGAAATTTCTAAGTTAGTAAGTCTGATGGTCCCAGTTTTCACTGGAGAAAGGACCCCGACACTGGAAATGGATTTGAGACGATTTCTAGATTGTGCAAAGCAAATCCATGACACATTAACAGCCGATGCTGTTCCCACATTCCTATCAGTTTTACGTTCCAAATTACAAGGGAATGCATATAGCCTAATCGGTTCACATTCCTTTACTAGTTTTTCAAATTTTCAAAATATGATGCGCACATATTATGCCCCTACTAAGTCTTTAGATGATTTGTATGCCGAATTACGAAGGTGTGCACAAAGTCCCGGGGAAACTGTCCAAGCTTTCGGATGTCGATTAATAAAAATCCATACCGAAATGTATAATACAGTCCAAGCAAAATATCCGGAAGGGAGTTATGCTCTTATTAAGGAAATCGAAGAGGAAGTTCGATTCACCTACCGAGTAGGAATTTTAAGTCCTACCATACGGCAGGCTTTAATAAGTAGTACCCTAGACAAAATGGAATCACTCATGATTCTAGCTGACACCATAGAAAAAAACGAATTAAAGGCATATAAAGGTAGAAGAATGAATCAATCATTTGAACAATCTTCAATTATGTCTGATGCACTTAATTGGACCCAACAATTCTCTAATTTCCCTAATTCCACTACTTCAACTCGTACTACAATTCAACCTTTCCCTAACTCAAATTCCCCATTTAAAAACATCACAAGCAGAGGTTTTCAACAAAATCCATTAGGAAATTTTAGCAGATTTCCTCAACCTAATAATCAATCAACAAATGTGCAAAGTTTCAAGAAAAATACAACATGTAGCTTTTGTAAACGATTAGGACACGAATACCAAAATTGCCGAACAAGGCAATACTTCTGTTCTAATTGCCAAACTAATGGCCACAGCGCAGATCGCTGTTGGAAACAAACGCCTAATTCAAATTTCCAAACTTCAACACCAAAACGAAACCAAGCACAAATACATTTAAGCCAAAATAAGATCTCAAAACCTCAACGCTGTGATTGGTGTGAGCAAGACACCCACACTATAAATCAGTGTCCCTCAAAACGAAAATGGGAACAAAGAACTAATTCAGGCTCTCAAAATAATCTCCCATCAATACAGGGAAACCAATAGGGTTTGAAGCTCTGCACCCACCTTCAGACCAAGCCAAAAACGGGTGTAAACCTAAAAATACAACCACTGCTACGAAACATGCAAATGCTAAAGTATCTCTCAAAAAATCAAAACCCCAAAAGAAAATTGACCCCATGCGTACTACTGAAATAATTCTACCATACCAAAAACTATATCGCGAGGTCGTAATAACCGCGGATGTTGACATCGCTTGTAAAAAGCCAGTTCAATTTTTGGTGGATACAGGAGCAGATGTAAGTCTAATTAGACGATCGATCTTGAAACCCGGTACTCCGATTAACGGAAATAGACTAGTAGTTCTGACTGGTCTATACGGTGCTTCTGAACGATCGATAGGCATCTGTGAAGCCAAAATGACGGCTGTGATGCGAGATCCAAATGATGAAGCGTTGACTTGTCAATTTCACGTAGTCAACGATAATGAATCGGTTCCTTGCGATGGTATTATAGGAAGGGATATTTTATGGAATAGAAGTAGAATCGATTGTATTATGAAACGACTCCATTTTCCAGCAATAGAAGCGCTGCAATCAGAGCACGAGTTTAAATTTGACTTTATAGATGACTCCTTGCACGAAATCACAAAATCTGAAATCGCGACTCAGAAAGTGATGCTAAGGACAGGTCGATATAACAGTAAAACGGCTCAAACTCAGGTAAATGCAAATTCGAATCCAAGCTCAAAAAAGGGTTTGGTCCAAATATCGAAAGCTCATACTGAAAATGGACAGGTCGATAATCATAAACCGATTTACAAAACTTCTGAAAATCCAAAACCACTACAAGTGAAACAGCTAGAAAATCCCACTGACCCCTTGAACAAAACAACCAAATCTGAGATCACGACTCAGAAGGTATTATCAAGGTCAGGTACATGGAATAACATAGTCACTTGTGATCTATCTACCGTAGGTTCGGATCCACGTGCAAAAAATGTCGTGGCCCAATCATCCAAATCTTACGCAGAGATAGTAAAAATTTCACAACCCAGTCGTACAGGACGACTCGGGGAGGCATCATGGTCAAAACCTAACCAATTTGAATTGGTTCCATCAAAAAGCACTGCTAACTCATCAACCAAATCTACAAGTAATCTAAACAAACCTAAAAATATCACTCAAATACAAACAATTAACTTTCCCTCTAACCAAACAGGGAATTCTATCAAAAATATAGATGATGTTAGAAATTTGTGCAAAATTTTGGAAAAGGAACTCAACATTCAAATTTTTAAGCCGTCAGCGGAAAACAAAACCGCACATACGGACATTAACTCAACCAAAAGATATAATCTGAACAATGATTATAATCCTTCCGAAAAAAAAATTTTCTCAAAAGATTTACGAATGTCCAACTAATCTAATAATACCCCCACGAACGGAAAAGGTGATCGAAGTACCAATCCAAAACGGGAATAAAGATCTTCTTTGTATGTCTAGGGAAATCGCTGAAGGAGTGTACGTAGCTAACACTCTAGTTCGGCCCCGAAATGGGAAGATTACGGTTAGCATTCTGAACTCAAATACCTACCAAATAACTTTGAATAAAATACCCCTAAAAATTGTGAAAGCAAAAAATTTCAAAATCTTTTCATGTCAAGAAAATTTAAGCCAGACTAACCGGTTTAAATCTCCTACATATAAAAGGATTCGGGAAATTATCGAATCAATACAAATGGATCCAGAGGCAAACCACGAAGAACGGCAGTCAATCATAAATATTTGCTCACAATTCCATGATCTTTTTCATCTTCCCAATGATAAATTAACCCATTCTAACGTTCTTACACATAAAATACCAATACGTCAGGACCAAGGTGCTCTAAATTTAAAGAATTATCGTTTGGCCGAAACCCACCGGAAAGTTATTAACGAACAAGTTAATAAAATGGTGGAAGAAGGAATAGTCCAACCTAGCAAAAGTCCCTGGAATTCCCCTCTCTTAGTAGTGCCTAAGAAAGCGGGAACAAACGGTGAGAAGAAGTGGAGAGTAGTGGTGGATTTCAGGAAACTGAATGACGTCACTATTGGAGACGCTTTTCCACTGCCTAGAATCGAAGAGATTCTGGACCAGTTGGGAAACTCTACTTACTTCACCACACTAGATTTAGCTAGCGGATACCATCAAATTCAAGTTGAGCCAAACGATAGAGAAAAAACAGCTTTTAGTACTCCTTTTGGTCATTTTGAATTTACCAGGATGCCATTTGGATTAAAATCGGCTCCTGCTACATTCCAAAGGGCTATGAACCACGCCTTGACAGGGTTACAAGGAATAAAGTGTTTCATATACATCGATGATTTGGTCATTTACGGGAAAACCCTAGATGACCATAACCAAAAATTGATGGATATTTTCGAACGTCTCAGGATCCACAATTTTAAACTCCAACCCGAGAAGTGTCACTTCCTCAAAAAGGAAGTAATTTATTTAGGACACAAATGTACGAAAGAAGGCGCTCTCCCCGATCCTCAAAATATTATTTGTGTAAAAAATTTCCCACGTCCAAAAACTATTCGACAAATTCAAAGTTTCTTAGGTCTTGCCAATTATTATAGAAAATTTATTGAAGATTTTGCCCAAAAGGCCTTACCTCTTACGAAATTACTTCGAAAGGGTAGTAAATTTGCGTGGAATGAATCATGTGAAAAGGCATTCGAAACACTAAAAGAAGCCTTAACATCTCCACCTCTTCTGGTATATCCAGATTTTTCTAAACCATTCGCATTAACCACAGATGCTAGTGGAGAAGCACTAGGAGCAATCCTGTCGCAGGACGATAGACCAGTAGCATACGCCAGTCGAACATTGAATGAGGCTGAACGCCGATATTCAACGATAGAAAAGGAACTGCTGGCAATAGTTTGGTCCACCAAACATTTTCGATGTTACTTGTTAGGACGTAAATTCATAGTATATTCGGATCATAGGCCTTTAAAAGGAGTGTTCAATGTCAAGGACACCACAACACGATTGACTCGTTTTCGTCATAAACTATCTGATAATGACTACGAGATTCAATACAAGGCAGGGAAATTAAATACTGCAGCTGATGCGCTGAGTAGAATGCCCTCACTCAAAAGTACGACAAATCCAAATACAACGTTCCAACAACCACAAAACGAAAAAACCCAAGAGACAATGCTCGACGAAAGCCCTAAAACTTCAATCCATGAAAATTTATCACAACACAGCGGTATGATTAAAACTGAGGAACAAGAGGTGAGGAATAAAGTAAACGATTCGACTAACAATCATCAACGAATACAAGTTGTAACTCGAAGCCAAAGTAAACAAAATAAACAACAGATGGAAAAACCAAATCAAAGCGAGAGTACAACAACAAATAATTCATATGATAAAAATGCAACGCAGCAATTACCCGAAGACAATGCACCTGATAATGACCATGAAAAGGGTGAACAAGGTAATGAACTTGAAACTGAGGATGATTCTATTGACCCAGTTATTTCCACAAAAAATGTACAGCAATTAACTGATCGAAAAGAAATAGAATATGTACTTATGACCTACCACAATAGTCCACTAGGCGGACACCAGGGAGTTTTCAAAACCTATCACCGTATAAGGCGATATTATCGGTGGAAAAATATGGTGAAAGACATTGAAAACTTTGTCAAAAGTTGTCCTCTTTGTCAAACGAATAAATGTTCACGCTACACGCGTATGCCAATGGTCATTACAGACACGGCATCACTACCCTTTGACAAAGTGTACCTGGATATAGTTGGTCCACTTCCAGTGACGGAAATGGGTAATAAATACCTTCTTACATTCCAAGATGATCTTACACGATTTTTCGATTGCGTGGCCATAGAAAATTGCGAAGCCGAAACAGTGGCAAAAGCTTTTTACGAGCAAATCATAACGAGGTATAGAATTCCCAAAAAACTAGTCACCGATCAAGGAACAAACTTTTTGAGCGACGTATTTAAAAAACTGTGCAAACTGTTGAAAATACGCAAGTTACAAACAACCGCCTATCACCCACAAACTAATGGTGCTCTTGAACGGTCCCACCGACCTCTAGCTGAATACCTACGTAATTTTGTAAGTGAATACCCCACTACTTGGGATCAATGGATTAGGGAAGCAGTACACGTCCATAACAACACCATACACGCTTCAACCAAATTTACTCCCATGGACTTACTGTACGGTTTTTCCGCTGAACTTCCCACAATTGTAAAAAGAGAACCGGAACCTCTTTATAACGACGAAAATTACTATCATCTACTAAAATATAAACTACAAAAGGCATATCAGAAGGCCAGGGAAAATTTGCTATCGAGCAAAATGAAAAACAAAACCTATTATGACAAAAATTCCGTCAACAAAAATTTCCAAGTCGGAGATTGGGTTCTGCTAAAAAACGAAACTCGAAAAAATAAATTAAGTCCAATTTGGTTAGGACCATTTGAAATTAAGGAAACCCCTAGTACCGTAAACTCAATTATAAAAATTCGCAACAAACTTGTTCGCATCCATAATAATCGACTGAAAGAATATATTAGTCGAGATAAAAACCAAAATTTGGTCTAAAATTTTGAAATCCATTACCGTCGGATAACAGATGATAATAACTGGAAATTTTTAATTCGCTTTTTATTTTTTTTGAAAATTTTATACTAAAATATGCTGACCCATTAAAAATAATTGAATAAAAAGAAAAACGGAATTTTGTACTAATAAAAAAAAAAAAAAAAAAAAAAAAAAAAAATTTTTTATATATATACAATAAGCGCAACAGCTAAACATATAAAACAAAGAAAAAAAAAAAAAAAAAAAAAAAAAACGAAATGAACATAATAATATATAGCTTTAGAAAAAAAAAATAATAATATGTTAATAATGCTAAGGTTCAGAAAAAAAATAAATTTTCATTAAATGTCAAAGAAAAAGAAAATTATATATATATATTAAATTTATATAAGCGCAACAGCAAAACAATTAAAATAAAGAAAAAAAAAACAAACTGAACATAATAAAGGGTGGTTAAATTTTAAGGGCCGATGTTGAATGTGAACCACACCTAAACGTCAAGTTTTTTTCTGCATTTCATTTGACATTTCTCAATTTCAGACTAACTCAATTTGAACCATGGAAAGATACACAATCGAGCAACGCGTTAAAGTTATTCAGGCTTATTATGAAAATGGGCGTTCAAATCAAAATGCATATCGTGCACTTCGTGCCGCCAGCCCATAAACCGCACCAAACAGTCACTCTTTGTGGGTGCATTGGTTTTTCGACAATCACTCTTGGATTATCATTCGCCCAAATGCGGCTGTTCTGCTTATTGACGAATCCACTGAGGTGAAAATGTGCCTCATCACTGAAGATGATTTTCTTCGAAAATTGATCATCCACTGTTGCCATTTCTTGCCACCATTCTGACCATTGACGACGCTTGAAATGGTCAAGAGGCTTTAGTTCTTGAGTCAATTGCACCTTGTAAGCGTGTAAATGCAAGTCTTTATGCATAATGTTCATCAACGACGAGCGTGGGAGGTGCAATTGTTGGGCACGACGACGAGTTGAGGTGGACGGCTCTTCAGCCACACTATCGCGAACAGCAGCAATATTTTCTGCAGTACGAGCTGTACGAGCATGCACTGGTGTTTTCACATCTCCTACAGACCCGGTTTGCTCAAATTTTTGCACGATTTTTCCGATTGTACGCACATTTGGACGATTAAATTGACCGAAAAAATCACGAAGTGCACGATATGCATTTTGATTTGAACGTCCATTTTCATAATAAGCCTGAATAACTTTAACGCGTTGCTCGATTGTGTATCTTTCCATGGTTCAAATTGAGTTAGTCTGAAATTGAGAAATGTCAAATGAAATGCAGAAAAAAACTTGACGTTTAGGTGTGGTTCACATTCAACATCGGCCCTTAAAATTTAACCACCCTTTACATAGATTAAGATTTAGAAAAAAGCACAACAACAAAACAAAACCAAAATGAACATAATATATAGGTTAAGATTTAGACAAAAATAGGTTTTTATTTAAAAACTTTCATGAGAAGACAAAACCGAAATAACTTGATATAAAATATTTTAAATTAATAATTTTAGAAAGAGAAAAAAAAAATGGAAAAAAAAACTCTGAAAATCAACATATGTTAAAATTACAAACGATGTAAAACACTATTTCGACTTAATAACAGAATCAAAACTCAAACAGTTTCTCATAACATTATTAGTTTATTGACAGTTTAGTAAGTAAATTTGCTTGTACCCAGTGAAAAATTATTAAGGCATTTTTGTTCACTGGGTAATTTACATTTTTAAAGCCAAGTAATTTTGGTGACATTTCGAAAAATTACATTTTTCTTTCTTCAGGGGGTAAGGAATGTGATGAATTGCATTTCAACTTTTCCAAACCGGATGCAATCCATCACTTGAGTTAAAGCAGAAGGTACAAAGTTCCAAATCAGAACATTGAACCATTCAATAAATTCAATAAAATTTCACAATCAAAAATTGCACAAGTGCACTCCGGTCAATGTACTTTGTACCCATCATAAACCTTACATTTCACCATAATAATAATTCCGCCATACAAACCAATGAACCCGAAAAACGTACAAAATACGTTTATCAAAGGCACGACCTCATATTTCATAACAATTCGTCGATGAACAACTCAAAAAAAACCCCAAACGTACAAAATACGTTTAGTGAAGGCACGCGACAAACGCGATCCTATTTCACAACAATTGTATTGTTTTCATAACAATTGTATGCCGATCTTCACCAAGCCGGTAAAAATGCTGATTCTTCCAAATAATTCTGCGGGCTCACGACCAGAGCAAATACGAAATATGATTTCATAATTCACATCTGAATTGAAGTTTTTACCTATATTGCAATTACACAATGTAGGTTAATTAGGAAATTGTCTGAACGACAAAAAATTGAGCAGGTCAAGAAGCCTATAAAAGAAAGTGTTAAGGCCTGACTCGAAAAAATTAGTTAGTTAGTTAATGAGCCAGTTAGGGAGTACGGTTTTTTGAGTTAGAGAAGTGAGTTGAAGTCGGGAGCTGCAGAGGAATCAAGGTTTAGAAAAAAGGAAAAAGTTTGTTTGAAGTTTAGAAAAAGTTGGTTTGAAGTTGAGTAGTTAAGAAATTGTTGTGCGTATAATAGTAAAAGAGGAACTTAACTAATAATATAACTTGTGTAATAATAAAAGATAAAAGTTAGAAATTTGTAAACATAGTGTAAGCAGATTCAGTGTAATTAATAGAGGAGAATTATAATAAATCAATTGGCAGAATAACAACAACGTTTTTAAATTCACCCTAAGAAAATAGGTGTCACAATATTAAAGGAAAAAAAAGAAAAGCAAAATCAATTATGTACAATGTCAGAAATATGATTATAATTAAATTTAATGGTTGATCATGAGATATTTCCGAAGGTTTAACTTGAAATTTACAAGCGAATCAGTTGCTTTAATGTCCGGTGGAAGCGAGTTATAATAACTAACTCCAGTATATAAGATACTAGAAGGCGGAAGGTCATTAGTCGATAGATCGTTTATACGCCGGGTTTCATACGAGTGCACATCAGAAATTTTGATAAGGATAAATGGGCTTTTTAGTCGGTTATTAGCAATCTTATACATAAGCATCGCCAATTCAAATAGTTTTATGCTGAAGGAAGGTGTCAGGCGGGGCAAGTTATTGATTGCCTTTAGTGCCTTATTTTGGAGGACTTTAATTTCCTGCAAATGGTACGCTGGTATGTCAGACCAAATCGGGTGAAGATAAGTCAGATCATTGATTATATACACATAGATATGGAAAGATTTTTAAAAAATCTTTTCGACTGTTCCCGCAGTGGCGCTAGCATCAAGAGCTTTGTCTAAGCATGCACAAGATCATTTGCAAGAGGCAAAGGGCATTCTCATCAATGCTCACACAAGTAAACAAATTTTAAGCTTTGCAAGTGTTGGTCAGCAAACTCGCTTGCGATGGGAGTTGATTGGCCAGGGACGAAGGGAGCGTGATTCATGCCATCTGATTTAAACCTTTGATGGAATAGCTTGTTTTTCAGCTGAATTTTTAAAAAGTATTTGTTGGATTTTTTTAAATTTAGACTTTAGTCATTGATTAATTGGATTACGATTTTGATTTTGACATTTAATTAAGATATTTTAAATCTTTATTAGAATTTTGTAGATTTGCGTTTAAATTTTTGACTCCGGCTACGTTTTTTGGACAACGAGTTTTATTTCACGGTAATCAAGGCCCAATTAACCATAGGGCTAATTGGGCTACAGCCCAGGGGCGCCAATTAATATTTAATTCATATTTAATTCAAAATGTTTGAATTTTATTTTGCGTAAATATATATGTATTTAAGTTTTGAATTAAAGAATATTTTAAAAAATAAAATTGAATTTTTACAATAAAACTATGTAAGGGTGCAAAATTTTATTTAGCCCAGGGCGCTCAAACTTGTTAATACGGCTCTGACGGTAATTTGTTTTCTTTAAAACCCAATATGGCATCAGCTGTTCGTTCATATAAAAATTGCTGGAATGTTAGGAAACCCGGTTCTTTTTTTTATCATTTTTCAAAATACTTGATGTTAAAAAAAACCGTTTGGTTGAAACACTGCGGGGATATAAATTTGGACATTTCATTTGAACAGAAGTTTGAAGAAAATTCAAATAGCACATATGATAAATCAAAATCCGGATTTCCTCGAAAAATATAACTTAATAAAACTGAAAGCGTATAAAACAAGCAATTTGTCTGAGTTTGGGTCATTAACAATTCCTTCCTAAGTATTTGAAAATCAGCTAAATCTTATATTTGACGAATTTCAAAAAATATTTGAACTCGTAAAATCCAATACCAATATTTTGGACGCTCATATTTTTCCTTTTACTAACCAAAAAATTACACAATGGCCAGGTTGCAACGATTAGTCATTTGTCGTAAAACGGATAATAATAATAATTTTACTCGGTGTTAAAATAAAAAGGGTTTATATTTACTAGTGTAAAAACGAAGGATAAATCATTGAGAAAGTCAATCGTCGAAGGTCGAGAAAAGTAAAAGGCTCATAAAAGAATCAAGTACTCCTGACTGCAATATCTAAATCTAAAACAGATACAAGATTCTGCTTTTGAAAAATATATTTAACCCGCATCCATAGTTTATTTTAACGAACAAATAGTACGCTGTGTATCAATTTGATACATGTTAGAAAAAGACCAATTAAATGATTTATAAAAACAATTTGGTGTTATATTTTGTCAATTGATAACATCAGACTTTATTTATTTTCGACCAAAGATATAATAGATAAAAAAATTAGATACATTTGTCACAAATAATATAATGATGTTTAGGACATACGAATTTTTTACATAAGTTTTGCTTCAAAAAACCCACTTTTGTTTCATTATAATAGTGAATAATTTCTGGTTTTTTTTTATTTTCATCACGAATAGTTTTCTTAGTATGCAATGTACTAAGAAGAATATCATTTTTTTTGGTACATATGATACCATAGAAAGACACAAATTTATACAAACCATGATCAGTGATATCAGCAGCACTTCGACTGATATTTTGTAGTCAATCATCCTTTATATACTGATTTTATGTATCTTTTGATTGAAGCCATGAGTCAGGTACTAAAATTGATTGTTCTCTTGCTTCTTGATCCACAAAATCATCTTCATCATTTGAATCACTTTCATTTGGTACAAAATTTCCATATGGATAACTTTCATTATCACTATCAGATATATCTTCACTTGACGTACTAGCCATTATGAAAATTATTTTTTTTATGATAAAAAAAAACTAATTATTCAACAAGCTTCTATAAACAACTGAATGCAATGCAGGTGATAACAAAAATGGCACGAGTATCAAAATGATACACACCGTTGGATTTGTTACAAATTTTGTACAACCCTAACGGTACATTTTGCGGTATCTGTTAAATGTTTTTATTTTATATTTTGAAAAGTTAGGAAGGTAGACAAAAATTCAACTGAAATTATTCAAACGTTAAAACAATATAATCATTAATATTTTAAATTTGTATCAAATTGATACAAACGATGGATGCGGGTTAAAATGATATTTTTTGTATGGCTTTTGTAGCAAATTGTTTCGATTCAACAGTTTTCACACAATGTCAAAACATGTCAAAAAATCGCAAAACATTTGAATTTTTAAAAATTTTTCTAAAACCACAAATTTTCATATTTTCAGAATGTAGAAATAGAAACTCACACATGAGCAAAGAGATCACAGAAACTGTACCAATTCGATGCATTAATTATGCCTGTGTGTGTCGTGTTACGGATGTTAGAAAGGAAGGTTTATTAAAGCAAACACTCTTTTTTAATTAATTCATTTATTAAACTCACTTAACTTAAATTTAACTGACAAAACTTTCTTGAACAACCTTCTTGATCAAAATCTAAATTACAATTGTCTTCTTAACTTAAAGAAATCAATCACCGATCGATCACCAGTGCAAAGTACAATGTTCTGGTTTGACATTAACAACTCATGACCTATTTAGGTAATTGCTTAACTTGCATATACAGTATTTGTTTATCAAGTTATTGAACTTTAATGCGGAAGTTCGTATATTCATGTTTGCCATTATTCTTACGATGAACCCAAGTGAACCGAGGGTCCAAAGTACATAATTCTTGTTTAAACATGAAAATACCTCTTCACCACATTCCTCCCCCTTTTGAAAAAAGAAAAATTTATTTTTCTACAAAACACCCCCCCTAATACTAAGATCAAACATATTCTATTCTGACAAAATCGATTTAATAATTAACAATTCTAAAATATTCTTCCTTTTTTTTTATGTTGACTTTTGTCACTTTTTCGTACTGTATCTATTCATTAATCATTAGTTATTTATTCCTAAATTTCAGATTTCTAATTGTTTACTATTAATTCAAATACATTTTTTTTTTTTTTAACGATTATATAATTTTTTTTTTTTTTTTTTTTTTTTTTTTTCTGTTTCCATGAACATTTAATTTATTAATTAATGTAATATCTGAGAACATTCTTTCTAAGACAAAAAAGAAACTTTCGCGGTTCATTCTTCAAAATACGGGATTACCTTGGGAAAATTTTTATTATTCCCCTTTTTTTTACGTGTCTATACAAAAAAAAAATTGATATAAAATGCTATTTTGCAAATGTGTTTTAAATTATTTCCTCTTGTTTATCTATTCGTTAATCATTAAATACCTATTCTTAAAATCTAAAATCCTAATTAATTATTTTTATTCGAAGTACAATTTTAATCGATTATTGTGTACTCTTCGTTTCTTCCTATTGATCGTCAGCACCGAGTTAACTTCATTCGGAATGTCTACAATAACATAGGGACCTGCCCAAATCTGACTAAGTTTTCCTTTTCTAGCCGCGTCTTTTAACAGTACTTTATCACCAACATGGAATTGTATGTTGGGGTTCGATTTTTTATCATAATACGCTTTATTAATTTCTTTACTAACTATCAAATTTCTTCGCGCTATTTTATACCCTTCTTGCAGTTTTCTTCGCAAGTCGAATACGTAATTACTATAATTATATACTGGTTCTGGCTCTCTTTTCAATTCCGTAGGAATTTCAGGAGTGAAACCAAATAGAGTTTCCATTGGAGTGAACCCTGTACTCCGGTTAAGTGTCGTATTATGTACGAACATGGCTTGACGAAGGAGTCTGTTCCATGTTCGCGGGTTTTTGTCTATGAAACTCCTTAGATATTCCACTAAGGGTTTATGACTTCGTTCCAATGCTCCATTACTTTGTGGATGGTATGCTGTTGTTTGGATTTTCTTAATTTTCAGTAATTTACAAACTTGTTTAAACATATCGCTCAGAAAATTAGATCCCTGATCAGTTAGTAATGATTTTGGAATACCGTATCTACTTACTATTTGTTCAAAAAAGACTCTAGCTACTGTATTTGCCTCAGTGTCCCGTAAAGCATAACAGTCAGTGAATTTAGTTAGGTCATCCTGAAAGGTTAATATATATTTGTATCCTTCGGGAGTTTCATCCAGGGGTCCTACAATATCTAAAGCTACTCTCTCAAATGGTGTAACTGAAGTTGACGTGATTACCATAGGTATTATATGAGAGTTGCCGCTTTTATTTTTCTGACATATTTCGCAATGCTTTATGTATTCAGCAATATCTTTAAACATACCTTTCCACCGAAATTTTCTTTTTATATTCCGAAAGGTCTTCAACACTCCTTGATGTCCTCCCAAAGGTTTGTCATGGTAAGACTCCAGGACGTTTTTAATTTCTTCCTTGTCGGTCAGTATTTGGATGTCGAATTTGTTTCTACTAACATTTAAAAGGTTATCTGCCGTCTCCTGTTCTTCCGACTTTGAATTTTCATTATTGTCAGCTTGGTTTTCATTCTCTGGTTTTCGTTCTTTTCTTAGTCGTTCTTGATATCGTGTCGTAACAAAACATTTAGGTTGTAAATCTTTAAAATCTTCCCTCAGCTGGTTCACTAGTTCTCTGGCTTGTTCAACGGTTCTAATTGAACCTGGAATAGTTCCTTCCAATTCTTCTGAATCCGGTTCCGGGATTCTACTGAGAGCATCTGCGCAAGTATTATACTTTCCAGGTTTATACTCAATACTATAATTGTATTCGGAAAGTTTATGTCGGAATCTCATTAGTCGAGACGTTGTGTCTTTCACTTTACATTGGCCTTTTAACGGTTTATGATCAGTTACCACGGTGAATGGTCTACCGTACAGGTAACATCGGAAATTTTTTGTGGCCCAAACTATGGCCAATAATTCCCTTTCTATTGTTGAGTACCGTCTTTCAGTGTCGCTTAGAGTTCGACTGGCATAAGCGATTGGTTTATCGTCACCAATTTCTCCTTGCGATAACACTGCCCCCAGAGCCTCATTACTAGCGTCTGTAGTTAAGATAAAAGGTTTTGTAAAATCAGGATACACGAGCAAGGGCGGATTGATTAGCATTTGTTTTAGAGCAATGAACGCTTTTTCACAATCTGGGTTCCATTTGAAGGGTATGTTTTTTCTTACTAATTTATTTAATGGTTCTGCTAATTTTGAAAAATTCGGTATAAACTTCCTATAGTAATTGGCCAGGCCTAGAAAAGATTGTACTCTTCGTACAGTGTTCGGGCGTGGAAATGTTTGTACACACTTTACTTTTTCTGGGTCCGGTTGGGCCCCCTCATTATTACACTTATGTCCCAGATAGATAATTTCTTTCTTTAGAAACTTGCATTTTTCTATCTGTAATTTGAGGTTATATCTCTGTAGTCTTTTTAATACGGCTCTTAACTTTTTATTATGGTCCTGCAGATTTTTTCCATATATGACAATATCATCTAGATAAACAAAGCATTCTATCCCTTGTAAACCGGAAAGGACAAAATTCATAAGTTGTTGAAACGTCGCTGGAGCTCCTGTCAATCCAAAAGGCATCCTTTTAAACTGATAGTGTCCGAACTGAGTGCTAAATGCTGTTTTAGGCCTGTCGTTCTCATTTACTAGTACTTGGTGATACCCGCTTGCTAAATCGAGTGTGGTAAAGTATCGGGAATGCCCTAATTGATCCAAGATATCCTCGATGCGAGGTAGTGGATGTGCATTTCCCACCGTAATCTCATTTAATTTCCGGTAGTCTACCACGACTCTCCAGCGTTTTACACCATCAGGACCAGCTTTTTTCGGAACTACCAATAATGGTGAGTTCCAAGGGCTATTACTAGGCTCAATAATGTCATTTGTTAGCATATCAGATACTTGCTCCTGGATTATTTGTCGTTGGGTTTCGGGTAATCTATACATTTTCTGGTTTATGGGTGGGTGACCCGGTTTAGTCGGGATGTAATGTGTTTGAGCGTTAGTAAAGGTTAATTGGTCTCCCGGTAAATGGAAAATGTCGTTAAATTCTCGACAGATATCTCTCAGTGCCTCACGCTCCTCGGCGTTATACTCTTCATTTAGCTTTAATTCCGTTATTAATTTAGAAATTCTCTCTTCTCCCCGCGTTCTCGCTACCCTAACTCTTACCGATTCGTTCGTTTTACCTTTACTAGACTTGTTCTTACCCCTTGGTTTCATTATTTCGTAGTTTTCCAACAAAGATGTCTCCACATTAATTGTTTCGAAACATTCACTGTTCTCAGTTATATTTATGATCCCCACAAAAATCTTCTTGTCTCTTACTGGACTTATACAATTTCCCAAAAATATCCCGGGCTTCAATTCTCTCTGAAAACAAATTACGTCTCCTTTTCCGTCAAACGGAATCGCGATGATAACTTTACTTCGTGCTGGTATTGTTATTCCTGGTATTTCTATACCTGTTACTTTTATATTTTTAACATCTTTAACACTGACTTTTGTATCCGATTCTTTTATTAAACCTTCGTTTCCTTTTATTCCATTATGCTCTTTCGTATAAACTCCGGCTTCCGTTTCTACCGGAAATTCTATTTCTAAATCCTTACTTCTTTTACTTTTTCCAGCGGCGATTTGCCCTGAAAACTTTTGACTATTTTCACATATATCCCCTTCTGTATTTTTATAAATCAGACTTAAATCTTTTTCATTAATTTTCCCCTCAGGGTAGTTTTCTGTTCCTAATATTTTAGGTTCTACTTTAACATATGAGTCTTGTCTGAAAAGCATGTTAGATTGCGAACTAACCGGAACAATTTTAGTCATTACCAACTCATTATTCCTTTCCTTTAAGCCTTCAGTTTGAAAAGCAGGACTTTCCTCAGAAAAACCTGTTTCTTTTCCTGACTCGTTTGCATAATTCTTCCCATGAACCCTGTGTACCCGATCACCTATTGCCATCGTATCCGAATCTAATATGAGATTTTGATCATCATTTTTAACCATCCCAATTCCTGTCTCCTCAGAGCAAATTCTGGAGTTTGAACTTCCGTTCCTCCTAGAATGTAAAGAATTGGCCACTGGTAAATGGTCTTGGTATCTTACATGATCTTCTACGTAGTTATTCTTCGGTTCGATGTTTGAAAAAGGTTGTGTCTCGGAATTATTTGGTTCATGTATTGGAGTGGTTACACCGCATGCTGGAAACTTAATATTTCGGGTGGGTCCGTATATATTAACATTCGCTGACAAAAAGTCATTGCCTAGAATCCCGTCTCCAGGAATACCGTCTTCATCCGTTATTACTTGAAATTTTCCAGGAATACCTGGTCCTACTAGTACGGTCCCCATACAACTACCTAACGTTTCCCCTTTCCCGTATATTCCTGCTAAATTTAATTTTTGGGTTTCGTCAACTTTTACACTATTCTTCAAACTTTTTTTCTTTATCAAATTAACCTCAGCTCCCGTGTCTACTAATAATTCAGATGCGTCTTTATTTACTATATCCAACGGCAATGTCACCATTGGTGTTTTTATTGATTGCATCTCGGGGCACTGAGAACACCCATTAAAATTGTTTAATGGTTGGCTGGGGTGCTGGCAGCCACCGCTTGTCCGTTTCCCGACAAACGAGTTTGATTCTCTTGCCACCTTTTATACGGATAACACGAATTAATGTCATGGTCGTCTCTTAAACAAAAATCACAAGCATTTTGTTTAAACCATCTTACTTTATTCTGAGCTGTTGGCAATCTGCAGTTTTTTGCCCCGTGACCCTGTTTTCTGCAATTGTTACAGTATTCGTATTGATTATATGGTTGGTTGTTCGGGCAATTCCTATCGGGGTGCAAGGTTATCGTTTGGAGAATTTCTATTCCTACTGTTTACGATCGGTCTGGTAACACTACGCTCCCAGAATCGACTAATTTTTTCAGAGACTTTAACCTAAATTCATTCTGTTCGAATTCGATCGTGACGAGGAAAACACGTACATTTTAACCGAATTGTAAATCTAATTAAGTAACCGAATTTTGTATTATTAATCCTTTTTTGAATATATCTATTGTTAGAATCAACGACTTGTGAGTTTTATTCAGTATCCGGCAAATACGTTAACATAATTTTGGTCCTTCGAGCCGGATCAGTCAGAAAACGGATCAGTCAAAAAGGATTAAGTTCTAATATAAAATTGGACTCCAACACGGCGTGGCAATTCGGGCGATTGCGAACGTATGCATTTGATACGGTTGTCGGGCATCAAAGTCTAATTCACATTTATCTGGGAAGTGCGTGTTTTTTCGGGACTCTTGTGAAGTTAAAACATTAACATTAGTCGCAAGTGATCATATGATAACGCTGTTACTAACTCGGCTTCGAATCAGCATCGGTTGACAACAGGGAAGTTCCTACAATGGCATCAGTTGAAAGTCAACGCAAAAGGAGGGCAATAATCAAAACCTACACAACTAAATTCGAGAATTATTTGGATTCGCTACCGTTAGCCGAACCAGATGTGGAACAAATAAAAGTACGAATGGAAAGACTACAACAATTGGCACAGGAATTCGATTCTATTCAATCCAATCTCGAATGTTCTGAAGCTGTAACAGAGGAAGAACAAAGAACAGAGGCTATTTATAGGGAGGAGATCGAGGAGAAAATTCTGCTACTCAAAGCAAAGGGACGAAATATAATTTTGCGAGCTCAACAAGAGCATCACCAAGGTAGCCGTCAAATATCAGACGCTGACACATCAACGCAAGAAGGGCAGGAGGCTATTAGTTTATTAGCTGAAAACCAACGTAAGTTGTCGCACATTTTAGAAAATCTTTCGTCACAAAACCTTGCGATGACGGGACAAACATCGGTGAACGAAACTAGCACTACTAGAAATGAGGCGACTCCTTCAACCGATTTGAAACTTCCTCGAATTACCATTCCACAATTTAACGGTAAATTACAAGAATGGATTTCGTTTCGCGATATATTTGTCTCTATGGTGCACGAGAATAATAATTTGTCGCCTGTTCAAAAAATGCAGTACTTAAAAACGTCGCTGATAGGTGAAGCTTCGTCTGCACTCAAACATTTGCCAGTCAGTGCTGCCAACTATTATGAAGCTTGGAATGAAATGTTAAGGCAGTTCGACAAAGACAAATTGATTATTAGTGCACACATGAAAGCAATATTAGAACAAACACAAATAAAACAAGCAACGGGAACAGAAGTTAAGCGTTTATTAACCACTACAATTGAATCGGTACGAGCTTTAAAGGCGCTTAACTTACCAACCCATTCTTGGGATTGTTGGCTAGTGCACGTTCTAATGGGGAAATTGGATATGGAAAGCAGTCAGTTATGGGCTAGAAAAACTGCTAAGGTAAATAGACCAACATTTAAGGAAATGTGCGAATTTTTAGAGGAACGACAGTACGAATTGGAATCGTTACATCGATCGCGTACAAAGCCGCTAGAAAACGGGGCCAAAGGTAAACAAATTCACTCGTTGGCAATTTCGGGATGTCCAAAATGCAGTGCGTCTCATCAGTTATTTAGCTGTACGGCATTTAAGGCTTTAAGTGTTCCACAGCGCAGGGATTTAGTGGTTCAGAAGAAGTTGTGCTTCAACTGCCTCAGTTCGGATCATGGGGTTAAGGAGTGCAAATCATCATCATGTAGAATTTGTCAACGCAGACATAATTCATTACTACACAGCGGAGAAGGGATAGCAGAGAGAAGTCCTCCAAATGGGGCAACCACGGGCGAAACCAGCAACAGCTCGGTTAATCAATATACTGATTTAAGCAAATCAGTCGGGAAGGTTTTACTACCAACTGCGGTAGTAAATGTCAAATCGCAGGGAATCGATCCACAGCCATGTCGGATACTACTAGATTCTGGATCACAGGTGACATTGATCAGCGAAGCATGTGTGCAACGCATGGGTCTCAAGCGAACGCATGCGCGAGTACAGATCAATGGCGTCGGGAAATCTCCATCACTTTATACAAAGGGAAAGGTCCAAATCACACTTGGATCACGGTTTAACAACACTGAAATAACAATATGCGCTGTTATTTTAGACAAATTAACTCACTTGCTTCCAAATTTCAGAGCACGTCATACAACATATGATTTTCTTCGAGGGCTAAATTTGGCAGATCCGAATTATCATATTCCATCAAAAATCCACATCTTGGCGGGATCAGACGTCTTCTATGCTGCCTTAGGGTCAGAACAAAGGTCGGGATCTCCAGGACAACCAATTGCACAAGAAACCGTCTTCGGGTGGGTTGTGGCTGGCAAACAACACGAAACGGGAATGGAAACGGGAATTCATCAAACATTTCACATCACCACTGAAGACATTGATCATCAGTTGCAGAAATTTTGGGCATTGGAAGAAGTTGAGGTACTTCCGAAATGGACGGAAGAGGAGCAGAAATGTGAAGACCACTTCACGCGAACATATCATCGGCTGGAATCGGGGCGTTATGTGGTACGTCTCCCATTCGAGCAAACAAAAAGGCAACAACTGGGATATTCACGACAGTCAGCGGAAGCATCAATACGTTCGATGGAACGAAGGTTTGATTCTAACACAGAACTTAAAACTTTATATCAGCAGTTTATGGGTGAATATTTCAACCTTGGGCACATGGACATTATCGAAAACGATGAGACATCATCAGCAGAATCTCATTTCTTCTTACCTCATCATCCAGTAATGAAGAGCACGAGTACAACCACCAAATTACGGGTGGTCTTTAATGCATCACAAAAATCGTCAACGGGCATTTCACTGAATGATGCATTATTAAAAGGACCAGTACTTCAAGATGACTTAATATCATTAATTATGCGGTTTCGTAAACATAAGGTTGCGTTCACGGCCGATATAGCCAAAATGTACAGGCAGATTCGGGTAGCTGCACCAGACACGGATTATCAACGGATTCTGTGGAGAAATAATGCTTCGGAACCATTAAGGGCGTATCGTCTACAAACGGTGACTTATGGCACGACCTCAGCACCCTTTCTGGCGACGCGTATATTAAAACAGCTAGCGTTAGACGAGTCAGCTAACTATCCAGAAGCCTGTAAAATCCTGGCTGATGATTTTTACGTCGATGATCTTATGTCGGGTTGCTCCACTGTCGCACATGCGGGAAAAATGAAGGATGACTTAATGGCGTTACTAAAGGCGGGTGGATTCGACTTGAGAAAATGGTCCTCCAATATTCCAGTTTACATGAACAAACACTCCCATTTTCTATTGAAAATGATGAGTCCATAAAAACATTGGGTTTACACTGGAACCCCGTAGAGGACTGTTTTTCGTACAAGGTAATTCTTTCAAAATCAGATATCATAACGAAGCGACACATACTTTCAGAGATTTCCAAGATATTTGATCCTTTGGGCTGGACGACACCTTGTACAATACGGGCAAAAATTCTTATTCAACGATTATGGATTACGGGCACGGGATGGGACGATCCGGTCCCAGAAGACATTTGTAATTTGTGGCGCGGTTTACAAGAAACTCTTAATTTATTAGAAAAAATCAAAATACCGCGATATATCCTTTATGATGAACATTTCAAACAATTAATTGGCTTCTCCGATGCGTCGGAACAAGCTTTCGGTGCGGTCGTGTACATTCGGGTAAACAGTGAAAACGGACATTACAATACTCGCTTGATCGCTGCCAAATCTCGGGTCGCTCCAGTTAAACAAATCAGTTTACCGCGTTTGGAGCTATGCGCGGCGCAGCTATTAACAAAGTTAATATTAAAAACCAGAACTGTTTATAATCTTCATGACATAGAGACATTTTGTTTTACGGATTCGACTGTCGTTTTGGCATGGCTTAACGACTATCCCAGGAGATGGAAAACGTATGTCGGAAACCGTACATCGTTTATTATCAGCAATCTTCCAGCTCGACATTGGTTACACATCTGCACAAAGGTCAATCCTGCAGATTGTGCCTCCCGTGGGGTCTCTCCAATAGAATTAATCAATAATTCAGATTGGTGGTTTGGCCCTAAATTTTTGCGGGATCCATCGTATTCTCCATGCAGTTGTCATCACTCAGCAACTATGGAAGACATACCAGAGCAGAGGATACATGTGTATCAAACAATTGAAAGGAGTGCTTCGATAGATTTGTTGAGCAAATTCTCATCGTTAAGCAAACTTCAGCGTGTTATGGCCTTATGTCTTCGCTTCATAAGGAACTGCAGAACACAGCGGGCTCAACGGTATTTTGGGCACTTATCGACACAAGAACTGAAAATGGGACTTACAACGTGCATTCGTTTGGTGCAACTCAATTACTTCAACCAGGAATTTCGGGCTTGCCGCAAAAAACAAAATCTACCAGCTAATAGTAAACTCAAGTCATTAACACCGTTTTTGGACAATGATGACTTACTTAGAGTTGGTGGACGGTTACATGCGGCAGAGATTCATTTCGATCAAAGGCATCCCATAATTTTACCCAAGCGAGATCATTTCACAGAACTTCTTGTGCGACACTATCACTTGCAGCATTTGCATGCGGGACCACGACTGATAATTAGTCTTCTAAATCAATCATATTGGATTATAGGTGTGAGATACGTGGTCAAAAAGGTAATTTTTCAATGTCTTACATGCACTAAATATAAAGCTCAGACAGGACAACAATTGATGGGGGCGCTACCCAGAGCGCGTCTGGAGCCGGGCAAGGCATTTACAAACACAGGCCTGGATTTCGCGGGACCTATGTTGACAAAATTGCGGAACGGCCGGGGACAAAGAACCTTCAAGTCGTATGTGGCAGTTTTCATCTGTCTAGCAACGAAGGCGATTCATTTGGAGTTGGTAGGAGATTTGACGACAGAGAGTTTCATCGCCGCGTTGAAGCGTTTCACGTCACGCAGAGGTCTATGTTCCAATATTTATTCGGACAATGGAACAAATTTTATCGGAGCGAATCGTGAACTGGTAGAACTTCAACAGCTAATGAGATCAGACTCGCACAACTCCGCAGTCAACAAACATCTCGCACAGCTAGGAATAAATTGGCATTTCATACCTCCTCACGCACCCCATTTTGGAGGAATTTGGGAGGCTGCGGTACGGTCAATGAAATATCATCTTAAAAGAGTTACAGCCGGTACTGCGTTAACAAATGAGGAAATGGGCACACTTTTGTGTCAGGTAGAGGCTTGTTTAAATTCTAGGCCCTTGTGCCCAAATCCAATCGAAGACAACGAATACGAGGTACTCACACCGGCGCATTTCTTAATCGGGCAACCTATGTTTTTGTTACCGGAAAGGGACTTAGAGGACGCAAAACTGTCACAACTGTCACGTTGGCAGTACATCCAGAAATTGCACCAGACTTTCTGGAAACGTTGGCATTCGGATTATATATCACAACTACAACAACGTTCCAAATGGACCAAAACAAACCCAAACTTCACTTTAGATGACTTGGTATTGGTGAAGGACGATAATTTGCCTCCAAGTAAATGGCGTTTAGGTCGGATTGTGAAATTACACTCTGGACATGACAATTTAGTACGCGTGGCTACGATCAAAACAAGTTTTGGACTTATCAAAAGACCAATAGCAAAACTATGCCCCATCTACAGTAAAGTTGAAACCTAGGGTTTCAAGGCGAGCGGTATGTTTACGATCGGTCTGGTAACACTACGCTCCCAGAATCGACTAATTTTTTCAGAGACTTTAACCTAAATTCATTCTGTTCGAATTCGATCGTGACGAGGAAAACACGTACATTTTAACCGAATTGTAAATCTAATTAAGTAACCGAATTTTGTATTATTAATCCTTTTTTGAATATATCTATTGTTAGAATCAACGACTTGTGAGTTTTATTCAGTATCCGGCAAATACGTTAACACCTACTAAAATTTAATCTATCGAAATTTTGAGAACTAATTAACGCAGAATTTCGGGAGTTCAGACCGTCGTAGTTATAATTGAGTTGTGATTGAGGGATGGTTGGAGTATGATTCACCCCAAAATTTCTGTAATATTGATTATTAGTATTATTATTGAATTTTGGCTGAGGGTTAATTTGAGAACTTGATTCTTGCAACATGTTTGTATTGTTCATTAACATATAATCCGTAATAGATTGGCCTTCAAATTTATCTATTTGTGTCACTTTTTTGATTAAATTATTTATATCTACTTCCTGTGTATGAGCGTATTGCTTAAGCATAGGATTTCGCAACCCTAACTTGAAAGTGCGAATTGCTATTTCGTCAAACTCCGAGATAAAAGCAGCTTCTTGTCCTGGGAACCTTGCTTTGGCAGCTTGTTTGCATTCGTTAAGAATTTTCAACACCCTTCTGCCGTAAGCTTCTACATTTTCTCCTGCCGCTTGATGACACTGTCTAAGTTCATCTCTAAGTTCCATAGGTTTCTTAGAAGGCATGTACGTTCGAACCAACAATTTTTCTAATTCGTCAAATGTACTGATATTTGATATTTGGGCCAATGTATAAGCCTCACCCTGTAACCCCATAGTAGATATAAATTCTACATACATTGCCTGTTGTTCGGGCGTTTTTAGGACTTGATAAAAACTTTTAGCAATCTGTAAGTATCTTTGTACCTCTGTTCTTCTAGTAGGTGAAGGAGCTCCCGAAAAGGAAGGAAGTTGTCGAGTTATGAAATCAATAATTAATTGGGTTTTATCACTATCTACCATACTGACATTTAAACTTTCGTTCATTTTAGGTGTTACTTCACTATTACTTGTGGAATCTGTTTGATTATCTCCCAAACCCATTGTAAGACGATTTTGCTTTTCTTTTTCTAATTGTTCTAAAGTTTTCTTTAAATTTTCTATCTTTTGTTTTGCTTCAGTCAATTCTTCCGAAATACTATTATTGCCTAAATTATTGTTTTTGGTTATATTTAAAATTCCTGAAAAGACTTTTTTCAATGAGTTTGAATCTAAAGTATTTTTGGAACAAGAATTTATTTTCTCAACTATTTGATTTATTTGATCTAAGAGATCCTCATTTGTGGTTTCAGCTTCTTGCAAATATTGCTTAAATTGCTCTACCTTTTTTGTCAATGAATTTCTTTCTGAAACTAATAATTCGGATTGTTCCCTGTTTTTAAGGTCTGATTCTTTCACCGCATCAATATAATACCGAATTACCTCTTCTGTTATTCTACCAGGTGATAATTTTTCTGGATTGTGTGACACTAAATTTTCCAATTTTTGCACCTGATTTCTTTCGACTAGAAATCTTAATTCGCCTAACACAATTTCTTGAATATATCCAAAATCTTCTTCAAGTCTACGTATCCCTTGTTTAACCTGTTCTCTCTGTTCTTTTACCTGCTCTAATTCTACTTCTATAGTTTTGTATCGGTCTAATTTTTCCCTTGTAAGAATGTTCTCACCTTTTTTTCTGTTCATTTATTTTGATATATCTATTTTATAAGTTCCTTTAGATTTTTACGTACATTTCAATATTCTATTTTAAAATAATTTTACTATCTTAAACTACCAACACAATCAATGTAATTTATTCTATACCTAGCAACATACCTCCAACAATTCTGGCTTTCATTGTTTTAAGATTCCTGACCTTGCCCAAAAACTGACTTCAGTTGATTACAGCTGTTTTTCTGCCTTTAATTGTAACTTGAACGATGACTCCCACGTTGCTCTTGGCCTTGATATTCTTCTTGTAAGATGATCCTCAGTAATTTGTTGTTGGCTGCTCGCTGCTATTTTCTTGCTGCTCGGCTCGCTGCTATTTTCCTGCTGCTCGACTCGCTGTTTAAGTATTGTATCGTTTGTTGTCTATCTTCTTGTAAGATGATTCTCAGTAATGTTGTTGTTGGTTGTTCGCTGTTTTTTTTTTTTTTTTTTTTCTTGCTGCTTTATGTCGATCGGTAATTTATGTTGTTGATTTTCCGATGCAATTCCTATGGTATGGTGCTAAATTGCCATCAATTAGCGCTGAATTCACTCGTGTTGTAATCGCTTATGTTGTTGACCTCCACCAAATTTTCAACTGTGTATCTTTCTTGTTTGCTTAAACAAAACACTTCCCATGCACGTAAGTTTTTTTTTGTATTGATTAATTAATAACATTAACTTTTTATTTCTGTTATTATTTCACTACAATACCGGCTGCGCTAAATGTCGTGTTACGGATGTTAGAAAGGAAGGTTTATTAAAGCAAACACTCTTTTTTAATTAATTCATTTATTAAACTCACTTAACTTAAACTTAACTGACAAAACTTTCTTGAACAACCTTCTTGATCAAAATCTAAATTACAATTGTCTTCTTAACTTAAAGAAATCAATCACCGATCGATCACCAGTGCAAAGTACAATGTTCTGGTTTGACATTAACAACTCATGACCTATTTAGGTAATTGCTTAACTTGCATATACAGTATTTGTTTATCAAGTTATTGAACTTTAATGCGGAAGTTTGTATATTCATGTTTGCCATTATTCTTACGATGAACCCAAGTGAACCGAGGGTCCAAAGTACATAATTCTTGTTTAAACATGAAAATACCTCTTCACCACATGTGTGTACAGATTTTCATTCAGCCGCCCCTTTCGCACTGGCCCGAAAGCGCCTAAAAGCTCTTTTAACTAAGAAAATATCAGCGAAATTCAGAAATCGTACACTCAGTGACATCTAGTGCGAAAGCATGTAGTTCAAGAATCCATATCTATGTGTATATAATCAATGGTCAGATGCATATAAGCAAAATAGATTTTCCGGAAAAAATGGGAAAAATGATATTTACGTTAATCTTGCAGGACCTTCCGTTTCTAATTTCGAAAATCTAACACCCCATTCGTGATCAGCGACCCCAAAAACCCTATTTTCGAAATTAGAAACGGAAGGTCCTGTAAGGATAACACAAATATCCTTTTTCTCATTTTACGCGGGGGAAATTACATTAGGAGGTGTTCGGGTCACTGATCTCGAATCCGGTGTTAAATTTTCGAAATTAGAAACGGAAGGTCCTGCAAGAATAACGCAAATATCCTTTTCCCATATTTTCCGGGGAAAAATGGCATTAGGCGGTGTTCGGGGTCGCTGATCACGAATCCGGTATTGAATTTTCGAAACTAGAAATGGAAGGTACTGCAAGAATAACGTAAATATCATTTTCCCGCTTTTCCCGGGCAAAAATTTCGGAGTCGCTGATCACGAATGCGGCGTTAGATTTTCGAAATTAGAAACGAATGGTCCTGTAAGGATAACGCAAATATGCTTTTCCCCATTTTTTCCGGGAAAAAATGGCATTAGGGGGTTTTTGGTGTCGCTGATCACGAATGCGGCGTTAGATTTTCGAAATTAGAAACGAATGCTCCTGTAAGGATAACGCAAAAATCCATTTTCCAATTTTTTCCGGGGAAAAATGGCATTAGGGGTTTTCAAGGTCGCTGATCACGAATCCGGAGTTAGATTTTCAAAAATCGAAATGGAAAATATCCTCTTTCCTATTTTTTCCGTGGAAAATGACATTGGGGGTTTTAGGGGTCGCTGATCACGAATCCGGTGTAAGATTTTCGAAATTATAAACGGAAGGTCCTGTAAGGATATCGCAAAAATCCTTTTTTCCATTTTTTCCGGGGAAAAATTGCATTAGGGGTTTTCAAGGTCGCTGATCACGAATCCGGAGTTAGATTTTCAAAACTCGAAATGGAAGGTCCTGTAAGGATAACGAAAATATCCTTTTTCCCATTCTTTCCGGGGAAAAATGGCGTTAAGGGGTTTTCGGGGTCACTGATCACGAATGCGGCGTTAGATTTTCAAAACTCGAAATGGAAGGTCCTGTAAGGATAACGAAAATATCCTCTTTCCTATTTTTTCCGTGGAAAATTGCATTGGGGGTTTTCGGGGTCGCTGATCACGAATCCAGTGTTACAATTTCAAAAATCCTAACGAAAAGGGAAAATTGTGATTATAGGGTTTTCGAAAAATTACAAACGAAAGGTCCTGTAAGGATAACGCAAATATCCTTTTCCCCATTTTTTCCGAGAAAAATTGCATTACGGGGTTTTCGGGGTCGCTGATCACGAATCCGAGTTAGATTTTCCAAACTCGAAACGGAAGGTCCTGTAAGGATAACGAAAATATCCTTTTTCCCATTTTTTTCAGGGGAAAATTGTGTTTTGATTCGGTGTTGGAACCAAATCAAAATTGTTTGTCAATAGCTAACAATTCAAACGGTTTAAACCCTTACCGCTGGTGGGGGAAATTCAACCGCTTGACTGTTATTATCACGCTTTATTGACTATAACTGAACTTACAATGATGGCTTATGACTATTTATTACAAATTATTGCTTACTCTACAATTTGGAAAAGGTGACATGAAGTTCGATTACTGTGCAGCTAAAATGCATATTTGGTTCTCGAATTACCACACGTTTCCCGGTGACCATTGAATTAAATCAGAAACACGGGAAGCGCGTGGAAATTAAGTCGATCGATGCATTTCGGTGCGATCTATATGTGATTGCCCGCTTGATGAATCTGTGCAAGTTTGCACAAATTGCATTAGGGGGTTTTAGGGCTCGCTGATCACGAATCCGGTGTTACAATTTCAAAAATCCTCACGAAAGGGCCTGTAAGGATAATTCGAATAACTTTTCCCATTTTTCCCGGAAAAATCGTCATTATAGAGTTTTTGGGATCGCTGATCACGAATCCGGTGTTAGATTTTCTAAATTAGAAATGGAAGGTCCTGTAATATATATATATAAAATCTTTTAGCCTGATTGATTGACTGACTGACTGACTCACTCATCAACGCCCAGCCCAAACCCTAGAAACTTGAAACTTGCACAATATGTCCCAAACATCACTAAGGCGTGGTTTTCCGAAATTTTACCGCTAAGGGGGTAAAGCGGGTTTAGTTGTTTTTAAACCGCGATTTTCGCTATGAATTCTGCTCAATAGGACGCTGAAAAGTTTCACTCGGGGGTTTTCGGGGTCGCTGATCACGAATCCGAGTTAGATTTTCAAGACGCGAAATGGAAGGTCCTGTAAGGATAACGAAAATATCCTTTTTCCCATTCTCTCCGGGGAAAAATTGCATTAGGAGGTTTTCGGGGTCGCTGATCACGAATCCGGTGTTAGGTTTTCAAAACTCGAAACGGAAGGTCCTATAAGGACAACGCAAATATCCTTTTCCCCATTTTTTCCGGGGAAAAATTGCATTACGAGGTTTTCGGGGTCGCTGATCACGAATCCGGTATTACAGTTTCAAAGATCCTAAAGAAACGGCCTGTAAGGATAATTCGATTGTCCTTTTCTTATTTTTCCCCGGAAAAATTGTCATTATAGGGTTTTTGGGGTCGCTGATTACGAATCGGATGTTAGATTTTCTAAATTAGAAACGGAAGGTCCTGTAAGGACAACGCAAATATGCTTTTCCCCATTTTTTCCGGGAAAAAATGGCATTAGGGGGTTTTTGGTGTCGCTGATCACGAATGCGGCTTTAGATTTTCGAAATTAGAAACGAATGGTCCTGTAAGGATAACGCAAAAATCCATTTTCCCATTTTTCTCGGGAAAAAATGGCATTTTCGGGGTCGTTGATCACGAATCCAGTGTTAGATTTTCGAAATTACAAACGGAAGGTCCTGTAATGATAACGCAAATATCCTTTTCTCCATTTTTTCCGGGGAAAAATTGCATTAGGGGGTTTTCGTGGTCGCTGATCACGAATGCGGCGTTAGATTTTCAAAATTAGAAACGGATGGTCCTGTAAGGATATCGCAAAAATCCTTTTTTCAATTTTTTCCGGGGAAAAATGGCATTAAGGGGTTTTCGGGGTCACTGATCACGAATGCGGCGTTAGATTTTCGAAATTATAAACGGAAGGTCCTGTAAGGATATCGCAAAAATCCTTTTTTCCATTTTTTCCGGGGAAAAATTGCATTAGGGGTTTTCAAGGTCGCTGATCACGAATCCGGAGTTAGATTTTCAAAACTCGAAATGGAAGGTCCTGTAAGGATAACGAAAATATCCTTTTTCCCATTTTTTCCGGGAAAAATGGTATTAGGGGGTTTTTGTAGTCACTGATCACGAATCCGGTGTTAGATTTTCAAAACTCGAAATGGAAGGTCCTGCAAGGATAACGAAAATATCCCTTTTTCCTATTTTTTCCGGGGAAAATGGCATTAGGAATTTTCGGGGCCGCTGATCACGAATCCGGTGTTAGGTTTTCAAAACTCGAAACGGAAGGTCCTATAAGGACAACGCAAATATCCTTTTCCCCATTTTTCCCGGGGAAAATGGCATTAGGGGGTTTCCGGAGTCGCTGATCGCGAATCCGGTATTACAATTTCAAAAATCCGAACGAAAAGGGAAAATTGTGATTATAGGGTTTTCGGGCTCGCTGATCACGAATCGGGTGTTAGATTTTCGAAATTAGAAACGAATGGTCCTGTAAGGATAACGCAAAAATCCATTTTCCCATTTTTCTCGGGAAAAAATGGCATTTTCGGGGTCGTTGATCACGAATCCAGTGTTAGATTTTCGAAATTAGAAACGGAAGGTCCTGTAATGATAACGCAAATATCCTTTTCTCCATTTTTTCCGGGGAAAAATTGCATTAGGGGGTTTTCGTGGTCGCTGATCACGAATGCGGCGTTAGATTTTCAAAATTAGAAACGGATGGTCCTGTAAGGATATCGCAAAAATCCTTTTTTCAATTTTTTCCGGGGAAAAATGGCATTAAGGGGTTTTCGGGGTCACTGATCACGAATGCGGCGTTAGATTTTCAAAACTCGAAATGGAAGGTCCTGTAAGGATAACGAAAATATCCTTTTTCCCATTCTTTCCGGGGAAAAATGGCGTTAAGGGGTTTTCGGGGTCACTGATCACGAATGCGGCGTTAGATTTTCAAAACTCGAAATGGAAGGTCCTGTAAGGATAACGAAAATATCCTCTTTCCTATTTTTTCCGTGGAAAATTGCATTGGGGGTTTCCGGGGTCGCTGATCACGAATCCAGTGTTACAATTTCAAAAATCCTAACGAAAAGGGAAAATTGTGATTATAGGGTTTTCGGGGTCGCTGATCACGAATCCGAGTTAGATTTTCCAAACTCGAAACGGAAGGTACTGTAAGGATAACGAAAATATCCTTTTTCCCATTTTTTTCAGGGGAAAATTGTGTTTTGATTCGGTGTTGGAACCAAATCAAAATTGTTTGTCAATAGCTAACAATTCAAACGGTTTAAACCCTTACCGCTGGTGGGGGAAATTCAACCGCTTGACTGTTATTATGACGCTTTATTGACTATAACTGAACTTACAATGATGGCTTATGACTATTTATTACAAATTATTGCTTACTCTACAATTTGGAAAAGGTGACATGAAGTTCGATTACTGTGCAGCTAAAATGCATATTTGGTTCTCGAATTACCACACGTTTCCCGGTGACCATTGAATTAAATCAGAAACACGGGAAGCGCGTGGAAATTAAGTCGATCGATGCATTTCGGTGCGATCTATATGTGATTGCCCGCTTGATGAATCTGTGCAAGTTTGCACAAATTGCATTAGGGGGTTTTAGGGCTCGCTGATCACGAATCCGGTGTTACAATTTCAAAAATCCTCACGAAAGGGCCTGTAAGGATAATTCGAATAACTTTTCCCATTTTTCCCGGAAAAATCGTCATTATAGAGTTTTTGGGATCGCTGATCACGAATCCGGTGTTAGATTTTCTAAATTAGAAATGGAAGGTCCTGTAATATATATATATAAAATCTTTTAGCCTGATTGATTGACTGACTGACTGACTCACTCATCAACGCCCAGCCCAAACCCTAGAAACTTGAAACTTGCACAATATGTCCCAAACATCACTAAGGCGTGGTTTTCCGAAATTTTACCGCTAAGGGGGTAAAGCGGGTTTAGTTGTTTTTAAACCGCGATTTTCGCTATGAATTCTGCTCAATAGGACGCTGAAAAGTTTCACTCGGGGGTTTTCGGGGTCGCTGATCACGAATCCGAGTTAGATTTTCAAGACGCGAAATGGAAGGTCCTATAAGGACAACGCAAATATCCTTTTCCCCATTTTTTCCGGGGAAAAATTGCATTACGAGGTTTTCGGGGTCGCTGATCACGAATCCGGTATTACAGTTTCAAAGATCCTAAAGAAACGGCCTGTAAGGATAATTCGATTGTCCTTTTCCTATTTTTCCCCGGAAAAATTGTCATTATAGGGTTTTTGGGGTCGCTGATTACGAATCGGATGTTTGATTTTCGAAATTAGAAACGGAAGGTCCTGTAAGGACAACGCAAATATGCTTTTCCCCATTTTTCTCGGGGAAAATGGCATTAGGGGGTTTTCGTGGTCGCTGATCACGAATGCGGCGTTAGATTTTCAAAATTAGAAACGGAAGGTCCTGTAAGGATATCGCAAAAATCCTTTTTTCAATTTTTTCCGGGGAAAAATGGCATTAGGGGTTTTCAAGGTCGCTGATCACGAATCCGGTATTACAATTTCAAAAATCCGAACGAAAAGGGAAAATTGTGATTATAGGGTTTTCGGGGTCGCTGATCACGAATCCGGTGTTAGATTTTCTAAATTAGAAACGGAAGGTCCTATAATATATATATATATATATAAAATCTTTTAGCCTGATTGATTGACTGACTGACTGACTCACTCATCAACGCCCAGCCCAAACCCTAGAAACTTGAAACTTTCACAATATGTCCCAAACATCACTAAGGCGTGGTTTTCCGAAATTTTACCGCTAAGGGGGTAAAGCGGGTTTAGTTGTTTTTAAACCGCGATTTTCGCTATGAATTCTGCCCAATAGGACGCTGAAAAGTTTCACTCGGGGGTTTTCGGGGTCGCTGATCACGAATCCGAGTTAGATTTTCAAGACGCGAAATGGAAGGTCCTGTAAGGATAACGAAAATATCCTTTTTCCCATTCTCTCCGGGGAAAAATGGCATTAGGGGGTTTTCGGGGTCGCTGATCACTAATCCGGTATTACAGTTTCAAAGATCCTAAAGAAACGGCCTGTAAGGATAATTCGATTGTCCTTTTCCTATTTTTCCCCGGAAAAATTGTCATTATAGGGTTTTTGGGGTCGCTGATTACGAATCGGATGTTAGATTTTCGAAATAAGAAACGGAAGGTCCTGTAAGGACAACGCAAATATGCTTTTCCCCAATTTTTCCGGGAAAAAATGGCATTAGGGGGTTTTCGTGGACGCTGATCACGAATGCGGCGTTGAGATTTTCAAATTTAGAAACGGAAGGTCCTGTAAGATTATCGCAAAAATCCTTTTTTCAATTTTTTCCGGGGAAAAATGGCATTAGGGGTTTTCAAGGTCGCTGATCACGAATCCGGAGTTAGATTTTCAAAACTCGAAATGGAAGGTCCTGTAAGGATAACGAAAATATCCTTTTTCCCATTTTTTTCAGGGGAAAATTGTGTTTTGATTCGGTGTTGGAACCAAATCAAAATTGTTTGTCAATAGCTAACAATTCAAACGGTTTAAACCCTTACCGCTGGTGGGGGAAATTCAACCGCTTGACTGTTATTATGACGCTTTATTGACTATAACTGAACTTACAATGATGGCTTATGACTATTTATTACAAATTATTGCTTACTCTACAATTTGGAAAAGGTGACATGAAGTTCGATTACTGTGCAGCTAAAATGCATATTTGGTTCTCGAATTACCACACGTTTCCCGATGACCATTGAATTAAATCAGAAACACGGGAAGCGCGTGGAAATTAAGTCGATCGATGCATTTCGGTGCGATCTATATGTGATTGCCCGCTTGATGAATCTGTGCAAGTTTGCACAAATTGCATTAGGGGGTTTTAGGGCTCGCTGATCACGAATCCGGTGTTACAATTTCAAAAATCCTCACGAAAGGGCCTGTAAGGATAATTCGAATAACTTTTCCCATTTTTCCCGGAAAAATCGTCATTATAGAGTTTTTGGGATCGCTGATCACGAATCCGGTGTTAGATTTTCTAAATTAGAAATGGAAGGTCCTGTAATATATATATATAAAATCTTTTAGCCTGATTGATTGACTGACTGACTGACTCACTCATCAACGCCCAGCCCAAACCCTAGAAACTTGAAACTTGCACAATATGTCCCAAACATCACTAAGGCGTGGTTTTCCGAAATTTTACCGCTAAGGGGGTAAAGCGGGTTTAGTTGTTTTTAAACCGCGATTTTCGCTATGAATTCTGCTCAATAGGACGCTGAAAAGTTTCACTCGGGGGTTTTCGGGGTCGCTGATCACGAATCCGAGTTAGATTTTCAAGACGCGAAATGTAAGGTCCTGTAAGGATAACGAAAATATCCTTTTTCCCATTCTCTCCGGGGAAAAATTGCATTAGGAGGTTTTCGGGGTCGCTGATCACGAATCCGGTGTTAGGTTTTCAAAACTCGAAACGGAAGGTCCTATAAGGACAACGCAAATATCCTTTTCCCCATTTTTTCCGGGGAAAAATTGCATTACGAGGTTTTCGGGGTCGCTGATCACGAATCCGGTATTACAGTTTCAAAGATCCTAAAGAAACGGCCTGTAAGGATAATTCGATTGTCCTTTTCCTATTTTTCCCCGGAAAAATTGTCATTATAGGGTTTTTGGGGTCGCTGATTACGAATCGGATGTTTGATTTTCGAAATTAGAAACGGAAGGTCCTGTAAGGACAACGCAAATATGCTTTTCCCCATTTTTCCCGGGGAAAATGGCATTAGGGGGTTTTCGTGGTCGCTGATCACGAATGCGGCGTTAGATTTTCAAAATTAGAAACGGAAGGTCCTGTAAGGATATCGCAAAAATCCTTTTTTCAATTTTTTCCGGGGAAAAATGGCATTAGGGGTTTTCAAGGTCGCTGATCACGAATCCGGTATTACAATTTCAAAAATCCGAACGAAAAGGGAAAATTGTGATTATAGGGTTTTCGGGGTCGCTGATCACGAATCCGGTGTTAGATTTTCTAAATTAGAAACGGAAGGTCCTATAATATATATATATATATATAAAATCTTTTAGCCTGATTGATTGACTGACTGACTGACTCACTCATCAACGCCCAGCCCAAACCCTAGAAACTTGAAACTTTCACAATATGTCCCAAACATCACTAAGGCGTGGTTTTCCGAAATTTTACCGCTAAGGGGGTAAAGCGGGTTTAGTTGTTTTTAAACCGCGATTTTCGCTATGAATTCTGCCCAATAGGACGCTGAAAAGTTTCACTCGGGGGTTTTCGGGGTCGCTGATCACGAATCCGAGTTAGATTTTCAAGACGCGAAATGGAAGGTCCTGTAAGGATAACGAAAATATCCTTTTTCCCATTCTCTCCGGGGAAAAATGGCATTAGGGGGTTTTCGGGGTCGCTGATCACGAATCCGGTATTACAGTTTCAAAGATCCTAAAGAAACGGCCTGTAAGGATAATTCGATTGTCCTTTTCCTATTTTTCCCCGGAAAAATTGTCATTATAGGGTTTTTGGGGTCGCTGATTACGAATCGGATGTTAGATTTTCGAAATAAGAAACGGAAGGTCCTGTAAGGACAACGCAAATATGCTTTTCCCCAATTTTTCCGGGAAAAAATGGCATTAGGGGGTTTTCGTGGTCGCTGATCACGAATGCGGCGTTGAGATTTTCAAAATTAGAAACGGAAGGTCCTGTAAGATTATCGCAAAAATCCTTTTTTCAATTTTTTCCGGGGAAAAATGGCATTAGGGGTTTTCAAGGTCGCTGATCACGAATCCGGAGTTAGGTTTTCAAAACTCGAAACGGAAGGCCCTATAAGGACAACGCAAATATCCTTTTCCCCATTTTTTCCGGAGAAAAATTGCATTACGAGGTTTTCTGGGTCGCTAATCACGAATCCGGTATTACAGTTTCAAAGATCCTAAAGAAACGGCCTGTAAGGATAATTCGATTGTCCTTTTCTTATTTTTCCCCGGAAAAATTGTCATTATAGGGTTTTTGGGGTCGCTGATTACGAATCGGATGTTAGATTTTCTAAATTAGAAACGGAAGGTCCTGTAAGGACAACGCAAATATGTTTTTCCCCATTTTTTCCGGGAAAAAATGGCATTAGGGGGTTTTTGGTGTCGCTGATCACGAATGCGGCGTTAGATTTTCGAAATTAGAAACGAATGGTCCTGTAAGGGTAACGCAAAAATCCATTTTCCCATTTTTCTCGGGAAAAATGGCATTTTCGGGGTCGTTGATCACGAATCCAGTGTTAGATTTTCGAAATTAGAAACGGAAGGTCCTGTAATGATAACGCAAATATCCTTTTCCCCATTTTTTCCCGGGAAAAATTGCATTAGGGGGTTTTCGTGGTCGCTGATCACGAATGCGGCGTTAGATTTTCAAAATTAGAAACGGAAGGTCCTGTAAGGATATCGCAAAAATCTTTTTTTCAATTTTTTCCGGGGAAAAATGGCATTAGGGGTTTTCAAGGTCGCTGATCACGAATCCGGAGTTAGATTTTCAAAAATCGAAATGGAAGGTCCTGTAAGGATAGCGAAAATATCCTTTTCCCCATTTTTTCCGGGGAAAAATGGCATTAGAGGGTTTTCGGAGTCGCTGATCACGAATCCGGTGTTAGGTTTTCAAAACTCGAATCGGAAGCTCCTATAAGGACAACGCAAATATCATTTTCCCCATTTTTCCCGGGGAAAATGGCATTAGGGGGTTTCCGGAGTCGCTGATCGCGAATCCGGTATTACAATTTCAAAAATCCGAACGAAAAGGGAAAATTGTGATTATAGGGTTTTCGGGCTCGCTGATCACGAATCGGGTGTTAGATTTTCGAAATTAGAATCGAATGGTCCTGCAATAATAATATTTGCGTTATTCCCTATTTTCCCGGGGAAAATGGCATTGGGGGGTCTTCGGGGTTGCTGATCACGAATCCGGTGTTAGATTTTCGAAATTAGAAACGGAAGGTCCTGTAATCTATATATATAAAATCTTTTAGCCTGATTGATTGACTGACTGACTGACTCACTCATCAACGCGCAGCCCAAACCCTAGAAACTTGAAACTTTCACAATATGTCCCAAACATCACTTAGGCGCTCACTAAGGCGTGGTTTTCCGAAATTTTACCGCTAAGGGGGTAAAGCGGGTTTAGTTGTTTTTAAACCGCGATTTTCGCTATGAATCCTGCTCAATAGGATGCTGAAAAGTTTCACTTGCGGGTTTTTGAGGTCGCTGATCACGAATCCGAGTTAAATTTTCCAAACTCGAAACGGAAGCCTCTGTAAGGATAACGCAAATATCCTTTTTCCCATTTTTTCCGGGAAAAAATGGTATTAGGGGGTTTTTGTAGTCACTGATCACGAATCCGGTGTTAGATTTTCAAAACTCGAAATGGAAGGTCCTGCAAGGATAACGAAAATATCCCTTTTTCCTATTTTTTCCGGGGAAAATGGCATTAGGAATTTTCGGGGCCGCTGATCACGAATCCGGTGTTAAAATTTCAAAAATCCTAACGAAAGGGCCTGTAAGGATAATTCGAATACACTTTTCCTATTTTTTCCCGGAAAAATTGTCATTATAGGGTTTTTGGGGTCGCTGATCATGAATCGGGTGTTAGATTTTCGAAATTATAAACGAAAGGTCCTGTAAGGATAACGCAAATATCCTTTTTCCTATTTTTCTCGGGGAAAAATGGCATTAGGGTGTGTTCGGGGTCGCTGATCACGAATCCGATGTTAGATTTTCTAAATTAGAAACGGAAGGTCCTGTAATATATATATTAGGGTGGATCGCTTTTCCTTTTTCTCGAATTTCGGAAACGGGGGGGGGGGGGGGGGTGGAAAAGTTGTGAATTGATATAAAAACAAATTGTGGAAAGTTTCAGCTCGATCGGAGGTCATCTTCAGGTTCCGCTTTTCGTTTGAAAATTTGGTATAACAGCTAAGTGAATTTCTATGTATTTTACAAATTTTCGCTGATCACTTTTGCTGTGTCGCATTTGTAATTCGAAATCCTTTTTGGTTTTTTTTTGTTATTTGTTAACTAATTCAAGCTTTTTTGGAAATCCTCCTTGGTTTTGGTGAAAGTTGAAATTTTTAGTTTAATTCCAGATTTTCAAAATTTCAAATGAAAAGCGGAACCTGAAAATGACCTCCGATCGAGCTGAAATTTTCTAAATTTCATTTTTACATATATTCACATCTTTTCCATACCCCCCGCTGTTCACATTGCCACATTTATTTTTTTTGTTCTAGCCGCGATCCACCCTAATATATATATAAAATCTTTTAGCCTAATTGATTGACTGACTGACTAACTCACTCATCAACGCCCAGCCCAAACGCCAGAGCCATATGTCCCAAACATCACTAAGGCGTGGTTTTCCGAAATTTTACCGCTAAGGGGGTAAAGCGGGTTTAGTTGTTTTTAAACCGCGATTTTCGCTATGAATTCTGCTCAATAGGACGCTGAAAAGTTTCACTCGGGGGTTTTCGGGGTCGCTGATCACGAATCCGAGTTAGATTTTCAAGACGCGAAATGGAAGGTCCTGTAAGGATAACGAAAATATCCTTTTTCCCATTCTCTCCGGGGAAAAATTGCATTAGGAGGTTTTCTGGGTCGCTGATCACGAATCCGGTGTTAGGTTTTCAAAACTCGAAACGGAAGGTCCTATAAGGACAACGCAAATATCCTTTTCCCCATTTTTTCCGGGGAAAAATTGTATTACGGCGTTTTCGGGGTCGCTGATCACGAATCCGATGTTACAGTTTCAAAAATTGTCATTATAGGGTTTTTGGGGTCGCTGATTACGAATCGGATGTTAGATTTTCTAAATTAGAAACGGAAGGTCCTGTAAGGACAACGCAAATATGCTTTTCCCCATTTTTTCCGGGAAAAAATGGCATTAGGGGGTTTTTGGTGTCGCTGATCACGAATGCGGCGTTAGATTTTCGAAATTAGAAACGAATGGTCCTGTAAGGATAACGCAAAAATCCATTTTCCCATTTTTCTCGGGAAAAATGGCATTTTCGGGGTCGTTGATCACGAATCCAGTGTTAGATTTTCGAAATTAGAAACGGAAGGTCCTGTAATGATAACGCAAATATCCTTTTCCCCATTTTTTCCCGGGAAAAATTGCATTAGGGGGTTTTCGTGGTCGCTGATCACGAATGCGGCGTTAGATTTTCAAAATTAGAAACGGATGGTCCTGTAAGGATATCGCAAAAATCCTTTTTTCAATTTTTTCCGGGGAAAAATGGCATTAAGGGGTTTTCGGGGTCACTGATCACGAATGCGGCGTTAGATTTTCAAAACTCGAAATGGAAGGTCCTGTAAGGATAACGAAAATATCCTCTTTCCTATTTTTTCCGTGGAAAATTGCATTGGAGGTTTTCGGGGTCGCTGATCACGAATCCAGTGTTACAATTTCAAAAATCCTAACGAAAAGGGAAAATTGTGATTATAGGGTTTTCGGGGTCGCTGATCACGAATCGGGTGTTAGATTTTCGAAATTACAAACGAAAGGTCCTGTAAGGATAACTCAAATATCCTTTTCCCCATTTTTTCCGAGAAAAATTGCATTACGGGGTTTTCGGGGTCGCTGATCACGATTCCGAGTTAGATTTTCCAAACTCGAAACGGAAGGTCCTGTAAGGATAACGAAAATATCCTTTTTCCCATTTTTTTCAGGGGAAAATTGTGTTTTGATTCGGTGTTGGAACCAAATCAAAATTGTTTGTCAATAGCTAACAATTCAAACGGTTTAAACCCTTACCGCTGGTGGGGGAAATTCAACCGCTTGACTGTTATTATGACGCTTTATTGACTATAACTGAACTTACAATGATGGCTTATGACTATTTATTACAAATTATTGCTTACTCTACAATTTGGAAAAGGTGACATGAAGTTCGATTACTGTGCAGCTAAAATGCATATTTGGTTCTCGAATTACCACACGTTTCCCGGTGACCATTGAATTAAATCAGAAACACGGGAAGCGCGTGGAAATTAAGTCGATCGATGCATTTCGGTGCGATCTATATGTGATTGCCCGCTTGATGAATCTGTGCAAGTTTGCACAAATTGCATTAGGGGGTTTTAGGGCTCGCTGATCACGAATCCGGTGTTAGGTTTTCAAAACTCGAAACGGAAGGTCCTATAAGGACAACGCAAATATCCTTTTCCCCATTTTTTCCGGGGAAAAATTGCATTACGAGGTTTTCGGCGTCGCTGATCACGAATCCGGTATTACAGTTTCAAAGATCCTAAAGAAACGGCCTGTAAGGATAATTCGATTGTCCTTTTCCTATTTTTCCCCGGAAAAATTGTCATTATAGGGTTTTTGGGGTCGCTGATTACGAATCGGATGTTTGATTTTCGAAATTAGAAACGGAAGGTCCTGTAAGGACAACGCGAATATGCAGGACGGAAGGTCCTGTAAGGATATCACAAAAATCCTTTTTTCAATTTTTTCCGGGGAAAAATGGCATTAGGGGTTTTCAAGGTCGCTGATCACGAATCCGGTATTACAATTTCAAAAATCCGAACGAAAAGGGAAAATTGTGATTATAGGGTTTTCGGGGTCGCTGATCACGAATGCGGCGTTAGATTTTCAAAATTAGAAACGGAAGGTCCTGTAAGGATATCGCAAAAATCCTTTTTTCAATTTTTTCCGGGGAAAAATGGCATTAGGGGTTTTCAAGGTCGCTGATCACGAATCCGGAGTTAGATTTTCAAAAATCGAAATGGAAGGTCCTGTAAGGATAGCGAAAATATCCTTTTCCCCATTTTTTCAGGGGAAAAATGGCATTAGAGGGTTTTCGGAGTCGCTGATCACGAATCCGGTGTTAGGTTTTCAAAACTCGAAACGGAAGGTCCTATAAGGACAACGCAAATATCATTTTCCCCATTTTTCCCGGGGAAAATGGCATTAGGGGGTTTCCGGAGTCGCTGATCGCGAATCCGGTATTACAATTTCAAAAATCCGAACGAAAAGGGAAAATTGTGATTATAGGGTTTTCGGGCTCGCTGATCACGAATCGGGTGTTAGATTTTCGAAATTAGAAACGAATGGTCCTGTAAGGATAACGCAAAAATCCTTTTTCCCATTTTTCTCGGGAAAAAATGGCATTTTCGGGGTCGTTGATCACGAATCCGGTGTTAGGTTTTCGAAATTAGAAACGGATGGTCCTGCAATAATAATATTTGCGTTATTCCCTATTTTCCCGGGGAAAATGGCATTGGGGGGTCTTCGGGGTTGCTGATCACGAATCCGGTGTTAGATTTTCGAAATTAGAAACGGAAGGTCCTGTAATCTATATATATAAAATCTTTTAGCCTGATTGATTGACTGACTGACTGACTCACTCATCAACGCGCAGCCCAAACCCTAGAAACTTGAAACTTTCACAATATGTCCCAAACATCACTTAGGCGCTCACTAAGGCGTGGTTTTCCGAAATTTTACCGCTAAGGGGGTAAAGCGGGTTTAGTTGTTTTTAAACCGCGATTTTCGCTATGAATCCTGCTCAATAGGATGCTGAAAAGTTTCACTTGCGGGTTTTTGAGGTCGCTGATCACGAATCCGAGTTAAATTTTCCAAACTCGAAACGGAAGCCTCTGTAAGGATAACGCAAATATCCTTTTTCCCATTTTTTCCGGGAAAAAATGGTATTAGGGGGTTTTTGTAGTCACTGATCACGAATCCGGTGTTAGATTTTCAAAACTCGAAATGGAAGGTCCTGCAAGGATAACGAAAATATCCCTTTTTCCTATTTTTTCCGGGGAAAATGGCATTAGGAATTTTCGGGGCCGCTGATCACGAATCCGGTGTTAAAATTTCAAAAATCCTAACGAAAGGGCCTGTAAGGATAATTCGAATACACTTTTCCTATTTTTTCCCGGAAAAATTGTCATTATAGGGTTTTTGGGGTCGCTGATCATGAATCGGGTGTTAGATTTTCGAAATTATAAACGAAAGGTCCTGTAAGGATAACGCAAATATCCTTTTTCCTATTTTTCTCGGGGAAAAATGGCATTAGGGTGTGTTCGGGGTCGCTGATCACGAATCCGATGTTAGATTTTCTAAATTAGAAACGGAAGGTCCTGTAATATATATATTAGGGTGGATCGCTTTTCCTTTTTCTCGAATTTCGGAAACGGGGGGGGGGGGGTGGAAAAGTTGTGAATTGATATAAAAACAAATTGTGGAAAGTTTCAGCTCGATCGGAGGTCATCTTCAGGTTCCGCTTTTCGTTTGAAAATTTGGTATAACAGCTAAGTGAATTTCTATGTATTTTACAAATTTTCGCTAATCACTTTTGCTGTGTCGCATTTGTAATTCGAAATCCTTTTTGGTTTTTTTTTTGTTATTTGTTAACTAATTCAAGCTTTTTTGGAAATCCTCCTTGGTTTTGGTGAAAGTTGAAATTTTTAGTTTAATTCCAGATTTTCAAAATTTCAAATGAAAAGCGGAACCTGAAAATGACCTCCGATCGAGCTGAAATTTTCTAAATTTCATTTTTACATATATTCACATCTTTTCCATACCCCCCGCTGTTCACATTGCCACATCTATTTTTTTTGTTCTAGCCGCGATCCACCCTAATATATATATAAAATCTTTTAGCCTAATTGATTGACTGACTGACTGACTCACTCATCAACGCCCAGCCCAAACGCCAGAGCCATATGTCCCAAACATCACTAAGGCGTGGTTTTCCGAAATTTTACCGCTAAGGGGGTAAAGCGGGTTTAGTTATTTTTAAACCGCGATTTTCGCTATGAATTCTGCTCAATAGGACGCTGAAAAGTTTCACTCGGGGGTTTTCGGGGTCGCTGATCACGAATCCGAGTTAGGTTTTCAAAACTCGAAACGGAAGGTCCTGTAATGATAACGCAAATATCCTTTTCCCCATTTTTTCCGGGGAAAAATTGCATTACGGCGTTTTCGGGGTCGCTGATCACGAATCCGATGTTACAGTTTCAAAAATTGTCATTATAGGGTTTTTGGGGTCGCTGATTACGAATCGGATGTTAGATTTTGGAAATTAGAAACGGAAGGCCCTGTAAGGACAACGCAAATATGCTTTTCCCCATTTTTTCCGTTAGATTTTCAAAATTAGAAACGGGAGGTCCTGTAAGGATATCGCAAAAATCCTTTTTTCAAATTTTTCCGGGGAAAAATGGCATTAGGGGTTTTCAAGGTCGCTGATCACGAATCCGGAGTTAGATTTTCAAAAATCGAAATGGAAGGTCCTGTAAGGATAGCGAAAATATCCTTTTCCCCATTTTTTCAGGGGAAAAATGGCATTAGAGGGTTTTCGGGGTCGCTGATCACGAATGCGGCGTTAGATTTTCAAAATTAGAAACGGAAGGTCCTGTAAGGATATCGCAAAAATCCTTTTTTCAATTTTTTCCGGGGAAAAATGGCATTAGGGGTTTTCAAGGTCGCTGATCACGAATCCGGAGTTAGATTTTCAAAAATCGAAATGGAAGGTCCTGTAAGGATAGCGAAAATATCCTTTTCCCCATTTTTTCAGGGGAAAAATGGCATTAGAGGGTTTTCGGGGTCGCTAATCACGAATCCGGTGTTAGGTTTTCAAAACTCGAATCGGAAGCTCCTATAAGGACAACGCAAATATCATTTTCCCCATTTTTCCCGGGGAAAATGGCATTAGGGGGTTTCCGGAGTCGCTGATCGCGAATCCGGTATTACAATTTCAAAAATCCGAACGAAAAGGGAAAATTGTGATTATAGTGTTTTCGGGCTCGTTGATCACGAATCGGGTGTTAGATTTTCGAAATTAGAAACGAATGGTCCTGTAAGGATAACGCAAAAATCCTTTTTCCCATTTTTCTCGGGAAAAAATGGCATTTTCGGGGTCGTTGATCACGAATCCGGTGTTAGGTTTTCGAAATTAGAAACGGATGGTCCTGCAATAATAATATTTGCGTTATTCCCTATTTTCCCGGGGAAAATGGCATTGGGGGGTCTTCGGGGTTGCTGATCACGAATCCGGTGTTAGATTTTCGAAATTAGAAACGGAAGGTCCTGTAATCTATATATATAAAATCTTTTAGCCTGATTGATTGACTGACTGACTGACTCACTCATCAACGCGCCGCCCAAACCCTAGAAACTTGAAACTTTCACAATATGTCCCAAACATCACTTAGGCGCTCACTAAGGCGTGGTTTTCCGAAATTTTACCGCTAAGGGGGTAAAGCGGGTTTAGTTGTTTTTAAACCGCGATTTTCGCTATGAATCCTGCTCAATAGGATGCTGAAAAGTTTCACTTGCGTGTTTTTGTAGTCACTGATCACGAATCCGGTGTTAGATTTTCAAAACTCGAAATGGAAGGTCCTGCAAGGATAACGAAAATATCCCTTTTTCCTATTTTTTCCGGGGAAAATGGCATTAGGAATTTTCGGGGCCGCTGATCACGAATCGGGTGTTAGATTTTCGAAATTATAAACGAAAGGCCCTGTAAGGATAACGCAAATATCCTTTTTCCTATTTTTCTCGGGGAAAAATGGCATTAGGGTGTGTTCGGGGTCGCCGATCACGAATCCGATGTTAGATTTTCTAAATTAGAAACGGAAGGTCCTGTAATATATATTAGGGTGGATCGCTTTTCCTTTTTCTCGAATTTCGGAAACGGGGGGGGGGGGGGGGTGGAAAAGTTGTGAATTGATATAAAAACAAATTGTGGAAAGTTTCAGCTCGATCGGAGGTCATCTTCAGGTTCCGCTTTTCGTTTGAAAATTTGGTATAACAGCTAAGTGAATTTCTATGTATTTTACAAATTTTCGCTAATCACTTTTGCTGTGTCGCATTTGTAATTCGAAATCCTTTTTGGGTTTTTTTTTTGTTATTTGTTAACTAATTCAAGCTTTTTTGGAAATCCTCCTTGGTTTTGGTGAAAGTTGAAATTTTTAGTTTAATTCCAGATTTTCAAAATTTCAAATGAAAAGCGGAACCTGAAAATGACCTCCGATCGAGCTGAAATTTTCTAAATTTCATTTTTACATATATTCACATCTTTTCCATACCCCCCGCTGTTCACATTGCCACATCTATTTTTTTTGTTCTAGCCGCGATCCACCCTAATATATATATAAAATCTTTTAGCCTAATTGATTGACTGACTGACTGACTCACTCATCAACGCCCAGCCCAAACGCCAGAGCCATATGTCCCAAACATCACTAAGGCGTGGTTTTCCGAAATTTTACCGCTAAGGGGGTAAAGCGGGTTTAGTTGTTTTTAAACCGCGATTTTCGCTATGAATTCTGCTCAATAGGACGCTGAAAAGTTTCACTCGGGGGTTTTCGGGGTCGCTGATCACGAATCCGAGTTAGGTTTTCAAAACTCGAAACGGAAGGTCCTGTAATGATAACGCAAATATCCTTTTCCCCATTTTTTTTCGGGGAAAAATTGCATTACGGGGTTTTCGGGGTCGCTGATCACGAATCCGATGTTACAGTTTCAAAAATTGTCATTATAGGGTTTTTGGGGTCGCTGATTACGAATCGGATGTTAGATTTTCTAAATTAGAAACGGAAGGTCCTGTAAGGACAACGCAAATATGCTTTTCCCCATTTTTTCCGGGAAAAAATGGCATTAGGGGGTTTTCGGGTCGCTGATCACGAATGCGGCGTTAGGTTTTCAAAACTCGAAACGGAAGGTCCTATAAGGACAACGCAAATATCCTTTTCCCCATTTTTCTCGGGAAAAAATGGCATTTTCGGGGTTGCTGATCACGAATCCGGTGTTAGATTTTCGAAATTAGAAACGGAAGGTCCTGTAATCTATATATATAAAATCTTTTAGCCTGATTGATTGACTGACTGTCTGACTCACTCATCAACGCCCAGCCCAAACCCTAGAAACTTGAAACTTTCACATTATGTCCCAAACATCACTTAGGCGCTCACTAAGGCGGGATTTTTCGAAATTTTACCGCTAAGGGGGTAAAGCCGGTTTAGTTGTTTTTAAACCGCGATTTTCGCTATGAATCCTGCTCAATAGGACGCTGAAAAGTTTCACTCGGGGGTTTTCGGGGTCGCTGATCACGAATCCGAGTTAGATTTTCCAAACTCGAAACGGAAGGCCATGTAAGGATAACGCAAATATCCTTTTTCGCATTTTCCCGGGGAAAAATGGCATTAGGGGTTGTTCGGGGTCGCTGATCACGAATCCGGTGTTAGATTTTCGAAATTAGAAACGGAATGTTCTATAATCTATATATATAAAATCTTTTAGCCTGATCGACTGACTTCGGAAAACCCCGCCTTAGTGAGCACCTACGTGACGGTTGGGACACCGGATTCGATATCAGCGACCCCGAAAACCGCCTAATGCCATTTTTTCCCGGGAAAAAATGGGAAAAAATATATTTGCGTTACCCTTACAAGGTCTTTCGATTCTAATTTCGAAAATCTAACACCGGATTCGTGATCAGCAATTCCGAAAACTCCATAATGCAATTTTCCCCGGGAAAATGATATTTACGTTATCCTTTACGTTATTCTTGCAGGGGGTTTTCGGGGTTACTGATCACGAATCCGAGCTAGATTTTCAAAACTCGAAACGGAAGACCCTGTAAGGATAACGCAAATATCCTTATTCCCATTTTTTCGGGGGAAAAATGGCATTAGGGTGTTTTCGTGGTCGCTGATCATGAAACCGGTGTTAGATTTCCAAAATTCGAAACGGAAGGTCCTGTCTGGATAATCCAAATACCCTTTGCCACATTTTTCCCAGGGAAAAATTGCATTAGGGGTTTCCGGGGTCACTGACCACGAATCCGGTGTTAGATTTTCCAAATTAGAATCGAAAGGTCTGTAAGGATAATTTTTTGACGTGGATACGTCTTGGATTTTGGTTATGGGGGTACAAATTAGAAAATCGGCTTGCTGCCATGATAACAAATTTGCAATCGATGAAACTCGATAGTTTGTGGTGACATCCGAACAGAAACTGTGTTATAAGATGAGGCCTACATTAAAGCATTGTTTAGGGTATTTAGTTATGTTAAACTATGTTCAATTATTTTTTTAAAGATCAAAATCAAAATTTTTACTGCCGCTTTTCACATTTATACTCTTTTTATGCTGCTCCTTTGTGTGTATTGAATCTGATGTATTGAATGTCATGTTATTTCGTTCTTTTCGCTCTTAACTGCAAAAGCGTTTGCTGTGGTTTCCGGCTCTCGTTCTTGGGAACGAAAATGATTTCTATTTAAGTTTTCGCTTTTTGTTCAAAGCGGTTTGTGGGTCTCGCATAAAAATGATGAAAGCCTCGAGCGATGGCTGTTGAGTATGGTGCACACACATATATAAGTATGTATTTCATTAGTAAGAGAGCGATATTTCGCTCCCACCATTAAAGTTCTGTTCAGGGTTGTGACTTTTGATTTTCGAAATCGTTTTCAAATCGGCCGAAAAATAGTAGTAGAATCGATGAAATAGTAGTAAATTTATGTAAAACCTTCGTCATTATATATCTAACTAATTTGAACGAAAGACTATAAATGGGAGCGTTTTGAACACTGTATGTATGATATTTATTTCACACTTCTCTTATCATAAACCAATTATAAATAAAATTATTATACCCGTATGGCGAAACCGAATATCTCAAAAACGGTGCATCTTATCAAAAAAGTGCAAGAACAAAAGTTATTTAGGATATGATTTCACATAAAACTCCCATACATCAAAATCTGATTGGAATAAATTTTAAAAAAATCTAATTAGAAAGTTTGACTTCAAACCAGAATTTTGATACAACTGTTCGCCGTTCACTTAAATCACCATACGGATTTTCAATAATTGCCAGATTATTATCTATATATATAGATAATATTTATATATATAAAAATGAATCGTGGTCCGTTTGACTATCCATAACTCGGCTGAATATAATCCGATTTGCATGGGTTTTTTTTTGTTGGATTCGTATTGCAACAGGTAAAAACACTACGGAGCCGAAAATTGGAAATTTCCACCGGAAAAGTTGGAAAATCTTGAAAAACCGAAATTGTATACTTTCAGGGGTTGTTGCACTTTTAGTAACTACATGGCTTGAGATATCGAGGTGAAATTTTTTGTGTTGTGTTCAGTACAACGCCAATAAGGATATTTTACACACTTACCCCCCACTCCCTCTAATCTCCTCTCCCGTTAGATTCTACATCGTTTGAGATATCGAGATGAAATTTTTTGTGTTGTGTTTAGTACAACGCCAGGAAGGATATTTAATATATTTCTGCCGTGTTAACCTACCCCCTCGAACCCCGTCTCCAGATAAATTTTACATTGTGTGAGATATCAAGCTGAATTTTTTTTGCTGTGTTCAGTAGAACGCCAGGAAGGATATTTTACATACTCTCCCCTGTTGATCCACCCGTCAAATCCCCTCTCCCTCTAGATTTTACATCGTTTGCGATATCCAGTTGAAATTTTTTATGTTGTTTTCAGTACAATACAAGGAAGCTTCTTTTACCCGCTTAAACGTCCTCCCCTGCTAGATTCTACATCGCTTGAGATATCGAGTTGAAATTTTTTGCTTTGGGTTCAGTACAACACCAGGAAGAACATTTTACGTATTTTACCCTGTGGTTCTGTCTCCTCAAGCCCCTCCCCTGCTATATTGTACGTCGTTAGAGATATTGAGTTGAATTCTATGTGTTGTGTTCAGTGCAATACCTGGAAAATGTTTTTATATATTTCCTCTCTTCGGACTTATCCCATGAAACGCCTCTCCTCCTTAATTCTACATCGTTTTAGATATGGAGTTGAATTCTTTGTGTCACGACACCGCGGAGGATTTTTTACATATTTATCCTCTGTGGCGCTTCCCCTCATACCCAGTACCCTGCTAGATTCTGCATGGTTAAAGATATAATAGTTAATATGTAAAACTATTAATGCACACTTTTTTTGATACATCCGTTTGGCGTTTTTTGTAGCTTTACCCATATTAAAAATTGAAACTAAAAAAAATTCGAAATAATAAAAAAAAATTTTAAAAACCGACTTTAACAAAATAACTGAAAAGGAAAAAAAAGCACTGAAAAAAATAAAACTATGTCCATTAATTGCGTATTTTAAATTCGGCTTTTTGGGAGTAGCGTTAAATTTGCAACTAAAAAAAATAGTATCATATGAGAAGTGGGCTTTTTTATAGCGATTCCTAAAAATAGGGAATCCAATTTGTGGCATAAAACAACCTAGCTTTGGTGCTTCTAAGAGCCCTAGACATAGGCTAATCGTACTGTTCCTGTCACTAAGAACTAAGATCGACTCCAAAAATTGTTGCCAAATAGATTAACTATAGACAAGGCTCTTAGAAGCACCAAAGCTAGGTTGTTTTATGCCACAAATTGGATTCCCTATTTTTAGGAATCGCTATAAAAAAGCCCACTTCTCATATGATACTATTTATTGTAACAATCTATCCTATTCTTTGTCTCCGTGTACAAACTGATTTTGTGCGAAACTTGATAATAGAAAACTTTATGAAATAAAAAAAACTTAATAAATAATTTCAAGTGAAACCACAATGTTTGTGACAGATGAAAGATAAATCGAGATAATAAATTATTTTAAACACCAACTAAAATTTAATAAAAGAGTTAAAATTTGTTATACTAAAAATCCTGATTTCGAAAACATTACAAAAATCGTAAATAGGAATTTGGTCGCATTAAGATTTTAATTAGATTTTTTTGGTATGCCTGAATATATTTTACAACGATTTTCTTTAGTGTAAATTTAACGCCGCTCCCAAAAAGCCAAATTTTAAATACGCTATTAATGGACATAGTTTTAATTTATTTTTTCTTTTTAGTGCTTTTTGTGTCCAGCTATTGGTTTGATACGTTAAAACTAAATCTAATATATTTCAATATGATTCTCATATAGTGTGGAGGTCCCCAATCTGGAGTGCAGGACCAAACTTATTGAGGTGCGAAAGCGTTTTTTTTTTATTTGTGAGATGGAGTAAACTCAAGAACTTCTGCACCAACATAGACTATGTATCATGACCACGGTTTATAGTTAGGAGCGGTCGCGGTATCGGCCCCCTTCCACCCCCTCGCCTGATATCTTCGGAACCACCGGAGGGATTTTAATACGGTGTTTCAGTGTTGGGCAGGTTAATCATAAAAGAAATTTTCATCCACTCAAACCACTCTGCACTACATGGTGCGAGCCCCCTCTCCTGCTATATTCTAAACTACAGAACGGAGAATTGCTCTATTCCCTTTCTCCCAAGCAGATAGAATTTTTTTTTGCAATTTTCTTAAAAACAAAATTTTTTTTGAAATATAATTACCGCATAAAGGATAGGAATGATTAAATTCAATTCCGCACTAATTTTTTTTGTATAGAATTGATAGTAGGCTTTAGGAAAACAATTAAAATTCAAATAATTGAAATAGAAAATCAATTATCAAAAATGGATGACATTTTTTATACAATAAAAGCTCTCTTCGTGGACACATTCCATAGGCGATCAATTTCCTTAACCATTTGTTGACAATCGGTACTTTTAAGTACCACCAACTTTAAATCCTTATATTTTTTGCTTATCCAATGGTATCAACATTCTATATAATTTTATATACCACATGCGTGAATACCACCCCCACCATAAAATTAGTTCATGTCTTTTTTTAAATTGCTTTCTGGAGCCATTTGCAACGAAAAAATAGTCATGGTTATTGATTTATTGTTGTTCACTGCCTGGTCCACAAAGGGGTAAACGGACACATTTCCTATGACCAAATTCACAAATCCAGCTTATTCTGATTAACTCATAACCGGACATAAGTCTCTCCCCGTGAGTGTCCGCTTATGGGAACTTTCACTATAATTTGTAATTTCAGTTACGTTTTGACTACAAAAATATCAGATATAGGCCCCAATCACAGAAAACGCCATATGCAAAGTGAGTGCGTTTCTCGCGTTTTTTGATTTGATACGAGCGATTGTGAATGACTGAAGAAAATTTGACGTTGCAAATACACACCGCTTTCATTGCGTATCTGAGTGAGTGACGAAATGCAAAAATGTAAGTTTAAGGGATTCAATTGAATAATTAGTACATTTTAAACTTATTATTATAGAAAATGAACAACAAACCTAACTTTTTTAGCTGTCAAAATTAACATAGACACAGGAAAAATACTTAACGAACGATTTGTTAAACGCCGTATTCAATGATACCGCGTCAGGTGAAAGTGAATCGAATGGGTGAAGGGAATCTCAGATACGCCGTATTCCATGATCGGCACCATAAGCATCTCATGACTTCATGAGTCGGTATCCGTCAAGAATACAATACTTACCTCTAAGAAAAAAACTAAAATTAGAATCAATCATAAGAGTTAGTTTTTCAATCATGATTATGATTAAAACTAATCAATCAGAATCAAAATAATGAATGATTAATGACTAAATCAATCACGAATCAAAAAAAAATATGATTGATTTTTTCAATCATTAGTTTTCAATCATTAGTCAGATTGAATTTTGCCCAACACTGCTACCCGGGCAACGCCGGGTCCTTGCAAGCTAGTTTTAAATAAAAATTTGTTTCCTTAATTTCCTTTTCACTAAAATTTCTTGCTTAAATATCTATTGGCGATCGTTGTAGGCGGATCCACACTGCTTTTTAATTAGAAAACAAAATTTATTAAAAGTCTTAAACTATTAAAACAGCGATTATTATCTAAACCTCGGATTAAAATGAATTAAGCTAGTGACAGCTCATCATTCAAAACATCAATTTTTTTATTAACCATACAACATTGACATGCAGCAAACATAAAAGGATTAATTCATCAATCACCATCTTGAGTTCCGGATTTATTGTAAGTCTTTTACGCACCTTTTTTTTCTCACACATATACAACTACGAATAAATCAACATAACACCATAGAAATCACAGAATGCATTCTCAATCCAAATTGCGCATATTACAACATTCATCATTTCACAACAATCAACATTCATCATTTCATTCATCCTAAAATAGAAATAACCAAATAGAACGCGAAAAACAAAAGAATTATAAAGGGTGGTTAAATTTTAAGGGCCGATGTTGAATGTGAACCACACCTAAACGTCAAGTTTTTTTCTGCATTTCATTTGACATTTCTCAATTTCAGACTAACTCAATTTGAACCATGGAAAGATACACAATCGAGCAACGCGTTGTAGTTATTCAGGCTTATTATGAAAATGGGCGATCAATTTTCGAAGAAAATCATCTTCAGTGATGAGGCACATTTTCACCTCAGTGGATTCGTCAATAAGCAGAACAGCCGCATTTGGGCGAATGATAATCCAAGAGTGATTGTCGAAAAACCAAATTTGGGCGAATGATAATCCAAGCGTGATTGTCGAAAGTCACAAAGAGTGACTGTTTGGTGCGGTTTATGGGCTGGCGGCATCATCGGGCCGTATTTCACGAAGTGCACGATATGCATTTTGATTTGAACGCCCATTTTCATAATAAGCCTGAATAACTTTAACGCGTTGCTCGATTGTGTATCTTTCCATGGTTCAAATTGAGTTAGTCTGAAATTGAGAAATGTCAAATGAAATGCAGAAAAAAACTTGACGTTTAGGTGTGGTTCACATTCAACATCGGCCCTTAAAATTTAACCACCCTTTACTAACAAATAAATTATTTATATATTTTAAAAAAAAAAAGAATTTTTTTTCTTTGAATTGATTTAGATTTAGTTTATCACAGTAGAATATCACAGATTAGCTCTAGAATAAGATTCGATTACAGATTGTATCACAGATATGTTGAATTGAAGCTTAATAGTGGCCACGAATAGTTAGTTTAGGTTGTATTTTATTTCAAAATCAATGGATTGATAAGTCATATTTTTTTCCCTAATTGGAATTAAAATTTATTATTGTTTAATCCTAAATCACTCGAGTTTTCATTTTTTTTTTCTTTTTCAAATAAACTTTTTTTCCACAGTTCGGTAAAAACAAAATTCGAAAGCATAAGATTTTGAAGAATTGGCTGCAGTGCCAATAATACGGTAATGTTCCATATGGCGGCAAACATTATTTTATTGTCGTAGTTTTTTTTTGAGAAGATGGAGATGCGAGGAGATAGCGTCCAGGCGGACGAGATGCGAACCGGAGGTGGATAGAAGAAAAGTGATGGACGTTCCAACAATGACGTCGTCGTCCGTTTTAGTTTATTTTGAAGTGTCTAATTTCGGGGTTGGTGAAGTAGAGGCTGCTTTACCAACATTTTCGGTTTAGGTCATCCTAAATAGGGGTGGGTCAGCTTCCTGTCACCCTCTATTTCAGCAGTTGATTTAAAAATACTTACCTCAATGTCCTTTAATTAATTTTTTTGTTTGTGGCTACCTAGAGCAATTAGAGGCCTGAAAATCTCTTCTCCCAAGTTGCTCTGCCACCCCCTTTCAGGCATACCACCCTTATTGTGTGGCGTCTGTAGGAGAAACATGACCCCGACCCGCCTCCAAGAGCTAGCAACAGTGTAATGAAGTACAAATGTAGTAGGATGTAATGAAGTATAAATGTATTAGAGTTCGATTAATGGAGTAGTAATACAGTCGAATTCAATAAACGAAGCAGAACTTCTAAACAACTTTTTCCCATATAAAATTTGTTCTTCGGTCATAATTCGCACATGGTCTACAACATCCGAGTATATAAGGCAAAAATGGGATTTCTCGATCAACGAGCCTTCAGCTCTAGGGTTTTAGCTTAATGCATGCCTTTTGCCATAGCTTAGCTTTGCCGTCTTATTTTGAGATATTTTGTTAATAATAGTAGATTTTGCCGATAATTAAATTTTGCCGATAATATTGAATTTTAAAAAGAAACTTTGCCGATAATCTATATATATATAAACATAACAAAAGCTATAATTGCCAATCTGGCAATCATTGGGTATGGTGATATTCGTATCAAAATTCGAACAGTTGTACCAAAATTCCACTTTGAAATCAAACTTTCCAATAAGATTTTTTAAAATTTATTCCAATCGGATTTTGATGTATGGAATTTTTATGTAGAATCATATCCTAAATAACTTTTGTTCTTGGACTTTTTTGATAAGATGCACCGTTTTTGAGATATTCGCAAAAATCGTTGTCGTTCGTATGGGGGGTACCCCCCCTAATGGTCCATTTTTGCCCATTAACGAACTTAGCCTCGCATTTTACGAAAAACGAATCTGCGCAAAATTTCAAGTCTCTAGCTCAATCCGTGCGCCCGCAATCCGCGCCACGAACAGACGGACGGACAGACAGACGGACGGACATGCAGAAATTAATTATTTTTATCATTCTAAACACACTGGTGTAATTCATTTTTATGTGTGATGACGGGATCTTGGCGTTACAAACGGTAAGGCAAAGTTAATATACCCTTTGGTTTCACCATACGGGTATAAAAATAGATGTTTGTTGGTTTGTCTGTCCGTTTGAGATTACAAAACTTAAAAACTACTGGACCGATTTTGACGCGGTTTTTTGAAAAATGATCTGCGTTGCCAGGAGCAGGTTTTTAGCTATGTTAGATTTTAAAATTCGAAACGGAAGGTCCTGTAAGGATAACGCAAATATCCTTTTTCCCGTTTTCCCCGGAAAAATTGGCAAAATAAAGACTGTATCGAAAAGTATGAAAACAACTGCAATGAGCCAATATTAGCATGCTGTTGCTTTTTAGTCAAATTTGTTTAGTCAAAAACATAGCAAAAGCTATAATTGCCAATCTGGCAATCATTGGAGACCCGTATGGTGATATTCGTGTCAAAATTCGAACAGTTGTACCAAAATTCCACTTTGAAGTCAAACTTTCCAAAAAGAATTTTTAAAATTTATTCCAATCGGATTTTGATGTATGGGAGTTTTATGTAGAATCATATCCTAAATAACTTTTGTTCTTGCACTTTTTTGATAAGATGCACCGTTTTTGAGAAATTCACAAAAACTATTTTCGTTCGTATGGGGGGTACCCCCCTAATGGTCCATTTTTGCCCATTAACGAACTAAGCCTCACATTTTACGAAAAACGAATCTGCGCAAAATTTCAAGTCTCTAGCTCAATCCGTACGCCCGCAATCCGCGCCACAGACAGACGGACGTACAGACAGACAGACGGACAGACAGACAGACAGACAGACGGACGGACATGCAGAAATTAATTATTTTTATCATTCTAAACACACTGGTGTAATTCATTTTTGTGTGTGATGACGGGATCTTGGCGTTACAAACGGTAAGGCAAAGTTAATATACCCTTTGGTTTCACCATACGGGTATAAAAACGTCTGAGAGTTTGACAATTTAATTACCCTATCCAAAATCGCGATTTTAATTTTATTTTACGAAACACGAGGTCTTTCTGTAGAGCAACGAAAAAGGATTGTGGACAAATGGCATTTCGAAAAGGGCATCAACATGAGGCAAGTGACAAAACAGGAAGGTGTAAGTCTAAAAGCAGTTTTTACTGCCATCAAGGAGTTTGGGGAGGAACTGACATTCGAGGATAAGAAAAAAACTGGGAGAAAACCAGGGCCTAGACGCGAAAAAATGGATCAAAATATTTGTGCAGCAATTCGGCGTGATTGCAGTGTTTCGTTTAGAGATGTCACAAAAAAATGTGAAATAAGTGCTAAAATGGTTCAGCTAGCCAAGAAGCGCAACAATATGAAGACCAATCGGAAGCAACGACAACCGAAACTTACCGAAAAACAGGCAGCCTGCGTGAAACCGCGGCTTCGGAAATTGTATGACACCATTTTAACCAAAAAAAAAACAATGCATCATTATGGATGATGAAACGTACGTTAAAATGGATTATCGTACATTACCAGGACCTCAGTAGTTTACGATTGCAAGAGGGGACGATATAGACGAAGCACAAAAGTCGATTCAGGTGGAAAAATTCGGAGCCTAAGTTATGGTATGGCAAGCAATTTGCGAATGTGGCCTGAAATCATCTGCATTTTTCACAACGATGAACATGACGACTGATTTGTACGTCAAAGAGTGTCTAAAAAAAACTGTTGCTGCCCATGATTCGAAGACATGAAGGATCTATGTTGTTTTGGCTATGTTGTTTTGGCAAAAAACACCATTGAATGGATGTCAACAAATGGAGTCAATTTTGTGACAATACCAATGAATCCACCAAATTGCCCAGAAATTCGTCCCATCGAAAAATTTTGGGCAATAATGAAGTGAAACCTTCGGAAAATGTGTCTGGAAACTAATGATATGGAGCAATTCAAAAAAGACTGGCAAAAGTCCCGAAAACTATTAAGAATAGTACAGTCCACAATGTAATGGATATATTAGTACAAAAGTGCGGCGAATATTTTTGAAATGTTGTATATACATATAAAGAAATATGTAGTTAATAACCAATTTTATAAAATTTTTCTTAAAAAAAACTAAATTACGCCTTTTTAACCCCATATTTTTTGTTTCCATACTTTTCGATACAGTCTTTAGGGTTTTTCGGGTCGCTGATCACGAATCCGGTATTAGATTTGCAAAATTCGAAACGGAAGTTCCTGAAAGGATAACGCAAATATCCTTTTTCCCATTATTCCTCGGGAAAATTGGCATTATGTTTGGGATCGCTGATCACGAATCCGATATTAGATTTTCAAAATTCGAAACGGAAGGTCCTGTAAGGATAACGCAAATATCCTTTTTCCAGTTTTTCCTGGGAAAGATCGGCATTAGAGGGTTTTTGGGGTCGCTGATCACGAATCCAGTGTTGGAATTTCAAAATTCGAAACGGAAGGTTCTGTAAGGATAACATTTTTTCCCAAAACTTTTTAAGTTATTTATGGTTTTTTGGCATTCTAAAATTTATACAAAAAACTTTTAGCTGCCAACGAAGGGTCTGCTAGTATTAACTAAATTTTGCCGAAATATTAAACATTTTTTATTTACAATAAGTAAAGTAAATTTATTTTTGAACTAACATTAAAAATAGACATTTTTAAAATAACTAACGGATTAAATAAAGTTTTCTTTGAACCATTTCCGATAATTTTTTTTCGTTTGTGACCCCCCTTTCCTTTGGCCCCCCATTTTCTCCACTCAGCTACCTGGGCCGACAAAAAGTGTCGTCACAAACTGGCGCCCGAGCAGGGACCGAAATTTAATTTTATTCTGTTTTTGACATTCGTATGTCACCGAAGCCTAGAAAAGTCGGCTCGATCTATACTTCAAAACGAGAAAACCTAATCCAAGAATTACTCGATCGTAACCTCCCCACTGACGGAAACGTTGACATTCTCCGCAAAACTTTGTCCGCTTTCGTACGCTTGCAGCGCACATTACACTCGCACAGTCGATAAAAGAATCCACACCGCTCTCCGATACGGAACTGTGTGACACTGACGTATTAGAAAGGGTTGGAAAATGGAACGTGCAATTCGACCAAGGTAAAGATCCAATCGAGTTTCTCGAACGTGTAAGTGAACTCGTTTCAGCCTACAACTTTCCCCTCGATCGTATGATCATAGCCTTACCGAAATTACTCCGTGGAAAAGCTCTGTTGTGGAGCAGAAATAATAACGATGAATGGTCGAAATGGGAAGAATTTGAAGAGAGATGTCGGTCTCGCTTCCTCTGCCGTGATTTCCAAATCAAAATGCGAGATGAACTTTCAAGCGGAAATCAAAGACCGGGTGAGAAGTATGCCGATTACGAAAATGAGATGCGAACTCTGATTAGGAGGGTCGGGGGTTTGTCCAAAGAACAGCAGTTGGAGCGCATTAACACTGGTTTGTTCCCCGAATACCGCACTTATGTCCGTCGCCAAGACCTTAAAACTCTTAACGATCTCGAAATATTTGCAAACGAGTGGGAGGAGATCATCTCTCAACGAAGGGACACCCGACCGATACCAGGATACCGACCACCGCGAAATGAAACGCCGAATCGTGACCGTGTCTGTGTATTAAACCCATCATACGACCGGAACAATTGTTGCTGGAACTGTGGTGACTCTGGACACAGTCGTTTTCAGTGCCAAAACCCACCGAAACTATTTTGTTCGTTCTGCGGGACGGAAGGCAGGAGGTCCGTGGAATGTGACTGCCAACAGGCGGAAAACACTTCTGGTGCGAGGACGACTCCGAGGCCCTCATCGCCCCCTTCTCATTAGGCCTCGAAAAATATGGAACCCGCATTAGTAGTTGTGTAAATGTGACTGTCCCTGTATGTAATCGCCGTATTTTTGCGCTGATCGATACAGGCGCAGTTTACACATACATAAACCAGTCTCTCTACGAATACTGCCGTAAGAACTGGCTTAAAATTGAGAACCACATCAGCCGAGCGACCTTAGCCAACGGCAGCCAAGCCAATGTATTCTTTATCGTTAAAATCCACACAACCATTTGCGAAAAATGTCGTATTAGACTGCCGTGTATTACCGAACTTGACCGAAGAAATGATCTTAGGAATCGACTCCTTGGACAAATTAGGTTGGTCCCTTTCTGTATATCAAGTCCCAGTATTCGATTCTACTCGTGATGGGAATCCAAATCCTATTAGGACTGTCACACCGGTCGCCGCCCCCATTCCTTTGGTATCCGGACCATCGGGATCGGGGAGAGGAATCCACTCATCAGTGCCATCCGGGGCGTCTATGAGTGCGAAACCGACCGAGTCTATTGACTTAACAACATCACCACCCGGCCATCTAACTGAGCGACAACAAGCGATGCTCTCTAACTTGTTAGAAAAGGAACTTATTAATACCGAAGTAGAGAAGATGATAGCGGAAGGCGTGATGGAGCCCTCGATCAGCACCTATAGTTCCCCGGTCGTCATTGTCAAAAAGAAAAATGGCGCCCACCGATTTTCTATTAACTTTCGCCGTATAAACGAAGCCTCCCTGCCTGACGCATATCCTTTGCCTCACGTGAACCATACTCTCGAAAAATTTCGAGCCGCGAAATTTATTTCCACTCTCGATCTCCGCAATGGTTACTGGCAAGTTCCCTTAAGTCCGGAGAGTAAACCTTTGACCGCTTTCACGGTGCCCGGTAGAGGGTTGTTCCAATTTACTGTTATACCCTTCGGCTTACACTCCGCTCCTAGCACCTTTCAAAGGCTGCTCGATCGTGTGCTTGGACCAGAAATGGAACCGCATGCGTTCGCCTATTTAGATGACATTATCATCGTAAGTGAAACGTTCGATGAACACATGAATCATCTCCGTGAAGTTTTCCAGCGCCTACGGGATGCTAAACTTAGGCTTAACACAGACAAGTGTGAATTCTGCGGGCCGGAATTGCGATATTTAGGACACGTGATAAATAAGGAGGGAATAAATACCGACCCCGAGAAAGTTTCAGCCATTTTGAACATACCCCCGCCAAAGAATGTGAAGGAAATTCGCCAATTTATTGGTATGGCTTCCTGGTATCGTAAATTCATTCCGAATTTTGCGAAAGTAACCACGCCTCTAACATATTTACTTAAAAAGAGAGCAGCGTGGAAATGGGGACCCGACGAACACAATGCCTTCAATTTCCTCAAGCACAGCCTCACGTCAGACTTCAATCACCGATTCGTCCTGCAAACAGACGCAAGCGAAGAGGGGTTAGGAGCCGTTCTAACACAGACTATCGAAGACTCGGAACGAGTAATCCTTTACGCGAGTAGGACACTGACTAAACCTGAGAAGAATTACTCTGTAGCAGAGAAAGAATGCCTGGCAGTGGTCTGGGGTATTCGGAAAATGAAGCCGTACCTCGAAGGATACCACTTCTCTGTAGTGACCGATCACCAAGCGTTGAAATGGCTCAACACCATCGAAAGTCCGTCTGGCCGTTTCGCTCGTTGGGCAATCGAATTGCAACAATACGACTTTGACATCCAATACCGTAAAGGTGCTTTCAATAAAGTAGCTGATGCACTTTCTCGCCAGCCGCAGCCAATCACACCCGAAGACTCTCGGGAGACCGAAGTATTTCTGATTCGTCCCGAACAGTATGGTCCGTGGTATAAAACCAAACTTGAAGACGTAACGAACACACCTGACAGTAATAATGATTTCAAACTGTTAGACGGAGACCTGTATAGAAATATCCCCGACTCTCTAGGTTTAAAGGATCCGACGACTTGTTGGAAACTATGTATTCCACATCCCATGCGGCGAGATTTGATTTCCGAGAACCATGACACGCCTTCCACTGGCCATCTCGGTATATCAAAAACCTGCTCTAGAATCTCCCGTCGTTACTACTGGCCAGGAATGTTCCGAGACATCAGCCGTTTTATACGAATGTGCCAAACGTGTCTCAAATATAAGCCACAACAACTAAAACTGTCCGGAGAAATGCATTGTACCATGCCAGACGGGCTATGGGATATTGTATCTACCGACCTGATAGGCCCTTTACCGCGCAGCTCACTTGGATACCATTGGATCATTGTCTTCCAAGATAAGTTTTCCAAATGGGTTGAACTACAGCCTCTCCGTACCGCCACTTCTACCTCCGTCTGTAAAGCTTTGAAAGAGTGTGTCATATACCGGTTCGGATCCCCGCGCATCCTAATCACAGACAATGGCCGTCAATTTGTTAGTAATCTTTTTCGCAATTTGTTGCAAGAATCGAACATCTCGCACCGTCGTACCGCACCGTATTCCCCGCAAGCGAACCCAACTGAACGAGTCAACAAAACGCTGGAAACAATGATAGCGTCTTTTGTTCGGTCAAACCACCGCTCTTGGGATAAACTTTTAGCTGAATTCAAGTACGCCATTAATACTTCTGCTCAAACCTCTACGAAGCAGACCCCCGCGTTCATCCTTACTGGTCACGGGTTTAGAGATCCCAATGATAAATATGCATTTAAATATGCACTTAAAATTTCAATAAATAAGAAATTATTTTTTCTTCAAAAATATTATTCTTCTTAAACTGACTGATTGCAACTGACAACGACAATTTTTTTAAGTTTTCGAAATTAAATTAAGTTCTGTTTGACCGCAAAATAGACTTATATAAAGAAAACGTCCTTTCAACTTCACAAGATGTAAGGGGAGCGTATTGAAGATAATCCACATGTGCTGCAATATTTTCAGGGATTTCTTCGTGAAACTTGCCTGTTAGATATTTACTTAATTAAATATTTATTTTTATAATATATAATCAGGAGATATTACCATTTAATAAGTTTACCACATTCTTCAACGCCTGTAAGTTATAGTTTTTGTTTAAAACGGTCTCTAATTTTTTAACAATTTTTTTTCCAATAGGTGTCTGTACAGCATTTATTTTTTCACACGCCTTCTCGATTTCGTTCATAGAATTTACCAGCAAAAGGTCTCTTGTTTCCATTTTGGCGATAAAATCCGGAATAAAGCCATAGTTGGCATTTATAAAAATTAACTCATCCCTGATAGTCGCGCTACTCAAAATTTATCCACATATTTTGATAGATGATGCTTCGTCCGGATCATATTGACTAATTATTTCTTTAAAAGCGATAAAATTCTTACAATAATAGTTTGCAGCTTCTATCCAAGTTCCCCATCTAGTCAGAACGGGTTGTGGTGGAAGTGCTACATTGGGAGCGATCATTCTGAATTTCGCTGTCCTCGATGGAGCCTTCAAAAAAAAAATTTTCCCATTTGAAATTAATCTATCAACGTTTGGAAAATTTAAGCGAATCTCTTCCGAAACACGATGAAATCCATGTGCTATACAAGTCAAATGTATCATGTTTGAGTACAAAACTACAAGCCCTTTTGCTGCTTTTATCATGTACGGAGCTGCATCCGAAATAAAATATAGAATATCGTCTTTATCCAAATATGTTGGAATTTCAACGAGTCATCAAATAAACGTGCAATTGAGTTTGCATTAGTTTTTTCCAGATTTTCCGCTGCTAGCAAGAAAAAACTTTTTTCCTGACTAAAAGGGCGTAGGACTCCTATGACAACATGTGCGACGTGCCGTCCGCATATATCGGTGGATTCATCTATAGAGACCCAAAGCTTTTGCCCTTGCACTGCTTTTCTAATTTTATTAAGAGTGGCTTCATAACAATCAGGCACATAATAGATTCTATATTAATATTTGGAGACTTCAACCTGCCCCATATATCGTGGTCAATCAAAGGAAATAATTCAATTAAATCTAATAGCTTGGTTCCTTTAAACGTGCGCCGTTCTATTGACTCCTTTACAATTGACTCTGTCATGGCACTTGGTTTAGGTCAAATTAATCATATAAAAAACTCTTACGGCAATATTTTGGACCTTGTTTTTACCTCGAACCCAGACGCAACTAAACTAGTGGAATGTGAAAATATTCTTCGTAATGAAAATCGTTTCCATAGGGCAATAAATGTGCAATTCGAAACATTCTGTGATACTAGACAAAAGGCTGATTATGCTTATGTTTTTGATTTTAACAACACTGACTACGCCAAATTAAACTTATATTTTAACTCTATTGACTGGAATAAAATTATGACATCGTGTAATTCTGTTAATGAATGTGTATTTAATTTTTACTGTTTAATTTATGTTGGTTTTGAATTGTTTATTCCTAAAAAACGTCTTAAAACTACAAAACATCCACCTTGGTACTCACGCTCGTTGTTACAATTGAAAAACCAAAAGAATAGAGCTTATCATCATCATACTAATATATTAAAAAGTAGCCCGAGAGGTGGGGGGAGTAAGGGCAGGGGGTAAAATGATTTCGAAACTTAGTTTTTGCGCTATGTCACTCTTTCGCGAGGAAACTACTGAACCAATTGGCCTGAAATTTGGCACAGATGTTCGTCGCGGGTCCAGCACCAACATAGACCCATTAAAAAGTAGCCCGATAGGTGGGGGGAGTAAGGGGAGGGGGTAAAGTGATTTCGAAACTTAGTTTTTGCGCTATGTTACTCTTTCGCGGGGAAACTACTGAACCGATTGGCCTGAAATTTGGCATAGATGTTCGTCGGGGGTCCAGCGCCAACACAGACCGATTAAAAAGTAGCCCGAGAGATGGGGGAAGTAAGGGGAGGGGGTAAAGTGATTTCGAAACTTAGTTTTTGCGCTATGTTACTCTTTCGCGGGGAAACTACTTAACCGATTGGCCTGAAATTTGGCATAGATGTTCGTCGGGGATCCAGCCCCAACATAGACCCATTAAAAAGTAGCCCGATAGGTGGGAGAGTAAGCGGAGGGGGGTAAAGTAATACCGAATGCAAGTGCTGGAATTTTTTGTTAGTTTGTTAACCCGTTCGGTACATGTTTTTTTCTATGGGGGTTAAAAATACTCTCTATACAAATTAATGATGTTTACGCTATCAGTATTCATTTAAAACAAAAAAAAAACAAAAAAAAATTAAAAATTTTTATTTTTTACAAATACGTCCACTGTAGTCCAGCTTTTTACTCAAAAAATCAAAATTGGGTAACAAATGCACTTAATGGGCTTTCTCCATTGCCAGGATATTTTAGTTGCGATAAAAATGTGTTACAAATAGAAAGAGACAGATAGCTGTAATTGTCAATGGGAAAGACAGAATACGAGCACGAGTCTTTATAGAAACTTTTACAGGATAAAATCATAGGAATTTAAACCGTATTCCATGTCCAAAACATTCAATTTGCATCTCCTAATCACATATCTGTATGTCCTCTAATATCTCAAATTTCCTACTATTTAAATTTATAAATTTATAAATATTTAAATTTAAATTTATAAATATAAATACATTCGTTGTTATTCATTGTATTGTAAGTTTTGAAACTGCATTTGTCAAAATCAGACATATTTTGACTACTTTTGTAGTTTATTTTATAGAAAGCGTACGTCAGTTCAAATACATCTACCAAAGCGACACCTGGCGACGAACGCTTCCGATAAAATAAACTACAAAAGCGACATCTGGCGACGTACGCTTTTTTTTGTTCTCTCTCTTTCTTACCAAGCCTTTCTTATATAAGTGTGTCCCTACATTTTATCGCAACTAAAATATCCTGGCAATGGGGAAAGCCCATAAAGGTGCACTAAATGAGAATAGAGTGTTGAAAATAAATAACTAATAAGTCAATTCAAATTTTTAACTGCGTTGCCATATGGCATCAAAATACCGAATGGGTTAATCATTTTCCGAAGAGAAAAAACTAACGAACAGCATGCAGGCTACCTAATTTTTAACCAAATGCATTTAGTTTTCCTAAGTTTTTTTTCTGTTCACGCTTTTAGCCGGGCGAAGCCGGGTCCAAATTCTAGTACTAATATATACTAATACTAGCAGACCCTACGAATGCCAGCTTAAAGTTTTTTGTATAAATTTTAGAATGCAAAAAAACCATAAATAATTTAAAAACTTTTGGGAAAAAATATTATTCTTACAGGACCTTGCGTTTCGAATTTTGAAATTTCAACAACAGATTCGTGATAAGCAACCATGAAAACCTCCTAAAGCCAGTTTTTGCGAGAAAAATTGGAAAAAGGATATTTGCGTTATCCTTACAGGACCTTCCGTTTAGACTTTTTAAAAACTATTACCGGATGCGTGATCAGCGACCCCGAAAATCCCATAATGCCAATTTTTCCGGGGAAATTTTGGAAAAAGAATATTTTCGTTATCCTGACAGGACCTTCCGTTTCGATTTTTAAAAATCCCACTGCAGAGCTGTGATCAGCGAGCTCAGAAACCCCCTAATGCAATATTTCCTGGAACAAATGGGAAAAAGATACTTCCGTTACCCTTACAGGACCTTCCGTTTCGAGTTTTGAAAATCTAACACCGGATCCGTCATCAGCGAACCCAAAAACCCCATAATGCAATTTTTTTCTCAGATAAAATGAGAAGGATACTTCGTTATCCTTACAGGTCTTTCCGTTTCGAACTTTGAAATTCCAACACCGGATTCGTGATCAGCGAGCCCAAGAACCCCATAATGGCAATTTTTCCGGGGAAAAATATGGAAAAAGGATATTTGCGTTATCCTTATAGGACCTTCCGTTTCGAATTTTGAAATTCTAACACCGGATTCGTGATCAGCGACCCCAAAAACCCCATAATGGCAATTTTCCCGGGGAAAAATGGGAAAAAGGATATTTTCGTTATCCTTACAGGACCTTCCCTTTAGCATTTGAAAAATCGAACACCGGATTCGCGATCATAGACCTCGAAAATCCCTTAGTGGCAATTGCATCAAGAAAAATTGGAAAAAAGACATTTGCGTTAATCTTGCAGGACTTTTCGGTTAGAATTTTGAAATTCCAACACCGGATTCGTGATCATTTTCCGGGGAAAAATGGGAAAAAGGATATTTTCATTATCCTTACAGGACCTTCCTTTTCGAATTTTGAAAATATAATATCGGATTCGTGATCAGCGCGCCAAAAACCCCCTTATACCGATTTTCCGAGGAAAAACGGAAAGAGGATATTTATCCTTACAGGACTTTTCGTTTCGAAATTTGAAAATCTTATATCGGATTCGTGATCAGCGATCCCAAACATAAAGCCAATTTTCCCGGGGAATAACGGGAAAAAGGATATTTCCGTTATCCTTTCAGGACCTTCCATTTAGAATTTTAAAAATCTAACACCGGATTCGCGGTCAGCGACCCCGGAAACCTTATGCCGATTTTTCCCAGGAAAAACGCGAAAAAGGATATTTGCGTTATCCTTACAGGACTTTCCGTTTCGAATTTTAAAAATCTAACACCGGATTCGCGGTCAGCGACCCCGGAAACCTTATGCCGATTTTTCCCAGGAAAAACGGTAAAAAGGATATTTGCGTTATCCTTACAGGACCTTCCGTTTAGAATTTTGAAAATCTAATACCGGATTCGTGATCAGCGCCCCAAAAACCCCCTTATACCGATTTTTCCGAGGAAGAACGGGAAAAAGGATATTTATCCTTACAGGACCCTCCGTTTCGAATTTTGAAATTCCAACACCGGATTCGTGATTAGCGACCCCAAAAACCCCATAATGGCAATTTTTCCGGAGAAAAATGGGAAAAAGGATATTTGCGTTATATTTACAGGACCTTCCGTTTCGAATTTTGAAAATATGATACCGGATTCGTGATCAGCGCCCACAAAAACCCCCTTATACAGATTTTTCCGAGGAAGAACGGGAAACAGGATATTTATCCTTACAGGACTTTTCGTTTCGAATTTTGAAAATCTAATATCGGATTCGTGATCAGCGCGCCAAAAACCCCCTTATACCGATTTTCCGAGGAAAAACGGGAAAAAGGATATTTATCCTTACAGGACCTTTCGTTTCGAATTTTGAAAATCTAATATCGGATTCGTGATCAGCGACCCCAAAAACCCCATAATGCAAATTTTTCCGGGGAGAAATGGGAAAAAGGATATTTTCATTATCCTTACAGGACCTTCCGTTTCGAATTTTGAAAATCTAATACCGGATTCGTTATCAGCGACCCCAAAAACATTATAGGTAAATTTTTCCGGGGAGAAATGGGAAAAGGGATATTTTCATTATCCTTACAGGACCTTCCGTTTAGAATTTTGAAAATCTAATACCGGATTCGTGATCAGCGACCGCAAAAACCCTATAATGTAAATTTTTCCGGGGAGAAATGGGAAAAAGGATATTTTCATTATCCTTACAGGACCTTCCGTTTAGAATTTTGAAAATCTAATACCGGATTCGTGATCAGCGACCCCAAAAACCCTATAATGTAAATTTTTCCGGGGAAAAATGGGAAAAAGGATATTTTCATTATCCTTACAGGACCTTCCGTTTTGAATTTTGAAAATCTACATAGCTAAAAGCCTGCTCCTGGCAACGCAGATCATTTTGCAAAAAACCGCGTAAAAATCGGTCCAGTAGTTTTTGAGTTTTGTAATCTCAAACAAACAGACAGACAGACAAACAGACAAACATCCATTTTTATATATATAGATATAAAAATGAGATGGTGTCTGTCTGTCTGTCTGTTCCTCTTTCACGCAAAAACGGCTGAACCGATTGACTTGAAATTTGGCATGAGTGTCTGTGGTAGTTCTGGTTCCAACATAGGCATTCGAAAAAGTAGCGCGAGGTGTGGGAGGAGTAAGGGGAGGGGGTAAAGTCATCTCGAAACTTAGTTTTCCCTCTATGTTAGTCTTTCGGGGGGAAACTACTGAACCGATTGGACTAAAATTTGGCATAGATGTTCGCCGGGGGTCCAGCCCCAACATAGACCCATAAAAAAGTAGCCCAAAAGGTGGGGGGAGTAAGGGGAGGGGTAAAGTCATCTCGAAACTTAGTTTTCCCTCTATGTTACTCTTTCGCGGGGAAACTACCGAGCCGATTGGCCTGAAGTTTAGCTCCAACATAGACCATAAAAAAAAATTGAAAAAACTTAACCCGGCAACGACGGGTATGCAAGCTAGTACTAATATATAAAAATGAGTTGGTGTCTGTCTGTCTGTCTGTCTGTCTGTCTGTCTGTCTGTCTGTCTGTCTGTTCCTCTTTCACGCAAGAACGGCTGAACCGATTGACTTGAAATTTGGCATGAGTGTCTGTGGTAGTTCTGGTTCCAACATAGGCATACGGAAAAGTAGCTCGAGGGGTGGGGGGAGTAAGGGGAGGGGGTAAAATGTTTTCGAAACTTAGTTTTTGCGCTACGTTACTCTTTCGCGGGGAAACTACTTAACCGATTGGCCTGAAATTTGGCATAGATGTTCGTCGGGGGTCCAGCCCCAATACAGACCCATTAAAAAGTAGTCCGAGAGGTGGGGGGAGTAAGGGGAGGGGGTAAAATGTTTTCGAAACTTAGTTTTTGCGCTACGTTACTCTTTCGCGGGGAAACTACTGAACCGATTGGCCTGAAATTTGGCATAGATGTTCGCCGGGGGTCCAGCGCCAACACAGACCCATTAAAAAGTAGCCCGAGAGATGGGGGAAGTAAGGGGAGGGGGTAAAGTGATTTCGAAACTTAGTTTTTGCGCTATGTTACTCTTTCGCGGGGAAACTACTGAACCGATTGGCCTGAAATTTGGCATAGATGTTCGTCGGGGGTCCAGCCCCAATACAGACCCATTAAAAAGTAGCCCGAGAGGTGTAAAGGGAGGGGGTAAAATGATTTCGATACTTAGTTTTTGCGCTATGTTACTCTTTCGCGGGGAAACTACTGAACCGATTGGCCTGAAATTTGGCATAGATGTTCGTCGGGGGTCCAGCACCAACACAGACCCATTAAAAATTAGCCCGAGAGATGGGGGAAGTAAGGGGAGGGGGTAAAGTGATTTCGAAACTTACTTTTTGCGCTATGTTACTCTTTCGCGGGGAAACTACTGAACCGATTGGCCTGAAATTTGGCATAGATGTTCGTCGGGGGTCCAGCGCCAACACAGACCCATTAAAAAGTAGCCCGAGAGATGGGGGAAGTAAGGGGAGGGGGTAAAGTGATTTCGAAACTTAGTTTTTGCGCTATGTTACTCTTTCGCGGGGAAACTACTTAACCGATTGGCCTGAAATTTGGCATAGATGTTCGTCGGGGGTCCAGCGCCAACACAGACCCATTAAAAATTAGCCCGAGAGATGGGGGAAGTAAGGGGAGGGGGTAAAGTGATTTCGAAACTTACTTTTTGCGCTATGTTACTCTTTCGCGGGGAAACTACTGAACCGATTGGCCTGAAATTTCGCATAGATGTTCGTCGAGGGTCCAGCGCCAACACAGACCCATTAAAAAGTAGCCCGAGAGATGGGGCAAGTAAGGGGAGGGGGTAAAGTGATTTTGAAACTTACTTTTTGCGCTATGTTACTCTTTCGCGGGGAAACTACTGAACCGATTGGCCTGAAATTTGGCACAGATGTTCGTCGGGGGTCCAGCCCCAACATAGATACATTAAAAAGTATGTAATGGTATCGAAATCGTAAATTAAAAACAAAATAAACAATCGATGACAAATTACGACATGACCATAAGTATGCATGCAATGGGTCACTCGTGCTGTGAACTTCATGACTCAACATAAAGTCCACTCAATGCACAAGCATACGGTAGTCAGGTGCATTCAAATCGAAGATGAAATTTGATTCGGATGACACAATTGACGATTTGATAATTTATGATTTCGAACCTAAGACAACGAAGTGCACCGTGAGAAAAAGTTTATTTAACATTTAAGAAAGTAATTATGTATTTAAGAATTAGGGCACTTGTAGAATTATGTGCAATATTGTAAATAAGAAAGCGGCGCCTATAAAAGCCGTATTAGCTCTAGGAAGAATTCAGAATTAAACTTACGCTTTAATTGAGCAGTTCGTCTTTTTCTCATTAACATTCTGGCAGTCTTTTTAGACGCCTGTTAAATTGCTGGTACCTCCGCCAGCAGGATAAAATAAATAACGGAGTTATAGGCAACATTATTGGACTTAGTTAGTTTGAACATCTTTTATTACATGGCGATCCTGCCAGGAGGTACCAGCAATTTAACAGGCGTCTAAAAGACTAAACCGAAAGGTAGCCGTTTAAAATGAAAATGACCGTTATTTGTAGAGAATGCTGTGAGTGGACGTGATTTTTTGTCTAACTCAATTTGATGAAATGAACTAGTCATATCGAGCGTTGAAAAATATTTTGCTCTTCCGAGTTCATCTAGTACATCTTCTAAACGTGTCAAAGGAAATTTATCATTAACAATTTTTTTGTTTAATTGTCTAAAATCTACGACTAATCTCCAATTTTTTGTGTCTGGGTTAATACTTTTTTTAGGTACTAATAGTAGTGGGGAGTTATAAGGACTGTTTGAAGGTTCAATTATTCCTTCTTTTTCTAATTTATTTACTTGAGAATTTATGTCTTCTAGCTGACTGTGTGGTAATCTATAATTCTTTATGTAAACTGGAGTGTCATCAATAGTTTTGATTCTCTGATTATAGAAATTGTTTGTCGTTAATTGTTCGTCTTCTAAGTGGAAAATATCTTGATATTCTTTGAAGATTTCAGTTAATTCTGTTTTAGCAGTTGGGTCTTTGTTGTCTAAATCTAATAATTTTGATAATTTCTGAAATCGTTTTGGGTCTTTTTTATAATTGATTTTCATTACTTGATATTCGTTAAATTTTGTAGTGTTAATATTTATCTTTGAGATATCTACTGAAATTGAAACATCATTTGTATTAAGAATTTTTATATGATACCACACGGAGGACATACAGGAATTAGAAGAACGATATTAAAATTAAAACAACGATATATTTGGAAAAACATGAGAAAAATGGTAAAGAAATACGTAAATAATTGCACTTTATGTACAAAAAACAAAATAACAAAACATACAAAAGAAAAAATGATAAAAACAGACACGCCTACAACAAGTTTTGAAACAATTGCAATCGACACTGTAGGACCTCTAAGAATATCAAATGACTATCGATATATATTAACAATTCAATGTGAATTAACAAAATACATAATAGCACATCCAATGGAATCTAAAGATGCACGTACAGTTGCAAAAACCCTAGTCGAACAATTTATTCTTAAATATGGAATGTTCAAAGTTTTGAAATCCGACAACGGAACAGAGTTTAAAAACGAACTATTTACAAATATATGCAAACTTTTAGATACCAAACAGACATTTGGAACACCATATCATCATGAAACATTAGGATCTATAGAACGAAATCACAGAGTCTTAAATGAATACCTGTTATCATTCTCTACAGATCATGAATGGGACAAATGGATACCATACTATACATTTGCATATAATATAACACCACATATAGATACAGAATATTCTCCTTATGAACTCATATTTGGAAAATTGCCATACTTACCACACGACACTATAATGAATAATAAACCAATCTATAATATCGAAAATTACGCAGTAGAACTAAAAATGCGATTAAAAAGAGCTCTCGACAAAGCACAGAGTCTCATTGAAAGTGCTAAAAATGAAAGAATAAAAAACCAAAAGAATTCAAATCCATCTAATTTCAAAGGAGGTGATTTAGTATTTTTAAGATCTTTTAATAATACCAAAAGAAACAGTCCATATAAAGGACCATATAAATTAATTAAAAGAGAAGGTGTAAATAGTATCATAGATAAAGATGGTATAGAAATATTAGTTCATAATAATAACCTAAAGAAATACATGTATAATCAAAATTCCTCATAAGACAATTAATGAATACAATTACCAGATAAGAAATTTAAGATTATTCAACATTTATTAGGTTAAGCTAAAATTTTTTCATGAAATATTGTAACACATTTCATTCATAAATTTTATCTTGAGGATGAGGGTGTAATGGTATCGAAATCGTAAATTAAAAACAAAATAAACAATCGATGACAAATTACGACATGACCATAAGTATGCATGCAATGGGTCACTCGTGCTGTGAACTTCATGACTCAACATAAAGTCCACTCAATGCACAAGCATACGGTAGTCAGGTGCATTCAAATCGAAGATGAAATTTGATTCGGATGACACAATTGACGATTTGATAATTTATGATTTCGAACCTAAGACAACGAAGTGCACCGTGAGAAAAAGTTTATTTAACATTTAAGAAAGTAATTATGTATTTAAGAATTAGGGCACTTGTAGAATTATGTGCAATATTGTAAATAAGAAAGCGGCGCCTATAAAAGCCGTATTAGCTCTAGGAAGAATTCAGAATTAAACTTACGCTTTAATTGAGCAGTTCGTCTTTTTCTCATTAACATTCTGGCAGTCTTTTTAGACGCCTGTTAAATTGCTGGTACCTCCGCCAGCAGGATAAAATAAATAACGGAGTTATAGGCAACATTATTGGACTTAGTTAGTTTGAACATCTTTTATTACAAGTAGCTCGAGAGGTGGGGGAGTAAGGGGAGGGGGTAAAGTGTTTTCGAAACTTAGTTTTTGCGCTATGTTACTCTTTCGCGGGGAACTACTGAACCGATTGACCTGAAATTTGGCACAGATGGTCGTCGGGGGTCCAGCCCCAACATAGACACATTAAAAAGTAGCTCGATAGGTGGGGGGAGTAAGGGGAGGGGGTAAAGTGTTTTCGAAACTTAGTTTTTGCGCTATGTTACTCTTTCGCGGGGAAACTACTGAACCGATTGGCCTGAAATTTGGCATAGATGTTCGTCGTGGGTCCAGCCCCAACATAGACCCATTAAAAGGTAGCCCAAGTGGTGGGGAGTAAGCGGAAGGGGGAAAGTAATACCGAATGCAAGTGCTGGAATTTTTTGTTAGTTTCTTAATCATTTTCCGAAGAGAAAAAACTAACGAACAGCATACAGGCTACCTAATTTTTAACCAAATGAATTTAGTTTTCCTAAGTTTTTTTCTGTTCACGCTTTTAGCCGGGCGAAGCCGGGTCCAAATTCTAGTAAGTTATATAATAGAACTGGTTTACTTATTCATTATCAGTCATACTCATTTCTCCGCAAAAATTTCGCTATCGCGCAACGATTATGCTACAAAAACTACATAGGTTTTGTACAAGAAAAACTCAAAACGAATCCTTCGCATTTTTGGTCTTTTGTGAATTCTAAAAGAAAGTCTTCAGGATATCCCAGTAGTATGTTTTTTAATGATTCAACTTGTTCTAATGATAAAGATATCTCTGAATTATTTGCTTCCTTTTTTCAATGCACTTTTGCTGATTCTAATGATAATCACGTATACGAATCACCTAACTTTGAAACCACAGACTGTCTTTAAAAAAAAACATGTGTGTGCAGTGCACACGCGGTAGAAGTGAAACCTTAGGAAAACTAAACAGCGGGAGAAAGAGACGAATGCGGTATCAGGTGTGGTATAGTTATAGCGTTTATTTATTATAATATTGGTACCAAGTTCAAAAGTCATATTATATTTTTATTGAAAATCTAATACCGGATTAGTGATCAGCGACCCCAAAAACCCTAAAATGCAAATTTTTCCGGGGAAAATGGGAAAAAGGATATTTATCCTTACAGGACCTTCCGTTTCGAATTTTGAAAATCTAATACCGGATTCGTGATCAGTGACCCCAAAAACCCCATAGTGCCTATTTTTCCGGGGAAAAATGGGAAAAAGGATATTTTCATTATCCTTACAGGGCCTTCCGTTTCGAATTTTGAAAATTTAATATCGGATTCGTGATCAGTGACCCCAAAAACCCTATAGTGCAAATTTTTCGGGGGACAAATGGGAAAAAGGATATTTTCATTATCCTTACAGGACCTTCCGTTTCGAATTTTGAAAATCTAATACCGGATTCGTGATCAGCGACCCCAAAAACCCTAAAATGCAAATTTTTCCGGGGCAAAATGATAAAAAGGATATTTTCATTATCCTTACAGGACCTTCCGTTTCGAATTTTGAAAATCTAATACCGGATTCGTGATCAGCGACCCCAAAAACCCTAAAATGCAAATTTTTCCGGGGAAAAATGGGAAAAAGGATATTTTCATTATCCTTACAGGACCTTCCGTTTCGAATTTTGAAAATCTACATAGCTAAAAACCTGCTCCTGGCAACACAGATTATTTTGCAAAAAACCGCATAAAAATCGGTCCAGTAGTTTTTGAGTTTTGTAATCTCAGGCAGGCAGACAAACAATAAAACACCCATTTTTATTTATATACGAGTAGATATGTATATATTGCAATTTATGACGAAACATAATTTATCGCCTCCTCTCTCCACTTCCTCCCTCCTAACACTTCTCCCTTCTCCCCTTACCCTTCCCCTTCCCCCTTCCCATCAATCTTGTTTACGATAAATTGACTGGCACCCATCTGTATTCTATCTCATTTTCTCGTAGGCTAAAATATCCTATCTCTTTTTACTGTCGCTTTTTCGTTTCATCGAGTTTGAAATCACTCACAACGCCGCTAAAGAAGTTTTCACTTCAAAAAGCAACACAGTAGAACACGCTTAAATGCACATCGAACTTCGCAGAATTTCATGTGCATTTATCCGTGTTTTGCATTTATGCGTGTTTTACATTTATCCGTAGCACGGATAAATGCACATTATTGTGCAATTATGCGAGTAAAAGATAAACATGCAACTTTAATACTCCTGTAATAAACATTTAAATTCAATTAGGCTACACAAAAACAAAGAATCTAATTAAGAATTCATTTTATCACATAAAAAAAATAAAACCGACTTTAAAAAAAACTGAAAAGAGAAAAAAGCACTAAAAAGAAAAAAATAATTTCAAACTATGTCCATTAATAGCGTATTTGAAATTTGGCTTTTTTGAAGTGGCGTTAAATTTACACTAAATAAAATCGTTGTAAAATTTCTATTGTAAGAGCCGTGTCTATAGTTAATCTGTTTGACAACAAAATTTTTGGAGTCGATCTTAGTTCTTAGTTAGCCTTAAGGGTTAGAAAGTATGTAAACGATTAGCCTTAAGGGTTAGAAAGTATGTAATTTATTTTAGTTGCAAATTTAACGCCACTTCAAAAAAGCCGAATTTTAAATACGCTATTAATGGACATAGTTTGAAATTATTTTTTTCTTTTTAGTGCTTTTTTCTCTTTTCAGTTTTTTTTAAAGTCGGTTTTATTTTTTTTAGAAAATTTTTTTTTATTTCGAACGTTTTTAGTTTCAATTTTTAATATAGGTAAAATTACAAAGGGTTTGAGGGGATAAGTCCGCAGATGAGAAATATATAAAAGAATCTTCCAAATATTGTACTGAACACAATACAAAGAATTTTACTCGATATCCCAAGCAGGGAGGGGTTTGAAGGGGTAGGTTAACACGGGGGAAATATATAAAAGAACCTTCCTTGTGTTGTACTGAACACAAGGCCCAATTAACCATAGGGCTAATTGGGCTACAGACCAGGGGCGCCATCGATATGAGGCGATGAAATTTTGATTGCTTTTTTTTTAATTTTCTTTATATTTAGCGTATCTGTAATTTAAGTTAGTACTGTGTTTTGAATTAAAGAATATTTTAAAAAATGAAATTGCATTTTTACAATAAAACTATGTAAGGGTGCAAAATTTTATTTAGCCCAGGGCGCTCAAACTTGTTAATACGGCTCTGACTGAACACAACGTAAAAACATAACAAAAGCCATAATTCCCAATCTGGCAATTATTGAAAACCCGTATGGTGATATTCTTATCAAAATTCGAACAGTTGTACCAAAATTCCACTTTGAAGTCGAACTTTCCAATCAGATTTTTTAAAATTTATTCCAATCGGATTTTGATGTATGGGAGTTTTATGTAGAATCATATTCTAAATAACTTTAATTCTTAGACTTTTTTGATAAGATGCACCGTTTTTGAGAAATTCGGAAAAAACGTTTTCATTTGTATGGGGGGTACCCCCCCTAATGGTCCATTTTTGCCCATGAATGAACCAGGGTCCAACCAGGAACTTTCTCTACAACTTTCTCTTTGGGATGACCAAAATCGGTCCACCCAGTAAAAAGTTAAGCGTGAACATACATTACAAAAAAAAAAAAAAATATTCAGGTGGAATTGAGAACCTTTTCCTTTTTGGAAGTCGGTTAAAAATAACAAAAATCGCATTTTTTTTGGTGTGATTCCCAAATTGGTTGGAAAACTAATTGGATTTCCAATCATCTTGTACCAAGTACCGAAGGTGCGATTTATGGAATTTTGACTGGAAATCCAAGATTTTTTCCTGTGAAAATGGTCCTTTTTAAAAGCTTTTATTTAGCTTGCCTTCGTGTTTGTCTGTCTGTCTGTCAGATCAAATCTTGCAACCCAATTTTGACCCACTTGCACTTGTCCGATTGACTTGAAATTTTGCACACTTATATAAGTCCGATGACAATACAATATTTTTACTACTTCGTCCTTGTAAGGATAACGGAAGGTCCTGTAAGGATAACGTGATTATCCTTTTCTCTAAATTTTCCGGAAAAAAATCTTTTCTGGGGGTTTTTGGGGTCGCTGAATCCGAATCTGTCATTAAAAAGTCAGTAAGGATAACGGAAGGTCCTGTAAGGATAACGTGATTATCCTTTTCTCCAAGTTTTCCGGAAAAAAATCTATTCTGGAGGTTTTTGAGGTCACTGAATCCGAATCTGTCATTAAAAAGTCTGTAAGGATAACGGAAGGTCCTGTAAGGATAACGTGATTATCCTTTTCTCCAAATTTTCCGGAAAAAAATCTATTCTGGGGGTTTTTGGGGTCGCTAAATCCGAATCTGCCATTAAAAAGTCTGTAAGGATAACGGAAGGTCCTGTAAGGATAACGTGATTATCCTTTTCTCCAAATTTTCTGGAAAAAAATCTATTCTGGGGGTTTTTGGGGTCGCTGAATCCGAATCTGTCATTAAAAAGTCTGTAAGGATAACGGAAGGTCCTGTAAGGATAACGTGATTATCCTTTTCTCCAAATTTTCCAGAAAAAAATCTATTCTGGGGTTTTTTGGGGTCGCTGAATCCGAATCTGTCATTAAAAAGTCTGTAAGGATAACGGAAGGTCCTGTAAGGATAACGTGATTATCCTTTTCTCCAAATTTTCCGGAAAAAATCTATTCTGGGGGTTTTTGGGGTCGCTGAATACGATTCTCAAGTTAAAAAGCCTGTAAGGACATCTCAAATGTAAGGATATATATTCGAAGACTAAAAAGAACAAAATAAAAAAAATAAAAAAATTTTTTTTAAAAAAAGCTTTTATTAAAAAAGAATGCACTAAAAAGAAAAAAATAATTTTCTGGACGCTGTGTATCACAAATATAAAAGCTTTTAAAAAGCGAGATAAAGCATAAAACAATAAAATAAAAATTTATCTCGCTTTTAAAAAGCTTTTATATTTGTGATACACAGCGTCCAGAAAATTATTTTTTTCTTTTTAGGGCATTCTTTTTTAATAAAAGCTTTTTTTAAAATTTTTTTTTAAAAGCTTTTATTTAGCTTGCCTTCGGGGGTGTCTGTTTGTCTGTCAGATCAAATCTTGCAACCCAATTTTGCCCCACTTCCACTTGTCCGATTGAATTGAAATTTTGCACACTTATATAAGTCCGATGACAATACAATATTTTCACTACTTCGTCCTTGTAAGGATAACGGAAGGTCCTGTAAGGATAACGTGATTATCCTTTTCTCCAAATTTTCCGGAAGAAAATCTATTCTGGGGGGTTTTTGGGGTCGCTGAATCCGAATCTGTCATTAAAAAGTCTGTATGGATAACGGAAGGTCCTGTAAGGATAACGTGATTATCCTTTTTCTCAATTGTTCCGGGAAAAAATATATTCTGCGGGTTTTGGGGTTCGCCGAATACGATTCTCAAGTTAAAAAGCCTGTAAGGACATCTCAAATGTAAGGATATATATTCGAAGACTAAAAAGAACAAAATAAAAAAAATAAAAAATAAAATTTTTTTAAAAAAAGCTTTTATTAAAAAAGAATGCACTAAAAAGAAAAAAATAATTTTCTGGACGCTGTGTATCACAAATATAAAAGCTTTTAAAAAGCGAGATAAAGCATAAAACAATAAAATAAAAATTTATCTCGCTTTTAAAAAGCTTTTATATTTGTGATACACAGCGTCCAGAAAATTATTTTTTTCTTTTTAGTGCATTCTTTTTTAATAAAAGCTTTTTTTTTTAAATTTTTATTTTTTATTTTTTTTTGTACCATAAGGTCCATAATTCCAAATGTTCCCACAAATATTCTTAAACTTTATAAAGGAAAATTGCGTGGTACATTTGGACACGGTACAAAAATTCCAACATTGGTCAATTGGGTTACATTTTATTTTTGCACATGTGCATTTAAGCGTGTAAAATTTCATGTGATTTATACTTTTGCGGATGTGAAAATGTTTGCATTTAAGCAAGTATTGCAATTAAGCGTGTTTAATTTATCCGTGTATATTTATATGAAAAATGCTTTAAATTCCTCCAGGCACAAATTTTGCGTGCAATTACACGAGCTTTGCATTTAAGCGTGTTGGATTTAAGTGTGTTTTACTGTATCAATGGATTATTCATGGTTTTAAATCACATCCTTTTATCTTACCGTTCTTCTTCCGCCCCAATGTCCATAATTGGAATTATAAAATCCATTTTTTTGATTGAAAATAAAAATATTTCTTCCCAAACAACTAAAATTTATTTTTGTTATCGTAACAACACTTTTAACCATTTCTAACAAGTAATAGTGCACTCTGAATACGGTTTTATTTGACAATTTTTAGCTTAACAATATTATCGAAAGTTCATAGCAAGCAAAGTGAAATGTGAATACCGATTTCTATTTAAACAATTGTTATGGGTATTAACAAGCAATAATAGCTTTTGTGAATAAGCATGAATATGTCATCTCTTGTACTAAATGTTGACACTGTTCTTGCATATTTGCGTTGTATTAATATAAAGAAAGGTACTGGACCGGACTTAATCCCTCCTTGTATTATTCGATATTGTGCGGAAAGTTTAGCCCACCCGCTTACTCTACTCTTTAACTGGTCTCTTTCTGATGGAATATTTCCCGAAATATGGAAAATTTCACACATTACTCCTATCCATAAAGCAGGTTGTCGTAGTAATGTTGAGAATTACAGACCGATTGCAATTCTACCCACTATTGCAAAAATTTTCGAAAAATTAGTCTGTGACGAAATATCAGCTGCTGTTGAAGGTTGTATTTCCTCGCAACAGCATGGTTTTGTTAAGTGTCGTTCTACGGTTACTAACCTAATTGCTTGAATGAATTGGAAGGTGGATCACAAGTCGACGTCATTTACACTGATTTTACCAAAGCATTTGACAGAGTACCCCATCTTATTCTCTTGAGGAAGCTTAAAAAATCGGCATTCACTCTCAGTTATTGGAATGGTTATCGTCTAATTTATTAAATCGTTGTCAGTGTGTTAAAATAAACAATGTTTTATCTAGTCCTTTTTACGTTCGTTCAGGTGTCCCTCAAGGAAGTCACCTTGGTCCGTTATTATTTATTTTATTTATTAACGATTTATGTAATGTTTTTAAATCGTCCAATTTTCTTTTATATGCTGACGACTTGAAAGTTTTTCGAAAAGTCAATACATTATATGATGCAGTATTGCTTCAGCTAGACTTAGATGCCTTCGTTGAGTGGTGTGAACGCAACTGTATTGGTCTCAATATTTCCAAATGTTCTGTGATGTCGTACTACCGTTCGTCCAGTCCTTTAACGTTTGATTACAAACTCAATGAGATTAACATAAATAGAGTCACCGAAATCAAAGATCTCGGTGTTATGTTTGACACAAAATTATTATTCAACATACACGTTGACTATGTAATCACAAAAGCAAATCGTATGTTAGGATTCATTAAGCGTTTCTCGCGAGATATATGTGATCCATATGCGTTGAAAAGTGTCTATGTTTCTCTTGTCAGAAGTGTACTAGAATATGCGTGTGTAGTCTGGAGTCCATGCTTTGACGTCCATATTAAGAGACTTGAAGCAATTCAAAAACGCTTTGTTCGCTTTGCTCTTCATAGGCTAAATTGGAATAATCATAAAGAGCTTCCGCCTTACGAATCCCGATGTTTCCTTTTTAAATTAGAAACATTGTATTTTCGTCGTGAATTGTTACAAGTACTCTTTCTTTACAATGTGTTTTCTGGTGTAATTGTCTCTCCCTTTATTTTAAGCTCAATTAACTTCAACGTCCCTAGTCGCAAGTTGAGACATCACAATATTTTAAACGTTCCGTTTCATAGAACCTCGTACGGAGCCAATGAGCCCATCTCTAACATGTGCTCTTTATTCAACAAATGGCAAGAATATTTTGATTTTAGTATTTCGCGTTATAAGTTTCGGCAGAGTATTTTAAACGTATATTTTACTAAATCTTAAATTTTTTTTCTAATTTTTTATTATGGCTTGTTAGGATTGTAATCCTGTTTGCTTGTAAACAAATAAATAAATAAATAAATTTTCGAAGAGTTGACTCTGATGGAATAGTTTTTCCAATGTATTTGTTCAAAAAATGTGAAAACGATGGATTTTCCAATTTGTACAGAGGTATATCTGCAGAAATAAACGCCGCTGTCATATCAGCATAAAACCCAGATTTTTTTGAAGTGGAAGGAGTTTCTAAACTGGATAATAATTGTTGTGTACTCTGATGTCGGGTGGTACAATTCTTCCTGTGAAATGCGGTAGCCAAATGCTGGTCCACCTGACTTTTTCTGTCCGCCTGTATTTTCTTTTCACATATTAAACAAAACAGTATTTTACCATCTGTTTTAAATATATTTTTTCCATAATTTAAAACAAAACAATTGAGCTTTTCAGAAATTTTTAATTTTTCTTTTGGCATAACTGTTACAACTTTTACGATTGAAACGACTAAATGACCAAAACACATAGAAACGGTTTTTCAGCAAGCAAAACTTCGCAGAGTTACACATACATAAGACCGAATACGGGAAACGAGCGCCAATAAGCATATATGCATATATAATTTCAAGTCTCTAGTCAATCCGTGCGCCTGCAATCCGCGCCACAGACAGACGGACAGACAGACAGACAGACAGACAGACGGACGGACGGACAGACAGACTGACGGACGGACGGACAGACAGACAGACAGACGGACGGACATGCTAAATTCAACTTTTTTTATCATTCTAAACACACTGGTGTAATTCATTTTTATGTGTGATGACGGGATCTTGGCGTTACAAACGGTAAGGCAAAGTTAATATACCCTTTGGTTTCACCATACGGGTATAAACACTTTTTGTGAATTCAAACTAATATAAAACGTGTTTAATATATATCAGTTTCATGAAATAAGCAAAGAAAAAAATATGCAAATGCATAAACTTCCGGGCCCTAATCATAACCATACCGTGAATCCGAGAGTAGCTAACAACGACCGTGCTAGCAAACTCAACGAGCTACGAGAACTAGTACAAGTGCATTTAGGACAGGCATTTTCCCAACAAAGGCACTATTATAATCTACGACGACGCCCATGGCAACCGAAAATCGGAGACACAGTCTATCGTCGCGAGAATCTTCTTTCTAAAGCATCCGAGGCCTTTTGTGCAAAACTGGCTCCAAAATTTTCTGGCCCCTATCGTGTCGCTAAAAGAATATCCCCCGTCATTTTTGAATTAGTGGACGACACCACAAAGACCAAACTAACGGTACAGGTCAAAGACATGAAAACAAGTCCCGTTATCGTCAACGAAACAGATAACGCCACTACGTCGATTAGTCGTATTACAAAGCCTGAACGGTTTCACCATGACAATAGCCCCGACTCTATATCTGGCCAAAGAGATCCTTTTGTCCTTTGTTATCCCGATCCTTGTATCCAAAATTTTAGTAGGTACAGAAGTCAGTCTAGTCACAGTCATGGAGCACAACACTTCGCCGAAGAAGACACCGACCGCAACGCAGACGGATCCCACGATCGTTGTCCACAAGGCCGATCTACGACGAGCGACTCAGGTGATCGAGCCATCGACGTGATTTTGTGGTAAAAGAAAAAAAATTGTCGCGCCCATATTTTTCAAAAAAAGCGTGTGTAGTGCTAACTATGTTGCATAGTTAGCATTACACACCCTAGAAATCGGGTAATTCGCACGTTGAACTGGAAACTAATGATTGGATTAATTGTCCCTTGACCGTTATGATTTTGTCGTAAAATAAAAAAAAACCCCATCCCGAACAATTTTTCAAAAATTACCCCGTTTAAAGCCAAGTGATGGCCTAGTTAGCATTACACACCCCAGAACTGGGGTAATTCGGACGTTTAACTGGAAACTAATGATTGGATTAATTGTCGCTTGACCGTTATGATTTTGTCGTAAAATAAAAAAAAACCCCGTCCCGAACAATTTTTCAAAAATTACCCCGTTTAAAGCCAAGTGATGGTCTAGTTAGCATTACACACCCCAGAACTGGGGTAATTCGCACGTTGAACTGGAAACTAATGATTGGATTAATTGTCGCTTGACCGTTATGATTTAGTCGTAAAATAAAAAAAAACCCCGTCCCGAACAATTTTTCAAAAATTACCCCGTTTAAAGCCAAGTGATGGTCTAGTTAGCATTACACACCCCAGAACTGGGGTAATTCGCACGTTGAACTGGAAACTAATGATTGGATTAATTGTCGCTTGACCGTTATGATTTTGTCGTAAAATAAAAAAAAAACCCCGTCCCGAACAATGTTTCAAAAATTACCCCGTTTAAAGCCAAGTGATGGTTTAGTTAGCATTACACACCCTAGAAATCGGGTAATTCGCACGTTGAACTGGAAACTAATGATTGGATTAATTGTCGCTTGACCGTTATGATTTTGTCGTAAAATAAAAAAAACCCCGTCCCGAACATTTTTTCAAAAATTACCCGGTTTAAAGCCAAGTGATGGTATAGTTAGCATTACACACCCTATAAATCGGGTAATTCGCACGTTGAACTGGAAACTAATGATTGGATTAATTGTCGCTTGACCGTTATGATTTTGTCGTAAAATAAAAAAAACCCCGTCCCGAACAATTTTTCAAAAATTACCCCGTTTAAAGCCAAGTGATGGTATAAATTTCTTCTTTAATTTTTCCGTTTTCTTCCCATTTAATGGATAAAATTACACAGCAATTGGCATTTTCAAAGCGAATTTGCATTTTTACATCAAATCCCACAATTTGAATTAAAAATCTTTCAAAAAACTATAAAAACTCATTGAATGAAATCAAGTTTACATTCAATGTCCATTTGCTTGTTTTTCCCCATGAAAATTTTTTCGATTTTTTTAACGAAATTTTTTGATTTTCCGAATGACTTTAGCTAGAGATTTCAAATTTTGCACAAATGCGAGTAACGTTAAGAGAAAGAATTCGTAAAAAAATGGGGAAAATCGGATGACTCCTTCCCCCCTTCCCGCTGAAAATTGAAGTTTTTGGCGATTTTCTCGAAAACGGTTCATCGTATCAACAACGTTGCAAACAGAAAAGTGTTTACAATGTAATTTTACATAATTCGGCTATATACCAAAATTCAATATGAGCACTCTTTCTCCCGTTTTTAATTTTTCAATAAAATTTCTGCCACTATGGATTAGTTTTCGGTTCATAACACGAAAGTAGTATGAAATAATACCTTTGTATCTTCAAAGAAGTTGTAGAAAATTGTATTCAGCATCTAACAGTAAAAAATTTCATTAAAATGAGTAACCAAAAAAGGAGTTTTTTCGAATTTACCGAATCTTTTGCTCGTCCTGAAAAACACTTTTTTCGAAAATTTCAGACAATTGTCCTACATTTTGCTGTAAAGAGTGTGCACCTACGATAAACAGGTCAAAAGATATGAATTTTTGAAAAAAAATTGATTTCATGCAAATCTGCAATTGAAAAAACTTTCAAAGAAAATCGAAAACTTTTGAGCGACATAAAACACCAAAAATACCTCGCTCGACTTTATGATATATGAGAGAATTATGTAAAATTGTATTCTAAACACTTTTCTGTTTGCAACGTTGTTGATACAATGAACCGTTTTCGAGAAAATCGCCAAAAACTTCAATTTTCAGCGGGAAGGGGGGAAGGAGTCATCCGATTTTCCCCATTTTTTTACGAATTCTTTCTCTTAACGTTATTTGAGATTTCAAATCTCTAGCTAAAGTCATTCGGAAAGTCAAAAAAAAAATTGAAAAAATTTTCATGGGGAAAAACAAGCAAATGGACATTGAATGTAAACTTGATTTCATTCAATGAGTTTTTATAGTTTTTTGAAAGATTTTTAATTCAAATTGTGGGATTTGATGTAAAAATGCAAATTCGCTTTGAAAATGCCAATTGCTGTGTAATTTTATCCATTAAATGGGAAGAAAACGGAAAAATTAGAGAAGAAATTTATACCATCACTTGGCTTTAAGCGGGGTAATTTTTGAAAAATTGTTCGGGACGGGTTTTTTTTTTATTTTACGACAAAATCATAACGGTCAAGCGACAATTATCATTAGTTTCCAGTTCAACGTGCGAATTACCCCAGTTCTGGGGTGTGTAATGCTAACTAGACCATCAGTTGGCTTTAAACGGGGTACTTTTTGAAAAATTGTTCGGGACGGGGTTTTTTTTATTTTACGACAAAATCATAACGGTCAAGCGACAATTAATCCAATCATTAGTTTCCAGTTCAACGTGCGAATTACCCGATTTCTAGGGTGTGTAATGCTAACTATACCATCAGTTGGCTTTAAACGGGGTAATCTTTGAAAAATTGTTCGGGACGGGGTTTTTTTTATTTTACGACTAAATCATAACGGTCAAGCGACAATTAATCCAATCATTAGTTTCCAGTTCAACGTGCGAATTACCCCAGTTCTGGGGTGTGTAATGCTAACTAGACCATCACTTGGCTTTAAACGGGGTAATTTTTGAAAAATTGTTCGGGACGGGGTTTTTTTTATTTTACGACAAAATCATAACGGTCAAGCGACAATTAATCCAATCATTAGTTTCCAGTTCAACGTGCGAATTACCCGATTTATAGGGTGTGTAATGCTAACTAGACCATCACTTGGCTTTAAACGGGGTAATTTTTGAAAAATTGTTCGGGACGGGGTTTTTTTTTATTTTACGACAAAATCATAACGGTCAAGCGACAATTAATCCAATCATTAGTTTCCAGTTCAACGTGCGAATTACCCCGGTTCTGGGGTGTGTAATGCTAACTAGACCATCACTTGGCTTTAAACGGGGTAATTTTTGAAAAATTGTTCGGGACGGGGTTTTTTTTATTTTACGACAAAATCATAACGGTCAAGCGACAATTAATCCAATCATTAGTTTCCAGTTCAACGTGCGAATTACCCCAGTTCTGGGGTGTGTAATGCTAACTAGACCATCACTTGGCTTTAAACGGGGTAATTTTTGAAAAATTGTTCGGGACGGGGTTTTTTTTTATTTTACGACTAAATCATAACGGTCAAGCGACAATTAATCCAATCATTAGTTTCCAGTTCAACGTGCGAATTACCCCAGTTCTGGGGTGTGTAATGCTAACTAGACCATCACTTGGCTTTAAACGGGGTAATTTTTGAAAAATTGTTCGGGACGGGGTTTTTTTTTATTTTACGACAAAATCATAACGGTCAAGCGACAATTAATCCAATCATTAGTTTCCAGTTCAACGTGCGAATTACCCCAGTTCTGGGGTGTGTAATGCTAACTAGACCATCACTTGGCTTTAAACGGGGTAATTTTTGAAAAATTGTTCGGGACGGGGTTTTTTTTTATTTTACGACAAAATCATAACGGTCAAGCGACAATTAATCCAATCATTAGTTTCCAGTTCAACGTGCGAATTACCCCAGTTCTGGGGTGTGTAATGCTAACTAGACCATCACTTGGCTTTAAACGGGGTAATTTTTGAAAAATTGTTCAGGACGGGGTTTTTTTTTATTTTACGACAAAATCATAACGGTCAAGCGACAATTAATCCAATCATTAGTTTCCAGTTCAACGTGCGAATTACCCCAGTTCTGGGGTGTGTAATGCTAACTAGACCATCACTTGGCTTTAAACGGGGTAATTTTTGAAAAATTGTTCGGGACGGGGTTTTTTTTATTTTACGACAAAAGCATAACGGTCAAGCGACAATTAATCCAATCATTAGTTTCCAGTTCAACGTGCGAATTACCCCAGTTCTGGGGTGTGTAATGCTAACTAGACCATCACTTGGCTTTAAACGGGGTAATTTTTGAAAAATTGTTCGGGACGGGGTTTTTTTTTATTTTACGACAAAATCATAACGGTCAAGCGACAATTAATCCAATCATTAGTTTCCAGTTCAACGTGCGAATTACCCGATTTCTAGGGTGTGTAATGCTAACTAGACCATCACTTGGCTTTAAACGGGGTAACTTTTAAAAAATTGTTCGGGACGGGTTTTTGTTATTTTACGACAAAATCATAAGGGTCAAGCGACAATTAATCCAATCATTAGTTTCCAGTTCAACGTGCGAATTGCCCGATTTCTAGGGTGTGTAGTGCTAACTAGACCATCACTTGGCTTTAAACGGGGTAATTTTTGAAAAATTGTTTGGGACGGGATTTTTTTTTATTTTACGACAAAATCATAACGGTCAAGCGACAATTAATCCAATCATTAGTTTCCAGTTCAACGTGCGAATTACCCCAGTTCTGGGGTGTGTAATGCTAACTAGACCATCAGTTGGCTTTAAACGGGGTAATTTTTAAAAAATTGTTCGGGAGGGGATTTTTTTATTTTACGACTAAATCATAACGGTCAAGCGACAATTAATCCAATCATTAGTTTCCAGTTCAACGTGCGAATTACCCGATTTCTAGGGTGTGTAATGCTAACTAGACGATCAGTTGGCTTTAAACGGGGGAAATTTTTGAAAAATTGTTCGGGACGGGGTTTTTTTTATTTTACGACAAAATCATAACGGTCAAGCGACAATTAATCCAATCATTAGTTTCCAGTTCAACGTGCGAATTACCCCAGTTCTGGGGTGTGTAATGCTAACTAGACCATCAGTTGGCTTTAAACGGGGTAATTTTTAAAAAATTGTTCGGGACGGGATTTTTTTATTTTACGACTAAATCACAACGGTCAAGCGACAATTAATCCAATCATTAGTTTCCAGTTCAACGTGCGAATTACCCGATTTCTGGGGTGTGTAATGCTAACTAGACCATCACTTGGCTTTAAACGGGGTAATTTTTGAAAAATTGTTTGGGACGGGATTTTTTTTTATTTTACGACAAAATCATAACGGTCAAGCGACAATTAATCCAATCATTAGTTTCCAGTTCAACGTGCGAATTGCCCGATTTCTAGGGTGTGTAATGCTAACTATACCATCAGTTGGCTTTAAACGGGGTAATCTTTGAAAAATTGTTCGGGACGGGGTTTTTTTTATTTTACGACTAAATCATAACGGTCAAGCGACAATTAATCCAATCATTAGTTTCCAGTTCAACGTGCGAATTACCCCAGTTCTGGGGTGTGTAATGCTAACTAGACCATCACTTGGCTTTAAACGGGGTAATTTTTGAAAAATTGTTCGGGACGGGGTTTTTTTTTATTTTACGACAAAATCATAACGGTCAAGCGACAATTAATCCAATCATTAGTTTCCAGTTCAACGTGCGAATTACCCGATTTCTAGGGTGTGTAATGCTAACTAGACCATCACTTGGCTTTAAACGGGGTAATTTTTGAAAAATTGTTTGGGACGGGATTTTTTTTTATTTTACGACAAAATCATAACGGTCAAGCGACAATTAATCCAATCATTAGTTTCCAGTTCAACGTGCGAATTACCCCAGTTCTGGGGTGTGTAATGCTAACTAGACCATCACTTGGCTTTAAACGGGGTAACTTTTAAAAAATTGTTCGGGACGGGTTTTTGTTATTTTACGACAAAATCATAAGGGTCAAGCGACAATTAATCCAATCATTAGTTTCCAGTTCAACGTGCGAATTGCCCGATTTCTAGGGTGTGTAGTGCTAACTAGACCATCACTTGGCTTTAAACGGGGTAATTTTTGAAAAATTGTTTGGGACGGGATTTTTTTTTATTTTACGACAAAATCATAACGGTCAAGCGACAATTAATCCAATCATTAGTTTCCAGTTCAACGTGCGAATTACCCCAGTTCTGGGGTGTGTAATGCTAACTAGACCATCAGTTGGCTTTAAACGGGGTAATTTTTAAAAAATTGTTCGGGACGGGATTTTTTTATTTTACGACTAAATCACAACGGTCAAGCGACAATTAATCCAATCATTAGTTTCCAGTTCAACGTGCGAATTACCCGATTTCTAGGGTGTGTAATGCTAACTAGACGATCAGTTGGCTTTAAACGGGGGAAATTTTTGAAAAATTGTTCGGGACGGGGTTTTTTTTATTTTACGACAAAATCATAACGGTCAAGCGACAATTAATCCAATCATTAGTTTCCAGTTCAACGTGCGAATTACCCCAGTTCTGGGGTGTGTAATGCTAACTAGACCATCACTTGGCTTTAAACGGGGTAATTTTTGAAAAATTGTTTGGGACGGGATTTTTTTTTATTTTACGACAAAATCATAACGGTCAAGCGACAATTAATCCAATCATTAGTTTCCAGTTCAACGTGCGAATTGCCCGATTTCTAGGGTGTGTAATGCTAACTATACCATCAGTTGGCTTTAAACGGGGTAATCTTTGAAAAATTGTTCGGGACGGGGTTTTTTTTATTTTACGACTAAATCATAACGGTCAAGCGACAATTAATCCAATCATTAGTTTCCAGTTCAACGTGCGAATTACCCCAGTTCTGGGGTGTGTAATGCTAACTAGACCATCACTTGGCTTTAAACGGGGTAATTTTTGAAAAATTGTTCGGGACGGGGTTTTTTTTTATTTTACGACAAAATCATAACGGTCAAGCGACAATTAATCCAATCATTAGTTTCCAGTTCAACGTGCGAATTACCCGATTTCTAGGGTGTGTAATGCTAACTAGACCATCACTTGGCTTTAAACGGGGTAATTTTTGAAAAATTGTTTGGGACGGGATTTTTTTTTATTTTACGACAAAATCATAACGGTCAAGCGACAATTAATCCAATCATTAGTTTCCAGTTCAACGTGCGAATTACCCCAGTTCTGGGGTGTGTAATGCTAACTAGACCATCACTTGGCTTTAAACGGGGTAACTTTTAAAAAATTGTTCGGGACGGGTTTTTGTTATTTTACGACAAAATCATAAGGGTCAAGCGACAATTAATCCAATCATTAGTTTCCAGTTCAACGTGCGAATTGCCCGATTTCTAGGGTGTGTAGTGCTAACTAGACCATCACTTGGCTTTAAACGGGGTAATTTTTGAAAAATTGTTTGGGACGGGATTTTTTTTTATTTTACGACAAAATCATAACGGTCAAGCGACAATTAATCCAATCATTAGTTTCCAGTTCAACGTGCGAATTACCCCAGTTCTGGGGTGTGTAATGCTAACTAGACCATCACTTGGCTTTAAACGGGGTAATTTTTGAAAAATTGTTCGGGACGGGGTTTTTTTTTATTTTACGACAAAATCATAACGGTCAAGCGACAATTAATCCAATCATTAGTTTCCAGTTCAACGTGCGAATTACCCCAGTTCTGGGGTGTGTAATGCTAACTAGACCATCACTTGGCTTTAAACGGGGTAATTTTTGAAAAATTGTTCGGGACGGGGTTTTTTTTATTTTACGACAAAATCATAACGGTCAAGCGACAATTAATCCAATCATTAGTTTCCAGTTCAACGTGCGAATTACCCCAGTTCTGGGGTGTGTAATGCTAACTAGACCATCAGTTGGCTTTAAACGGGGTAATTTTTAAAAAATTGTTCGGGACGGGATTTTTTTATTTTACGACTAAATCACAACGGTCAAGCGACAATTAATCCAATCATTAGTTTCCAGTTCAACGTGCGAATTACCCGATTTCTGGGGTGTGTAATGCTAACTAGACCATCACTTGGCTTTAAACGGGGTAATTTTTGAAAAATTGTTTGGGACGGGATTTTTTTTTATTTTACGACAAAATCATAACGGTCAAGCGACAATTAATCCAATCATTAGTTTCCAGTTCAACGTGCGAATTGCCCGATTTCTAGGGTGTGTAATGCTAACTATACCATCAGTTGGCTTTAAACGGGGTAATCTTTGAAAAATTGTTCGGGACGGGGTTTTTTTTATTTTACGACTAAATCATAACGGTCAAGCGACAATTAATCCAATCATTAGTTTCCAGTTCAACGTGCGAATTACCCCAGTTCTGGGGTGTGTAATGCTAACTAGACCATCACTTGGCTTTAAACGGGGTAATTTTTGAAAAATTGTTCGGGACGGGGTTTTTTTTTATTTTACGACAAAATCATAACGGTCAAGCGACAATTAATCCAATCATTAGTTTCCAGTTCAACGTGCGAATTACCCGATTTCTAGGGTGTGTAATGCTAACTATACCATCACTTGGCTTTAAACGGGGTAATTTTTGAAAAATTGTTCGGGACGGGGTTTTTTTTATTTTACGACAAAATCATAACGGTCAAGCGACAATTAATCCAATCATTAGTTTCCAGTTCAACGTGCGAATTACCCCAGTTCTGGGGTGTGTAATGCTAACTAGACCATCACTTGGCTTTAAACGGGGTAATTTTTGAAAAATTGTTCGGGACGGGGTTTTTTTTTATTTTACGACAAAATCATAACGGTCAAGCGACAATTAATCCAATCATTAGTTTCCAGTTCAACGTGCGAATTACCCCAGTTCTGGGGTGTGTAATGCTAACTAGACCATCACTTAGCTTTAAACGGGGTAACTTTTAAAAAATTGTTCGGGACGGGTTTTTGTTATTTTACGACAAAATCATAAGGGTCAAGCGACAATTAATCCAATCATTAGTTTCCAGTTCAACGTGCGAATTGCCCGATTTCTAGGGTGTGTAGTGCTAACTAGACCATCACTTGGCTTTAAACGGGGTAATTTTTGAAAAATTGTTTGGGACGGGATTTTTTTTTATTTTACGACAAAATCATAACGATCAAGCGACAATTAATCCAATCATTAGTTTCCAGTTCAACGTGCGAATTACCCCAGTTCTGGGGTGTGTAATGCTAACTAGACAATCAGTTGGCTTTAAACGGGGTAATTTTTAAAAAATTGTTCGGGACGGGATTTTTTTATTTTACGACTAAATCACAACGGTCAAGCGACAATTAATCCAATCATTAGTTTCCAGTTCAACGTGCGAATTGCCCGATTTCTAGGGTGTGTAATGCTAACTATACCATCAGTTGGCTTTAAACGGGGTAATCTTTGAAAAATTGTTCGGGACGGGGTTTTTTTTATTTTACGACAAAATCATAACGGTCAAGCGACAATTAATCCAATCATTAGTTTCCAGTTCAACGTGCGAATTACCCCAGTTCTGGGGTGTGTAATGCTAACTAGACCATCACTTGGCTTTAAACGGGGTAATTTTTGAAAAATTGTTCGGGACGGGGTTTTTTTTTATTTTACGACAAAATCATAACGGTCAAGCGACAATTAATCCAATCATTAGTTTCCAGTTCAACGTGCGAATTACCCCAGTTCTGGGGTGTGTAATGCTAACTAGACCATCACTTGGCTTTAAACGGGGTAATTTTTGAAAAATTGTTCGGGACGGGGTTTTTTTTATTTTACGACAAAATCATAACGGTCAAGCGACAATTAATCCAATCATTAGTTTCCAGTTCAACGTGCGAATTACCCCAGTTCTGGGGTGTGTAATGCTAACTAGACCATCACTTGGCTTTAAACGGGGTAATCTTTGAAAAATTGTTCGGGACGGGGTTTTTTTTATTTTACGACAAAATCATAACGGTCAAGCGACAATTAATCCAATCATTAGTTTCCAGTTCAACGTGCGAATTACCCCAGTTCTGGGGTGTGTAATGCTAACTAGACCATCACTTGGCTTTAAACGGGGTAATTTTTGAAAAATTGTTCGGGACGGGTTTTTTTTTATTTTACGACAAAATCATAACGGTCAAGCGACAATTAATCCAATCATTAGTTTCCAGTTCAACGTGCGAATTACCCCAGTTCTGGGGTGTGTAATGCTAACTATACCATCAGTTGGCTTTAAACGGGGTAATCTTTGAAAAATTGTTCGGGACGGGGTTTTTTTTATTTTACGACAAAATCATAACGGTCAAGCGACAATTAATCCAATCATTAGTTTCCAGTTCAACGTGCGAATTACCCCAGTTCTGGGGTGTGTAATGCTAACTAGACCATCACTTGGCTTTAAACGGGGTAATTTTTGAAAAATTGTTCGGGACGGGGTTTTTTTTTATTTTACGACAAAATCATAACGGTCAAGTGACAATTAATCCAATCATTAGTTTCCAGTTCAACGTGCGAATTACCCCAGTTCTCGGGTGTGTAATGCTAACTAGACCATCACTTGGCTTTAAACGGGGTAATTTTTGAAAAATTGTTCGGGACGGGGTTTTTTTTATTTTACGACAAAATCATAACGGTCAAGCGACAATTAATCCAATCATTAGTTTCCAGTTCAACGTGCGAATTACCCCAGTTCTGGGGTGTGTAATGCTAACTATACCATCAGTTGGCTTTAAACGGGGTAATCTTTGAAAAATTGTTCGGGACGGGGTTTTTTTTATTTTACGACAAAATCATAACGGTCAAGCGACAATTAATCCAATCATTAGTTTCCAGTTCAACGTGCGAATTACCCCAGTTCTGGGGTGTGTAATGCTAACTAGACCATCACTTGGCTTTAAACGGGGTAATTTTTGAAAAATTGTTCGGGACGGGGTTTTTTTTATTTTACGACAAAATCATAACGGTCAAGCGACAATTAATCCAATCATTAGTTTCCAGTTCAACGTGCGAATTACCCCAGTTCTGGGGTGTGTAATGCTAACTAGACCATCAGTTGGCTTTAAACGGGGTAATTTTTAAAAAATTGTTCGGGACGGGATTTTTTTATTTTACGACTAAATCACAACGGTCAAGCGACAATTAATCCAATCATTAGTTTCCAGTTCAACGTGCGAATTACCCCAGTTCTGGGGTGTGTAATGCTAACTAGACCATCACTTGGCTTTAAACGGGGTAATTTTTGAAAAATTGTTCGGGACGGGGTTTTTTTTTATTTTACGACAAAATCATAACGGTCAAGCGACAATTAATCCAATCATTAGTTTCCAGTTCAACGTGCGAATTACCCCAGTTCTGGGGTGTGTAATGCTAACTAGACCATCACTTGGCTTTAAACGGGGTAATTTTTGAAAAATTGTTCAGGACGGGGTTTTTTTTTATTTTACGACAAAATCATAACGGTCAAGCGACAATTAATCCAATCATTAGTTTCCAGTTCAACGTGCGAATTACCCGATTTCTAGGGTGTGTAATGCTAACTAGACGATCAGTTGGCTTTAAACGGGGGAAATTTTTGAAAAATTGTTCGGGACGGGGTTTTTTTTATTTTACGACAAAATCATAACGGTCAAGCGACAATTAATCCAATCATTAGTTTCCAGTTCAACGTGCGAATTACCCCAGTTCTGGGGTGTGTAATGCTAACTAGACCATCAGTTGGCTTTAAACGGGGTAATTTTTAAAAAAATTGTTCGGGACGGGATTTTTTTATTTTACGACAAAATCATAACGGTCAAGCGACAATTAATCCAATCATTAGTTTCCAGTTCAACGTGCGAATTACCCCAGTTCTGGGGTGTGTAATGCTAACTAGACCATCACTTGGCTTTAAACGGGGTAATTTTTGAAAAATTGTTCGGGACGGGGTTTTTTTTATTTTACGACAAAATCATAACGGTCAAGCGACAATTAATCCAATCATTAGTTTCCAGTTCAACGTGCGAATTACCCCAGTTCTGGGGTGTGTAATGCTAACTAGACCATCACTTGGCTTTAAACGGGGTAATTTTTGAAAAATTGTTCGGGACGGGGTTTTTTTTTATTTTACGACAAAATCATAACGGTCAAGCGACAATTAATCCAATCATTAGTTTCCAGTTCAACGTGCGAATTACCCCAGTTCTGGGGTGTGTAATGCTAACTAGACCATCACTTGGCTTTAAACGGGGTAATTTTTGAAAAATTGTTCGGGACGGGTTTTTTTTTATTTTACGACAAAATCATAACGGTCAAGCGACAATTAATCCAATCATTAGTTTCCAGTTCAACGTGCGAATTGCCCCAGTTCTGGGGTGTGTAATGCTAACTAGACCATCACTTGGCTTTAAACGGGGTAACTTTTAAAAAATTGTTCGGGACGGGTTTTTGTTATTTTACGACAAAATCATAAGGGTCAAGCGACAATTAATCCAATCATTAGTTTCCAGTTCAACGTGCGAATTGCCCGATTTCTAGGGTGTGTAGTGCTAACTAGACCATCACTTGGCTTTAAACGGGGTAATTTTTGAAAAATTGTTTGGGACGGGATTTTTTTTTATTTTACGACAAAATCATAACGGTCAAGCGACAATTAATCCAATCATTAGTTTCCAGTTCAACGTGCGAATTACCCCAGTTCTGGGGTGTGTAATGCTAACTAGACCATCAGTTGGCTTTAAACGGGGTAATTTTTAAAAAATTGTTCGGGACGGGATTTTTTTATTTTACGACTAAATCACAACGGTCAAGCGACAATTAATCCAATCATTAGTTTCCAGTTCAACGTGCGAATTACCCGATTTCTAGGGTGTGTAATGCTAACTAGACCATCACTTGGCTTTAAACGGGGTAATTTTTGAAAAATTGTTTGGGACGGGATTTTTTTTTATTTTACGACAAAATCATAACGGTCAAGCGACAATTAATCCAATCATTAGTTTCCAGTTCAACGTGCGAATTACCCCAGTTCTGGGGTGTGTAATGCTAACTAGACCATCAGTTGGCTTTAAACGGGGTAATATTTAAAAAATTGTTCGGGACGGTGTTTTTATTTTATTTTACGACAAAATCATAACGGTCAAGCGACAATTAATCCAATCATTAGTTTCCAGTTAAACGTGCGAATTACCCGATTTCTAGGGTGTGTAATGCTAACTATGCCATCACTTAGCTTTAAACGGGGTAATTTTTGAAAAATTGTTCGTGACGGGTTTTTTTTTATTTTACGACTAAATCACAACGGTCAAGCGACAAAATAATCCAATCATTAGTTTCCAGTTCAACGTGCGAATTACCCGATTTCTAGGGTGTGTAGTGCTAACTATTCAACATAGTTAGCCCTACACACGCTTTTTTGAAAAATATGGGCGCAACAATTTTTTTTATTTTACGACAAAATCATAACGGTCAAGCGACAATTAATCCTATCATTAGTTTCCAGTTCAACGTGCGAATTACCCCAGTTCTGGGGTGTGTAATGCTAACTAGACCATCACTTGGCTTTAAACGGGGTAATTTTTGAAAAATTGTTCGGGACGGGGTTTTTTTTATTTTACGACTAAATCACAACGGTCAAGCGACAATTAATCCAATCATTAGTTTCCAGTTCAACGTGCGAATTACCCGATTTCTAGGGTGTGTAGTGCTAACCATGCAACATAGTTAGCACTACACACGCTTTTTTTTTAAAAATATGGGCGCAACAATTTTCTTTATTTTACGAAAAAATCATAACGGTCGAGCGACAATTAATCCAATCATTAGTTTCCAGTTCAACGTGCGAATTACCCCAGTTCTGGGGTGTGTAATGCTAACTAGACCATCACTTGGCTTTAAACGGGGTAATTTTTAAAAAATTGTTCGGGACGGGATTTTTTTTTATTTTACGACAAAATCATAACGGTCAAGCGACAATTAATCCAATCATTAGTTTCCAGTTCAACGTCCGAATTACCCCAGTTCTGGGGTGTGTAATGCTAACTAGACCATCAGTTGGCTTTAAACCGGGTAATTTTTAAAAAATTTATTTATTTATTTATTTACATATAGTCATTACAGAGCAACCTCATAGACATTTTAATCGTTAAACAAAATATATATAATCATTGTAAGAGCAATTGATTCTTTAATGCACTTGACGAGCAGTTGAAATCAATGAAATTGAAATATTTGTTAAACGCATGACACATTAACGACAACGGTGCGTTTTTCCCATAGGATGTCCTTGCGAATTTAACGTAAAAGAAATTAAAGTTTCTTGTATTCCTCGGTTTAGTGTTAATGTCTAATTCTAGCAACAAATTAGGAGCATCAACTTCATTTTGCAATAGTTTGAATATGAACATGCACTGAAGAATTTCGCGTCTCTTCGACAGAGTTTCTAAACCCAACAGTGACAGTCTTTGTTCGTATGGTGGTAAATTCGATGTGTCAAGCCACGGTAGTTTGCGCAAAACAAATTTAAGGAATCTTTTTTGAACACGCTCAAGTCTAAGAATATGTGTGATACACGTAGGAGACCAAACAATACATCCATATTCGAGAATAGGTCTTACGAATGCATTATACAGAGATAAAATGGCATATGGATCTGATAGTTCAGATGAGAATCTTTTGATTAGCGCTAGCTTTCTCGTTGCGTTATTTATTACAAATTCTCGATGAGGTTCAAAAGTTAATTTCTGATCTAGTAACACTCCAAGGTCTCTGACAGACTCGACTCTTGTCAATAAATTTGAGTTAAAGTTATAACAAATATTTAATAAATTAGAACGACGCGAATAAGTTATAATATTACATTTACTTAAATTAAGGACTAGGAAGTTTTTATTGCACCACGTAAAAAAATGGTCAAGGTCAAGCTGTAAAAAGTTAGCATCAATAGTATTGTCAATAGATTTAAAAATTTTAAAATCGTCGGCATACATTAAAATACGAGAATACTTCAAAACAGCATTTACATCATTTACATATAAAATAAATAAAAGAGGACCAATATGACTACCCTGTGGAACACCCGATGACACTAATATTACGTCAGATATTACTGTCCTGAATTGCACATGTTGCGACCGTCCGGTAAGATACGAATAAATCCACAGTATTAAATTCTCAGGGAAGCCAAGCACACGTAATTTAAAAATCAAAAGGTTATGGTCGAGTTTGTCAAAAGCCTTGGAAAAATCCGTGTATACCGCATCAACCTGTTGTGAATTCAAAAACTTCACATATGTGAAATTTATGAATTCACACAAGTTAGTCGTGGTAGAGCGTTGCCTGACAAAACCGTGCTGATTCACGCTCAAAATATTTTTGCAGTACGGATATAGAAAATCAGCAATCAAACTTTCGAAAAGTTTCGGGATAGCGGATAATTTGGCGATACATCGATAATTATCAACACTATCCTTTTTACCTGATTTATGTAAAGGTATTACATACGAGCTCTTCCAAATGTCAGGAAAAGTATTATTTTTTAATGAAAGATTAAATAGGAGAGTTAACACTTTACATAGACCAGATGCGCATTTTTTTAAAAATATCGCAGGTACACCGTCAGGTCCGGGTGAGCAATTCTCATCTAGTGCCATCAGAGCTTGCAAGACGCTATCCTCGTCAATTAATCGAACGGGAATATCTACTTTATTAAGTGAGTCAAGATAAGAAAAATAATCCAAGTCAATATGATTAGTGCTAGGCGTATAAGCTTCACTAAAATGTGATGCAAACATATTCGATATTTCCTTGGGATTATTAGAAGTCAAGTTATTATAAGTCATAACGCTAGGGTAACCATCAGTTCTCTTTTTTAAATTAATGTAGTTCCAAAACTTTTTTGGGTTATTTTTCATATCATGCTCAACTTGGTTCACATACAATTTATGACATATTAGAATATAAGATTTAAGATCTCGGCGATGCTGACTATACTCAAGATAATCACCGTATTGTTTGGTTTTACGCCATTTTTTGTAAGATCGATTTTTCAAAGTCTTGAGTTTTCTAGTTTCATGATCATACCACGGGGGATTAAAGCTTCTTAAGGAAGACACATATGGGACAAACGTAGATATAATCTCAAGAATATAACTATAAAAAATTTGTACTGCTATGTTTACGTCAAATGCATTAAAGACTTCACACCAATTAATATTTAAAATACATTTATTGATTAAATCAAAATTAGCTTTTTTAAAATCAAAATAATTTAAGATTTCTGGTAATAAATCACAAGAAGTATCGCAACAATAAAAAATATTTAGTGGTGGATGATGAGCGTCTGCCGTTACCAGAGGTGATTCACAGGCTTCGACTAGACAGTTGATGTAATCATTGCAAAGGGTTAAATCCAGCGTTCTCCCCAATTTATTTGTTACTGCGTTGAGTTGATATAAAGCGTTGTCGCTAAAGCCGTCAATTGCAATGACTTCGATGTCGCGTTTAGCATCAGACGCAATTAAAAAGTTTACATCGTCAGCCTCTCTCTTCCAATTTATATGAAGAAGATTAAAATCACCTAAAATTGTTCGGGACGGGGGTTTTTTTAAATTTTACAACAAAATCATAACGGTCAAGCGACAATTAATCCAATCATTAGTTTCCAGTTCAACGTGCGAATTACCCCCGTTCTGGGGTGTGTAATGCTAACTAGACCATCAGTTGGCTTTAAACGGGGTAATTTTTGAAAAATTGTTCGGGACGGGGTTTTTTTTTATTTTACGACAAAATCATAACGGTCAAGCGACAATTAATCCAATCTTTAGTTTCCAGTTCAACGTGCGAATTACCCCAGTTCTGGGGTGTGTAATGCTAACTAGACCATCACTTGGCTTTAAACGGGGTAATTTTTAAAAAAATTGTTCGGGACGGGGTTTTTTTTCTTTTACGACAAAATCACAACAATTAAGCGACAATTAATCCAATAAAAAGTTTTTCTAATTTCAAAAGTTGTAGTGCTAACTTGACGGACGTGAATTTGGTCGCATTAAGATTTTAATTAGATTTTTTTGGTATGCCTGAATATATTTTACAACGATTTTCTTTAGTGTAAATTTAACGCCACTCCCAAAAAGCCAAATTTTAAATACGCTATTAATGGACATAGTTTTAATTTATGTTTTCTTTTTAGTGCTTTTTGTGTCCAGCTATTGGTTTGATACGTTAAAACTAAATCTAATATATTTCAATATGATTCTCATATAGTGTGGAGGTCCCCAATCTGGAGTGCAGGACCAAACTTATTGAGGTGCGAAAGCGTTTTTTTTATTTGTGAGATGGAGTAAACTCAAGAACTTCTGCACCAACATAGATAATGTATCATGACCACGGTTTATAGTTAGGAGCGGTCGCGGTATCGGCCCCCTTCCACCCCCTCGCCTGATATCTTCGGAACCACCGGAGGGATTTTAATACGGTGTTTCAGTGTTGGGCAGGTTAATCATAAAAGAAATTTTCATCCACTCAAACCACTCTGCACTACATGGTGCGAGCCCCCTCTCCTGCTATATTCTAAACTACAGAACGGAGAATTGCTCTATTCCCTTTCTCCCAAGCAGATAGAAATTTTTTTTGCAATTTTTTTAAAAACAAAATTTTTTGAAGTGAAAACTTCTTAAGCGGCGTTGTGAGTGATTTCAAACTCGATGAAACGAAAAAGCGACAGTAAAAAGAGATAGGATATTTTAGCCTGCGAGAAAATGAGATAGAATACAGATGGGTGCCGGTCAATTTATCGTAAACAAGAGTGATGGGAAGTGGGAAGGGGGAAGGGGAAAGTGTTAGGAGGGAGGAAGTGGAGAGAGGAGGCGATAAATTACTGATGTTTCGTCATACATTGCAATATATACATATCTATATATATAAAAATGGATGTTTTATTGTTTGTCTGTTTGTCTGCCTGCCTGAGATTACAAAACTCAAAAACTACTGGACCGATTTTTATGCGGTTTTTTGCAAAATGATCTATGTTGCCAGGTGCAGGTTTTTAGCTATGTACATTTTCAAAATTCGAAACGGAAGGTCCTGTAAGGATAATGAAAATATCCTTTTTATCATTTTTCCCCGGAAAAATTTGCATTAAAGGGTTTTTGGGGTCGCTGATCACGAATCCGGTATTAGATTTTCAAAATTCGAAACTGTAAGGATAATAAAAATATCCTTTTTATCATTTTGCCCCGAAAAAATTTGCACTATAGGGTTTTTGGGGTCACTGATCACGAATCCGGTATTAGATTTTCAAAATTCGAAACGGAAGGTCCTGTAAGGATAATGAAAATATCCTTTTTCCCATTTTCCCCGGAAAAATAGGCACTATGGGGTTTTTGGGGTCGCTGATCACGAATCCGGTATTAGATTTTCAAAATTCGAAACGAAAGGTCCTGTAAGGATGAATATCCTTTTTCCCGTTTTTCCTCGGAAAAATCGGCATAAGGGGGTTTTTGGGGTCTCTGATCATGAATCCGGTATTAGATTTTCAATAAAAATATAATATGACTTTTGAACTTGGTACCAATATTATAATAAATAAACGCTATAACTATCCCACACCTGATACCGCATTCGTCTCGTTCTCTCGCTGTTTAGTTTTCCTAAAGGTGGGTTTAGAAACACGAGCATTTTCATTTTTACTGGCAAAGTGAGCGGGATAGCGAAATTCAAATTTACGTGCGCAAAAAGTCGATCACATCAGTGTCTCACACGTACTTTCCCTTCCACTTTATGGCGAACTGTCACTGCACATCACCTTCTCGCAGCAATACGTTTGTTAGCACTTCAATTTCACCTAACAAAATCATTTTGTGTGATGTTATAATTAATAACATAATTAATATTACCTCCCGTTTCCATTTAAAATGCGTAGCTTTCAAATAAACGTCGTACTTAACCTTACTTTTGCTGGCTGCCATAATTCCCCATAATTCAGGGGTAACATTTTGCTGGCAGGGCGGGGAAGTCCAATGTGTTTGTTGTTGTTTACTGCCATAACTTTCCTATCGTCGACGAAAATTATGGATAGTAAAACCACTACATGCAAGCAAAATTTCCAGTAAAATTTTTACTGAGTGGTTTCCCGTCCCTTTCCCACTTGGTGAAAAAGTCATAAGAAATCTGGCATTTCACTCACTTTGCCAGTAAAAATGAAAATGCTCGTGTTTCTAAACCCACCTTAAGGTTTCACTTCTACCGCGTGTGCACTGCACACACATGTTTTTTTTTTTGAAATATAATTACCGCATAAAGGATAGGAATGATTAAATTCAATTCCGCGCTAATTTTTTTGTATAGAATTGATAGGAAAACAATTAAAATTCAAATAATTGAAATAGAAAATCAATTATCAAAAATGGATGACATTTTTTATACAATAAAAGCTCTCTTCGTGGACACATTCCATAGGCGATCAATTTCCTTAACCCTTTGTTGACAATCGGTACTTTTAAGTACCACCAACTTTAAATCCTTATATTTTTTGCTTATCCAATGGTATCAACATTCTATATAATTTTATATACCACATGCGTGAATACCACCCCCACCATAAAATTAGTTCATGTATTTTTTTTAAATTGCTTTCTGGAGCCATTTTAAACGAAAAAATAGTCATGGTTATTGATTTATTGTTGTTCACTGCCTGGTCCACAAAGGGGTAAACGGACACATTTCCTATGACCAAATTCGCAAATCCAACTTATTCTGATTAACTCATAACCGGACATAAGTCTCTCCCCGTGAGTGTCCGCTTATGGGAACTTTCACTATAATTTGTAATTTCAGTTACGTTTTGACTACAAAAATATCAGATATAGGCCCCAATCACAGAAAACGCCATATGCAAAGTAAGTGCGTTTCTCGCGTTTTTTGATCATTGAATACGAGCGATTGTGAATGACTGAAGAAAATTTGACGTTGCAAATACGCACCGCCAAAGAATAGGTATCTGAAGAAGCGAAAGAAAGGACAAAATTTTTTGATGAGTGGAGAGTCCGTCCGATAAAACTATAGCTGTCGTCTTGTCTGCATAAGAACACGAAATTCAATGTGTATGTGAGACAAGATGTCGGAATTGAGAGAATTATCATATGGGGGGTTGCCAGATGAACATTTGGCAAATTATAAATTTAAAAAATATTGAATCTAAATTCATGCTAAAAAAATTTAAATAATCTAACCAAGGCATAAATTAATATGTGATTTTCCACACCACCTTCAGCTAAATTCTCACTTCTTCATGCAGCAACCATAACTAATTTAATAAAAATCTATTGCTTGGCTTTTAGTTTTATAACAAGTTTCAACAATATGTTTATTAAATGAATTAGTTTATAGTTCTATGAAGCTCTTACTCAATTTTTAGAAAAATCGCACATTTCAGAATTCAATAATTTAAAACAAAATGTGTTATTTGGATATCTTAAATGTCAGTAGTAGACAATGAAACCACAGGACAAGCATTTTTCCGAAGACGATTTGCGGAACAAAACATTTTTTCGTGGAAATGAAGTTCGCAAACACGATCAATGCTAGTGCCTTTTATGTTTATCAAATCTTGCCGATTTATCGAAGTTAGCCAAATTTTTTTCCTAAGATAAATTGAAGGATTTATTTCTACCCTAATCCGTATTTTGTGTCAATTTGACACAATTTTCGAATTCAAACCACTTATTTCTTTGTTTTTTTTTATTAAATTGATCTGAGATCGCAAGGTAAAAATCGTATATGAATTTTTAATTTTTCTAATTGGCTTTACCGTTAGGTGTCACATGGTCGCTGTACAAAAAATTCCCTTAATCTGTAGTTCATGTGTTAAATTGACACAATGGTAAAAACTTAAACATTACGCTGCGCCAACAAGATGTTTCATGCACATTTTTTTATTTGAATTGAAATGGTATCAACAGAAATACAATTTGCCATTGTTTCCAAAAAAAAAAAAAAAAAATCTAATTCCAATGTCCACAGTGTACGATGTGATAAATGTGTAAAATCTACTTGTCCATCTGACCGTTTCACAATTTGTGAAGAATGTGGAACCAACATTCAATTTTCTTGATTCCTTTTTTATGTAATTTTGTATGTTATTAATAAGAACAAATTATTTTTTTTTTTTGCTTTTCTCAATAAAAAAAATAATGATCAATCGAGAAAACTTAATTTTGTTACAATTAACACTAAAAATATGGGATTTTCTGGTATTGAGTCAATTTGACACATGAAATACTTTTAAGTAACTTTAAATGAGATACGGATGAGGGTTAAAGGAACATTATATTTTAGAAACCGAAATTATCAAATTTCATGTATTTAAAATAAAGCACAATGGTAAGGAATTGCCTTTTAAATTGTCGCGCTTAATTTCAACTACAAAAGAAAACAGCTGGCAATACTACTCAAATACCGCTTTGACAGTTCAAAACAAACTCCAGTGTCGCGGAAACTTAGTAAATTTTATCGGTAAATATGTCGATTCCAAAACATAAAATTGTGATTTCACGTTGCGGGGTATTTCAATTTGATGTAAGTGTTGTTTTTTTCGCCAAGTGTTGTTTTTTTATTGGCAATTTTAGAAGAAAACCAAAAAATTTACCTTTCCATCGGTATCGGAAGCCTGAAAAATTTTCTTTCTGGGTTTTTCTTGAAACATTCGGTGACAAATAAACATTCGGTGACAATGCATTTCAAAAATTTTATTCGTGCCATTATTATTCAGTGGGGAAACCTATTTTGGCTCAGTGAAAAATACGAAAAATGATTTGTTCAATGCCTCAACAAAATGTAAACAAATGGGGCCAGCCGCATTATGTTTGTGTTTGTGATGAGAGAAAATTTCGTGTTTAAGGTGAGCCAATAAGCTGCTGTTTATGTCACAGCAATTTAAGAAAAAAAAACAGCTTAACGCAGCTTTTTAACAAAAATTTCATTTAAAAATGACTCGTGGACCTTCTTTGCTTATAGTTCGGTTACTAAATACAGTTTTTATGTAAAAAAAAATGTGATTTTCGAATTTTGATCTCAAAATATTCGGTCATTTGGATCACCCTCTCACATTGCATAAACTCCATGATTTTTTGTTTTTTTGCAGAGACCATTTAAGTGTGCATGACAGAAAGAGACTTACCTTTTGCCTGCACATTTAAAACGTTTTTTTCTATATCGCATATGCTCACTCTAACGTGGGTTATGAGAATTTCGGTTTCTTTCGCTTCTTCAGATACTTATTCTTTGGCACCGCTTTCATTGCGTATCTGAGTGAGTGACGAAATGCAAAAATGTAAGTTTAAAGGATTTAATTGAATAATTAGTACATTTTAAACTTATTATTATAGAAAATGAACAACAAACCTAACTTTTTTAGCTGTCAAAATTAACATAGACACAGGAAAAATACTTTTACGACAAAATCATAACGGTCAAGCGACAATTAATCCAATCATTAGTTTCCAGTTCAACGTGCGAATTACCCCAGTTCTGGGGTGTGTAATGCTAACTAGACCATCACTTGGCTTTAAACGGGGTAATTTTTAAAAAATTGTTCGGGACGGGGTTTTTTTTTCTTTTACGACAAAATCACAACAATTAAGCGACAATTAATCCAATAATTTTTTTTCTAATTTCAAAAGTTGTAGTGCTAACTTGACGGACGTGAATTTGGTCGCATTAGGATTTTAATTAGATTTTTTTGGTATGCCTGAATATATTTTACAACGATTTTCTTTAGTGTAAATTTAACGCCGCTCCCAAAAAGCCAAATTTTAAATACGCTATTAATGGACATAGTTTTAATTTATTTTTTCTTTTTAGTGCTTTTTGTGTCCAGCTATTGGTTTGATACGTTAAAACTAAATCTAATATATTTCAATATGATTCTCATATAGTGTGGAGGTCCCCAATCTGGAGTGCAGGACCAAACTTATTGAGGTGCGAAAGCGTTTTTTTTTTATTTGTGAGATGGAGTAAACTCAAGAACTTCTGCACCAACATAGACTATGTATCATGACCACGGTTTATAGTTAGGAGCGGTCGCGGTATCGGCCCCCTTCCACCCCCTCGCCTGATATCTTCGGAACCACCGGAGGGATTTTAATACGGTGTTTCAGTGTTGGGCAGGTTAATCATAAAAGAAATTTTCATCCACTCAAACCACTCTGCACTACATGGTGCGAGCCCCCTCTCCTGCTATATTCTAAACTACAGAACGGAGAATTGCTCTATTCCCTTTCTCCCAAGCAGATAGAAATTTTTTTTGCAATTTTCTTAAAAACAAAATTTTTTTTGAAATATAATTACCGCATAAAGGATAGGAATGATTAAATTCAATTCCGCGCTAATTTTTTTGTATAGAATTGATAGTAGGCTTTAGGAAAACAATTAAAATTCAAATAATTGAAATAGAAAATCAATTATCAAAAATGGATGACATTTTTTATACAATAAAAGCTCTCTTCGTGGACACATTCCATAGGCGATCAATTTCCTTAACCCTTTGTTGACAATCGGTACTTTTAAGTACCACCAACTTTAAATCCTTATATTTTTTGCTTATCCAATGGTATCAACATTCTATATAATTTTATATACCACATGCGTGAATACCACCCCCACCATAAAATTAGTTCATGTATTTTTTTTAAATTGCTTTCTGGAGCCATTTTAAACGAAAAAATAGTCATGGTTATTGATTTATTGTTGTTCACTGCCTGGTCCACAAAGGGGTAAACGGACACATTTCCTATGACCAAATTCGCAAATCCAACTTATTCTGATTAACTCATAACCGGACATAAGTCTCTCCCCGTGAGTGTCCGCTTATGGGAACTTTCACTATAATTTGTAATTTCAGTTACGTTTTGACTACAAAAATATCAGATATAGGCCCCAATCACAGAAAACGCCATATGCAAAGTGAGTGCGTTTCTCGCGTTTTTTGATCATTGAATACGAGCGATTGTGAATGACTGAAGAAAATTTGACGTTGCAAATACCGCTTTCATTGCACCGCTTTCATTGCGTATCTGAGTGAGTGACGAAATGCAAAAATGTAAGTTTAAAGGATTTAATTGAATAATTAGTACATTTTAAACCTATTATTATAGAAAATGAACAACAAACCTAACTTTTTTAGCTGTCAAAATTAACATAGACACAGGAAAAATACTTAACGAACGATTTGTTAAACGCCGTATTCAATGATACCGCGTCAGGTGAAAGTGAATCGAATGGGTGAAGGGAATCTCAGATACGCCGTATTCCATGATCGGCACCATAAGCATCTCATGACTTCATGAGTCGGTATCCGTCAAGAATACAATACGTACCTCTAAAAAAAAAACTAAAATTAGAATCAATCATAAGAGTTAGTTTTTCAATCATGATTATGATTAAAACTAATCAATCAGAATCAAAATAATGAATGATTAATGACTAAATCAATCACGAATCAAAAAAAAATATGATTGATTTTTTCAATCATTAGTTTTCAATCATTAGTCAGATTGAATTTTGCCCAACACTGCTACCCGGGCAACGCCGGGTCCTTGCAAGCTAGTAATAATATGAAATTTGTATATAAAGAGAAAAAGAAATTTGTAAATAGAGCAATACACAATTGAATTTAAGCAATAAGACATGAATTATGTAAAATTAGTTTGTAAGAGAAAATAAAGCTAAATATATCTAGTAATTTACGAAAGAGAGAGAAAGAGAAATTTGTAAGTTGAGCGAGAAACTAACCCGATTTTTGCCTTTCCGATGTAAGGGGGGGATGTAATGAAGTACAAATGTAGTAGGATGTAATGAAGTATAAATGTAGTAGAGTTCAATTAATGGAGTAGTAATACAGTCGAATTCAATAAACGAAGCAGAACTTCTAAACAATTTTTTCCCTTATAAAATTTGTTCTTCGGTCATAATTCGCACATGGTCTACAACATCCGAGTATATAAGGCAAAAATGGGATTTCTCCATCAACGAGCCTTCAGCTCTAGGGTTTTAGCTTAATGCATGCCCTTTGCCATAGCTTAGCTTTGCCGTCTTATTTTGAGACATTTTGTTAATAATAGTAGATTTTGCCGATAATTAAATTTTGCCTATAATATTAAATTTTAAAAAGAAACTTTGCCGATAATATTAACTAAATTTTGCCGAAATATTAAACATTTTTTATTTACAACAAGTAAAGTAAATTTATTTTTGAACTAACATTAAAAATAGACATTTTTGAAATAACTAACGAATTAAATAAAGTTTTCTTGAACCATTTTGCGATAATTTTTTTTCGTTTGTGACCCCCCTTGCCTTTGGCCCCCCATTTTCTCCACTCAGCTACCTGGGCCAGTGATGCTATATCGAGGGGAATTCCCCTTTTTGCGGGGAATTTGACTATAAAAATTGTTAATAGGGGAAAAGGGGAAAACGCTTCAAAACGAGGGGAAACGATTTACAACGAGGGGAAAATCTTCGCCTTTCAACTAACTCCGAAATACTTTTAAAAAATTACGGAAAAGTAGAAGTACAAATAATTAAAAACAATTACAATCCAATTCCCAGCTTAGGCAAAGGTAAAGAGTGAAGAAAATGTCCTTATTTATGCATTTGTCACTTTATAATGATCTTATTGGAATTGTAAAGTACACACAAATCTTTTAAAAGAAAGCACTTTAAAAGGACTTTGGAATGGTCGTTTAACCGATTTTTCAGTGTACTTTTTAACCGCTTTGAAAAAAGCACATTAAAAAGTACCATTTCTCATGTTATTCAAAGTAATTACTTTAAACTACTTTAAAAGACTTTGATGGAAAGTAGTTTCCATGAAAGTTCATTGACACATATTTTTTGTTCGTTTTTCGGATTTCTTAAATATATTTTCAATAGAAATATTTTAAATTGCAAATCAGCAGAAGTGCTTTGTTTAAATTATGTAAAAATCAATTAAATTGGTAATTTCTTGGTCATCTTTAAAATTTGGCTTAATGTTCTAATTTCGACCAATATTCACCAGAAGAATGCATGGGCCAGTGGCAAAGTGCCCGGAGTACAAAAATCGAGTTCCGGTTGCGACTTGATTTTGTTTTTTCCATTTTTTGATATTTTTATATTTTTTTAATTCAAAATATGGAAATAATTTTTACCGAATTTAAGGAGGACAGGATCATTTTAAGCTCAAAAGCAAAGAAACTACCTTAATTTATACATTTGTGACTTGCTTTGATTATTATCCAATTCTGTACCCCAGAGGTAAGCTGTCGTAACTGCCAAAACCGCGATTTTGGGGTTATTGTTGTAACTACATTGTGGGGACGTATATATTATATCAACTAATATTTTGTTTAAACAATGTCCTAAAATAAAATAAACTATAAAAGTTTCAAATAATTACCGAAAATCATACACAATAAAAAGTTTGCAATTCCGAACTAAATGGTTCTCCTGTAAAATTTGCAAAATGTCAGTTACGACAGTTTACCTCTGGGGTACAGAATTGTGAATCCCGGCTTCTTTTCATATCTTATTTGACGTTTGGTTGGAGACCCGTGACGTTGTTATCGGGAATACAATTACCGAATATTTTGTTAAAGCTTTCCAAAATATAAAATTATTTCCTAATTTGTGCTTTTTTCTCTTAAAAGACTTTAACATGAGTCCAGATGACAATAATTTTTGGTTTTAATAAATGAATTCTTTATTTAAAATTCGTTGTTTTTATAGGGGAAAAACGAGGGGAATTTCGTCATTGAAAAAGGGGAAAAAGGGGGATTTCGTCATTTGGAAAGGGGAATTTCACTAAAGGTACATAGCATCACTGACCTGGGCCAACAAAAAGTGTCGTCACAACAGGTATGCCGTTTCTTCCCACAGGCTCCGCACCGTGTTCTGTGCAGGACGTGGCCGGGGCGTCACGAGCCGTACCACAAACACTGTGTCCACCACATCTCTCAAAAACGATGCATCTTATCAAAGATGTTCCAGAACAAAAGTTATTTAGGATATGATTCTACATTAAACTCCCATACATCAAAATCCGATTGGAATAAATTTTTAAAAATCTTATTGGAAAGTTGGACTTCAAAGAGGGATTTTGGTACAACTGTTCGAATTTTGATACGAATATCACCATACGGGTTTTCAATAATTGCCAGATTGGCAATTATAACTTTTGTTATGTTTAAGTCGTGATTTTGGCCCTGAATCCTGCTCAATAGGAGGCAGAAAAGTTTCACTCGGGGGTTTTTTCACTGATCACGAATCCTGTGTTAGATTTTCAAAACTCGAAACGGAAGCTCCTGTAAGGATAACGCAAATATCCTTTTCTCATTAGGGGTTTTCGGGATCGCTGATCACGAATCTGGTATTAGGCTAATTCGCACCGGAGAGTCCTGCTCCTGTTGAAAAAAAGGATAAGATTTTTCTCAACAGTTTTTAAGTTCTTTCCGGTTTTCTTCGTATTCTAAAACTTATACAAAGAACTTAGCCCGGCCACGACGGGTATGCAAGCTATTGGTTAATAATTTGAAAAATATTTGCTTTTCTTGAAATGAAATTTTTTAGGAACAAACGATTGTACCGAATTTCTCATGGCGAATGATTGCATATTTTAAATTAATTCAATTGAAACAACAAGGACGCGTCAGCCAAGTTTCGTGCCCAAAGTCTAGCATGGACCATTTTTAGAACAACTACTAAACTTCGGTTGAAACGCGGAAAATTTTTTTCTTGAAAAAAATATCTAATGAACTTTCCAAAACGTGCTTCGCTCCTGACCGTTTCGCCGGGAGGGGTTTTTGGGGTCGCTGAACACGAATCTGGAGTTAAAATTTCATAATTCGAATAATCCTATAAGGATAAAGCAAATATTCTTTTCTCAATTTTTTTTCGGTTTTTGCAGACGCTGATCACAAATCTGGTGATGAAATTGCCATATCCTTTTGACCACTTTTCCTCGAAAAAACTGGCAATAAAGGGGTTTCGGAGCCGCTGATCACGAATCTGGTGTTAGAACTTTAAAATTCGGAACGGGAGGTCCTGAAGGCATAACGATTTTTTTCAAAAGTTTTTAAGTTATTTCTTTGTTTTTTTTGGCGTAAGAAAATTTCTCCAAAAAAATTTTTACCCGGCAATGGCGGTTTGCAAGCTAGTCAGAAATAAAAACGAGATAAATATTTATTTTATTTTTATATTCAGTCTCCCCAAAACCAAAACATCTCTTAATGACAGAATCGGATTCAGTGACCTCAAAAACCCCCGGATAAGATTTTGTCCGGAAAATTTGAAAAGCGTAATCACTTTATCCTAACAGGAAAAGCGTTATCATTTTATCTTAACAGGAAAAGGGTAATTACTTTATCCCAACGGATAAAGCGACCCCATAAAGCCCCAGATGATGTTTTTTTTCGGAAAATCTTAGGAAAAAGAAAAGATCTTAGGAAAAAGACGACGAACTTTTAGAAACGGACTCGGACGATGTAGGAACCGACACCACTGTGGTGGGGGTGTCTGAACTAGAAAGAAGCTCCAATGCTTCGCATAGTTCAGATTGACCTTCACCACTCCAAAGCGGCATCGGCCGCTCTCCTCTTTCGCCTGTAAAAGGCGGGAGAGGACGTCGTGTTGATACAGGAACCGTGGATTGTTGGAAATCGGGTTTCTGGGCTCAACACTCCAGGCTACAAACTGCTCCACACAAAGATGGATGGTAAAATCAGATCCTGTATTCTAGTTAAAAATAACTTAAAAGCATTTCTTCTCCCGTCATATAGCAGCAAAGATATAGTAGCGGCCAGTCAAGAGGTTAGTGGCCTAACTCTCTGGCTGGCATCCGTATACTTGGCCCACGATCACCTAGGGCCCCTCCCTCCAGATAATCTGGGGAGGTTCGCGGCGTACGCGAGAGGAAAGAACATCTGCATAATCCTCGGGTGTGATGCCAATACGCATCACACTATATGGGGTAGCTCCGACATCAACGAACGAGGTGAGTTACTTTTTGACTTCATCCTAAGTACTAACCTCTACATTTGTAATTCTGGAAGCAAACCTACCTCTATTACTAAAAACAGACAGGAAGTTTTAAATATAACCATAGTCTCTCAGGCGGCAAGTCACCTAGTCAAAAACTGGAAGGTGTCTGAAGAACACTCATTCTCAGATCACTGCTATATACAGTTTGACGTGGTAAATCAGCCTATTAGCAAGTCGGTTTATCGTAATCGACGGAAAACCGACTGGACAAAACATAAGGCTTCCTTTGAAGAACTTATTTCACCGGGATCTCCGAATCTCCCCTCCTCAGTAACAGAGCTTAACGATATGGTGGAGAAGCTCAGTGGGATCTTCAGTAAGGCGTCGACAAGATCTTGCCCCCTAGGCGGATCGAGGGAAAAGGCAAGGCCTCCCTGGTGGTCACCAGAGATAAAAGCTCTTCGGACAAAGTGCAGAAGGCTGTTCAATCAAGCCAAAAGCACGAGAACAGGTCATGACTGGGACTCCTATAAAGTGAGCCTAAAATTATTCAAAACCGAATTGAGGAAAGCCCGACGCAAATCTTGGAAACTTTTTTGTGGTGAAATAGAAACAGTCTCTGAGACGTCAAGGCTAGGGAAAATTCTCTCTACTAACTCACCACCTCAGCTTAGCCATCTTATGAAAAAGGATGGTTCGTGGTCTTCTTCAAGTGAGGAGTTTCTCTACTCATTGATACACACTTCCCGGGAAACTCAAAAGACCCCTATAAGGAGACAGACATGTGCTTTCCCTCCAATATTTCGGGTAAAATCATAACCAGACCAAAAATAAGATGGGCTGTGAACAGCTTCCATCCATTCAAAGCCCCAGGGCCCGATGGCATCATCCCGGCGGATATACAGAATACCTTAGATATCTCTCTCCCCTGGCTAGAGATTATCTTCAAGGCATGCCTAGATCTTGCCCACATACCCACCTTGTGGAAAGAGGTCAATGTTCTGTTCATACCCAAAGCGGGTAAGAACTCCCACTGTCGTCCAAAGGAGTTCAGACCAATAAGTCTGTCCTCTTTTCTCTTGAAAACATTGGAAAGACTGATGGAGACACATCTAGAGACACATCTGGGTCTATAACCAACTTTCAGCGTCCCAACATGCATACTGTAAGGGAAGGTCTGTAGAAACAGCCTTACACTCCCTTGTGAGTACCATCGAAAAATCCTGAGAACAAAAAGAGTATACTATGATTACTTTTCTTGACATAGAAGGAGCCTTCAACAATGTCAAACCAGAGGCAATAACTACGGCGCTGGCGGATGTCGGGGTGGATGAGTCGCTACGGGTACAAATCAGCAAGATGCTCAAAAGCAGAAGCATTAATACAGAGCTGGGCAAGTCATCCGCCAAGAGATTCGTGAGCAGGGGCACCCCACAAGGTGGTGAACTCTCTCCCCTTCTCTGAAATTTGGTGGTTGATAAACTAATAAAAATACTGGAAGGAAATGGCTTTAAGATCATTGCCTATGCGGACGACATTGCCGTAGCTGTCTCAGGTAAATTCCCGGACACCTTAAGAGACCTAACTGCAGACAGCGCTCTCTCACATAACAAATTGGAGCTACAAATGTGGCTTAAGGATTAACCCGGATAAAACAGAGGTAATCCTATCCACAAGGAATTATAAAATTCCACAAGTAGACCCTCCCAGACTAAATGGCACTAGCTTAGTCTTCAAAAAAGAGGTAAAATATTTGGGCCTTATTCTGGATATGAAACTTAGTTGGAAACAAAACATCACTCAACGGATAAAGAAGGCCACTGTTGCACTCTACTCGTGTAAAAACTCCATTGGGAAAACCTGGGGTTGGAACCACGGATTGTGCATTGGCTCTATACAGCTGTCGTAAGACCCATACTTTTACATGGGGTGGTGGTGTGGTTGACAACTCTTGAAACTAAGAGTAATTGCAATCTCTTAAGCAAGGTCCAGAGGACGGCATCTCTCTATATTAGTGGTCAACCCCGACGCACGCACTGGAGATGATGGTACACCTATTACCTCTAGACATTACAGGAAAACAGATGGCAGCCAGCACAGCCATCCGACTCAAAGCAATATCGCAATGGCATAGTTCGCAAAATGGACATGCCTCAATACTGTTGTCTCAGAGAACATTCCTGGAAAACATCGACTATACCCTACCACTGCTATCGTTAGACAGGGGGTTCCAAACTTCTATTCCTTCCAGGGAAAACTAAGAAGGGGGAGGAGTGTTGTATAAAAAGACGTTCCATATCTATACAGATGGGTCAAAGTTGGGGGGTAGAGTCGGTGGAGGAATTTTCTCTGAACAACTAAACTTAAATATTGCCTATTTAGTGTTTAACCATTGAACAATTTCTGATTCATGGTTTATACTCGACCAATGCTAAAAGGTCGAGTATAAACCATGAATCAGAAATGGTTCAATGGTTAAACACTAAATAGTTTATTCGCTCTGGCTTGATGGAGCTATGTTGCCTTAAACCTTATAATTCGCACAAGGTTTGTGGCATCGGAGTATAAATACTCAAATCGAGTTTTACTCCACCAAAATCCTGTAAGCCTGCGTGGAAGCTGGCAAAGCAGGCTCTGATGACGGTGAGCCAGCTTTCCATACCAGAAACAGGCTCCTGATGGGTTTTCAGGGCAGACATGTCCGACCTGTTGGGGGGAAATTTGGGTGTGAAAACATCCGCAAAAATAATATAATTTTGTTGTTTTTGCAGACCTTATAAGCCGAGAAATTCCAATAGGACTTAAATATTGCCTTTCGCCTACCGGATCACTGCAGCATCTTTCAAGCCGAGGTTATGGCGATCAAAGAAGCCTTAAGCTGGCTGAAAAATAATGTGATATCGGCTAAGGATTACAGCATCTTCACGGACAGTCAAGCGGCAATTAAGTCACTTGACTCATCATCTCTAACATCAAGAGTGACTATTGAGTGCTTGGCAACTCTAAACGAGCTAGCTGAGTTCTTCAATATCAAATTATTCTGGGTACCTGGACACAGGGACATTCCGGGTAATTGCAAAGCGGACGAACTCGCTAGATGCGGCACTACACTCCAAATCATGCCGGAAAAGGAGTATCTGGGTGCACCATTAACAACGTGCAAATTACTGATTCGGGAAGAAGCAGCCAGGCTTGCAAATCAAAGGTGGTCCTCAGGCACCTCGTGTTACGCTACCAAACTTTTTTGGCCAAAGCTGGATAAAAAGCGTACATGCAAGCTGATTCTGCTGCACCGAAGATTTATTACCATGATTGTAGGCGTGATCACAGGACGCTGCCTCATAGGGAGACATGCGAGTATACTTGGTGTCCCCTCTAACGACTTCTGTAGAAACTGCAAAGATGTAGAGGAGGAAGAGACTGTAGGTCATCTGCTCTGCACCTGCCCAGCACTGGCTCGTAGAAGGAAATCGTTTTTAGGATCATTTTTCTTCGAAAATACTAATGAATTGGAAGATGTAAACATCAACAATCTCCTAAGCTTCATAAAAAGCTCACAATGGTTCCAGTAGAGAAGAAAAAACACACATGTGGTATCACAATGGACCTCATTGGTCTAAGTGGGTCGAAAGACCGCAACTCTAACCTACCTACCTACCTAGGAAAAAGATAATCATGTTATCCTTACAGGACCTTCCGTTTTCCTTATAAGGATGAAGTAGTGAAAATATGTTGTTGACATTGAAGTTGTGTATAGTCAATCGGATGAATGGAAGTCTTTGAAAATCAGTTAGAGACAATTAATACAAAAGCAAGCTAAATAAAAAATTTTAAGAAAAAAGCAGGTGTCTGTCTCGTAGAGACGGCCAGAAGACAACGATCGCGAATAGATATTTAAGTAACAAATTTTAGTGAAAAGGAAACTAAAGAAACGATTTGATTGACCGTAATGTTACGTTTACGGGACGTGACTTTCCGTTTGGTGAATTTCGGAATCTTGTACCTAAAAATCAAATTTCACTTGCAACACAACGAACAAATGTTTAGTTCTGAAATGTTATAGGGCTTATGTTATAATGTACTCGGAAGTTGCGCAAATTGCACAAAACATTTTCTTCCATTTCTCCGTAATACTTAGTTGTTCATTAATTTGCGAAAGTAAACTAAACGAATAACATATAACCGGGTTATTTATTAAGCAAAATCTTTTGTGTTATTTGCAGAACTTGAATTTATGAAAACGCTCATAGATAAAAAAAAACAAATAAAAATAAAATAAAATTACACGATAAAAACAACATTATTTTGCTATTTCTTTCCTCTTGATTTGCAAGAGCAATCGTTCTCTAAAGAGAGAACTTTTCAGCTCCGCGGTACTGTTCGTAGAAGTCGGAACGATCGATGCACATTTTTCGTTCTCCCTCCCAAGTTAAGTTTCTCTTTAAGTTTTCGGTCTTGTTCAAACTGGTTTGTGGGCCTCGCATAAAAATGAATGAAACCCTCGAGCGATGGCTGTTGGGTATCATGTATCAAATACAACAGATTGCGCAATGCGCAGGTCCGCCATGTTGGATTTTTGCTGTCAAGAGATTGTGACGTCAACTGCGCGTAGATGTTTAATAAGTCTATGGAAAATTTAGAATTTGTGGTTTTATCTCAGTTTTAAGTGTTTGAAAAGTAGTTAAAAGTGCTGTAATATCAAAACTAACCTCAAGAACTAAGTGTTTAATATTTAAGACATTGAAATGGGTGTTTGTGCTGTATGCAACAACGAAAAGAAAGGCAGTGAAAAGACGAGCTTTCATACATTTCCCAAGGACAAACTTTTATTGAGGAAATAAACGAACTTCTGTAAAAGAAAGGATACATTTAATATAAAAACTGCGAGAATTTGTAGCCTACATTTTGTACCTAATTGCTTCGAAAATAATATGCAGTATGAAATGGGTAAGAAATCAGTAAATAGCAAAACTCTAAGTAATGTTTATCTTTTACAGGCTTTGTACATCATCGAAAATTGAAGGCAAATGCTATTCCAACTTTCTTTAGCATTTCCGAAACTGTTGCAACTTCAAGTCGGTCAACCAGGATGGCTGAAAAGCAGTTAAAACAATTAGTTGCTGATTTATTACAACAAAACGAGGAGCCTTTGCATGACGAAGCAATCAATGCTGCAGTGTTAATCCAGTTGAGGACACAACTTATTCATGGGTTAATCATTTGAGCGAAGGTGGTCTTTCTAAACCAACAGAGGAAATAATGACTCATGTCACGGCATTAGATAAAAATTTTCTTCACAATAATAAAGAACATTTATACATTAGAAAAGACTATATAAAAAATTTAATAACACTGTCTGAATCTTTACATAACTGTGATATTAAAGTAAAAAAACTTTTTTTCACATCGAGGATGTATTTTCGTATACGTAAATTGAATAAAGAACTCTGTGACCATTTAACTACAAGAAAAAGGAAAAATAAAAAAATTATAACTTAGAAATTTTAGCTGTGTTTCATTTATTTTCACAAAGTGTAGTAATAATTTATAAAATTAAATAATATTTATATTGCAGCAAACAGAACAAATCTCATATCGATGACATTTCTTTACGCTCTTGTGACGTCATGCGCAGAAGTTTACCAAAATGAAACTCGTCTTTGCGCAATCTGTTGTATTTGATTCATGGGCTTCGGTCACTTTTGAGTGATCACTAGTGAGTTAGTAACCGGTTAATACTTTCAATCATAAACCAATTCAGTTTATTTTGAGTAGCACTGGTGATAAAGGTAAAACATGAACAAATTACAATTGCCTATTCACTTTTTTTGTTAAAGCGGCTATTTATAGAAACAAAACTTTTTATTGCAAACTGAAAATTTCGTAAAAAGCAAGGTGTCTGTCTCGTAGAGACGGCCAGAAGACGTGGATCCGCTTACAACGATCGCCAATAGATATTTAAGTAAAAAATTTTAGTGAAAAGGAAATTAAGGAAACCAATCTGGCAATTATTGAAAATCCGTATGGTGATTTAAGTGAACGGCGAACAGTTGTATCAAAATTCCGGTTTGAAGTCAAACTTTCTAATCAGATTTTTTTAAAATTTATTCCAATCGGAGTTTGATGTATGGGAGTTTTATGTAGAATTATATCCTAAATAACTTTTGTTCTTGCACTTTTTTGATTAGATGCACCGTTTTTGAGATATTCGGTTGCACCATACGGGTATAATAATTTTATTTATAATTGGTTTATGATAAGAGAAGTATGAAATAAATATCATACATACAGTGTTCAAACGCTCCCATTTCTAGTCTTTCGATCAAGTTAGTTATATATAAAGGGTGATTCATTTAGAGGTTTTTTTTTCATTTGTTTTTTTTGGACATTTCACGCGTGAGTGGTGTCTTGCTGTCATCTTATTTGTTTTCAGTATTGTTTGACAATTCATTATGGAAAGACTCACACCGCAACAACGTCTGCAAATTATCCAGCTTTATTACGAAAATCAGCGTTCTGTGAGAAATGTTTTTCGTGCACTTCGAGCAACATATGGTGTGCATCATCGACCTTCCGAGCCCACTATTGCCAATACCATCCGCAAATTTGAGTCTCAGTGTACGTTATTGGATGATACGCGACCGAATAGACCACATCCAGCCCGTAGTGAGGAGAATATTGCGGCTGTAGCGGAGAGTGTTGCTGAAGACCGTGACCAATCGATTCGATGCCGTGCGCTACATCTTGGCCTCTCGTATGCAACAACTTGGCGAATATTACGCAAGGATCTTGCTTTAAAGGCTTACAAAATCCAACTGGTTCAGGAATTGAAGCCGCCAGACTTGAATCTACGCTTGAATTTCAGTCAATGGGCTCTGCAACAGCTGAATGAAGATCCGGTGTTTTCGCGCCGAATTTTGTTCAGTGACGAGGCACATTTCTGGCTCAATGGATATGTCAACAAACAAAATTGCCGCATTTGGGCTGATGAGCAACCCGAAGAGATCCTCGAACTACCGTTACATCCACAAAAATGCACTGTTTGGTGTGGTTTATGGGCTGGTGGAATCATCGGTCCGTATTTCTTTAAAAATGAGGCCGGACAGAACATAACCGTCAATGGCGAGCGCTACCGCACCATGTTAACGAACTTTTTGTTGCCTGAAATTGAAGCCCGTGTTGTCGGCGACATTTGGTTTCAGCAAGATGGTGCTACGCCACACACAGCGCGTGAAACAATGGCTTTATTAAGAAATCATTTTGGTGGACTGCTAATTTCACGTTTCGGACCTGTGAACTAGCCGCCTAGATCATGTGATATCACACCTCTGGATTATTTTCTTTGGGGTTATGTGAAGTCAAAAGTCTTCGTCGATAAGCCAGCTACGATTCAAAACTTGGAAGCAAACATTACTCGCGTAATTCGCGAGATACTGGTAGCAATGCTGGAAAAAGTGATCCAAAATTGGACCTTCCGAATGGAGCACCTACGGCGTAGTTGCGGCCAACATTTGGAAGAAATTATTTTTAAAAAGTAAATGTCAGAGATTGTTCTTTCGGATTATATTCAAGATTCCTACATCTAATTCTATTTTAAGTGTTTTATTTCAAATTAAAAAAAAAAGTTCTAAATGAATCACCCTTTATAATGACGAAGGTTTTACATTTTATTACTATTTCATCGATTCTACTACTATTTTTCGGCCGATTTACTACGATTTCGAAAATCAAAAGTCACAACCCTGAACAGAACTTTAATGCTGGGAGCGAAATATCGTTCTCTCAGTAGTAAAATCCATACTTATATGTGTGTGTGCATCATACCCAGCAGCCATCGCTCAAGGCTTTCATTCATTTTTATGCGAGACCCACAAACCGCTTTGAACAACTAGCGAAAACTAAAATAGAAATCATTTTCGTTCCCAAGAACGAGAGTCGGAAACCACAGCAAACGCTTTTGCCGTTAACCCATTTTGGCCCGGTACCAGATCCCGTTGGTATTTTGATAAGATTTTCTCAGAACTTTCTAATATTGGCCTAATCAAGAAAAAAAAGTCGAAAAATTTTTTTTAGGTGAAACAGTTTATCCGTAATCAGCTGGTCGGTTTACCGACCATTGGGCCAAAACATTAATCGGTTAGAACGAAAGTCCACTTTATAAATAAGACTATGTTTATTTAAAAAAATATTTACACATAACTAGTTATAATAGATTATACCAATAAATGCATCAAATATGTTTTGGGTAATTTTCAAAACATTTTGGATGAAGGCTTATATTACACTTCTTACAGATGTAAGGTGTGTGTTTGCCGCATACTATGCAACGCTTCGGTTTATTGTCGGGTATTTTTCCAACAAAATGTTGTATGTAGCTAAAGCTTGGTAAATTATTATTATGTTCAAGAGAAGACCCGTCGTCATCTTCATCGCTTGTTTCAGCAATCGGGTCTTCGGCCAATAAGAGATCTCGATCCACAGCACATCTAAATTCTAATTGAGAAAGTGTTTTAGATTTTTCTTGCTTTGAGACTAATATGTGAAGTTTCCACGCATTCACCATCATGTTGGACAGCGTATTAGTAAAGCGTGGCCACCACCACTTCTTACTACGTATCCCAATACGATAATTGCCCAAAGCATTGTCGTGGAGATCGACGCCTCCCATATTTGTGTTGTAATCCTTGATCAGTTTTGGAACGCGTACATTCACATATTTTTTTTGCTTCCTATCATATCGTTTGGATGTTCTCAGGGGTTCAACAGTTTCTTCCGCATCAACATTCAAGTCTTCATACTCTAATTCTACGATACCGGCAATATCAATTTGAACTGGAGCCTCAGGATCGTCAATATTTTAATGGTCACTTTCCTCATCAACTTCTGGAGGTACATAAACCACATTGACGATATTGGAATTCCTGACATCCTTTACTAGCTCCTCATCACCATCACTATCATCAGAGGCGTTGAGGATACTTATAATTTCTTCCATTTTCAAAGCTCTTACTCGTCTCATTTTTCTAAACAATACTGATAATAAACCTCTACCAAGGGAATTTTATTATATTCATACTTAAAATTATTGGAATAATACCGGAAATCACTGAACACACCAATTTTATAATAATTTAAGCTTAACAGTAAAAATATTCGCGGCACAGTCAAAACAAAGCTTTCTACGAAACAATTTCAGTGAACAATTGTTTAGTTGTTATGATCTGTCAAAATTGACTTAACACATTCGCCTACTGGTCGGTAAACCGACCAAAGATTTTCGAACACATATAAATCACACATCGTAACGGTTACACTACCGGTAAACAATTGTGTGTCAGGTACATATCATTGGCTATACAATGTATACAATACTATTTCTTCATTTTGATTTAAACATGTTTTAATTTTTATTTAAAAATTATGTGTTTTTTAAAGGTTTGGGAAAACTGAAAAATACGGGGGAAGATGAGAGGGGAGGGGGGTCCAAAAAATATTCTGAGATAGTAAACATTCCATATTTTACATATTCAAGCAAAAGTAGAAAATTACTATTACTAGTTTTCCAAAAAAAATATTACAAGTAGTGGTCGGTAAACCGACCAGTTGGGCCAAAATGGGTTAAGAGCGAAAAGAACGAAATAACATGACATTCAATCACAGAACTATATAACATATAACAACTGTCACCATGCGCCAACACCATTCCGAAAGTCTATTTTTATTTGACAGCTCACGGTTTAAACGAGACGGCTATATTTATTTTCATACGGTTATCTTGCTCTTACTTGAGTCGTTTTGATACACTGAATTGTATTGAAATGGGACTATTTGAGACAGCAAATCGAGCGATCTATCTATGCATTCAATACAGCAGATTCAATACACACAAAGGAGGAGCATAAAAAGAGTATAAATGTGAAATCTGTACTGCAAGCAGCAAACACAGCACAGCAGCGGCAGTAAAAATTTTGATTTTGCTTTTTAAAAACATAATTGCACATAGTTTAACATAACAAAATACCCTATACAATGCTTTAATGTAGCCCTCATCTTATAACACAGGTTTTGTTCAGATATCACCACAAACTATCGAGTTTCATCGATTGCACATTTGTTATCATGGCAGCAAGCCGATTTTCTAATTTGTACCCCCATTACCAAAATCCAAGACGTATCCACGTCAAAAAGTATTTATGAAAAAGTTTACCGTTTTTTTTTTCTCCATTTTTGAGCATTTTCTGAAGTAAAATTCAAACCCAAATAATTGTATTCAGATACAATTTCTACTGGACATTCCCCAAAAACCATCTGTCATATTTAGCTAGCCTCCCCTCTTTTCTGAACACCATGATCTTGAACTTGTCTAAATTTATCGATAGGTTCCACATAATCCAGCATAGGCTCAATTTTCTTATGGATTTCTGCAAAGCCTCCAAACTGCTGACTCAGTATCTAGATAGAGTGACTTTAGTACATTAAGAAAACCCGTCGAGATACCCATATTGTGTAACTTATACCACAAATGATTTCTGTCAATAAAATCAAAAGCGGCGCTGAAATCTACAAAAAAAGCAAACATATTATGTTTCTGAATATTGGAACTTACCGCAGTTTTCAGGATGAATATATTGTCTACTGTGCTGTATCATTGCCTAAAACCAGATAGACTTTCATCTAGCCGTTCGAATACGTTCAACCATTCCGTTAGTCTCGCCATTAAAATACCGGTGAAAATCTTGACGCTCGCGTTGTTGAAGGTTCTGCCCTTATAATTAGAAACTACAGCCGAATCATAGTCTTCTAAATTTTTGGTACGACCTTAGTTGTTAACATAATGTTATATGCAGTAACTAACGAGCTTTTATACTTATTTGTGGAATTTTTAAAGAATTCGTATGGGACACGATCTTCGCCAGGGGCTTTGTTTTTTTTTTTGGCATTTTTAAGGACTGCATTCAACTCGCTTAAAGTGATGTCGCTATGAAAATGTTGGAGAGAGGACGCGTTGAAGAGACATTGAAAAACAGTCTAAAATTTTCCTCATATATGGGATTAGCTTTACTAAAGGAGTTGCCGTTCTAATCGTGTTCCAAAACCCTCTACTGTTTTTGCTCATACTTTCAGCCAAATCCAAATAATATTTTTTTCTTTTTTCTCTACAGAGTTTAATATAGTTTAGAAGATTGTAAGTAATCTGATTTCAGCTTATCACTCGAAAACTTTTTATGTAGAGTTAATTGTTTTAGCGTCATTTTTCTTGCATCATACCAAATTTTTTTGTGCTCAAAACATTTTTTTCTTGAAAGGAAGCATTGCACGTTTTATACATTTCACAAGCGAGTCTAGGTCTTTATAGTGATTTTCTGCTAAATTTCTATCTAAGCTCCTTTGAAATTATTGAATTTTGCTTTTTCTCATCACTTCAAACTTGGCAATAAACAGTTGTGCCTGGTTTCTTCGAGATGTTTAGCTTTACTTTAATTAGCATGTGTTCCGAAAAACTACTTTTATTTACTTTAAAAAAAATTTAAAAAAAAAGCTTTTATTAAAAAAGAATGCACTAAAAAGAAAAAAATAATTTTCTGGACGCTGTGTATCACAAATATAAAAGCTTTTTAAAAACGAGATAAATTTTTATTTTATTGTTTTATGCTTTATCTCGCTTTTTAAAAGCTTTTGTATTTGTGATACACAGCGTCCAGAAAATTATTTTTTTCTTTTTAGTGCATTCTTTTTTAATAAAAGCTTTTTTTTAAAATTTTTTTTTTATTTTTTTTATTTTGTTCTTTTTAGTCTTCGAATATATGTATATCCTTACATTTGAGATGTCCTTACAGGCTTTTTAACTTGAGAATCGTATTCAGCGACCCCAAAAACCCCCAGAATACATTTTTTTCCGGAAAATTTGGAGAAAGGGATAATCACGTTATCCTTACAGGACCTTCCGTTATCCTTACAGACTTTTAAATGGCAGATTCGGATTTAGCGACCTCAAAAACCCCCAGAATAGATTTTTTTCCGGAAAATTTGGAGAAAAGGATAATCACGTTATCCTTACAGGACCTTCCGTTATCCTTACAAGGACGAAGTAGTGAAAATATTGTATTGTCATCGGACTTATATAAGTGTGCAAAATTTCAAGTCAATCGGACAAGTGGAAGTGGGTCAAAATTGGGTTGCAAGATTTGATCTGACAGACAAACAGACAGACAGACAGACACGAAGGCAAGCTAAATAAAAGCTTTTAAAAACTTGTATTAAATGTAGGCTGTAATATAAAACTAGAGGCTGCGCCCCGAACCGCTTCGCGGTTCATCCCCCTTCCGCAGGTCGGCCTTCGGCCTCCCAATTTACAATATATTCAATAACGGTAAAAGGTGGTTATTCACACAGGGAAAGACAATATTGTGGGAAATGTTATTCTTTTTAATTCATGTCATACATTTAAGCACCAAATCCCTTTAGAATTGCAGAAGATAGCAGGTGAGGGCTATACATAACGATGGTATCTATACTGTTTTTCGCAGTATTATATTGTTTTTCAGACTCCAATACTGCATTACTGCTTTTTTCCCCAAAATACTGTATTTAAATACTCAGAAAACTTTAATTCTTTAACGTTTCGAAATTCAAATTTATTAATAGCAATGCAAAACGTCAGTGGCAACACAAAACAGTGGCAACACATGGCAAGGTGATCATGGCGACTGCTATGGGGGGGAATCGGCTGACTACTGTCAGCCCCGTAACCTGTAGTAGGATCGTCCCCCCACCGCAACTGGGCCGGTCATGTTTCGGGTAGTTGTGGGTGTGTGGAGCTGATAGTCGTAATGGGGCCCGCTCCATTACGATTCGCAAGTGCATGCGTTGCCTCCTCGTGGCGATCACCGGTAACTAGTCTCTCTAGGCCAAAACGCAGCGCTAAAGGAGCAAACCTTGACAAAAAACCCCCAATCCAAGGTGGAACAGCATATGCTGAGGGATGAATGGCTAGAGGGTTATCTAGTCGCGAATATGCGGACTCAGGATACCTGGCGACCTCCTGTTTTAATCAGCCTTACGCCCGTAAGGGAGCTCTGCGGGCGCGGACCTTCCCCTTCTCGCCTTACTCGTGGGACCTAAACATGAATCCGAAAAACCAAAACCCTTTGTGTAGTGATGTCTCATCAAACCCTACCCCTACCCCTATCCCAACCCCCTCCACCCCTAATCCCCCAAATCCCACTCCATCTTCCCCCATCCCCCCAAAATCCCCAACTATACAGGGTAATAGGGACACCCCTAAACCCTTCCCTTCGCCGGCTTCATCTCTGACGTCTTCAATATCGCTGAGTGCGCTAAATTTCCGGGAACTTAGCAGTTCTCTGGATAGCCTGGACACTCTAGTGGAACTGGAGCAATCAGAGGTGAAGAACAGTGCTACTGAGAGTGCGCTGGAGACCGTCAAGTCTTCGGAAGATTCTCGTAGTGCGAAACCAGATCCGTCAGGAAGAAAGAAGTACGTCTTCTACAAATCTTCGCGACGGTATCTGGAAAAGATGAAGAAAATTGATCCCGCAGCCTTAAGCGCAAGAGATAAGGCTCTGATGGCAAAGCACCGGAGGGTAGTAGCATCCTTCGAGAATTCGAGGATTGCCAAGGAGGCTCCGGCAAAACCGGAGGGTGAACTGCCACTCAGCCTGTCTCTTGAGACGAAGGGCAAGCTGATAAAAACCGCAAACCCCCCTGCTAAGGAGGGGATCGCGGCTAGTAGAAAAGGAGGAGGCAATGCCAGCAAGCAACAGACTGTTGCTACAGCTAGGGCATCTGCCGGACCCTCAACCTCAACTGGAGCTAACGCCAGCACAAGCAAGAGCTCGGTTAAGACCAAGAGGGTAAGGTCACAGGGGGAGGAAACGGGCAACGAGCCGAAAAAGCAGAGAACATCTGCTAGCGTAGGCACTGCCGATGTGGGCACCCCCGATCATCTTAAAGTGGCCATCGTCGATAACAGTGATCCTGACGGTAAGATCACATACGATCGGTGGCTACTCATAGAAGCCAAAATTCTTGCAGCACTAGCCGGGGACCCCGAGAAAAGCATCCCTCCAGTTGGATGCACCTTCCACGGGGCCGGCTGGCTGAAAGGGGTCAAGGTGGTCATGTGCGACAGCGAGGAGTCCTTGAGCTTCCTTTCCAAAACCATTTCCAGTATAGGAGAACTTTGGGAAGGGGCCCAGCTACAGGTCATCCCACGCAGTGCACTGCCGCTGAGACCCAAAGCTTGGATGTGGATTCCCCCACCGGAACTACCGGACGAATCCATATTGAGAATATTGGAAGCGCAGAATCCTGAAATCTCAGTCAAAAGCTGGAAGATTTTGAAGTCCCTCAAAGGGGCTAAGGGTAACGGCAAGGACTACCAGATCCTATTGGATCAAAAGTCCAGCCTATCCCTTGCAAAGCCTTCTGGGACCATTCATTTTGGCCTGGGAACAGTCAGGGTGGGGCTGGAGGGTCATCATGTTGAACTCAAAGCAGCTGTCAGTGGTGCAGATTAATCTGCATCATTGTCAGGCGGCGACAGAGGATCTGATGCTTACCCTGACAGAAGATGATACCGACGTGGCTTTAGTCCAGGAGCCCTGGTTAGACGGCAATAACAAGATCCTTGGACTGACACCTAAAGGGTATGTATTACATTATTGTAAAACTAATGAAAAATTAAAGAGCTGTATCGTCGCCAAGAAAAATATTAACGCTTTCTTTCTAGGTAGCCTCTGCAGCGGAGATGTCTCGGCAATCTTAATTGAGCAACGGAGAAGAGAGCAATCTCTGATCATTGCTTCAATTTACATGCCATACGAGGAAAGGGATCCACCGGCAAACAAGGTACGCAGCTTGGTAAGTTTTGCCAGGGACCGCCACCTAAATCTAGTGATGGGATGTGATGCCAACGCTCATCACTCACAATGGGGGAGCACGAACATCAACGAACGAGGTGAGTCTTTATTTGAGTACATTCTCTACTCGGATCTTGTTATATGCAATCGAGGCAATAAACCAACATTCATTAACAAAAACAGAGAAGAGGTAATCGATATAACACTCGCGACTAGCTACCGAGACTTGAGGGTTGACAATTGGAGAGTATCCCCTAAGCACTCCTTTTCGGATCATGCTAGGATAGTCTTCGGTATTAACTTCTCAAAGGAGGTACCTGAACATTACAGGAATGCTAGGAGAACTGACTGGTTTAAATTCTCGGAGGAAATGAGGCGGGAGACAGCTGGTCCACATGGACCCACACCCCTCACTGCTTCTTCCATTGAAAAAGTGGTAGGGAAAATTAAACAGAGACTTACCCAAGCCTTTAACGCTTCCTGTCCGGTAACACGCAGTACCAAAAGCTCGACCACCCCATGGTGGAATAGAGATCTACGGCAACTGCGAGAACAGACTAGAAAACTGTTTAATAAGGCAAAGTCTACAAAGAGCGAGGAAGCTTGGACCAACTACAAGGCCAGCTTCAATGAGTATAAAAAAGAGATTAGGAGGGCCAAGTGGACATCGTGGAAAGACTTCTGTTGCTCAATCGAGGAAACACAAGATGCTGCCAGACTCCGAAGGATCCTAAGTAGGACTCCTTCGGCCCCGGTGCTCTTGGAAAATCCAGATGGAAGCACGACCGAATCAAGCCAGGAAACACTGGACCTCCTAATGAATACCCATTTCCCTGTGGATTGTCAAGGCAGCAATGGTAATTATCATGCTCCAAAAATAACGGATAGGGACTTTCGGGTAGCAAATGAGATAATAAATGAACGTTCTGTAGCGTGGGCGATACACTCCTTCAGCCCCTATAAAGCAGCGGGCACGGACGGAATCATTCCGGCCATGCTTCAGCACGCGTTGCCTTTTATCAAATCTTGGTTGATAAAACTCTTTAGAGGTTGCTTGCTAGCCAGGTATATACCGGAGTGCTGGAGAGAAGTTCGTGTGGCATTCATCCCCAAGGCTGGGAAACGTTGTCACGTTAAACCAAAGGACTTCCGACCTATAAGTCTTTCATCGTTTTTGCTGAAAACACTAGAAAGACTTATTGATCTTAGTATTAAGAACTCCTTGGACAGCGGCACAATATCTACGGCCCAACATGCCTACACTAAGGGCAAGTCTGTAGAGACAGCTCTACACAAGGTTGTGAGAACCTTAGAGGAAACTGCCCATTACAAGGAGTATGCCCTGGCAGCATTCCTGGACATTGAAGGTGCGTTTAATAACGTACACACAAGGTCTTTAGTGGGTGTACTCAGGGCACACAATGTCGACGAGATGCTAACTGAGTGGACAGAGCAGTTGCTCAATAGCAGAACAGTCTCGGCCACCATTGGTATAAGTAACGTAAAGAGAGCGATCAACAGGGGAACACCGCAGGAGGGGATCCTATCACCACTCTTGTGGAATCTAGCCCTGAACGAAATTCTCTTATCGTTACAAGAAAAAGGAATAGAAGTTGTTGCGTACGCTGACGATGTGGTCGTTTTGGTAACAGGAAAATTTCTCCCAACACTAAGCGAACTCATGGAATTAGCACTACGCGATATCACAAAGTGGGCGGAGCGCAATGGTCTTGGGGTTAACCCCTCCAAAACTGAACTAGTGCTCTTCACAAGAAAAAGGAAGGTACCAACCTTTCAACTTCCAAGGATAGGAACAACCCAACTCAGTCTCTCTCCTGAGGCGAAATACCTTGGTTTAATTCTGGACTCCAAACTATCTTGGAAAAGGAATACGGAAGAGAGGATGAACAAAGCGTTGTGTGCGTTTTACGCATGTAAAAAAATGATTGGAAGGAATTGGGGCACATCACCGCGCATTACCCATTGGTTATACACAGCGGTGATCAGACCTATTCTCACTTACGGATGTCTGGTTTGGTGGCCGACCATGAGGGTCAACTGCCGATATCAAACCCTTAACAAAGTACAAAGACTGGCGGCGCTAGGAACCACAGGAGCTGTTAGATCAACACCAACAGCCGGAATGGAAGCTCTACTGCACCTCATTCCCCTGAATGAGTACACGAGGTGTACGGCTGCCAAGAGTGCACTAAGGCTCAGAGAGTCTGGCCTCTGGAAGCACAGTACCTTCGGTCATAATAGCATCCTTAAAAGCGATGAATGGGGTATCCCGGACTCTACGGATTACTGTATACCTCACCTGAATATTTTGGTAATGGGGGTACAAATTAGAAAATCGGCTTGCTGCCATGATAACAAATTTGCAATCGATGAAACTCGATAGTTTGTGGTGATATCTGAACAAAACCTGTGTTATAAGATGAGGGCTACATTAAAGCATTGTATAGGGTATTTTGTTATGTTAAACTATGTTCAATTATGTTTTTAAAAAGCAAAATCTAAATTTTCACTGCCGCTGTTATGCTGTGTCTGCTGCTTGCAGTACAGATTTCACATGTATACTCTTTTTATGCTTTCTTTGTGTGTATTGAATCTCATATAGAACTTGATTGTTTCTCTTCTCTAAATGGGTTGTTCTGATTCTGGCTATTCATATTATTTCGGTTCAATTCGCTTTGAAGGAATTGAAAATTGAATCATACCCAACAGCAGCCATCGCTCGAACCTTTCATTCATTTTTATGCAAAGCATACAAACCGCTTTGAACAAGAGCGGAAAACTTAAAGAGAAACAATTTCGATCTCAACTTGGGGGGAGAAGGAAAAATGTGCATCGATCGCATGGCCGAATTAAACCATAGTTAAACTATGATTAAACACAGGTCTGCTGGTTGCTTTTTAACAGCCACCATTTTGCTAGGTCATCGGCAAGAAATATCGGTGCATTCTTTCTAATGTTGATTGTGTGTGCGCTAATTTCAATAATATTTCATATAAAAAAGGGAAAATTCCCATTGAATCGTATAAAAATTTCTTGCCGATGACGTCAGAGCCAGAAGCAACTGAGCTGCCAAACTTGTATAATTCGGCCATGGTTTTGAACACTGTTTTTAGTTGCTCTAAATTGAAATTGCTTCGTTGCTTTTATCGTGTAATTTTATTTTATTTTTATTTGTTTTTGAAGTGAAAACTTCTTTAGCGGCGTTGTGAGTGATTTCAAACTCGATGAAACGAAAAAGCGACAGTAAAAAGAGATAGGATATTTTAGCCTGCGAGAAAATGAGATAGAATACAGATGGGTGCCGGTCAATTTATCGTAAACAAGAGTGTTAGGAAGGGGGAAGGGGGAAGGGGGGAAGGGAGAAGTGTTAGGAGGGAGGAAGTGGAGAGAGGAGGCGATAAATTACTGATGTTTCGTCATACATTACAATATATACATATCTATATATATAAAAATGGATGTTTTATTGTTTGTCTGTTTGTCTGTCTGCCTGAGATTACAAAACTCAAAAACTACTGGACCGATTTTTATGCGGAGCAGGTTTTTAGCTATGTGCATTTTCAAAATTCGAAACGGAAGGTCCTGTAAGGATAATGAAAATATCCTTTTTCCCATTTTTCCCCGGAAAAATTGGCATTATGGGGTTTTTGGGGTCGCTGATCACGAATCCGGTATTAGATTTTCAAAATTCGAAACGGAAGCTCCTGTAAGGATAATGAAAATATCCTTTTTCCCATTTCTCCCCGGAAAAATTTGCATTTTAGGGTTTTTGGGGTCGCTGATCACGAATCCAGTATTAGATTTTCAAAATTCGAAACGGAAGGTCCTGTAAGGATAATGAAAATATCCTTTTTATCATTTTTTCCCGGAAAAATTTGCATTTTAGGGTTTTTGGGGTCGCTGATCACGAATCCGGCATTAAATTTTCAAAATTCGAAACGGAAGGTCCTGTAAGGATAATGAAAATATCCTTTTTTCCATTTTTCCCCGGAAAAATTTGCACTATAGGGTTTTTGGGGTCACTGATCACGAATCCGGTATTAGATTTTCAAAATTCGAAACGGAAGGTCCTGTAAGGATAAATATCCTTTTTCCCGTTTTTCCTCAGAAAAATCGGCATAAGGGGGTTTTTGGGGTCGCTGATAATGAATCCGGTATTAGATTTTCAAAATTCGAAACGGAAGGTCCTGCAAGGATAACGCAAATATCCTTTTTCCCGTTTTTCAACGGAAAAATCGGCATAAGGAGGTTTTTGGGGTCGCTGATCACGAATCCGGTGTTGGAATTTCAAAATTTGAAACGGAAGGTCCTGTAAGGATAACGAAAATATCCTTTTTCCCATTTTTCCCGGAAAAATTGGCACTATGGGGTTTTTGGGGTCGCTGATCACGAATCCGGTGTTGGAATTTCAAAATTTGAAACGGAAGGTCCTGTAAGGATAACGAAAATATCCTTTTTCCCATTTTCCCCGGGAAAATTGGCACTATGGGGTTTTTGGGGTCGCTGATCACGAATCCGGTATTAGATTTTCAATAAAAATATAATATGACTTTTGAACTTGGTACCAATATTATAATAAATAAACGCTATAACTATCCCACACCTGATACCGCATTCGTCTCATTCTCTCGCTGTTTAGTTTTCCTAAGGTTTCACTTCTACCGCGTGTGCACTGCACACACATGTTTTTTTTAAATAAAGATCTTTACTGCGGGTTTCACGAAACTTTTGGTAGGCTCTTTTTGCTTGAAATTTAAATGCTAAATCAAGTTAGAAATGGCCAAGAACTTCGAAAAACCCGCCATTAGGCTACTTTAAAATCATTTTGATAAAAACAGCCCATTGCATCATACTTTTTATCTATGGGCGTTTTCATAAATTCAAGTTCTGCAAAAAAAGATTTTTGATTAAAAAATAACACAAAAGATTTTTCTTAATAAATAACCCAGTTTATGTTATTCGTTTAGTTTACTTGTTATTCGTTTAGTTTACGAAGAAGATGTTTTGTGCAATTTGCGTAAGTTCCGAGTACATTTATGAAAATGCCATATTAAACATTGTTCGTTGTGTTGCAAGTGAAATTTGATTTTTAGGTACAAGATGCCAAAATTCACCAAACGGAAAGGCACATCCTGTAAAAGTAACATTACGGTCAATCAAATTGTTTCTTTAGTTTCCTTTTCACTAAAATTTCTTACTTAAAGATCTATTGGCGATCGTTGTAGGCGGATCCACGTCTTCTGGCCGTCTCTACGAGACAGACACCTTGCTTTTCTTTGTGATTTTAGTGTTTTTTTTTGTATGTGAAAACTGTTTAAAACAAAAATAGAGACACTAATTATAAACCGAAAAGGATTTTGATCAGATTTTCACCATTGTCCGTGATGATAATAGCTGCGTTCCCGACCCATGAAAAATCTACTGTGAAGTACTGCGGAACATTCGCATCTACACATCCTCTTAGTCCGCAGTAAATTTTCGTGTGCAATTTCGACAAAAATTTCCATCAGATGGCCGAGCTTCTTAAGTTTTCCAATAGGTGAAAATCAAAGTTTTAAGGTTAGAATGAATTGTCACTTTTACTTGTTTTCTTGCTTTGGGGAACCAAAACAAAAACTAAAGAAGGTACCAACAATGGAAAATCGAGTAAGAGATTTATCTACAGCTAATATGTACATAACAAAAACTTGGAATTTCAGCTTTTAGGGGCGCTATGTCAATCAGATGAAGAAAGTGATAATGATCTTGCAATTTTCTCATCATCTTCATCAGAAACATCGTCACATGATAACCACCTCCCAAAATTAAGAAAATTATTTACAAGTGATCGTGAACTATACTGAGCTACAGTTCAAACAACACTTTCGTCTCGCCCGAAGTACCACCGTTTCATTAATAAGTAATAATTTGTAGTAATATTTTAAAAGTATTTTTCATTTAATATATTTTTCAGGTCAATTCTCGGTTTTCAAACAAACGAAAAGCCAACAAGGAAACAATTTCGGTGCTGACTTGGAGATATATCTTACTTTGTGGTTTTTAGCGAACACAGAAACATACCGGCAAATATCCGATAGATTCAATGTTTCAAAAAGTTCGGTATACAGAATTTTACATAGGGTTATTCTGTGGCTCGTTCAAGAAAGTCCTAGATATATCAAATGGCCAACGGAATCGGAAATGCAAATAAGTTCGACTAAATTTTCTAGGATGAAGAATGTCCCAAGAGTGGTCGGCGCAATTGACGGTTGCCATATAAAAATCAACTCACCTACATCACATAAACAGGATTATTATAACAGGAAAAAAGACTACAGCGTATTACTTCAGGGCATTGTTGATTCTGACAAAAAATTCATTGATATTCATTGCGGCGAACCGGGATCAATGCATGATGCGCGACTGTTTAGAAAGTCCAAACTTTTTCAAAATATAAACTCACAGCCAAATTTCATTCCACCAGGGTACCCTGAATGCCCAAGTATCAGGGTACCCCGGAAGCAATTATTTGGTGACACCATTCAAAGACTTCGGAAATCTTTCACCAAAGCAAACCAAATTTAATTATATGCATTCTGGAACTAGAATAGTTGTAGAAAATACGTTTGGCCTTCTCAAAGGTCGATTTCGCCGATTAAGGTTCTAGGAAGTCCATGAGTTCTTTGTGTCTTCTTTCACTCCCTTACTCTTTTGTGTTTAGCTTTTCAATATACATTTCCATAACCTCCCTTTTTTTTGTTTTTCTACTATGAGTTTTTCAAAATATTCCGCTTTTGGGTCAGATTTTCGTTTGGTTTTTTTGCTTTCTTTACCATTTATCTGGCGGACTTTGTCGTCTTCCACCGGATCTTTAATGATATCCATCGGCGCAGGCTTCGCAGTAATTTCCGTCCCAACACTTGCCGTGAAGGGTGAACTTTGTAGCGGACTTGAACCCAAAATTTCACTCATTTCATCCATATACAGGAATTTTGAAGCACTACTTCCTGTTCCTCTATCTTTGGCGGCTTTGTATGCTCGCAAAAGGGTTGTCCATTTCATTTTTACTTGTTCTGGAGTAGTCGGTGTAACCTAATGCACTAATTCGATTTCAACAAAAAATAATTGCACTTGCTATGCCGAAATATTTAAATATTTACCAGGACATCTGATGCTTCTAGATCTTGTAGAAGATTTTCCCAAAAATGTTGTTTTTTTCTTGTTCGGAAATATTCTTCCTTTCTGCCGGCGCACAGTGGTTCAGGATTAAAATCCATTGGCCAAAATTCAATTTTTTTGTGGTAACCAATTTGATTTTTTTTGATCAAATTTGATAGTAAATAGTTCAAAAGTCGGGAATAAAAAATATTAGGTCAATATCTTTAAAAATGTGTCTTTGCGGAAGCATTGAACTAGAAACTTTTTTTAAATTTTGCCAAAAAGTAAATTTCTTGATTTTTTACCAACTTTAAGTGAACACAACTTTCACATTTTCTAAGATTTTACATTCGTTTTTTTTTATTTGAATGAGTGGATCTTTCCCTATAATTCTGAGTTAATTTGGAACCTCAACTATTTTTAAGTTAATTATAATTAAATATTTATTAGGAACACTTTTTTCATCTAAATTTGAAGTTTGAAAAATCATAACTTGTGCCCGTCAACAGACGTCAAGTTGAAATTTTTTTTAAGTTATAGCCACAACAATTACCTTTAATTCCATATATGGTTTTGTTGCCGTAAGTACCCGTATTGAGGCGCTAGCGGCGTTCTCATTAAGCTATATATATAAAAATGGAAGTTTGTTGGTTGGTTGGTCTGTTGATTTGAGATTACAAAACACAAAAACTACTGGACCGATTTTTACGCGGTTTTTTGCAAAATGATCTGCGTTGCCAGGAGCAAGTTTTTAGCTATGTTAGATTTTTAAAATTCGAAACGGTAGGTCCTGTAAGGATAATAAATATCCTTTTTCCCATTTTTCCTCACAAAAACTGGCTTTGGACGGTTTTCAGGGTCGCTGACCACTAATCCGGTATTAGATTTTCAAAATTCGAAACCGAAGGTCCTGTAAGGATAAAGCAAATATCCTTTTCTCGTTTTTCCCAGAAATAATCTGCATAAGGGGGTTTCCGGGGTCACTGATCGCGACTCCGGTGTTAGATTTTTCAAATTCTAAACGGAAGGTCCTGTAAGGATAACGTTTTTTCCGAAAAGTTTTTAAGTTATTTATGGTTTTTTGGTATTCTAAAATTTATACAAAAAACGTTAAACAGGGAAGCAAAGTAGTGATATATTTTATTTAATACAATTTCGAAGTGTTATAAAATGCTGGCTGGTTAAAACCTGCTCTTAGATGTCAATCTTTGTATTTTTATAATTTTATGACCTGCATTGAAAGTGTTATGATAGACATATAGAGTTGCAGATTTCCCGAGAAAATCACAATCTCGAGATTCGCGATTTCCCGAAATGATGAAATTTTAATTCTCGAGATTCGGGATTTCCCGAAATATCAAAAACTTTAATTCTCGAGATTCGGACAGTTTTATGACATCTAGGTGTGCTACACAGGTGCAGATAATATGTTGATTTGATAATTATTGTGCTGGCAATTTGATCTTTAATTACCCGTAACAAGGATAACTTATGTACTATAAAGTCCACATATCTCTGCAAATAAATCGAGGGTTTTCCCCAAACACATATATATATATATATAACAAGAATTATCCATGGAGAAATATGCCACAAACAGTCCACAAAATATTATATCATGGCGAAGACATCATCAGAAATACTCTACTACCACTTGGAGATCTATCAGAAGAAGCTCAAGAAAAAAGGAATAAAGACTACAGGTATTTCAGAGAACATAACACCGGGAAAATGTCAAGGAATAGCGCAAATGAACACTTATTTAACATCAGACCCATTCGTTTCGAGCATTATAGACACCAATGGAAATCGCCACATTTGGAATTAGATGAAGAAGCTAAAAAGTTATTACATGATACAAACCCCTCTCAAATTATAGATGAAATACAAGAATTACCCCTAGATAAAATTTAATTAATGATCGATGTTAATAAAATTTGTACGATAAACCAATTTTAGTTAAATTGTTATTTAATTTGGTGTTACTAATAAAATCTACTTTCACAATAAATTTACTATGTTTAACTACTTATAGAATTTCACAAAAATTTAATAATAGTAACAAAAAGTCATATTTTATGATATTTCAAAATTATTCAAATCAAAACAACTACTTTCCTACTAAAGAATGAACAGAACATAAAAAGTTGAGCTTTATTTGACAATATCGCAGAAACTAGTTATCCGATTTTGATGAAACTTTATGATAAATAAAGCTTGAAAACTCTTCTATTTAATAAAAAAAACCGCATTTCAAAACTTTCAATGGATCAAAAGATATTGAATTTTGACCAATAGAAAACGATCTCGAACCACTGTGCGGCGTATGCAGAAATCAGAGCTTTCGCCTCATTATAGGTCCAATTCTTACTTGTTTTATCATTTATTGCCATCTTTCTTTTTCTTGTTAATTAAAGAGTTATTTCTATACCTTTATTTATAGCAAAAAAAAAACTTTCAATTTTTCTACCTGCAGTTTCAATTGCGCCCTGATAGTTGTGAGGTTATATTTTGCTGCTATCATTCAAAAGTGCGTTCCCAACAAAAATTACTGGCAAGTACTTCACAGTAGATTTTTCATGGGTCGGGAACGCAGCTAATATTTTATGACTGAAGTTAGCTTGCCCGTGAAGAGGCTGGAAAAACTAATTGGGTATTAGAGTTTTAAAATTCTAAACCGAAAGTCTTGAAGCGAACACCTTTATTTTCTAAAAGTTATTTCTGGAAGTTTTTTGTGCAAAAAAAACTTTAGCCCGACAACGATGGGTCTGCATCTAGTAAAATATTATTAAAAATTGGTGGAAAAGTAAAATGGACACATCTAAAGATAGAGAGCTTTCTTTTTTTTAGAAAAAGGATAATCAAAATCGGAGCAGCTGGAGCTCTGCGGAAAGAAATCCAAACAAAATCGCTTTGTCTTTTAATATATAGATTCGTGATCAGCGACCCCGAAAACCCCCTAATGACATTTTTTCCCGGAACACGTTTTTTTTCTAAAAGTTATTTCTTGCATTTGCATTATCCTTACAGGACCTTCCGTTTTGAATTTTGAAAATCTAACACCGGATTCGTGATCAGCGACCCCAAAAACCCCTGAGTGATACTTTTCAGCCTCCTATTGAGCAGGATTCATGGCGAAAATCACGGTTTAAAAACACCCAAACACCCTTTACCACCCGTTCACCCCCTTAGCGTTAAAATTTCGAAAAATCTCGCCTTAGTGAGCGCCTACGCGATGGTTGGGACATATTCTGAAAGTTTCAAGTCTCAGGAGTTTGGGCTGGGCGTCAGGTTAAACGATTTTATATATAGAGAAGATGGTTTTCACTTTTTCCAATAAAAGACGATGCGTAACAGATATTTTTAATTTTACGTTTAAAAACCTCAATTTCAAAAAAAAAAAAATATTTTTCCACCGCTCAGAATTGAACCCGTACCTGGCGCGATGTAGTTTACACTTATTCAGTAGTAAGAATATAAATTTTAAAGATAAATTAAGTAATAAAAAACAGGCAGTCATTGGGGACTGCCAACAGAAGTGTAAACAATAATATATGTAAGGTAATAATTATTTTGTCGTGTATTTATACCTATATATTTTTCAACCTGAAATTTCGAAAATATATGCTAATAAGCAGTAAATTTCAAATAAAAGTCAATATGCATATTAAGGTTTGAATTCCTGAACAGCACATGATTTTCTTATACAAAACATTGCTAGAGATATTTAATTTTTTCTGCATAAGAATGCCACGTGCTGTTCAGAAATTTTCTGTCTCATTTTATTTCGCTGTATATTTTCCAAAAAAAAAAATCGATTTTTTGTTGTATAACAAAGTCACGTGCTCTTCAGAAATTTTCTGTCTCATTTTATTTTGCTGTATATTTTCCAAAAGAAATCGATTTTTTGTTGTATAACAAAGTCACGTGCTCTTCAGAAATTTTCTGTCTCATTTTATTTTGCTGTATATTTTCCAAAAAAAATCGTTTTTTTGTTGTGTAAGAAAGCCATGTGCTATTCAGAAATTTCCTCGCTAATTTTATTTTGCTCGGTACTGTCTTCCAAAAAAAATCAATTTTTTCTGTATAAAAAAAATTAAAAAAAAACATAACAACAGCAATAATTGCCAATCTGGCAATCATTGTGGCTGCATTTCGATCGACACAAACCGCACTACAATTTTCGTATTCCGCGACAAAAAAACAAAACAACGAAAAACCGAAAACCGTCCACCGCGTGATATAAAAAAAATAAAAATAGTGAAGTGCCAGGGCAAAGGGCTTCTTAAGGCCCTTTTTAACACCTTTCCCGGCTAAGTGGAGCCTCTGCGGGGTGCAGGGTGCAGGAGCGGTTGGCATCTGGTTGCTTAAGGCTTTTGTACTGAGCAACCGTTAACCGTTTCCAGCTCTTTTGTATCCTCGTATACTCCACTTGGCTACTGTTTGTGTCCGTGTTGGCGTTTTGTGTTTTTTGTTGGACCGATGCGGGTAAGTCGAAATTCAAAATTTAATTTTTGCAATGTTCGCGGAATTAGGGAGAACCATCTTTCTGTTTACATCCACCTTTCCCAAAATAAACCAGAGGTACTGGCTTTGGGTGAGACTAAAGTTGATCGTGATTGCGACCCAGGTCAATTTCAGGTCAATGGGTATCACCTGGAGCCAGTATTTTTTCGTCAAAGGGGTATCGCAATTTATATCCGCAACGATGTGCCTTACTCACTTCTTCCTAACTTAGGAAAATGCGCTAATCCAGAATTTAATTTCATCTGGTTAAAGCTCCATATGCGCAAGCACATCTACCTTTGTTTCATTTATCGAAGCCCTAATTGTTCCACCGAGAACACGTTGGTCGAGTTGGACAATGGTCTGTCTCCATCGATGCAATTACTGCAACAAATCCTGACGCTGAAATTGTTGTTGCGAGTGATTTCAACGTCCATAATGATAAGTGGCTTCCCTTCTCATGCCATCCTGATCCTGTTGGTTTGCACACTGAACTCTTCGCAGAATCAAACTTGTTGACGCAAATCGTAGACAAACCAACGAGAATTCCAGATATTGCAGGACACACCTCATATCTGTTGGATTTGTTTTTAACTACAAATCCGTCTAAATATAGCGATTTTCCACCGAAAGGCCTCCTAAAAATACAATTAAAGCCCCGCCTAGGACTGTTTGGCATTTTAAAAAAGCCAACTGGGAGAGCTTGAACCAGTATTTTGCAGCTTACAAGTGGTCTGATTGTTTCAGGGAAGGTGACATTGACGTTGCGACTGCAAAGGTCACGAACGTAATCACACTTGGTATGAAGTCCTACATACCGTGCAGCTCCATTGTTGCAAGGTGTGACTCCAACACCTGGTTCACGAAAGCGTGTCGCGACGCAATCAAAACAAAAAAGACGGCGTTTTCTGAATTTAGGGGAAACCCTAATGAAGAAACTCGCTTGTCGTTTATAAACGCTCGAAACACCTCTAAGTACTACGTCGTGCTAAACATGACTTCGACCAAAAGATGAAGCGGAAAATCTTAACCTGTCCGAAAGGGCAAAAATCCTTTTGGTCTATGGTGAAAGCGGTAAAAAACAATTTCACAGTATCTTCAACACCTCCACTAATTTGTGATAATGAAGTGGTTGTCGATCCCGTTGGTAAGGCGAACGTTTTAGCCTCGAAATTCGCAGCGAACTCAAGTCTCCCGGAATCCAACCAATTACCGCCCCAACCCACCATATCGGAGATTGTCTCTCCAAAACTTTCCATCCGCAAAAGACAAATAGTTAGAATTCTGCAGGAGATTGACGTGAACAAATCTACAGGACCGGATGGCATTCCCCCCCATGTTTTGAAAAAATGTGCCGTCACCTTAGCTGGACCTTGTAGCATCCGCCTAGAAGACAAGAAAATAATTTAATCATTAAAAGAAACTTTGAAATGGGATACTTAGCTTTAAGTCCGTCTGCATGTCCATCCGGGGTCCGTCCGTCGTAAATCCGATCTTTCGCAGGATCTTAGTCCGTCTCGCAGTCTGAATCCCAATAAAGAGTTTGTCCAGAATATTCCTCGCTGGAAAGGAAACCTAAAATCTAGAACAGTAAGGCATTATTAATGTGAACATTTTTGTGGCGTTTTTATGTCAATTGTAAACGATTTGTTTACCTTTTTTTGGTGACAAAATTCCCTTTCCCCTTGGTCGTCCTGGCAACTGTTGAATGGTGAGACTCCCCGGTGGGCCGGCGATGACTTTCAGCAATGTTTTATCCCTGAAAAAAGGCGTAAAAGATAAATAAAAAGCTACTGAGAATCTTACCTGCTATCACGATCGTTTGACAGATGGAGTATTGTCAATGGGGGGATATTATCCTAAATGCAAATACTTACCTATAGAAATTACACTAGAGGTCACTTACGTCGATTAAAAGATTTTGGGGAATTTTTCAAAATTTGATTAATCACGGTTGAAGTAGTTGCTGTTGGGAATTGAGTTCGACAAGTTCGAGCAAATTAAAAAGTAAAATCTAAATAGTTTAGTGTAGTGTTACATAAAGGGAAAGACCGGATTCAACGGGCGTCGACGACTTTTCATGGTCAGGAGGCAGCCAGATCAACCACAAGGAAAGAAAGGGTTAAAACAAGTATTGTATGATTAATTTTATAACTCATATAGAGGCCCCATTCGGTCTTTCCCTACAATTCGATTAAATACGTTAAATTCGCTAACGTTGTTACAACCGTTGAATTTGATTGTTAAATTCGTTAAAATTCGTTTCATTATAAAACCTGCAAACGCATAAAAGAGTCGAAACATATTTTTTTTCTCGTCGAACTAAAAGAATTATTCAAGCCAGTTGGATTACGCATAAGCGTCTCTGGCACTATTAGCGAGGAAATAGCTAAAAAAAAGAAGGAAAATTCGCAGCATCAATTCACAGTACATTACATAATTCCGAAGCCGTTAACTGGCCCTCAAAGTTATCGGTCGTCGCTTCACTTTGTTTGGAGAGGACAACGGTGGATGGAACAATTCCCGTTCGAGAGAATGATTCATCGCAGCGTTTCAAACGTTTAATTATTGTTTAAATTGCTTTTTTTGAAATCCGTTTATTTATTTAAATTCAAATCTTTATTTGTTATCGAGTTCAACGGTTTCATTTATTTAAAATTTTTGAAATTAACGTTTTATTTTTGTAAATTAAATCCACAGATTTCGCGTTATTCTCCTTTCTACGATTTTCAAAATTTTTTTTCACAACGATCTTCTCCGAGCTCGAAGAATTTCCCCCAAATTTTCCTTGCGTCGACCAGCAACATTTATGCATGTGGGTTTAATCATTTTTTTTAGATTATACTTCGTTTTAAATCGTTTTTAATCCATGTAAATTTATTTAAAAATTCAATATAGCTATGAAGATTTTCAACAATATTTTTATTTTAGTTAATCCATTTTTTTTATTTTGATAAACTGATAATGTCTTAATTTGTATTTATAAATTTTTTTTTGAAACGCCGAAGGCTTAGAATAAATGGTTTGTTAGCAAAGTTTTATTCTTTTGATGACATGCCTATTTTTTTTGGTGTGTTATTTAGTAAGTTTTTTTTTGATTTAGACATGATTTGCTAAGTCGCAACTGTGGGCAGGTATGAAACCAGGTAAGGTTATAGGGGCATGAAGCACCCCGCTTAAATAGTTTTCACCAGGCAGAGTTTCCCTTTTTCCCTCCTCTCTTGGTCAGAAGAAGATGAAGTCCATCGCATTCCGTCCAGGCACGATTTTTTTTTGTAGCAGAGAGGTGGTAGAAGGATGGCAAGAACCAACCCCGTCCGGCGAGCTTAGCCCTCGAACGTCCAACGTGCCACCCTGCCTCCCCTTCTAGCACAACATCAACGTAAATAAAGTAAATCTCGTCACTCTGTACGCTACATAAATGGCGCCCAACGTGTCGCACAGTAGTCCTTCACGGAAACTCAGACACACAGCCGAGTCCTTCACGGAAAGTGCTACCCAATCTTTTCCGAAAATGCTAAGGCTTTTCCTCCCCCAGTTGTCCGTAAACATACCGTTTCCCAATTCCGTATCAGACATTTTTTTGATCTTTTAGTAGAAATTTTATCGTTACATTAATTCAGAATTCCTAGTCCGTTAGTTTCTTCCTCAGTTCCTTCATCTTCTCAGTTTTTTTAATATTTTTGAAATGCTACTGCTGATTGGAGCATCGTGAGTCCCGGGGCATAAAGCTTTTAAGAGATGTGTTACTCGCGTTTGCCACGATGATTTCCAAGAAAAAGTAGTAAGTCGGAATCAGATGTAGTCCAAAGAATCGCGTCGCGAATATGTTGTGTCCCGTGTAGTGGATTAACAGCAACACGCGTTTGCCAACATATTCGTCGCGACAAACATAAATAAATATGCGATGTAGTAATTGACTGGAGTCCCAGAACAAAACGCAGTGTCTGTTTTGCGTTTGCATAGTACAATTACTAATCGGAAAACAAGTCAAATGATTAGTTCGAAGAGTCTACATAGTAGAGTAAAGAATTTTCTCCTTAAATTTTTAATAACGCCTTGTGAAAACGAGTTCTTCGCCCTGAAAATGATCGATTGGTTTTGTATCTGCCCTATTTTTATGAGAATTTATTGAAAAGAAAAGAAAAACGTTTCGAATATTGTTGAAAAACTTTATTGTCTTATTGTTTTTAACTATTTAAGAAATTTAATTTTAAGATTTATTGGTGCAAATTGTATTTCTATATTTTTACTATATTTATTTATAATTTAATCTTATTTTAATTGCTTCGTTAAACCAAATATCCTTTTTAACGTTAGTGGGCATAGGGAATGTCTGAAGAATTATCCCGAGCAGCAATAGAAGCTCTGAAAGGTAGACGGCAAATTAGTTTCGACGAGAATAGAGTAATTACTCGGTCGATAAGAAAAAAATCGCAAAATATGGGTATTGATAGGTCGCCTCAGAAGGGGGGGTAGATCAGATACGACAAATAATTCAAATTCAGTAGAGTCAGGGGAACAATCAGATCCGCGATATGTTTCACATCTAAATACGACACAAGGGGAAACATCAAATTCCAACGAAAGATCGAATGTTCAACCGGTAGATACTGTGGGCAGTAGAGAGAATACTCCTCGGAATTTACCATCGACCAGCAATAGTCTGTCCGCTGAATTCTCCGTACTGACAAACAGTCTCGTAGACTTCCTTAGAGATGAGATAGTAAAATCACAAACAAGTATCTTAAACAAATTAGAAGAAGGCTTACAGCAGCGTTTAGGTCAGGAAGTGGCTAATATTAGGCAGGATCTTGCAATAGGCAATCATCAAACGTTACCGTCGAACGTACAGGTCGAAAATGTTAACGACGTTCCCTCTAACTTTCGAAATATACCACCGCCCGTCTCAGCTAGAACAGTACCTAATATCCCATCTTATTCGCAATCTGCCTCGGGAAGTGATGCCGATCAAAACTTTCAGGCACAGCTGAGACAGTTACAAAATGTCCTAATGCAATCTCAGCCACCACCAGCGGTAGAAAACAATTCGGGTATGGGAAATTCTAAACCTCTCTGGCACAGGCTAGATAAGTGGGGAATCTGTTATGATGGTACTTCGAAAAATATGACCGTCGAAGAATTCATTTTTCAGGTAGAACATTTGCAAATGAGTTACCGAACCCCTTGGCAAGAGGTGACGCAGAACTTCCATCTCTTACTTCAAGGGAATGCTAAGCAATGGTATTGGCAATATCTCCGCCAAAAAAATAGATATGTTGCCTGGTCTGAGCTCCGTTTTGCCTTACTCGGACACTTTAAATCAACCGAAACTGATCTCGAAATTATAAGAAAGTTGTCTGATAAGAAGCAGCAAGCCAATGAGACATTCGATGAATTCTATAATGGAATGCTGAACTTACGTAGCAAAATGAAAATTCCTCTCGCAGAACCCGATCTGATAGATCTCCTAAAAAGAAATCTGAAACCGTGGCTCATGCGCTTGGTTTACCCAATGGCCATAATAAATTTATCCCAATTACGAGAAGCCTGTAGAATGACAGAGAATGCCTTCGCACATTTAGAGGTACAAAGACCTAAACATGTTGTCCCTGTAACACGGCGAGTAAATGAGCTTAATTATCCCGAAACTGAATCTGAAGATCTAGAAGACCCGCAATATTTAGAAGCGTTCAGACAGATATCGTCCAGCAACAAATCAAAGGCGAATACAGAAAAACGGCAATTGATTTGTTGGAATTGTAAATCTCCTGGACATACGTTTTATGACTGTCCTGAACCGCGAACTATCTTTTGCTATCGTTGTGGCAAGGAAAATACTACCCCACGCGATTGTCCTAAATGTGCGGAAAACTCGAAGCGGAACGCAAACATGCCGGGATGCTCGCGTTCGACCTCAACTCACCCGGAATAAATAAACCTGCCGATAATGAACCCGAAAGAAATCCCAAAATAATAGAAAACTCTACTAAAACCTTGCTCACTAATCCAGACAGTAATAATTCAATAGTTAAATCGCCGGCTAAGCCTAAAAATTTTATCAAGCCATACCACGAAAGATTGCGTGAGTATGAAGCAGCTCGTCAGCGAATTTTCAATACACCGGATGACGATTTTGGAAAAATTTATTCGAATTCTCTATCTAAAATAGCGGTTAAAGCAAGAAGCAGATATGTCGAACGTCGCAAATGTAGAAAGCTAATATCAAGCACAACATTAGATTTGTCGACAGATTTGCGTCCGTACGCTAAAATTACACTTTGCCATGTAGAGTTAACAGGATTGCTGGATAGTGGCGCGAATATTTCGTGTTCAGGGAAAAATTGTCTCACCCTTGTTAAAGACTTAAAGCTAGATATCATAAAGTACAAATCACGAGTTCGAACAGCAGATGGTTCGGGTCAAGAAATCGTTGGAAAAGTACGGGTACCAGTTACATACAAAGATCAAACCGAAAAATTAACATTTTATCTGGTCCCAAATTTAGAGCAAGATGTCTATCTCGGTATAGATTTCTGGCGTATTTTTAATTTGGCACCACACCTTATCAGCGCATTAAATGGAGTCCATGAGTTGTCAGATCTGTCTGAGGATCCGGATATTCACAAACTTACATCACTGCAACAAAGAGAACTTGAAATCATTAAAGCCAAATTTCTATGTTCTACCAAGTTTGGCTTAGGTCATACTTCAATGGAGGAGCATATGATTGAAACAGGAAACGCGGTTCCCATAAAACAAAAGCACTACCCCGTCTCCCCAGCTGTGCAAGTGCATCTGTATGAGGAACTGGATAGGATGATTTCACTGGGAGTTATCGAGGAAAGTCAAAGCCCCTGGAGTTCACCCGTCGTTCTTATCCGGAAACCGGGTAAGAATCGACTGTGCCTTGACTCTCGAAAGCTCAACTCCGTCACAGTGAAAGACGCCTATCCACTACCTCATATAGATGGACTTCTCAGCCGCCTGCAGGATACACACTTTATATCCAGCATCGATTTAAAAGATGCGTTTTGGCAAATCCCGCTGGAGAAACGGAGTAGGGAGAAGACAGCATTTACGATACCCGGACGCCCACTTTACCAGTTCAAAGTAATGTGTTTTGGTTTGTGCAACAGCCCGCAACGACTTTGTAGGCTTATGGATAAAGTGGTGCCGTCTCGACTTAGGGACAATGTCTTTGTCTATTTGGACGATCTTCTGGTAGTATCAGCTGACTTCGAAACCCACATAAAAATCTTGGCAGAAGTCGCTGACTGCTTGAGATCTGCTAACTTGACAATCAACCTAAAAAAGTCTCGTTTTTGTTGTAGGAGAGTTCCCTATCTTGGTTATATAATCGGCGAGGGCGAACTAAAAACTAATCCCGATAAAATAGAGGCCATCCAGAATTTTCCATTACCATCCACGGCACGACAGATGCGCAGGTTTTTGGGAATGACGGGATGGTATCGAAAGTTCGTCAACAATTACGCAACCATTTCCGCACCACTGTCCGAATGTTTGAAAAAGGCAAAGAAATTCACCATTACTCCAGAAGCGAATCAGGCGTTTGAGGATCTTAAAATGGCCTTAACGACGGCACCAGTCCTCACACATCCTGATTTTCGTCGTGAATTTTTCGTGCAATGTGATGCCTCGTCAGTTGGGATAGGAGCTGTACTATTTCAGCTAGATGATGACGGAAATGAAAGGGTAATTGCGTACATATCCAAAAAGCTGAATAGATGTCAAATGAATTACACCGTGACGGAGCGCGAGTGTTTAGCCGCAGTCACAGCCATCCTCAAATTTCGGCAATACATTGAAGGGATGGAATTTACGATAATTACAGATCATATGAGTTTGATGTGGCTCATGGGTCTAAAAGACTTAAGTGGACGTTTAGCCAGGTGGAGTCTGAAACTCCAAGGTTTCACGTTCAAAATCGAGCACCGTAAAGGCTCCAAAAACGTAGTTCCCGATACCCTCTCAAGAATGATGCTGGATAGCATCAACATAGACGAGCCATTGTTAACCTTGGACCTAGAGTCGGACGCTTTCAAGTCGCAGGGATATAAAGAGTTGATTGATACAATCACTAAGAACCAAGAACAGCTCCCAGATTTGAAAGTGGTTGACGGGTTCGTCTATAAAAGAACGATGCCATATACGGGTGATGTCCAAACCGAGGAATTTTCGTGGAAGCTGTGGGTGCCACCTGAGCTAACGCGTACACTCGTCTTGCAGGCTCATGAATCGCCTCAAGCGGCACACGGAGGCATTGCCAAAACATTAGCTCGCGTCAGAGAATATTACGTCTGGCCTAATATGGTGATGGAAATTCGCGAATTGGTACAAGGTTACATCGCATGCAAACAAAATAAAGCCTCAAATGCGATTCTTCGACCACTTATGGGGAAAGAAACAGTAATAAGCCGGCCCTTTCAAAAGTTGTATCTCGACTTTCTAGGTCCGTATCCTCGATCAAGGTCCGGAAACGCGTTCATATTTATCGTCCTTGACCATCACACGAAATTCGTATTTTTAAAATCACTGAGACAAGCCAGCTCGGAAAAAATAATGGAATTTCTAGAAGTAGAAATTTTCAAGAAATTTGGTGTGCCGGAACTGGTCCATACCGACAATGGTCGACAATTTGTGGCAAAGGAATTTCAGTCATGTTTGACTAAATATGGAATCAAGCACATTAAGACCGCCATATACGCTCCACAGTCGAACGCGGCTGAACGAGTAAATCGTTCTATCCTGGCAGCCATACGGACATACTTAAACGACAAACAGAACGAATGGGACGAACACTTGTCAGATATCGAATGCGCTTTAAGAACGTCAAAACATGCGTCAATTGGTATGACACCTTATTTCGCGTTGTTTGGGAACAATATGATGACACACGCAAAAGGGTACGAACTGGCAAAAAGGCTTGGATCTTTAGAAGATTCGGAATTTTCGTATATGCCAAATCATCAACGTTTAGAGTTGATACGAAAGAAATTGGTAGAAAATATGCACGAAGCTTTCGAAAAACGGAAGTCTTATTATAATTTACGATCGCGTCCAGTTTCTTTTCCCTATCTTGGTTATATAATCGGCGAGGGCGAACTAAAAACTAATCCCGATAAAATAGAGGCCATCCAGAATTTTCCATTACCATCCACGGCACGACAGATGCGCAGGTTTTTGGGAATGACGGGATGGTATCGAAAGTTCGTCAACAATTACGCAACCATTTCCGCACCACTGTCCGAATGTTTGAAAAAGGCAAAGAAATTCACCATTACTCCAGAAGCAAATCAGGCGTTTGAGGATCTTAAAATGGCCTTAACGACGGCACCAGTCCTCACACATCCTGATTTTCGTCGTGAATTTTTCGTGCAATGTGATGCCTCGTCAGTTGGGATAGGAGCTGTACTATTTCAGCTAGATGATGACGGAAATGAAAGGGTAATTGCGTACATATCCAAAAAGCTGAATAGATGTCAAATGAATTACACCGTGACGGAGCGCGAGTGTTTAGCCGCAGTCACAGCCATCCTCAAATTTCGGCAATACATTGAAGGGATGGAATTTACGATAATTACAGATCATATGAGTTTGAAGTGGCTCATGGGTCTAAAAGACTTAAGTGGACGTTTAGCCAGGTGGAGTCTGAAACTCCAAGGTTTCACGTTCAAAATCGAGCACCGTAAAGGCTCCAAAAACGTAGTTCCCGATACCCTCTCAAGAATGATGCTGGATAGCATCAACATAGACGAGCCATTGTTAACCTTGGACCTAGAGTCGGACGCTTTCAAGTCGCAGGGATATAAAGAGTTGATTGATACAATCACTAAGAACCAAGAACAGCTCCCAGATTTGAAAGTGGTTGACGGGTTCGTCTATAAAAGAACGATGCCATATACGGGTGATGTCCAAACCGAGGAATTTTCGTGGAAGCTGTGGGTGCCACCTGAGCTAACGCGTACACTCGTCTTGCAGGCTCATGAATCGCCTCAAGCGGCACACGGAGGCATTGCCAAAACATTAGCTCGCGTCAGAGAATATTACGTCTGGCCTAATATGGTGACGGAAATTCGCGAATTGGTACAAGGTTGCATCGCATGCAAACAAAATAAAGCCTCAAATGCGATTCTTCGACCACTTATGGGGAAAGAAACAGTAATAAGCCGGCCCTTTCAAAAGTTGTATCTCGACTTTCTAGGTCCGTATCCCCGATCAAGGTCCGGAAACGCGTTCATATTTATCGTCCTTGACCATCACACGAAATTCGTATTTTTAAAATCACTGAGACAAGCCAGCTCGGAAAAAATAATGGAATTTCTAGAAGTAGAAATTTTCAAGAAATTTGGTGTGCCGGAACTGATCCATACCGACAATGGTCGACAATTTGTGGCAAAGGAATTTCAGTCATGTTTGACTAAATATGGAATCAAGCACATTAAGACCGCCATATACGCTCCACAGTCGAACGCGGCTGAACGAGTAAATCGTTCTATCCTGGCAGCCATACGGACATACTTAAACGACAAACAGAACGAATGGGACGAACACTTGTCAGATATCGAATGCGCTTTAAGAACGTCAAAACATGCGTCAATTGGTATGACACCTTATTTCGCGTTGTTTGGGAACAATATGATGACACACGCAAAAGGGTACGAACTGGCAAAAAGGCTTGGATCTTTAGAAGATTCGGAATTTTCGTATATGCCAAATCATCAACGTTTAGAGTTGATACGAAAGAAATTGGTAGAAAATATGCACGAAGCTTTCGAAAAACGGAAGTCTTATTATAATTTACGATCGCGTCCAGTTTCTTATTCGGTAGGCCAAGAAATATACCGACGAAATTTTATTCTTAGCGACAAGTCTAAAAAGATTAACGCTAAACTGTGCCCTAAATTTCTAAGAGGTAGAGTAGCGAAAGTTATCGGCTCTAATATGTATGAGATCGAGGATTTGAATGGGAAAAAGGTGGGAGTGTACCACGCCAAAGATCTAAAAATATGAATATTAATAGCTGAATAGATTTTGGTAAATATTAAAACACGAATTGCAAAGAATATACCAATTTTATTTGCCACCCTTAGTATCCATATAAAATTATCCACGCAAAGAGTAATTTCGCCCGGCTAGGTTTATGGTGGGTTCTTCCCCACGTTGTTCTAGATTCAAGCGCGTACTTCCGGCCGATGTTTTCCAGATTCTTCACCTTCGCTGTAGCCCAGTGAAACCTCTGGTGTTGTAGCATCCGCCTAGAAGACAAGAAAAGAATTTAATCATTAAAAGAAACTTTGAAATGGGATACTTATGACGTTTTCGACTGGCAGATTCAGGGCAGATTCAGAGCACGCTCTACCCCAGTTTAGAGCAAGGTATTTCGAGCAGATCTCGAGTAGATTTCGAGCACCTCTGCTTGGGAGTCGAGCATTTCTCAAAGAACAAGAAGAAGCATAAAACAAATTAAAATTAATTTTGATATATTCCCCTTAAGTTAACACTGCCCTAATATATTTCTGACCAAATGAAATTCTTCTTCACTAGATGAAGAAGAATCCAAGAAATCAAAATCATAAATATCTTCCATTTACGATTCCACACGATTTTGTTAGCCTTAACCTCAAAAGAGCAACTCAAATCTGACTACATTAGGCAGATCACAAAATTGCTCGAAAAATGCTCTTTTAGTGCTCGCATACGGAGTACTTGCGTCACTCGAACACGTAACTCTTTTTCGAGCGATCAAAAAATCTCAGTCGAACACAAGATCTCAGAGTGAGCAAATTTAGAGCAACTTCAGAGCAAAAAGAGCATGCCAGTCGAAAACGCCATTAGCTTTAAGTCCGTCTGCATGTCCATCCGGGGTCCGTCCGTCGTAAATCCGATCTTTCGCAGGATCTTAGTCCGTCTCGCAGTCTGAATCCCAATAAAGAGTTTGTCCAGAATATTCCTCGCTGGAAAGGAAACCTAAAATCTAGAACAGTAAGGCATTATTAATGTGAACATTTTTGTGGCGTTTTTATGTCAATTGTAAACGATTTGTTTACCTTTTTTTGGTGACAAAATTCCCTTTCCCCTTGGTCGTCCTGGCAACTGTTGAATGGTGAGACTCCCCGGTGGGCCGGCGATGACTTTCAGCAATGTTTTATCCCTGAAAAAAAGGCGTAAAAGATAAATAAAAAGCTACTGAGAATCTTACCTGCTATCACGATCGTTTGACAGATGGAGTATTGTCAATGGGGGGATATTATCCTAAATGCAAATACTTACCTATAGAAATTACACTAGTGACCTCGTCGATTAAAAGATTTTGGGGAATTTTTCAAAATTTGATTAATCACGGTTGAAGTAGTTGCTGTTGGGAATTGAGTTCGACAAGTTCGAGCAAATTAAAAAGTAAAATCTAAATAGTTTAGTGTAGTGTTACATAAAGGGAAAGACCGGATTCAACGGGCGTCGACGACTTTTCATGGTCAGGAGGCAGCCAGATCAACCACAAGGAAAGAAAGGGTTAAAACAAGTATTGTATGATTAATTTTATAACTCATATAGAGGCCCCATTCGGTCTTTCCCTACAATTCGATTAAATACGTTAAATTCGCTAACGTTGTTACAACCGTTGAATTTGATTGTTAAATTCGTTAAAATTCGTTTCATTATAAAACCTGCAAACGCATAAAAGAGTCGAAACATATTTTTTTTCTCGTCGAACTAAAAGAATTATTCAAGCCAGTTGGATTACGCATAAGCGTCTCTGGCACTATTAGCGAGGAAATAGCTAAAAAAAAGAAGGAAAATTCGCAGCATCAATTCACAGTACATTACATAATTCCGAAGCCGTTAACTGGCCCTCAAAGTTATCGGTCGTCGTTTCACTTTGTTTGGAGAGGACAACGGTGGATGGAACAATTCCCGTTCGAGAGAATGATTCATCGCAGCGTTTCAAACGTTTAATTATTGTTTAAATTGCTTTTTTTGAAATCCGTTTATTTATTTAAATTCAAATCTTTATTTGTTATCGAGTTCAACGGTTTCATTTATTTAAAATTTTTGAAATTAACGTTTTATTTTTGTAAATTAAATCCACAGATTTCGCGTTATTCTCCTTTCTACGATTTTCAAAATTTTTTTTCACAACGATCTTCTCCGAGCTCGAAGAATTTCCCCCAAATTTTCCTTGCGTCGACCAGCAACATTTATGCATGTGGGTTTAATCATTTTTTTTAGATTATACTTCGTTTTAAATCGTTTTTAATCCATGTAAATTTATTTAAAAATTCAATATAGCTATGAAGATTTTCAACAATATTTTTATTTTAGTTAATCCATTTTTTTTATTTTGATAAACTGATAATGTCTTAATTTGTATTTATAAATTTTTTTTTGAAACGCCGAAGGCTTAGAATAAATGGTTTGTTAGCAAAGTTTTATTCTTTTGATGACATGCCTATTTTTTTTGGTGTGTTATTTAGTAAGTTTTTTTTTGATTTAGACATGATTTGCTAAGTCGCAACTGTGGGCAGGTATGAAACCAGGTAAGGTTATAGGGGCATGAAGCACCCCGCTTAAATAGTTTTCACCAGGCAGAGTTTCCCTTTTTCCCTCCTCTCTTGGTCAGAAGAAGATGAAGTCCATCGCATTCCGTCCAGGCACGATTTTTTTTTGTAGCAGAGAGGTGGTAGAAGGATGGCAAGAACCAACCCCGTCCGGCGAGCTTAGCCCTCGAACGTCCAACGTGCCACCCTGCCTCCCCTTCTAGCACAACATCAACGTAAATAAAGTAAATCTCGTCACTCTGTACGCTACAACCTCTTCGCTCCCTATTTTACCTCAGCTTCTCCAAGGGGATCTATCCCTCTTCTTGGAAAGCAGCTAATGTCCAGCCCATTCCCAAAAAAGGTGACAAATGCGACCCCTCAAATTATAGGCCTATAGCTCTGACTTCTGTACTTGCCAAGGTTATGGAAACTTTAATAAATACCAAAATTACAAATTTTTTAGAGCGCAATAACATAATCAACGATCGCCAATATGGCTTTCGTGCGCGCCGCTCCACAGGCGATCTTTTGGTCTGCTTGACCGAGCGCTGGAGTAAAAGTCTCCATAATCCCCGCTTTCCCCGCTTTCGTACAGTAAAGTTTAGGGGTTCCTTCATTCCGCGAACAACAAGACTTTGGAACAATTTACCATCCGATGTGTTCCCCCCGGACTATAACCCGCAGAAGTTCAAGGAGAACATAAATCGGCATCTCCTTTTGTCCTTCCAACCATCCCGAGCTGTGCTTCGGCATTAAAGGGTCTTCCCCTAAGCTCTGGCTGGATCTATAAATAAAAAAAAAAAAAAAAAAAAAAAATTGGAGACCCGTATGGTGATATTCGTATCAAAATTCGAACAGTTGTACCAAAATTCCACTTTGAAGTCAAACTTTCCAATAAGATTTTTTAAAATTTATTCCAATAGGATTTTGATGTATGGGAGTTTTATGTAGAATCATATCCTAAATAACTTTTGTTCTTGGACTTTTTTGATAAGATGCACCGTTTTTGAGATATTCACAAAAAACGATTTCGTTCGTATGGTCCATTTGGTCCATTTTTGCCCATTAACGAACTTAGCCTCGCATTTTACGAAAAACGGATCTGTGCAAACTTTCAAGTCTCTAGCTCAATCCGTGCGCCCGCAATCCGCGCCACAGGCAGACAGACGGACGGACAGACAGACAGACAGACAGACAGATGAACAGACGGACGGACATGGAAAATTCATTTTTTTTTATCATTCTAAACACACTGGTGTAATTCATTTTTGTGTGTGATGACGGGATCTTGGCGTTACAAACGGTAAAGCAAAGTTAATATACCCTTTGGTTTCACCATACGGGTATAAAAATAAAACCGACTTTTAGAAAAAAACTAAAAAGGAAAAAAAGCACTAAAAAGAAAAAAATAATTTAAAACTATGGCCATTAATAGCGTATTTAAAATTCGACTTTTTTGGAGTGGCGTTAAATTTACACTAAATAAAATCTTTGTAAAATTTCTATTGTCAAGTTTCGCACAAAATCAGTTTGTACATGGAGACAAAAAATAGGATAGATTTCTACAAAAAATAGTAACATATGGACAGTGGGCTTTTTTATAGCGATTGCTTAAAAATAGGGAATCCAAATTGGGACATAAAATAACTTACACAGGGACTACATTGACTTTTATTTCTGGTGTACCAGCAAAACTGTTTGCTAAAAAGCCAGTGTAGACCAATCTGGTTTACCAGTTTTTCTGGTAAGACAGTGCTGGTATACCATTTTCGTAGACAGCGCTGGTATACCAGATTTTGACAGGCAACCAAATTAAAATGGCGGAAACTGAATTTTCGAGAAAAAATATATGGGAGCTTATTATTATTTTACGAGAAAAGGAATTTTGAATGGAATGCACATTCTAGATATTCGATTTGAGACAAGAGAGTCGATTTGAGAGAGGAAAAGGTAGATTAGTTTTTTTGTAGTCGTTTCAAAGCCAATATTTTGGCAACCATAATTTGTTGTTACCTATTCACTAACATTTCGGCTACTGAACTGTTTTACCAGAATTTGCCCACCAAACAAATTTGACAGATTGCGACTAAAAGGCTTACCAGCTGGTATACCAGAAATAAAAGTCAATGTAGTCCCTGTGTTAGTTTTGGTGCTTCTAAGAGCCGTGTCTATAGTTAATCTGTTTGGCAACAATTTTTAGAGTCGATCTTAGTTGTTAGTGGCAGCAACAGCACGATTAGCTTTAAGGGTTAGAAAGTATGTAATTTATTTTAGTTGCAAATTTAACGCCACTCCAAAAAAGCCGAATTTTAAATACGCTATTAATGGCCATAGTTTTAAATAATTTTTTTTCTTTTTAGTCCTTTTTTTCTTTTCAGTTTTTTTTTAAAGTCGGTTTTATTTTTTTTAGATTTTTTTTTTTATTTCGAACGTTTTTAGTTTCAATTTTTAATATAGGTAAAATTACAAAGGGTTTGAGGGGATAAGTCCGCAGAGGAGAAATATATAAAAGAATCTTCCAGATATTGTACTGAACACAATACAAAGAATTTTACTCGATATCTCAAGCTAGTAGGGAGGGGTTTGAAGTGGTAGGTTAACACGGGGGAAATATATAAAAGAACCTTCCTTGTGTTGTACTGAACACAACGTAAAAACATTGTCAATCTGGCAATTATTGAAAATCTGTATGGTGATGTTGGTATCTTAATTCGAGCAGCTGTACCAAAATTCCACTTTGAAGTCGAACTTTCCAAAAAGATTTTTTCAAATTTATTCCAATCGGATTTTGATGTATGGGAGTTAGGGTGGGTCAATTTGTTCGGGACGAAAAAAAGTGACAAAGGGTATAGCAAGCAAAGAATCTACGGGCATTTCTAAGACTTTTTGCCCAAAGAACCATGGGTCTAAAATCAATATCGAGCTGCCGGAAATTTCGTTGAAGTTTGGAAGTCGGAAAATGCTAAAAAATGGTACATTCACATACAAATGAGATAAAAAAGTTATTAATTTTTTTATAAAAACTTGCCATAGGGGGTTTTTTGGTATGAGAAATCTATTTTTCATATTTATTTTTTCCTAAGGGGTCCGCCAGATGGCGCTACAATGGAGTTTTTTGGTTTTTCTTATATTTTAAAGCGAAAGGTTATTTTTTTTAAACGTATTTTGATGCGATTAATATAAAATAGAAAAAAGGAAAATTTAATTATTTTTAATAATTTTATTATATTTAACAAACATAAATATTGATTTTTTTTCATTTTTTTCTCATTTAATTTTAAGTATTAATTTCACAATTTATCAAGTTATAAATTTTGTAAATCTTTCTTACTTTCCATTTTGGGTACTTTACATCGGCTTTCCAATGTCGTTGCCATAACCATTTCGCGATTTTTATCGGTAACACGTCGTGAAGTGCCACTTAAGGGGTTATACTACCCAGGCGCGCTGAACAATGAACTTTTTTTTGATATTTTTTTTCTCGATTACTAACGAATGGATTAAAATGAAATTTTGAGGCCTAATTACACATGTATTTAGATATACAAAAAAAATTTTTTTTTCAACTTTTGATACAAAATGGCGCTGTGGCACTATATTACTTGAAAGTATGTTTTTCAAACTTGCGGTATCAGAAACTCAATCAATTTTCATCGGATTTACTTAAAATTTTAATTGTAACTTCTCAGATAGATTGTCTATGGAAGTTCACAGGGTTTTTAACCCGCAATTTATGAGGTGAAAATCTTATGCGTAAATGATGAGGTGGGGTTCAATGGACCCACTTGATCCAAACGCACTACGTTCTAATCACATACCATTTTTTTTTTGTATATCTAAATACATGTGTAATTAGGCCTCAAAATTTCATTTTAATCCATTCGTTAGTAATCGAGAAAAAAAATATCAAAAAAAAGTTCATTGTTCAGCGCGTCTGGGTAGTATAACCCCTTAAGTGGCACTTCACGACGTGTTACCGATAAAAATCGCGAAATGGTTATGGCAACGACATTGGAAAGCCGATGTAAAGTACCCAAAATGGAAAGTAAGAAAGATTTACAAAATTTATAACTTGATAAATTGTGAAATTAATACTTAAAATTAAATGAGAAAAAAATGAAAAAAATCAATATTTATGTTTGTTAAATATAATAAAATTATTAAAAATAATTAAATTTTCCTTTTTTCTATTTTATATTAATCGCATCAAAATACGTTTAAAAAAAATAACCTTTCGCTTTAAAATATAAGAAAACCCAAAAAACTCCATTGTAGCGCCATCTGGCGGACCCCTTAGGAAAAAATAAATATGAAAAATAGATTTCTCATACCAAAAAACCCCCTATGGCAAGTTTTTATAAAAAAATTAATAACTTTTTTATCTCATTTGTATGTGAATGTACCATTTTTTAGCATTTTCCGACTTCCAAACTTCAACGAAATTTCCGGCAGCTCGATATTGATTTTAGACCCATGGTTCTCTGGGCAAAAAGTCTTAGAAATGCCCGTAGATTCTTTTCTTGCTATACCCTTTCCCCCAAAAAAAATTGACCCACCCTAATGGGAGTCTTATGTAGAATCATATTTTAAATAACTTTTGTTCTTACACTTTTTTGATCAGATGCTCCGTTTTTGAGAAATTCGGATAAAACGTTTTCGTTTGTATGGGGGGTACCATTTTTGCCCATGAACGAACCGGGGTTCAGCCAGGAAATTTGTCTACAACTTTCTCTTTGGGATGACCAAAATCGGTCAACCCAGTAAAAAGTTAGGAGTGAACATACATTAAAAAAAAACATAGATTCAGGTGGAATTGATAATCTTTTCCTTTTTCGAAGTCGGTTAAAAAAATCAAATGAAAGTGAATCAGCATTCTTAAGCTGTTAAATTAGCATGTCGGTGACGCGAACTCATGAGATTTTACCCATCCAAAAATCCCCCAACGCGCCTAAAGAAGTATAATATAAATAAAATAAATAATTTAAGGTAAAAAAAAATTTTAAAAAAACATTTTGTCACCACTCGGAATCGAACTCGCACATCTGGCTCATTGTAGTCTAACACTTATTCAGGAGTAAAAATGTAAACTTAAAGATAAATTAAGTAATAAAATATTAATAAAAGTAAAAAAATCAAAAAAAAAAATTTGAAAAAAAAAAGAATTTTGTCACCGATGAGAATTGAACTCGGTGCTGGCGCATGGTAGTCCAACTTCTAACTCACTGCACTGATCAGACAGTATGGAATGTCAGTATGGAACATTGAAGACTTAGTTAGCGGCATATTGATAATTTTGAAAGGCAAATCACTAATAAAGTATTATTAAAAATTGAAAAAAAAAGTAAAACGGACATATCTACAGCTATAGAGCTTTCATTTAAAAAAAGAATCATCGAAATCGGTTCAATAGGAACTGCAGGAGCTCTGTCGAAAGAAATCCATACAAAATCGCTTTGCCTTTTAAATATATAGACTAGGGGCTGCGCCCCGAACCGCTTCGCGGTTCATCCACCTTCCGCAGGTCGGCCTTCGGCCTCCCTGCCCCCGTCGGCCTGCGGCCTCGCCCCTCACGCTTGAATTGTTGGAATTTGATGTATGGAGATGTTACGTAAAATTATTTAAATATATTTCAGCTCTCGCCTTCCTCTTTACTCGGCCTTCGGCCTCGAGTCAAATGCATATAGTTAACCCAAAAAAGGGAAATTTTTTTAGAGACATTTTTCTTTGTGACCCAACGGTGTATTACAAAATCGTACTGTTTACTTACAATATATTCAATAACGGTAAAAGGTGGTTATCCACACGGGGAAAGACAATATTGTGGGAAATGATACATTGATTTAATTCATGTCATACATTGAAGCACCAAATCTCTCCAGACTCCAATACTGCATTACTGTTTTTTTCCCCAAAATACTGTATTTAAATACTCAGAAAACTTTAATTCTTTAACGTTTCGAAATTCAAATTTATTAATAGCAATGCAAAACGTCAGTGGCAACACAAAACCGTGGCAACACATGGCAAGTGTAAATACATTCAAACGACGAACAGCGAAGTATTGATGGCAACATGTCATATAGATTCGCTTCTTCCTTTCCCCATCGATTACTGTCTTGTCATTATTCATCCTTCTTCAGAACGCGTTACCTCTGGAGCCCAATGAACGCAGCGCGAACGCAACTCTAACGCTGTGAACTGTCACGCAGCGCAACATTTCAGCGGCAGAGCCCAATGGCATCTCGTGAAGTAGTACAAGTGACATAATATAAAGTGGTATAAAGTTGGCAAAATTACAAAAATGGATAATTTCGAAGCGATAATTTGCTTTGTTAGTCTTTATTTTTGTTATTTGTATATTATTGTACTAAGGCCCGTTTGCGCGTATTATTCTTAAAAAATTAAGTTGTGGTTAGCCTACTTAAACCGTAGAAATTCTTCGACTTAAATTTTTTAAGTTGTACATAAGTTGCTAAGTTTTGTTGGTGCAAACGGCACTAAGGCTATCAATTTTTCCTCGAACAACATTTCCCCAACCTCACTTTATGAACTGTCAACGCAGAATTGCTGCGGCAAAGTTAGAAGTTTGCAAACTTTTGCGTTGTAGTTGCGTTCACTGCGTTCACTGTGCTCACTTCAAATGATTTCTATGGAACAAACTTGTAAGTGACAGTTTCTGCGTTCGCGTTGCGTTCATTGGGCTCCAGGCATTACTTTGATTTTGCGCTCCATTGTTAATATAAAAGAATAAAAATGTCGAAATTAAGAGCAAAGACACAAATTTTCATTGAATAAAATTTATACTGCGAAAAATACTGTTTTTTCAAATCGATTTACTGCTTTTGTAAATTTTTAGGTGAAATATACTGTTTTTTCCCGAAAAAAGATACCATCGTTAGCTATACATAAAAAGGAGGGGTAGATATTAATGAGCAAAAATTTTTCCTGCGGGCTGACCTCTCTCATGGTGAAAACCGGATCCGAAACCCTTAAGCGCATAAAGAGGTTTCAAAAGAGGGAAAGGGGTTGCTATTAAACTGGATCCGACACCCTTGAGTAAGAGATATCAGAAGAAACAGGGATTGACATCAAAAAGAATCATATCATTTATTCTGTCAATAACTATACCTGTGTGCAAAGTTTGATCCAAATCGGCCGCGCCGTTTTTGCGTGATGCCGGAACAAACATTCAGTCAAACAGACAGAAATACCGACCGACATACAGACAGACGGACAAACATAAACTTTAAGCATAACAAAACCTATAATTGCCAGTCTGGCAATTATTAGAAACTCGTATAGTGATATTCCTATCAAAATTCGACCAGTTGTATTAAAATTCCAGTTTGAAGTCAAACTTTTCAATAAGATTTTTTAAAATTTATTCCAATCGGATTATGATGTATGGGAGTTTTATGTAGAATTATATCCTAAATAACTTTTGTTTTTGGACTTTTTCGATAAGATGCACCATTTTTGAGATATTCGCAAAAATCGTTTTTGTTCGTATGGGAGGGTACCCTCCTAATAGTCCATTTTTGCCCATTAACGAACTAAACCTTGCATTTTACGAAAAACGGATCTGCGCAAAATTTCAAGTCTCTAACTCAATCCGTGCGTCCGCAATCCGCGCCATAGACAGACATGCAAAAATCAATTTTGTTTATCATTCTAAACACACTGGTGTAATACATTTTTATGTGTGATGACGGGGTCTTGGCGTTACAAACGGTAAGTCAAAGTTAATATACCCTTTGGTTTCACCATACGGGTATAAAAATGTCATTTTTGGCATCAGTTTTATACGACCAAATACATCAATGTATGTCAATATTTTTGAGAAAATCCAAAATTACAAAAATTGTCCCCCTCACAGTTTTTATTATATAGATGGGAAAAAAGTAAAGTGGACACATCTACAGATAGAGCTTTCATTTAAAAAAAGAATAATCAAAATCGATTTTAGGCTGGAGCTGTTTCGAAAGAAATACATACAAAATCGCTTTGCCTTTTAATTATATAGATTCGTGATCAGCGACCCCAAAAATCCCCGAGTGATACCTTTCAGCCTCCTATTTACCCCCTGTTCACCCCCTTAGCGCTAAAATTTCGAAAAATCTCGTCTTAGTGAGCGATGGTTGGGACATATTCTGAAAGTTTCAAGTCTCTATCTTCAGGTTTGGGCTGGGCATCAGATTAAACGATTTTATATATAGAGAAGATCGTTTTCACTTTTTCCAATAAAGGACGATGCGTAACAGATATTTTTATTATACCCGTATGGTGAAACCAAAGGGTATATTAACTTTGCCTTACCGTTTGTAACGCCAAGATCCCGTCATCGCACAAAAAAATTAATTACACCAGTGTGTTTAGAATGATAAAAATATTTAATTTCTGCATGTCCGTCCGTCTGTCCGTCTGTCCGTCTGTCTGTCTGTCCGTCTGTCCGTCTGTCCGTCTGTCTGTCCGTCCGTCTGTCTGTCTGCCTGTGGCGCGGATTTCGGGCGCACGGATTGAGCTAGAGACTTGAAAGTTTGCACAGATCCGTTTTTCGTAAAATGCGAGGCTAAGTTCGTTAATGGGCAAAAATGGACCAAATGGACCATACGAACGAAATCGTTTTTTGTGAATATCTCAAAAACGGTGCATCTTATCAAAAAAGTCCAAGAACAAAAGTTATTTAGGATATGATTCTACATAAAACTCCCATACATCAAAATCCGATTGGAATAAATTTTAAAAAATCTTATTGGAAAGTTTGACTTCAAAGTGGAATTTTGGTACAACTGTTTGAATTTTGATACGAATATCACCATACGGGTCTCCAATGATTGCCAGATTTGCAATTGTAGCTTTTGTTATGTTTAATTTTATGTTTAAAAAACTCAATTTCAACAAAAAAAAATAAAATGAAATAAAAATATTTTGCCACCGCTCAGAATTGAACTCGTACCTGGCGCGATGTAGTTTACACTTATTCAGTAGTAAGAATATAAATTTTAAAGATAAATTAAGTAATAAAAAACAGGCAGTCATTGGGGACTGCCAACAGAAGAGAAAACAATAATATATGTAAGGTAATTTTGTCGTGTATTTATACCTATATATTTTTCAACCTGAAATTTTGAAAATATATGCTAATAAGCAGTAAATTTCAAATAAAAGTCAATATGCATATTAAGGTTTGAATTCCTGAGCAGCACATGATTTTCTTATACAACAAATAGCTAGAGATATTTAATTTTTTCTGTATAAGAATGCCACGTGCTGTTCAGAAATTTTCTGTCTAATTTTATTTTGGTGTATGATATTTTCCAAAAAAAATCGATTTTTTCTGCATAAAAAAATCAAATGAAAGTGAATCAGCATTCTTAAGCTGTTAAATTAGCATATCGGTGACGCGAACTCATAAGATTTTACCCATCCAAAAATCGTCCAACGCGCCTAAAGAAGTATAATATAAATAAAATAAGTAATTTAAGGTACAAAAAAAATTTTAAAAAAAACATTTTGTCTCCACTCGGAATCGAACCCGCACATCTGGCGCATTGTAGTCTAAGACTTATTCAGGAGTAAAAATGTAAACTTAAAGATAAATTAAGTAATAAAATATTAAAAAAGTAAATGAATCAACAAAAAAGAATTTGAAAAGAAAAAAAAAATTTGAAAAGAAAAAAAAAGAATTTGAAAAGAAAAAAAAAAGAATTTTGTCACCAACGAAAATTGAACCCGGTGCTGGCGCATGGTAGTCCAACTTCTAACTCACTGCACTGATCAGACAGTATGGAATGTCGGGTTAACATTGAAGACTTAGTTGATAATTTTTAAAGGCATATTGATAATTTTTAAAGGCAAATCACTAATAAAGTATTATTAAAAATTGAAAAAAAAAGTAAAACGGACATATCTACAGCTATAGAGCTTTCATTTAAAAAAAAGGATCATCAAAATTGGAGCCGCTGGAGCTCTGCGGAAAGAAATCCAAACAAAATCGCTTTGCCTTTTAATATATAGATTCGTGATCAGCGACCCCGAAAACCCCCTAATGACATTTTTTCTCGGAAAAAATGGGAAAAAGGATATTTGCATTATCCTTACAGGACCTTCCGTTTTGAATTTTGAAAATCTAACACCGGATTCGTGATCAGCGACCCCAAAAACCCCCGAGTGATACTTTTCAGCCTCCTATTGAGCAGGATTCATGGCGAAAATCACGGTTTAAAAACACCCAAACCCCCTTTACCCCCCGTTCAACCCCTTAGCGTTAAAATTTCGAAAACTCTCGCCTTAGGGAGCGCCTACGCGATAGTTCGGACATATTCTGAAAGTTTCAAGTCTCTATCTTCAGGGGTTTGGGCTGGGCGTCAGATTAAACGATTTTATATATAGAGAAGATGGTTTTCACTTTTTCCAATAAAAGACGATGCGTAACAGATATTTTTAATTTTACGTTTAAAAAACTCAATTTCAACAAAAAAAAAATTAAATAAAAATATTTTGCCACCGCTCAGAATTGAGCCCGTACCTGGCGCGATGTAGTTTACACTTATTCAGTAGTAAGAATATAAATTTTAAAGATAAATTAAGTAATAAAAAACAGGCAGTCATTGGGGACTGCCAACAGAAGAGAAAACAATAATATATGTAAGGTAATTTTGTCGTGTATTTATACCTATATATTTTTCAACCTGAAATTTCGAAAATATATGCTAATAAACAGTAAATTTTAAATAAAAGTCAATATGCATATTAAGGTTTGAATTCCTGAGCAGCATATGATTTTCTTATACAAAACATTGCTAGAGATATTTAATTTTTTCTGTATAAGAATGCCATGTGCTGTTTAGAAATTTTCTGTATCATTTTATTTTACGGTATGATATTTTCCAAAAAAAAATCGATTTTTTGTTGTATAACAAAGTCACGTGCTGTTCAAAAATTTTCTGTATCAAAAATCGCCCAATGCGCCTAAAGAAGTATAATATAAATAAAATAAATAATTTAAGGTCAAAAAAAAAAATTTAAAAAAAAAACATTTTGTCACCACTCGGAATCGAACTCGCACATCTGGCGCATTGTAGTCTAACACTTATTCAGGAGTAAAAATGTAAACTTAAAGATAAATTAAGTAATAAAATATTAATAAAAGTAAAAAAATCAAAAAAAAAAATTTGAAAAAAAAGAATATTGTCACCGATAGGAATTGAACTCGGTGCTGGCGCATGGTAGTCCAACTTCTAACTCACTGCACTGATCAGACAGTATGGAATGTCGTGTTAACATTGAAGACTTAGTTAGCGGCATATTTATAATTTCGAAAGGCAAATAACTATTAAAGTATTATTAAAAATCGGGAAAAAAGTAAAACGGACATATCTACAGCTATAGAGCTTTCATTTAAAAAAAGAATCATCAAAATCGGTTCAATAGGAACTGCAGGAGCTCTGTCGAAAGAAATCCATACAAAATCGCTTTGCCTTTTAAATATATAGATTGTTGGCTATTCAACTTAAGAATCATTACGAGGCTATTTTCAAAACTGGAGAAGTATGTATCTTTCAATAACGCATGATTTATTTTCAGTCCAAATACGCATCCACCACTGGCTCTACCTACAGGAGAATATCTAACTGGCGTCATCCAAAATAATATAAATCCTGGAAAGTATTTATCAAAGATGATAGTTTTTTTCTGGGTCACAAAGGTTTCAAAAAGAAAGATAATATCACAATCACCAATAATTTTTAAAAAATCCGGAAAAATTAATTTACTTTGAAGTCCCGTTACATTGTAAGCTAAAACTTTTATGGAATTTAGGATCGTATTAATCATAGGAGAAACATGTTCGCATCAAGCATCTATGCTATGGTCCCGATCCAGACCCGTTGTGCGATAAATCGAATTTAGATTAGACATGGGTAACGCAGCGCTGCGTTGCGCCATTGAGTTGATACAGTATACTGCGCTATGTGCGCTGATACGCGAATAAAAATTTTAGTAGCGCAATGGCGCACATAACGCAACCGAGTCAAACGAAACAACTTGGTTATTGAGCCAACTGTTGGGGAAATTTTTACATATGTATTCAATACGATAGAGGGGAAATATCGCCTTGTCTTGCTTTCTCGCACATTGACTTATAGAAAAGCCCAAAAATACAATTTCTTGTTATGTACATATTCTCTTTTCATGGGTCTTGTTAGCGCAGTAACTCAACTCAGCACTGTATCTCATGTCTATTGTAAATACATATGATACACAGCGCAGTATTGAGTTATTTTGTTTGTTCCTCCTCTTGATCGAAAAATTGACTGTTTCACACAACGAATTGACAGCGCGGCAAAAAAGCGCAGCCATAATGACGATGGTTCCAACCGGTGCGCCATATGGCGCAATTGCGTTAACACGTCTAATTTAGATGTCTTTCTCCAATTAACCCTGGACCCGTGTACTATAAAACTTCCATTTATCGTGTACTTGGGCACTCAGTGCCCAGATGCAATTCCAATAAAAAATGTATGGCTGGTTTGTTTAAAAACCATAAAAATTGGTTTATTCGTTAAACAAGTAGAAATACAATAGGAAAATATAATTTGCAAAAATCGACTGAGAATATAGACCACCTTGTAAGCTCGCGAATCTGGTACTCGATTTCTCCAACAAATCATGTACTCCACGAAAGAAAATGCAATACATGACAACAATACAATATAAATATTATAAGTAATATAATACAATATAATATCTGCATACAAGAAAAATCATAAAAGGGGAAAAACCCAAAGCTGTAATCAAAATAAAAACAAAATTTATACAAAATGTACTGACTTGGGCACTGAGTGCCCAAGTATACGATATTACGCTTTTTTTTGACATCTTCCACAACCCCCCCGAAGATATGCAATTTGGATTTGTTTTTTGTTTTTGTACTCTAAATTTCAGTACCTTTCAGAAATATATTGCATTTCATCATATTCTTTATTAAAAATATGGTTAATTTCGGTTCGAAAATCGTTCTGGGCACTCAGTGCCCAGTACACGGGTCCAGGGTTAAGCTCTGCACAGATCACCGATCTCGATGTTGAAGTTTTCTTTGATGAACCGCTTTTGCTCCCAGAAAGTTGGTTCGACCAGTTGAATTTTTCGTTATCAACAAACAAGCTGTCATAAAAAACTGATAATTTGACACCTTAGTTGATTTCCCCTCCCAAGAATTTTTTGACCGGTGCAGAAAATTTTTTTTTGTAAGTGTATTTATACAGAATCGCTAATTGCAAATATCCGTACGTTCGTAGCTGGCTTAAATGCATTATACAGTAGAACCCGCTTATATGCAACCCGCTTATAAGAATAACCCTCTTACAAGAACACATTTTAAAAACCCCGAACACATTGTAATGCATAATCGTATATTTTACCCCGCTTATAAGGCACCCGCTTATATGAAAAACCCTCATATAAGCAAGGAATATTTTTGTCAAAATCTGTTATTTATCCATAAAAAAACCCGCTTATAGGGAAAAATTGTACGCGTTCCATTTTTCGACTTTGATGAACCCCAATCCTTTTCGAAGTTTAGTTTTTCGTGACCATCTTCACCTCTAATGTTGAGAAGCAACTATCGAAGAAGAACAAGCAGGAATATTGAAGCAAATGTAAAAAAACCGACAAGAGGCGTACATTTTTGGATTGCAAAGGTAAATTCTTCTAGCACAGTTAAAGTTTTAAAGGTGCATACTAGTTTATTTTCTTTAAGAAATGTCTCGTCGAAAACAGGCTATAAGCGCCATTAGTGTTCTACAGAATTACTTAAAGAGATCTAATTGCAATACCAATCATGTGGATGCACTCGAGGAACAACTGATGACGATTGCAGTAGAAAGTATTGTTCAAAAGAAGATAACTGATTTCCTGAATTAAAGCTTGGACTTCCTTCTTTTAAAGCTTGAAAAATTTCATTTTTTTTTATTAAATTGTCTTCAAAGTGATTGACTGAATTTTATATTCATTTTGAATTTTCGATTTTTTTAATTTCGTTATGTAGGTACTAAAATTTGAATAAAACGTTGATTTTTTGTTTTTATATAAGGCCTTTTCATTTTCAATCAGAGGAAAGAGAACCCGCGTATAAGCAATTTTGTGCAAATAAACGGGGCCCACATGCATGCAACAAGTTGCTTATAAGCGGGCTCCGTTTATAAGGAAACCCCGCTTATTTGCAACAAAAAAGCTGCCAAATTGAAATTGCTTATAAGCGGGTTTTACTGTATTTCCACTGTGTAGTTAATTTCCTTGCAATACCTAATTTTTGATCAAATAAAACGCGTGAAGTAAAAAGGTATCATCTCATCTTAGGTGTATTAAGCTGCGTTTTGACGTGGATACGTCTTGGATTTTGGTAATGGGGGTACAAATTAGAAAATCGGCTTGCTGCCATGATAACAAATTTGCAATCGATGAAACTCGATAGTTTGTGGTGATATCTGAACAAAACCTGTGTTATAAGATGAGGGCTACATTCAAGCATTGTATAGGGTATTTTGTTATGTTAAACTATGTTCAATTATGTTTTTAAAAAGGAAAATCAAAATTTTTACTCCGCTGTTATGCTGTGTCTGCTGCTTGCAGTACAGATTTCACATGTATATTCTTTTTATGCTTTCTTTGTGTGTATTGAATCTCATATAGAACTTGATTGTTTCTCTTCTCTAAATGGTTTGTTCTGATTCTGGCTATTCATATTATTTCGGTTCAATTCGCTTTGGAGGAATTGAAAAAAATTGAAAATAAAAATCACTCTCGAGAAAACGAAATTCAGAATTTCAGTAAAACGCTCCAAAGAACGAGAAAAAATTATGGTTTTAATTTGCTTTGAGAACACAACTTTAATGCTGGGACCGAGATATCGCTCTCTTACTAATGAAATGCATACTTATATGTGTGTGTGGATCATACCCAACAGCAGCCATCGCTCGAACCTTTCATTCATTTTTATGCAAAGCATACAAACCGCTTTGAACAAGAGCGGAAAACTTAAAGAGAAACAATTTCGATCTTAACTTGGGGGGAGAAGGAAAAATGTGCATCGATCGCATGGCCGAATTAAACCATAGTTAAACTATGATTAAACACAGGTCTGCTGGTTGCTTTTTAACAGCCACCATTTTGCTAGGTCATCGGCAAGAAATATCGGTGCATTCTTTCTAATGTTGATTGTGTGTGCGCTAATTTCAATAATATTTCATATAAAAAAGGGAAAATTCCCATTGAATCGTATAAAAATTTCTTGCCGATGACGTCAGAGCCAGATGCAACTGAGCTGTCAAACAGACCTTGTATAATTCGGCCATGGTTTTGAACACTGTTTTTAGTTGCTCTAAATTGAAATTGCTTCGTTGCTTTTATCGTGTAATTTTATTTTATTTTTATTTGTTTTTTATCTATGGGCGTTTTCATAAATTCAAGTTCTGCAAAAAAAGATTTTTGATTAAAAAATAACACAAAAGATTTTTCTTAATAAATAACCCAGTTTATGTTATTCGTTTAGTTTACTTGTTATTCGTTTAGTTTACGAAGAAAATGTTTTGTGCAATTTGCGTAAGTTCCGAGTACATTTATGAAAATGCCCTATAACATTTCAGAATTAAACATTTGTTCGTTGTGTTACAAGTGAAATTTGATTTTTAGGTACAAGATGCCAAAATTCACCAAACGGAAAGTCAAATCCCGTAACATTACGGTCAATCAAATTGTTTCTTTAGTTTCCTTTTCACTAAAATTTCTTACTTAAAGATCTATTGGCGATCGTTGTAGGCGGATCCACGTCTTCTGGCCGTCTCTACGAGACAGACACCTTGCTTTTTTTAAGAATTGTGGCATTTCAAACAAAAATTAATACAAATCTATTTCGGCTTAAATTTCCTTTCAAACATAAGTTTATTTTTATTGCTTTTAAATAGGGGTGCGAGATAAAGATTTTTCCCAAGGCACTATTGCTAAGCTACGCTCGAAACAAAAACTTGTTTTCGGAAACCCTCCCTTGTATATGTAAATGTCGTCTATATAACTACAATTGATTTTAAAAATTAAGTAATATAATTTAGGCATAAAAACGGACGCAATAAAAATGTAGTAAACGCAAACAATAACTCGTTGAAATTGGACAGCAAAATGTATATTGAGCATGAAATTGTTAAATCCGACAGATATGTTTAATGCTGATGAGAATTATAAAAAGGCCCTATTTTAAATGATCAAGCGAAAAGTTAAAAAACACTCACACTGAAAATACGTAAGTGTATTTCGCCAACTTATGAATTCCTTAATTATATGATTTTGTAAACTTCCGTGTAGGTGCTTAAAAATTTCATATGAACCACCAGTTTTTATGAGTACTTCAAGCACTCCTGATTGCTGTACTAATCATGAATTCATTTTGATACTTTTTTGGAACAATATCAAGTCATGCGCTAACCGTAAATGTTTCATTTCTGGCATAGTGAAACATCTAAAGCGGTCCCTCCACGTTCAATCTTGCAGTCAATCATTGCATGCTGTGACAGCATTTTGAACGTGTATGGCGATGCTGTGATGCAAAATTATATGATTGACAGCATGCTGGCCAATATCAAAATCATTTTGATATTTTTCAAGGGAGCTTTTTGAATCACAGCATGCTTGAACGTGTATGGCGATGCTGTCAATCAATTCGTCATTTCAGTGTAATTTTTTGTAGTGAAAAGGTGTCGCATATAAAAAATAAAATTTTTTGGGAATGTTTTTTCGGGTTATATAGACAAAGAAGTGAGTTGTGGGTGACGAAAAGTGAAAAATATAAAGACAAAATTTTTCAAATTTATATTAAGTGTTGTTTTATATGAAGTTTTTTTTAAAATTTATATTAAGTGTTGTGTGCTGTCGGTTTGGTTGTTGCGAAAAAAGTGATGCTTGCGTGCATGATTGAGCGTCTAGTGCAAATAAGCTTTTTGCTGTGACAGCATGATTGACTGCAAGATTGAACATGTAGGGGCCGCTAAATTTGCAAAAAAGCTTTCTGCAATAAAGTACAATGTACATATTTGCAGTAAATTCGAAACCAGTGAACTTATGAGCACGATTACACGCGCTTAGTGTGGCGCCACAAATCGACTCTTTACGGGCGAGGGACGAAGTGGGAACGATGACACGAAAAGTCGAACCCAAACTAAAGCGGTCCCTACACGTTCAATCTTGCAGTCAATCATTGCATGCTGTGACAGCATTTTGAACGTGTATGGCGATGCTGTCATGCAAAATTATATGATTGACAGCATGCTGGCCAATATCAAAATCATTTTGATATTTTTCAAGGGAGCTTTTTGAATCACAGCATGCTTGAACGTGTATGGCGATGCTGTCAATCAATTCGTCATTTCAGTGTAATTTTTTGTAGTGAAAAGGTGTCGCATATAAAATATAAAGTATTTTGGGAATCCTTTTTCGAGTTATATCGACAAAGAAGTGAGTTGTGGATGACGAAAAGTGAAAAATATACACTGAAAAAAAGGAATGCTTGGAAAGTGTTTGTGAGCACCTATTATATGTTTACGGTAACCAACAAATGTTTATTAAAAACCATTATCTTTTATGGCGAACAATACACGTTTGTCAATAATATTTAACACATGGATCAATAAGTCCCGAGACTAACCCAGAGATGACGCTCGTAGTAAACCAGTAACCACGTCTTTCTAGAGTACTAACCTTTGCTTGAAACGTGTCAAAATTTTAAGTCGATCGGACCAGAAACAGCTGAGTTATCGAGGTTGGAGTAAAGTCGTTTTGTAGTTTGTTTAAAAAATGGAAAAAACCGAGTTTCGTGTTCTGATAAAACATTGTTTTTTAATGGGTAAAAACACCGTGCAAGCGAAACAATGGATTGAAAAATGTTACCCGGACTCTTGTCCATCAAAAGCAACGATTTGTCGGTGGTTTGCCGAGTTTAAACGTGGTCGTACCGACACAAATGACGCGGAACGCTCGGGTAGACCTGTGGAAGCCGTTACACCGGAAAATGTGAGTGAAGTGACAAAAATTATAATGAAAGATCGTAAAGTGAAGCTCCGTGAGATTGCTGAGATAACACAGATATCATATGGAAGTGCATTTACTATCCTTCATGAAAAATTGAGCATGAAAAAGGTTTTTTCCAAGTGGGTGCCGCGATTGCTTTCGATGGAACAAAAACAGCAACGAGTCGATGATTCAGAAAGCTGTTTATCGCTATTTACTCGCAATAAAAAAGATTTCTTGCGTCGTTACGTGACCATGGACGAAACATGGATACATCACTACACTCCAGAGTCGAAGCGGCAGTCATCTGAGTGGCGCACAGCTGGCGAAAGCCGTCCGAAGCGTCCGAAAACGCAGCAGTCAGCTGGCAAAGTCATGGCGTCAGTTTTTTGGGATACGCATGGCGTGACGATTGTATCACCCTAAAAGGTGATTATATTGATGAATAAAAAAAAATTTCGCAAAAAAAATGTTGTTTTCATTGTTAGTCTCGGGACTTATTGATCCATGTGTTATTGTTAAAACCGTTTGTTGCAATCATTAGATATTCTTAACAAACTTTTTTTGTTTGGTTTAAATATTGTGTCGTTTGCCTTAAACACTTTTTGTTGTTTAGGGCAAACATTACTAGGTAAGCCATTTTCAAAGCTCTGAATATTTATAAAAAACAAGATATTGTTTATCAGCAACACTAATATTGTTTACGATAACAACTCGAAAATTAAGTAAAGTACATCAAACATGAAATTGTTTGTGGCTAACTATTATTGTTAGAAAGACAACTATTAGTTGTACTGTCAAACAATTATTGTTCAAATAATAATTTTGATTGCAGTAGGCTTTGTGTATTTAGTGGTTACTGTCAAAGACAATTGTTTCAGGTGAGTAAAATTAATTTATACGTATTTTAATTTCTTAAAACATGGATGTGTTTTTTGAAGCTCTTCCAGTAAGTTTCTGTGGTGTAACAGAAATCGTTGTAACGGAGGGTACAGGCGAATTTGGTTATGAAGAATTTAAAAAAGCGGTATTTAGTATATTTAAATTTAAAATACAATATTTTATAATTAATATTATAGTGATTGAACATTTTGGAATAAACAAAGAATTCAAGTTTTTACACAAAGAAAGTGGTGCCGAAATTAAAAAAGATTTCTTCGTGAAGTATGTACGTTAAAAAGTACGGTCATAATTTGACTTTGGAAATCAAGATAGACGAGTCGACTCGGGTAATTTTGAGACTTTTGTATTTGAAACTTTGGAAAACAAAAAATCATACAAAATGTTTAGTTTAGAGAATAAGTTTTGCATAAATAATGTAAATTTATGATTTATGTTTCTAAATAAATGAATGAAAGAAGAAAATTGTTGTTTTTTATTATTACAACATATAAATTTAACATTTCAGGCGATATAATTAGTATTTACTACAAACAATTTTAATAGTTGTGCCAAACATGTAAATAGTGATCCAAAACGATTATATTGTTTATGTCAAACAGTTTAAATGGTTACGACAAAAATTTTAACTACTCGGTAAACAATAATTGTTTATGTCAAACAATTTGTAATCGTTGTGTGAACCATTTAAGTGTTTGAAAAGAACAAGAATTGTTTAGGACTATTTTTTATGATAAACATTTTAAACTCAAAAGTGTTTACTTCCAACAATCAGTGTTGTTCATAAACAATATTATTGGTTACGATAAACACTAATTAATCGTTTGAGACAAACACACGTCTTGTTTGCGTCAAATCTCGTTTGGGAGAAACATTCCTTTTTTTCAGTGTAAGGACAAAGATTTTTTAAATTTATATTAACACCCCGGTGTATCTGACACTCACAAACACGAAATTAAATACAAAAAAAAACTTTTCACAAACACGAAATTAAAAACAAAATGGCCCAATTTCCATTCGTTTCATTTTCGTTTGGGTTCAGCTCAACCTGTGTAATCACGAGAGGTTCAGTGTGGAAGCTCAGTGTGTCTGCGTCTAATCGTGGTCTATAACAGCAGCAGTGATGCTATATCGAGGGGAATTCCCCTTTTTGCGGGGAATTTGACTATAAAAATTGTTAACCCTTTCGGTACATGTTTTTTTCTGTGGGTTTTAAAAATACTCTGTATACAAATTAATGATGTTTAAGCTATTAGTATTGATTTAAAACAAAAAAAAAATTAAAAATTTTAATTTTTTTCAAATACGTCCACTGTGGTCCAGCTTTTTACTCAAAAAACCAAAATTGGGTCAAAAATGCACTTAATGGTGCAGTGAATGAGAATAGAGTGTTGAAAATAAATAAATAATAAGACAATTAAATTTTTTTAGCATGATGCCATATGGCATTGAAAGGGTTAATAGGGGAAAACGCTTCAAAACGAGGGCAAACGATTTACAACGAGGGGAAAATATTCGCCTTTCAACTAATTCCGAAATAACTTTTAAAAAATTACGGAAAAGTAGAAATACAAATAAATAAAAACAATTACAATCTAATTCCAAGCTTAGACAAAGGTAAAGAGTGAAGGAAATGCCCTTATTTATGCATTTGCCACTTTATAATGATGTTATTGCAATTGTAAAGTACACACCTATCTTTTAAACGAAAGCACTTTAAAATGGCTTTGGAATGTACGTTTAACCGATTTTTCAGTGTACTTTTTAACCGCTTTAAAAAAAGCACATTAAAAAGTACCATTTCTCATCTTATTCAAAGTAATTACTTTAAATTACTTTAAAAGACTTTGATGGAAAGTAGTTTCCATGAAAGTTCATTGACACAAATTTTTTGTTCGTTTTTCGGATTTCTTAAATATATTTTCAATAGAAATATTTTAAATTGCAAATCAACAGAAGTGCTTTGTTTAAATTATGTAAAAATCAACTAAATCGGTAATTTCTTGGTCATCTTTAAAATTTGGCTTAATGTACTAATTTCGACCAATATTCACCAGAAGATTGCATGGACCAGGGGCAAAGTGCCCGGAATACAAAAATCGAGTTCCAGTCGCGACTTGATTTCGTTTTTTTCCCCTTTTTTTATATTTTTTAAATCCAAAATATGGAAATAATTTTTATCAAAGCAAGTCACAAAAATATGATCCTGCCCTCCTTAAATGGACAGGATCATTTTTTTGTGACTTGCTTTGATTATTATCCAATAGTGAATCCCGGCTTCTTTTCATATCTTATTTGACGTTTGGTTGGAGACCCGTGACGTTGTTATCGGGAATACAATTAACGAGTATTTTGTTAAAGCTTTACAAAATATAAAATTATTTCCTAATTTGTGCTTTTTTTCTCTTAAAAGACTTTAACATGAGTCCAGATGACAATAATTTTTGGGTTTAATAAATGAATTCTTTATTTAAAATTCGTCGTTTTTATAGGGGAAAACGAGGGGAATTTCGTCATTGAAAAAGGGGAAAAAGGGGAATTTCGTCATTTGAAAAGGGGAATGTCACTAAAGGTACATAGCATCACTGAACAGCAGTTGAAGCAATTCATGTTTCGAGTATATGGTTGCAATAAGTGTTAACTGCGATTTTTCAAATGTTCACTGTTAACAATTTTGACGTGGATACGTCTTGGATTTTGGTTATGGGGGTACAAATTAGAAAATCGGCTTGCTGCCATGATAACAAATTTGGTACTCGATAGTTTGTGGTGACATCCGAACAGAAACTGTGTTATAAGATCCGGCCTACATTAAAGCATTGTTTAGGGCAGGGCCAGGAAAGCTTTGAAAGTTCTCGGGCATCCACTACCACTGACAAGCGATTTACTTGTTTATATGGCTTACTCTCCGAGCCACTTTGTTGAAAGCTCTTTTTCGTTATGCTTGGTTTTGACACTGTTAATTGTTTTACTTTACGTTAAAAAAAAGTTTTGATAATGAAAAACTTTTATATGAAATTTCCGAATTACAATCGGAAAATAAAAATAATTTGATAAAACCAGAAACATTAATTTGATCAATTGATATTTTATGAAACGACTGAAAATGCATATTTAAATTGTATCTTTTTTATTGTTTTAATTTCCTGAAATCATAGTAAACATTGCATTGTGTTATCACACCGAATAAGGAAACAATCATGTCCAAAACTCGTGTCATCTTTTGAGACAGTACGCTTCATGATTTTCAACAGTGTTAAATTTTTCATGATTTTAAGCAGTGTGAAATACACCACCGCTTCAGTCAATGTCCTAATGACAACTGAGCTAATAAAAATCTCTCCCATAAATGGCCTCACTTAGAACTCAGCAAAGCTCTATGATATGCAAAATGCCCAAGTGGAAGCAGAACGGGTTATATGCAAAGTGAAACAGATTATTTCTTTCATATGCGTAGGTATGCAGTTTGCGTACAAGCCAGAATGAAACGGGTAGCATGAAGAATCGATGGATAGAAGGGCAATTTGAGCCTCGAAGTTGCCCTTGGTGCACATATCTGCAGAGGGCTGGTTTAGGGTATTTCGTTATGTTAAACTATGTTCAATTATCTTTTTAAGAATCAAAATCTAAATTTTCACTGCCGCTGTTATGCTGTGTTTGCTGCTTGTAGTACAGATTTCTCATTTATACTCTTTTTATGTTTTCTTTGTGGTATTGAATATTTGGAAGAGGCACAGGAAAGAGAACACGACGAAGTATGTTGAGGTTGACTGAAAGCTTTTACTCTTGATTGTTTCTTTCTCTATATGGGTTGTTCCATTGCCTCTATAACACAAGGCCGCAATATCTCAAAGAGCTTTATTATGACGTCACATCAATGGTAAAGCTTTTTGTTTCCATTCTTTCTGATAAAAAGCTTAGATCCTGAATGCTTCGCTGTCTAACTTGCGGTCTAACCCAGCGACCCGTTGGTATTATTGTAGTATTACTAGTATTATTGTTACTGTATTACCCGTATTTATTGTAGCGCCGTGCGCCTCCCATTCTTTTCAGAGTTCGTACTCGGTCTCCTGTCTCGCATTAAATTACGTAAAAATATATTTTCAAAGTTTCAAAACATAAATAATAGGTATCAATTATTGGATACAGTAAAAAAAAATTAATACAATAAAGTCAAACAACTAATTTATTCGAATAATTGGCTATTCGATATATATTTGTACCACCTAAATACGGATTTTTAATTTTTTTGGCTATATCGTTTCCATAAATGGGAAAATTTGACAATTCGCAAAATTTTGATTTCTTAAATGTATCAATGTAAACAATCTCTGATAATTTTATTTAGTAATTGAAGCATATTTTGTTAGTGGTTGTTAATGGTTTCATAGCACATGAGCTAGCCGAATGTGGGTAAGAAGGAACAAAAAGACAAAGGAAAGAAAATATATTTCAGCAACAATATAGAGAATAAACAAAACAAAATAATTTAAAATTCAACAAATCAAAAATTTAAAATTAGAAAAAACATAAACTATGTAAAAAGGTTTAAACAGAAAATAAATACAAAAAAATAACTGTTTCTACACATAACATATTCACATTTCTTATTTGAGTTCGTAATTTTACACGTATTTATTGTTCACCTAATTTGTTATTTGATTCACAAATGAAGTAAACGGTTTATAAATGTAAAATTACAAAAAATATAAATAAACACTTAAATCAAATTTGTTATTGCATAAATGTTTCTTTTTTTCGAAAGATTACAGGACTCGTGAAATGTATTATTTTTGTTTTTGGAATAATTATTTAACAAAATTTTGGTCCTAATTAAAATAGATTTTTCGGCTAATGAAGAAACGTCGCATTCACATTCGTGTTTAAAATATTCTTCAAATTCAATCTATTCTTTAATTATAGAATACACATAACGCTGATGATTACTTAAATTAACAAATACAAGCTCGAATTCACTTGAAATTATTGACTGAAAAACTTGGTAGGCGGCAATCCCGATATTTATTGAAAATTCCGTAGGTGATTTAATCAGATTAGTTAAATAAGAAGCGGCAACATCATATTCAATAGGCATATTTTCAGTGGTAATTACAAATTTTTTGCAACTTTCACATTTCAAATCTTCTGCAACCTTTCTACCTACGTAGCCCGCTACGTAAATAATCCCAGCTGCTGTGTTCTGGTCAACTTCAACTTCAAAGCTCTCCGCAATGATGTCCTCAATGTTGTCAAGAGCTTCCGAATTTTCTATTTCTTTTCCATCAAATTCTAAAATGAGATCTTTTAATTTAATAATTCCATTTTCGCGAGATTTAATTTTTAATAATTCAGTAATTTTAGTTTTTTTCAGATTCCAAAATTTGATTTATTGAAACGCTGTAATTGCAACCACTCATTTTTCGATCTCTTCCAAATCGCGCCTCAAGTTGATCTGTTTTATATGCAAAGTGAAACAGATTATTTCTTTCATATGCGTATGTATGCAGTTTGCGTACAAGCCAGAATGAAACGGGTAGCATGAAGAATCGATGGATAGAAGGGCAAGTAAGACATACTTAGTAAGACATACTTAAGTTCTAAAGTATCAAGAAGATATTGGGAAAGGCAAACTAAAGGTCGGGTTGTATGAAGCAATGCTGTTTGAGTTTGGACAGTAAGCCCACCACAGCCTTTTTCAAGCGTATGGTTGTCCCAGTTTTGTAGCCATTGTAGAAATGAAATTAAAAACTTAAAGTTTACTTGCGAAGTGTTTCTAATGGGATCAGCAAAAACTTGGCGCTTGTCTCGCCCTTTTAAGGGATTTTTAACATTAACTGTTGTCTACCATTCATTAAACAAAGTTAGAAATTCTCTAATTCCTTTAAAATCATGGGATTCTTCGCCGTTTTCTTCATAAAAGGTTAATGCTCCGATATTTTTCTCATCAAACATTTTTAAAGCGAGTGCGACATTTTGCCTTTCGAGGTTTGATGGATACAAACCAGGGGCGTGGAGTGAGTTTTGAAGCCAGGGATGCAAATTTTAATTTTTTGGAATTTGATTGCCAACTTAAGGTTTTTATGTTATTATAAGGTTTTTATGTTTAATTGCCAACTTAAGGTTTTTACTTTATGATTATGAAAATGATTATGAAAAAAAAATTAAAATTTTTTTTTAAAAAAAAAGTTTTTATTAAAAAAGAATGCACTAAAAAGAAAAAAATAATTTTCTGGACGCTGTGTATCACAAATATAAAAGCTTTTTAAAAGCGAGATAAATTTTTATTTTATTGTTTTATGCTTTATCTCGCTTTTTAAAAGCTTTTATATTTGTGATACACAGCGTCCAGAAAATTATTTTTTTCTTTTTAGTGCATTCTTTTTTAATAAAAGCTTTTTTTTAAAAAAAAAATTTTAATTTTTTTTATTTTGTTCTTTTTAGTCTTCGAATATATATCCTTACATTTGAGATGTCCTTACAGGCTTTTTAACTTGAGAATCGTATTCAGCGACCCCAAAAACCGCCAGAATAGATTTTTTTCCGGAAAATTTGGAGAAAGGGATAATCACGTTATCCTTACAGGACCTTTCGTTATCCTTACAGACTTTTTAATGGCAGATTCGGATTTAGCGACCTCAAAAATCCCCAGAATAGATTTTTTCCCGGAAAATTTGGAGAAAAGGATAATCACGTTATCCTTACAGGACCTTCCGTTATCCTTACAGACTTTTTAATGACAGATTCGGATTTAGCGACCTCAAAAACCCCCAGAATATATTTTTTTCCGGAAAATTTGGAGAAAAGGATAATCACGTTATCCTTACAGGACCTTCCGTTATCCTTTATGACTTTTTAATTACAGATTCGTATTCAGCGACCCCAAAAACCCCCAGAACAGATTTTTTTCCGGAAAATTTGGAGAAAAGAATAATCACGTTATCCTTACAGGACCTTCCGTTATCCTTACAAGGACGAAGTAGTGAAAATATTGTATTGTCATCGGACTTATATAAGTGTGCAAAATTTCAAGTCAATCGGACAAGTGGAAGTGGGTCAAAATTGGGTTGCAAGATTTGATCTGACAGACAAACAGACAGACAGACAGACAGACAGACACGAAGGCAAGCTAAATAAAAGCTTTTAAAAAGACACGCTAATAGATAAACAATTTAAGACACTACTCACTACGCATGCAGAAACGCTACTACCAATTTGCCTTAATGCATTTTTTTTTACTTATTTTCACTCGGAAGCAACGATTCGAATTGCTTATTTCACTTCTTCCTGTTGCATTTGACATTACGAGGCAAAAGAGAAATGATGGTACGAAAGAAATTTTTATTTTTGGAATGGTTTTTTAAACGCGAAAACCGCGTATTTTTTCTTCAAAAAGGTATGAATACATTCATACCTCGCTATACGGCCGCTCTTTATACGGCTTTTCGCTATAACGGCCTTCTTTAATTATGGCACTTTTTCGATTTACGGCCCAAAATGTTTCGTTATACGGCCCAAAAAAAATTGCGAAAAAAAAACAAAAGCTATAATTGCCAATCTGGCAGTTATTAAAAACCCGTATGGTGATTTAAGTGAACGGCGGGCGGTTCATTTTCGTCATCAGATTAGAACCGATTTAAACATTTTAAATTATGTTTTTTATTATGTATATGGACATGTGCATTAGGGTGGAACTTAAAAACGATTTTTGGAATTTTGTTGTGTAATAGTGTACATTCTTTTCCTTTTTAAATCCAAACAACGAAAATATTTTACTTTTAAATTTTAAATGACATTTACCGGTGCCGCAGAGTCTCTCTCTGATTTAAAAAAAAATTGAAAAGAACTTTCATAGCATTAAGGCTATTTTAAGCTAATCAATTAGTGTATATTATACAAAACATAAAATAAAAAAGTGTTAGATTCCTGTAAGAAAGAGAATACTCTAGTTTGTATCTTATTCAAGAGATTGTGCCCCTTCACTTTAGCGATATTTGATCTTGGTTAGCATGACGAGCGCTCTCATTCGGCCTGCTTTACTTGACAAGTGCAAATCATAATAGGTTAGTGCAGCATTTCTCAACCTTTCAGTATTCGCGGCCCAATTTTCAATCAAAATTGTCATCGCGCCCCCCCTGCATACAATAAAATGTATACAATAATAACGTAATTTGAGTATTTTGGCGCTAAACCTACACTACTACCCTAATTTTAAACACAAATTACCAAGAAAACAGTAATTTATTGACATTTGGCAACACCGATCCTCAGCGTTGACAAAACATGAATCCGGTGCCTTTTTATTGCTCTTGCGTCATTTTTGCGGTTTCGCGAGAAGTTGTTTTAACCCTGAAATCACAATGAACGCGAAAACAACGCGAAACTGGCGCAGAAACTGTCACTTAAAAGTTTGGTTCCCACAAATTGTTTAAAGTGAGCACAGTGAACGTATAGAACGCAGCTACAACGTAACCGCAACGCAAAAGTTTGCAAACTTCTAACTTTGCCGCAGAATTCTGCGTTGACAGTTCATAAAGTGAGGTTGGAAAAATGTCGTTTGAGGAAAAATTGATAGCCTTAGTGCAAATAACAAAGATAAAGACCAACAAAGCAAATTATCGCTTCAAAGTTATCCATTTTTGTAATTTTTCCAAATATTATGTCACTTGTACTACTTCACGAGCTGCCATTGTGCTCTGCCGCTAGAATTTTGCACTGCGTGACAGTTCAGAGCGTTGTAGTTGCGTTGGTTTCGCGTTCATTGTGCTCCAAGCGTAAGTTAATAAGTTAATTATTAAATATTATGTCGAAATGTATTTTGTTTTGTATGTGGGTATGTACTTTCCTTTCAGTCAATTAATAAACTTTTTTAAATATTTTGTCTTGGATATGCTCGCGCCCCCTTTAAATGTACTCGCGCCCCCCTAGGGGGGCGCGCCCCACAGGTTGAGAATCGCTGGGTTAGTGCAAACCTACGAATAAGAATGACAGGAAGACAGATAAAGCCCAAAAATTGAAGCATTTTTCTTGGTGGTGTGAGGTGGTTTTGTTTAGTGGTGTGCGATTAAATGTTACGATTGAAAATTAATTTCGCGAATCCTGACGAAAAAACAACATTTTACATTACTTTGATGGTAAAATTTGTTTTGCGCGTGTAGCAAAACTTTATTAAAAGCAAAACGAAGTTTCGCGAGTGCGTGAATTTGTAGGAATTGTCATAAATGTTTTTTTCGTAGACGTTTCGGTTTTCATTGAATTTTGTTTAATTTACTGGCTTAATTCGCGCAAACTAAATTAATTTCGATGCAAAACTAATCGCTTATTAATGATTAAAACATAAAATAACGTGACATGTTGTGGAAATGTGAAAAAATGTGTCTTTTCGGACAGTAAAATCTCTTTGGGGGATAAATCAGAAATCTCTTTGGGGGCTATTCAGAAAAAAAATGCTTCACTCACGGACACTGTATATGTGCAGATTCTGTCTTCCTGTCATTCTTATTCGTAGGTGCAAACTAACGCAAAGTTGTGTTTCTGTCTTTATCAGTTTTTTGCTAAAGTGCCTCAAACTAGAAACTTGTTAAAGTGTCCTGTGTTTGGTGCACCAAAACAATTAACTTTAGATTATCGTGTTTTGCCAACATACGAAGAGGTTATGAAACATTATTTATGGGTTAAGTATAACTTAAAATCTGACAACTGGAATCGGGAACCTACTGTTTCTGAAATATCGCAAGTTGTTGTTGAAGTAATTAAAAATATATGGCTCCGAGTTTCAATCCCAACGGTTTCTGAAACACGAATTTTAAAAATGATTAGAGACTATCACGACAAATCTCGAAATTTAAAGAAAAGTATTAAGAGTAGAAAGAATAATCCCATATTTAAAATCAAGTTGCAAAATTTTATGCAATCTGCAAAGAAACTTTTTGATGTAAGCTTCTGTAAGTGCAAAGACTGGTCTTTGTGTAAATTTTAAAACAAAAAAGTGGTATATTGATTGATGAATCATCATCTAAAGAAGACAGTCCGGAAGATATCGATATTAGCGCTAGTTCTACTGATTCTGAATTTGACAATCAACCGTCTACCTCGACTAATACCGGAACTGAAAAAAGAAATAGGGCTCAAAAATTTCATCTACCTGCGCTTGCCCTGGCAGTTGATCGAACAGGAGTATCATACAGAGCAGCAGCTATTATTGCAAATGCCACAAGTTGATTTTGAGAATTTAAGTACGGACCATAAGTACTTGTTCGAAATTTGTCAAGCGGTGTCAAGCGGCATATTTCCCCAAGACTTAGCAAAGAGAAATCCAGGGAAAATCGGCCACTCTCGTTGGTTAACAACAGCCAATAGAATTTTAACGTTTATATGTGTCCTGTAAATCTCCTTCTCAAAATTTGGAGTTTCTTGCCGAATATATGATTAAAATCTATAGTCATATGTGGTTCAATATCAAAGTAAAACCTTCTTGCATGGATGGATCTATTCATTTATGGGAAATGATGAAATGTTCTCGGTTTCTAAAAAAACAGTACAGAGACATCATCGATCCAGTTATTCAAAGGAACGCTTATTTGGAAATCATGAAAATATACTTTTGGCAATGATAGCTGATTCCCGGCGACATATTAGAGAACTTGGACTTAGGAGGATAATGGGGGGCTAGATCCAAGTCTAATATAAGTGTTAGGAGTTTTGAAGTTCCTCCCCTTAATTTTGAAGCTTCTGAATATATGGATTTAATCAATTGGAATGATTGTGAATTGACGGAACCTCCTGTGTTTTCGACTATATCTGACGAGGAATAGAAAAAAAAAATTCGAACCGGAGGAACACTTGCTTTTCCGCGATTTCCTTGTCATACTCAAGCAGTGGAAAGATGCGTCAAGATCGTTACAGAAGCCGCGTCAATCGTGTCCGGATCTGAAGCCAGAGATGGTTTAATCTTGGGAAAGTTGAAGTCTCGCAATGTTATGCCAAAGTTTAACACAAAAATCGATTATAAACCCGTAGGTTGAATAGCCAATATGAGGCGTTGGGTAACAAAACTGCTCTTATCCGCCTTAGGTAGTTTTTGGCAAAATTGAAAAAACTTATATTTTTGATTATTTGATGAATTTGTTTGGTTTCTTTTTAGTTTTATGAAGATAGCGACATGATTTTAAATTGGGCAAAGAACCAAAAAAAAGTATCAAGCGGAATATTAAATATTAAAAAAAATAATTATGGATAAGGGCACTTTTGATAGCAAATCTCAGTTATAGATAGTTTTGTAAGTAACCAGTATGGATTAGAGCAGTTTTGCAAGCGAATTTTTAATATTAGCGATACCGCATATTGATTAATTTGTACACCAAATGAAACACATAATATAATAAGAATCTTATATCCACTATTATTAGTTCTATTCGTTTTTTACCATTTTAAGTGAAGAATAAAGACATTAAAATTATTAATTATAAACACAAATTAAGAATCATTTTTTTTTATTTGGTTATAAAAATGAAATTTACTTATAACTAATAAATCGTTATCCTCATAAAAATGTTCATTAAGTTCTTCTGGTACGTCCTCCTGATCTCCTTCTAATAGCGATTTTTGACTTTCAAGAACATTGACGTAATACTGGGTATCAAGGTGCTCCTTCCAATCGCATCCGTAGTGTTTGCGCAAAAGTTTTCCAACATCTACCAATTTAGCACTCTTTACAGGAACTATATTAGGTAGTTCCTCTGGATCGACATATTCAAACCGTTGTCCTTGTTTTAAAATAGATCGAGCGGCACAATTATCTATCTTGTAATGTACTTCTCCCTGAAGTAGAACATTGCCATCTTTTGATTTTTTAAAGATAATCATTTTTGACGGTGCGAATTTAAAACGCCATTGGCCTGGCTGCTTAATAGTATTGTTCATAGAGGACTTCCAGTCGTAAACAGGAACGTCAATTCCTAAATGTTTAACAGTTCCATATTGCCTGAAAATATCTTTATATCTTTAGGACTGATTATCTGAGGTTTCCGTTTTACAACCTTTTCTATTCTGCGGAAAACTCTATCAGGAGGAAGATATGAGTGTCCAACAATTGGAAAAATCAGTTTAAGGGTGGCAGTAGCTTTACTTTTGAACCATGTAGCTAAGATCCCTATTACAGCAGAATTTTTATTTTGGCCAGCACAGCCATCCGCACAAAGTCGAAGGATCTTAGTTCCTGAGAAATCAATACTATTTAAGGTATCAAAAATTGCTGAAGAAATTTCATTTGAACCTTTATATCGTTCATTTTCTAGCCAAGTGTAAATTTTTACTGTGTCGCGATTCTGCAATTCTTTTGAGTGACCAACACAAACAGTGAAATTATATTGATATAGTTGCCTGTTATAACGGGCAGCTTGGTCAGGAACTCTAGGCAAACCCACATTTTTTTGGCAGTCAAACGATAGTGTTTTCAGTCCTTCTGATTTTTCTTTCAGAAAATCATAGAAAGGGCTGGCTTTAAGTTTGTGAAGCCGACTTTGAATCATTAAATTAGTTTTTTCTAGTAAATAAGAAGATGCCTTAGCTATCCTTGATTTAAACTCCAAGCACGTAGAGCACTGATCAGTCCCAGGAGACTTGAAGCTAATATTGAAATTGTAAATGAAAATACTACAAAAAAAGTGATATTTAACTCTAAAATGCTGATCTAGTTGCTCTTCTTTATACATGCGCTAAATGTGATAAAAGGCAGAAGGAATAAATAGTAGGCAATATTAAATATACAGAAAGCCAAACAATTATTTTAAAATGTTCTTTGCATACTTATATCTAAAACACAACAAAAATGAGATGAGTTTGAATATTGTGTATGTCAAAGTCTGCACTTGGATAAGGGCAGTTTTGAATTCTCACAGGCCGCAGTGAGTTGCATAAAGGCAGTTTTGAAACATAATTCGAAAAGGAGAGTTTTGAAAATAAATACTCTTGGGATAAGGATAGTTTTGAATTAAAACTGATATTTCAATCTTAATTTACTATAAAAAAATGAAGTTTTTTACAAAAACTTAGTGTAGATTCGGAATCAGGGGTACGATTTCCTTAAGGATCTATCATTAACTCAATTTTCGACATGGTGGGAGAAGAGCAGTTCTGTTACTCACCACCTTATATGAAAAGGATGGGAGAGAGAGTGGAAGTCGAAACGTAGCCACCTCCTCGTGGTAGCTTCTGGGTAGTATTTGATTAATATAAACAAATATGAGCTAAGAGCTGCGTTTTTTCCTTTTTTAAATTAAATTGTAAAACTTTGACCCTCGTGCGGCACCGGAAAGCAAACGAATTTACATAAATTTTTTTTACTGATAGTTTAAGCATCTGAAAAGGAAAAAAACTTTTTACTATTACATGTCAAAATAAAAAAGTTTTTTTTTTCACCATATAGTTAAGTTCCACCCTAATGTGCATATGCATTTTTTTTAATTTTTTTTAAGTTATCTTTTTATGTACATATGAATTTTTTTTGTTATTGAATTCATCCTTATATTACTTGTTATGTATTTTTATTTTGTATGTAAGCATTTTTAAATGAAATAAAAAGAAAAAAATGCATTTTAAACTAAAAACTACGTTATTTAAAAAAAATTGGAACGGATCCTATTGAATTTGTATGGGTTTGTATGAAAATAATTGATTCGTTATACGGCTTTTCGCTTTACGGCCAACTTTCCCGGAACGTGTCTAGGCCGTAAAGCGAGGGATGAGTGTATTAGATATAGAATTACTCAAAACAAAATCATCTAAATGTCCTCCAAAAAAACTTTTTAAATACGGATCTTAGTTTTTTAGTTATTTAAATAAAAGCGCAAATTATTTGACTTCTGCTGAGGTGGAAGCAATTTTTATTTTGCATCCACATTTTCTCTTTTCTAACATAGGTTTTCATCTCTTAAAATTTAGTTTCATCTCTCTTCGTACAAAACTCATAGATGCAACAATAATTTCTGCTTCCACACAGTTTCAAAGGCAAGTTAAGAAATTCTCTCTTTTTTTAAAGGCATTCGCGGTTGAATATATCACGACTGTATGATAAAATGCATTTTGTGCCGTCCTAAAGCTACAAACGGCACAAAACAGTAACTCTAAGTTGTATTGAAGCTACAAAGGGCACAAAACAGTAACTCTAACAATAAACTCAAATTTAATTATGATCGAATTTAAAAAAAAAAATGTTTCAACTTAAAAACTCAGTTACCAATATTTTTGTGAGATTTGTAAGGGATGCAATGCATCCCTTGCATCCAATGACGCCACGCCCCTGATACAAACATTTATATGTTAAAGCAGGGGCAAGTTTAATAGAGTTTAGGTTTTCTTGTTCAAAAATATATTTTAAGTCGGAAATTCGGGCAGATAAAATACGTTTATTATCCTCGAAACCAGGAAAATGAAATTGTTGTTGGCGGTGGTTCAACCAATTATTTCTAACACATTTTATTAAATGAACAGTATCAAATAAGAAAAAAATCTTTTTGTTAGGTGTATATGGTGATGAGATATAAGGTGCCAACTGTTTACAAGGCGAAAACTCTTTAAATAATTTTCTATTAATTTGATTGTTATAGGATATAATTGAGATTCGAAGAATTTCATTAGTAGTCGCGAATAAGTATAAATGATCTAGGTTTTTTACAAGGTAAAGGCCAACAATATCTTTATTGGAAGACAACAACGAAGATATCATAAACGCTTGTACTGTTGATGCTAATGCTGTGTCGTTTACAGCATTGGGTGAATTTTGAGCAAATCCTTCGATTCCTTGATTTTTGAAAGAAACAGTTGGCTTTATATGAATTTCATCTAATAAAAGATTTACGTACTTTTCATGGTCCTGGAGGGTTTTAAATTTTTGCTCAAGATAATTAGAAGCTGTTCCAGATAAAAAATTTCCCTTTGCAAATGTTTTCAAAGAATTGGGATGCGGAAGTGTTAGTAAATTGGAGTCCCAGAGATATTTGTAGCCGGACGGAAAAGTGTACAGAAAGAGAGATGAAAAAATAGTATATCTGTTGAATATTTGGGACGCTTTAGAAAAATTAAACCTATCTGCTCAACTAAAAACACAAGAGACCTATATTTCAAATCATCTTGAGCAAACTCACTGTTGCTGATTGATAATAATTCAGTTTTTATTAGAGATATTTTGTCTGCTACATTTAGTTTTTCAATTTCCAAATTATCTACAAAATTTATAATATTTTCTAAGCGAGAGAATAAATTGCACTTAAAATTAGAACTCAACAAATGTTTTATTTTTCGAAGTTCTAGTATCCGGCTTATAACAAAAATCTGTACTTCTAAATTTTCATCGACGAAAAAGCATTTATCTACTTTAATTGGACCGCGATTTATTTCTAATTTATAAAACCAAATTTTGGAATCTAAATATCTTAAAAACCAATCCGTTTTCAATTTATACTTCTCTTTATTTTTAAGAATATCATCCAATGTCGATATTTCCATCTCTGTAAGCCAGTTATCATGCTGCAGATCATTTCTTTCTTCAACCAACCTTCTGCGCTCATTGGGATTAGATCGTTCTTTAGATGACAAATCTGAGGCCGAACATCTTGATGGAACTGCATCATTTGCCAAACCCCATTTGGCGCGGGGGACAACTACAGGTCCTTCAGGTGTTTTCAATGTATCATTCTGCAAGACAAAATGGGAATAAAAGTGCAGCGAACAAACTTTCGAGTGATTATTTATCGCAAAATTTCTGTCGGAAATGGATTCTAACCATTTAGTACGCCGTGCTTCATCCCGTGGGAAGGAAAACAGGTGGTTCGATGTTCGTGGACATCCGGTTATGCAGCACTGGCCTGGCATGATGATTCCTAGAATTTTCCCACAACATTAATTGACACCTTTAACTTAAAAAATCGACACTATTTTTATAATAAATAGGAAAATTACGAGCGCTAGACCGACACAAATGCATCACAATTACAGAAAATCCCGAATATGACTTTTTACATTGCCTCCTATAACACAAGGCCGCAATATCTAAAAATGACGTCACATCAGCGGTAAAGCTTTTTTGGATGTTCCTATGCAATTCAAATGGGGACAAACGAAAATTCGATTTTATTGTCTCATACATTGCCTCCTATAACACAAGGCCGCAATATCTAAAAATGACGTCACATCAGCGGTTAAGCTTTTTTGGATGTTCCTATGCAATTCAAATGGGGACAAACGAAAATTCGATTTTATTGGCTCATATCTCAAAAACTATTAATGCGACAAAAAAAAAAAAAAAAACCAACTCAATCCTGCTTTTACAATTGTTGACTTATTCTGATTTTAAATAATAGTCGAAGCAAATGAAAAGAAATGGAATACAATACAAAATCGAATATTGAATAAAGAATGTAGCGGATTACAATTGTTTTAAATGAACTTTAAATGAACAACTTATAGAAATTAACAAAGTATTGATTTAAATGCAGTTTGAACAATATTGAAATTAAATAAAATCTACTGTACATTTAAACTGCCGTTCAAACATACTGCCTCCCTTGACCTAATCGTCAAAATATATTAATGATGTTCTTCGTTGGGATCTCGTACTGGCAGGATACACAGCTTAGCGATAGGCCTCTTGAAGGTCGAATTCTTGGTCTTCAGCGTTACAACTCGTACCAATTGATCACGACCAGGATGTAAGGCGATAACGCGAGCCAAAGGCCACTTGGTTGGCGGCGTGCGTTCATCCTTTATCAGGACAATGTCGTCAATTCGGATTTGGGGTGTTGGAGTGATCCATTTTGTGCGCTGCTGAAGTTCAGTCAAATATTCATGCGACCACCTTTGCCAAAACTGCTGATGCATACGTTCGATTAGCTGCCATCGAGTCAAACGGTTGACGTTGGACTCCAATAGGTTGGGCTCGGGAACTGAAAGTAGAGGTTCCCCAATCAAAAAATGTCCCGGAGTGAGTGGAACGCGATCGTCTGGGTCGTTAGTTAAGCGGCAGAGTGGCCGAGAATTCAACACCGCTTCTATTTGGGCCAACAAGGTTGTCATTTCCTCAAACGTGCAAATTGTATCTCCAATACAACGCTTTAAATGGTATTTTACCGACTTGACACCTGCCTCCCATAAGCCACCGTGATGAGGCGCAGAGGGTGGTCCAAAATGCCAAGTGGTGCCTTGGGATGCAAGAAAGGATGCGATACTGTAGAGTTCTTTGTTGTGTTGATATAACTTGCTTTGTAATTCAGAATTAGCACCGATGAAATTCGTGCTCCGATCGCTGTAAAGATCGCTGCATAGACCACGTCGAGCGACGAACCTTTTGAAACAGTTGAGGAAGGCTTCAGTGCTCAGGTCGTTGGCGACTTCCAGATGGAGGGCTTTGGTCACAAAGCATACGAACACGCAAATGTAGCCTTTTGTAGATCGTTGTCCTCGACACTTAGCCATCTTTATCGGAAAAGGACCCGCAAAGTCCACCCCAGTGTGTAAGAAAGGTCGTTTGGGGGTCGTTCTCTCGACCGGAAGTGGTGCCATCTGCTGTTGTAGAATGATACCGCGATGTCGGATGCACGTAACGCATTGACGAATTTTCTTACTGACTTGGTTTCGACCACCGATAATCCAAAACTGACGTCTAATGCGATTTAAGGTAGACTGCACTCCCCCATGTTTGGTGACTTGGTGAGCCTGCGAAATTATTAAAAGAGTTAAATGATTATTTTTGGGCAATATTATAGGATGTTTGATGTCATCAGAAAGGCGTGCGAACTTCAATCTTCCATTGACGCGCAAAAGACCTTCAGTGTCGAGAACGGGGTTAAGTCTCGATAGAGGGCTTCGTCGATGAATCAATCCTTTGCTCTTCAGATCGTCGAACTCTTGCCAAAAACAGTTTTGTTGAATTATTCGGACCCATAACTTCAATGCGTTAAGATATTCGTGATAAGTTAGGTAACCATATACGCCTTTATCCTTTCTTTTTTCTCGAAGATTATGGACAAATCTCAAACAAAGTGCGGTGATCCGACACAGACGAGTTAACGATGAAAATGAGGACAGCAATTCCCCGTGAGCCGCTCGACTTGTAGTCAAAGTTGTACATGAAGTTTTCTCCTCCCTTTTACGTGATCTGACTCTGGAAGAATTAGGTTTCGTGGCCAAGTGTCGGGACTCCCATAAATCCATTGTGGCCCTTTCCACCACAGCTCCTGTTGTTGTATTTCGGAAGGAAAAACTGCGCGGCTCGCGCAGTCGGCGGGATTCTCATCGGACGGAGTATGGCGCCACTCTGCATTTGGCAAACTCGTTTGAATTTCGCTGACTCTGTCATAACTGACCACCCACATGACTATAAAAAGTCACTTCATAGGGAATATCCTTTCAAATCTAATGAAATAAGAGATATTCCCTATGAAACAAAGAGCAATTGGGAACATTCATAATTCACATGAATTATGAATGTTTCCAAGAAAGTACATTTACGCAACCCGGAAAAGAAACAAGCAATAACCCCGGGGCACGTAAATGACAAGCACATCGAATGCAATTCAATATTGGTCAACATATGTGGGCCACCAAAGTGCAAAGACGCACATTTATTCGATGTAGCAAGTATTGACCAACATATGTCGGTCACATAAAGTGCAAAGATGCACATAAATTGTCCAAACACAATGTGCACTTGGAATTGCCCAACGTAAACAAACTGCGAGGTGGGTCACGTTACCTCGCAATGTGAGTTACGTTGTGGCCCAAATAAACAAGTCGCACATGTGTAATGCACTCAAGCTGATGGAAAGCGACGTTGGAAACCCAACTGCGACCAATCAGCATCCAAGAGAAAACTTAACGAAGTTTTCGATTGGTTGAGTGGAAAATCGACGAGGTGCTTCCAGAAGAAGGGAGCCACCAATAAAAGGCCATGACGGCCAATAGCACGAAGAGTTAATAACGGAGAGTTAATAACGAAGAGTTAATAACGTGAGTTCAAGGAAAGTAGGAAATAAGTAAATGAAGTTGAACGGTGAAAGCAGTTCAGTTTTTAAATTGACAATATTCAGTTTTTTCGAATGAAGAAAGTTAAAGCTTCGGTTAAGAATAAAGATTTAAGGAATAGAGATATAAGAAAAAAGTTAATGTGAAGAGTTTTGTGAAGTGAAGTATTTACAAGGAAAATAAATGGATTAAAATATTAAGTGTTTAATTAATACTAATAATATATGACAAATTTGGTGGCAGCGGTGGGATCCCACTAATGATCGTTCGGGGATCCTCTACCAACTAACAAAAAAAAAAGATAAAACAACGAATCGAAATGAACAAATCCAATAAATAAACAAGTGAAATTGTGCAGATTTTTTTTTTTTTTGAAATGGACAATTGGGACGTGGACATCAACGACGAGATCTTCGCTCCACTAATCGAAATAGTGGACCAATTACGGCGACCGGCGGAAGCGGCATAAGTTCTTAAAGTGCAGATTTGAAAACTTTTTTTTGTTGTTTGTGTGTGAACAAGTTACTGAATGGAGAAGGGCCTGAGCGACTACGAATTCGATGAAGCCATCCCGGATTGCCCCCTTCTCGATGTGCTAATCGTGAAAATCAACATAATATTAGATCCGGCCGAGAAAAACAGCAGGAAGAAGAAGGCGAAAGCAACATTTAACAAAGTGCTCAGGAAAATACAGGGAAAACCAGTGCCGACAAAACAAAATTGGAAATGAATAATTTGGACTAAATAAGTGAAACTAAAAAAAAAAAAATATATAAACAATTAACTGAAAAGAATAAAGGTATATAAATAAAATTTAGCACTATAAAACTAGTGTATTATAACAAATTATAACGAAGTATAGTGCGTGCAACTGCCGAGGCAGTATAAATAGAACGGCGAAAACTGTCGAGGCAGTATAAACAAGAACGGCGACAGGAATGAGCAGCAACATCATCACTGTGGACGAAGACGTCACCCAGGATTGGGACATCTCGGTGGCCATCAAGGCAGAACTAGAATCATACAAGAAAGCAGGAGCACTCAGCTTTAGCTACTGGCTTGGGAAAGAAGCATCAGCGGATACAGCAACAATTACTCCAGAATCATCAACAACAACGACAACAGCAACAACTACAACAACGGCAGCAATGACTACATCAGGAGAAATGAAGAAAAACGTTATGTAAGTCTAGTAAATAAGCCCATAAAAAGCATAAGTTATAAGCCCTGACAAGTAAAGAAATAATAGAAGAAGAAATTTTTTTTAGAGAGAAATTAATTAAACTAAATTAACTTAAACATAGAAATGTTGAAATTAAAATAAATGGGGTTCCCCTTCACAAAAAAAAAAAGTATATTGTTAAAGTAAAAACTGAAAGAAAAGATAAATAATATGTGCAAAGAATTTTAAAAAGGAAATACGTGGAAGTTGTGTCAGTAAACTCATAAGGTTAATTTCTCTCATTGGTTGATTTTTTATTTTTATCCGCAATCATTCTCCTACGTTCGGGAAATCAATATATAATGCCGGAGACTAACGAGCTGCGCATATCCATAGCGGATGCACGTAGCATGATCCCCGATTTCAACGGGAAATCAGAGGAGCTACACAGATTTCTGACATGCTGTGGCATGGTTGCCTCCACGGCAAAAACACCGGCAGATCAGCACTTAATACTAAGTATTATTAAGACTAAGCTGTCTGGCCCGGCCTATGATCTGGTCAAATTCGAGGAAGCTAGAAAATGAAAAACTAGCGATCCGAGCATTCGAAGACGGAATCCGAAACGATGGACTCCGCATATTGGCAAAAACGGCTCGAAAGGCCACCCTCAAGGAGTTGACAAATTACGTCATAGAGGAAGCCATTAGAATTCGTCCAATTGAGACAAATAGCAAGCCATCCGTCACAAAATGTGAGTTTTGTGGAAAAAACGGACATGGAATAGATCAGTGTTATCGAAAAAACCAACTCCCAAGTTTCAAGCCTGGAATACAACAACCGGCAATAAAACGGGAAGTAAATAGCGTATTCTGTGGATACTGCAGTCGCCCAAATCACGTCATTCGCGATTGCAGGACTCGCATGAGGGACGAGCAATTCAGGCAGCCACCCTTTCAAGGCAACACGGGGGGCCGAAACCAAAACTCAAATCAAATGCCCTACGGTCAAGTTCAGCAAACCCAGGGAAACTATAACCCGAGTCAACGACAGGGATTCCCGAATAACAATCAGCGGCAGGGTTACCAGAATAACCAAAGCCAGCGGCAAGGTTATCAAAATAACCAAAACCAGCGGCATGGTTATCAAAATAACCAGAACCAGCGACAGGGTATGATAAATAATAACCCGAGTAATAATTTTAATAGAGCTCCAAATCATGGAAGAAATCCGCACGTCAACATGCTGAACGCAGATAACGACTCGGAAAACTCCAGCGAGCGGGGTGGAATCATCTCCGAGTAGAAGCAGATGTCCATCGCGATTCAGAGTAACCATCCCGTTGATGGTTACCAAACGCAGTGTCATTGCCAAGATCCCTTTCGCCTCTACCAAACAAACAGAGTTAATATGTTTGGTGGATACAGGCGCCGAAATTAGTTTGATGCAAGCAACCGCATTAAAAGACGAGTGTGCTCCACAAACTAACGAACAAATAAAACTAACAAGTATATTCGGAAATGACACGGAGACAAAGGGGATTTTAAATGAAACAATTCCAATATCTACGGGAGATTTGGATTTAAAAATGAAACACCCGTTCCATATTGTGGGACCGGAAGTTCAAATGCATTATGATGCATTAGTGGGAAACGATTTTCTTTTCCGATACAACGGAAAATTCTATTATTTAGAACAAACGTTGACAATATCAGTGCAACATTTGCAGAAAGAGAACCCAAACTTTGCAATTGACGCAGAGGGATTCTCTAATGCAGAAGTGGATATTGCAACTAACAATGAAAACGTGCCAAGGAAATCCATTGCCAACACTGAACAAAATACAAATAAAAATGTAGTAAGACCATCAGAGAATGGCAGCATAAATAAAAATGTAGTAAGACCATCAGAGAATGGCAGCATAAATAAAAATTTAGTAAGCCCATCAGAGAATGGCAGTATCAGAAAAAATGTAGTAAGACCATCAGAGAATGGCAGCATAAATAAAAATTTAGTAAGCCCATCAGAGAATGGCAGCATAAATAAAAATGTAGTAAGACCATCAGAGAATGGCAGCATAAATAAAAATGTAGTAAGCCCATCACAGAATGGCAGCATAAATAAAAGGTTAGTAAGCCCATCAGAGAATGGCAGCATAATTACGCAAAGGCAAATGGAAAAACCTGGTAACCGTAACCAAATTAAATTAAATCCAAGAGACATCCTTACAGAAAAGGATCAAGAAATTATGACCGAAGAGGCATACGAACAAAGTCTGAGAACGGACGTTCCCACAAGGTCGCGAAAGATTATCCTTCCAGCTAGATCCAAGGTGGACACTCAGATTACAACCTCAATAAAAGGTGAAGCCTTATCCACGAAACAGGAAATTATTCCGGGAGTTTTCGTGGGCGACACTATAGTTCAGGCACGATCACATGCAGGCATTGCGTCGCAAGGTAAGGGAGCCGTTCCCGTTTACACCGTGACAGTGGCAATGTTGAACCTGAATGATCACGAAGTGACCATGGACGAAGGGGAAGTAAGGCTGAAATTTGAGAACCTTGAGGATTTTAATCACCTGGGAGAAGCGTCAAATCAGGATCAAATATGCGGGCGTCTACGCACACTCAGACAAGCATTGAAATTAGAGCACTGCAATAGTGAAGAGCGTGATTCAATTTTAGAGTTGTGTGAAGAGTACAATGATTTGTTTTTTCTTGAAGGTGACCAGCTCACTTACACCCATGCAACACTGCATGACATTCCAACCAAATCAGGGCAACCACCAATACATACAAAACCATACAGGTTACCCCAATCGCAAAGGGTGGAAATCAACAGACAGGTAGAGCAGATGCTCTCCGACGGGCTAATTGAAGAAAGTCAGAGTCCCTGGAATTCACCACTAGTACTGGTACCTAAGAAACCAGATAGCCAAGGAAATAAAAAATGGCGGGTAGTTGTGGATTACAGGAAGTTAAATAACATTACCGAGGGGGATGCTTTTCCCCTACCCAACATAACGGAAATTTTAGATCAGTTGGGTAGAGCAAAAGTTTTTACTACCTTAGATTTGGCAAGTGGGTATCATCAGATACAAGTTAACCCGAGTGATCGAGAAAAAACGGCATTTAGCACTCCGTACGGTCACTATCATTACAATCGGATGCCATTTGGATTGAAACGGGCCCCGGCAACATTCCAACGCCTGATGAATACAGTTTTGGCGGGATTGCAGGGTATAGAATGTTTCGTCTACTTGGATGATATTGTAGTATACGGTTATTCTCTACACGAGCATAATCAAACGTTGAGGACAGTATTTGAACGACTACGCCAAAATAACCTTAAGTTACAACCAGATAAATGTCATTTTATGGGAAAACAAATAGCCTACCTGGGTCATGTAGTCGACGAATCCGGAGTACACCCAGACCCGGCAAAGTTAGAAGCCGTAAAAAATTTTCCGGTACCAAAAACTCAAAAGGATATAAAGAGCTTTTTGGGATTCGTGGGATATTACCGAAGATTTATAGGCAATTTCGCTAAAATAGCAAAGCCTCTCACTAAGCTCCTTAAGAAAGATGTACCTTTCAAATGGGACGCGTTCTGCGACGAGTCATTCCAAACATTAAAAGAAAAGTTAATATCCGAACCCGTATTAGCATACCCAAACTTCGAGGAACCTTTCCTCATCACAACCGATGCCAGTAATTTCGCATTGGGAGCAGTGCTTTCCCAAGGTCCAATTGGAAAAGATCGACCCATTAGCTTCGCCAGTCGTTCACTGAACACAGCGGAGTGCAATTATTCCACTATAGAGAAGGAATTGTTAGCGATAATCTATGGAGTGGAGCAATTCAGACCCTACGTATACGGTAATCAATTTTCAATAGTTACCAATCATAAACCCCTAGTATGGTTAATGAGTATCAAGGATCCTTCATCTCGGCTAAGGAGGAGTATGACTATACGATAATTCACAAATCAGGAAAATTTAACACCAACGCTGACGCTCTTAGTCGTGTTAGAAGTGAAAATTTTGCTAAAGAAGTTTTAATGGTAAAAACTCGCGGCCAAGTACAACGCGAGGTGGAAAAATCTGAAAATAACCCGACAGGCCCAGATGAGCACCTTAAGACACAAGTGTTGATAACAAATGAAAAACTTGTGGACAACAAGCAACACAGAGTAAAATTCTTCATGGTGACAAGCCCAGAAGAATTACCAAAAGGCGTGGGAAACACGGTACCAAAAATAGGAGAGATTAATGAGACAAAAATAAAAAATGGGAAATTTATAGTGGCAACAGTCGTAATGCCTTTACGAACCCGAAGAGACGAGGAACTCTTTGAAAAAACCATAAACACGTTCAAGGAGATAGCCGTCAAAGGGAAATTACCGGAACTACCCATCTCCTTACAAATAAAAGACAAGGAAAGTTTGAACCGTACAGTGGAAATCATTAAGCAAATCATATCGGCAAAGGAAATTGAAATCGTTCGATTATTCCTAAATCGGGTTATAACATTGGAAACTCAGGAAGAAATAGAGCAGGTAATAAGAGAATACCACGATTCCCCAATCGGTGGTCACCAAGGTGTAAACCGAACCATTAAAAGATTAAGGCGTGCGTACCACTGGTCAACGATGGCTCGGGATGTACGAGATTATATAAGTAAATGCGCATCGTGTCAAACAAATAAAGTAGTCCGTCAACACCAAATACCACTGAAGATTACGAGTACGGCCAAACGGCCTTTCGAAAAAGTATTTCTGGACCTAGTTGGTCCCTTACCCCAAAGTTACACGGGAAACAAGTACATTCTCACCTTTCAAGATGATCTAACAAAGTTTTCCGAAGCGATGCCTGTAGCAAATATGGAAGCCAGAACAGTGGCAGAAAATTTTGTGACAAATATAGTTTGTCGACACGGTATCCCAGAAACCATACTGACGGATCAAGGAGCAAATTTTCTCAGCGAAATCTTTACAGAGACTTGTAAACTTCTCAAGGCTCGTAAAGTGCAAACGACTCCTTATCACCCTCAGACCAACGGAGCTTTAGAACGTAGCCATAGAACTCTTACCGAGTATCTCCGTCACTACGTAAATAAAGATCAACAAAGTTGGGATAGTTGGTTGCCATACGCTATGTTTGTGTACAACACAACAGCCCATAGCAGCACCAACCATACACCATATGAGTTACTGTACGGGTATGAAGCAGAGCTTCCGGGAAAATTAAAGTCTAGGCCGACCACAAATTACAACTACGAGAATTACGTAAACGAATTAAGAGCGCGATTACAATACGCTCACGAAATAGCAAGGGAAAGTATAAAAAAGAGCAAAAACACCTCTAAATTGTACTACGACAAAGGTACCAGGCCAGCAACTTTTAACGTTGGAGAAAAGGTATTGATCAAAAATTTTGCCCGACCAAATAAGTTCGCATCACTTTGGTCCGGTCCCTATGAGGTTACCCATATAAACTCGCCTGAAAACACTACAGTTAGGATTAAGAATCGCGAAAAGGTGATTCATAACAATAATCTAAGGCATTTCATCGACTAGCAAATGTACTAAACGTACCCTTATTTTTACAGGATGGTAATAATAATGGCGCTTCTCCTAACCGTAGGCGTAGGGGGCAGTGAAGTAAAGGTGCAAAGATTTCAAACAAATCCCGGAATTTATTTCGAGGAAATCAGTAATGTAGGACTATACAGCAATGAGTGGACCCTCGTCACATACGTGCAGTTGAGTATGTTCAAAATTGAATTTAAGAAAATTATAGAGTACGAAAATGAATTACAAAAATTATGTAAAGATCTAATGACTACAAATAGTGAAAAGGAATGGTGTAATGTCACTGTTCACGAGTATTCGCTAGTAGTTAGCAATATACGCGAAAAGAATAAATTGATAGTACCACAAACGTTACGACGGAAAAGGGGTGCGTTAAATATAATCGGTACCCTTGGGAAAAGTTTGTTCGGGGTATTGAACGAAGACGACGCGAAATACTACGACGACGAAATTAATAAAGTTCACAACAATGAACAACATTTGATGAATTTATTGAAAAATCAAACCCTTTTAATAGAGACTACCCATAACTTATATAACAAGACAAGAGTTCAGGTAGAAGCCCAGTTTAACGCAATCGACGTAAGACTCCAACACATAAGGAGCGACATTAACGTTGTGGGGGGTAGTTTAAGACAAGCCCTATTGCACAAATCCGAGCTGTTATTAGCAAATCTGCAGTTAGTGGCGACCAGGTACGAAAACTACCAGGATGTAATCATCAATTTGATTACGAGCATTCGACACGGGAAATTACATCCCTCGCTCATTACCCCTTCTCAGTTACACGAGGCGTTAATGAAAATACAGAAGAATCTACCAACTTCTGTGCGACTTCCAATACCGGACGGAACACTATTACAAGTATATAGGTTAGGGCAATTGAGCACCACGATACAAAATGACCGAATATTATTTGAGCTAAAACTCCCACTACCGTCTCGCGAAGAATATAAACTCTTTCGAGTAGTACCCCTGCCTACACGGCACGAAAACAAATTTATTTTCATCCGTCCTTCAGTTAAATATTTGGTAGTCGATCTGAGCAAGGAACATTATTACACCTTGACAGAAGGCGATTTCGCAAACTGTATGTTTCAAGAAGAGAACGTGTTTCTGTGTAGAATCGTACACCCAATATTCAATACAAACTCCGAAAATAACTTATGCGAAATCGAATTACTCCGACATGCCAGAGAGGTACCTGCCACATGTAAGATCAAGGAGGTACCACCAACGAACTTCTACGTGCAACTCGCGCAACCGAACAAATGGCTATATTCATTAAAAGAAAAAAATATTCTAGATGCGGTGTGCGGAAATCAAGTCACCCCAGTAGAACTTGAGGAAGTAGGACTTTTTGAGCTACCAACAGGATGCTATCTGCGCAGTAATGAGCTTATTATTCAAGCGCATAACACGGTTAAATCAACCCTAAACGCATTCTATATTCCTAGCTTCAATCTGTCAAGAGACCTATCGAGTAGAGTCGAGTCTTTTCCCACAAAGTCCCCAAAAACCATTCTTCTGAAATACACCAGCGATCAAGAATACGCAAATTTAGGAACAGAAATCCAATCACAGAAACGAGCCGAACATGAGCCGTTACAAACAATTCGGCAGCACGACATTCACCATTACTCTGTAGGATATGGTTGCGTGGCTGTTATCCTCATTATGGTAATAGTATATACGATTCACAAACGTGGTTGTAGCGTAAAATCAAAACGTTTTCGGTTAAAACATAATAATGAAAATAAGAATGAAATAGAGTTTACGGAACGAACAATTAACCCGTTCGGTACATGTTTTTTTCTATGGGGGTTAAAAATACTCTATATACAAATTATTGATGTTTAAGCTATTAGTATTCATTTAAAACAAAAAAAAAATTTAAAAAAAAAATTAAAAATTTTAATTTTTTTCAAATACGTCCACTGTGGTCCAGCTTTTTACTCAAAAAATCAAAATAGGGTCCCAAATGCACTTAATGGCGCACTGAATGAGAATAGAGTGTTGAAAATAAATAAGTAATAAGTAAATTCAGATTTTTGACTGCGTTGCCATATGGCATCAAAATACCGAACGGGTTAAAGAAGAGGGGGGTCCCATTCCATTGTGTAGATCAACATAAAGAAATTAATGAATAAAGAAATATATATTTTTATTGGACTATATAAGAAAAAAAAAATAAATAAATAAATAATAGATATATATATATATAATAATAATAATAATAATAATAAGTACATATATGACAAAGTTTTTATAATAATTTAGAAATAACAATAATTTAGGAATAAGTCAATTACAATACAATGAAAGAAAAAAATATATATATAGCAAGAAAACATATAGAAATAGCTAATAGACAGAATAAATAAAGATTGTCCATAAAATTGTAAGAAAAAAAGAGAGAAAGAAAAATAAGGAGAGAAATTTTTAAAAAAAAAGCATTTAATCTCTAGTATATGCAATAGATAAGTAATTGAGCCTACTGTATGGCTTATACTATAGCAATAAAGAAATAAGAAAGAATAAAAATCAAATATATTTTTTTTAACTCACTGATCAGAAAGAAAGTCAAACTGCATTTCATTTGTTCAACTTTCTTTTTTTAAGGGGAAAGGTGTCATAACTGACCACCCACATGACTATTATAAGTCACTTCATAGGGAATATCCTTTCAAATCTAATAAAATAAGAGATATTCCCTATGAAACAAAGAGCAATTGGGAACATTCATAATTCACATGAATTATGAATGTTTCCAAGAAAGTACATTTACGCAACCCGGAAAAGAAACAAGCAATAACCCCGGGGCACGTAAATGACAAGCACATCGAATGCAATTCAATATTGGTCAACATATGTGGGCCACCAAAGTGCAAAGACGCACATTTATTCGATGTAGCAAGTATTGACCAACATATGTCGGTCACATAAAGTGCAAAGATGCACATAAATTGTCCAAACACAATGTGCACTTGGAATTGCCCAACGTAAACAAACTGCGAGGTGGGTCACGTTACCTCGCAATGTGAGTTACGTTGTGGCCCAAATAAACAAGTCGCACATGTGTAACATAATGCACTCAAGCTGATGGAAAGCGACGTTGGAAACCCAACTGCGACCAATCAGCATCCAAGAGAAAACTTAACGAAGTTTTCGATTGGTTGAGTGGAAAATCGACGAGGTGCTTCCAGAAGAAGGGAGCCACCAATAAAAGGCCATGACGGCCAATAGCACGAAGAGTTAATAACGGAGAGTTAATAACGAAGAGTTAATAACGTGAGTTCAAGGAAAGTAGGAAATAAGTAAATGAAGTTGAACGGTGAAAGCAGTTCAGTTTTTAAATTGACAATATTCAGTTTTTTCGAATGAAGAAAGTTAAAGCTTCGGTTAAGAATAAAGATTTAAGGAATAGAGATATAAGAAAAAAGTTAATGTGAAGAGTTTTGTGAAGTGAAGTATTTACAAGGAAAATAAATGGATTAAAATATTAAGTGTTTAATTAATACTAATAATATATGACAACTCGATTAGCGACGAAAGTCTTCCAGCGGCTGGCGTGATTATTGATCCAATGAAGAGTCACTTCGGAGTCAGTCCAGGTGAAAATCTTGATTTTGTGATGCGAGTAAACGTTTAAAATACTGCATAATAGACGAGTTAACAATACGGCTCCTTGCAGCTCTAATCGTGGTAATGAGATTCGCTTTATAGGGGCTACTTTTGACATACCCATTATTAAACTGAATTTGACTTCACCATTAGGTTGAACTATCCGCAGGTACACTGCAGCAGCGTAGGCCATTTCAGATGAGTCCGAGAACCCGTGCAACTCATAGCTTCGCTCGCTTTGCGTGAATACCCATCGAGGTATCGAAAACTCTTGAAGACAAGGTAATTCGTTGCGATAGCGTAACCATTTGATAATAAACTGGGTGGGAAGTGCGTCGTCCCAACTCAATTTCAAAAGCCACAATTGTTGAAACCAAATTTTTGCTGTGACTATAACGGGCGTCAACCATCCCAGAGGATCGAACAATCGGGACGCATCGGATAAGACAGTTCGCTTCGTCACAGTGCCGCTCAACTGCGGTAGGTTCACTTTGAATCCAAGGCGGTCCGTGCGAGGGCACCATAAAAGACCGAGGATGCCATGCTCATTTTCGGCTTCATTGATAAGCATGGAACGAGATTCTGGGTTCGAATCCGCTTGTTGAAGTAGTTCCGATTTATTACTGCTCCATTTCTGAAGAACGAAACCACCACACTTTAGAATATTGACTAGTTGTGACTGGGCCTCCATAGCGGAAGAGACGTTCTCAGCGCCCGCTAGGAAATCGTCGACGTAAAGACAATTTCGAATAAACTGAGCACCCGATAGCGATGACCTTCATCTTCGGCCAGTTGAATCAACGATCGGATGGCCAAGTAGGCCGCAGGTTTAGTGCCATACGTGACAGTTTGAAGCCAATAGTCCTGGATCGGTTGATCAGGTGAAGATCTCCATACAATACGTTGCATGTTAGCACTTTCATTGTCCACAGCTACCTGGCGGTACATTTTCACAATGTCCGCACAAAAGGCAACGGGGAATTGGCGCCAACGTGAAAGCACCAATGTTAAGTCTAATTGTAACTTAGGCCCGTTACAGAGACGATCGTTAAGCGAATACCCATTAGTTGTCTTAAGAGATGCGTTGAATACCACACGCAACTTTGTTGTCAAGCTGCTCTCTTTTACAACTCCGTGATGAGGTAAATAAAACACGTTGTCTGCCTTAAGATGCTCGTCTGGGATCAACTGCATGTGTCCTAAGTCCAGATATTGCTGCATGAATTCCTTATAACGTAGACCGAAGGTATGGTCAGACTTGAAGCGACGCTCCATTTGAAGAAGGCGACGTATCGCTGACGTTCTTGAGTCTCCGAGCTGTAGAGATTTCTCAAATTCTGGCCAAAGTGGAAGTTTAACTACATACCTGCCTTCACCGTCTCGCTTGTGAGTGACGTCGAAAACGTCTGAACAGCGTTGCTCCTCGGGAGATAAGATCGCAAGTTTCGTAAGCGGTGGTTCTTCCATTTCCCAAAATTTGCGGAGTTGAGCGACTAAGTCATACAGATGATCCTCGTTGTGAATTTTAGGAATGATCATGTTGCACATGATTGAGGAATCAACAGTTGGTCCGGACACCAGCCAACCTAAAGCACTGTTTTGAGCTATTGGCGCAGTGTTGGATCCTCGACGTAAACCTTCCTTGATCAAGCAACCGTAGACATCAGCTCCAACTATGATATCTATAGGAGAAGACTCATTGAATTTGGGGTTGGCTAATGGAATACCTTGTAAGTGAGGCCAATATTTGTTCGGTAAGGAATGCGTTGGAATGTTGGCAGTCAACTTATTCAAAACTAGAGCGTTGATGGGCAAGTTGAATTCATTGTCGACATTCGAAAGAAGTGTAAACTTTGCAACACCCGATGACAAACCATTCATGGAACCTCCTATTCCGACAATGGGTACGTGGACGCGGTGCTTCGCAAGACCAAGTCGTTGAACTAACCGTTCCGTGATAAATGCGCTTTGAGAACCTTGGTCAATCAACACTTTCTCAGTAGCGATTCGACCATCTTTACCTTGAATGGTGGCACAAGCGGTTGGCAACAATACGGATTCGTCGTGGCGACAGGCTGACGTATGTGAGCTTGCACTACTGGAAGCTGGATTTCCCGAAGATCCTGAAGGATGGCTCGTTGAGGGCTGAGTTGCACTGCGTTCAGTCGATGATGATGGATCGGGTTCGCGAGGTGAATCGCGGTGAATTAAAGTGTGATGACGCTGTTGACAGCGTTGACATCGCTTATCTGAGGGGCAGGCACTGATGGAATGATCCGCTTTGAGACAATTGAAGCATAAATGTTCCTTTACGACGAAATCGTAACCCCACGAGGCAGGTTTTCTCTTGAAATTGAAACAAAAGGCAAGAGGATGATCCTTACGACAAAGGACGCACTTGATGTTGTTGATTGCAAGATGAACTCTGGCACTGTTACGCACGTTTACTTTGGATAAAGATTTCGTTGATTCTAGAGCTTCCAAGGCACGTAGCTGTGATTCGAGAAACTTCTGAAAATTAACAAATTCCGGAAGATCGGACGAATCACCAATTTTCGCTTCCCATTCTTTGCGTAGGGATTGATCCAACTTGTGGCTTATTAAATACACTAACCAATCATCCCACGATTCCACTGGCCGGTCTACGGATTTAAGCGCACGGATGAAGAACATAGTACCGTCTAACAGTTGTTTAAGTTCAGTGGCAGTTCCTTTGGTCATAGCCGGCAGGGCGAAAAAGGTGCGAAAATGGCCATAAACGATGAGCCTTTTGTGTTCGTATCTTTCAATAAGAGCATCCCAAGCAATTCGATAATTCGCGTTCGTGATGGGGATGTTGCTTAAGATAGACGCGGCGTCACTCCGACAGCATGATTTCAAATATTACAAACGACGGGCCTCAGTTAAACCGACATGCGAACCGATAATGCTCTGAAATATATCGCGAAATTCAGGCCAATCCGTATAAAGTCCACTAAATTCCGGAATATTTAAACGCGGTAACTGCAAGTCAGATTTGACTGAAGGATTTTTTCTGGGAGTTTCACTCGCGCCTCTAACATTTGACGTTTCGCGCAACGATGTCAGCATTCTACGTAATTCACTGCAATGTTCGCTGAATTTTTGGTCGGTAAATTCAAATAAATTTTCCGTGAAATAGGCAGCGTGTTCCTTTTCATCTGAGTTCCTCACACTTGATATTTCCATATGCGTATCGAAAAAACTTTTCCAGTAGTTGTTGAGTAAATCGATTCGACTACTGAGGAAGGCTTCATCACGATTTGAAGACGCGGTTTTTTTTTGTATTCGCCATGAAATTTGCGATTAAACTTCCCGTAGCGTAAGCTCGGTTATATAATTGCGCAGCACTCATTTTAAGAGGGGTTAAATAAACGTTGCCGATAAAAGATTGTTTAATAAGCGTTTATTAAGAGAAATGTCGATTAATACAATGCCATCCGGCTCGAAGGACCAAGAAATGTTTCACGAGAAACTAAATTTGACGGCAGGCTTAAATCAAACACGAATAAACGAAAGATAAAATTTATTAAACAATGTTATTGTATGGTTTTCTGGGAGATCTTCATAAACAAAAACCTCCATAGAATACAAACATAGGTGATTCCGGGTGTTTCTCTCACCTTAGAGTTAAGGGTTCTTCGCTCTGGCCAGGCACGGTCCAACTTTGCCAGCTTGAGCTCGTCGGATGGGGTGGGAACTTGCCAGTGAAGAACGATGACCATAACAAAAAAAATTATACTATCCGTGCCTATCACTCTCTCTTAAGTTAACTATCTTAGGCGTTAAAATGCTTTGCAAAAAAAAAAATCTATTGAAAATCGGAAATAAGGAAAACATCACCAATAATGCAATAACTTGAATTTAAATAAAGTCTGAGAGTTCTATTTCGGCGCTCAGAAGAGCAAGAGGTATTTTTGTGTTTTTCGGAAGTTTGATGTGATTTTCCCAAGCAGGTACGTAAGGAATTTTTGAAGTCAATTTCGTCCGACGCTTAAAAAATTTCGCGCAAATAGCATTTAAAAACATTAAGTTTCAATCCCGAAAGTAGAATGCCCTTTAATTTACAGTATTTTAGATAAAAAATCTGAAAACATTTAGCTGACACTTTTGGGGCACATTCGGCTTTCGTGATTTTAAGAAGTGAGATTGAATACATCCGTGATTTTAAGAAGAGAGATTGAATTTAAATTACTAAATTTAAATTATAGATTGAATTTAAATGAATCCTGTCGGCACATTTCGATATTCCACATAATATATTTTTAATATAAATTTCGATAACTATTTCGTGAAATAGGATTTTTCAATCATTCTTGTATGTGATATGTAATGAATTTTTATTTTTTATTTTATTTTAAAGAATTAATAAAATGAATTCAAATCTAATAGTCTTTCAATTAGTAAAATCAAACAAATAACGTATATTCGCCGAATGTGCCCCTTCAAAAGCCGAATGTGCCCCGGCATGGGGTACATTCAGCAAAATGGCCTCCTTTTTAAAATTAGTAAAAATCGTATATTTCTTTAGAGCTACAAAAAAATCTATTTCCTATTTAATAGTAAAATAATGAAAGTTTTTACAAATTTTCAAGATTTTCAAATTCATTAAACGAATTTGGCAGGAAATGACTTTGAAAAAAACCTGCCGAATGTGCCCCAGCTTCCCCTACTGACTCTTTTGTCAGTATAAAAATATCTAGATTACCGGGCATAGACATAAATGACCCAATTATACAAATCCGGATATTTTAGCTATATTTTTATATATTTTTTTCTTTAATTCACTTGAATAATCGTACCTTGAATATTTATAATACGTATTCTCTAACAAGATAATCAAACAAAATGCATGCACTAATCATAATAATAATAAATATGAACATATGAACAAAAAATACACTAAAAAATAAGAATTGGCTTATCCAATAACTAGTCACTTGAGCAGTGTGGTTCTCATTTACTTTTTAAAATTTACTATTAAGTTTTATTTAATTATATTACTTTAAGTTGTACCAAAATAGTTTTTTTTGTACTCACAGTTTGTTGTGTAGTTTGATTATTTAATTTTATGTATGAATTTGCATGAAGTGTTCGTTGTCTGTTGAGGATGTGCGCACAAGCTCAGCTCGACGTTTCGATCGTGTTATATTAATTTTCAAAAACGCTAAAAAAAAACTAAATTGTTAAATTAATGGGTGAATGCAACAATTGAACCACATGAACCACACTTCCCTTGTATAACATAACCGTACAAAAGATTTTCGGTTGATGACCGCTATTCTATTTAAATATTGATTCGCAGAACAATGGATGACAATGAACAAAACTGTATCTTGAATTTCGAATTTCTTTGTTTCTTGCTGATAATGCTGCGGACCACGAGGCGCCTCCGTTGATCGAAGTATTCTCTGGGCCCCTTACGGCGTGAAGGCGTGAATGCCCTCGGAACAGTGGTAACTGATTGTAGCGTTACGAATGCGCTGCCGGCGCTCCAAATTCTGCTCCTTGCTTTGTCACAGGACTTCTTAGATATCGTTAACACGAATGAAGTTGGCTGGTTATAACTTTCTGGATCTCTCCTTAAGACGCCTTAGAATTCCCTCGTCGAAATTCTTGCTTCGATGTTGAATTGTGACGCAAATGGCTTCAGATGGTAATCCGACGGCCCTTTATAGCATTTTGGGTAAAATGGTGTTTATCGGTACCATATTGAACGGGTTACCCTCGGACGATTAGAATCCGGTATTCGGATCGCGTGGGCGTTGGAAAATGGTGTGTCTTAATTCCTATATGACTGCGATTTTGCACACTCGCTAACTGCTCCTATTTTCCCCTTTTTTACGCCCGATCGCGTATAATGTGGCAGAATATCGATACACTTTCCGTAGCCGAATCCAACTGTTGTAAAAAAACTCGCTTTATTTCTTTTTTCTCACTAATTTTACCCCCTGGAAAAATTACTCACCAGTCTCAGTTCCTTATTATTCTTATATTAAAGAATTCCTTTCGAGCGAACTCTCGTTCAACCCGAATTACCACGTTTTCTCCTTTCTTTAGTGGATGAAATTTCCTGTTATACTTCTTTCTTTTTGGCCGCCGGAAACCCTTATGAATTGACACTCTATTGGAGAGCACATTTGGACCGATCAATGTGGCCTTTTCTCCACCCTGCGTGATTTAAAAAATGGGTTTTATTAGGCGGCTACACATCTGCACCATTACCCCCTCACAGGAACTCTAATCAATTCTAGCAAATTGTTGTTATCTCGTCAAAAATCCTAGTGGTTTAAGTCCTGTTCCACTACGCCTCACATATTGTGCCAAATCTCTTTTCCAGTTAATGATGCATTTTTGGAAAATCCATCGCCTTAAGCACATCAGATTTTTACAACCTCGACTGTAGGATCTTTCAAGTGGGTTCAGTACATACTCAAACCAGTGTTCTGTTTCCGGTAAGTGGAGTTGGGGTAATTAGCTAATGCTCTTGACTGCCTTAGTGTGACCCGATGTATTTGATTCTTTTAAGGATTTTTATTTGAATACTGTAGCACAAAAAAAATATTTTAAATCTAATGGAAATTCCTCAATTTACCCACACTACAACAATTACCACGACAGCGTTAGTGAGTGCGATGTGTCGCGCTTGAATTAGAAAAACCAACTCAATCCTGCTTTTACAATTGTTGACTTATTCTGATTTTAAATAATAGTCGAAGCAAATGAAAAGAAATGGAATACAATACAAAATCGAATATTGAATAAAGAATGTAGCGGATTACAATTGTTTTAAATGAACTTTAAATGAACAACTTATAGAAATTAACAAAGTATTGATTTAAATGCAGTTTGAACAATATTGAAATTAAATAAAATCTACTGTACATTTAAACTGCCGTTCAAACACGCACTATTATACTCAATGTAATTATCTGTCGTTTGGTTCATGTCCCAATCATGTCGAATATGTATCAATTAAATTATTTGCGAAAACCCAAATCTATATGATTTTAGATGGTGAGTAGGAGTGGAAAGCGACGTGAATAGAAAACGAAAAATCACACCTTTGTTAAGATTTTGTTCGATAACTTTCTTAACCGACTTCCAAAAAGGAAAAGGTTCTCAATTCCACCTGAATATTTTTTTTTTGTTTTAATGTATGTTCACGCCTAACTTTTTACTGGGTGGACCGATTTTTGGTCATCCCAAAGAGAAAGTTGTAGAGAAAGTTCCTGGTTGGGCCCTGGTTCATTCATGGGCAAAAATAGACCATTAGGGGGGGTACCCCCCATACAAACGAAATAGTTTTTTCCGAATTTCTCAAAAACGGTGCATCTTATAAAAAAAGTCTAAGAACAAAAGTTATTTAGAATATGATTCTACATAAAACTTCCATACATCAAAATCCGATTGGAATAAATTTTAAAAAATCTGATTGGAAAGTTCGACTTCAAAGTGTAATTTTGGTACAAATGCTCAAATTAAGATACCAATATCACCATACAGATTTTCAATAATTGCCAGATTGACAATGTTTTTACGTTGTGTTCAGTACAACACAAGGAAGGTTCTTTTATATATTTCCCCCGTGTTAACCTACCCCTTCAAACCCCTTCCTGCTTGGGATATCGAGTAAAATTCTTTGTATTGTGTTCAGTACAATATCTGGAAGATTCTTTTATATATTTCTCATCTGCAGACTTATCCCCTCAAACCCTTTGTAATTTTAACTATATTAAAAATTGAAACTAAAAACGTTCGAAATAAAAAAAAAATTTTGTAAAAAAAATAAAACCGACTTTAAAAAAAAAACTGAAAAGAGAAAAAAGCACTAAAAAGAAAAAAATAATTTCAAACTATGTCCATTAATAGCGTATTTAAAATTCGGCTTTTTTGGAGTGGCGTTAAATTTGCAACTAAAATAAATTACATACTTTCTTACCCTTAAGGCTAATCGTTTACATACTTTCTAACCCTTAAGGCTAACTAAGAACTAAGATCTACTCCAAAAATTTTGTTGTCAAACATTAACTATAGACACGGCTTTAGAAGCACCAAAAACTAAGTTCTTTTATGTCCCAAATTGGATTCCCTATTTTTAAGCAATCGCTATAAAAAAGCCCACTTTCTCATATGTTACTATTTTTTGTAGAAATCTATCCTATTTTTGTCTCCATGTACAAACTGATTTTGTGCGAAACTTGACAATAGAAATTTTACAACGATTTTATTTAGTGTAAATTTAACGCCACTCCAAAAAAGCCGAATTTTAAATACGCTATTAATGGACATAGTTTGAAATTATTTTTTTCTTTTTAGTGCTTTTTTCTCGTTTCAGTTTTTTTTTTAAAGTCGGTTTTATTTTTTTTACAAATTTTTTTTTTTAAAGTCGGTTTTATTTCTGTTGGCCTTTGGTAACTAAGACATATGACTGAAAGCAAAAAAATTGAATATTCTATAGGAAAGTGAAAACAGTTTTTCCGGCAAAGGAATAGTTTCCGAGATATAAGCCAATTTAAACCAGATTTCTCAAGGAAACTTTCACGGAGAACTTTTGTGACGTCATCATTGTGGTTAAAAGTGAAATCTTTGTCAGTGAAATTTAGTTTTAGTTACGCGCGCATCGGGGTCAGTCTTCATCGGTGAAAATTTAAAGAAAATTCGGGAAAAATCAGGTTTGTGTGGTAGTGCAACAATAATTTATGAGAAAATTACGAGTGAGTGCAATCAAGTGTAGAAAAATCCAATTTTACCGCACACATTTAGTGCAAATATTGATGAAAGTGCAATTCCGGTTTAACATTGTTTTTTCCTTAAAATGTTTGTAAACAATCGCTTAAAGTAAAAAAAAATGATTTCCAGATATATTTGTTATGTATACAATCCTAATTTTTGATTAATTTCTCTGCGAAGAAACCTAATCTCAATATTTGCCGGCCGCTGTTTTGTTTTGCATTTGAGGTTATGTTTCTTATATGAAAAAGCCATATTCGGGATTTTCTGTAATTGTGATGCATTTGTGTCGGTCTAGCGCTCGTAACTTTCCTATTTATTATAAAAATAGTGTCGATTTTTTAAGTTAAAGGTGTCAATTAATGTTGTGGGGAAATTCTAGGAATCATCATGCCAGGCCAGTGCTGCATAACCGGATGTCCACGAACATCGAACCACCTGTTTTCCTTCCCACGGGATGAAGCACGGCGTACTAAATGGTTAGAATCCATTTCCGACAGAAATTTTGCGGTAAATAATCACTCGAAAGTTTGTTCGCTGCACTTTTATTCCCATTTTGTCTTGCAGAATGATACATTGAAAACACCTGAAGGACCTGTAGTTGTCCCCGCGCCAAATGGGGTTTGGCAAATGATGCAGTTCCATCAAGATGTTCGGCCTCAGATTTGTCATCTAAAGAACGATCTAATCCCAATGAGCGCAGAAGGTTGGTTGAAGAAAGAAATGATCTGCAGCATGATAACTGGCTTACAGAGATGGAAATATCGACATTGGATGATATTAAAAATAAAGAGAAGTATAAATTGAAAACGGATTGGTTTTTAAGATATTTAGATTCCAAAATTTGGTTTTATAAATTAGAAATAAATCGCGGTCCAATTAAAGTAGATAAATGCTTTTTCGTCGATGAAAATTTAGAAGTACAGATTTTTGTTATAAGCCGGATACTAGAATTTCGAAAAATAAAACATTTGTAGAGTTCTAATTTTAAGTGCAATTTATTCTCCCGCTTAGAAAATATTATAAATTTTGTAGATAATTTGGAAATTGAAAAACTAAATGTAAACATAACAAAAGCTATAATTGCCAGCAATTATTGGAAACCCGTATGGTGATTTCAGTGAACATTTGTATCAAAATTCCACTTTGAAGTGAAATTTGTTTTTAAAAATTACTCTGTGTAATGTTTTATTACTCTATTCTTCATACTAATTTTGGTTTTCTAACTTACTATACATTATAAGTAATTATTTACAATATATTTTTTAACTACTGCGAATTAAACTTTCTCAGTCAACAAAAACAATTTTTTTAGTGATGCATTGTTTTTGTAGTTCAGCAAGGGCACGGGAAGCCGAAAGTTATCTTGCCAGAATGGGAATTGGGAAAGGTTATGTTAGTTGGTAAAGGGAATTAATGTGAAATACAAAAGATTTTAGAAAAGGTGTAGAAAAAAGACATGAATTTGTTAAAATGGTTAATATAGTTATATTATGAAAATAGATCTGTTGTATTTCTGCATATACATGTTATGTGAATTAACTTATGTACTACTAATACTATTTTTTTATTATTTTTTTATTTTGTGTTTTTTTTATGTTACTACTACAATACTTGTTTCCCTACTTACAGTAAACTACATTCAATAAACTACTAGCATACCAATACATTTTTTTTGTAAAGTGTATTTGTCTGTTTGTTACCAATATATAAACTTGACTTCTATGTTTGTTTTAAAAGCAAAAAAAAAAAACAAATAAAGAAATAAACTTTTATGACTAAAACATTAAAGGAACAGGAGCAACAACAAAGTTAAATTGCACCAAGAATTTTGTAGGATTCTATTATATTAAGTGCTGGTTGAATTTATAACAATCTGTATAGCGTCGTGAAAACTATAAACCTCTTCAAAAGTATCTGCGAAAATTGAAGATGTGTCTAAATTGGAGAAACACCAGTCGATTTGGGAACCGCAGTTAGTGGTCGAAACTCTTTGGTCTAACAAACTTCGTAGACTCAAATCGCGAAGTTTTTTGCTCATCATATCATTATTATTGATACTACGATCTTGATTAAAATCTCCCAAGATAATCATTTTTCGATTGCAAGAAAAAGGTATCCGCAATACATTTTCTAGCTCTTGAATAACCCGTGTTTTTGAAAAACGTGGACTTTTATATACAGCTAGGAATAATATGTCATGAAATTCAAATAAAACATATTGGAAAACATGATTATTTTCACAGATTTGCTGTACTTTTACAACATTGATAAGTGAGGCAATTGAATTCTTAGCAAAACAGAGTATCCCATTGTGTTTTCTTATATTTTGCCCTCCGCTGTTATCTAACCTAGCGACAATGGAATATTGATCTAAGTCATACTCCTCATTGGGCAATGTCCAAGTTTCTACAAAACATAGAATATCGAGTGACAAAACTAAATTGTTGGATTTAATATCTTCGATGTGTTTGTGTAAACTTTGGACGTTATGGAAGAAAACGCTAAATTTGTTAAGGAATTTATCTTGCAAACTTGCAAAATGAGGCGTTAGAAGTTTCTCTGAATTCAAAGATACTAACTCTGTAGAAACGGGATCAGAAGCTGTAGGAGATTTTGGTGATTTGAATTTCCCGATTAAAAAGAGACCAGAAGCTTTTGTTGCTCGGCTACATGCCACATACAATTGGGCCCGTGTCATACCAGGGGTTAAATGAACAGCAACGTTAACATAAGTGGATCCCTGACCTTTGTGGATAGTAATAGCTTCGGCTGGGACGACCGGAAACTGGGACCTCTCAATTACGACTCGATCATTGGATTTATATTGAAAACTTTTAACCGATTTTTCTATAGGAGTCCAATTTAAGTTTTCAGAATGTGTTCGTTTAGAACGCCCGTCTTGACCGATAGATAATTCTTCGAATTGAATCCATAAGCGAATTGGCACGCGAGCACCATTTCCGAGTACCCCGAATTCTATATCCATTAACTGCCCTGTTGCGCCATTAACTAACCCGTCAGCAGTATTGATATTTACTGTTATCATATACTTGGCGGTTTTCTTTAACAGAAGATTTGATGGCAATCCAAGAGTCTCAGAAGTTTTTAATTCTTTAGCCCGATCTGCAATCTGATTTCGCGAATTTTCCGGAATTGGCCCTTTGACTTTGTCCTCGGCCTCTGAGATTACAGGATCAGATTGGATTAGGTTTAATCTATACGTGTTGAATTCATTTACATCGTCGTTTGATTTGAATAAATGTAAGGCCTCCTGAGGAACTGCTTCGGGGGTGCATTCTCTTGACTTGAAAAGCGCTATATCAGTACTTGTCATTTTCCCAAGCGCCATGTTATTCAGGGCGGTAGCGAAATTTAAGTCATCCCTTTGTCGCATTATTTTAATGAGTGGGAAAAATTTAAAAAGATTCCACAATGTTGATCCAGCTACAATGCCATACACATCATTCCTACTAGATTGAAACACCCATCTATCCCCAACAGGAGCAAGTTGTCTTAGATCTCCAAAAACTATAACAGATTTGCCACCAAATAAAGATGTACTTCTAAAAATCTGCTTTAATCTGGAATCGATGTGGGATAGCATTTTAGCACCCACCATTGATATCTCGTCGATTATAATTAATTGAAGATTTTGGAGCTTTGAATAAATTGTATTAGCAATGTCGCTGCTAAGGGGCCTAATTTCCGAATGTGATTGGTTGATGGGTAAAGAAAAGATAGAATGAAGGGTAGCTCCATTTATATTAAAAGCAGCTTTTCCGGTAGGTGCGCATAAAACGACCTTGACATCATCAGGGTTGGCTCCAGGTCGCGAATTAAGTCGTTTGGTCAACGCATTATAGAGTGCAGTAATTAGTCTACTCTTTCCTGTCCCAGCACCCCCGCTAACAAATTCATAAAAGTTTGTTCCATTTTTTATGTTATGTAAAACGTGGTTAAAATACAGCCTCTGCTCGGTATTTAATGATCGAATAATTTGGGAAAAGTCTAGATCGGAAATGAGTGGTGGCAATTTTATTACACGGGTTTCGTTATCCTGGGGAACATTATCATCTATTATTCGGACATTCGGTTCCACATTTGGGATTTGAAAGGGGCGAAGATCCGGATCGTCGTCATTCTGAACTTCTTCGGTATTTTCAAGAAATCGTTCATTTTGTGCAGCGATTAGGGCATTGTCAAGCTCATCGTCATTCTCAAAACAATTGAACTTGCGACGAACAGTATTAATCGCAATGAGATATTGTTGACAGAGAGTCTCACAATTTTGCTGCAAAATATCACGTTCTTCATTGCGCCAAGGCAAGAAAAGCATGACCTGTTCTCGAAAATAATTATCGCGTTCCTGAATCATTTTATATCTGCGATACCGAATGACACAGGGTTTGGTTCTTTTTCGTAAGAATCCGCTGGAATCCTTAAGCCGTAGTGGCTCGCCGGTAACTTCCTCATTTCCTTCTCCATCATCATTATTGGGATTTGATGAACGGACAGATGAAAATTTATAGTATGCGGTGAATTCAGCAAGAGATATATTTTCGAGGGAGTCAGGACGCTGTACATAGTGGTCCAGTAAATTTGAGACGAAAATATCAGTTGAATCTTGCGGTAGTCAACTGTTTTTGAGATTTAACAATACGGACACGTTCATTTGGGGGACTGGTGTTAATAAACTCAACCGCATTACTACTTTCTGACATCCGAATGCCGAGAATATTATACACTGCTTCCTGAGCTGAGATTTCTAGCCCATGAATAAATTTATTCCCTAGATGTTGGAGTTTTTGTTTAACAGTATAATTGCCGCTTGAGATCTCGTCCATGACTTCCCGCATAAGTTTGGAAACTCCTTTGTTAGATTTGTTAATATAATTAACAATATAACCGCAACAAGCATAAGCATCCATTACAAACTGAATGTCCATGTTTGCTCGGTGCAAACTGAGAATACAAGGATTGTATGCGTTCAGCATAATTGCATCTAAAGATCTTTTGAGAAAAATGGTGGGCTTTTTTAAATTTGCCCGAAGCGCCGAAATATAAGAATCTCTAGACATCTCAATATTTCCTAGAAACGTATCGAATGAGCAATTGGGAATGGACGTGGTTTTTGCTGCTTCATTCAAATATTCTCTAATTTTATCATAATTTTCGTTATGAGTATTAGAAAGTTCAGAATTGTCGAGTGGAGTAAGAATAATGGTTTTATCCATTGGAGGATATGGCATGCCGAATCGACAAAACTTCTGACCTCTAATTTCCCTTAAACAGGATCTCGCGTGAGAATGTTTCTGGTAGACTAAGTATTCCGCCAAATCACTATTCTGGGTGGCCGTAGAAATATGGGTATCAATGAAATTCTCTACAGATGGGTAAGTGGAAATATCAGAGAGATCAAGACTTGGGGCATTATGAAGCCAGTACAATCCATGGACATGGGGAGAACCACGGTGTTGGAATTCAACACGAAAATAATAGTTAATTACATAGGAATCACCAAAAATTACTCCCGGTTGCTTGAAAAGTTTGAATAGGGCGCGAAAGCGATGATCAAAATATCTCGAACACGTGACTGGATCTGATCTAATGAGTCTAGCTTTCGTGCTGAAATCTAAATTTTCTGCATCATTAGGTGAGATCTCCCTCTTATCAATGACTTTAGATAAGATACAAAGGAGTTCGGACCACTTTGTTTCGGCAGCCGAGAGGGTGATGAAAAAAGTGGGAATTCCAAATTGCCGAATCATAGCAACAACTTTTTTCTTTTCGGACTCCCAATGGGATGGGGACGATCTTAAATTTTTAAAAATTTTATACCCTTCGTCGTGCTGTATTAAATTTTCCACGTGGCTATCATTAACCAAATCTCCAGCTGTGTGGGAACGACTACCGCGACTCTTTTTCCTTAGGCAAATCGAAATAGAGTTTTTGATAGAGATAAGCTCGTTTTTTTTGTACGTATAAAAGATCTTTTCATTTGTAGTGCATCGACGATCATACCGTCGAATTTCGGAACGCGCGATTTTGCTATAGGTTAAATTTGTTAGCCGAGGTTGTCCACAATATATGGAGGGGAAAGATAATTCTTCTGCATGTCTATCGAAAACTAAATCGACCGGTCTTTGACCTTCACCAGGAGCTAGGGCAATATTTTCCAGTGGAATATTTTCGAGAAGGGTCTCTTGCCCTCCCGGGTTGACGTCTTCAGGATCTAATTGGTCAATATTGTCGATATTTTCTTCAATAGTTCTATCTAATAGAGAATTGACAATTTCTCTGTCTTGTTGTGTGACTGTAAACGTTGCTCTATCATCAGGATTAGGATATTGCTGTAACCAATTGTCCGACAAGGTCACACCATCTTCAATATATAAGGGCTGCCTTATTAAATATTGGATTGCGGCAAAAACTTTGGATGGACGAATGCTTTCGACCAAAAAACTATGGGCGTATTGTAATCTACGCTTTAAGTGAACCTGAATAACGTGAGTGTTATCAAAAGTTCTAGGAAGTGCACTAACTGTGGTGTTAAGGGAAATAGGAACATTGACACAAGCCCCTTTTAACCCGCACTGTCGGTCACAACCTAAGGCTCTGATTTGCATAAATGGAATTCGGGGGGCTATTAACCGTTGTTCTAGGCACTCCAGTCCTTGAAGACATTCGGGTATCACAGGAAAATCAAGACCATTTGCAAGGCAAATATTGGGAATTTGTCCACTAATAATTCCCCTATGGCAGTTTTAGCAAAAAGTATATGTATCGATCCGACTAGGGAATTTCTCGGATAGATAAAATGTTTTGACAACGAATTCTGGATTATTTAGGTGTTTCCGAATAAGTGGTTGTTTTTGAATTTTTTTAATGTCAGACGGAAACCATAACCCCCCGCAACATATACAAATTTCGGTTGGACCCTGCCGTATTATATCAGAATAATTAGTAAAAAAGCGTTCGCGATTACGGTTTCTTTCACCTTGCAAATATTCCTCGCGTTGCTCAGGTTCCATTATGACCCGCGATGCGATGTTACGACGGGACTGCCTCACGGTTTCTGCCTGACGATTGCTGGGTATATTTCTGTGACGTCGAACCCTCTCATTTGACAAAGTTACACGGCGAGATGTGATTCCGCGTATAGTTTCACGACGCGTTATTTGGGAAATAGTATTGCTACGTTGTTCTTGTCGCCTCCGGACCCGGTCGGAGCGTCTGAGTACTCTAGCCGCAGTGTTACGTTCTTGTTCCCGATCACGATATTCGAGATCCTGGCGCCTAACGGAATGTTCCTCGGTATTACGTCCCTGTTCCCGATCACGATATTCAGGGTCTTGGCGCCTACGGGAATGTTGCGCGGTATCACGTCCCTGTTCGCGATCACGATATTCGAGATCCTGGCGCCTAACGGAATGTTGCGCGGTATCACGTCCCTGTTCCCGATCACGATATTCAGGGTCTTGCCGCCTACGGGAATGTTGCGCGGTATCACGTCCCTGTTCCCGATCACGATATTCAGGGTCTTGCCGCCTACGGGAATGTTGCGCGGTATCACGTCCCTGTTCCCGATCACGATATTCAGGGTCTTGGCGCCTGAGGGAATGTTCGTTGGTATTACGTTCCTGTTCGCGATCACGATATTCGAGATCCTGGCGCCTAACGGAATGTTGCGCGGTATCACGTCCCTGTTCCCGATCACGATATTCGAGATCCTGGCGCCTAACGGAATGTTGCGTGGTATCACGTCCCTGTTCGCGATCATGATATTCAGGGTCTTGCCGCCTACGGGAATGTTGCGCGGTATCACGTTCCTGTTCCCTATCACGATATTGAAGATCCTGGCGCCTAAGGGAATGTTGCGCGGTATTCTGCTCCTGCTCTAAAGCGCGATAAGACTCGTTAGACCGTGCCAAATTTCGCGCAATGCCGTCTCGAATGCGTTCAGCATTTCGATGTTGGCTATTTCGACGGTTTATACGCATTGATTGGGTTCTAACCGTTTTTCTTTGGCTAACAGATTGTTTTCGTAATTTAGGCATTTTAACAAAAATCGAAGCAAATTTATAATTCCAGAAAGAAAAAAAGATATATTAGCTTACCTAGAGCAATGAAGAAAATTGCACTAAATTTAAAAATATATCCTCAGTTTCAGGAAATTTTTAGGTTCACTTCACCAAAATTTATGTTCACTTCACAGAACAGATTTTAAATTGTTGATTAAATATCCTCAGTTTCAGGAAATTTTTAATTTCACTTAACTAAAAGTTATGTTCACCTCACAGAACAGATTTTAAATTGTTGATTAAATATCCTCAGTTTCAGGAAATTTTTAATTTCACTTAACTAAAAGTTATGTTCACCTCACGGAACAGATTTTAAATGGTTGATTAAAAATGTTGTTTTAAAGTCACTTTAAAAGTTAAGATCTTAACTTGCTGGTGTATCTAAAACAACTAACGATAACAATCCATTTTTTCCAATATATAATGATGTCCTTAATTACAATATATGTCAGGTAAATTAAAAATTCTAGTAATTAAGGGCATTATTATGACAAACACCTTTTGGGGAAAAATGGATTTTTGGAAAATCCCGGTTGTAAGAGCCATAACAATAATCTGATTAAAAACCTAATGAGGTTTTTAATGAGATTATTGTTATGACTCTTACAACCAGCATTTTCCAAAAATCCATTTTTTTCCAAAAGGTGTGTTAGTCATAATGATGTCCTTAATTACTATCATTTTCAATTTACCTGATATGAGTATTTTCTGGGCAAATGGGTTTTTTGGCGTTTTCTACCTAAGGTGCAAGTGGTCCAATATTTAACGGATGTTTTTTTTAATTATTTAACCCTTTCACTCGGCGCGTACACAATTGTGTACATCATATTTAACTCGCATTTCTAAGAGAATTAGAAGGGAGAGGGACAATGATTGACATGTTATGTATACAAATGAGTACATTGTCTAAAAGAGACTTCTAAAAAGATATTTAAATTTTTAAAATTTTGAAATATATTGTGTTGCTACATATTATTATTGAAAAAAGCAAAAAAAAAATGTTTTTTTTTCAATAATAATATATATTTTTATATATTATTATTGAAAAAAGCAACAACACATTTTTTTTGCTATTAGAAATAAATGCCGAGTGAAAGGGTTAAGTACTTATTTTAAAATTATTTAAGTAATTTTTTTGTCAGTAAATCATCAAAATTATATTCGCACTATGACAAAAGTTTCGAAGAGTAAAAAATGTTTTTGATAAAGACAATATTAGCCCGAGGTTCAAAGTATCGCTCGGTTGGCATGTTTAACTTTCATAAGAAGGAATATAAGAATTGAATTATAGACAATATTAATGTTAGATATTATTTTACACCTTTCCGATGTAGTATCTAACGGTCCGTTCTCGAAAAACTGTGAAAAAACTGATGTACCAAAGGTCAGTTGCTTGTCTGATCCATCGAAGGAAATGTCGGTCTAATGTAATACATGAGACCCAAAAGATCTGCTAATGACACCCAATGTGTTTGGATCAATCCGTTCAGTGAAAACCGTAATCACACATGTACGGATGGATATCCATACATCCATTTTTTCATGTCTTCTAAACACACTGGCGGAATTCATTGTTGTGTATAACGACAGGCTGTTGGCGTATAGCTTTTTAGTTTCCCCATATAGGGTATAAAAGATCTACAATTGTGAAAATTCGTTCGTAAAATACTTTATACCCTGCAATATTATAAGTTTAATTGAGCGGCGAACAGTTGTATCAAAATTCCTCTTTGAAGTCAAACTTTCCAATAAGATTTTTTAAAATTTATTCCAATCAGATTTTGATGTATGGGAGTTTTATGTAGAATCATATCCTAAATAACTTTTGTTCTTGCACTTTTTTGATAAGATGTACCGTTTTTGAGATATTCGCAAAAAACGTTTTCGTTCGTATGGGGGGTACCCCCCCTAATGATCCATTTTTGCCCACTAACGAACTTAGCCTCACATTTTACGAAAAACGAATCTGCGCAAAATTTCAAGTCTCTAGCTCAATCCGTGCGCCCGCAATCCGCGCCACAGACGGACAGACAGACAGACGGACAGACAGACAGACAGACGGACGGACGGACATGCTAAATTCAACTTTTTTCATCATTCTAAACACACTGGTGTAATTCATTTTTGTGTGCGATGACGAGATCTTGGCGTTACAAACGGTAAGGCAAAGTTAATATACCCTTTGGTTTCACCATACGGGTATAAAAATATCTCTAATAAAAACTGAATTATTATCAATCAGTAACAGTGAGTTTGCTCAAGATGATTTGAAATATAGGTCTCTTGTGTTTTTAGTTGAGCAGATAGGTTTAATTTTTCTAAAGCGTCCCAAATATTCAACAGATATACTACTTTTTTCATCTCTCTTTCTGTACACTTTTCCGTCCGGCTACAAATATCTCCGGGACTCCAATTTACTAACTCTTCCGCATCCCAATTATTTGAAAACATTTGCAAAGGAAATTTTTTTATCTGGAACAGCTTCTAATTATCTTGAGCAAAAATTTAAAACCCTCCAGGACCATGAAAAGTACGTAAATCTTTTATTAGATGAAATTCATATAAAGCCAACTGTTTCTTTCAAAAATCAAGGAATCGAAGGATTTGCTCAAAATTCACCCAATGCTGTAAACGACACAGCATTAGCATCAACAGTACAAGCGTTTATGATATCTTCGTTGTTGTTTTCCAATAAAGATATTGTTGGCCTTTGCCTTGTAAAAAACCTAGATCATTTATACTTATTCGCGACTACTAATGAAATTCTTCGAATCCTTCACGAAATAGGTTTTGAGGTAGTCTCAATTATATCCGATAACAATCAAATTAATAGAAAATTATTTAAAGAGTTTTCGCCTTGTAAACAGTTGGCACCTTATATCTCATCACCATATACACCTAACAAAAAGATTTTTTTCTTATTTGATACTGTTCATTTAATAAAATGTGTTAGAAATAATTGGTTGAACCATCGCCAACAACAATTTCATTTTCCTGGTTTCGAGGATAATAAACGTATTTTATCTGCCCGAATTTCCGACTTAAAATATATTTTTGAACAAGAAAACCTAAACTCTATTAAACTTGCCCCTGCTTTAACATATAAATGTTTGTATCCATCAAACCTCGAAAGGCAAAATGTCGCACTCGCTTTAAAAATGTTTGATGAGAAAAATATCGGAGCATTAACCTTTTATGAAGAAAACGGCGAAGAATCCCATGATTTTAAAGGAACTAGAGAATTTCTAACTTTGTTTAATGAATGGTAGACAACAGTTAATGTTAAAAATCCCTTAAAAGGGCGAGACAAGCGCCAAGTTTTTGCTGATCCCATTAGAAACACTTCGCAAGTAAACTTTAAGTTTTTAATTTCATTTCTACAATGGCTACAAAACTGGGACAACCATACGCTTGAAAAAGGCTGTGGTGGGCTTACTGTCCAAACTCAAACAGCATTGCTTCATACAACCCGACCTTTAGTTTGCCTTTCCCAATATCTTCTTGATACTTTAGAACTTAAGTATGTCTTACTAGGGAAGTTTCAAACAGATCAACTTGAGGCGCGATTTGGAAGAGATTCAAAAATGAGTGGTTGCAATTACAGCGTTTCAATAAATCAAATTTTGGAATCTGAAAAAAACTAAAATTACTGAATTATTAAAAATTAAATCTCGCGAAAATGGAATTATTAAATTAAAAGATCTCATTTTAGAATTTGATGGAAAAGAAATAGAAAATTCGGAAGCTCTTGACAACATTGAGGACATCATTGCGGAGAGCTTTGAAGTTGAAGTTGACCAGAACACAGCAGCTGGGATTATTTACGTAGCGGGCTACGTAGGTAGAAAGGTTGCAGAAGATTTGAAATGTGAAAGTTGCAAAAAATTTGTAATTACCACTGAAAATATGCCTATTGAATATGATGTTGCCGCTTCTTATTTAACTAATCTGATTAAATCACCTACGGAATTTCCAATAAATATCGGGATTGCCGCCTACCAAGTTTTTCAGTCAATAATTTCAAGTGAATTCGAGCTTGTATTTGTTAATTTAAGTAATCATCAGCGTTATGTGTATTCTATAATTAAAGAATAGATTGAATTTGAAGAATATTTTAAACACGAATGTGAATGCGACGTTTCTTCATTAGCCGAAAAATCTATTTTAATTAGGACCAAAATTTTGTTAAATAATTATTCCAAAAACAAAAATAATACATTTCACGAGTCCTGTAATCTTTCGAAAAAAAGAAACATTTATGCAATAACAAATTTTATTTAAGTGTTTATTTATATTTTTTGTAATTTTACATTTATAAACCGTTTACTTCATTTGTGAATCAAATAACAAATTAGGTGAACAATAAATACGTGTAAAATTACGAACTCAAATAAGAAATGTGAATATGTTATGTGTAGAAACAGTTATTTTTTAAGGTAAAGTTCTGTGTTTCTCAGAAATTATCGAAATGGATGAAAACGTGGCCGCTGTTTTGTCATCCATTATGGCTGAGCAACGAACATTCATGGAGAAGGCGTTGAAGGAGAATCAAGACTGGATCCAGCAATGGAATAACGGTTCTCGCGGTTCTTCGAATCAAAGTGCGGCGATAATTCCTGTTTTTCCAGCTTTTGACAAAACCAAAATTCAATGAAATACATTTTTAGCTCAATTAGAGCAGCATTTGAAAGCCTATTTGGTTGAAGACGACGAAAAGAAAAAGGCGTATTTTTTGTCGTGGTCAGGAGTTGAAATTTTCGAGCTGCTAAAAAAACTTTTTGTTTCTCAAAAAGTTGATGAAAAACCCTACACCATGATAATTAAAAAACTGTCAGATCATTTCGAGTCTAAAATGCATGTTTTAGCAGCGCGATTCGAGTTTCATCGATCTCGAATGAAGGCAAACCAAAATTATGCCGAATGGGTTGCCGATCTTAGGGGCATTGCTAGCAATTGTAAATTCATTTGTGGTAGTGAAAATTGCGAACGGGAATTCGTAGACGAACTCATACGCGATATAATAGTCTTGCATTGTCCGCACGAAACAGTTCGTAATCAAGCATTAAAAAATCCCAACCCAACTCTTGAGGAAGTATTAGTGCTAGCCGAAACTTTCGAAGCAACACAAAAGACTGTTCAAACAATAACGGGTGACAATTCTTCTGATTTGCAAAAAATAAACGTGGTCAATTCGGACCGAAAATCGATGCATTGTGAAGGGCGGAGTGGAAGTGCGGGTCCGAGTCGTTCGTTCCCCACAGTTAAGAACTCAATAAGTAATTTTAAATCGTGTTACGGGTGTGGAAAACATCACCACCGTTCGGATTGCAAATTTAAAGATGCCACTTGCCATAATTGTTGTAAATCGGGACATATCGCATCGGTGTGTCAGTCTCGGAACTCGGGAAAACAAAATCAATGTTTGCACGATTCCGGAAATCGGCAAGGGGAAAGCCGAAATCTCGCAGCAAAGTGAATAAAATTCAAACATTGCAAATTCAGTCGTTTCAGGGAATATCTCGCAATGGACAAAAGATTTTTATTGATTTGTTGGTTAATGACGTAAAAATGCAGTTTCAAGTTGACACTGGAGCCACTTGCTCTATGATAGGCAAACCGGGTTTTCGGCAGCTTAGTGAGCCATAATGCACACCAACTTCGCATTTACTGAACGCGTACGGTAATACGCCGGTTCCGATTTTGGGTGAAACGATAGTGTCTGTTCGATCGGGTAATATTTGCAAAAAGTTGCCACTTCTAGTAACGAACACTGAAGAAGGTACTAATATTTTTGGACTAGATTGGTTTGATAAATTCGGTATGACTCTTAATCCTCGTGATGCGGTAGTAAATTTTGTACCAAAAGTCGTAAGCCAGAATTTTGTGGAGAAAATTGACACTCTTTGCATTAAATATGGCAAACTTTTCGAAAACACTTACTGCAATACATTCAAAGCGCAGCTTTATTTAAAACCGTATGCAAGACCGAAGTTCTTTCGTTCTCGTGTATTACCCTTTGCACAAATGGAAGATTTTAAAAGGGAAGCTGACAGATTAGTGTCGCTGGGAATTTGGAATCCTGTCAAAACCAGTTCTTGGGCATCTCCGATTGTTGTCGTAACTAAAAAAGGTCATTACTTTTCGAAAATTGATCTCTCAGACGCATATCTTCAGATTGAACTCGATGAGGAAGCAAACTCAGTGTTGGTAGTCAATACTCCTTTGGGATTATTTCAATTTCAACGTCTTCCGTTCGGAGTCAACAGCGCGACAGCTATTTTTCAGCGATTTCTCGAACAAGTAGTATCGGAAATTCCAATGTGCGCAAATTACATCGATGATATAATTGTGACAGGAAAAAACGAGGAGGAGCATTTGCGAAATCTGGAGCTTGTACTCAAAACCCTGGAAGAAAACGGTCTTCGTTGTAAGCGTGACAAATGTCAGTTCATGCAGCAGGAAGTGGAGTACCTGGGACACATAATCAGTGGCGATGGCATTCGACCTTCAGATTCCGGGATAAAAGCTATTCGCGAATTGCCGAGGCCAGTTGATGTGAAGCAACTTGAATCATTCATTGCAACAGATGCCTCCGCTGATGGAATTGGAGCAGTTCTGCCGCATCAATATCCAGACGGTAGTGAGCGACCTATTGCACACGCATCCAAGACGTTAGACGCTCATCAAAGACGTACAGTCAGATTGAGAAAGAGGCGCTTTCCTTGATATTCGGCATAAAAAGATTCCATCTGTACTTGGATGGGAGACGATTCATCTTGTACACCGACCACCAGCCTTTGGTAACCATATTTAATCCAAAGAAAGAACTGCCGACCGTCACCGCGCATAGATTGCAGCGCTGGGCTATTATACTTATGGCCTACAATTTTGACATCAAATACAAGCCAACTTCAAAAAATCAGAATGCTTATGCTTTATCACGCTTACCTGTTGGTCCCGACGTCAACTTTGATACGGAATATACCATGCAGCTCAACACTGAACTGGACAAGCAGATTGAAAATTTTCCGATCGACGCAACTATGATAGCGAAGCATACCAGTACGGACAAATTGCTGAGCGAAGTAAGAGATTATGTATTAAATGGTTGGCCTAGTTCTCTGAGTAAAAAGGAAAAATCATCCGTTAAGCCTTTTTACACTCAGCGTATGTCTTTAAGTGTCGAGAAAGGGGTTTTATTTAGACAAGCAATCAGCTCACAAGTCGTCGTGCCGTCATCCCTTCGGTCAAAAGTGCTGGACATGTTGCATATTGGTCACTGGGACATAGTTCGCACCAAGCAATTAGCGCGACAATATTGTTGGTGGCCAGGGATTGACCAAAACATCAAGGATAAGATCGCCGCATGTTCGATCTATAAAAAAGAAAATCCCGCCCCGCGCAAGACATTTTGTGAATAGCCTGTTTCGCAGCAGCCCTGGGAAAGGATTCACTTGGACTTTGCCGGTCCTTTTATGAATGATATGTGGCTCATATGTGTGGATTCATATTCCAAATTTCCGTTTGTTGTAAGGATGTCAACAACAACTTCAAGTGCAACTGTAGAGGCCCTTAAGTCCATTTTCGCGTTGGAAGGTTTACCGCAGGTGTTGGTAACCGACAACGGTACGCAATTTAAGTCAGCAGAATTTGCGGCATTTTGTACGGCAAATGGCATAAATCATCTAACGACGGCGCCATTTCATCCGTCATCTAACGGCGAAGCCGAACGTTTTGTTCGATCGTTTAAAACGGCTTTTATCAAAGCTTTACAGGAAGGAAAGAATAAGTCAGACGCATTACGCATTTATTTAAATAGCTATCGCTATACTCCCATACCAGCAATTGGAAAGTCGCCGGCCGAAATGCTACACGGCCGTCCACACAGAAATATTCTTTCACTACTGAATCCGACCTCAACTTCCTCAATACCGAAGTCGAAGGATCCTAGGAAATTTAATATCGGTCAACTAGTATTTTCTCGAAATTTCCTAAAGAGGGAGAAGTGGGTAGAAGGTGTCATTGAAGGATACATCGGACGCATGATGTACACTGTTCGTACAAAATCCACAGTTTGGAGGAGACACCAAAACCAACTCAAGCCTCGTGTTCAACCAATGTTCGATCTGGAATCGAGTACCAGAAATGAAAATACATCTGAATATCAAAATCCATCGGAATCATCTGACGCCGGAAACCAAGATCAGCAGCGTTCACCAAGAAAGATAACTCCAAGAATTCAAATCCATCATTAAACACAAGTTTTAATTTGCCTGATTTTCATACGCCAGAAGAACGTTCACCAGCTAACCATGAGCCGTCTTTGGAAACACCATGCAATAATTCTTCTAGGGCAGGTATGTCTGGCGATAACAATTCTAATCCTTTTCTCAATATCTCAGGCGCACGAGCTAGAAACCGCAGTACTCCATTGTCGAGCACTCCTACTTCAACACGCTTATCCAGCCCAGAGATCGTAGCACCGTCTCGACACATGCTACGGGAACACCCGCAACGTCAGCGCAAACCCGTGATTCGTTTTGACCCAGCAGCGTATCCTTATCTTAAGGGGGGAGAAGTGTTGAATATTGAGCTGGCAATACCGAGTCCTGAGCAATCACATTCGCGATGGATAAGCAGCGAGAACATCCTTCCATTTTTCAAACTTTATAAATACGTATCTCTTACGTTGTATAATAAACTAAAGTTAAAGTGATCTCACGAGTTTCTTTGCGCGTATGAACACAACAGTTCACAAACATTTTAAGGAAAAAACAATGTTAAACTGGAATTGCACTTTCATCAATATTTGCACTAAATGTGTGCGGTAAAATTGGATTTTTCCACACTTGATTGCACTCACTCGTAATTTTCTCATAAATTATTGTTGCACTACCACACAAACCTGATTTTTCCCGAATTTTCTTTAAAATTTCACCGATGAAGACTGACCCCGATGCGCGCGTAACTAAAACTAAATTTCACTGACAAAGATTTCACTTTTAACCACAATGATGACGTCACAAAAGTTCTCCGTGAAAGTTTCCTTGAGAAATCTGGTTTAAATTGGCTTATATCTCGGAAGCTATTCCTTTGCCGGAAAAACTGTTTTCACTTTCCTATAGAATATTCAATTTTTTTGCTTGATTGTTTCTCTTGATTGCCCAGTGTTTCCTTTAATTTCTGTATACGAGTTCTGTGAGCCGGCGGATTGGGTTTAAGATTTTAGTTGCTGTAGATTGAAATTGCTTTGTTGTTTTTATCGTGTACTTTTATTTTATTTCGATTTTTATTTGTTTTTCATCTATGGGCGTTTTCATGAATGCAAGTTCTGCAAATAACACAATAGTATATTACGCAACAAGGGGCGAAAGTCAACGATTTCAAGAGTGTGAAGTTAGCTGCACGAGCGAAGCGAGGGCAGATATCACACGAGTGAATCGTTGACTCGCCCCAAGTTGCGTATACAATTTTTCATAACAAATTCATTGAAAATACTACTTGAGATGCCATTTAAATGCGATTTTCGTACCTGTAGAGTGGGTTGTTGGGAATAGCTGATAAAAGTTCAGGGGCGTACCTCAGAGTTATGGGATCCCAGATATATTATAATTCGAAATGTTTAAAGCTTTACAAACGACGTATCGCAGGTTAACGCAATAGACGTGGGCGAAGGACGGAGCATGGGGGTTTTGGGAGCGAAGGCCCCCATGCGGGGTCCAGGGGCGGAGCCCCGGTCAGGGGGTTCGGGGGGCGAAGCCCCCTGACTTCAACAGATTTAAATTTTACAAGGAAACAGAACACTATATTTAATAAATTCGTTTTATTGCAAAAAAAAATTGAAGACAAATCAATTAATGAAAATGAACTGTGCAGTTATTTATATGGATAACGTGCTTGTTTTTGTTGATTTGCGGAAAGCTTTCCTCAGGAGGCGAATCAGCATGAACCGAAAGATCATTTTCCTCACGAGCAGTTAAAGTTACAGTCGACGTACGAGGCTCCATTCTTCGTCGCTTTGGCTCCTGAAGTACATTGGACTCAAATTTGGAATTTGAAATTGACAAGTGAATATCACGGGTAATCAGGCTTCCAATTTTCTTCTTATTGTTAATTGAGTTCGCAACGTAACCTGATGAGTCATTTAAATTGTATTTAGTGCTGTATATGCAAAATTGCAAAATTTATACCTTCTGCTACGGAACTAGATTTCCAACCACCATGTTGCTGTATCATTCGGGTGTTGGCTCCTTGATTCGCCAAAAGAGTTGCCGAAGTCCTTCGTAAACAGTGACCCGTGTAAAGATTGGCATTGGGCAATTCCAGGTATTCCGCGACATCTTTGGGAGTCTTTGCAAATTTATTTTTCCCAATTACTTGGTTCGTACAGCGGCCGTTCTGATAGTTCAAAAAGAACCGATCAGTATGAACATCTTTTGGACGCAAGCTTTTGTACTTTCGCATAAATTCTGCGAATTTTTATTCCATGACGAATGATCGAGGAATGTATGTTTTTGTGTCTGGAATGCGCACCACTATGATTGAACCATTATCTTCAATATCAGTCAATTTCATGTTTGTAAGTTCACACCCTCTGCATCCCCCGGTGATGCCAACGATAAGAATTACCTGTAGAAAAAGATATTTTATGAACAAATTTTGAATTATTATTTACATATTGTTTTTGCAGGATGTTGTTCATTGCACTTACTTTTGCTGCCAACCATTTGTCATCGGGAGCTTCGTTTAAGAATTTTTCAATTTCTGCTGCTTCCAAAACTTTGGCTTTGATACTTTGAAATCCTTTAGTTTGCTTCTTTAAAAAGGCACTAAAAATTGTGAATTTCCCAATGTCAACGTTTTTTTTATTGTTAATCACCGATTTCAGCATCGAGTATTGACTCCACAGTGTGCTTGGTTGATAATCCTTTGAAAGTATTTTAAAATATGCAACTAGCACAGTCTCAGATATTATATCTGTTTTCATTGATTTTTGCCATGCCAAAAACTTTTCATATGCTTCGTCATATCGCTTCTTGGATTTATCGGGCAGCAACTCGTTTCGAGCTGTTTCAGCGATTGTTTCGATATTCAGCGGTACATTTAAAAATAATTCGTCTTCGTTTCCAAAAAACATCAAGTCACTAATTTTCCGGTTATCGTACGACACAATTATTAAGCAAATGTTATTGAGCTCACTTTGACAGGATTGATTAGAATCGAACTGAGCTGAAGTAAGTCGCCAAGCGGGCGAATAATTAAAATGAATAATGTTTTAGCACACTAGATGGCTAGAAAAATCTTGAATTTTTGGGGTACGAAGCAATATCACCTCAAAGGAATTTAATAAAAGTGAAACAGAGAAAGAAATATAGTGTCAAATATGAGGGTTACAAACACTTCGCTCGGGCAACTAACTTCACAATCGTTCAGTTTCATTCATAAATTTTCGGTTTACGTCGCGAAAACACAGTTTCGGCCTGCTAATCGCACTTTCGCCCCTAGGGCCGAAAACGCAACTTTCGACCCGCTACGGAGGCATCGAAAGGCATATTTTCGATGCATGTGTGATGAAAAAGATTTTGATAATATGTTATCCGTTTAGTTAGTTTAATTTCGCAAATTACTGAACAACTAAGTATTACGGAGAGATGGAAGAAAATGTTTTATGCAATTTGCGCAACTTCCGAGTATATTTATGAAAATGCCCTATAACATCTTAGAATTAAACATTTGTTCGTTGTGTTGCAAGTGAAATTTGATTTTTAGGTACAAGATTCCGAAATTCATCAAACGGAAAGGTACATCCCGTAAACGTAACATTACGGTCAATCAAATTGTTTCTTTAGTTTCCTTTTCACAAAAATTTCTTACTTAAATATCTATTGGCAATCGTTGTAGACGGATCCACGTCTTCTGGCCGTCTCTACGAGACAGATACCTTGCTATTTTTTATAGTTCTGACACCAATTTTTTGTTAACTGATTCCGTTTTGTTTTGTTTTAGTAAAACAAATTTATTGTTACGCTATGTTGTTTTTATTCAACATTCACTTTTCAATTTATGACAAAACGATTATTCATTTACAATAATCACTTCCCAATTTATAATAAAATAATTATTTAGTTACAATATCTTTATAAAAAAATACTCAAATTTAAATTTTAACTTTTAACAGAATTGAGTCACTCCTATTGCTGAAATAGTAATGGCTGATTTCGAGATTTTCGAACCTCTTTTTATACTTGTCAGTAAATAACCCTTGGTTGCAGGTGTTCACTGTGGTAAACAAGTTAATGTAGTTTACATAAACATAATTTTATCATGACTGTAACCTTTTCTGGTCATCAGCTAAAATGATTTCATCCTGTCTTTGTTTTTTCAAACAATACCCGAACATATCTGAAATGATCGCGCATTGTAAACAAACTGTATAGGGTTCGTTCATTGTGCATGACTGTAAACAAGGTTTCGCGCTTATGTCAACTATAAACGAATCGCTGTAAACAAAACGCTTGAGCATAACCGTAAACAAAGCTCACGTTTGCTGTAAACAATATTCACGCTTATCGCTATGTATCGATTTCAATTAATATTTGCAATATCGTATTTCTTTATTTATGATTGAGTATTTTTCCGTCTATAAATCCATCTTTATGACTAATTTGAGTATTTTATTATGAAATATTTTATTATGAAATATTTTAAATTTTAATTTTTATACATAATGTTATTTTTATTTTTATTATAAATCAACAGGATACAAATCCATCTGATTGCCAAACAAAATCAATATTTCATATATTTAAGCTTAAATGTACGTATATATAAATTTACGATAAATGTGCATATGAATGCAAAAGATCAAAATTAGACTTTATGATTTTTTTACTTAAATTAAAATCGCAAAATTTAGCCCTATTGCAAAGGAGTGACATGGACGTCATTGGCTCATTTAAACCATAATTGGTACAGTGAGTGTCCGTATAAATAAAACAAGAGTGCCGAAGTAAGTAGGGACGGGCGTTAAGATTTACCAAAGATAGTAAATCAGGGGCATTCAAATTACCCGAAAAAAGTTCGTTGATGAATACTATTTGATGCATAGTACGTCTGTCCTCTAAGGAAACCATATTAAGGAGCTTAAGCCTCTCAGAGTATGGAGGAAGCATCAATGAGTCATTCCATGGTAACAATCTTAAAGCGAATCGTAAAAATCTTCTTTAAACACTTTCAATGCGTTTAATTTTACATGCATAAAACGGACTCCAGACAACACAAGCATATTCAAGAATAGGACGAACTAACGATGAATAAATAGATTTTAACACATAGGGATCGTTTAACTCCTTAGAAAAACGTTTAACAAGTCCTAAAACAGAGTTTGCTTTACATACCACATGGTGGATATGCAAGTCAAAATTCAACTTTGAGTCTAATGTGACTTCTAGATCAACAACATGAGGTGGGTTTTTGATCACACTGTGATTTAACGTGTAGGTTGAAACAATTGGTTTACGCTTCCTATGAAATGAGATAAAAACACATTTATCAGTATTCAGTATTAAACTATTTTTTTGACACCAAACATTGAATTTACAAAGGTCAACTGTAGGTCAAGTGTATCAGACTCAGATTTAATACATTTGAAGATTTTTAAGTCATTAGCAAAACCTAGAGATTTCGAATCCGATAATATAGAAAAAATATCGTTTATAAATAACAGAAATAGCAAGGGGCCCAAGTGGCTACCCTGAGGCACCCCCGAGAACACATAAACTAGGTCCGAAAGGACACCGTCATATAACACAGCAAAGGAACGACCAGACAGGTAAGATTTTATCCACTTAACAATCAGAGGGTGAAGCCCTAATCTCTCTATTTTAAATAGGAGAATATTATGATTCACTTTATCAAATGCTTTACTGAAGTCAATTTACAAACAATCAATTTGATAACCAGACTCTATGTTATTTAAAATATAATTAGTAAATTGAACTTGCTGAGTGGAAGATGATCTTCCTTTGCTAAAGCCATGTTGTTGAGAGGACAAAATCGATTTACAATTAAATGACAACACATCATTAACAACTGCTTCAAAAAGTTTTGGAATCGCAGAAAGTTTTGCAACAGGTCTATAATTAGACAAAATATTTTTTTGGTTTTTTTTGTGAATTGGAATTACATAATAGCTTTTCCAACGATTTGGAAATACTCCAGATGACAGAGATAAATCAAATAAATATTTTTAAACGGTACTGATAAATTAAGATAACAAAAACGAACAACAGCAGCAGGTACTCCATCAGAGCAATTAGAATAGTCTTCGTCAAGATTTTTTAAAATATAATTTGAGATATCGATATGGTCAAAATTAAAAGCTAAAATGTCAACTTGGTCCGTCAAGTAATTAAAATAACTAGTATCAATATCACAGTTGCTCGAAGAAAAAGATTCGCTAAAAGTAGAGGCGAAACTGTTAGCTATCACGTACTGATTATCACAAGGTTTACCGTCAATCAAAAATTCCTTCGGATATTGATTCGATTTACGTTTAGTATTAACGAAATTCCAAAACTTTTTGGGAGCATTTCTAATACCAGCCATGACAGTGTTCAAATAAGAGGAGTAAAGAAATGTTGAACATTTGTGGGCATGTTGGTGATTGATGTTATGTTGAAAATATAGTTGAGCTGATATAAAAGAATTGGGAAAACATTGGATATTCGGCGACGATAGCCTGATGTAGGCGGCCATGTTATAGAGTCTGTGGGAAAAGCTAACATCCAGGTTGACCACAATGTTGAAAACAAGGTTTCTCGTTTGTGGGCGCCTTTAGAGAGAAGTGAAATTATGGACGGATTTGAATCCCGCAATTTATTAATTCCCTTAAAATATCCTGAATACCAAAAAGTATAGAAAATGTAATAGCCTGTAATTTTGGTAACAAGCAAAATTTAAAAAAAACGTTAAATTTACCTAAAGAAATGACCAAAGCCACATATTTTCAAAATATTTGTATAAAATGCGCAGTTAGGGCTCTTTCAGAAACATTTCAAGTCTCCAGCTAAGCAGCGAGACACAAAAAAAATTTTTTTTGTCTGAATATCGTTGTTATTCTTATTTTAGCTGCTAATATTGTGATTTTTGTGTTCACATACTTGGGGTAAACGATTCCGGGTTTTTTTTTTGAATATAAATTTGTTCGTAGAATCGTAAATTTTGATTTTTGAAATAATTTTTTTCGAGTTCGGACGTTCGATGTGTATAGGCCTTTAGTGGAAACTTTTGGATCTGAAAACATCCACAAATATATAATATTTTTGTTATAATATGACCTGTAAGCCGAGAAATTCGAGTTGGGTTTAAAGATAAAAAAGGTCAGAATATTTCAGAATTGATGAATGGTTAAACACAGAATATCGTTATTCCAAAAATTGTTTTTGATGTGAACTTTTGAAAAATGAAAATATAAAATTCACCTCCCTTTCCCCGTGTTGGACGTCAGGATTTGTTATTGCAAGACTTGAATCCTACCAAACCGCAAGAATTATGAACTTTATATGAACTTAATCTTTTTTGGCTCATGAAGCATAGGAATGAGAAGCCATTTGTTTTCTGGACCGCTAAGTGGAAAGCGACAGTATTTCCCGATTATAGTCGAAACAGGATATGTCATTTGGTCTGAAAGGCCATGTACTACATATATTTCTATATCCGATGATTTCACGGGTTCCTCAAACAAGAAGGATTTATTCAAAAAAATTCTACCGATGATAACTTGTTGACAATTTGATGTTGATATACCCTCAATGACGAAAGGGGTGGGTATATTATCAATAACAATAGAGCAACAGCTGTCCCTGCCATTGGCCTTAAACACATATGAATCATATTCATATATTTTATTTGATAATTGAGAATCATCTGATTTTGAGCTAAGATCGGAAAACTCATTAAGTACTGCAGATTTTTGTAGCAGTTTATTGCGTAATTGCTCTAGTATATGATGGGGACCTTTAATATACCTCTTTAGTACTTGAAGGAAGTTCTCATATTTGTAGCCAGAGAAGCCATCTATAGAACCATATGACGAAGCATAATTAGGCAAGTGGAGCAAACTGTGAACATTCTAAGACACATTTTTCAAACCACAAAATCTCGGGAAAAGCGAAACGAACTGGTTTAAAAGGATTTGTGAATTATCAATATTTAAGTGACACGAATTTCTACTTGAAAGAAATCTTATACCTACACTTAATAAGCAAAAGTGGTAAAATTTGTTGTCCGGAATTCTATCTTTTAAAATAAAAAATGATCCATATAAAAGGAAAAAACGTAATTCTGTAGCTTTCCATCGGGGTATTTCTTCGAAGGGTCGGGGGCGACGACTAAACTCGGAAGGGATATATGGTGAGAGAGACACAAAGGCTTCCGAAATACCCTGTATTTTGTAGCGAGCGGAGTTTTGAGAGGTTCAACTGGTGGGTCTGACGACAAAAGGTTTACAATCCCTGATGACGATTCACCCGTGGATGGTGCCGGTCAGTCTGATGACATACTCAAAGGACTTTGTCCTTGGCAAAAAAAAAAATTGCCATCGCCTAGCAACTGATCGGGCTGATCGACATTATCTTTGAATTCAATAACCAACAATGCGCACTGATACCAAATTACTTTTGAAACAATTCAAATTAATAGTTTGTTTAAAAATTACTGTTGGTCATTGAACGGAATCGTCAAAAGGAAGCGAGTCGATAGTGAGTCGATGGAGAGTTGCTGTTGAATTTTGTTGCATTGCGGTTCGAATTTTTTTATTATCGTCTCCCTTTAAAAAGTTTGATTAATTTTGGAAAAACTAATTTTAAGTTTCGGTGTAGAGGATTTTCACAATTATAATTTACGCCAATAGACTAAATTAGTAATAGTTAAAGGAAAGATTTCTGGTTCTACGATGTTCTTGGTTATTAAATAAATATAATGAATTGAATCAGCTAAACCTAAAATCATAAATTACTAATAACAATAATAAAAAGTTAAAACATCATAAAAGTAAAGTTAACTAAACTACGAAACAGAAAACGAAGATAAATTAACATGCAGTTTTTCTAAACAAAAGGTGTAAAAAGTTAAAACATCATAAAAGTGTAAAAAGTTAAAACATCATAAAAGTAAAGTTAACTAAACTACGAAACAGAAAACGAAGATAAATTAACATGCAGTTTTTCTAAACAAAAAGTGTGAAAAGTTAAAAAAACATAAAATTTAAAGTTAGATATCACAGTTAGCGGTTATCACAGCCTAAAGAGTGGTATGCAGGTTTTTTTTCAATTTGTTACGCATACAATCACCAAAAATATCGACGCCAGTTTCCAATGAACGCGCTAGAAATTCATCGGCAATTATCCACGCCAGTTTCCAGTGAACGCGCTAGAAATTCATCCCTCATAGCGCCACGTTTTATCGTCGACTTTGTAAGTACGTCCACTTAACTAACAAAAGCATGCAACATTGAGACAAAAACTACACAACATTAAAACAAAGTCTGCGCAACATTGAAGGATGTCCTTAATTATCAAGCATTATCAAGCTTTGAGGCTCAACGTGCAGACCGTCGACATTTTACCAGCGTCCATTATTTTTCTTTATCATATTCGTTACTTCGTCCTTGCGATTAGAAGCCGAAATTTTAAAAACATATCAACAGCAGCATAAATTTCTGCATCCAACAATTCTCACGGAGTCTTGAAATTTACAACATTCAACATCAATTTCTACATTTACATTCTCAACAGTCAACATAAAAATTTCCACATAAATACTAAAACAATAGGACTTTCAACCTACCATAAAACGTCGATTTAAATATTATGGACAATTTGAATAAATAATTAAAAATAATAGCTAAAAAAATTGAATTTACTAACACTATTATTTAAGAATATGAATCATAAAATGTCACAGATTTTTTTTTGTTTTTGAATTTTAAAAAAAGAAATATCACAGAATTTATATCGCACAAAAAAACATTTAAAATGTTAAAATTTTGTGTTGAGAACTGAGCGATGGGGTCTTTTGGTTATATTCAAAATACTTTAATAAAAAAGAGCCATATCCAGCCATAAGGGTCAGTTGATGACAGTCACTGAGACATGATTGATCTTATCAATTGCCGTGTGCCTGACGATTAGACTTGCGCGACTAAAAATATGAGTTTTGTGTACTTAACATTCGTTTTATAAATTTGTACATTTACGAGCCTCAAAGCTTTCAACAATCCACTCTACAGACTTTTTGGTTTCTTATATGAAGTACGTAGTATCAAAAGTATTGTACGTACAGGAAATTTTAAGCTTTTTATTTAACAGAGTATTTATTCTCAAAAAGTCTAGTTTATCCTTAGATGCTTACGCATCCTTGGACAATTTTTATGTGACAAATTTAAGAAATATTAAGAGGTATTCATTTCGAATTGCGGTCAAATTAAAAATGCTTGATTGCATCCTAAAATGTGGCCTTTAGGCAATCGCCATTAAAAAAGGCAGATTTATAGGCGTGAGAAGGAGTGGTCAAATCTAATTAAGTTGGATGGAAGAGTTGTGTAAGAGTTTTTCTAGCATTTATAATTTTTTGACCTTACTCACCGTTTTCCAGAGAATCTCAAAAATATTTTCATTTGAACGAGAGTTTCTGGAAGGGTTGGATTAATTTTGCTCATCATCGAACTTAGTTTTCATTTTTTGAGAAAAGCTCTTTGTCAAATTTAAAGTTCCTAGCCAAACCTAGCACCCGGAATCGTACCCCTCAGAAAGCGTAATAAGGTCTCTAGTTTATAGATGAACATTTCAACTAACAGTTGTTTTTGGGTCAAGGAATCGTGAAATGAGTTTTGATTCGGTAATCTTTGTACAAATTTATGAAACGAATGTTAAGTACACAAAACTCATATTTTTAGTCGCGCAAGTCTAATCGTCAGGCACACGGCAATTGATAAGATCAATCATGTCTCAGTGACTGTCATCAACTTACCCTTATGGCTGGATATGGCTCTTTTTTATTAAAGTATTTTGAATATAACCAAAAGACCCCATCGCTCAGTTCTCAACACAAAATTTTAACATTTTAAATGTTTTTTTGTGCGATATGGATTTTTTTTGCTCCTTTATAATTTATGAAAGTAATGACATCTCACTCTCTCTTTCGGCGCTACTAATGTCTCTCACCAGAGACAGAGATCCCTACACAGTCTTATCAATTTATTTGGGATACCGAGATCTCTCATGACTTTATAAAGTTCTACCCTGACTAGGCTATCATAGGAGGTTTTAAAGTCTATGAATATGTGTATTACTTACCTCGCATGCGTAGAGTGCATAGTCTATCTGATACAGCTTGAAATCCGATAACAGTAAATAAGAATCGGTTTTATCAACTGCTTATATAAGAGCATCCTTGTCATTGGAGAAAGCATGCTTTTCGGGTGCATTAACGAGGCGATAGACATATAAGCTTTATTTGCTTTTCTTAGGGATTCCTTAACATGGTCATTGAACTTTAAGAGCTTATTAAAATTGACACCCAGATATCTAATCTTATCCTTGGGCCGAAGTTCTCGACCACCCAGAGAGATAGAGAGGTTAGAACATATTTTGGCAGTACCCGATGGACCACTTCCAGACGCGTTTCTAAAGTGAATTAGCTTTGACTTATTACTATTAATTGCAATGCCCCATGAGTCATAATACTCCTTGATCTCATCCAGATGGAGCTGCACAAAACGGGCAGCGACTTTTGGATCTCTGTTTGACGAAAAAATATCAATTGTTGCCTAATATAGCGTAGTGTTGTTGAAATTTTATGAGTACCAAACGAATTTAACACTCGTATTTTTTTAAAGTTGTTCAATTTAACATGCTTTTGACTGAAATGTAAGATTCGAACAAAAAAAATAAAAAAATTTTTTTTTAAAAAAAGCTTTTATTAAAAAAAATGCACTAAAAAGAAAAAAATAATTTTCTGGACGCTGTGTATCACAAATATAAAAGCTTTTAAAAAGCGAGATAAATATTTATTTTATTGTTTTATGCTTTATCTCGCTTTTTAAAAGCTTTTATATTTGTGATACACAGCGTCCAGAAAATTATTTTTTTCTTTTTAGTGCATTTTTTTAAATAAAAACTTTTTTTAAAAAAAAAATTTTTTTTTTTTTTATTTTGTTCTTTGTAGTCTTCGAATATATAGCTTTACATTTGAGATGTCCTTACAGGCTTTTTAACTTGAGAATCGTATTCAGCGAACCCCAAAACCCGCAGAATATATTTTTTCCCGGAACAATTGAGAAAAAGGATAATCACGTTATCCTTATAGGACCTTCCGTCGTCATTACAGACTTTTTAACTTGAGAATCGTATTCAGCGAGCCCAAAAACCCCAGAATAGATTTTTTCCGGAAAATTTGGAGAAAAGGATAATCACGTTATCCTTACAGGACCTTCCGTTATCCTTATAGACTTTTTAATGACATATTCGGATTCAGCGACCCCAAAGACCCCCAGGATAGATTTTTTTTCCGGAAAATTTGGAGAAAAGGATAATCACGTTATCCTTACAGGACCTTCTCTTATCCTTACAAGGACGAAGTAGAGAAAATATTGTATTGTCATCGGACTTATATAAGTGTACAAAATTTCAAGTGAATCGGATGAGTGGAAGTGGGTCAAAATTTGATTGCAAGATTTGACCCCGACAAACAAAAAAACAAACAAACAAACAAACAAACAAACAAACAGACAGACAAGATAGCGAGCTAAATAAAAGCTTTTAAAAATAATTTCTACACATTGAAAATTTCATGGTTATGGTCAGGAAATAAGATTCAAATCCTTATGCTAGTTTTCCTAGAAAAGTACCGTGTCCGCATTCTGTCTTTCCCACTGAACAATAATAATTTTGTTATTTTCTAGTTTTCTGCAAAATTTTATGACGTCTGTTACCAAATTTTTTTTCGTGTAAAAATTAGAAGAAAAAGAACCATTTACCATATAAATTTTTTCCAATAATAAATTTTTTTTCCAATAATACAAATTCTTGATTTTGGAAATCTTATAGCAAATTTTGTTAATATTTCTAATAGCAAATTTTATTATTTCATACAAATGCTTCAAAATTACCCGCTTATAAAACCAAAATTGCATGCCAGACACACACATAACATGTCATGCCTTAATAAGATTTCACTGGGTTTTTTTTTTATTAATAATCATGCCTTAAAAGGTTTCACTGGAATATCTTAGGAAAAAAATATTGATGAAATCGGGCGAAAAGTGAAATCGGGTTTTCAAAAGTGGTACTTAGAAAAAGTGTACGCGCTTTAAAAGTGGTTTTTGTGAAAGAAGGGCATTAAAGTAATACCCTCGTGTGATTTTGAAATCGGATTAAAGTGTTAAACGCAAATAAAGTGCAAAAACGTCCAACGTTTGACGTTTCTCAACTAGTGTTCCACAAAGTAATGCTTTTGTAGTTTGGTCCTCAACACATGCCAACTACCGTCAGCATTGATTATCACAGGGTTTATCGCAGTCTAGAGTAGGATTAGGAATAATTATTTGTTCGAATAAACAAAGAATTAATTTTGTTAAAACAAATTCTTTCCTTTTTCTATATTTTTTTCTTTTATCATTTTATTTTTATTTTTGGCTCCTCTTGCGTTGGAGATTTCAGAAAAAGATTTCGAGCAGCAGTGAATTTTGTTTTTTTTTTGTCGATTGATGATCAATTTTTAGCCTAGGTTGGATGGAACCATCTGAAATGAAGTATTGAGTCTTTTTTGGTAAGAGAGCGAGAGTGATTCGGCGAAGGGTAAGACGTAGTGCGGAGTGATGTCAACGAATTGATAATGTAAGCGTTTGATCACTGAGTTTCTTTTTTTTGGTAGTCAATTTAGGGGTCTACTTGGTAGAGGAGAGCCAACGAGGCCGGGTTCACCCTTCTGGTGTCCTGAAGTGGGGTAGGAAAAATCCTCCTGTCGACCTTAAACTTTTATTCATGCCCTTTTTGTAATTTTTTTTTTCACTTCTCATTAACCCTTCCCGCAGCTACCTCGGACAATGAGAGGCGTAGAAACCTCTCCTCCCCAGTTGTCCTGCTGCCCCCTTTCGGCATACCACCTTATGTGTGGAGCGCTACAAATTGGGAAAGACAAAACCCACGACCAAGCCACTGAAGCTAGCCCCGGTATGCCCGTCTTCTCCCTCAGCGCCCGCACTGCACAAGGGGCAAATCTCGTTACTGGCTGACTTGACCGCAGCTCCTTGTGCCGTGTCTTACACATATATGGCGCCCAACGAGGCACAATCTGGTTGTTTCGGCAACATCCTTAATTCCTTAACGGAATTCAGAGAACTCTTTTTCGGAGAGTGCCTCGTCAAACTTTGTAAACAAAATTTTGGTTTTATTTAGATTTAAATGGAATTTTTGATTTTATTTAAATCTGGATAAAGTTTTGATTTTGTTTATCCGACCATGTTAATTTTTTTTACAGTTTAGTCTGCTTTCAAAAAAAAAAAAAAAGTTTAAGGGTATAACTTTTGGAATTTCTCAACCCATATTCTGGAAACTTTGATTTCGGCTACACGCTCGATCTAAGTCCGTTTAGAAGGAAGAGGGAAACTAAAAAGTAAATACAATGGAATGGAGTCGATTTCTTTTTGCAAGACGTGACATTAGAGGGACAAAGTCTGCATAATATTGCAACTCAATCCGTTGCGCTAAATAAATCTGGAAAGTTATGATTTAGTTATTCTTTCCCCATTCCCCGACAGAATCTGGAGATATTTGCGGTTTTTTTGAAAGGTGCAAATGCCAGTGGAGAATTTTCCATAAGGATACCTTTTGAAAATTCCTTGGTAGGAGCCTTTTCTTTGCGCCAAAAATATCATCCATTGGGTTGTCTTCGATTTTCGATTCAACTTTAGTTTTTTTGCGACGATAGATCAATTTGTTGATGACCTTGCCGTAGTCGTCTGTCTCTGAGTTGGAAAGCTCTCGCTCTCTATCTCTTATGTATGATAGTTATTTCAAAAAAAGGATTAGTTTATTAAAAAAAAAAAAAAATATAATAGATTACTTATTGTTAGTGCATAAATTTTTGCACCGACAATAATTTATATTTAGAACATTTCGAAAAACAATATATGGTTAAGATCAATTTTGTTTCTATAATTAATAGGTATATTTTCGCTTATTAATTTTGGCTTACTTATAGTGTACTTCGCGTTTACTAAAATTAACAGGAAAAATATAATAACTTGGGTTATTTATAATAGATAAACAAGGTTTTGTTTATACCCGTATGGTGAAACCAAAGGGTATATTAACTTTGCCTTACCGTTTGTAACGCCAAGATCTCGTCATCGCACACAAAAATGAATTACACCAGTGTGTTTAGAATGATGAAAAAAGTTGAATTTAGCATGTCCGTCCGTCCGTCTGTCTGTCTGTCTGTCCGTCTGTCTGTCTGTCCGTCTGTGGCGCGGATTGCGGGCGCACGGATTGAGCTAGAGACTTGAAATTTTGCGCAGATTCGTTTTTCGTAAAATGTGAGGCTAAGTTCGTTAGTGGGCAAAAATGTATCATTAGGGGGGGTACCCCCCATACGAACGAAAACGTTTTTTGCGAATATCTCAAAAACGGTACATCTTATCAAAAAAGTGCAAGAACAAAAGTTATTTAGGATATGATTCTACATAAAACTCCCATACATCAAAATCTGATTGGAATAAATTTTAAAAAATCTTATTGGAAAGTTTGACTTCAAAGAGGAATTTTGATACAACTGTTCGCCGCTCAATTAAACTTATAATATTGCAGGGTATAAAGTATTTTACGAACGAATTTTCACAATTGTAGATCTTTTATACCCTATATGGGGAAACTAAAAAGCTATACGCCAACAGCCTGTCGTTATACACAACAATGAATTCCGCCAGTGTGTTTAGAAGACATGAAAAAATGGATGTATGGATATCCATCCGTACATGTGTGATTACGGTTTTCACTGAACGGATTGATCCAAACACATTGGGTGTCATTAGCAGATCTTTTGGGTCTCATGTATTACATTAGACCGACATTTCCTTCGAGATCAGACAAGCAACTGACCTTTGGTACATCAGTTTTTTCACAGTTTTTCGAGAACGGACCGTTAGATACTACATCGGAAAGGTGTAAAATAATATCTAACATTAATATTGTCTATAATTCAATTCTTATATTCCTTCTTATGAAAGTTAAACATGCCAACCGAGCGATACTTTGAACCTCGGGCTAATATTGTCTTTATCAAAAACATTTTTTACTCTTCGAAACTTTTGTCATAGTGCGAATATAATTTTGATGATTTACTGACAAAAAAATTACTTAAATAATTTTAAAATAAGTACTTAACCCTTTCACTCGGCATTTATTTCTAATAGCAAAAAAAATGTGTTGTTGCTTTTTTCAATAATAATATATAAAAATATATATTATTATTGAAAAAAAAACATTTTTTTTTTGCTTTTTTCAATAATAATATGTAGCAACACAATATATTTCAAAATTTTAAAAATTTAAATATCTTTTTAGAAGTCTCTTTTAGACAATGTACTCATTTGTATACATAACATGTCAATCATTGTCCCTCTCCCTTCTAATTCTCTTAGAAATGCGAGTTAAATATGATGTACACAATTGTGTACGCGCCGAGTGAAAGGGTTAAATAATTAAAAAAAACATCCGTTAAATATTGGACCACTTGCACCTTAGGTAGAAAACGCCAAAAAACCCATTTGCCCAGAAAATACTCATATCAGGTAAATTGAAAATGATAGTAATTAAGGACATCATTATGACTAACACACCTTTTGGAAAAAAATGGATTTTTGGAAAATGCTGGTTGTAAGAGTCATAACAATAATCTCATTAAAAACCTCATTAGGTTTTTAATCAGATTATTGTTATGGCTCTTACAACCGGGATTTTCCAAAAATCCATTTTTCCCCAAAAGGTGTTTGTCATAATAATGCCCTTAATTACTAGAATTTTTAATTTACCTGACATATATTGTAATTAAGGACATCATTATATATTGGAAAAAATGGATTGTTATCGTTAGTTGTTTTAGATACACCAGCAAGTTAAGATCTTAACTTTTAAAGTGACTTTAAAACAACATTTTTAATCAACCATTTAAAATCTGTTCCGTGAGGTGAACATAACTTTTAGTTAAGTGAAATTAAAAATTTCCTGAAACTGAGGATATTTAATCAACAATTTAAAATCTGTTCTGTGAGGTGAACATAACTTTTAGTTAAGTGAAATTAAAAATTTCCTGAAACTGAGGATATTTAATCAACAATTTAAAATCTGTTCTGTGAAGTGAACATAAATTTTGGTGAAGTGAACCTAAAAATTTCCTGAAACTGAGGATATATTTTTAAATTTAGTGCAATTTTCTTCATTGCTCTAGGTAAGCTAATATATCTTTTTTTCTTTCTGGAATTATAAATTTGCTTCGATTTTTGTTAAAATGCCTAAATTACGAAAACAATCTGTTAGCCAAAGAAAAACGGTTAGAACCCAATCAATGCGTATAAACCGTCGAAATAGCCAACATCGAAATGCTGAACGCATTCGAGACGGCATTGCGCGAAATTTGGCACGGTCTAACGAGTCTTATCGCGCTTTAGAGCAGGAGCAGAATACCGCGCAACATTCCCTTAGGCGCCAGGATCTTCAATATCGTGATAGGGAACAGGAACGTGATACCGCGCAACATTCCCGTAGGCGGCAAGACCCTGAATATCATGATCGCGAACAGGGACGTGATACCACGCAACATTCCGTTAGGCGCCAGGATCTCGAATATCGTGATCGGGAACAGGGACGTGATACCGCGCAACATTCCGTTAGGCGCCAGGATCTCGAATATCGTGATCGCGAACAGGAACGTAATACCAACGAACATTCCCTCAGGCGCCAAGACCCTGAATATCGTGATCGGGAACAGGGACGTGATACCGCGCAACATTCCCGTAGGCGGCAAGACCCTGAATATCGTGATCGGGAACAGGGACGTGATACCGCGCAACATTCCCGTAGGCGGCAAGACCCTGAATATCGTGATCGGGAACAGGGACGTGATACCGCGCAACATTCCGTTAGGCGCCAGGATCTCGAATATCGTGATCGGGAACAAGAACGTAACACTGCGGCTAGAGTACTCAGACGCTCCGACCGGGTCCGGAGGCGACAAGAACAACGTAGCAATACTATTTCCCAAATAACGCGTCGTGAAACTATACGCGGAATCACATCTCGCCGTGTAACTTTGTCAAATGAGAGGGTTCGACGTCACAGAAATATACCCAGCAATCGTCAGGCAGAAACCGTGAGGCAGTCCCGTCGTAACATCGCATCGCGGGTCATAATGGAACCTGAGCAACGCGAGGAATATTTGCAAGGTGAAAGAAACCGTAATCGCGAACGCTTTTTTACTAATTATTCTGATATAATACGGCAGGGTCCAACCGAAATTTGTATATGTTGCGGGGGGTTATGGTTTCCGTCTGACATTAAAAAAATTCAAAAACAACCACTTATTCGGAAACACCTAAATAATCCAGAATTCGTTGTCAAAACATTTTATCTATCCGAGAAATTCCCTAGTCGGATCGATACATATACTTTTTGCTAAAACTGCCATAGGGGAATTATTAGTGGACAAATTCCCAATATTTGCCTTGCAAATGGTCTTGATTTTCCTGTGATACCCGAATGTCTTCAAGGACTGGAGTGCCTAGAACAACGGTTAATAGCCCCCCGAATTCCATTTATGCAAATCAGAGCCTTAGGTTGTGACCGACAGTGCGGGTTAAAAGGGGCTTGTGTCAATGTTCCTATTTCCCTTAACACCACAGTTAGTGCACTTCCTAGAACTTTTGATAACACTCACGTTATTCAGGTTCACTTAAAGCGTAGATTACAATACGCCCATAGTTTTTTGGTCGAAAGCATTCGTCCATCCAAAGTTTTTGCCGCAATCCAATATTTAATAAGGCAGCCCTTATATATTGAAGATGGTGTGACCTTGTCGGACAATTGGTTACAGCAATATCCTAATCCTGATGATAGAGCAACGTTTACAGTCACACAACAAGACAGAGAAATTGTCAATTCTCTATTAGATAGAACTATTGAAGAAAATATCGACAATATTGACCAATTAGATCCTGAAGACGTCAACCCGGGAGGGCAAGAGACCCTTCTCGAAAATATTCCACTGGAAAATATTGCCCTAGCTCCTGGTGAAGGTCAAAGACCGGTCGATTTAGTTTTCGATAGACATGCAGAAGAATTATCTTTCCCCTCCATATATTGTGGACAACCTCGGCTAACAAATTTAACCTATAGCAAAATCGCGCGTTCCGAAATTCGACGGTATGATCGTCGATGCACTACAAATGAAAAGATCTTTTATACGTACAAAAAAAACGAGCTTATCTCTATCAAAAACTCTATTTCGATTTGCCTAAGGAAAAAGAGTCGCGGTAGTCGTTCCCACACAGCTGGAGATTTGGTTAATGATAGCCACGTGGAAAATTTAATACAGCACGACGAAGGGTATAAAATTTTTAAAAATTTAAGATCGTCCCCATCCCATTGGGAGTCCGAAAAGAAAAAAGTTGTTGCTATGATTCGGCAATTTGGAATTCCCACTTTTTTCATCACCCTCTCGGCTGCCGAAACAAAGTGGTCCGAACTCCTTTGTATCTTATCTAAAGTCATTGATAAGAGGGAGATCTCACCTAATGATGCAGAAAATTTAGATTTCAGCACGAAAGCTAGACTCATTAGATCAGATCCAGTCACGTGTTCGAGATATTTTGATCATCGCTTTCGCGCCCTATTCAAACTTTTCAAGCAACCGGGAGTAATTTTTGGTGATTCCTATGTAATTAACTATTATTTTCGTGTTGAATTCCAACACCGTGGTTCTCCCCATGTCCATGGATTGTACTGGCTTCATAATGCCCCAAGTCTTGATCTCTCTGATATTTCCACTTACCCATCTGTAGAGAATTTCATTGATACCCATATTTCTACGGCCACCCAGAATAGTGATTTGGCGGAATACTTAGTCTACCAGAAACATTCTCACGCGAGATCCTGTTTAAGGGAAATTAGAGGTCAGAAGTTTTGTCGATTCGGCATGCCATATCCTCCAATGGATAAAACCATTATTCTTACTCCACTCGACAATTCTGAACTTTCTAATACTCATAACGAAAATTATGATAAAATTAGAGAATATTTGAATGAAGCAGCAAAAACCACGTCCATTCCCAATTGCTCATTCGATACGTTTCTAGGAAATATTGAGATGTCTAGAGATTCTTATATTTCGGCGCTTCGGGCAAATTTAAAAAAGCCCACCATTTTTCTCAAAAGATCTTTAGATGCAATTATGCTGAACGCATACAATCCTTGTATTCTCAGTTTGCACCGAGCAAACATGGACATTCAGTTTGTAATGGATGCTTATGCTTGTTGCGGTTATATTGTTAATTATATTAACAAATCTAACAAAGGAGTTTCCAAACTTATGCGGGAAGTCATGGACGAGATCTCAAGCGGCAATTATACTGTTAAACAAAAACTCCAACATCTAGGGAATAAATTTATTCATGGGCTAGAAATCTCAGCTCAGGAAGCAGTGTATAATATTCTCGGCATTCGGATGTCAGAAAGTAGTAATGCGGTTGAGTTTATTAACACCAGTCCCCCAAATGAACGTGTCCGTATTGTTAAATCTCAAAAACAGTTGAGAGAACTACCGCAAGATTCAACTGATATTTTCGTCTCAAATTTACTGGACCACTATGTACAGCGTCCTGACTCCCTCGAAAATATATCTCTTGCTGAATTCACCGCATACTATAAATTTTCATCTGTCCGTTCATCAAATCCCAATAATGATGATGGAGAAGGAAATGAGGAAGTTACCGGCGAGCCACTACGGCTTAAGGATTCCAGCGGATTCTTACGAAAAAGAACCAAACCCTGTGTCATTCGGTATCGCAGATATAAAATGATTCAGGAACGCGATAATTATTTTCGAGAACAGGTCATGCTTTTCTTGCCTTGGCGCAATGAAGAACGTGATATTTTGCAGCAAAATTGTGAGACTCTCTGTCAACAATATCTCATTGCGATTAATACTGTTCGTCGCAAGTTCAATTGTTTTGAGAATGACGATGAGCTTGACAATGCCCTAATCGCTGCACAAAATGAACGATTTCTTGAAAATACCGAAGAAGTTCAGAATGACGACGATCCGGATCTTCGCCCCTTTCAAATCCCAAATGTGGAACCGAATGTCCGAATAATAGATGATAATGTTCCCCAGGATAACGAAACCCGTGTAATAAAATTGCCACCACTCATTTCCGATCTAGACTTTTCCCAAATTATTCGATCATTAAATACCGAGCAGAGGCTGTATTTTAACCACGTTTTACATAACATAAAAAATGGAACAAACTTTTATGAATTTGTTAGCGGGGGTGCTGGGACAGGAAAGAGTAGACTAATTACTGCACTCTATAATGCGTTGACCAAACGACTTAATTCGCGACCTGGAGCCAACCCTGATGATGTCAAGGTCGTTTTATGCGCACCTACCGGAAAAGCTGCTTTTAATATAAATGGAGCTACCCTTCATTCTATCTTTTCTTTACCCATCAACCAATCACATTCGGAAATTAGGCCCCTTAGCAGCGACATTGCTAATACAATTTATTCAAAGCTCCAAAATCTTCAATTAATTATAATCGACGAGATATCAATGGTGGGTGCTAAAATGCTATCCCACATCGATTCCAGATTAAAGCAGATTTTTAGAAGTACATCTTTATTTGGTGGCAAATCTGTTATAGTTTTTGGAGATCTAAGACAACTTGCTCCTGTTGGGGATAGATGGGTGTTTCAATCTAGTAGGAATGATGTGTATGGCATTGTAGCTGGATCAACATTGTGGAATCTTTTTAAATTTTTCCCACTCATTAAAATAATGCGACAAAGGGATGACTTAAATTTCGCTACCGCCCTGAATAACATGGCGCTTGGGAAAATGACAAGTACTGATATAGCGCTTTTCAAGTCAAGAGAATGCACCCCCGAAGCAGTTCCTCAGGAGGCCTTACATTTATTCAAATCAAACGACGATGTAAATGAATTCAACACGTATAGATTAAACCTAATCCAATCTGATCCTGTAATCTCAGAGGCCGAGGACAAAGTCAAAGGGCCAATTCCGGAAAATTCGCGAAATCAGATTGCAGATCGGGCTAAAGAATTAAAAACTTCTGAGACTCTTGGATTGCCATCAAATCTTCTGTTAAAGAAAACCGCCAAGTATATGATAACAGTAAATATCAATACTGCTGACGGGTTAGTTAATGGCGCAACAGGGCAGTTAATGGATATAGAATTCGGGGTACTCGGAAATGGTGCTCGCGTGCCAATTCGCTTATGGATTCAATTCGAAGAATTATCTATCGGTCAAGACGGGCGTTCTAAACGAACACATTCTGAAAACTTAAATTGGACTCCTATAGAAAAATCGGTTAAAAGTTTTCAATATAAATCCAATGATCGAGTCGTAATTGAGAGGTCCCAGTTTCCGGTCGTCCCAGCCGAAGCTATTACTATCCACAAAGGTCAGGGATCCACTTATGTTAACGTTGCTGTTCATTTAACCCCTGGTATGACACGGGCCCAATTGTATGTGGCATGTAGCCGAGCAACAAAAGCTTCTGGTCTCTTTTTAATCGGGAAATTCAAATCACCAAAATCTCCTACAGCTTCTGATCCCGTTTCTACAGAGTTAGTATCTTTGAATTCAGAGAAACTTCTAACGCCTCATTTTGCAAGTTTGCAAGATAAATTCCTTAACAAATTTAGCGTTTTCTTCCATAACGTCCAAAGTTTACACAAACACATCGAAGATATTAAATCCAACAATTTAGTTTTGTCACTCGATATTCTATGTTTTGTAGAAACTTGGACATTGCCCAATGAGGAGTATGACTTAGATCAATATTCCATTGTCGCTAGGTTAGATAACAGCGGAGGGCAAAATATAAGAAAACACAATGGGATACTCTGTTTTGCTAAGAATTCAATTGCCTCACTTATCAATGTTGTAAAAGTACAGCAAATCTGTGAAAATAATCATGTTTTCCAATATGTTTTATTTGAATTTCATGACATATTATTCCTAGCTGTATATAAAAGTCCACGTTTTTCAAAAACACGGGTTATTCAAGAGCTAGAAAATGTATTGCGGATACCTTTTTCTTGCAATCGAAAAATGATTATCTTGGGAGATTTTAATCAAGATCGTAGTATCAATAATAATGATATGATGAGCAAAAAACTTCGCGATTTGAGTCTACGAAGTTTGTTAGACCAAAGAGTTTCGACCACTAACTGCGGTTCCCAAATCGACTGGTGTTTCTCCAATTTAGACACATCTTCAATTTTCGCAGATACTTTTGAAGAGGTTTATAGTTTTCACGACGCTATACAGATTGTTATAAATTCAACCAGCACTTAATATAATAGAATCCTACAAAATTCTTGGTGCAATTTAACTTTGTTGTTGCTCCTGTTCCTTTAATGTTTTAGTCATAAAAGTTTATTTCTTTATTTGTTTTTTTTTTTTTGCTTTTAAAACAAACATAGAAGTCAAGTTTATATATTGGTAACAAACAGACAAATACACTTTACAAAAAAAATGTATTGGTATGCTAGTAGTTTATTGAATGTAGTTTACTGTAAGTAGGGAAACAAGTATTGTAGTAGTAACATAAAAAAAACACAAAATAAAAAAATAATAAAAAAATAGTATTAGTAGTACATAAGTTAATTCACATAACATGTATATGCAGAAATACAACAGATCTATTTTCATAATATAACTATATTAACCATTTTAACAAATTCATGTCTTTTTTCTACACCTTTTCTAAAATCTTTTGTATTTCACATTAATTCCCTTTACCAACTAACATAACCTTTCCCAATTCCCATTCTGGCAAGATAACTTTCGGCTTCCCGTGCCCTTGCTGAACTACAAAAACAATGCATCACTAAAAAAATTGTTTTTGCTGACTGAGAAAGTTTAATTCGCAGTAGTTAAAAAATATATTGTAAATAATTACTTATAATGTATAGTAAGTTAGAAAACCAAAATTAGTATGAAGAATAGAGTAATAAAACATTACACAGAGTAATTTTTAAAAACAAATTTCACTTCAAAGTGGAATTTTGATACAAATGTTCACTGAAATCACCATACGGGTTTCCAATAATTGCTGGCAATTATAGCTTTTGTTATGTTTTATATTATAATACGATTAGATTGTCTAATTCTTTTGCGGTAAGATTTCGCATCTTTTATTATCACATTTTTTTTTTATTCTTAATTTTGTTTTCTTGGTTTCCCTTTAGAATTTAGGAGACTTTTCTCCATTAGCTTTGATTTGTCATTTCTTTTTTTTGCCTTTGGTTTGATCTTTTTTCTTGTGGCTAAGATGCATCGTACTCCCGTAGGTGGAAGAGGTGCTATACCGCGTACAAATAATCGGATTTTAAGATCTCAATCAAACGCGATGAATCCCAATATCGTCAATCAAAATCCTGCGAGTAACAGAAATCTGTCGTTGCCAATTATAGAAGAGGGCAGTTCAACCCCTTTAAACCGCTCAATTAGTCGGAATTTGCCAGATCAAAGAAGCTCGGATCGGGCAATTCAGAACCGAAGTTTGGAAAGAGTTAGGCAACAGCTTCAATTTGAGGAGAGAAATTCTTGGAGGCAGAACGGAGTCGAAGTTCCCCCAGTTTTCCCTTCAGGCGACGCACCCTTTCCAAAAAGGAGTGAACGCCCACCTCCTTATCGTCTCGAAACTCCCGATAGTGTTGCCAGCTTTGGTCCAAATCTGGTGTGGGATCCATCATATGATCCTGTACGCGCATCAAATGTCAGTTCTGATGAAAAGAATCGATTTGAAAAGCAGCTTGAGGAACAAAGGGGCATCATTCGGCAATTACAAGAGGCGTTAAGAAATGTGCACATTGCGCAAAGGCCTGTTGACTTGCCTCTTCCACCCAATACTTCAAGACCTGAAGCGCCTCGTCAAGTCGATGCTTTTCCTTTGCGAAGAGAGAGATCTCCCAGTTTCGCGTCCCGAAGGGATAGATCTCTTAGTCCTCCTTACGTTGAAGATCGACACGGACGTCTTCGACCTCGAACCGTATTTGGTACATGGGGCATCAAGTTTGATGACTCCGATAATGGCATATCGGTAGACGAATTAATTTTTAGAGTAGAAGTTTTGTGCGAAAGTGAAAGAATCTCTGAAGAATATTTGACGCGTCACTTCCACCAATTGTTGTCTGGACAAGCAGATTTCTGGTATTGGCAGTTCATCCGCCAAAATCGTAGACCAGATTGGAACACGTTAAAAACAGCACTCAAAAGTCAGTTCCAATCTTTAGTTACAGACTACGAAATCATAGATCAGATTTTTGAACGCAAACAAGGTGCTCGTGAAAAAATCGACGATTTCCTCAAGGATGTTCGAATTTTACATTGTAGAATGCGACGACCCATTCCAGAAGACGAATTAGTGTCCATGTTGCGCAAAAACCTGCAACCTCGTATCGCTACGATGATATTTTCATCTCGTATCACCACGTTGAATGAATTCCGTGATCTTAGTAGAAAAGCTGAACGCTATCTTAATGACTTTCGATCTAGTCAGACTAGATTCGAGACCCGAACAGTTCACGAATTAGACCTAGAAGCATCTGCTGCTGAACCATTTCAGGACGTTGTAGAAGCGATTGGCCGTCCTAGACCGCAATCCGCTGCTCCTAAACGAGATTCTAGCACTTGGACATGCTGGAATTGTGATCAGCGTGGCCACGGCTACCACGATTGCCCCAAACCTATTGGTGATCCCTTCTGCTTCGCATGTGGGAAAAAGGGGTTCGTAAAACCAGAATGTCCAGTGTGCAGGGAGAAAAACTCCAGGAGGGGCGAGATGAGATCGGACGAGTCTCGCCCGAAAAATTGAACCCGAAAACAGATACTTTCCCAGATACTTCGAAAGTATCTCATAACCCGGATGTGTCTAAAATACCCACCTGCTATGACTTACCTGATGTACATAAGGTTAACCTAAACTTACCTGCTACGACTAAAAATAAAACTTACCTAAACTTACCTGCTAAGACTAAAAATAAAACTTACCTAGATTTACCTGCTAATTCTAAAAATAACCCGGACGTAAACTTACCTGAAGAAGAGTTGATAAATCCAGCGGTGTCGATCCTCCGAAGACCTGAAAATAGATTGAACTCACCTGATTTAAACAAAATTGGCCCGGCTTACAAATCCTTACACCAACGTAAAAGGGAATATGCCGAAACACGTGCACGAATTTTTGGTACGAATTGTGAGATAGCATCTAAAAAAAGGAGACGTTCTGCAGAGCGAATAAAATTGTGGTACAAAAATTTGAAAAATCGTAAGGAAGCAACGGTTTCGAGCATTGTAGCGATTTCTGGCGATTTAAGACCCCATGCCCAAATACTTATTAACGACCACCCTATAGTAGGCTTGTTGGATTCTGGTGCAAGCGTGAGTTGCCTTGGCAAGAATTCGTTAGAATTGATAAAGAATTTAGGTCTGAAACTTCACAAATTCCACTCGAATGTGACTACCGCGGACGGAAAGCCACAAGCGATTATGGGCTACGTCAAGGTAATGGCCAAATTTCGCGAACAGCTCAAAGAACTTACGCTTTATGTGGTTCCTAGTTTAAACCAGCCTTTGTACTTGGGTGTGGACTTTTGGAGTCTGTACGGCATATTGCCGAAGGCAATCGAAGAGGTGGACAGCACAGATATTGGAGCTGAATCGACGGAATACCACGCTTTGTCCAAAGACGATACGCGGCGATTACATGACGTCATTACATGCTTCCCATCTAGCGAATCCCTGGGGTTAGGGAGAACTTCGCTTGAGGAGCATGTAATAGAGGTCAATGGCGCAGCACCTATCAAACAGCGGCATTACCCGGTATCGCCGGTGGTACAGAGGCTGATGTTTGAGGAGCTGGACCGGATGTTAGCGCTTGGGGTGATCGAGGAGAGTGTCAGTCCCTGGAACTCACCCGTTGTACTTGTCCGGAAACCTGGCAAAGTCCGCCTTTGCCTAGATTCCAGGAAAGTCAACGAGGTTACAGTGAAAAATGCGTATCCGCTCCCCCACATCGATGGCTTGCTAAGCCGACTAGATGATACGCGCTACATCTCGAGTCTGGACCTCAAAGACGCTTTCTGGCAGATTCCTCTCGAGGTAAAATCTCGAGAGATGACGGCGTTCACAGTGCCAGGTCGGCCTCTGTACCACTTTACGGTGATGCCGTTTGGTTTATGCAACGCGCCGCAACGCATGTGTCGTCTGATGGACAAAGTCGTCTCATTCATGTCCAGCGAACTTCGTCGGTATGTGTTTGTTTACCTCGACGATTTGCTGGTGATATCACCAACTTTCGACCTCCATTTGCGAATCCTTTCGGAAGTCGCTTGTTGTTTACGGCGAGCAAAATTAACAATCAACGTTAGCAAGAGTTTCTTTTGTAAAAAGGAACTTAAGTACCTTGGGTACATAGTCGGAGATGGCATTCTAAAGACTGATCCGATGAAAGTGGCTGCGGTGGCTGAATTTCCCGTACCTAAGTCCGTCAAGCAGGTACGTCGTTTCCTGGGTATGACGGGCTGGTACAGGAGATTTGTGCCGAATTATTCGAGCCTGGCATCACCGATTGTCTGAGGAAAACCAACTCCGGCTTCAAATGGACTCAAGATGCTCAAGTCGCGTTCGAAAAATTGAAAGAAGCCTTGATCACTGCGCCTGTACTCACCACTCCAGACTTCACCAAACCGTTTATTGTGTCTTGCGACGCTAGTACGACGGGTGTGGGGGGAGTCTTGTCCCAGATCGGTGAGGATGGTGGAGAGCGGCCCATCGCATATATGTCCCAGAAACTCAACGCAGCCCAGCGAAATTACTGCATCACGGAGCTGGAATGCTACGCGGCAGTATTTTGCGTAAAAAAGTTTCGGCCATATGTTGAGGGGTTGCCCTTCACCATCGTCACCGATCATGCGAGTCTGAGGTGGCTCATGAGCCAGAAGGGCCTAAGTGGTAGGCTGGCCCGTTGATCCCTCAAACTTCAGGCTTTCAACTTCGATATCCAGCATCGAAAAGGGAGCCAGCATGTCGTGCCGGATGCCCTGTCTAGAATATATGCGGACGAGATCGCAGGCCCGACAGCTTGTTCTCCTCTTGACTTGGACTTGAGTTCTCCCCACTTCTCTTCGGATGAGTATAAAGAACTCATAGCTACTGTCGAGCAAGAGAGGGATAGGCTGCCGGACCTGTGCGTCTCGGACAGATATGTGTATAGACGCATGGATCCGCGTACGGGAGATCCGATCCAAGAGGACGCTGGTTGGAAGTTGTGGGTGCCTTCGGGCTTGACCGAAGCTTTGGTCAGTTCAGCTCATGATCCACCTCAGTCTGCGCATGGTGGGATAAGCAAGACTTTGTTCCGTTTGCGACAATTTTACTATTGGCCATCAATGGTCGCGCAAGTGAAGGTATATGTAACCAGCTGCCAAGTTTGCAAGCAAACGAAGGCTCCTAACGTTGTACTTCGCCCGCCCATGGGACAGCATGTCGTGGTTGAACGTCCTTGGCAACGTATTTATATAGACTCTATAGGTCCATATCCAAGGAGTTCGGACGGTAACACCGTACTGTTCGTGGTGCTTGACCAATTTTCGAAGTATGTCATTTTGAAACCCATGAGACGAGCTACTTCCAAGTCAGTCATTCAGTTTCTGAAAAACAACGTTTTTCTCACTTATGGAGTGCCCGAATCTTTGGTTTCAGACAATGGGTCGCAATTTACAGCTCGGGACTTTGCAACGTTTTTAAAATCTTTCGGAGTCAAACATATGACAACGGCCATCTACTCTCCGCAAGTAAATGCGTCCGAGAGAGTTAATCGATCGATCTTGGCGGCAATCCGCGCATATTTAAAAGAAGATCATCGGAAGTGGGATCGTCATTTACCGGAAATATCCTGCGCGCTTCGTACTACTGTGCACTCGGCTACAGGTTATTCACCCCATTTTATCAACTTCGGCCAGAATATGGCAACACATGGTTCTTCATATCCCCTATTGGATAGATTAAAGGTGTTAGGTGGAGAAGATACTCTTATTGCCGAAAGCGATAAATTAAAAATCGTGCGCGATGAGGTCAAGCGACACCTAGACCAGGCATATGAGAGATACGCTACAGGGTACAACCTGCGTTCTCGCACTCGCATTTTCTCACCTGGGCAGGAAGTTTTCCGCCGTAATCATACCCTCAGCGATAAAGCCAATAAATATAGTGCGAAGTTAGCGCCGAAATTTTTAAAGTGTCGCATAATCAAAGCTATTGGAAACTCCATCTACTAAGTCGAAGATATGAGTGGAAAAATGATCGGAAAAGTACACGCTAAGGATTTACGTTTATAACTCTTGAACTTTGTTTTGAATAATGTAGTCATCTTTCATTTTTGCAAATACACGTAGATCTAAGAAATCATCGTGGCAGGCTTCACCTGTTAAATTACAGTATCTAGCTTTCGTAGAAATCCGCTTACTGGATATTGCTTGACTCTAAGTAGCGGTGTTGATACTTTTGATATTAGCCTCAGGGTTTTCATTTCATTTCATACCTATCAAGTATTTGTTAGCTTGAATAATTTTAGAAGAGACTTAAGCGGCCTCTGAAGCATTGGTGATGTTTGTCGTCGGTCTATTGGTGTTGCTGAACACACTTATCACTGGTGATTCAGAGGGTGATTAGGGTCCTGACTGGTTTAGGAATAGGTTGATAAATATTTAGATATTGCAATATATCTTCATTTTAATTTTTTTATTGTCATTATTAAAATTAGTAGCCTTTTTATACTTTAGTTTCTACACGGTTCCATCCCGAATTTTGCTCATTTTTAATTTTTTCTATATAGATCAATATTGATTTAAAATAAGATTTTGCCCGGCTAGAATTTATACTCAGGGTCGTGGTCGAGCCACACGTTGGGCTTCTCGAAACGTCCCGTCGTTTTTTCAACACCTTCGACGACCTTGAAGGTCATCTAAGTTATTGATGGTGTAGCGAGCGGAGTTTTGAGAGGTTCAACTGGTGGGTCTGACGACAAAAGGTTTACAATCCCTGATGACGATTCACCCGTGGATGGTGCCGGTCAGTCTGATGACATACTCAAAGGACTTTGTCCTTGGCAAAAAAAAAAAATTGCCATCGCCTAGTAACTGATCGGGCTGATCGACATTATCTTTGAATTCAATAACCAACAATGCGCACTGATACCAAATTACTTTTGAAACAATTCAAATTAATAGTTTGTTTAAAAATTACTGTTGGTCATTGAACGGAATCGTCAAAAGGAAGCGAGTCGATAGTGAGTCGATGGAGAGTTGCTGTTGAATTTTGTTGCATTGCGGTTCGAATTTTTTTTTATCGTCTCCCGAGGATGTCATTTTAAGTTTGATTAATTTTGGAAAAACTAATTTTAATTTTCGGTGTAGAGGATTTTCACAATTATAATTTACGCCAATAGACTAAATTAGTAATAGTTAAAGGAAAGATTTCTGGTTCTACGATGTTCTTGGTTATTAAATAAATATAATGAATTGAATCAGCTAAACCTAAAATCATAAATTACTAATAACAATAATAAAAAGTTAAAACATCATAAAAGTAAAGTTAACTAAACTACGAAACAGAAAACGAAGATAAATTAACATGCAGTTTTTCTAAACAAAAGGTGTAAAAAGTTAAAACATCATAAAAGTGTAAAAAGTTAAAACATCATAAAAGTAAAGTTAACTAAACTACGAAACAGAAAACGAAGATAAATTAACATGCAGTTTTTCTAAACAAAAAGTGTGAAAAGTTAAAAAAACATAAAATTTAAAGTTAGATATCACAGTTAGCGGTTATCACAGCCTAAAGAGTGGTATGCAGGTTTTTTTTCAATTTGTTACGCATACAATCACCAAAAATATCGACGCCAGTTTCCAATGAACGCGCTAGAAATTCATCGGCAATTATCCACGCCAGTTTCCAGTGAACGCGCTAGAAATTCATCCCTCATAGCGCCACGTTTTATCGTCGATTTTGTAAGTACGTCCACTTAACTAACAAAAGCATGCAACATTGAGACAAAAACTACACAACATTAAAACAAAGTCTGCGCAACATTGAAGGATGTCCTTAATTATCAAGCATTATCAAGCTTTGAGGCTCAACGTGCAGACCGTCGACATTTTACCAGCGTCCATTATTTTTCTTTATCATATTCGTTACTTCGTCCTTGCGATTAGAAGCCGAAATTTTAAAAACATATCAACAGCAGCATAAATTTCTGCATCCAACAATTCTCACGGAGTCTTGAAATTTACAACATTCAACATCAATTTCTACATTTACATTCTCAACAGTCAACATAAAAATTTCCACATAAATACTAAAACAATAGGACTTTCAACCTACCATAAAACGTCGATTTAAATATTATGGACAATTTGAATAAATAATTAAAAATAATTGCTAAAAAAAATGAATTTACTAACACTATTATTTAAGAATATGAATCATAAAATGTCACAGATTTTTTTTTGTTTTTGAATTTTAAAAAAAGAAATATCACAGAATTTATATTATCACAGGGTTTATCGCAGTCTAGAGTAGGATTAGGAATAATTATTTGTTCGAATAAACAAAGAATTAATTTTGTTAAAACAAATTCTTTCCTTTTTCTATATATTTTTCTTTTATCATTTTATTTTTATTTTTGGCTCCTCTTGCGTTGGAGATTTCAGAAAAAGATTTCGAGCAGCAGTGAATTTTGTTTTTTTTTTGTCGATTGATGATCAATTTTTAGCCTAGGTTGGATGGAACCATCTGAAATGAAGTATTAAGTCTTTTTTGGTAAGAGAGCGAGAGTGATTCGGCGAAGAGTAAGACGTAGTGCGGAGTGATGTCAACGAATTGATAATGTAAGCGTTTGATCACTGAGTTTCTTTTTTTTGGAAGTCAATTTAGGGGTCTAGTTGGTAGAGGAGAGCCAACGAGGCCAAGGTTCGGGTTCACCCTTCTGGTGTCCTGAAGTGGGGTGGGAAAAATCCTCCTGTCGACCTTAAACTTTTATTCAAGCCCTTTTTGTTATTTTTTTTTCACTTCTCATTAACCCTTCCCGCAGCTACCTCGGACAATGAGAGGCGTAGAAACCTCTCCTCCCCAGTTGTCCTGCTGCCCCCTTTCGGCATACCACCTTATGTGTGGAGCGCTACATAGGGAAAGACAAAACCCACGACCCAAGCCACTGAAGCTAGCCCCGGTATGCCCGTCTTCTCCCTCAGCGCCCGCACTGCACAAGGGGCTAATCTCGTTACTGGCTGACTTGACCGCAGCTCCTTGTGCCGTGTCTTACACAATTTCGTACATGGTTAAATCTTTTAAAATAAGATTTAGAACTTTTTTACACACTCCTGAATCTACTAGATGCATAACATCTAATGGGAATTGAGAAACCATTTTAAAACTGGCTCTTTCTAAAATAGTAGGACTTTGCAAATTATGATAGTTTGGATCTGCTCTGTGTTCAAAACTTTCATCAGTCCTCATAGTACCTGAAGTAAGATTGTAGACCGTAGTATGCTCCATAGTAAATCCTTTTTGGTTGCATTCATGGAAAGCAGAGTGAGAATTGTGATGCTTTACTGATTTACAAAATGACTTAGCAGGTGCATCACAAGTAAACAAACGAACGGAAAAAGGTTTCCTTTTAGTGCAATGATTAATTGCAATCCCATTTTCGCGCAAATCGGCAACTTCTTTCACGAAATCGTCCAAGAACCACTCGGTGCTTTTTGGATGACCGTGCCCTGTAAAAGCACCGATAACAAAAGGACAAGACTGTCCAGCATTAACGATGTGACCTATAATGGGCCACAAAGTTTTTCGTGAACTTTTGAATAATGGTAGCCCATCTATATTGCAGTCTATAATTATTTCGTCCAAATTTGACAGGTGAGAGTTGTTAAAAGAATTTATGGAATTTTGTATCCCTACGTACATAAATTCACCATCATCAACTTGTTGAATTATCGGCACACAGCTTTGTGCTGTTTTGGGAATAAGCCCCTGTCTCGAAATTGCCACAGCAAGGCCAAATTCGTTTAGAATTTTTAAAAGGTCATTGGAAGCTCGAACAGAAATGTTGTGGTGTAGCATCCAATGACCAAGTTTTGCAGCTAATTGGGATTTCTGATCCACACTTATTTCTATATCAGAATTGTCTGATGCATCGCTAAAATAATCTAAAAAAACTCGATCATCACTTGTGGTATCACACGCAAGATCGCTTTCCCTTCCCGCACTAGGAAATTCCACATTTGATGGTGGTAAACACGAAGGTTCTTCAGAATAGAGATCTGAATAAAAATAGTTGAGGTTACCGTCGGCGATTTGGCATATAATTTGCCGACGACGTCTATAGGAAAGATCGTCCATTATCAGGCAAAATATATTATAAAAATTTGTTGAACAAAAATATACTTACAAGATTTTTAGAGATCGATTTTATTTTTCGTCCTTTTGCTCCAAAAATTGTCCACCTAAAAGATAATGAAACCTTTTATTATCGGTTTATGGTAAAAGGCAAAAATGAAAAAAAAAATTTGTTTTTAATTATTTTATGATATATTCCGGACAAAAAGTGGACTTTTCCCTAAATAAAATACCTAAAAAACTAAATAAATTCCGGACAAGTCTCAAAATAAAATGGACTTTTAAGTAGAAATTTCCGAAAAATGTCCATTTATTTTCCGCACAAATGTCCAATTTATATTGAGACTTTGTCAAGATAAAAACCATTTTTCCCGGGCAAGAAATCTCCGGGCGAAAGTCGTGGCGTAGCCGGTAGAAAACACTAACAACAACACACAAGTTTCGATCGTGATTACGAAGCCCCATGAATAGGCGTGGGGCCAATTCATAGGGCTTCGTAACCACGATCGAAACTTGTATGTTGTGGTTAGTGTTTTCAAACATTAACTACATTTTTTCCAAAACTAAACATCTAAGCCGTAAAAATAATTAAACATAAAACAACACGCACGAGAATGACGGCTCATCAAGAAAATCTTTTTTCCTGAATTATTTTAGCGAACACGAACAAAAATTTATTTCGACACATTTGGGATGTGTTCTGAGAACACATTATCACAGTTTTTAGCACTATTAACTTATTATTTTTATTAAAAAACGAACAACTTACCTTAAAAATTTTGTCAATCCAATGCAGGTGAATTTGCGCTAAAAATGAAACGTCAAAAATAAAAGTTCCCGACTTGGAGGTTTGGATCTTGGATCAAATGTTTGTGATGGTTTGAATCTCCACCTCCCGTGTATTTGCTAAAATCTCCTATCTTTTTCCCGCATGTTATTGTTGTATATCTCCATTTACCTGCTTACGACCAACTTATGCATAAGGCCTTATTATTTTTTCACTGGGTAGCTTGCCCGTGAGGAGGCTGGAAAAACTAATTGGGTATTAGAGTTTTAAAATTCTAAACCGAAAGTCTTGAAGCGAACACGTTTATTTTCTAAAAGTTATTTTTGGAAGTTTTTTGTGCAATTTAGCCCGACAACGATGGGTCTGCATCTAGTAAAATCTATATATTTAAAAGGCAAGCGATTTTGTATGGATTTCTTTCGACAGAGCTCCTGGAGTTCCTATTGAACCGATTTTGATGATTCTTTTTTTAAATGAAAGCTCGATAGCTGTAGATATGTCCGTTTTACTTTTTTCCCCATTTTTAATAATACTTTATTAGTTATTTGCCTTTCAAAATTATAAATATGCCGCTAACTAAGTCTTCAATGGTAACACGACATTCCGTACTGCCTGATCAGCGCAGTGAGTTAGAAGTTGGACTACCATGCGCCAGGCACCGGGTTCAATTCTTTATCGGTACAAGAAATTTTTTTTTTTCATTTCAAATTTTTTTTTGTTGGTTTATTTATTTTTTTCAATATTTTTCTAGGTACTTAATTTATCTTTAAGTTTACATTTTTACTCCTGAATAAGTGTTAGACTACAAGGGCCAGATGTGCGAGTTCGATTCCGAGTGGTGACAAAATGTTTTTTTTTATATTTTTTTACCTTAAATTATTTATTTTATTTATATTATACTTCTTTAGGCGCGTTGGGCGATTTTTGGATGGGTAAAATCTCATGAGTTCGCGTCACCGACATGCTAATTTAACAGCTTAAGAATGCTGATTTGCTTTCATTTGATTTTTTTACACAGAAAAAATCGATTTTTTTTTGGAAGACAGTACAGAGCAAAATAAAATTAGCGAGAAAATTTCTGAATAGCACGTGACTTTGTTATAAAGGGTGGTTAAATTTTAAGGGCCGATGTTGAATGTGAACCACACCTAAACGTCAAGTTTTTTTCTGCATTTCATTTGACATTTCTCAATTTCAGACTAACTCAATTTGAACCATGGAAAGATACACAATCGAGCAACGCGTCGTCAATGGTCAGAATGGTGGCAAGAAATGGCAACAGTGGATGATCAATTTTCGAAGAAAATCATCTTCAGTGATGAGCACATTTTCACCTCAGTGGATTCGTCAATAAGCAGAACAGCCGCATTTGGGCGAATGATAATCCAAGAGTGATTGTCGAAAAACCAATGCACCCACAAAGAGTGATTGTTTGGTGCGGTTTATGAGCTTGCGGCATCATCGGGCCGTATTTTTTCCAAAATGAGGCCAGTCAGGCAGTTACTGTGAATGGTGTTCGCTATCGTGAGATGATAACGAACTTGTTATGGCCCGAATTGGAAGATATGGATGTGGACGATATGTGGTTTCAACAGGATGGTGCCACTTGCCACACAGCTACCGAAACAATCGCTCTTTTGCGCGACAAATTTAATGGCCGTGTTATCTCACGTGGTGGCGATGTCAATTGGCCGCCAAGATCATGTGATTTGACACCGTTGGACTTCTTTCTTTGGGGTTATTTGAAAGAAAAGGTGTACGTCGATAAGCCAGCAACAATTCAAGAGCTAAAGGATGAGATAATTCGGCACATTAACGGCATAGAACCTCAATTATGCCTCAGCGTCATCGAAAATTTGGACCATCGGATGGAGGTGTGCCGCCGAGGTCGCGGCGGCCATTCGATTGTGTATCTTTCCATGGTTCAAATTGAGTTAGTCTGAAATTGAGAAATGTCAAATGAAATGCAGAAAAAAACTTGACGTTTAGGTGTGGTTCACATTCAACATCGGCCCTTAAAATTTAACCACCCTTTACAACAAAAAATCGATTTTTTTTTGGAAAATATCATACAGCAAAATAAAACGATATCGAAAATTTCTGAACAAAATGTGACTTTGTTATACAACAAAAAATCGATTTTTTTTTGGAAAATATACAGCAAAATTATATGATACAGGAAATTTCTGAACAGCGCGTGACTTTGTCATACAACAAAAAATCGATTTTTTTTTTGGAAAATATACGGTAAAATAAAATGAGACAGAAAATTTCTGAACAGCACGTGACTTTGTTATACAACAAAAAATCGATTTTTTTTTTGGCAAATATACGGTAAAATAAAAAAATGAGACAGAAAATTTCTGAACAGCACGTGACTTTGTTATACAACAAAAAATCGATTTTTTTTTGGAAAATATCATACAGTAAAATAAAACGATATCGAAAATTTCTGAACAAAATGTGACTTTGTTATACAACAAAAAATCGATTTTTTTTTGGAAAATATACAGCAAAATTATATGATACAGGAAATTTCTGAACAGCGCGTGACTTTGTCATACAACAAAAAATCGATTTTTTTTTTGGAAAATATACGGTAAAATAAAATGAGACAGAAAATTTCTGAACAGCACGTGACTTTGTTATACAACAAAAAATCGATTTTTTTTTTGGAAAATATCATACGGTAAAATAAAATGAGACAGAAAATGTCTGAACAGCACGTGACTTTGTTATACAACAAAAAATCGATTTTTTTTGGAAAATATACGGTAAAAAAAAATGAGACAGAAAATTTCTGAACAGCACGTGACTTTGTTATACAACAAAAAATCGATTTTTTTTTTGGAAAATATCATACGGTAAAATAAAATGAGACAGAAAATGTCTGAACAGCACGTGACTTTGTTATACAACAAAAAATCGATTTTTTTTGGAAAATATACGGTAAAAAAAAATGAGACAGAAAATTTCTGAACAGCACGTGACTTTGTTATACAACAAAAAATCGATTTTTTTTTTGGAAAATATCATACGGTAAAATAAAATGAGACAGAAAATGAGACTGAACAGCACGTGACTTTGTTATACAACAAAAAATCGATTTTTTTTTTTGAAAATATACGGTAAAATAAAATGAGACAGAAAATTTCTGAACAGCACGTGACTTTGTTATAAAGGGTGGTTAAATTTTAAGGGCCGATGTTGAATGTGAACCACACCTAAACGTCAAGTTTTTTTCTGCATTTCATTTGACATTTCTCAATTTCAGACTAACTCAATTTGAACCATGGAAAGATACACAATCGAGCAACGCGTTAAAGTTATTCAGGCTTATTATGAAAATGGGCGTTCAAATCAAAATGCATATCGTGCACTCCGTGATTTTTTCGGTCAATTTAATCGTCCAAATGTGCGTACAATCGGAAAAATCGTGCAAAAATTTGAGCAAACCGGGTCTGTAGGAGATGTGAAAACACCAGTGCATGGTCGTACAGCTCGTACTGCAGAAAATATTGCTGCTGTTCGCGATAGTGTGGCTGAAGAGCCGTCCACCTCAACTCGTCGTCGTGCCCAACAATTGCACCTCCCACGCTCGTCGTTGATGAACATTATGCATAAAGACTTGCATTTACACGCTTACAAGGTGCAATTGACTCAAGAACTAAAGCCTCTTGACCATTTCAAGCGTCGTCAATGGTCAGAATGGTGGCAAGAAATGGGAACAGTGGATGATCAATTTTCGAAGAAAATCATCTTCAGTGATGAGGCACATTTTCACCTCAGTGGATTCGTCAATAAGCAGAACAGCCGCATTTGGGCGAATGATAATCCAAGAGTGATTGTCGAAAAACCAATGCACCCACAAAGAGTGACTGTTTGGTGCGGTTTATGGGCTGGCGGCACGAAGTGCACGATATGCATTTTGATTTGAACGCCCATTTTCATAATAAGCCTGAATAACTTTAACGCGTTGCTCGATTGTGTATCTTTCCATGGTTCAAATTGAGTTAGTCTGAAATTGAGAAATGTCCAATGAAATGCAGAAAAAAACTTGACGTTTAGGTGTGGTTCACATTCAACATCAGCCCTTAAAATTTAACCACCCTTTACAACAAAAAATCGATTTTTTTAGAAAATATACAGCAAAATAAAATTACACAGAAAATTTCTAAACAGCACGTGGCATTCTTATACAGAAAAAATTAAATATCTCTAGCCATTTTTAGTATAAGAAAATCATATGCTGCTCAGGAATTCAAACCTTAATATGCATATTGACTTTTATTTAAAATTTACTGTTTATTAGCATATATTTTCGAAATTTCAGGTTGAAAAATATATAGGTATAAATACACGACAAAATAATTATTACCTTACATATATTATTGTTTTCACTTCTGTTGGCAGTCCCCAATGACTGCCTGTTTTTTATTACTTAATTTATCTTTAAAATTTATATTCTTACTACTGAATAAGTGTAAACTACATCGCGCCAGGTACGGGTTCAATTCTGAGCGGTGGCAAAATATTTTTATTTTTTTTTGTTGAAATTGAGTCTTTATTGGAAAAAGTGAAAACCATCTGCTCTATATATAAAATCGTTTAACCTGACGCCCAGCCCAAACCCCTGAAGATAGAGACTTGAAACTTTCAGAATATTTCCCAACCATCGAGATTTTTCGAAATTTTAGCGCTAAGGGGGTGAACGGGGGGTAAAGTGGGTTTGGGTATTTTTAAACCGTGATTTTCTCCATGAATGCTGCTCAATAGGAGGCTGAAAAGTATCACTCGGGGGTTTTTGGGGTCGCTGATCCCGAATCCGGTGTTAGATTTTCAAAATTCAAAACGGAAGGTCCTGTAAGGATAATGCAAATGCAAGAAATAACTTTTAGAAAATTTATATTTTACTAGATGCAGACCCATCGTTGTCGGGCTAAAGTTTTTTTTGCACAAAAAACTTCCAGAAATAACTTTTAGAAAATAAACGTGTTCGCTTCAAGACTTTCGGTTTTGAATTTTAAAACTCTAATACCCAATTAGTTTTTCCAGCCTCCTCATAGGCAAACTAACTTCAGTCATAAAATATTATCATCACGGACAATGGTGAAAATCTGATCAAAATCGTTTTCGGTTTATAATTAGTGTCTCTATTTTTGTTTTAAACAGTTTTCACATACAAAAAAAAACAAAAATCACAAAGAAAAAATTTTTTTTTAACTAAATGAAAAAAAAAATTAAATTAAAAACATAACAAAAGCTATAATTGCCAATCTGGCAATTATTGAAAACCCGTATGGTGATATTCGTATCAAAATTGGAACAGTTGTACCAAAATTCCACTTTGAAGTCAAACTTTCCAATAAGATTTTTTAAAATTTATTCCAATCGGATTTTGATATACGGGAATTTTATGTAGAATCATATCCTAAATAACTTTTGTTCTCAGACTTTTTTGATAAGATGCACCGTTTTCGAGATATTCACAAAAACCGTTTTCGTTCGTATGGGGGGTACCCCTCCTAATGGTCCATTTTTGCCCATTAACGAACTTAGCTTCGCATTTTACGAAAAACCGATCTGCGCAAAATTTCAAGTCTCTAGCTCAATCCGTGCGCCCGCAATCCGCGCCACAGACAGACAGATGGACAGACAGACGGACAGACAGACAGACGGACGAACATGCAGAAATTAATTATTTTTATACCCGTATGGTGAAACCAAAGGGTATATTAACTTTGCCTTACCGTTTGTAACGCCAAGATCCCGTCATCGCACACAAAAATGAATTACACCAGTGTGTTTAGAATGATGAAAAAAGTTGAATTTTCCATGTCCGTCCGTCTGTCCGTCTGTCTGTGGCGCGGATTGCGGGCGCACGGATTGAGCTACATACTTGAAATTTGGCACAGGTCCGTTTTTCGTAAAATGCGAGGCTAAGTTCGTTAATGGGCAAAAATGGACCATTAGGGGGGTACCCCCCATAGGAACGAAAATGTTTTTCACGAATATCTTAAAAACTGTGCATCCTATCACAAAAGTGCAAGAACAAAAGTTATTTAGAATATGATTCTACATAAAACTCCCATACATCAAAATCCGATTGGAATAAATTTTAAAAAATCTTATTGGAAAATTTGACTTCAAAGTGGAATTTTGATACAACTGTTCGCTGTTCACTTAAATCACCATACGGGTTTTCAATAATTGCCAGATTGGCAATTATAGCTTTTGTTATGTTTATCATTCTAAACACACTGGTGTAATTCATTTTTGTGTGTAATGACGTGATCTTGGCGTTACAAACGGTAAGGCAAAGTTAATATACCCTTTGGTTTCACCATACGGGTATAAAAACAAAACCTTGGCACCAGCAACCCTGGCTTCGAGCATGGGTATTTTACCCCTTCATTAAACGCCCAGCTGCGATCCGTGTTGTTAAGATCGAAGACTCATCTATATATTTAAAAGGCAAAGCGATTTTGTATGTATTTCTTTCGACACATCTCCAGCTTAGAATCGATTTTGATTATTCTTTTTGAAGTGAAAACTTCTTTAGCGGCGTTGTGAGTGATTTCAAACTCGATGAAACGAAAAAGCGACAGTAAAAAGAGATAGGATATTTTAGCCTGCGAGAAAATGAGATAGAATACAAATGGGTGCCGGTCAATTTATCGTAAACAAGAGTGTTGGGAAGGGGGAAGGTGGGAAGGGAGAAGTGTTAGGAGGGAGGAAGTGGAGAGAGGAGGCGATAAATTACTGATGTTTCGTCATACATTGCAATATATACATATCTATATATATAAAAATGGATGTTTTATTGTTTGTCTGTTTGTCTGCCTGCCTGAGATTACAAAACTCAAAAACTACTGGACCGATTTTTATGCGGTTTTTTGCAAAATGATCTATGTTGCCAGGTGCAGGTTTTTAGCTATGTACATTTTCAAAATTCGAAACGGAAGGTCCTGTAAGGATAATGAAAATATCCTTTTTATCATTTTTCCCCGGAAAAATTTGCATTTTAGGGTTTTTGGGGTCGCTGATCACGAATCCGGTATTAGATTTTCAAAATTTGAAACGGAAGGTCCTGTAAGCATAATGAAAATATCCTTTTTCCCATTTCGCCCCGGAAAAATTTGCATTTTAGGGTTTTTGGGGTCGCTGATCACGAATCTGGTATTAGATTTTCAAAATTCGAAACGGAAGGTCCTGTAAGGATAAATATCCTTTTTCCCGGTTTTCCTCGGAAAAATCGGCATAAGGGGGTTTTTGGGGTTGCTGATCATGAATCCGGTATTAGATTTTCAATAAAAATATAATATGACTTTTGAACTTGGTACCAATATTATAATAAATAAACGCTATAACTATCCCACACCTGATACCGCATTCGTCTCATTCTCTCGCTGTTTAGTTTTCCTAAGGTTTCACTTCTACCGCGTGTGCGCTGCACACACATGTTTTTTTTTTAAAGGAAAGCTCCCTATCTGTAGATGTGTCCACTTTACTTTTTTCCCATCTATATAATAAAAACTGTAAGGGGGACAATTTTTGTAATTTTGGATTTTCTCAAAAATATTGACATACATTGATGTCGTAATGCCAAAAATGACATTTTTATACCCGTATGGTGAAACCAAAGGGTATATTAACTTTGCCTTACCGTTTGTAACGCCAAGACCCCGTCATCACGCACGAAAATGTATTACACCAGTGTGTTTAGAATGATAAACAAAATTGATTTTTGTATGTCCGTCTGTGGGGCGGATTGCGGGCGCACGGATTGAGCTAGAGACTTGAAATTTTGAGCAGATCCGTTTTTCGTAAAATGCAAGGTTAAGTTCGTTAAAGGGCAAAAATGGACTTTTAGGGGGGTACCCCCCATACGAACGAAAATGTTTTTTGCGAATATCTCAAAAACTGTTCATATTATCAAATAAGTGCAAGAACAAAAGTTATTTAGGATATTGACTTCAAACTGGAATTTTGATACAACTGTTCCAATTTTGATAGGAATATCACTATACGAGTTTCTAATAATTGCCAGACTGGCAATTATAGGTTTTGTTATGCTTAAAATTTATGTTTGTCCGTCCGTCTGTATGTCGGTCGGTATTTCTGTCTGTTTGACTGAATGTTTGTTCCGGCATCACGCAAAAACGGCGCGGCCGATTTTGATCAAACTTTGCACACAGGTACAGTTATTGACAGAATAAATGATATGATTCTTTTTGATGTCAATCCCTGTTTCTTCTGATATCTCTTACTCAAGGGTGTCGGATCCAGTTTAATAGCAACCCCTTTCCCTCTCTTGAAACCTCTTTATGCGCTTAAGGGTTTCGGATCCGGTTTTCACCATGAGAGAGGTCAGCCCGCAGGGAAAATTTTTGCTCACTAATATCTACCCCTCCTTTTTATGTATAGCTAACGATGGTATCTTTTTTCGGAGAAAAAACAGTATATTTCACCTCAAAATTTAAAAAAGCAGTAAATCGATTTGAAAAAACAGTATTTTTCGCAGTACAAATTTTAATCAATGAAAATTTGTGTCTTTGCTTTTAATTTCGACATTTTTATTCTTTTAAATTAACAATGGAAAGCAAAATCAAAGTAACGCGTTCTGAAGAAGGATGAATAATGACAAGACAGTAATCGATGGGGAAAGGAAGAAGCGCATCTATATGACATGTTGCCATCAATGCTTCGCTGTTCGTCGTTTGAATGTATTTACACTTGCCATGTGTTGCCACTGTTTTGTGTTGCATTGCTATTAATAAATTTGAATTTCGAAACGTTAAAGAATTAAAGTTTTCTGAGTATTTAAATACAGTATTTTGGGGAAAAAAGCAATTATGCAGTATTGGAGTCTGAAAAACAATATAATACTGCGAAAAACAGTATAGATACCATCGTTATGTATAGCCCTCACCTGCTATCTTCTACAATTCTAAAGGGATTTGGTGCTTCAATGTATGACATGAATTAAACATAACAAAAGCTATAATTGCCAATCTGGCAATTATTGAAAACCCGTATGGTGATTTAATTGAACGGCGTATCAAAATTCCACTTTGAAGTCAAACTTTCCAATAAGATTTTTTTAAAACTTGTTCCAATTGGATTTTAATGTATGGAACTTTAATGGAGAATCATGTTCTAAACAACTTTTGTTCTTGGACTTTTTTCATAAGATGCACCGTTTTTGAGATATTCGTAAAAAACGTTTTCGTTCGTATGGGGGGTACCCCCCCTAATGGGCCATTTTTGCCCATTAATGAACTTGGCCTCGCATTTTACGAAAAACGGACCTGTGCTAAATTTCAAGTCTGTAGCTCAATCCGTGCGCCCGCAATCCGCGCCACAGACAGACGGACAGACAGACAGACAGACATACAGACAGACGGACAGACAGACAGACAGACGGACAGACGGACGGACATGCAAAATTCAATTTTTTTTATCATTCAAAACACACTGGTGTTATTCATTTTTTTGTGTGATGACGGGATCTTGGCGTTACAAACGGTAAGGCAAAGTTAATATACCCTTTGGTTTCACCATACGGGTATAAACATTTTGTCACCACTCGGAATCGAACCCGCACATCTGGCGCATTGTAGTCTAACACTTATTCAGGAGTAAAAATGTAAACTTAAAGATAAATAAGGTACCTAAAAAAATATTAAAAAAAGTAAATAAATCAACAAAAAAAAATTTGAAATGAAAAAAAAAAAAAATTTGTCACCCATAAGAATTGAACCCGATGCCTGGCGCATGGTAGTCCAACTTCTAACTCACTGCGCTGATCAGACAGTACGGAATGTCGTGTTAACATTGAAGACTTAGTTAGCGGCATATTTATAATTTTTAAAGGCAAATCACTAATAAAGTATTATATAAAAATTGAAAAAAAATAAAACGGACATATCTACAGCTATAGAGCTTTCATTTAAAAAAAGAATCATCAAAATCGGTTCAATTGGAACTGCAGGAGCTCTGTCGAAAGAAATCCATACAAAATCGCTTTGCCTTTTAAATATATAGATGTTTTTTTTCTTCACTGTTAAGATGGGAAATTCTAATTAAATCTCTTATACTTTCGGAAGGGGATTGATTATTGTTGCGACCATTGAAATTATTAATTTCGAGAGTCTTCCGTATTGAATTTTTGAACCGTAAGGGGGTTATTCGACGAATAACTGTTGGTCTGAAATGGAGTTATTGGTAACTTCACTAGGCTATGTCATGCTTTTGCTTTATAAATTCCAGGGGATATATGCAAATGAGTGTTTATTTGTGTTGGACTAATAATGATGTCGCCATTTTGGATATATACTGGGATTTTAACTATAGCTTTTGAATTATTGGGTACAATAATTTTTTCTGATGACAAAAATTGTTTTGCGGGGATCTATTAATTCGATTGATTGTAAAGTCACTGTTTTAATTGTGAATTTTCGGATCTTGGGTCCTTGGGTTCAGGTGGAGGTAATTTCTTTTGTGGAAATGGAGGAAAATTTTGTTGGTTAGATCTATTAGGGTAAAATCTGCCAAAGTGGTGGGTTTCATTGCCCTAAACGTCGATCCCAATGGTTCTTTTAAGCCGGTCAGAAATATATTAAAGCACATTTAAGCATATAAACTTATTTTTGCTGTAATCACGTTAACGTCTGTTTCATGAATTTGTAGGTAGGTTATTGAAGTGGATAAGGCTTCAATTAATTGTCGATAAAACTTTTCTGCAGATTTATTTTCTTGTCTCATGCTTGCATGTCCCTAATAAGAGAGGTGTCGTTTCGTTTATCGGAATAATGTAAAATTAAGTTTTATTTTACATCGTTCAAACAAGTGGGGTTCCGTATATGTAGAGGACTTCGTTAGCTGGTCCTTCAATTTTGTTTCGAATAGATCTGTGTAGGATTCGTCCATAACTTATTTTTCCGATTTCGTTTACTAATCCCAAGATTTCTTCGACGTTATCAATAAAATCATATAATAGTCTAGGATTTCCGTCGAATCTGGGCAAATCCTTAATCGCGTCTGGTATTCTTAAGATCTGAATAGTATTACCGATATAGATTTGTTCGAAATTATTTCCTACTGCATTAGTGTTACTTCAATTTACCATTTCAATTTACCATTCAAACTAGTATTCGCGTATAATGATATTTCGTTATTGCTATTTAAATTGTGGTGAACACTGTACAGCATGGTGCAGCCGTGACGCCTCGCTCACGACCTGCATACTGTACGGTGCGGAATCCGCGTAGAGTAACTGCATACCTGAGCTAGCTCGGAGAGGCGGGTCGTGGGGGTGTTACTCTTTCAGATTCCGCACAATAAGGTGGTATGCAAATATGGGGGCGGCCGAGCAACTGGAGAAGAGGGGTTCTTAGGCCCCTCATCACTCGAGGTAACCGCCGGAGGGGTAACAAAAGAAGAGAGTTATGCTACAAAAAGAAACATAACAAAAGCTATAATTGCCTATCTGGCAATCATTGGAGACCCGTATGGTGATATTCGTATCAAAATTTGAACAGTTGTACCAAAATTCCACTTTGAAGTTAAACTTTCCAATAAGATTTTTTAAAATTTATTCCAATTGGATTTTGATGTATGGGAGTTTTATGTAGAATTATATCCTAAATAACTTTTGTTCTCAGACTTTTTTGATAAAATGCACCGTTTTCGGGATATTCACAAAAAACGATTTCGTTCGTATGGGGGGTACCCCCCCTAATGGTCCATTTTTGCCCATTAACGAACTTAGCCTCGCATTTTACGAAAAACGGACCTGTGCCAAATTTCAAGTATGTAGCTCAATCCGTGCGCCCGCAATCCGCGCCACAGACAGACGGACGGACAGACAGACAGACGGACAGACAGACGGACGGACAGACAGACGGACGGACAGACAGACGGACGGACATGCTAAATTCAACTTTTTTTATCATTCTAAACACACTGGTGTAATTCATTTTTTTGTGCGATGACGGGATCTTGGCGTTACAAACGGTAAGGCAAAGTTAATATACCCTTTGGTTTCACCATACGGGTATAAAAAGAAGAGAAAGAATAAAATTTATTGAAGAAGGTGACAGAAGGCTCGCCCACCCCTTTTAGGAATGTTACCTAAACCGTGTTGAAAGAGAAGCCTCATCTCTATCATCAAATCAAAAATTGAAACTCAACCCATCGTTGTCTTGCTTGTCCTCGTTCGGTGCTTTCACCCTATCTTCCTCAGCCAGAACATAAAACTGAAAATATGAAAATTGAAACAAAAAAAACGGAAAATGAAAAACTGAATGTTTTAAATTTGAAAATACTCTATTAAAATAAATTTTTAGATACACAAAAAAAAAATTCATCCTATCTAAACTTATGGGCCTATTCTTAAAATGTAAGATTGCTCTGTATCTGTAACTTTACATTTTCAGTCCACTTTGCTATTCACAAACTGTAACTTTGACATTCTGTATCTGTAACTAGCTGTCAAATCATCTGTAAGTTTATGGGGCTATTCACGAATGTAAATGTATCTGCAACTGTAACTTTACATGTTCCACATGATTCATACTAATTTTACATTAGATTCCAAATTGGTATTCACAAACTGTAACTGAATAATAGGGATTCCTGACAGTTGCTTCTTCTGAACTGTATAACAAATCGTATAAACATTTCTTTCTAAGTATTTTTATTTAACTTACTCAGAATCTTCTTCCCATCCATTATACAACAATATTAAGTCCGACATATTTCCTTTATTCTTAAAATTTTGCATTTTTCTTAAAAAATGTAACCTTATGGATAAGTTTTCTCTCGGCATAAACTTACAGATGATTTGACAGCTAGTTACAGATACAGAATGTCAAAGTTACAGTTTGTGAATAGCAAAGTGGACTGAAAATGTAAAGTTACAGATACAGAGCAATCTTACATTTTAAGAATAGGCCCATTATGCCGAGAGAAAACTTATCCATAAGGTTACATTTTTTAAGAAAAATGCAAAATTTTAAGAATAAAAGAAATATGTCGGACTTAATATTGTTGTATAATGGATGGGAAGAAGATTCTGAGTAAGTTAAATAAAAATACTTAGAAAGAAATGTTTATACGATTTGTTATACAGTTCAGAAGAAGCAACTGTCAGGAATCCCTATTATTCAGTTACAGTTTGTGAATACCAATTTGGAATCTAATGTAAAATTAGTGTGGATCATGTGGAACATGTAAAGTTACAGTTGCAGATACATTTACATTCGTGAATAGCCCCATAAATTATGGCCATTCTAAACCTAACTAGAGTTCTTATTCAACTTTACAAGAAATATTCTGAAAACTAAATGTAATTTGAAAATGTGATAATTATCTGTGATATTTATAAACAAAAATTTTTTAAAAGCTTTTATTTAGCTCGCTATCTTGTCTGTTTGTCGGGGTCAAATCTTGCAATCAAATTTTGACCCACTTCCACTCATCCGATTCACTTGAAATTTTGTACACTTATATAAGTCCGATGACAATACAATATTTTCTCTACTTCGTCCTTGTAAGGATAAGAGAAGGTCCTGTAACGATAACGTGATTATCCTTTTCTCCAAATTTTCCGGAAAAAAATCTATTCTGGGGGTTTTTGGGGTCGCTGAATCCGAACCTGTCATTAAAAAGTCAGTAAGGATAACGGAAGGTCCTGTAAGGATAACGTGATTATCCTTTTCTCCAAATTTTCCGGAAAAAAATCTATTCTGGGGTTTTTTGGGGTCGCTGAATCCGAATCTGTCATTAAAAAGTCTGTAAGGATAACGGAAGGTCCTGTAAGGATAACGTGATTATCCTTTTCTCAAAATTTTCCGGGAAAAAATCTATTCTGGGGGTTTTTGGGGTCGCTGAATCCGAATCTGTCATTAAAAAGTCTGTAAGGATAACGGAAGGTCCTTTAAGGATAACGTGATTATCCTTTTCTCCAAATTTTCCGGAAAAAAATCTATTCTGGGGGTTTTTGAGGTCGCTGAGTCCGAATCTGTCATTAAAAAGTCTGTAAGGATAACGGAATGTCCTGTAAGGATAACGTGATTATCCTTTTCTCCAAATTTTCCGGAAAAAAATCTATTCTGGGGGTTTTTGGGGTCGCTGAATCCGAATCTGTCATTAAAAAGTCAGTAAGGATAACGGAAGGTCCTTTAAGGATAACGTGATTATCCTTTTCTCCAAATTTTCCGGAAAAAAATCTATTCTGGGGGTTTTTGGGGTCGCTGAATCCGAATCTGTCATTAAAAAGTCAGTAAGGATAACGGAAGGTCCTGTAAGGATAACGTGATTATCCTTTTCTCCAAATTTTCCGGAAAAAAATCTATTCTGGGGGTTTTTGGGGTCGCTGAATCCGAATCTGTCATTAAAAAGTCAGTAAGGGTAACGGAAGGTCCTGTAAGGATAACGTGATTATCCTTTTCTCCAAATTTTCCGGAAAAAAATCTATTCTGGGGGTTTTTGGGGTCGCTGAATCCGAATCTGTCATTAAAAAGTCAATAAGGATAACGGAAGGTCCTGTAAGGATAACGTGATTATCCTTTTCTCCAAATTTTCCGGAAAAAATCGATTCTGGGGGTTTTTGGGTCGCTGAATCCGAATCTGTCATTAAAAAGTCAATAAGGATAACGGAAGGTCCTTTAAGGATAACGTGATTATCGTTTTCTCCAAATTTTCCGGAAAAAAATCTATTCTGGGGGTTTTTGAGGTCGCTGAATCCGAATCTGTCATTAAAAAGTCTGTAAGGATAACGGAAGGTCCTGTAAGGATAACGTGATTATCCTTTTCTCCAAATTTTCCGGAAAAAAATCTATTCTGGGGGTTTTTGGGGTCGCTGAATCCGAATCTGTCATTAAAAAGTCAGTAAGGGTAACGGAAGGTCCTGTAAGGATAACGTGATTATCCTTTTCTCCAAATTTTCCGGAAAAAAATCTATTCTGGGGGTTTTTGGGGTCGCTGAATCCGAATCTGTCATTAAAAAGTCAATAAGGATAACGGAAGGTCCTGTAAGGATAACGTGATTATCCTTTTCTCCAAATTTTCCGGAAAAAAAATCTATTCTGGGGGTTTTTGGGGTCGCTGAATCCGAATCTGTTATTAAAAAGTCAGTAAGGATAACGGAAGGTCCTGTAAGGATAACGTGATTATCCTTTTCTCCAAATTTTCCGGAAAAAATCTATTCTGGGGGTTTTTGGGGTCGCTGAATCCGAATCTGTCATTAAAAAGTCAGTAAGGATAACGGAAGGTCCTGTAAGGATAACGTGATTATCCCTTTCTCCAAATTTTCCGGAAAAAAATCTATTCTGGGGGTTTTTGGGGTCGCTGAATACGATTCTCAAGTTAAAAAGCCTGTAAGGACATCTCAAATGTAAGGATATATATTCAAGACTAAAACGAACAAAATAAAAAAAATAAAAAAAATTTTTTTGAAAAAAGCTTTTATTAAAAAAGAATGCACTAAAAAGAAAAAAATAATTTTCTGGACGCTGTGTATCACAAATATAAAAGCTTTTAAAAAGCGAGATAAAGCATAAAACAATAAAATAAAAATTTATCTCGCTTTTAAAAAGCTTTTATATTTGTGATACAGAGCGTCCAGAAAATTATTTTTTTCTTTTTAGTGCATTCTTTTTTAATAAAAGCTTTTTTTAAAAATTTTTTTTTTATTTTTTTTTTAAAGTTAAATCTTATTGTTAGTAAATTGTCCATTTTTAATTTATTTATCTTTTAGTTCGTAGCTTTTTAAATTTTAGTAATTGTTGAATGTTGATTATAGTGTGATAATGTTGATTGTAGTTGTTGTTATGTTGGTGAATTACATGCCGTCCGCATGAATAATTTGAATGTTGATTTTATAGTTTTGTATACATGTTGCACGAAAGTAAAATGTTGGAATGAATGTTGCATGAGAAAATGTTGTAAGATAAAGTTGCATGTATTGTTAATGTGTTGGTGAATTGCATGCCGTCCGCATGAATCGAATGTATGCGTCGAATTTATGTTTATGCGTCGTATGCCGTCCGCATGAGTTTACTGTATTTGTTATTTATGTTACAACGTTGCATGCCGTCCGCATGAGTTTACTGTATTTGTTATTTATGTTACAACGTTGCATGCCGTCCGCGTTTATGTGTCGTATGCCGTCCGCATGAATAAATTTGAATGTTGACGAATGTATTCGGGTCTGACGCCAAATATATGTTCCGTGTTTTTATGTTGACGAATTTGTGTAGAAATTTTGTTGCATGTTAGTGAACATAATATTTAATGTACTTACTGGCGGAATTATAGTGTTTGTGCGTAAGAATGTATGAAATGTTGAATTAAAATGTCGGATGAATGTTGTAAATGAATGATGAAAATGATGGATGAATTAAAATGCTGTTTGAATGATGAACTGGATGAAAGCTGACGAGTGTGTGTGTGTGTGTTGATGGGTGTGTGATGAAATGTGTGTGTATGATGAAATTTCACTGTCAGATTTTAAACTTGTTTCTCGTTTTGATGTTTAATGTTATTTTATTGGATTATGTTATATATTTGTCGTCCACTTAATTATTTATTTAACAAAAATTGGTTTTGTCGTCCTTGTTTCACTTTTATCAAATTTTAGCTATTGTTTTCGTGGTTTTCATTTATTTTTGTTTAATAGTTTTAATCAAAAAAAAAAAAAGAAAGTTTACTTAACCCTCTAACCGGAATATTTCCGAAAAAAATTCACCAAAATATGACTTTCAACTTGCGACAGACCGTAACCAAGACAACGTACAGGGCTAAATTTTTTCCAGCATGTAAAGCGATAACTTACAAAAGTCAGTGTAACACGTTCCGATGATTTCCGGCGATTAAAATTGCTACCCGTTATAAACAAGCGAATTCCCTGAAGCCCGCCTTTAGGCGGGCATTCCGGCTAGAGGGTTAACTATGATATTATGTAATATTTTTAATTCTAGATTGATTTCACCTTTTTTTTATTTTTTTCTTATTCTCTTATTTATTTATTTAGTCTGTTTTATTTTATGCTTTTTTTAAGCAACTCAATTTTAATCGCGTTTTTTTTTGTCTGTGATATTTTATGATAATTTTTGAACTGTGATAATTTTTGAACTGTGATAAAATTTGTGATATTTGGTTTTTATTGTGTTTGTTTAATTTAATTTCACTTTTTCTTTTTTTTTCTTTTCACGTTTCTTTTTTTTTTGTGAAATTTGTATAAATGTATATAAAAATGTATATGGAAATGAATTTAACACTAGATTGCCCAAGCAAGTCATTTTGACTGCTTTTTAATTTCAATCAGAAAAACAATTATGTATATAATGACACAATTTCTTAGAATTTTGTGACTTTTTCTACAACATAGAAATGCGTTTATTAATAATTTTAGTTACCTCCCCCTCCCTCATTTCCGGTATATATATATGTGTTATACCTATATTGCCCAAAAGCAGTCATTTTGACTGCTTAGGACATTGTATATAATAAAATTTATTTAATTCAATAGAATTGAGTAAATTTCTTATATGACCAGTTCGGCTCTGTATTGAAATAACAGTTTTCATTTTTTTTTCGATTACCGTTACATAATAACAGGATAATTGTCGGTTTGAGCGAATACTTGATATGTTGCAGTTGCTCAATAAGCTAAAGTAGTATTTGTTATTCGAATCTTTATGCAGTGATACTTGTTCTAACAAGTTGTTTATTTTATTTATTTTGCGCCCTAAATTCATGAAAGAAATGTCGAATTTGAAAAAGCTAACGAACATAAGTGAAGAGTGCTCCGATATAGAATCAGATGCAACAAATTCTGAACTCTCATCTGAAGATGAAGCGGATTATATTCAAAGTGAAATATCTGACACTGAAGATAGCGATGAAGAGTCGATCACCAATGATGAAAATGAAAGTGTCATCAATATGCCCAGGGAAAAGTGTGGGGTACTAAGTAGTCCAGACTCTGATGAAGAAATGGAAAACACCTTTCAGGAGACCGAAACAGCTGCCGATGGTACTGTGTGGACAAAATTTGACGAAGGTGGTATTCCTGGAAGGTTACCATCTACTTGTATTTTCAAGGGTGTAGAAGGGCCAACAGGCTACGCAAAACGGAACATTATGGCAGATAATCTTATCAGTGCATTCTCGTTGATAATAGATAACAATATTATCAAACATATAAAAAAGTGCACAGAAGAAGAAGGCCGCCGAATTTTGAAGAACGATTGGACAACAACTTTACCGGAAATACGTGCATTTATTGGGGTTTTATATGCTCGTGGAGCCTACGAGGCAAAAAATTTAAAACTGAGTTATTTATGGTCAGCAAAGTGGGGTCCCGAATTTTTTAGAAAAACTATGACCAGAGAAAAGTTCAAGCAAATCCTACGATTTATTCGTTTTGACAAAAGAACCGAAAGAAGTAGGCGCCTAAAAACAAATAAATTTGCCTTGGTTTCGGAAATATGGGACAAGTTCATTGAAAATAGTCAAGCTTGCTATCAACCAGGGCAAAATATAACAGTGGACGAGCAATTATTTCCGACAAAAGCCAGGTGCAGGTTTACACAGTATATGCCTAATAAACCCAACAAATTTGGCATCAAATTCTGGCTTGCATCAGATGTTAGTAGCAAATATGTTCTGAATGGTTTTCCTTATTTGGGGAAAGATGAACAACGACCATCGTGAATGCTTCTCAGTGAACACGTTGTTCTGAAACTTGTCGAGCCATATACAAGCTGTGGAAGAAATATCACGACCGATAACTTTTTCACTAGTATGTCACTCGCGACAAAATTATTGGCCAAAAAAACAACTCTAGTTGGAACTATTAGAGCAAACAAAAGAGAACTACCCAAAGCAGCCAAACAAAGGAAGGATAACATGCCTCGTTTTTCCACTCTACTATATAAATCAAAGAATTGTGTTCTTACAATATATAAAAGCAAACCAAATAAAAAAGTAGCTGTTCTAAGTTCTAAGCATAAATTTGTGAAAATTGATAAAAGTAATAAAAAAAGGTTACCGGATTCTATTCAATTTTATAACAGTACAAAATTTGGAGTTGATATGACGGATCAAATGTCCAGAAAATATACAGTAAAAGCTAGTTCTCGTAGATGGCCCCTCCAAATATTTTTCAATATTTTAGATTTGGCTGCTATAAATGCTTGGATCCTTTACAAAGAAACGACAGGAATACAAATACAACGAAAAGAGTTCTTGTTTCAATTAGCAGAACAGCTTTCCACCGAATACAGAGCTGCAAGACAGAAAAATTCATCAGAACATGAATACCCACAAAGATCAACTGCAACATCATCAAATGCAACCCATTCTAACAAACGCAAAATTTGTCAAGTACGACTTTGCCACAACAACGAAACAAATAATATATGTGAAAAATGTCAAAAATATGTTTGCGGAAGTTGTACACATAAAAAAAATCTCACTTTCATTTGCATAAAATGTACAAATAATAATGCATAAGTATTTTTATTTTCCAAGTGAAGTGAATTTTTTTATTGTTAATATTTAGTAATAACTTGTATTATAACTGTAAATAATATAAAAAATATTAAAAATTAATTTTAAACAAATTTCTTTACACATTAGTTATTCTTTCACAAAGCAGTCATTTTGACTGCTTTTGGGCAATATAGGTATATACTAAGTTTCAGTCTTTCTAGTGTTAAATGTCGTTAAATTGATTTAAAAAAAAATTAAATGTTTCTTGTAAATGACTGATGAAAATGATAAATAAAATTAAAACGATAACTGATTGATGTGTATGTATTTCATGAAATGATATTGCCGGATTTTAAAATGTTTTTGCTGTTTTATGTTTTATGTATTTTTCGTCGATCTTTGTCGTTTTGCTCATTTATGTTAAGCATTTTTAGATTTTAAAAAAAAAAGAACTGTGATAAATTCCGAACTGTGATAATTCTGTGTTATTTATTTTTATAACTATTTTTTTTTATAGGTGTAATTTAAAAGATTAATTATTCCCTTTAAATTTCAGGCAACAAATGAAGACAAGAATATGGAAAGCTGTGACTCCATTAACACAGCAAACAATCCGGTCCATAAGGACCACTCTCGGAACCCCACAGGTTCAATTTTAAGACAGAGCCTAACGCTGGTGAACGATAAACCCTCTGAGGGTGGCTCTACAACTGGCAAAGGCTCTGTACTGCAAGCTACCAATCCAGAAACGCTTTCGGGCTGTACAATTGGTAGCATTCGAACTCACACCTCTTAAGCTTAATTATGAATATGGATCAAGCAAAGGTAGGAGTTCTTCAAATAAATTTGCAACATGGCAAAGCAGCAACGGCCGAACTTAACCGTTGTTTAGCCAAGGGGCATACACTTGTGGCACTCATTCAAGAACCCTATTATTTCAATGGAAAGGTTCGTGGTTTGCCAAACAATTTAGGAACTACCATTGTAGGATCTAATACTGACAGACCAAGAGCATGCATTTGGGTCAAAAAGAATGTGGACTTCATTCCACTACCGCATCTCAGTAATAAGGATGTGGTGGCTGTGGCACTTAAGAGTTCTACTAGCAATTCGCTACCTCAGACTGTCATTATTTCAGCTTACTTGCCATACGATTCATTACGCCCTCCTCCTGGGGAAGAATGGGACAAAATCCTCAAATATTGCAAACTCAACAGTATGCCTTTGATAACTGGCTGCGACTCCAATGCGCACAACATTGCGTGGAACAGCAGTAACACAAATAACAGAGGTATCGCACTTCTTGAATTTCTCCAAAGTGAAAACTTGGAAATCTTAAATAAGGGACATGAGCCCACTTTCATAAATAGAATCAGACGAGAAATTATTGACATTACTTTTTGCTCTCCTGATATCCTTGGCAGCATTTGTGATTGGCATGTATCCAATCATATTCTTGCGTCGGATCACAGAGCTATTTCTTTCAAGATTTCTCTCAAGACCACTAGACCTATATCATTCAGAAATCCTAGGAAAACAGATTGGGAAACTTTCGCCAACAATCTGCAGCAAACACTTGCTTCCTGGGAGCTCGGAGAACTGTCTTGCCAAAACATTGAGACAAAAAGTAAAATGCTTGAAGAAGCTATAGTTACTGACTTCCATAAGGCATGTCCGCTATCCACCAGTAGAGGGAATCACAAAACCACCTGGTGGAACGCTGACCTTAAAAAACTAAGACAAGCTTTACGCAAACAATTCAACAAGGCCAAAAGGGTTAACACAATAGAACAGTGGAACATTTTTAGTAACCTCCAAAGCAACTATAAGAAATCCATGAGAAATTCCAAAAGGAATCACTGGCAAAAATTTTGCGGAGAAATTGACAGCGTCCCTGAAGCTGCCAGAATTAACAAAATCCTGGCCAAGGACCCCACTAACAAACCGACTACCTTCCAGACCGAGTCAGGAATTTACACGTCAAGTGATAGAGAGGCAGCTATGCATCTCCTTGACACACATTTCCCTGGACATTATCCAATTTCAGACAATTTCAGTTTATTACAAACAGACTTAGCTACAGCTGATTGGTCAATAGCCAACAAAGTGGTTACGAAAGACAAAATTTCATGGGCTATCAACAGTTTCGCACCCTCCAAATCTCCCGGTCCAGATGGGATCTATCCGGCAGCCATGCAGAAAGGTATAGACGCAGTGATTTCACCACTCCAGGAACTCTATAAAGCCTGTATTGCAACAGGCTTTATTACAAGCTCATGGTGCAAGGTCAAAGTAATTTTTATTCCAAAAGCGGGTAAGCAATCCTACTATTTAGCCAAATCGTATAGGCCGATAAGTCTCATGAGTTTTTTGCTAAAAACCCTAGAAAGACTCGAGGAAATCTATCTGCGAAATGAGCTTCAACCAAAGTTGACTCTAAATCCTATGCAGTTTGCTTATCAAAAGGGCAAATCTACTGAAGGAGCTCTTCATCAACTGGTAAATCATATTGAAAAAGGTATGGCCTGTAATGAGTTTGTCTTAAGCACATTCATTGATATAGAGGGTGCTTTTGACAATACTTCCTTTCAAGCTATAAGACAAGCCCTCAGTTCCAAAGGTGTAAATCAAACCGTAACAAGATGGATTTACAATATGCTCTGTAGCAGACAAATTAACACTAAGTTTGGTGACTTTGAGGTTTCTATCTCGACTATCAAAGGTTGTCCTCAGGGTGGAGTTTTATCTCCATTATTATGGTGTCTTGTGGTAGATGAACTACTAGAGGCATTAAAAGCTACTGGCATTCTCACAATAGGATACGCCGATGATATAGTTATATCAATAACAGGTAAGTTTCTCAGCACTCTAGGTGAAATTCTAGCAGAGGCCATCACGAAAATTTCCGTGTGGTGTGACAATACAGGTTTATCTATAAATTCAAGCAAAATCAAATCGGTGCTTTTCACAAACAAACGTAGAATTGACAATTTAAAAATGCCATTCCTCAAGGGTATTCAACTGGAATTATACGATGAAGCCAAATTTCTAGGAGTGATTTTCGACAAAAAACTCAATTGGAAATCACACGTCTCAAACAAAGTGAATAAAGCGATTTCCGCGTTTTTGCAATGCAAAAGAGCAGTATCCCGTACCTGGGGATTATCTCCAAAGATCGTGCTCTGGTTATACACAGCTGTAATCTGGTGGAAAAGAACAACTCTCTCCTCTGTAAAAAACGAGCTCAACAAGCTCCAAAGACTTGCGTTTATTAGCATTACTGGTGCGATGAGATCGTGCCCAACAGCTGCATTGGAGGTTATCTTAAACCTACTACCATTGGATCTATTCATCAAGGAGCAAGCTATGCTCTGTGCTTTTAGACTCAGCATAACTGGTCAAAGAAATCCTAGCAACTGCAATAAATCACATATGTCTATCTGGAATGACCTAACTAAGAAGATACCAGAGGCAGAAATGCCTATCGATTATCATATTGAGAAATTACATTTTGGAAAGAATTTCAAGGTGATTTTTCCCACCAGAGAGGAATGGAATCGGAAAAACCAGGTGATTCCTCCCACTAACAATGACTGGTTCACTGATGGATCACTCAGGAACGAGGTGGCGGGTGCTGGTGTTTTTCATCAGAGACCCGCAGATGATAATATTACTGAAACTATCCCTTTGGGGAAAAATGTTTCTGTATTTCAAGCAGAAATAGTAGCAATCTCCACTTGTGCAATGCTAATTCGTAATAACAATCCTATAGGCGAAGAGATTAACATATTCTCTGACAGTCAAGCGGCATTAATGGCCTTGAACTCCGTAGAGATGAAATCAAAACTTGTGGAAGAATGCTTCCTTAACCTTCAAAGGATTTCATGTAACAATACTGTATCCCTCATATGGGTCCCAGGACACAGCAACATCCAAGGCAATGAAGAAGCAGATAAATTAGCAAGACAGGGAGCTGACATCATACCTGTAGGACCTGCTCCTTCACTGCTAATCTCAGTAGCAACGATAAAAGCAAGGATACGCATTTTCAGCAGACAGCAACACGAAACGAGGTGGGCAAATGAAACTGTTGGACGTCAAGCTAAAAAGTTTGGCTATGTACCCAATCCCACCATTGCCAAAAAAGTACTAGGGCTGGGGAGGTCTGGTATACAACCGCTGGTCAGTGTACTAACAGGCCACTGTAAACTCAATTACCATCTCTACAACATCAGGCTTTCGAGCGATCCTTCATGCAGCTTATGTGATGCAGAGGAAGAAACTGCAGAACACTTTCTTTGCTTGTGTCCTTTCTTCCAGAATCCTTTGGACATCGGTAAGATCTCCCCAATTAGTATTCATAGATTCATCATTGGATCCAAAAGATTCATGTTTGAATAAATTAGCAGGAGCCAGTTCCTTCCACCAAATAAGCACAATGGACCCAACTGGTGGTCTAAGTGCTTATGGGCTGTACACATCAGCTTCATACACATAATCTATATATCTAGGTGTAATTTTATTTTAGTTATTTAAATATGTGTTAGTTTGTTTAAATTAAATATACACAATTTGATAAATAGAGTTTACACTAAAATTTTAACCTACTATTTTTTTTTAAATTTCATTTTCTTTTAATTTAACTTAACTTTTCTTTTGTGTATCTAATCCTTTTTTTTGTTTTTGTTCCTGTATCAGGATTGATTTGATAGGAAAAAACTTTCACTCACTTATTTCACCTTTTCCCGTCTTTATTTTATTTCTCTCAAAACTAAATAATTAATTCTATTAGAATTTCTCGGCTTATACGGTCTGCAAAAACAAAAAATAATACAACAAAATTATATTATTTTTGTGGATGTTTTCACATCCAAAAATTTCCCCCCAACAGGTCGGGCATGTTTGCCCTGTAAACCCATCAGGAGCCTGTTTCTAGTATGGAAGCTGGCTCACCGTCATCAGAGCCTGCTTTACCAGCTTCCACGCAGGCTTACAGGATTTTGGTGGAGTAAAACTCAATTCGAGTATTTATACTCCGATGCCACAAACCTTATGTGAATTATAAGGTTAAGGCAACATTAGCTCCATCAAGCCAGAGCGAATAAACTATTTAGTGTTTAACCATTGAACCATTTCTGATTCATGGTTTATACTCGACCTTTTAGCATTGAATTCTATTAGAATTTCTCGGCTTATACGGTCTGCAAAAACAAAAAATAATACAACAAAATTATATTATTTTTGTGGATGTTTTCACATCCAAAAATTTCCCCCCAACAGGTCGGGCATGTTTGCCCTGTAAACCCATCAGGAGCCTGTTTCTAGTATGGAAGCTGGCTCACCGTCATCAGAGCCTGCTTTACCAGCTTCCACGCAGGCTTACAGGATTTTGGTGGAGTAAAACTCAATTCGAGTATTTATACTCCGATGCCACAAACCTTATGTGAATTATAAGGTTAAGGCAACATTAGCTCCATCAAGCCAGAGCGAATAAACTATTTAGTGTTTAACCATTGAACCATTTCTGATTCATGGTTTATACTCGACCTTTTAGCATTGAATTCTATTAGAATTTCTCGGCTTATACGGTCTGCAAAAACAAAAAATAATACAACAAAATTATATTATTTTTGTGGATGTTTTCACATCCAAAAATTTCCCCCCAACAGGTCGGGCATGTTTGCCCTGTAAACCCATCAGGAGCCTGTTTCTAGTATGGAAGCTGGCTCACCGTCATCAGAGCCTGCTTTACCAGCTTCCACGCAGGCTTACAGGATTTTGGTGGAGTAAAACTCAATTCGAGTATTTATACTCCGATGCCACAAACCTTATGTGAATTATAAGGTTAAGGCAACATTAGCTCCATCAAGCCAGAGCGAATAAACTATTTAGTGTTTAACCATTGAACCATTTCTGATTCATGGTTTATACTCGACCTTTTAGCATTGAATTCTATTAGAATTTCTCGGCTTATACGGTCTGCAAAAACGAGAAATTCTAATAGAATTCAATGCTAAAAGGTCGAGTATAAACCATGAATCAGAAATGGTTCAATGGTTAAACACTAAATAGTTTATTCGCTCTGGCTTGATGGAGCTAATGTTGCCTTAACCTTATAATTCACATAAGGTTTGTGGCATCGGAGTATAAATACTCGAATTGAGTTTTACTCCACCAAAATCCTGTAAGCCTGCGTGGAAGCTGGTAAAGCAGGCTCTGATGACGGTGAGCCAGCTTCCATACTAGAAACAGGCTCCTGATGGGTTTACAGGGCAAACATGCCCGACCTGTTGGGGGGAAATTTTTGGATGTGAAAACATCCACAAAAATAATATAATTTTGTTGTATTATTTTTTGTTTTTGCAGACCGTATAAGCCGAGAAATTCTAATAGAATTCAATGCTAAAAGGTCGAGTATAAACCATGAATCAGAAATGGTTCAATGGTTAAACACTAAATAGTTTATTCGCTCTGGCTTGATGGAGCTAATGTTGCCTTAACCTTATAATTCACATAAGGTTTGTGGCATCGGAGTATAAATACTCGAATTGAGTTTTACTCCACCAAAATCCTGTAAGCCTGCGTGGAAGCTGGTAAAGCAGGCTCTGATGACGGTGAGCCAGCTTCCATACTAGAAACAGGCTCCTGATGGGTTTACAGGGCAAACATGCCCGACCTGTTGGGGGGAAATTTTTGGATGTGAAAACATCCACAAAAATAATATAATTTTGTTGTATTATTTTTTGTTTTTGCAGACCGTATAAGCCGAGAAATTCTAATAGAATTCAATGCTAAAAGGTCGAGTATAAACCATGAATCAGAAATGGTTCAATGGTTAAACACTAAATAGTTTATTCGCTCTGGCTTGATGGAGCTAATGTTGCCTTAACCTTATAATTCACATAAGGTTTGTGGCATCGGAGTATAAATACTCGAATTGAGTTTTACTCCACCAAAATCCTGTAAGCCTGCGTGGAAGCTGGTAAAGCAGGCTCTGATGACGGTGAGCCAGCTTCCATACTAGAAACAGGCTCCTGATGGGTTTACAGGGCAAACATGCCCGACCTGTTGGGGGGAAATTTTTGGATGTGAAAACATCCACAAAAATAATATAATTTTGTTGTATTATTTTTTGTTTTTGCAGACCGTATAAGCCGAGAAATTCTAATAGAATTCAATGCTAAAAGGTCGAGTATAAACCATGAATCAGAAATGGTTCAATGGTTAAACACTAAATAGTTTATTCGCTCTGGCTTGATGGAGCTAATGTTGCCTTAACCTTATAATTCACATAAGGTTTGTGGCATCGGAGTATAAATACTCGAATTGAGTTTTACTCCACCAAAATCCTGTAAGCCTGCGTGGAAGCTGGTAAAGCAGGCTCTGATGACGGTGAGCCAGCTTCCATACTAGAAACAGGCTCCTGATGGGTTTACAGGGCAAACATGCCCGACCTGTTGGGGGGAAATTTTTGGATGTGAAAACATCCACAAAAATAATATAATTTTGTTGTATTATTTTTTGTTTTTGCAGACCGTATAAGCCGAGAAATTCTAATAGAATTCAATGCTAAAAGGTCGAGTATAAACCATGAATCAGAAATGGTTCAATGGTTAAACACTAAATAGTTTATTCGCTCTGGCTTGATGGAGCTAATGTTGCCTTAACCTTATAATTCACATAAGGTTTGTGGCATCGGAGTATAAATACTCGAATTGAGTTTTACTCCACCAAAATCCTGTAAGCCTGCGTGGAAGCTGGTAAAGCAGGCTCTGATGACGGTGAGCCAGCTTCCATACTAGAAACAGGCTCCTGATGGGTTTACAGGGCAAACATGCCCGACCTGTTGGGGGGAAATTTTTGGATGTGAAAACATCCACAAAAATAATATAATTTTGTTGTATTATTTTTTGTTTTTGCAGACCGTATAAGCCGAGAAATTCTAATAGAATTCAATGCTAAAAGGTCGAGTATAAACCATGAATCAGAAATGGTTCAATGGTTAAACACTAAATAGTTTATTCGCTCTGGCTTGATGGAGCTAATGTTGCCTTAACCTTATAATTCACATAAGGTTTGTGGCATCGGAGTATAAATACTCGAATTGAGTTTTACTCCACCAAAATCCTGTAAGCCTGCGTGGAAGCTGGTAAAGCAGGCTCTGATGACGGTGAGCCAGCTTCCATACTAGAAACAGGCTCCTGATGGGTTTACAGGGCAAACATGCCCGACCTGTTGGGGGGAAATTTTTGGATGTGAAAACATCCACAAAAATAATATAATTTTGTTGTATTATTTTTTGTTTTTGCAGACCGTATAAGCCGAGAAATTCTAATAGAATTCAATGCTAAAAGGTCGAGTATAAACCATGAATCAGAAATGGTTCAATGGTTAAACACTAAATAGTTTATTCGCTCTGGCTTGATGGAGCTAATGTTGCCTTAACCTTATAATTCACATAAGGTTTGTGGCATCGGAGTATAAATACTCGAATTGAGTTTTACTCCACCAAAATCCTGTAAGCCTGCGTGGAAGCTGGTAAAGCAGGCTCTGATGACGGTGAGCCAGCTTCCATACTAGAAACAGGCTCCTGATGGGTTTACAGGGCAAACATGCCCGACCTGTTGGGGGGAAATTTTTGGATGTGAAAACATCCACAAAAATAATATAATTTTGTTGTATTATTTTTTGTTTTTGCAGACCGTATAAGCCGAGAAATTCTAATAGAATTCAATGCTAAAAGGTCGAGTATAAACCATGAATCAGAAATGGTTCAATGGTTAAACACTAAATAGTTTATTCGCTCTGGCTTGATGGAGCTAATGTTGCCTTAACCTTATAATTCACATAAGGTTTGTGGCATCGGAGTATAAATACTCGAATTGAGTTTTACTCCACCAAAATCCTGTAAGCCTGCGTGGAAGCTGGTAAAGCAGGCTCTGATGACGGTGAGCCAGCTTCCATACTAGAAACAGGCTCCTGATGGGTTTACAGGGCAAACATGCCCGACCTGTTGGGGGGAAATTTTTGGATGTGAAAACATCCACAAAAATAATATAATTTTGTTGTATTATTTTTTGTTTTTGCAGACCGTATAAGCCGAGAAATTCTAATAGAATTCAATGCTAAAAGGTCGAGTATAAACCATGAATCAGAAATGGTTCAATGGTTAAACACTAAATAACTAAATAATTAATCTTATAAAACGTAAAGAAAAAATATCAAAAATAATATATATTCGCGCCAGCATTAAATGAAAAAAATAAATTATGCGATCGAATATAAAAAGGATGTCCAACTGGACGCGATCAAAGTAAAACAGCAACTGCCGATCGTCCAGCAACAGCGATCGATAATCGAATTCGGACAGTTATGCACGTGCAACAAGGATTCAATAGATGAATTGTCTATTGAATTTTTGCAGCAAGTAGCAACAATAGATCAATATGGAATTTTAAACACGTGCAGCCGAAATTCAATGAAAAGTTTTTATTGAATTTTGTGATGCTAAAAAAAATTTTGTCCGAGATTTTGTCAATAGCCTTGATAAAGTTTAAGCCGTTATTCCAACAAGGATTTTTCTTTGTTGAGGAAAAATTTTCTTGTTGCTGGGCAGTTATAGAATTTTATTATTTAAGTCGAAATTTCGAAGCGCGTGTTCAGGCAGGGATTTTCAACCTTTTTTTTCTCACACGCTGCTCATTGAAATCACGGTTCGCTACAAAATTATCTAATTCTCCGTATTCCGCGGCGCACTATGGGGCCAAAGTGCCATTCGTCGGCCAAAAATACATAACTTTTGAACGGATCAATATTTTTGAATGGGGTTTTTTTTGTTGGCTAGATAAATATCCAAGCTTTATTTCCTAACAATCTGATCACCCCCTCCTCTCCCCTCCCCCACCCATCTGCATTTGAAATCAAAAATTACCAAAATCTCGAGAACGATTGGTCGCACAGAAAAAATCATTAATGACGAAAATATTTAGAATGCCATTTTACATATATCGTCAGTACATGAAGATCGAATAGGAGCAACTTTAATACCCTATATGATGAAATTATCAAAACTATAGTATTTGTTGTTGTAATATTTTTTTTGGTTTTGTTTTAAAGTTGTTTTTTAAATGTTATTAAAAAAGATAGCATTTTTAAAGACAACTATTTTTAATACGATTATTTTAATACATTTTGATACAAATGTAGTGGCAACACTGGACGTAAAATCCCAACTAGTAATCCTGACAAAATAAACGATCTCATTCGCTCTTGGTCAGTCGATTGGTCGACATCAATTGTTAAATTTTATTGTTAAAGTTAATAGTTATAATAAAGTAGTTGTAAAAGCAGAATACAGAACTACATTGGTGACCCCGACGTGATCCTCCTGCCAGGAAGAAGAAGCTTGGACAGCGTCAACCTGCGAAGCAAGGAGAAGTAAAAAAAATTTTTTACAAGCCGTGATTGTGGAAGTCTGGAACGACAAAGTCGTTCCAGACAAATTGTAAGTGCTCATCGATACATAAATTCAGACCGAGACTCTTGCGTCTATTTTTTTTATTATTTAGTTTAAGGCGAATATATTATAAAATTGTTCGTCCAACGGCCGAAAGTGGTTCGGGTGATCCAACACGAGTGCATTTTATTTGTTGTCAAAGTTTTACAAAACTACAGTTTTACAAAACTGCACAGTTCTTACTGTCTAAAACGAGTACACAACAGAAAAACTAAATTGCCGATCTACTGTATATTCAACGGAGAACAACACAGAAACTTCTTTCAACAATTGCCGATCTGATGTACATTCAACGGAGAACAACAACGGAGAACAACACAGAAACTTCCTTCAACAATTGTTACATACAATAGTTTTAATTGTTCAACGAAGATTTTCGTGCGTCATATCATTTCATTTTTGTTCGAGATAATTGAATCCCGCTAAGTATTATTTCATTACAAAAAAAAAAATCATTTGATAAGTTGTTTATTCAATCATCATTTTTCTTTATATTTTTTTTATGTTAATTTTATAATTAATTTACGAATTTCTCTGTGTAAACTGACCACGAGCGAAAGGTTAAATGTCTGATAGCGAAGATAATAACAAAAACGATACACGCATAAACGCGGAAGCAAGAACTACAGAACCACAGCAAAGCCCAAACCCAAACATGGATTCCCTTCGAGTTCGTTTACCACCGTTTTGGCCTAATAAACCCGCGATCTGGTTCATTCAGGCCGAAGCGCAATTCACCGCGTTTAAGGTTACATCCGATCTCACGAAATATTGCTTATTACTAGGAGCTTTACCTCCAGAAGTGTGTGATTCAGTCACTGACATTCTAGAAATGCCCCCTGACGAAGGAAAATATGAACATCTCAAGAAAACTCTAATCTCGCGTCACACCATTTCCGAAGAAGCCCGGTTAGAAAAACTTTTAGAAAAAGAAGATTTAGGTGATCGAAAGCCTTCGGAAGTATATCGCTCGATGGCAACATTAGCAGGATCCACGGTTAGTAGCAAAACAATCAAAACCTTATGGCTCCGCAAGCTGCCAAAAGTAGTACACGTGTCTCTGATCTCGATCGACAAACCAATAAATGAATTATTGGAGATCGCCGACAGAATCCACGAAGCTTCTAAAACCTCATCTATTTGCGAGGCCACCCAGAGCCGCAGATCTTACAAAACCTACTCTCAACCCTCTAGCTCGATAACAAACGAAACACCCTTAGAAGAGAGAATTGCACACATCGAATCTATGCTCACTCGGCTCGGCTCAAACGATAATCGACGTTCGAGAAATCACACCCCGACGAGAAAATCGAATCGCTCGAAATCAAGGGGAAGAAGTGAGTCGCGAAACAGAGGCATGTGTTGGTATCATCGGCGACACGGAAACAAAGCACAAAAGTGCAATAAACCGTGTAACTACAAACCAAAACAGGGAAACTAAATGATCCGGTTGTCAACGCGGCAGACAACCGGGCACAATCCAACTGCCGTCTTTTCGTTAGAGACCAAACTAACAACACACAATTTTTGATAGACACGGGAGCGGATTTGTCCGTCATTCCCCTGAACCACGTTCCTAAATCAAATCTTACCAAAGTTTCGAATTTCGCCCTTTCCGCCGCAAACGGCACCAACATATCGACATATGGAACCAAACTTTTGTCTCTTGATCTCGGCCTTCGTAGAAAATTCAACCACCCCTTTCTCATAGCCGACGTTAATCGTCCCATAATTGGCGCCGATTTTCTCACCAAATTTGGCTTACTCGTCGATCTCCGTGGACGACGACTTCTAGATTCCAGTACCAGTCTACAAATACATGCAACGGTTGCAAGAGTCGATACTCCAAGCCCCATTCATTTTTCAGTAGACGACGAATACGGACAGATACTACGAGAATTCTCACATCTCGTTGATCCGCCTGACTACAACAAGCCAGTCAAACACACAGTAGTGCATCGAATCCTTACAAACGGCCCCCTGCCCTACTCAAAGCCAAGACGATTAGATCCCGCCAAATTCAGGACTGCAAAATGCGAATTCGAACATATGATCGAACTAGGCATATGTAGAGTGTCATCGTCGCCGACGTCGTCACCTCTGCATATGGTACGGAAGAAAAATAGCGAAGATTGGAGGCCTTGCGGTGACTACCGGCTTTTAAACGCTATCACTATCCCTGACCGGTACCCAATCCCGCATATTCATGACTTTTCAATGAAGTTAAATGGCTGTGCATTCTTTTCAAAAATCGACCTAGTGAGGGCGTATCATCTAATCCCTATGGCACCAGAAGACGTTGCTTTAACGGCGATAACAACGCCATTTGGCCTTTTCGAGTTCACCCGAATGCCATTCGGGCTCCGGAATTCTGGAAACACGTTCCAGAGATTTATAGATGAAGTCTGTAGAGGACTCGGGTTTACTTTTCAGTACATTGATGATATCCTGATTGCCAGCAAAACAAAGGAAGAGCACAAATCGCATTTACGGCAATTGTTTCAACGACTGTTGGAATTCGGCGTAAATGTTAAGGCCTCAAAATGTGTTTTCGGCGTCCCATCACTGGATTTTCTCGGACACCACATATCGGCGAAGGGAATTAAACCATCCTCGGAAAAGATACATGCGATTAGAGAATTTCCAGCACCAACATCGGTTAAAGACGCTCAAAGATTCATTGGCATGGTAAATTATTATCATAGGTTCGTTCCGAAATTAGCCGAATTTCTAGCCCCAATTCACAACCATTTAACAACATTGCCGAAAGGTCCAAAACACTTCACTTGGCCCGACAACTGTCAACGGTGTTTCAAAGACACTAAAAACGCCCTAGCTAACGCCACCCTTCTTTCCCATCCTTTGGAAAACACCGAATACAGTATCGCAACTGACGCTTCCGACAAAGCAGTTGGAGCAGTATTGCAACAACGACACAAAGGAAGGTGGCAACCACTAGCTTTCTTTTCCAAGAAATTGTCCCCAACCCAGCAAAAATACTCGGCATTCGACCGGGAACTTCTCGCGATTTATCTATCGATAAAACACTTCAGATACTTCGTCGAGGGAAGGAAGTTTCATATTATTACAGATCACAACCCTTTGACCAACGCGATTTCATCGAAAACCGACAGAAGCCCCCGCCAAACTCGACAGCTGGACTACATTTCCCAATTTTCTACCGATATCAGATGGGTATCGGGTAAAGAAAATGTAGTGGCGGACACACTTTCTCGCGTTTGCCTAGACGCAGTTGACGTAACATCGAATTTGGTAAAAGCACAAGCGGTCGACAAAGAGTTACAAAACCTTCTCGATAACAAGGCCCGAAGGGGAGACACTCAATTTCAACTAAAATTGTTTGAATTTCCCGATTTCAAACTATGGTGCGAAGTCTCTACAGGAACAAATCGTCCCTACGTACCCAACGAATGCAGACGAGCGATATTCGAAAACCTCCACAATCTATCACACCCTGGAGTTAGAGGATCTCAGAAACTAGTGGCTTCGCGATATTTTTGGCCCAATATCAGGAAAGACGTCTCACTTTGGTCGAAAAGTTGCATTTCGTGCCAAAAGTCTAAAATATCTCGCCACACCAAAACAGAACATGGTGTTTTCCAGATTCCCAAATGTAGGTTTGACCACATTCATATCGATCTAGTTGGACCCCTTCCAGAATCAAGTGGATGCCGGTACCTTTTAACGATTATCGATCGATACACCCGATGGCCAGAAGCGTGTCCCATTAAAGACATGACAGCAGATACAGTAGCAAAAAGTTTCGTTGAACTGTGGGTTTCTCGATTCGGAGTACCCTTACGAGTTACAACGGACCAAGGAACTCAATTCGAGTCACGCCTTTTTAAAGCTCTAACGGCACTGCTAGGTTCGCATCGAATTCGTACAACACCTTACCATCCGCAGGCCAACGGAATGGTGGAACGATTCCACCGACGCCTCAAGGAAGCATTAGTCGCGCGCTGTAATACAGTGCATTGGAAAGATGAAATTCCGTTAGTTTTGCTCGGAATCCGATCTGCTATCAAAGAAGACCTTAAAAGCACTTCAGCGGAACTGGTTTACGGTCAAAATCTAAGACTACCAGGCGATTTTTTTCCGGACGACTTACGTTCTAATCTCGACGAACCCGATCTGTCCGATTTTATTAAGAGGATTAGAGATAAAATGCGAAATATGGTACCCATCGACAGTCGTAAATCTTCACAAAATATCTTTGTACCCAAAAATTTAGACAATGCCGAACATGTATTCATCCGAGATGATAAAATTCGTAAACCACTTACTCCTCCTTACAACGGGCCATATAAAGTCACACGACGCCTAAGAAAGCATTTTGTAGTGGACATTGACGGAAAACACACATCAATATCCGTGGATCGTTTGAAACCCGCATTCGGTATTTTAACATTACCCAAGAAACACATTTCAAACCCGCGCAAAATCGTTAGGTTCTCAACCGAGACCCATCTAGGGGGAGGGTGATGTAGTGGCAACACTGGACGTAAAATCCCAACTAGTAATCCTGACAAAATAAACGATCTCATTCGCTCTTGGTCAGTCGATTGGTCGACATCAATTGTTAAATTTTATTGTTAAAGTTAATAGTTATAATAAAGTAGTTGTAAAAGCAGAATACAGAACTACACAAATACACATGGCTAAAATTACATTAATTTGAGGAAAAATTATATTCTAATAATGTCTTGATCTTCGTCGAATTTTAACAATTGTAGGATTTCTTAATCTTCCTCGTCATACAATTCATCTTTTGCATTTGTCCATTTAGAACGCAGAGAAGCCAAAAATGGATCTAACGATAGAAGTAATATATTCATCAAATCTTCATTTTGGTTGATTCTATCGTTTTTTCTAGTGTTGGTTAGTCTAAAATGTCTGTAGTCTTTATTTTTCGATTCCTGAGCTTCTTCTGAAAACTCCCCAAGTGGTAAAATGCTTTTTTTAATTATCAGCTTGCCATGGAAAAGCACTTTATGCATTGTTGCAGACATATTTCTCCAATTGTAATGTATATTATACAAATCAGCTGTGGACTTGGCATATGATTCGAATTTATCTGGATTTACTGCCTGCTTGCTTGAAAGCACCGATAATATAACTTTCAATCGTTGAATTAATGTAAATTTCTTAATATTCTGTTGTAACATATATACATATGTACATATGTATATCTAAGATATTGATTTTTATTGCTCTAATTATTCATAGTACTAGGAAGACCGAGCCATGCTCGGCGATCTAAAAATCCTCCTTCTGCCTCTGTCTCTGAGTAGTTGAATCCGATTATAATTGCAACATGATTCGTACAACGAGGTTCAGGGAACTTGATTGTTTTGTAATTACTATTTATCGCTGCCGATAGATATCTAAAAAGTGATATTTTTAGAATACATATCGCAAAACCTTACTCCCTAGCAATATTGCGAATTTTCATTAAGATACCTTCACGTAATTCGAAGACACGATACCCCGAGGGGAGGGGAAAGTTAGGTTTGTAGTGGAAAAATCAAAAGCCCTTAGTCCGCTTAGTAATACTGTAAAGTTTCATTAAGATCGGACTACCCAATTCGAAGATACCAGGCGAGGGGTATCGAGGGGAATTTTCTCAGAGGTGAGACCTATCTAGATCGATTCCTTGTCCCCGAAAATCCCTTACCACCAAGTTTCGTGAAAATCGTTTGGCGGGTTTTCGAGATCGTTGTGCAGTCATTTCTCGTATTATATTATAGGATAAGATTACCAGTTTTAAACGGTTTTACTGTCAAGAACGGTGATATTTAATGGTTTCACTGTATGCTGGTATGTAAAATATTCCGCTTTAATGTATATTAAAAATAATTAAAACAATTTCCTAGCATATAAGACGAAAAAATTTTGTTCTTTGTTATACAAAATAAGACTTTTTTTTTTAAATAATATGTAAGAAATCAGACTTTTGTTTACGGTGACCAGAGTTGCAGGTAGTAGCATATGAAATATGTATATTTCGAAAGGTATTGACCTTGGCTATATTTCCAACTGACGCCTGACCGGTACAAGCCGGTACATTTTTTGCAGGGCCATATATATATAAAATTTCGCGAAAAAAATAGTATTTTTAGAATGCCCAGAATTCTGGAATAACAACTTTAAGAAAAAAAAATGTAGTACTACAAATTTTTAATTTTTATTATAATTGCCTAAATATGTCCTCAGGTTGATGATAAAATCGATTTTTCTGTACTAAGTGACTTAATAAAGTTCAAAAAATTTGTTGAAAATTCGAAAATTGAAAAAAACCAGAATTTTTACCAACTTTGACCCCATGGCGTTCGGAAATTACTTGTCCCAGGAGAGTGTCCTTTTGGATTTCTAGGTTCCTAAAAATTCTCAACGCAATGACATAACCGAAATCCTTCAAAGGCAGAACTCAAAATTTGTATTTTTGGCCGCCGAATAGCACTTTGGCCCCAACGTGCGGCGTTATCATTAATATTATTTGAGTTGTACGGCGTTACCTTATTACACTACGAAGTATTTTTATGGAATTTAGGCATAAGGAATGAAATGCGGAACGAAAATCGACAGGCAATTAAAGCCAACAGCATCTTGTTGAGATTTCTTGAAGTGTAGATCCTTTTCGAGCTAAGGAGTTGATACTCGCCAAACTTATTTGTGCTTTGGTTATCACAGTATAGGTGTATCACTTTATATCGATATTCTTTCGATATTGTTTAATAAAACTCGGTAATCCGCCGAAGTAGTTTCTTAACACGATACACAATAATATTTTGATAACAGTATTTGCGTCACTCGAATCACTTTATACCAATTTCCACTTGGCACTGTTAAAAGTTATTATCGATGATCCGTCGAATAATAAAATTTTCACGATACGAAAGGCCGTTTTATTATCCTACCGACTACGCCAGTTATATCGTTGACCGCAAAAACTATGAAAGAAATAAAACAAGCAAATCTTCAACTGTGCTTGAAATTAAAACACTTTTTAATTTTATTAGATGTTTATTCGTTAGCTTCTCCGACAGAACTGAATACAAAAATCTTTATGCCAAACACGGTCGAAAGCTTTGGAGATATCCAAAACTATTGTTTTTGATTCGCCAAAATTATAGACACTTTTATGCCAACGCTCTGTCAAGCAGACCAAGAGATCATCACCTGTGGAGCGGCGCGCACGAAAGCCATATTGACGATCGTTGATTATGTTATTGCGCTCTAAGAAGTTTGAGATTTCGCTATTGATTAAAGTTTCCCTAACCTTAGAAGTACGGAAATCAGGTCTATAATTTGAGGGCTCGCATTTGTCATCTTTTTTGGGAATGGGCTGGATATTAGCTGCTTTCCAAGAATAGGTATAGATCCCCTTGGAGAAGCTGAGGATAAGGAGAAGATAAGGAGCTAAGAAGTCCAGCTAAGGTGACGGCACATTTTTTCAAACCATGTGGGGGAATGTCATGTGGTCCTGTGGATTTGTTCACATCAATCTCCTGCAGAATTTTAACTATTTGTCTTCTGCGGAGGGAAATTTTTGGAGAAACAATCTCAGAGATGGTGGGTTGGGACGGTAATTGGTTGGATTCCGGGACACTCAATTTTGCTGCTAAAACGTTTGTCTTCGGGGTCGACAACCACTTCATTTTCACAAATTAGTGTAGGTGTTGAAGATTTTGTGAAATTGTTTTTTTACCCCTTTCACCATTGACCAAAAAGATTTTTGTCCTTTCGGGCAGGTTAAAATTTTCCACCTCATCTTTTGTCGAAATCATATTTAACACGCCATAGTACAGACTTAAAGCTGTTACGAGCGTTTATAAACGACGAGCGAGTTTCTTCGTTAGGGTTTCCCCTAAATTCAGAAAACGCCGTCTTTTTTGTGTTGATGGCGCCGCGACACGCCCTTGCAAACCAAGTGTTGGATTCGTCCGAATCGAACTGCACGGTATGTGGAACTTCATACCAAGTGTGATTACGTTCGTGACCTTTGCAGTCGGAACGTCAACGTCACCTTTACACGCATCGATCCAACAAAGAACACAAAATGACAACACGGACACAAACAATAGCCAAGTGGAGCCTACGAGGATATAAAGGAGTTGGAAACGGTTAATAGATGCTTAGTACAAAAACCTTAAGCAGTACAAAAACCTTAGTACAAAAACCTTAAGCAGCCAGAATCAGTGGCGTGCGGTGCAAACCACATAAGGGTGCGCAGACTTGTCTAAACTTTGTACACCAAATCGATTCTGCGTTCTGATTTTGCATAATCGTCAATTACATTGTCATAGAAGGAGCCGGAAACTTTTAGTGTGGACAACAAAGAGCTTTCGATGGATATCAATGACAAGGCAGAAAGTCTTTCTTGACCCATTGCATTTCTTATGTAAGATTTAATTCTTTTTAGAGCTGAAAATGTCAGCTCTACCCCAGCTGTCGCACATGGAATGGTTAATATTAAATTTATTAATTTTTTGGTTTCCGTTAAGACATCAGTCGATCCACATTCTTCGATGTGACTAAGAAGCTCCAAACAATTTTTTCCTTTAAATGTTTCTGATGTACAGACGACAGTGAGTTCGTTAGTCAGTTTAACAAAATCGAAAAATTTTCCATAACTATTTCTAAGAGAATTTAAAGAGTCCTCCGGAAAATGTTGTGCGTACCTGGCAAATCTTTGTGTATTGACCAATTCAAGAAATTTGGTTTGGGGGAGATATTTAAATCTTTCCTCTATTTGAAGTGAAATTGTATCCAAAATTTCAAAGTAAACTTGTTTAAAATGGCTTTCTGGGATAATTTCTTGTCGATTTTTCCGCATTGCCTTTGGATCTCCAACTAACCTTTTGGTTTTCAAATATTGATCGGAAAATTTTTCACGCATAAAGCAGATTTTCGTTTTTGTGTTTTGAACTTGGCCTATGGCGAACCCAATGTCAGAATTAGGATTTTGTAAAATCTCATACAGAATATCAGTGTAGCTGAAAATTTCAGAAAATACATTAAGCAGAAATACTGTATTGAAATTGTTTAAAAAATGTAAGTGGCCTCTTGATAAACAAATTGTTTCTTGATCCCAGTGCTCTGGATTTTCTAAAATACTCTCAAAGAACTCGCATAAAGGCTCCCAATACTGGTTAACTGTATTGACAATTCGAGAAAAGTAGTTCCATCGGGTCGGAGCTACTTTTAAAAATCTTTTATTAACAATTTTGTCAAGAGCACAAGTCCTTTTTGAGGAATTTGAAAAAAACGACACTAATCCAGAAAGGCTTGAAAAAAATATTTTACATTCTTTAATAAATGACACTGATTTAGATAACACTAAGTTCAAAACGTGAGCAAAACAATGGATAAATATGGCGTTGGGAAAAAAGTCCCTTACCAACTTTTGAGTTCCGTTCAATGAACCAGACATCACTGCAGCTCCATCATATGTTTGAGCAATTAGTTTTTGCTCACACCCCCAATACTCAACAATATTTTTTACAAATAATGATAGAGCTTGAGCAGTTTTATCAGCACTCACGTCATGAAATCCCAAAAATCGTTCAACTGGCTCGCCTTTGTAAACGTATCTCAAAATCACTGATAATTGGGATTTTTGAGATATGTACATCGGAAGTTTCATCAAGCAAAATAGCAACAAAACTAGTTTCTGATACCTCTTTTTCTATTTGGGTCACAAGTACATTTTTGATACTTTCTATTAAATCATTTTGAATTCTATTTGATAACCCAGAAAAAACAGAAGCATTATTCAGGTGATTGTAAAGCAAGGGATCGTATTTTGCTATAAGTTGTAAAACTTCTACGTAATTTCCTCGATTATGAGAATCAATAGATTCATCGTGACCTCGAAAAGTAATTTCTTGAGATCCTAGTAAACAAACTGTATCGATAAGTCTTTTCATTATATTTCTATTTTTTGTCACATTTTCATTATGTTGAATTATTGAAGTGCGTTTGTGCTGATCTATTCGCACTTGCCCAAAAGTTTTCATAGCGTGTGATTACACGAGCATTCACTTTGAGGCGGCACTTCTTTCCTCATTTCTCTGCCGTGTGCACACGGTTCGCCTTTTTCATTCGCTAAAATCTTTCGCCTTTTTGACGTTAAGACATAGAAAAATATACTTACATAGAACGGTCGCCCCGGGATTTTCCCATAAGCCAATGTAAGAGGAAGCGAGATGAACCAACAATAGCTATAGACTTTCTCTGTCTACCACATTCACTAGATAGGCAACGTCACAACTTTTGCTAAAAGCAGAAAATCAGGGGTGGATAGCTATGTTCTAAAAGTTAACAATTTGCATAAAATATGGTGCGAAAAAAACTTTTTTCATGCGGATTCAATTATTTCAGTATTTTTTAATTACTTTAATGACATAAGTAACTTTATTTATTGAATCGTAATGAAAATGTCTGGTAATTTTAACTTTAAACATGTTGTTCTAAATATATTATTGTACTAAAATTTTAAGACAACCCTGAAATTGATAAAAAAACATTTTCCCTTGCTTCCGACCCCCTTTGTCATCTAATTTTAAACTAGAGGGCAAAGTGAGCGGCGGGGCAAGGGGATGTTTTGTTTTGATTTGTCAAATGTCATTTAATTTCGCGTGTGTTGTTTGTGTTGTTATTTGTGTTGTGCAAAGCAGTATTTTTCCTGTGTGATGACAGAATGTGGAAATAGTACACGGACGGCACCAAATTTAACATTTTTCAAATTTCCAGACTCTGAAACCAGGTAAGAAAACATTTTTTCTTTATGCTTGCATTCAAATTTCCAACTACGTTTAGACGTGTCGAATGGATTTTTGGTATCGACCAGGAAGAGTTCACCAAAATCAACAACATTGAGTCTTTTCGGATTTATGAGGAGCATTTCCAGCCCAAAAACACATCCCACTGGACGTTTGTGTAAGACGGCTGTCAACAATAACAAACTTTTAGCGGCTTTCAACAATAAACAAACTAGAAACGTCAAATGGAAGACATTGCCAGATGACTGTTTAGCACACAAAAAAAACAACATAAAAGAAAAAAAAATCGCACAAAATTTTTGTCCCAACTCAGTGTAAAAATACATGAAACATTGTTCAACACTGGCATATAGCTTTAGTTTATAAGTACTCATGTAAAGATTCTGTAATAGTGTTATTTTATGAAATGTTAATAAAAAAATCTTGAATCTTAAATCTTGAAAGGTTTTGTTCTTAAAAAAAATTGCTCAACAAAAACGACATTTTGGTCAATATCAAAGATATAGAATTTTAAGCTATTTTGACGTCGCTGATTCTAAGTCAGACTTTGCTTTTGCGAAATTCACTCTACTTCTAAAATTACTAAAAAGAAAATATTTTCGATACCAAAAAAGTTGCTAGAAAGATTAACTTTTTCGTATCTCCACAAATAGAGAGAATCTGGCTGCTAGAAAGATTTCCTTTTTCGTATCTCCACAAATATAGAAAATCGGTAAAATAGCAGTGAGGGAAAACACTATCGTAACATAACGAAATAACGAAATGATTTTCGGGGTTTTCAAAATTACGTTCATAAAATATTGTTTATACCCGTATGGTGAAACCAAAGGGTATATTAACTTTGCCTTACCGTTTGTAACGCCAAGATCCCGTCATCACACATAAAAATGAATTACACCAGTGTGTTTAGAATGATTAAAATAATTAATTTCTGCATGTCCGTCCGTCTGTCCGTCTGTCTGTCTGTCTGTGGCGCGGATTGCGGGCGCACGGATTGAGCTAGAGACTTGAAATTTTGCGCAGATCCGTTTTTCGTAAAATGCAAGGCTAAGTTCGTTAATGGGCAAAAATAGACCATTAGGGGGGGTACCCCCCATACGAACGAAAACGATTTTTGTGAATATCTCAAAAACGGTGCATCTTATCAAAAAAGTGCAAGAACAAAAGTTATTTAGGATATGATTCTACATAAAACTCCCATACATCAAAATCCGATTGGAACAAGTTTTAAAAAATCTTATTTGAAAATTTCAATTCAAATGAAATTTTGATACGCCGTTCAATTAAATCACCATACGGGTTTTCAATAATTGCCAGATTGGCAATTATAGCTTTTGTTATGTTTTTAATTATATTTTATGCAGGTATATTTTATGAACGTAATTTTGAAAAGCCCGAAAATGATTTCGTTATTTCGTTATGTTACGATAGTGTTTTCCATCACTGCTATTTTATCGATTTTCGTAATAAAATAATTAATCAAGACATTAAGCTGATAACAAACAAGTTTTCTTTTTTAATTTCGCATTTCTTCATACAAATCATCATAAAAATTATGTTTATATGGAACAGGGTAAAAAAGTATCAATCAGACATTGGTCCTACTAGATAAACACGCAAAATGTGGTCTTCACTTAATCGTTGCGAAAATATATTTTTTTCGCTTGTACTAAAAATTAATTATATGTGGCAATGTTGAATTTCAACAATTTCCAAAGGTTGTATATTTTTCTCGTGCTTTCCCAAATGAGTCGCGGGAGGCTATTACTTGCGCTGCAAAAAATAGATAGCAAGATTTTCCCCTAATTGTAGGCGAAATATTTCAAAAAGTTTGTTCCTTGCAAACCTTCTATGTAAGTATATTTTTCTATGGTTAAGACATTGGGATGAAAATAACCTCAAAATTTAACTCAGTTGTAAAATGATTGCAGTGAAATTTGTTAAATTTAATGAAAATATGGATCATATAATAATTGCAGTAACAAGTTTATTATATGCTTCATCAGCAACGGCTCTATTTTTGTGCCAATCTGAAGAAGAAAACTCCGAATTTTCAGATGCGCATGACTCCACAGCAAACAACGAAATGACCAATAAAAGCACAACGAGACTCAAACCGGTTTGCAACCGATAATTTTAAGTGAATCTAAACTTCGTTCGCTCTTTTTGGTTTCCCTCCCCACTGCGTCCCTCACCCTCACGAATGACGTGCCGCCTCAAAGTGAATCCTCGTGTAGACAGGCACATAGAAACCACCGATTTAATGTGTGTTTGGGATCTTTCGTGTTTCCCCGCTGCAACATTAAAATGCGACAAATCGTCATATCCATTAGTTGTCCATACATTTTTTTCCTTTTCTGTTGAAACAAAAAAAATGCATGGCCAACAAAATAATCTTTTACTCTCAGCACATGCCATCAACCAATTAAATTTAGAACAATTTTCTACCTTGAAATGTCGCTCACAAATTTTCCCTTTAACAGTACTTTTCTGAGTCAAATCAATTTTAGGAATAGGACGACTTTTCTTGATAAAAATATTTTTATCTTCTAAATTTAGCCTTGAGAAAGGCTGTTTTAATAATAAACATACGTCACAGGTATGGATACTCATATTTTTCAAAGAAAATCAACACGCAAATCGCAAATTCAGTAATTATCCAACAAAGTCTAACCAAAGAATGAGCTTCCACCAAAAAATTCATTCGAAAAACGGCTTCCCATTTTTCACATATCATTCCCACTCAAATTGCGGCAGTTTATTCATTGAAATCGACGGATCGTGCGCATTTAAATCGCTGCGCCTGAAACATGAATGATACACGAACAAAACCACTTTCTGTGCGTCAAAAAATTCATTGAAACATGCGTTGATGTGCGATAGCTTCTCATGTAGAGTCGAGCGCAGCAACTCTACAGCGCTTTTGAAGAAAAATCGAATGCTATGCCTGATGCTAAGTTCCCCCTTCACGAAACTTTTACTTGTGCGTCTCGTCCAAGTATTCGAATATGTTTTTCCTCTTTCATTTTGGTTCTTTAGAGGCGCATTGATTTACTGCGCGAGAAGCATATTGAATATGAAGATAGTTCGTACATCGAATGGCTGTGTTCTGTGTCGGATTTTTCTATGCATATGCGTGTAGAGTATTAGAGACATAATAGGAGTATTCAAGATGTATCTAGTCTTGTATCTTTGTAAAAGTGTAAGATTGTATGAAATTTGTGTGGAACTTTCAAATTATTTTATTTGATTCGTTCAAATTATTTTATTTGAACGAATTTGTCAGGGTGCGCTCTGCGCCATCTGCGCCTTAGACCGCACGCCACTGAGCCAGATGTTAACAGCTCCAACTATTGATTTTGTTTTGAGATTTTATACCGCGACACTCGAAATTTTTTTTGTCCGAATTTTCCGATTGCTGCGAGTTCTTCCTATTTTACCCCCGACGGATCGGAGATGGTATATGCGTGGGGCTCGAAGTTTGTGTTTCCATAACTCATAACTTTTGAACCACTCAACGGATTTCGGTCCCGTTTTTGGCATTCGGCTGGATATGGGTGCCGCAAGGTTCTTGCGTTTAAAAATTCCTCCCTCCCTCCGCAATTTACACACCCTCTCCTTGTATCTCCTGATCCACTTAATCAATTTCGATCCCGCTTCCGGCATTCGGTTGTAAATATTGAAAGGAATATTTTGGAGTGAAAGAGTTCTCCCTCCCCACTCAATTTAAACCCCCTTTCCTTCTATCTTCTGATCCACTGAACCGATTTCGATCCCGCTTCCGCCATTTGCTTGTAAATAATGAGAGGAATAGGGGGAGGGGGGAGGGGATAAATTATCGATGTTTTGTCACACACACACACACACACACACACACACACACACACACACACACACACACACACACACACACATATATATATATATATATATATATATATATATATATATATATATATATATATATATATATATATATATATATATATACGATAAATTGTTCACGATAAATTGTCCGCGAATCAAAAAAACTCATGTCAAGTCGCTCTCTCCGGATGTACACTCTCTATATTATGGGCTCCATACATACATGCTGGTGTCATAACGCCGGCGTTGACGCCTCATCTGTTTGGGGTATAACCACAGTATACAGTAAGCAAACTCGAAAATAACCCAATTTACTATGTAAGAGTAAAAAGAACATACCATATTCATAGGCAGAAAACACGAGAGCAAACAGCACAGTCATATATGCGTGTAACCGAAAATTTGTAAACAAAAGCGACACAGCTGATCGGTATCTTTTGCATTTCGCAATGTGTTTTGCGTGAAATTTAGTCGGCATAAAGATTAAAAGCTAAATAAAATATCAGCGGAATGCACGAAATAGTATGGAAACATACTAAATTATAAACTTTCTGTTTAAATCACTCACTTCATTTCACAGGAAATTGAGAAAAATAATGAAACCGAAATCCACCCGACTCGTTTCCCATCAAATCAGAGCAACTGAAAGAAACAATGGCAAACGGCATTATCAAACCTGATTTTTCTGCTGTTGATTTTATATTTCAGAGGAGGGAAATTTAAAAATTGAAATCTGTTTTGACCACCATTTCTTATAAAAGTACAAACATTCTTCATTTTAGGTTGAAAATTTGGATAGAAAATTTAAATTGTCAGGATATAGTAGAAAAGCAATTAATATCAAATCTTCGGTCCGTCAAAATCATTTTACAAACGACGTGATGCTAATTTCAAAGCAATAATGACGTTTGAGAAAAAATGCAGTACCAGTTTGGACTGAATTTCTAATTTTCTATATTGAAACGAACATAATTTGCAACTTATTTCAGAATTGTATTTAATTTCTAAGGCAAAAAATACATTTCGCAACTGACTAATCTGGTAACGTCGTTGCGGCTCTCATCTTTAACAGTATATTTCTTTCTCTGTTTCACTTTTATTAGATTCCTTTGTGGTGATATTGCTTGTTCATTCTTTGTACCCCAAAAATTTAAGATTTTTCTAACCAATTAGAATGCCTAGATTTGGGTATTTCTGGGTTATTAGTTTTCGGTTACACAGGTTATTTTCACATTTAATGTATGAAGTTTGTTTACTGTATACTGTGGTATAACTTTCGAGATATTTAAATTACTAAGGTCAACCATAATAATAAAAAAAAATTCTTTAACCCTTAGAGGCACAGAAAAATAGCAAATATTTTCACCCTTCCGGCACTCGAAAAATTTTTTTTTTTTTGATTTTTTTAGTGGTACCAGCTTGGCCCCAGATTGACCAAATAGTGGCGCTTTTAATGCGAAACTAGCCTCTACGAGGCCTGCTCTAAAATTATCATGTCACAAACTGTTGTTTGGAGAAAAAGTAGTAAGTGCTAGAAGATCGCAAAAGATTTCGCCAGCACTTAGTGTTTTTCTCAAAAAAAAAATAGTTTGTAACGTGATAACTCTAGGGTAGGACTCGTAAACGCTAGTTTCGTACTAAAAGCCCACTGTTTGGCTAAACCCAGGCCAAGCTAGTTTTATTTCAAAATTGGTCAATATTTAAGTTTTTCGTTTGATTCAATTTACTGAAAACTGAAATATCTTATGTGAACAACATAAAATGACTTTCCTATGCACTATTTAAAGTTACGGAAAACATATGTAAAAAACTATTTTTTCAAATATTTCGAGAACCGTTACAGATATTTTTACCGGCGAAGAAAAAATTTCCCTTCCCGGCGTCCGCTATATTCACTCTAGAAAATTTTATTGTAATTTTACCCCTATTATCGTAGGAAACCATTTTCCTACGATAATAGGGGTAAAATTACACCGAGTCGTAATGGCTTAAAATGCTATGCATTTTTACTCATTTTGTGGCGTACAAAAGCCACTTTTACGGGGGAACTTTAAGCTAAATAAGAAGTAAAAGTACAATACGGGTGTAATTTTACGACATGGATGTTTAAAATTACCACATTTTTGTTGTAATTTTCCTCCTATTTGGTAGCAAAACCGCGTCTTAAAGGTGTAATTTTACGACATTTTTTGTTTAAAATTACACCGAAAATTGTATTAGAATTTCTCGGCTTATACGGTCTGCAAAAACAAAAATATTATAGGCCCTATTCCAGGATCCGATACGAATGATTCGGATCGTAAACTCAATGTTGTTGTTAGTGTTTTATACCAACAACAACATTGAGTTTACGATCCGAATCATTCGTATCGGATCCTGGAATAGGGCCTTATATTATTTTTGCGGATGTTTTCACATCCAAATTTCCCGGGCATGTCTGCCATGTGGCAGGCGCCACACAGGATTTTGGTAGAGTAAAACTCGATTCGAGTATTTATACTCCGATGCCACAAACCTTATGCGAATTATAAGGTTAAGGTTAAATTGTCCGTACAATAATGCAAAAATACCCTGCGAGCGTGTTTTTACACCAAAATGAGAGTAAAAATACGAATATTGGTCGAAATTTTACGCAAGGTTTAAAATTACCCTATTTCTAGTGTAAGATTAATGTTTTTTGGGTGATTTTACAACTTAAATGGTGTGCGAGCTAAATTCTGATTTTTTTTCGAAATTTTACGACGTTTTTGCAAAGAACGATGCACGAAAATGCCCCTTGACTAACTTTTGGGTTTCACTTTCGTTCTACCTGCATTAGAAAGGTATTTTGCTCTGGTTTCATGGACATAAGCTCTTTTTTGGCGGGGAACTGCAGGGGGATGGTCAGCTGCCATCTTAGGGCTACTGATTTTTTCATGCATTTTTCGACGATTTTTATGCCCGGGCTAACTTTTGAACCAGTTCGGGTTTCACTTTCGTAGTACATCCATTGGAAAGGTAATTTGCTCTAGTTTCATGGACGTAAGCTCTTTTTTGGCAGGGAACTGCAGGGGGATGGTCAGCTGCCATCTTAGGGCTACTGATTTTTTCATGCATTTTTCAACGATTTTTATACCTCCAGGCTAATATTTGAACCAGTTCGGGTTTCACTTTCGTAGTACATCCATTGGAAAGGTAATTTGCTCTAGTTTCATGGACATAAGCTGTTTTTTGGCGGGGAACTGCAGGGGAATGGTCAGCTGCCATCTTAGGCGCACTGCTTTTTTCATGCATTTTTCGACGATTTTTATGCCCCCAGGCTAACTTTTGAACCAGTTCGGGTTTCACTTTCGTAGTACATCCATTGGAAAAATAATTTGCTGTAGTTTCATGGACATAAGCTGTTTTTTGGCGGGGAACTGCAGGGGGATGGTCAGCTGCCATCTTAGACGCACTGCTTTTTTCATGCATTTTTCGACGATTTTTATGCCCCCGGGCTAACGTTTGAAACAGTTGGGGTTTCACTTTCGTATTACCCCCATTGGAAAGGTAATTTGCTCTAGTTTCATGGACATAAGCTCTTTTTTGGCGGGGAACTGCAGGGGGATGTCAGCTGTCATCTTAGGGGTACTGAATTTTTTAATGCAATGATTTTTTGATGGAAAAACGCCTAAGATGGCAGCTGACCATCCCCCTGCAGTTCCCCGCCGAAAAAGAGCTTATGTCCATGAAACTAGAGCAAATTACCTTTCCAATGGATGTACTACGAAAGTGAAACCCGAACTGGTTGAAAAGTTAGCCTGGGGGCATAAAAATCGTCGAAAAATGCATGAAAAAATCAGTGCGTCTAAGATGGCAGCTGACCATCCCCCTGCAGTTCCCCGCCAAAAAACAGCTTATGTCCATGAAACTAGAGCAAATTACCTTTCCAATGGGGGTAATACGAAAGTGAAACCCCAACTGGTTCAAAAGTTAACCCGGGGGCATAAAAAACGCCAAATCCTGCATGGTTCTTTACCCCGTTTTTACCCCATTTTTCGGTTTAAATTCAAATTCATTTTCTACAGTGTTGTATACCTATATAACGAACGTCCAGTATAGCGAACAGCAGTTTCGAATTATTATTACGTATTATTATTATATTATTGTATTATTATTATTATTATTATTAGCATCTCTATAGTGAAAGACGAAAAATTTTGTTATTCTATATAACGAAAAACTATTTGTTTCCGAAAAATTAAACTTTTAACGTAATGTAATCAGTGTAAGTTGGATTTGTAACGCTTATACATACATTAAAGCATTATCCCACATAAGAATAAATCGTATTGAAATTTACCTCAATCTAAAATCTCATTATGATAATGTTCATAAAAACATATGTGGATCTTTAATGCGCGTTTCGTTATAACGAACCCGATTTAACGTACGGGCTGAATATTATAAATGTAGGTCTTTATATTGGGCCTCCACTGTATTTTGCAGTCACTGAGTTTCAGTTCATACAAAATTATTGGGCAAAGTGACTGTACTACCGAAGATAGAGGTAAATCTTTTGCGATCTTCTAGCACTTACTACTTTTTCTCCAAACAACAGTTTGTGACATGATAACTTTAGAGCAGGCCTCGTAGAGGCTAGTTTCGCATTAAAAGCGCCACTATTTGGTCAATCTGGGGCCAAGCTAAGGCCAAGCTAGTTTCACTTTAAAATTTCACCATATTTAAGTTTTTCGTATTTTAGTTGTAATTTTTTACACAATCTGTTCTATTCTAATATAGGTTGTCTTTAAACTTTGATCGACATACACATTGTGTGACACAAGGAGGTAATAGTAAGCCTCGTAGAGACTAGTTAGGCCCTATATTCGCCATTAACATGAGTTTTTTAAAATAATGTATCAATTGGGTTATTTACTTTAATAAAAAAAAAGTATGAATTCAAAAAAATGTATACAATTTTGCTGTGCCATACCTTTTTTAATTGTATAAATTATTGTATTTTGAATTCTATAAATCCAACTTCCAACTGCGATTTTTCTAAATCCAATTTGATAGGGTACTATGAGAGTAAAAGCGTTACAATTTTTATCACAAATAAATACATACATACTCACATACACATCAAAATCTTTGAGGTTTTCTTAGGGTATCTCAAACATATTTATACAGATTCACACATATTTAGATATTCGCTATTGGCATGATTAGTAAATCTCCCTGGGAAAAGCATTTCTATATTTTATTTCAATTTTCAAGACCTTTTTAGACGTAAGAAAAGTTGAAATTAAAAAACAACGAAATTCTAGCTATTGACACAAATAAATTACCTGAGAGGACAAAGTATATTTGCTCGTGGGAGAAAACGGGCTCGTACAACCATAGATTAGATATATATAGATGGGAAGTAAACCCAATTTCTCGTTTGCGTAATGAGTGCAAAGAGAGCCACTATGGGAACAAAAACTCGAACCAATATGATTTTTCTTTTTCTCCTTCACACTTAAATGCAGTTCATAAAAAAACATCTGACTTGTTGTTTTCTTGCGATGGCGCAGGGAGCAACAAAATAAAAAATATTTAGGAGAAAACAGAAAAAAATCACTTATAAAAGTTGTCAAACGCATCTTGTTTAGTCATGATTCTGTTAAATAAATGTTCAAATGAACAAAATTGAAGGGCTCCATTTCCCTACAATTGAATTTACATATATTTTCACGGAACACAAAAAATAAGAAAAACTGATTTTTAGCCGACCCTATTTCCAATATGACACTGCACAACATATACACTAACAAGTTTCGGCCAGCGCCAATGTTTACATTTTGCTTCTGAAGTAAATGGAATAAGATTTCTCCACTTTAATTAATTAAAACTTTCCCAAAATGTCCGAACAATAATATTTAACACTGCTTAAAATATCTATTTCACAAAAAATATTACATTTTGTGATTTGTCACTCGCACTCGATTTATTTGTTTATTTTAAACTGACAGATTGGACTTCGTATTACCAGATCGCATAAATTAAAGACGAGAAAATTTTCAAATATTTGATGTTAACAAATTTGTCATATTTGGGATTCAATTTGTTAAATGTATAGTATTTGATCGCTTTAACTTTGATGTTTTTAATAATGTGGTTGTCCACCTTTAACAAAAACCACAATTTATTTTAGAAAAAAAATCTGGTTAAATTCAATAAATTGAACTGATTTTGCGAGATTCACTTCGGAAAATCGATGTTCTGTGCTCTGAATCGTCTTAACTCTTTCATGCATATATTTTTCTATGGAATTAATTTTCACGGTTTTTGGTATCCGAGGGTTTTTGGGGTCGCTGATTACTAGGGCTGCCAAAAATATGCACTAAAAAAGGCGAAATATGCGCATATAATATGCACTAAAAACGGCAAAATATGCACTTAAATATGCACTTTAAAAACATTAAAAATCCGAAATATAGTATATTTCACCCAAAATAGTGAACGGAACTTGTTAAAATGTGGTTAATTCGACTTATGTGGAAAATAAAAAAATTGAAAAAATAATAGTCTGTAAAAAAGATTGACATTTTGACTGACAAAAAAATTTTTTACTTGTTTCTAAATTGCAACTGCTAAATTTTAAGATGTTCAATACTTCATATTGTCTATGGTATAATCGGGGTTAAAACTTGTAGAAAAATCTCAGTTGTTGCTACCACAAAACTTTCTTCCACAAAATCTACGACCCTGCGCAATTTACGCTATCCCTATCGTTTTGTCAACCAAAGACGACCTCAAAATGTACAAAATTTTAGATAACTTGAGAACGGTAAAAGATATCAATTTACGGTAAAAGGTAAAAATGTAGAAAATTTCATTGCCTTTAATTCGTTTTTCAAAAGTTTTTTCGAAAAACTGTTAGTTTGCAAGTAATTCGCAAAAATATATTTTTTACATTTTAATAAAAATATTTCAATAACGGTAAAAGATAATGGATAACTGTAAAAGACAAAATTGTGCAGAATGCCATTCTCATTAATTCATCTCATATATACAGTAAGCAAAAAACCATTTTTTTTTCGAGATAATGGAAAAAGTTATTTTTTTTTGAAATAACGGTTTATCTCGATAACAGGTTGAGATATCGAGTTATAGCTAAAGACAAAAGTGTGGGAAATTTTATTTTCTCCAAAAAACGCCTAGTTTGGGAGTAAATCGAGAAAAACGAAATTGCGATTTTTGAAAAACCGCCATTTTGGATACTTCCGGTTAACGGATTTCCGCCAAAAGTTGATAGGATCGTCCCATTCCAGGACCCAACATGCCTATAAAATTTCATTGCGGTAGCTCTATTAGTTTTTGAGAAATCTTGTACACAGATATAAAAATATATATTATTATTAAAAAAAAACAACAAAATTTTTTTTTCGCTTTTTTCAATAATAATATATAGCAACAAAATATATTTCAAAATTTAAAAAATTTAAATATCTTTTTAGAAGTCTCTTTTTGATTATGTACTCATTTGTGTACATAAATTGTCAATAATTGTCCCTCTCCCTTCTAATTCTCTTAGAAATACGAGTTAAATATGATGTACACAATTGTGTACGCGCCGAGTGAAAGGGTTAATACAATACTTTGTTATACTTCGTAGAAGAAAGTAAAAACACATATTTATTTATTTTTAATATTTATTCTAGCTGAAACAGTCGAATTATAATTTGAATTGTACAAAAAAAAATTGGTTGTTCATGAAAGTTGTAAAATATGCAACTAAATATGCATTATATGCATTTATATGCATTTATATGCAAATATGCACTAACGTGTCAAATATGCGAAATTTGCAACAACAAGTGACCTTCATTCGCTTCTAAACTTATTGATTCGGATGAATAAAAAACTCCCGGAGCCGGAATCATAACGAGAAGAAATATGCAAATGCATATTTTTGGCAGCCCTACTGATTACGAATCTGAAGTCAAAACTTCAAAATTCAAAATGGCGGACCCAATATGGCGGTCAAAAAAGATAAAATTCATTAGATTACGCTGAAAACTAGTACGTAATTTTATCTTTTTTGACCGCCATATTGGATCCGCCATTTTGAATTTTTGACTTCAGATTCGTAATCAGCGACCCCAAAAACCTTTATAAAGCTGATTACCGATTTTTTAACTGTAATAGATTTGCCACAGTTACATTTAATCTGCAAAATAGCTACTTTTTTGCTTTTTTAAAAGCTTTTATTTAGCTCGCTATCTTGTTTGTTTGTTTGTTTGTTTGTTTGTCGGGGTCAAATCTTGCAATCAAATTTTGACCCACTTCCACTTGTCCGATTGACTTGAAATTTTGCACACTTATATAAGTCCGATGACAATACAATATTTTCACTACTTCGTCCTTGTAAGCATAACGGAAGGTCCTGTAAGGATAACGTGATTATCCTTTTCTCCAAATTTTCCGGAAAAAAATCTATTCTGGGGGTTTTTGGGGTCGCTGAATCCGAATCTGTCATTAAAAAGTCAGTAAGGATAACGGAAGGTCCTGTAAGGATAACGCGATTATCCTTTTCTCCAAATTTTCCGGAAAAATATCTATTCTGGGGGTTTTTGAGGTCGCTAAATCCGAATCTGCCATTAAAAAGTCTGTAAGGATAACGGAAGGTCCTGTAAGGATAACGTGATTATCCCTTTCTCCAAATTTTCCGGAAAAAAATCTATTCTGGGGGTTTTTGGGGTCGCTGAATACGATTCTCAAGTTAAAAAGCCTGTAAGGACATCTCAAATGTAAGGATATATATTCGAAGACTAAAAAGAACAAAATAAAAAAAATAAAAAAAAATTTTTAAAAAAAAGCTTTTATTAAAAAAGAATGCACTAAAAAGAAAAAAATAATTTTCTGGACGCTGTGTATCACAAATATAAAAGCTTTTAAAAAGCGAGATAAAGCATAAAACAATAAAATAAAAATTTATCTCGCTTTTAAAAAGCTTTTATATTTGTGATACACAGCGTCCAGAAAATTATTTTTTTCTTTTTAGTGCATTCTTTTTTAATAAAAGCTTTTTTTTAAAAAAAATTTTTTTATTTTTTTTTATTTATAAAATGCAGTAATTATAAAAAAAAGCGCATATTACTTTTTTCATAACAATTGATGTCCTAGAATACTTATGAAATGAATTTAGTCAATATAAGTGCATGATATATATGTTATAATATTAAAAAACTGAATTAGAAAAGGTGGTGTTGTACAAAGGGTTAAGAAAAAAGCTTTTCCTGTAATATCTTTGCCAACGATTATTCATCTAAGATTTTTAAAAAATATGTCCTATGATACCAACGCTAGTAACAAAAAATTATAGTTGCTATACGTATGTCTGTAAGAACGATAACTTTAAAACTGTTTGACCAAAATGAGTGAAATTTTGTAACCTTTAAACCATTTTGTAAATTTTCGTTCTGATTATTCATTACTCGAACTGGATTTTTTCGTGTCCAAAGTTTTTAAATTACGCCATATAGGGATTTCCGTATGTGCGTACAGCTAATTGTAGCTATGTGTACATGTTTGATTATTTATTCTGACTTATGTAAAAACAGATGTAAAAAATAATTGTGGCTTTAAGCTATTATGTCAATTACGTGAAAAGTTTTTTTTAAGTTTCAAACAAATTCAGAAATAGAGTAGTTTTAAGTTAAAAACGAATCTTGCGGAAGGTGGTGAGGGAAACCACATTTAATTATTCACAAAAAAAAATCAAACAATAATTAATAATTTCAAAAAAAAGTATTTAAAGAGGCCTAAAATTGAGATGCGGCAACACCATCTGAACGTACAAGATAAATATTTGGTTTATCCCAAATATAAAAAAAAAACAATTTTTATTTTATTTGATTCACTTTATTATAATCACTAAATTACAATCCAGTCGTTCTGACTCTAACTTTTAAACTAAACTAAGAATTCTTATGATAATTTATTTTACCTGTTCAACGGCCATCTGATCTATTTGTTTCGACTAATGCAACGTTTGCGTCTTTTGATTTCGCGTTTTCAAAAGTCTGGGAATATTTTAAGGAATGCTACGTTTGCGTCTTTTTCAGATAAGGTTTTGTGGGAAAATTTTATATGGGTGAATTATGGGAAAATTGGGTTAAGGGATTTTGATAAGTTACTGTCTGGCGGAAGCGGGTATGTAACCTCTCCCCCCTTTAGATCAAAATTCTCCTGAATTTTCTTCTGTTTGAAAATGCCAAAATCAGGACTTCCTATTGAAATTTTTAATTTGTTGTTTCTTTTCTTTATTTTTATAACAATTACTGTAATGCAAATTATCGCCAGGATGACTGTTGAACTAATTACATAATTGACATTCTTATGCCATTTTAACACGTTGACGGACAGTTGCGGCTATAGCCGTCAAGTTCAAGTTCACTATGTGACATGACGGCAATAGCCGTCCAATACGAAACGGTCGTTTTTAGACACTGCGGCTGTAGCAGCACAAATGTGCATTTACCAGCGTACAAGTAGAAGCCTAGTGTCAATTTTCGAATTTCACTTGTTTCTACTGTCGAATTTCACTTGTTCGAATTTCACTTGTTTCTACTGTCCGTCAACGTGTTAATATCTTAAGATGTTTTAAATTCTCAATGTTATTAATTTTTATCTCTTCAAAATTAGGTAATTTCGTAAAATTATATTTTTCATTTTCGTAATATAGAAATCTTTCTTTAAATTGTATGTTCTTATTGCTAAATGTTTCGTTTAATATTCTAATCGTACAATTATTGATTACTACTAAAAAAATCCCGTTTAATTTAATTTTCCTGTCGTCACAATTATTAATTAGTTCTTCGTTATTCATATTTTTGCAAATTATTGTGCTTTCGTCTATAATTTTAATTTCTGTTCTATTATTTTCATTTAGTTTACAATTTTTGTTAGAAATGCAATTTTCGCTTGCTTTAAGATCTTTCAAATATTGAATGTTGTTTGTGAATTTGTATCTAGTATTGTTAGTTTCGATTACATATTCATCATCCATTATTATTTCCATCTTGTCTTTATTTGGTATAGCTGTAATTAATTTTAAATCTACTCTTTGATAAGTACTTGGAATTTTTATTGCAATTATTATTGTGTCATTTTTATGTTTTAACATTCCTACTTTAATATTTTTTAAATTATAAAAGTCCAGGTCTGTTTCCTTTATTTCCGTTGTTGTTAACAAATTAGGATTTACTAGACCGTGTTGTGTTAATACAATATTTTCAATAATTTGATTTATTTTTTCTTCTAAAATTTTTAGTTTGATAATTTGCTCTAGTTTTAGTTGTTGTAAAATCAATCTTCTCTCATTTTCTGTTAAATCTTGGTATATTTTATTTATTTGATTTCTATCTGATTCTATTATTTCTTTTACATATTGGATATTTTGATCAAAATTAGAGTTTATTTCAATTTGTTTGTTTAAATTATTTGCTACATTAATAATATTTTCTTCTGTTATTTTCAGTTGTTCTGTTATTTGTTGTCGGTCGTTATCGTCCATGGTACCAAAAAGCCAGTTTTGAAAATGTCCACCTATATTTATTAGTCCTCTTTTTTGTCTTACTGTTTTGCCTGATTCTATCGCTGATACCTTTGCGTAAAGTGTTTCAATTTCTTTCCTAATTATTGGGTCCGAATTCGTTTTTAGTCTTTTGGCATTTTCTTCGAATAAACCAATTGTTTCTTTAATTTCACTAATGTTTATAATATGAAGGATTGTTTTCGTTTCGTCAATTATTTCTGTCTGTCCCATATTAATAACTGTGTATCCGTTCTCAGTTGTTAGTTGGTTGATTGTCAGTGTTGCTTGGGTTGGTTGCAGTACTGTCAGTGTCATGAGTGTTAGAAATGCTAATGTTATCGTCTGTAAATAGTCGAGGTCGTTTTATGTTTATTGGGTGTTCTCTACTTAATTCTTTAAGTCTATATCTAGGTTCGTTTTTGTAATAATTTTGTTTGTAATTTTTTACTGGGATTACTCTTCTATTTTCAATGTAACTTTCCCTATCCTGATTTAATTTATTGGTTTGCTTTTCTTTTTGTTGTTCTATTCTATTAACTAGGCTTGTAGAGTTAGTGTTCATTGCTTCTTCTGGAGTCATTTTAATTGTGGAATGAAATCTATTATTATAGTTTTGAACTGCCCTATGAATTTTTTGAATTAATGTTAGGTCTAAATTTCTCAATGTGACTAATTTTTCTTGCAATGTAGAGTGGAATCTTTCGAGGTCACTGTTCCCTGTGTGAGTATTGGGTTTGGTTAAATGTAAATCTACTTCTTGTTCTCTTAAGAATTCTTTGAGATTTTCTGATTTGAATTCGTTGTCTGCTATAATTTTTTCAGGTTTCCCAAATTTCGTGAACTGTTCTTCTAAGATTTCTATTTTTTTTGTCCAATTTCGGTTGGGGAGGTGATAAACGTAAGCTTTCTTCGTTAATTTGTCAATAAGTGTTAGGAATGGTTGTTTAGTGAAGTAAAAAATGTCGGTATGCAATATTTCGTTTGGTTGTCGAGGTGTTTCACTTTTTAGAAATTTTGGTTTGATTGGTTTCCTTTCGTACTTTGTTTCTAGACAGGTTTTGCAGTTGTTTATGATTTTTGTAATTTCTCGTATTAATTTCGGATAATAAATTTTGTTTTTCAAACTATGGTACGTTTCAATTATTCCGCTGTGCATGCTTTCTTTGATATGGTACTGTGAAATTTGCTTATGGGCTTCTTCTAGGGTTGGCATTTCTCTAGCTCTTAGGGTAGCTTTAATAAATTTTATTTCCCTGCGGTTACTAAATAGTTCTATCAATACTTGTTGGATTTTATTAAACTCGTGGTATGATAGTTCTGTGAAAATTCCTGTTATCCCTGGTTTTATGAATCTTTTCATTAAGTCTATCCAATATTCCCTACTTTTAGTCATGTCTACATAAATTATTCGCCTATTGTGTAATATTTCTATTTCCTTATCTGATTCATTTGTCAATATTAATTGTGTTTTGTATTTATTTACTATTGTTTCTTTTATAGGGATATGGTCTAGTTGTTGCTCTTCTTGAGAGTGTACTGCGGCATTATCTGTTAGATTGTTAACCGAATTATTATCCCGATTATCTTCGATTTCGTTTGTATTTTCTGGAATTCTACTTAAGAAATCTGCAACTTTATTCTCTTTTCCTTTTAAGTATTCTATTTCGAATTGGTATTCTTGTAATTTTAATAACCATCGTTGCGTTCTTTGGCTAAATTCTTTTCCTGTGAATTTCTTATTTAAATATTTTATGGGCAAATGGTATGTGATTATTTTAAATTTCTTTCCCCATAGGTACGGTCTAAAGTAAGATACGGTCCAGACAATTGCTAGGAATTCTTTGTCTGTGACAGAATAATTTTTCTCGTGATCGTTTAGTGATCTAGAAGCGTAACATGTGGGTTGCCCTTCTTGTGTGAGCACTGCTCCGATTGCATAGTTACTTGCATCGGTAAAAAGTGTGAAACTTTTTGTGAAATCTGGAAATTTCAATATTGGGTATTTAATGATGTTTAATTTGAGAGTTTCAAATGCTTGGATGTATTCGGGGTCGTTAATATTTATCTTTGTTCCTTTTTTTAGATATTTAATTATGGGACTAGCGATTTTCGCGTAGTCTTTGACAAATTTTCTGTAGTATCCAGTGACACCAAGGAAACTTTTTATTTGTTTTTCTGTCTTGGGTAATGAAAATTTTTCTATACATTTTACTTTGTTAGGGTTAGGTTTCATTCCCTCGGCTGTTAGGACATGGCCTAAGAATTCTGTATTTTTTTTCATGAATGAGCATTTATCGAACTGTACTTTCAAATTGTGTTCTGCCAATCTTTTAAATATTAATTTTAGGGATTCAATGTGTTCTTTTAGATTTGTTGAAAATATCAAAATATCATCTAAATATACTACGCATATTTTATTGATGTATTCTCTAAGGATTTCATTCATCAATCTTTGGAACGTTGCCGGGGCATTTTTTAATCCGAACGGCATTCTGATGAATTCATATAATCCATTGGGTGAAATAAATGCTGTTTTGTGAACATCGTTTGGGTGCATTTTTATTTGGTGGTAGCCTTTTGCGAGATCGATTGAGGAAAAATACTGTGATCTACCTAATTTATCTAAGATACTGTCTATATTTGGAAGTGGGTATTTATCGTCCACTGTTATTTCATTTAACTTTCTGTAATCTACACAAAGTCGGAATTTTTGTTGACCTGAATTATCTGGTTTTTTTGTTACTACTACTATTGGTGACGCGTATCGACTATTAGATTTCCTAATTATGCCTTGTTTTTCCATTTCTTCTATTTGTTTTCGTACTTCTTGTTCGTGTTTAGGAGGAAGTCTATATAGTTTGGCATTAATTTGTTGATCTGTCGTAGTTTTTATTTCGTGTGTAATTGATTCTGTGTTAGTCAGTTGGTCTCCATCTTTATAGATTAGATGTTTATTTTTTTTCAATAAATTTTGAATTTCATGTTTTTCTTCGTCGTTCAAGTGACTAAGGTCTATTTCTTTTTCTTCTGGGTTTAATTCGAAGCAATCAAAAGTTGTTTCGTTTTTAGAGGTGTAAAGGGGTATTTTTGCATTATTATTTAAAGTTAACGTTTTATTGTAAAAATCAAGCGTTTTAACAATTGTCTTTAACAAGTCCATTCCCATAAGGAAGTCATAAGGTTTATTTTCTAAATCTCTTTTGTACCATTTTATTAAGGCATTTTTACCATAATTGAATTCTTTGGGTGCTGGTGTAGTTATTCTGTCTACTATTTCGGTTGTTATGTTATTAATTGTTTGTAATTTCATTGTAACCGTTTCTAATGTTTTAAATTTACTACAATTTACGCTGCTCGCGTTGACAATGCTCATAGTGGAGCCTGTATCTACTAGTGCTTTGAAAGTTTCGTCGATTATAGTAATGTCAATGAAAATCTTATTTCCGAGGCTTAGTTGAGAAAAAAATTTTCCTCAATATTATGTACTTCTTCTTCTTCATAGTTTTGCATTGTACTGTTAGTGGATATTTGATCGATTTCCATTGGTTGGGGATTTTGTTGGGAATTTCTAATTTGGCCAGATACGTTAAATATTGGTGGTCGATTTTGACCTGAATTTGGATTTGGTCTGAGATAATTGTGATATGGTCTGTTTGTTTGTCTAAATTGTTCTGAGGGTCTGTAAGGGTATTCTGGATTAGGTGGTCTATTATTTTGTGGTTGGGTTTGATTATAATTCCTAACTTGCTCTACGTTCGGTCTAAAGTTATTGTGACCATAATTTGGGTTTGATCTATGGAAATTTCTGTATTGATTGTTTTTATGATAGGTTAAAAATTCTTTTTCTAAGTTTTGATCATCGTATCCAATATAACTATGTAAAGTATTTTTTATTTGGTGGATATCAAATAAATTTCTAATTTCTCTAGCGAGATTACCCGCTACAATTTGTTTTACTTTATTTATTAATGAACTATACAATGAGAGCCTATTTTCATCTGGGTTCATTTCGTACATCACGAAACTATTGATCTCTTGTGTTATTGCTTCTATTCTATAGCATAAATCATTAACTGAACTTACTCTAATTGTGTTGATTTTCCTGCAGATGTCCTTGTAGCTGCACAGTGGTCGGAAATGTTGCTTAAGAAGTTCTTTCGCATCTTCCCAATTCTGTGGTTGGTTGTTCAACAGTAGTTCTTTGGCCCTGCCGATTACCTTGATGTTGTAGATTGTTGTCCAATGATCCTGTCGTTGGTTCTCCTGGGTGTTCTCAAGGTGTGTTCCCACGACGCTCAGGAACTGTGTTAGTTGGTCCCGATCACCACTGAATTCTTTGATATGCGCTACTTCCTTGAATATCCTGCTGGTTTGACTCATCTCATTTGGGTTGGCTCGAATTGTCAATGCCTCCAAGGCTCGTGTTAACCTCTCTGTTAGTGCTGCATCCATTTCGATATCGTTATCTGGGATGTGGCTCCAAAACTTTAATGATTTGTCTCTTTTAGCAATTTTGAAAGTTATTTCCTTTTCTTGATGTTGGTGGTTAATTCTTTTCCTTTTCTGGTGAATTGGTAACTTTCACGTTTGGTTCACTTAATTTTTGCTTGTCTTGCTTGCTTTGTAGATTAATCACGATGTTGAACTTTCACTGATTTTTAGTTGAATTTCTACTGATTTTTAGTAGCTTTTGAATATTTGTTGGTTTTTTTTCGTTAGATTTGAACATTCACTGATTTTTAGTTGAATTTCTACTGATTTTTAGTAGCTTTTGAATATTTGTTGGTTTTTTTTCGTTAGATTTGAACATTCACTGATTTTTAGTGAAACTGTTTGTTATTATGCGATTATTTTTTCACTTTCACTGTTTTTAGTTGGATTGTTTCACCGATTGTAGTTTGTGATTTTTTATAATTCACTGATTTTTAGTGGATTTATTTATTTTTTCACAATATGCACATCAGAGAACAAAACAACGAGAAAAAAATATTGAGCGATTTGACTCGTTCTCATATGGATCCTTCAAGTTTTAGAAAAATCCTACCGACTGCGCCAGATAAATATTTGGTTTATCCCAAATATAAAAAAAACAATTTTTATTTTATTTGATTCACTTTATTATAATCACTAAATTACAATCCAGTCGTTCTGACTCTAACTTTTAAACTAAACTAAGAATTCTTATGATAATTTATTTTACCTGTTCAACGGTCATCTGATCTATTTGTTTCGACTAATGCAACGTTTGCGTCTTTTGATTTCGCGTTTTCCAAAGTCTGGGAATATTTTAAGGAATGCTACGTTTGCGTCTTTTTCAGATAAGGTTTTGTGGGAAAATTTTATATGGGTGAATTATGGGAAAATTGGGTTAAGGGATTTTGATAAGTTACTGTCTGGCGGAAGCGGGTATGTAACCTACACAAAGCTTACTCCTGTGTTTACGCAGGCAATGAGATAGACACAATTTTGGCAGCCGTACTCTTCTCAGCTGATATTTGTCGTTAGAGCCTTCCCATCTATATTATCTAATCTATGGTACAACACAATCCCCACTTTGTCAAATGTCTGGCCCTGAGATTTGTTGATGGTCATGGAAAACGCAGGTCGAATAGGAAAATACAATATAATAATAGCTTTGTCAAAATTTGCGCTTATAATTAATCATTAAAGCTAAATTTCCAACAACGGCAGAGTATTGAAAAACTAAGTTATTTACATAAGTTTTAATGAAAAACTTCATTTCATTAAAACTTATGTAAGTTTATTTGAGTAAAATTATGAAATCAAATTTATTATTTTTCACATCGAATTTACCATTCCTTAGATTTTTTAGATACAGTTAAACCTGTATAAGCCGGGCCTTGTATAAGCCGGGCCTTGTATAAGCCGGAAACCTACCTAAGCCGAACAGTTTTCAAGTCCCGTGATTTTGAAGTGGTTTTCCACCGTGATTTTGAAGTAGATAAGCCGGAACCTGCTTAACGCGAACCCGGACATAATTTTTTTTGTATAAGCCGGAAACTTTTTTCTATATAAAAATGTTTTTAGAGTTAGTATACCATTTCTAAAGCATAGAACAAATTGCCCGATCAAAAAATTAGTTACAGTAGTGTGTCTAGCATGACATAAAAATTTGATTTGCCCTAGTCAGTGGGTAAATCGGAATATTTGCTCTCCTCTCCCCCACACGGCAAAAAATCTTGGAGTGAATTCCAATCAAAACTGGATTACGCTGGACCTATATGTAATCCAATTGAAAATTCTAATCCAATAATATGGATTGGAAATTTTTATAAATTTACTTTTGGTTTAATTCAGTATTAAAGTCTAAAATTTTGATTAAATTGTAGACATTAATGTTAAAAGTACTTATGTTCGATACATAATAAAAAACTTTTCAAATATGACTGCAAAAAAGGCTAAAATATTTTCAAAAATTCGCATGTATTAAATTCCAATCCAAAATATGTATTAAGATTTCGTCAATATAATTGTTGGATAGAAAAATACTCCAGGATTTTTTGCCGTGCATACAAATAAAAAAGTTTTTAGGATTTTCTGAAAAATACTTTGAGTCAAAAAGGTTCTAAAGACCAAAATAAATCTATAGTTTGAATTCTAATTGGAGTTCTATGAACATTTTAACAGAAAAATCAATGTAAAATGATTTCGTTCGTTTCCAAGCTCCGGAAGGGTTATTCAACCCCACAGCAACAGTTTATGCTAAAAACCATATCCGCAAGTTTTGAAAATGTATAAAATCTTGCACAAAGTTATTAACTTATGTTATAAAAAGACGCTTCAAGTAGACCTTGTTTCAGCAAGGAGAAGGGAAGACATAGTTTAGAGGAAAAATTTCTTTCATAAAAACGTCAGACAACAGTTTTATTGTTTTATTGCAAGTATCTCTCGACTCTAATTGAAATCAATTCGAAATCTTCCTACTTTTTATTGTCACATGTATGTCGAAGAAACATATTTTTTTATAAACCGTATCATTGTTCAAGAACTGGGACATTTTTAGGCTCAAAAGTAATGCACAAATTCAAAAGTTTACACTACGAGGTTTCATAGCATAGTTTTGTATATAGTTACCTTATCGTAAAACAAAATAAAAAACCCGTGTTTTTTAGTCCAACCTGTATAAGCCGGAAATCTGTCTCAGCCGGACAAATTTCTTGGTTCTGTGCGAGTCCGGCTAATACAGGTTTTCCTGTATATCAGGTTTTCCTGTATTCGATCATTTCAGATTATTTTCAGCGTTCATTTGATGTTTAACAAAAAAAATTAATATATGAATATATTCAAATCTCGATAAAAGTTCAAATTTTGTCATGGGACTGAAAAATCTGCAATTAGGCCATAGCTTTCGCCGTGTTGCAGTTGGCCTGCCCTGAAAAACTTCGTCCAATTCGGTTGAGTACTTCTCAAATTTTGAACACAAGCCTTAAAACCTATAAGGTTATTATAATATATGAATAACATTTAAACAATAAAATCAAAAATTTCACAAAAAAAAAATCCCACATTAGAAGTTAAACCCACAGAAACATTTACTCGGAGCTAATCATTTCCACGCTACACTATTCAATCACTCAAAAATTCGGTGACGAAAATACGTTTAAAAAACTCTGTTGATTTACCCGTCAAACATAATATTTTTTGAATTTATAAATACGTCAAACACTTTTTTGAATTCATGATTTCGATCAAAGTTTGCTTAATTTGTTGCACCTATAATACATTTAAACAACTAATGCCAGAATTGTGAGTGGCTCAATCGCTATGCCTGTTGGAGTGCAAGCTATTGGTCCCTGGTTCGAATCCTATGTGCGGCGATTTTTATTATTTTTAAAATAAGCTTGAGGGTGAGGGGAGAAGTGGGAGCGGGGTCGACTTATTTAAGAAAAACGATTTTGAAATAAGCGCCTTTAGTATAATAGGATTTTAAAGTATCATACGGCAATGAAAGACGGTTTGGTGGTACAATTTTGATACCACCGTGCAGTATTCGTTACAAAAAAGGTGGTACATCGCGTGTACCACCAAGCCTTTAAGGTTAAAAAGGATAAAATAATATAATCATTGGAGTAAATTTAAAATTGGTTTGCATCAAGACAACCTTGATCCACAAATTCAACGATCAATAGGCTTTCCCGACGCACACAAATTTTAAATTTACTGTAATGATTATTTTATCCTTTTTAAAGGATTTTTTTATTCAGGAGCTTTTCTATTTTTTAGGGTTTTTCTTTAGTCGGTGGTTTTTCAAAATTTTTATTTTCCTTTAGATGCGATAAAATAAATTTGTGATAGGGGTGATTTTTCCATTTTTTCAAATGATGCTAAATATTTTTTTTAGTTTTCATTATTGTAACACAATGGGCCTTACCAATGACCCGTGACTAACTTAGTAACAGCTTTTGGTGTATGCGAAACGGGCTATTTGCTTGCTAATTCTAGTAAGTTTTCACACATTTATCACAGCGAATTTAAAACTTTTCAATAAAAACTAGGATTTGAACCGAAATTAGCAAGCAAATAGCCCGTTTCGCACACACCAAAAGCTGTTACTAAGTTAGTCACGGGTCATTGGTAAGGCCCAATGAAATTTCTATAACGTGAAAAAATAATTTTGAAGAAAAATCTGGAAAAAATTTCGCATTTCATTACGCTGCCATAACAGTTTCCATCCCTGAAATAATGACAAAATAACATAAAATCGCGAAGCAGCGATAGAGAATACTGGATTTTTGAGTTGTGGAACAAGATTCAGAGTCTGGCGCACTTTTTTTTATTAATGCTGGGAATTGTCTTTTCAGAAGTTGTACAGTAGTGACTAACATATGTAACATTCTTGATACATGTGTTATATTAGTTGTCAGATTTTTTAGACAGATCCTCGGAGATTCCGCGATAAAAGTCATTTTAACTGATCTGGGTAAGACGCACAGTTATTTAAGCTTTTCAAACATATAAAGTTGTCTTCTTATAAGTTCGTAAAGTTATAAGCAAGGATATAACAATTAAAATAATGTCATACTACTGTTTATTTCATTTGGCAGAAAGTTTTTACTAAATTGTTGTGTACAGTATGCATTTTTTGTTATTTTAGACTTACGGGCGCTGCTAAGAAAACATTTTGTTTGTTGCCCGCAAATGATACAACAGGTGCGCAACAAATACGCATTCTTAGTAAAGGGTAAACTTAATCAGCGCTTATATATAGTATTTAACATACACGTATAATATTATTTCATAATATAAAGGTCATTAAATTTGTGTTGTTAGTTGTTAACTGAATTCTGAAACATTTGCCCGATATGGCGTTTAACATACGATAATATAAATGGTTTTTAGAAATTTTAAAGTTAATATGATATTATGGGGATATGTTTGTCAATGGTTAAGTTTTAAAAATTCAAAATATATAGTTATTTCGGTGAATTCCTCTATTACTTAACAAATTGTCTTATAAAATGGGAGACATATCTGTCTTTGAAAATGTATATGGTGTGGTGATATGTATAATAAAAATAAATTAAAAATTGAATTTATTTTTTGTATAAAGTGAAACAAATTTATTAAAAATAATTCAAAAGATGAATTTGGATTCTGAAGTTGATTTTAATTTTTTAGCTACCGGATATGAGGATACAACAGTAAGTATTCATACCATTTTCTCGGATACTTGGGCGGAGTGAATAAAAATCACGTAAATACGTGATTTTATTCACTCCAGCTATAGTTTAATAAATAAATACTCGAAGAAGTGTGCTAAAAAAAACTTTGGTGTTGCAAAACGCTAAATTTCAATACATACTACCTAATATTTCATTTCATAGCTGTCATATGGATGATAGGGTGTCACATAATTTCAAATACATATAGGGTCAAATATTTTTGTAGCAATAATGATAACTCATTTGTTCATCGGTCGAAATATTGAACAAAATTCACAAAAAGTTAAGCTACAACGCGATAAGGACACCACATACCAAAGTTTAACGGAACTTATAAGTCTAACACGTGAGTTTGTATGTGAATCACATTATTTTTTTCTTAAAAGTCTTGTAAGTAAACATAATTTACAATCACTTATCCTTGGTTATAAAAAACAACATTATCAAAGTAGTGATTATTATTTTGGTAACAATAGTGGTTTTAAAAAGCTTGTATGAAATCATTATCATGACCAAAGAAGTGATACCGAGACGTGGGTAATGATAGAAACATAACAAAAGCTATAATTGCCTATCTGGCAATCATTGGAGACCCGTATGGTGATATTCGTATCAAAATTTGAACAGTTGTACCAAAATTCCACTTTGAAGTCAAACTTTCCAAAAAGATTTTTTAAAATTTATTCCAATTGGATTTTGATGTATGGGAGTTTTTTGTAGAATTATATCCTAAATAACTTTTGTTCTTGCACTTTTTTGATAAGATTCACCGTTTTCGAGATATTCACAAAAATCGTTTTCGTTCGTATGGGGGGGTACCCCCCTAATGGTCCATTTTTGCCCGTTAACGAACTTAGCCTCGCATTTTACGAAAAACGGATCCACACAAAATTTCAAGTCTAGCTCAATCCGTGCGCCCGCAATCCGCGCCACAGACAGACGTACGGACAGACAGACAGACAGACGGACGGACAGACAGACAGACAGACGGACGGACATGCAGAAATTAAATATTTTTATCATTCTAAACACACTGGTGTAATTCATTTTTATGTGTGATGACGGGATCTTGGCGTTACAAACGGTAAGGCAAAGTTAATATACCCTTTGGTTCCACCATACGGGTATAAAAATGTAATTAACTGGTAGCTACGAGCTTTTAAAAATTTTAAAAATCCTTTTAATTCTAAATAACATCATCTAATAGATCTGTCAAATTTTAATTCTTTCCTGCATGAATTTTTCTATTTGATTGAAAATTTGGATTCTAAAGGAAACTCACATTCTTATTTCGGAAAAATAGTTGAAAAATTCGGGCATCCAAATTATATAAAATTTAAAGGGATTCTACCATTTATCATTCATTCTAAATTACGGAATAACGGTGATATTCGTGTGTTAATAATCAATTTTTTTTGTTACTACAAAATATCCAAAACTAAAAATTTCACTAGTTTTCCTTTATTATAGCAAAAATGAGCCAAACTCAAAAAGCATTAAAAATTTAAAACTAACTCCAAATGGAGTATCTATGATTTTTTTTACTAAAAACTCTCAATTTCTTCAAGTTTTCTTTGTGAATTCACTGATTTACTGTTTATTTAAATCAGAGTCGTCCACCTTTCGCTTTCTAGGCTCCTCCCATGCTTAAAATTTTTTATCTATTTCGACAGAGCATTTTACGCAATTATGACCAATATTAGCTGCGTTCCAGGTCCATGAAAAACCTACTGCGAAGTACTGTGGAACATTCGCATCTACACATCTTCTTAGTCCGCAGTAAATTTTCGTGTGCAATTTTGACAAAAAATTCCGTCAGATGTCCGAACTTCCTAAGTTTTCCGGGTTTTAAGGTTAGAACGAACTGTCACTTTTGTTTGTTTTCGTACATTAAAACACTTCCGCTATGAAAAATCAAGGAAAACATTTGATTTGAAGTACAAATGTTCTCCAGAATGAAATTAGATTGCAATTACTGTGTTGGAATAACCACCCGAATATCTAATACAGGGTGGGCCAGAATAGACGCAGGGGTTTGAAGTCTTTATAACTTTTTTTTTATTTTTATTTTTTTTATTTTGTTTCAGCATTTTGTTAAGAATACTTGGGCAATTTAAAATGGACCTGTACACAATAGAACAACGAACCGGTGGGCGGTGGGCTCAATGGCTCTTTTACGGGACATGTTTGGCGGACGCATTATTTCGAAAAGAAGCGATTTCAATTGGCCTCCGCGTTCACCTGATCTAACGACTCCAGATTGTTTCCTTTGGGGATATTTGAAAGAAAAGGTGTATGTCAACAAGCCAACAACCATCAGCCAATTGAAAACCAACATTCGCAGTGAAATCGAGGCCATAACACGAAAGGTTATGGAAAATGTCTTGGAAAGAGCACGGATTTGCGAAGCAGAAAATGGCCACCACTTGCGGGATATAATTTTCCATGTTTAGACCAAAAATATTTCCCATCAATCAACTACATGTATTTGAAAAAAAAATTATAGGTTTCGCTAAAATAAAAAAATTATAAAGAATTCAAATCCCCGCGTTACTTCTGGCCCACCCTGTTTGAAAGAAAAGGTGTACGTCAACAAGCCAACAACCATCAGCCAATTGAAAACCAACATTCGCAGTGAAATCGAGGCCATAACACGAAAGGTTATAGAAAATGTCTTGGAAAGAGCACGGATTTGCGAAGCAGAAAATGGCCACCACTTGCGGGATATAATTTTCCATGTTTAGACCAAAAATATTCCCCATCAATCAACTACATGTATTTGAAAAAAAAATTATAGGTTTCGCTAAAATAAAAAAAAACATGTGTGTGCAGTGCACACGCGGTAGAAGTGAAACCTTAGGAAAACTAAACAGCGAGAGAATGAGACGAATGCGGTATCAGGTGTGGGATAGTTATAGCGTTTATTTATTATAATATTGGTACCAAGTTCAAAAGTCATATTATATTTTTATTGAAAATCTAATACCGGATTCGTGATCAGCGACCCCAAAAACCCTAAAATGCAAATTTTTCCGGGGAAAATGGGAAAAAGGATATTTTCATTATCCTTACAGGACCTTCCGTTTCGAATTTTGAAAATCTAATATCGGATTCGTGATCAGCGACCCCAAAAACCCTAAAATGCAAATTTTTCCGGGGAAAAATGGGAAAAAGGATATTTTCATTATCCTTACAGGACCTTCCGTTTCGAATTTTGAAAATCTACATAGCTAAAACCCTGCTCCTGGCAACACAGATTATTTTGCAAAAAACCGCATAAAAATCGGTCCAGTAGTTTTTGAGTTTTGTAATCTGAGGCAGACAGCCAAACAATAAAACATCCATTTTTATTTATATACGAGTAGATATGTATATATTGCAATTTATGACGAAACATAATTTATCGCCTCCTCTCTCCACTTCCTCCCTCCTACCACTTCTCCCTTCTCCCCTTTCCCTTCCCGTACCCCGCCCTCTTCCCCTTACCCTACCCCTTCCCCTACCTCTTCCCCCTTCCCAGCAATCTTGTTTACGATAAATTGACTGGCACCCATCTGTATTCTATCTCATTTTCTCGTAGGCTAAAATATCCTATCTCTTTTTACTGTCGCTTTTTCGTTTCATCGAGTTTGAAATCACTCACAACGCCGCTAAAGAAGTTTTCACTTCAAAAATTTATAAAGAATTCAAACCCCCGCGTCTATTCTGGCCCACCCTGTATCTCTAAATTGAAATATGTGTTGAACCGAAATAGTGTTTTGTTTCTGATCTCGAAATTATGGCGATTGTTGCAGCTGAACAAAAGTAAAAGAAAAACCAATGTTGTAATTCGTTTTAACTATTTATTTTCCACGAAACGTGGTATTGTATTTAAAAATTTTTAGTTTTTTAATTCCGATAAAAAGAAAGACAACCGATCGATCTCGAGGATTAACAATAAGTAATCAAACAATAAGAATTCAGTTTTTTGATACAGTAAATTATTACAATGAAATAGAAAACGCAGTGGCGGCGTCAACATTCCGCCCACCTTGAAGGAAATTGAAAAATTTAGTTCAAAAACTTTAAAGAAAATCTAAACTTTGATTGAAATTAATTTAACGACTTGGAAAATTAATACAATTAAATGAAAATGTTAACGGTATTGATCATCATTAGATTCAACTGATTTAGAAATTAGTGGACAAATTTTGACAATTGGACGTTTCATGATTCCATCTTCAGTCTTTAAGGTGACCACTCGAACTTTCCCATCGTCACCTGGATGCGTCAAAATCACTCGACCCATCTTCCACGCGTCCTTTCGTCTCGGATAGTGACAAGATCTCCCACTTGGACATTACTGGTGGCTTGGTTCCACTTAGCACGTTTCTGCAACTGTGACAGGTATTCCGAGCTCCATCTGCGCCAGAAGTGTTGACGTAGTTGTGACAAAAGTTGAAAGCGGGACAGCAAGTTTCCCTTATATTCTCTCAAATCTGGTTCGGGGAGAGAAATTAACGCTTCTCCGATAATAAAATGACCCGAAGTTAGAACACTCAGATCCTCGACGTTAGTTGATATCGGGCAGAGAGGCCGAGAATTGACGCATGCCTCCACTTCCGTCAATAATGACGACAATTCTTCGAAAGTAAGAAGAACGTTTTGCAGCGTTCGTTTGAGATGAAATTTAACTCGTTTCACTCCCGCCTCCCAATAACCTCCCATATGCGGGGCGGATGGCGGTATAAAATGCCAATTAACACCTTGATTGGCGAAGTAAGATTGCCAAGTTTCGTCCTCAGCAGCTTGACGTAACAGAATCTGCAGCTCCTTCTCTGCCCCGACAAAATTCGTCCCGTTGTCACTAAATATTTCTCGACACAGTCCGCGTCGTGAAATAAATCTCTTGTACAGAGCTAGAAACTTTTGAGTTGATAAATCGCTTGCGCACTCCAAATGCATGGCTCCAGTGGACATACATATAAATACGGCTACGTATCCTTTCGACGTTTTGCAACCACGTCCCTGCGAGAGACGTATCGAGAACGGACCAGCGTAGTCCACTCCACTCCTTAAAAAAGGTCGGGCAGGTTCAGTTCTCACCAGCGGCAAGTCTCCCATTATTTGAACAAGCTGAGATTTATGCTGGCGGCAGCATGTGATGCATCGTTGCGTAATTTTCCTCACCAAATTGCGAGCCCCAACAATCCAGAATTTCGTATTTAAGACTGCTTGTACTAACTGCGGACCACCATGTAGAGTATTCTTGTGGATGTCGTCACAAATAAGCAACGATAGTGGTGCTTTAGAAGACAACAAAATTGGATGCTTCTGGTCTGGTGTTAAAGTCCTTGACTGACGAAGACGGCCGCCCACCCTGAGGACACCCTGTCGGTCGATGAACGGCTGAAGTTTAAGTAGACTACTGCTGCGCGAAATAACTTTGTGTGCCCTCAATTTGTTGATTTCCTCGGCGAAGAAATATTGTTGAGTTGCTCGTATCAGAATCATTAAGGCAGCGTTCAACTCTTGCCCTGACAAACCTTCCGAAGGTTGTGAGCGCGAATTTTGTTGTCCGATCAAAAGACGACAAAAACGAATCACGTATGCAGCCACTCTCTTGACTTTGAAGAGTGAAGAATACCTCGATGTGATTTCGACAAACGGTGGCAGAGGCCCGCTTTCCACGAAGAGTGTAACGCTCTTTCTAAGTTCTTCTGTGGTTTCAGGGATATGGAGTTGCTCAGGCCTCGTTGACCTGTCCTGTTTGATCCATGGTGGCCCTGTCCACCACAAATTATGCGAAGTTAAAGCCTGTGCGGATATGCCCCGCGATGCGCAGTCAGCTGGATTGAACTCGGTTCGAACATGTTGCCAGGCTGTTGGCGGCAAGGATTAAGGCGACGCGATTCGCCACGAAAGTATTCCATCGATTAGGGTGTTGGCTGATCCAATGCAAGACGACAGTGGAGTCTGACCAACCGTGTATACTTTCCAGTTTCAAATTGATTGATTCTTGGATTTGCTGGAATAATTGAGTCAGCAAGTGTGCCGCGCAAAGTTCCAAACGCGGTAAAGATGTTGTTTTAAGCGGGGCTATTCTAGTCCGAGCGGCGAGAAGGTTTACCTGGATCGAACCGTTCGATGTAGTAGTTCTCACATAAACGGCTGCACCGTATGCGACCTGGGAAGCGTCGGCAAACCCATGTACCTCTGATATAGCTCCCAATTCGCCAGTTCCTACCCATCGTGGAATTGTTAAGTTGGATAAAACCTTGAGATTGTCGCAATACTCTGTCCAGTCCCGCTGAATGTCGTCCGGAATCGGTTGATCCCAATCTACCCGAGGCTTCCACAACCGCTGGAACAATATTTTTGCGGTAACTGTCATTGGTGATAATAATCCGAGCGGATCGAAAAGCTTAGCAGCATCCGATAATAACATGCGTTTGGTAACAGGTTGAGTTACACTAGGCGTACATACTGAATAAATGAATGCGTCGGAAGTCGGCTGCCACCGTAAACCCAGTGTTTTTACAGTTTCGTTTTCTGCCAAATTTAACGACGGTTTCAGCTCCCGTCGATCAAGTGGAATATTTCTAAGCAGAGGCGTACTGTTCGACGACCACTTTCGCAAATCAAATCCTCCACGCAACAGAAGTTCAGAAATTTCCTTTTGTAACTGACAAAGGGTTTCCTCGTCGTTAGAACCCGTTAATAAATCGTCCATGTAAAAGTCTCGCAAACCAATTGGAGAAGCCAATGGGAAAGCGTGGCCTTCATCTAACGCAACCTGCTGCAAGGCTTTTACCGCGAGATGAGAAGCGGAAGCAACGCCGTAAGTGACTGTCAATAACCTGTAGTCCCTTATTGGTTCTGACGGCGAGTTTCTCCACACAATTCGCTGGAAGTCGACGTGGTTTTTGGATAGCCGTACCTGCCGGTACATTTTGATGATGTCGGCGCTAACAGCGAAGCGATGTGTTCGGAACCGTAGAAGAATATGGGTTAGATCCTCTTGAATCTGGGGTCCAATCATTTGCGTATCATTTAAAGAAACACCAGTTGATGACTTCATTGACGCATTAAACACTACTCTTAATTTCGTGCTAGTACTAGACGGATTAATTACGGACCGGTGCGGCATGTAGTAGCTCTCAGATGGCGGTAAATTGTTTCCAACCTCCTCCATATGGCCCAAATCGAGAAACTCCTGCATGAAAACTTTGTACTGTTGACGCAATGACTCATCGTGACTGAACCGATTTTCCATGCGAATTAGAGCTCGTACGGCGGCGTCTCGGGAATTACCAAATGGCGAATGTTCTTTGAACGGAAGGTCTACTGTGTAGCGTCCATCCTTGGTCCGTGTGTGAGATTTGGCAAATATGGATTCGCAGTCTTCTTCTTCTTGGGTTAGGAACTTAGTTTTCGGAAACTCCTCTAGCTCCCAAAACCTTGTTAAAATCTCGACCACAGGATCTTCAGTCGACGAATTTGTGGCTGTGAAAAAGAAGCTTGATTATCGCAACATACCTTTCCAAAAATAATCCAGCCCAAATGAGTATTTTGTGCTATTGGAGTACCCGCAGGCCCTTTGACCAGCCCATCGAGAAGAATTGCTCCCATTTCGTCTGAGCCCAGGAGGATGTCAACCGGGCCGGGCTGGTAGTAATTTGGATCTGCCAGTGGTAAGCGAGCAATGTGAAGCCACTGTTTTCCTTCGATTGTAGCTAGCGGAAGATGGCTTGAAATCTTACGCAGAATTCGGGCTTCGATCGTTGTCCTGAAATTTCCGTCCTTCGAGAGCAAATTAAGCGAAACTGCGCCTCGGGAACGGCCAACTTCAGCTCCACCTAATCCAGAGATGGATGTCGTTTTCGCGTATCTTTTAAGTCCCAAGCGCTGGACACAGGATTCTGCCACAAGCGAAACATGTGAAGCGTTGTCGAAAAGAATCCTAACTTGTTGTAGACGACCAGAATTATCTACGACTTTTGCTATAGCGGTGCCAAGAAGAACTTCGTAACTCACATTGGTTAAATGCGTAGATGCGGAAGTTGTTGGAATCTGATTGGATAAAGTCGTGGCGGTGGTTGATGTTGGAACAGCGGATGCTGTTGTCGCGGTTGGTGATGTTGGAACAGCGGATGCTGTTGTGGCGGTTGGTGACGTTGAACTGGAAGATGACGTCGGGACATCTTTATGCAGCAGGGTGTGATGGCGCCTTTGACAGACCCTGCACAAGAACTGGCTTTGGCATTTGTCCTCAGTGTGACCAGAGCTGAGGCAATTGAAGCAGAGATGCGATGCTTTAGCGGCTGCTATTCGAGCTTCGACACTTAGAGATTTGAACCGGTCACAGAAGTAAAGGCGGTGTTTGGCGGCACAATACGAGCAAGCATCCCCTTTAGCTTGGGAATTTTGAGAACTTACGTGATTGGTCCCTTTCCGTTGAGACGACTTGCGGTCTGCCATTGTATGATAGGAATTTGTCCTCTGTTGGGACTTTGGTTTGGCGGTTGTAGAATATTGCGGCTTCGCTGACTTGGTGGTTGACACTAGCGAAGATTCTACGGCATCGAGCGATCTGCTGCGAACTTCTAGGAAGTTTGAGAGTTCATCAAAAGTAGGAACTCTATCACTTTTGAGTGATAATTCCCACTCCTTGCCGGTTTCTGCGTTGAGCTTGAATAGAGTTAAGTGAAGAAGCCAGTCACTCCATCCAGTAGTTAAACGATTAAGGGCTCTTAGCGCACGTAAATGTTCCGAAACTGTGTCGATTAAATGTTTAATATCGATTGAATTGTCAGAAGTTACCTTAGGAATGTTGAAGAGGGAAGCGAAATGTGCATCGACAATAACCCTTTCCACCTGGTATCTGTTCCTCAAAAGCGTCCAAGCCTCGATGTAGTTACAATCCGTTATTTGGAATGACTTTATTACTTGAAGAGCTTCACCGTGAAGGCTACTTCGAAGATAATGCAGTTTTTGACTTCGCGTTAACCCTTCATTTTTATCGATGAGAGAGGTAAACATATCATGAAATGGCGTCCATTCTCTGACGTCACCGCCAAACTGCGGCAAATTGATTACCGGCAAACGTGGTTCAGTACGAGAAGCGCTAGATTTAACCTCACTGTTGGTAGCTGGTAAAGCGTGGGAACCAGCAGACGGTCCAGGTGAAAATTTACTAAGCATGCGATTAAAATTGGTAGTCGCTTCCCTGTAAAAGTCTTCTCCTTGAATCCTCTCGGGTTCCTCGGTGGTGAGTCTCTCTGGTCCACAAGAAGCTTCGACGCCTTCCTGAGCCTCCAAAACTTAGTCCAGTGATCCTTGATAAGCGTGATATAAGTTTCTACACTTTGTCGATCGTATTCCGTGTCCGGTTTTTTACTTGCAAGTAAATATCGTTTTAGCGCGTTTCTTGCCGTATCGCGTTTGATCACTGACATTTCAACGATTTCTATTACTTTTCACTTTGTCTCAATTTCGTAGATTTAGAATTTATTTTCCACTTAAGTGGCTAACGAAACTGAAAGTCAACAACGGTAAAAACGGAATGTTCGAGACGTTCTTATTGTCTTGCAGCTAGTTACGCACACACCGAACAATTGCAACAGAAAACCTCACCACGTGGCGTTCTGCCGAATGCGAATGGACATATGTACGTTTTCGAATGAGTATGTTCCGAAATTAACACAGGTTTAGCGATTTCGATTTAGGTAATCTAATTATGCGAATTAAATTGTTAAATTTAGGTAACGAATTACAAGCATTGTCGCCGGTATTAGTTCTGAACTAAGCCTTTCGCGGATATAAGAGTCCAGAGCATCCGGCTCGAAGGACCATAAATGTTGCAGCTGAACAAAAGTAAAAGAAAAACCAATGTTGTAATTCGTTTTAACTATTTATTTTCCACGAAACGTGGTATTGTATTTAAAAATTTTTAGTTTTTTAATTCCGATAAAAAGAAAGACAACCGATCGATCTCGAGGATTAACAATAAAGCCTAGTATGCAGTTCGAGTAAAATGAAATTTTAACGCGGTCTCCAAATTGGCACATTAAAACCGAAGTAAAAACTGTTTGTGGAGAAAAAACATTGACAGCCGAGCACACACAATTAAAAAACCACACTCGTTAAGAAAACTGGAAACAGAACCTCTATTATTTTCATCTGTCAAATTTTTACCTCGAATTTAATGTACCGAACAGTTAAAATGCTGGTAAAATCAAGTGGAGACTTTCTACACCATCTAGTGAGGCAACATTGCAACATGAGTTTTTCACATCATTTTACCAGCGAACTGCGTACCGCTTGGTAAAATTTCTGAGGTTAAATTTAAGCGCAGTGTTAAATTTGTATGGAAAATTTCATTTTACTCGAACTGCGTACTACGCTTAAGTAATCAAACAATAAGAATTCAGTTTTTTGATACAGTAAATTATTACAATGAAATAGAAAACGCAGTGGCGGCGTCAACAGCGATAATGCATAAAATATGGCCTTTTCCCTCATTGCAGGTTCAATTATTCTATTTAATTTCATTTTCTTCTCAGATATTTTGTATCTCTGTTGATTGCGAAATTATTTTCATATTTACAATTTTCAAATTGTCTGCGCTCTATAATTGTGAGGTTATATTTTACTAGTAATCATCCAAAAGTGCGTTCCCGAGAAAAGTTGCTGGTCAGTACCTTTTTACATGGGTCGGGAACGCAGCTATTGTCATATTTTAAGTTCTTCCTCCTAAAAGTTTATGCGTGTTCTACTTCGCTCTTAGTTTTATTTATCTAAATTATCTTATTATTTAACCAAATAATGAGGAAAACACTTTTTATTTGTGAGAATTCGACTTTTAAAGTATAGACAATGTTGAAACTGTGTTGAAACCAATACATTAATTAATAATGATTCGAAGTATGTGAACTGTGGCGGCATTTGTGATGGTTCTTTCCATACCGATTGTATTGGTGTCACAGTTAATCATTTTGCTTTACTTAATCAAAATAGTGGTTCTGTGTTAACACGCAAAGCTTGTTCGAGTTCTTCGATTAAAATATTAGCAGCAAAAATTGACGACCAGGTGAACAAATTATCGATGCAGGATGCTGTCAACCCAGAGCCCAAGCGACGTTCTCTTTCTAACTTCGATTCTAACACCAGCAAAAAATCATCGTCTACTTCATCTTTGCCCATCAATGTCAACAATGCATCGCCTATTACAAGAATTACTCGAAGTAAGTCTAAATCAGTAACGCATCTGAAAACATCTACATCTTCAGCAACGAGATCAACTAATGTGTCAGCTGTTTCCGCTCGATCAGCTACTATCTCTAATAATAATTGCACAACTTCAGCCTCTTGAGGAAAGATGCGAACATGGATGAGATATCTTTTGTATCGTTTAAATTTCATGTGCCTAACAACATTTACGATAGAGTAGTTAGTAGGAGCTTCTGATCGAAAGGACTTCTCATCAAAGAATTTGTTAATCAATATTTTCGAAAACTCTCGATTCCAACTCAAATAAATTAGCTTTCAGAGATATATGTACAATTTATGTTTATTATCAAAATGTTCAAGGATTAAGATCTCGATGTAATGACTTTTATTTATGTTGTGCATTTTCCATTGACAATGCGAATGGTTTTCGACTGTGATTTAAATGAAATGAACATTTGTTTTGTTTTAGCTTTGCCTTTATCAGTCGTGAAAGTTTTTATTATTAAAAGCTTTTATTTAGCTTGCCTTCGTGTCTGTCTGTCTGTTTGTTTGTCTATCAGATCAAATCTTGCAACCCAATTTTGCCCCACTTCCACTTGTCCGATTGACTTGAAATTTGGCACACTTATATAAGTCCGATGACAATACAATATGTTCACTACTTTGTCCTTGTAAGGATAACGGAAGGTCCTGTAAGGATAACGTGATTATCCTTTTCTCCAAATTTTCCGGAAAAAAATCTATTCTGGGGGTTTTTGGGGTCGCTGAATCCGAATCTGTCATTAAACATAACAAAAGCTATAATTGCCAATCTGGCAATCATTGGAGACCCGTATGGTGATATTCGTATCAAAATTCGAACAGTTGTACCAAAATTCCACTTTGAAGTCAAACTTTCCAATAAGATTTTTTAAAATTTATTCCAATCGGATTTTAATGTATGGGAGTTTTATGTAGAATCATATCCTAAATAACTTTTGTTCTTGCACTTTTTTGATAAGATGTACCGTTTTTGAGATATTCAGAAAAACCGTTTTCGTTCGTATGGGGGGTACCCCCCCTAATGGTCCATTTTTGCCCATTAACGAACTTAGCCTCGCATTTTACGAAAAACGAATCTGCGCAAAATTTCAAGTCTCTAGCTCAATCCATGCGCCCGCAATCCGCGCCACAGACAGACAGACAGACGGACAGACGGACAGACCGACAGACGGACAGACCGACAGACGGACAGACAGACGGACAGACGGACGGACATGCAGAAATTAATTATTTTTATCATTCTAAACACACTGGTGTAATTCATTTTTGTGCGTGATGACGGGATCTTGGCGTTACAAACGGTAAGGCAAAGTTAATATACCCTTTGGTTTCACCATACGGGTATAAAAAATCAGTAAGGATAACGGAAGGTCCTGTAAGGATAACGTGATTATCCTTTTCTCCAAATTTTCCGGAAAAAAATATTCTGGGGGTTTTTGGGGTCGCTGAATCCGAATCTGTCATTAAAAAATCAGTAAGGATAACGGAAGGTCCTGTAAGGATAACGTGATTATCCTTTTCTCCAAATTTTCCGGAAAAAAATCTATTCTGGTGGTTTTTGGGGTCGCTGAATCCGAATCTGTCATTAAAAAATCAGTAAGGATAACGGAAGGTCCTGTAAGGATAACGTGATTATCCTTTTCTCCAAATTTTCCGGAAAAAAATCTATTCTGGGGGTTTTTGGGGTCGCTGAATCCGAATCTGTCATTAAAAAATCAGTAAGGATAACGGAAGGTCCTGTAAGGATAACGTGATTATCCTTTTCTCCAAATTTTCCGGAAAAAAATCTATTCTGGTGGTTTTTGGGGTCGCTGAATCCGAATCTGTCATTAAAAAATCAGTAAGGACAACGGAAGGTCCTGTAAGGATAACGTGATTATCCTTTTCTCCAAATTTTCCGGGAAAAAATCTATTTTGGGGGTTTTTGAGGTCGCTAAATCCGAATCTGCCATTAAAAATTCTGTATGGATAACGGAAGATCCTGTAAGGATAACGGATTATCCTTTTTCTCAATTGTTCCGGGAAAAAATATATTCTGCGGGCTTTGGGGTTCGCTGAATACGATTCTCAAGTTAAAAAGCCTGTAAGGACATCTCAAATGTAAGGATATATCGCACATGGTCCCGTAGACTGTAGTATCTCAAAATCGGCCATTTCGAGAAAAACGCATTCAAAGTTTTCATTTCAAAATAATTGTTTATAAATAATTGTTTTTTTCTGTTGTCTGTACAGTAATATTTCAATTTATTACTCTTTGATAATAATTTACAGATCATTTGCTTCATTTTTTTTTTTTTGCAATAATAAAAGATAGAGTTAGGTTTGTTTTCCACAAAATCAATTTAAATTTTAAAAAATGGGAATTTAAAAAACCAAAAATAAATACATTTTAGGACTACGTTTACATTTAAATTTGTTTTTCATTTGATTCAGTCAATTTTCCTTTACATAATGGAATAATTACTCAAAAACACATTTTTTTGAGATACTACAGTCTACGGGACCATGTGCGATATATTCGAAGACTAAAAAAAAACAAAATAAAAAAAAATAAAAATTTTTTTTTTAAAAAAAGCTTTTATTAAAAAAGAATGCACTAAAAAGAAAAAAATAATTTTCTGGACGCTGTGTATCACAAATATAAAAGCTTTTAAAAAGCGAGATAAAGCATAAAACAATAAAATAAAAATTTATCTCGCTTTTAAAAAGCTTTTATATTTGTGATACACAGCGTCCAGAAAATTATTTTTTTCTTTTTAGTGCATTCTTTTTTAATAAAAGCTTTTTTTAAAAAAAAATTTTTTATTTTTTTTTTTCTGTTAAACCTGAATTAGGTCCAGTGCAACTGTGGCACTGTGTTATCACCGTGAAGGTTCATGTTTGTTTCGGGCTCAGGGGAGTGACGAAGCCCTCGTCAGATAGAGTAGTGTCAACTCCTCCTGATCTCTATTACAGAAATTGTTTATTGGATGGATCATAGGAACTTACAAGAAGTTTATATATTCACCATCTGATTTAATTCGGCTGTGCGAATTATTTAGAAATCTCCGGCTCGAGAATTTTTGTTGTGCATTTTCCATTGACAATGCGAATGGTTTTCGACTGTGATTCAAATGAAATGAACATTTGTTTTGTTTTAGCTTTGCCTTTTTCAGTCGTGAAAGTTTTTTCTGTTAAACCTGAATTAGGTCCAGTGCAACTGTGGCACTGTGTTATCACCGTGAAGGTTCATGTTTGTTTCGGGCTCAGGGGAGTGACGAAGCCCTCGTCAGATAGAGTAGTGTCAACTCCTCCTGATCTCTATTACAGAAATTGTTTATTGGATGGATCATAGGAACTTACAAGAAGTTTATATATTCACCATCTGATTTAATTCGGCTGTGCGAATTATTTAGAAATCTCCGGCTCGAGAATTTTTGTTGTGCATTTTCCATTGACAATGCGAATGGTTTTCGACTGTGATTCAAATGAAATGAACATTTGTTTTGTTTTAGCTTTGCCTTTATCAGTCGTGAAAGTTTTTTCTGTTAAACCTGAATTAGATCCAGTGCAACTGTGGCACTGTGTTATCACCGTGAAGGTTCATGTTTGTTTCGGGCTCAGGGGAGTGACGAAGCCCTCGTCAGATAGAGTAGTGTCAACTCCTCCTGATCTCTATTACAGAAATTGTTTATTGGATGGATCATAGGAACTTACAAGAAGTTTATATATTCATCATCTGATTTAATTCGACTGTGCGAATTATTTAGAAATCTCCGGCTCGAGAATTTTGGTTGTGCATTTTCCATTGACAATGCGAATGGTTTTCGACTGTGATTCAAATGAAATGAACATTTGTTTTGTTTTAGCTTTGCCTTTATCAGTCGTGAAAGTTTTTTCTGTTAAACCTGAATTAGGTCCAGTGCAACTGTGGCACTGTGTTATCACCGTGAAGGTTCATGTTTGTTTCGGGCTCAGGGGAGTGACGAAGCCCTCGTCAGATAGAGTAGTGTCAACTCCTCCTGATCTCTATTACAGAAATTGTTTATTGGATGGATCATAGGAACTTACAAGAAGTTTATATATTCACCATCTGATTTAATTCGGCTGTGCGAATTATTTAGAAATCTCCGGCTCGAGAATTTTTGTTGTGCATTTTCCATTGACAATGCGAATGGTTTTCGACTGTGATTCAAATGAAATGAACATTTGTTTTGTTTTAGCTTTGCCTTTTTCAGTCGTGAAAGTTTTTTCTGTTAAACCTGAATTAGGTCCAGTGCAACTGTGGCACTGTGTTATCACCGTGAAGGTTCATGTTTGTTTCGGGCTCAGGGGAGTGACGAAGCCCTCGTCAGATAGAGTAGTGTCAACTCCTCCTGATCTCTATTACAGAAATTGTTTATTGGATGGATCATAGGAACTTACAAGAAGTTTATATATTCACCATCTGATTTAATTCGGCTGTGCGAATTATTTAGAAATCTCCGGCTCGAGAATTTTTGTTGTGCATTTTCCATTGACAATGCGAATGGTTTTCGACTGTGATTCAAATGAAATGAACATTTGTTTTGTTTTAGCTTTGCCTTTATCAGTCGTGAAAGTTTTTTCTGTTAAACCTGAATTAGATCCAGTGCAACTGTGGCACTGTGTTATCACCGTGAAGGTTCATGTTTGTTTCGGGCTCAGGGGAGTGACGAAGCCCTCGTCAGATAGAGTAGTGTCAACTCCTCCTGATCTCTATTACAGAAATTGTTTATTGGATGGATCATAGGAACTTACAAGAAGTTTATATATTCATCATCTGATTTAATTCGACTGTGCGAATTATTTAGGAATCTCCGGCTCGAGAATTTTTGTTGTGCATTTTCCATTGACAATGCGAATGGTTTTCGACTGTGATTCAAATGAAATGAACATTTGTTTTGTTTTAGCTTTGCCTTTATCAGTCGTGAAAGTTTTTTCTGTTAAACCTGAATTAGGTCCAGTGCAACTATGGCACTGTGTTATCACCGTGAAGGTTCATGTTTGTTTCGGGTTCAGGGGAGTGACGAAGCCCTCGTCAGATAGAGTAGTGTCAACTCCTCCTGCTCTATTTTACTGAAATTGTTTATTGGATGGATCATAGGAACTTACAAGAAGTTTAGATATTCACCATCTGATTTAATTCGGCTGTGCGAATTATTTAGAAATCTCCGGCTCGAGAATTTTGGTTGTGCATTTTCCATTGACAATGCGAATGGTTTTCGACTGTGATTCAAATGAAATGAACATTTGTTTTGTTTTAGCTTTGCCTTTATCAGTCGTGAAAGTTTTTTCTGTTAAACCTGAATTAGGTCCAGTGCAACTGTGGCACTGTGTTATCACCGTGAAGGTTCATGTTTGTTTCGGGCTCAGGGGAGTGACGAAGCCCTCGTCAGATAGAGTAGTGTCAACTCCTCCTGATCTCTATTACAGAAATTGTTTATTGGATGGATCATAGGAACTTACAAGAAGTTTATATATTCACCATCTGATTTAATTCGGCTGTGCAAATTATTTAGAAATCTCCGGCTCGAGAATTTTTGTTGTGCATTTTCCATTGACAATGCGAATGGTTTTCGACTGTGATTCAAATGAAATGAACATTTGTTTTGTTTTAGCTTTGCCTTTATCAGTCGTGAAAGTTTTTTCTGTTAAACCTGAATTAGATCCAGTGCAACTGTGGCACTGTGTTATCACCGGGAAGGTTCATGTTTGTTTCGGGCTCAAGGGAGTGACGAAGCCCTCGTCAGATAGAGTAGTGTCAACTCCTCCTGCTCTCTATTACAGAAATTGTTTATTGGATGGATCATAGGAACTTTCAAGAAGTTTATATATTCACCATCTGATTTAATTCGGCTGTGCGAATTATTTAGAAATCTCCGGCTCGAGAATTTTTGTTGTGCATTTTCCATTGACAATGCGAATGGTTTTCGACTGTGATTCAAATGAAATGAACATTTGTTTTGTTTTAGCTTTGCCTTTATCAGTCGTGAAAGTTTTTTCTGTTAAACCTGAATTAGATCCAGTGCAACTGTGGCACTGTGTTATCACCGTGAAGGTTCATGTTTGTTTCGGGCTCAGGGGAGTGACGAAGCCCTCGTCAGATAGAGTAGTGTCAACTCCTCCTGATCTCTATTACAGAAATTGTTTATTGGATGGATCATAGGAACTTACAAGAAGTTTATATATTCATCATCTGATTTAATTCGACTGTGCGAATTATTTAGGAATCTCCGGCTCGAGAATTTTTGTTGTGCATTTTCCATTGACAATGCGAATGGTTTTCGACTGTGATTCAAATGAAATGAACATTTGTTTTGTTTTAGCTTTGCCTTTATCAGTCGTGAAAGTTTTTTCTGTTAAACCTGAATTAGGTCCAGTGCAACTATGGCACTGTGTTATCACCGTGAAGGTTCATGTTTGTTTCGGGTTCAGGGGAGTGACGAAGCCCTCGTCAGATAGAGTAGTGTCAACTCCTCCTGCTCTATTTTACTGAAATTGTTTATTGGATGGATCATAGGAACTTACAAGAAGTTTAGATATTCACCATCTGATTTAATTCGGCTGTGCGAATTATTTAGAAATCTCCGGCTCGAGAATTTTGGTTGTGCATTTTCCATTGACAATGCAAATGGTTTTCGACTGTGATTCAAATGAAATGAACATTTGTTTTGTTTTAGCTTTGCCTTTATCAGTCGTGAAAGTTTTTTCTGTTAAACCTGAATTAGGTCCAGTGCAACTGTGGCACTGTGTTATCACCGTGAAGGTTCATGTTTGTTTCGGGCTCAGGGGAGTGACGAAGCCCTCGTCAGATAGAGTAGTGTCAACTCCTCCTGATCTCTATTACAGAAATTGTTTATTGGATGGATCATAGGAACTTACAAGAAGTTTATATATTCACCATCTGATTTAATTCGGCTGTGCGAATTATTTAGAAATCTCCGGCTCGAGAATTTTTGTTGTGCATTTTCCATTGACAATGCGAATGGTTTTCGACTGTGATTCAAATGAAATGAACATTTGTTTTGTTTTAGCTTTGCCTTTTTCAGTCGTGAAAGTTTTTTCTGTTAAACCTGAATTAGGTCCAGTGCAACTGTGGCACTGTGTTATCACCGTGAAGGTTCATGTTTGTTTCGGGCTCAGGGGAGTGACGAAGCCCTCGTCAGATAGAGTAGTGTCAACTCCTCCTGATCTCTATTACAGAAATTGTTTATTGGATGGATCATAGGAACTTACAAGAAGTTTATATATTCACCATCTGATTTAATTCGGCTGTGCGAATTATTTAGAAATCTCCGGCTCGAGAATTTTTGTTGTGCATTTTCCATTGACAATGCGAATGGTTTTCGACTGTGATTCAAATGAAATGAACATTTGTTTTGTTTTAGCTTTGCCTTTATCAGTCGTGAAAGTTTTTTCTGTTAAACCTGAATTAGGTCCAGTGCAACTGTGGCACTGTGTTATCACCGGGAAGGTTCATGTTTGTTTCGGGCTCAAGGGAGTGACGAAGCCCTCGTCAGATAGAGTAGTGTCAACTCCTCCTGCTCTCTATTACAGAAATTGTTTATTGGATGGATCATAGGAACTTTCAAGAAGTTTATATATTCACCATCTGATTTAATTCGGCTGTGCGAATTATTTAGAAATCTCCGGCTCGAGAATTTTTGTTGTGCATTTTCCATTGACAATGCGAATGGTTTTCGACTGTGATTCAAATGAAATGAACATTTGTTTTGTTTTAGCTTTGCCTTTATCAGTCGTGAAAGTTTTTTCTGTTAAACCTGAATTAGGTCCAGTGCAACTATGGCACTGTGTTATCACCGTGAAGGTTCATGTTTGTTTCGGGTTCAGGGGAGTGACGAAGCCCTCGTCAGATAGAGTAGTGTCAACTCCTCCTGCTCTATTTTACTGAAATTGTTTATTGGATGGATCATAGGAACTTACAAGAAGTTTAGATATTCACCATCTGATTTAATTCGGCTGTGCGAATTATTTAGAAATCTCCGGCTCGAGAATTTTGGTTGTGCATTTTCCATTGACAATGCAAATGGTTTTCGACTGTGATTCAAATGAAATGAACATTTGTTTTGTTTTAGCTTTGCCTTTATCAGTCGTGAAAGTTTTTTCTGTTAAACCTGAATTAGGTCCAGTGCAACTGTGGCACTGTGTTATCACCGTGAAGGTTCATGTTTGTTTCGGGCTCAGGGGAGTGACGAAGCCCTCGTCAGATAGAGTAGTGTCAACTCCTCCTGATCTCTATTACAGAAATTGTTTATTGGATGGATCATAGGAACTTACAAGAAGTTTATATATTCACCATCTGATTTAATTCGGCTGTGCGAATTATTTAGAAATCTCCGGCTCGAGAATTTTTGTTGTGCATTTTCCATTGACAATGCGAATGGTTTTCGGCTGTGATTCAAATGAAATGAACATTTGTTTTGTTTTAGCTTTGCCTTTTTCAGTCGTGAAAGTTTTTTCTGTTAAACCTGAATTAGGTCCAGTGCAACTGTGGCACTGTGTTATCACTGGGAAGGTTCATGTTTGTTTCGGGCTCAAGGGAGTAACGAAGCCCTCGTCAGATGGAGCAGTGTCAACTCCTCCTGCTCTCTATTTCAGAAATTGTTTATTGGATGGATCATAGGAACTTACAAGAAGTTTATATATTAACCATCTGATTTAATTCGGCTGTGCGAATTATTTAGAAATCTCCAGCTCGAGAATTTTTGTTGTGCATTTTCCATTGACTCAAATGAAATGAACATTTGTTTTAGCTTTGCCTTTATCAGTCGTGAAAGTTTTTTCTGTTAAACCTGAATTAGGTCCAGTGCAACTGTGGCACTGTGTTATCACCGGGAAGGTTCATGTTTGTTTCCGGCTCAAGGGAGTGACGAAGCCCTCGTCAGATAGAGTAGTGTCAACTCCTCCTGCTCCCTATTACTGAAATTGTTTATTGGATGGATCATAGGAACTTGCAAGAAGTTTATATTAACCATCTGATTTAATTCAGCTGTGCGAATTATTTAGAAATCTCCGGCTCGAGAATTTTTGTTGTGCATTTTCCATTGACAATGCGAATGGTTTTCGACTGTGATTCAAATGAAATGAACATTTGTTTTGTTTTAGCTTTGTCTTTATCAGTCGTGAAAGTTTTTTCTGTTAAACCTGGATTAGGTCCAGTGCAACTGTGGCACTGTGTTATCACCGTGAAGGTTCATGTTTGTTTCGGGTTCAGGGGAGTGACGAAGCCCTCGTCAGATAGAGTAGTGTCAACTCCTCCTGCTCTATTTTACTGAAATTGTTTATTGGATGGATCATAGGAACTTACAAGAAGTTTAGATATTCACCATCTGATTTAATTCGGCTGTGCGAATTATTTAGAAATCTCCGGCTCGAGAATTTTTGTTGTGCATTTTCCATTGACAATGCGAATGGTTTTCGACTGTGATTCAAATGAAATGAACATTTGTTTTGTTTTAGCTTTGCCTTTTTCAGTCGTGAAAGTTTTTTCTGTTAAACCTGAATTAGGTCCAGTGCAACTGTGGCACTGTGTTATCACTGGGAAGGTTCATGTTTGTTTCGGGCTCAAGGGAGTAACGAAGCCCTCGTCAGATGGAGCAGTGTCAACTCCTCCTGCTCTCTATTTCAGAAATTGTTTATTGGATGGATCATAGGAACTTACAAGAAGTTTATATATTAACCATCTGATTTAATTCGGCTGTGCGAATTATTTAGAAATCTCCAGCTCGAGAATTTTTGTTGTGCATTTTCCATTGACTCAAATGAAATGAACATTTGTTTTAGCTTTGCCTTTATCAGTCGTGAAAGTTTTTTCTGTTAAACCTGAATTAGGTCCAGTGCAACTGTGGCACTGTGTTATCACCGGGAAGGTTCATGTTTGTTTCGGGCTCAAGGGAGTGACGAAGCCCTCGTCAGATAGAGTAGTGTCAACTCCTCCTGCTCCCTATTACTGAAATTGTTTATTGGATGGATCATAGGAACTTGCAAGAAGTTTATATTAACCATCTGATTTAATTCAGCTGTGCGAATTATTTAGAAATCTCCGGCTCGAGAATTTTTGTTGTGCATTTTCCATTGACAATGCGAATGGTTTTCGACTGTGATTCAAATGAAATGAACATTTGTTTTGTTTTAGCTTTGTCTTTATCAGTCGTGAAAGTTTTTTCTGTTAAACCTGGATTAGGTCCAGTGCAACTGTGGCACTGTGTTATCACCGTGAAGGTTCATGTTTGTTTCGGGTTCAGGGGAGTGACGAAACCCTCGTCAGATAGAGTAGTGTCAACTCCTCCTGCTCTATTTTACTGAAATTGTTTATTGGATGGATCATAGGAACTTACAAGAAGTTTAGATATTCACCATCTGATTTAATTCGGCTGTGCGAATTATTTAGAAATCTCCGGCTCGAGAATTTTTGTTGTGCATTTTCCATTGACAATGCAAATGGTTTTCGACTGTGATTCAAATGAAATGAACATTTGTTTTGTTTTAGCTTTGCCTTTATCAGTCGTGAAAGTTTTTTCTGTTAAACCTGAATTAGGTCCAGCGCAACTGTGGCACTGTGTTATCACCGTGAAGGTTCATGTTTGTTTCGGGCTCAAGGGAGTAACGAAGCCCTCGTCAGATAGAGCAGTGTCAACTCCTCCTGCTCTCTATTTCAGAAATTGTTTATTGGATGGATCATAGGAACTTACAAGAAGTTTATATATTAACCATCTGATTTAATTCGGCTGTGCGAATTATTTAGAAATCTCCAGCTCGAGAATTTTTGTTGTGCATTTTCCATTGACTCAAATGAAATGAACATTTGTTTTAGCTTTGCCTTTATCAGTCGTGAAAGTTTTTTCTGTTAAACCTGAATTAGGTCCAGTGCAACTGTGGCACTGTGTTATCACCGTGAAGGTTCATGTTTGTTTCGGGCTCAAGGGAGTGACGAAGCCCTCTTCAGATAGAGTAGTGTCAACTCCTCCTGCTCTCTATTACAGAAATTGTTTATTGGATGGATCATAGGAACTTACAAGAAGTTTATATATTCATCATCTGATTTAATTCGACTGTGCGAATTATTTAGAATTCTCCGGCTCGAGAATTTTTGTTGTGCATTTTCCATTGACAATGCGAATGGTTTTCGACTGTGATTCAAATGAAATGAACATTTGTTTTGTTTTAGCTTTGCCTTTATCAGTCGTGAAAGTTTTTTCTGTTAAACCTGAATTAGGTCCAGTGCAACTGTGGCACTGTGTTATCACCGTGAAGGTTCATGTTTGTTTCGGGCTCAGGGGAGTGACGAAGCCCTCGTCAGATAGAGTAGTGTCAACTCCTCCTGATCTCTATTACAGAAATTGTTTATTGGATGGATCATAGGAACTTACAAGAAGTTTATATATTCACCATCTGATTTAATTCGGCTGTGCGAATTATTTAGAAATCTCCGGCTCGAGAATTTTTGTTGTGCATTTTCCATTGACAATGCGAATGGTTTTCGACTGTGATTCAAATGAAATGAACATTTGTTTTGTTTTAGCTTTGCCTTTTTCAGTCGTGAAAGTTTTTTCTGTTAAACCTGAATTAGGTCCAGTGCAACTGTGGCACTGTGTTATCACTGGGAAGGTTCATGTTTGTTTCGGGCTCAAGGGAGTAACGAAGCCCTCGTCAGATAGAGTAGTGTCAACTCCTCCTGCTCCCTATTACTGAAATTGTTTATTGGATGGATCATAGGAACTTGCAAGAAGTTTATATTAACCATCTGATTTAATTCAGCTGTGCGAATTATTTAGAAATCTCCGGCTCGAGAATTTTTGTTGTGCATTTTCCATTGACAATGCGAATGGTTTTCGACTGTGATTCAAATGAAATGAACATTTGTTTTGTTTTAGCTTTGTCTTTATCAGTCGTGAAAGTTTTTTCTGTTAAACCTGGATTAGGTCCAGTGCAACTGTGGCACTGTGTTATCACCGTGAAGGTTCATGTTTGTTTCGGGTTCAGGGGAGTGACGAAGCCCTCGTCAGATAGAGTAGTGTCAACTCCTCCTGCTCCCTATTACTGAAATTGTTTATTGGATGGATCATAGGAACTTGCAAGAAGTTTATATTAACCATCTGATTTAATTCAGCTGTGCGAATTATTTAGAAATCTCCGGCTCGAGAATTTTTGTTGTGCATTTTCCATTGACAATGCGAATGGTTTTCGACTGTGATTCAAATGAAATGAACATTTGTTTTGTTTTAGCTTTGTCTTTATCAGTCGTGAAAGTTTTTTCTGTTAAACCTGGATTAGGTCCAGTGCAACTGTGGCACTGTGTTATCACCGTGAAGGTTCATGTTTGTTTCGGGTTCAGGGGAGTGACGAAGCCCTCGTCAGATAGAGTAGTGTCAACTCCTCCTGCTCTATTTTACTGAAATTGTTTATTGGATGGATCATAGGAACTTACAAGAAGTTTAGATATTCACCATCTGATTTAATTCGGCTGTGCGAATTATTTAGAAATCTCCGGCTCGAGAATTTTTGTTGTGCATTTTCCATTGACAATGCAAATGGTTTTCGACTGTGATTCAAATGAAATGAACATTTGTTTTGTTTTAGCTTTGCCTTTATCAGTCGTGAAAGTTTTTTCTGTTAAACCTGAATTAGGTCCAGCGCAACTGTGGCACTGTGTTATCACCGTGAAGGTTCATGTTTGTTTCGGGCTCAAGGGAGTAACGAAGCCCTCGTCAGATAGAGCAGTGTCAACTCCTCCTGCTCTCTATTTCAGAAATTGTTTATTGGATGGATCATAGGAACTTACAAGAAGTTTATATATTAACCATCTGATTTAATTCGGCTGTGCGAATTATTTAGAAATCTCCAGCTCGAGAATTTTTGTTGTGCATTTTCCATTGACTCAAATGAAATGAACATTTGTTTTAGCTTTGCCTTTATCAGTCGTGAAAGTTTTTTCTGTTAAACCTGAATTAGGTCCAGTGCAACTGTGGCACTGTGTTATCACCGTGAAGGTTCATGTTTGTTTCGGGCTCAAGGGAGTGACGAAGCCCTCTTCAGATAGAGTAGTGTCAACTCCTCCTGCTCTCTATTACAGAAATTGTTTATTGGATGGATCATAGGAACTTACAAGAAGTTTATATATTCATCATCTGATTTAATTCGACTGTGCGAATTATTTAGAATTCTCCGGCTCGAGAATTTTTGTTGTGCATTTTCCATTGACAATGCGAATGGTTTTCGACTGTGATTCAAATGAAATGAACATTTGTTTTGTTTTAGCTTTGCCTTTATCAGTCGTGAAAGTTTTTTCTGTTAAACCTGAATTAGGTCCAGTGTAACTGTGGCACTGTGTTATCACCGTGAAGGTTCATGTTTGTTTCGGGCTCGGGGGAGTGACGAAGCCCTCGTCAGATAGAGTAGTGTCAACTCCTCCTGCTCTCTATTACAGAAATTGTTTATTGGATAGATCATAGGAACTTACAAGAAGTTTATATATTCACCATCTGATTTAATTCGGCTGTGCGAATTATTTAGAAATCTCCGGCTCGAGAATTTTTGTTGTGCATTTTCCATTGACAATGCGAATGGTTTTCGACTGTGATTCAAATGAAATGAACATTTGTTTTGTTTTAGCCTTGCCTTTATCAGTCGTGAAAGTTTTTTTTTTTGTTAAACCTGAATTAGGTCCAGTGCAACTGTGGCACTGTGTTATCACCGTGCAGGTTCATGTTTGTTTCGGGCTCAGGGGAGTGACGAAGCCCTCGTCAGATAGAGTAGTGTCAACTCCTCCTGCTCTCTATTACAGAAATTGTTTATTGGATGGATCATAGGAACTTACAAGAAGTTTATATATTCATCATCTGATTTAATTCGACTGTGCGAATTATTTAGAAATCTCCGGCTCGAGAATTTTTGTTGTGCATTTTCCATTGACAATGCGAATGGTTTTCGACTGTGATTCAAATGAAATGAACATTTGTTTTGTTTTAGCCTTGCCTTTATCAGTCGTGAAAGTTTTTTTTGTTAAACCTGAATTAGGTCCAGTGCAACTGTGGCACTGTGTTATCACCGTGAAGGTTCATGTTTGTTTCGGGCTCAGGGGAGTGACGAAGCCCTCGTCAGATAGAGTAGTGTCAACTCCTGCTCTCTATTACAGAAATTTTTTATTGGATGGATCATAGGAACTTACAAGAAGTTTATATATTCATCATCTGATTTAATTCGACTGTGCGAATTATTTAGGAATCTCCGGCTCGAGAATTTTTGTTGTGCATTTTCCATTGACAATGCGAATGGTTTTCGACTGTGATTCAAATGAAATGAACATTTGTTTTGTTTTAGCTTTGCCTAATCAGTTTTTTGTTAAACCTGAATTAGTGTTATGTATTTGAAAAGCGCGCTATAGTTTCATGCTATGCTAGATGTCGCTAGAGTCTAAATTCAACCTAACCTAATATTATTGCTCGTGTTCTTTCATGTAGAATAGTCAGTTCTTGAAGTAAAATTAAATGTTTAACGTAGATATTCATTGTGTGTTTTAATCGTATTCTTTTAGAAATAAAGCGCAAACGTAAGACGCAAAAGTGGTGTCAAAAGTGAGATTAATTTCGGGCGCATATCAGCCGAAAAAGTGTTTTTCTTCGTTCAAATAAATTCGCGAATTTGTGATCGTTTAATTGAAACATAATCATGGGTACAGAAATCCCACAGGAGTTTTTACAAGCTCTTACGACCATGTTAACCGATGCTTTAAAGGCGTCCGCAGCGACCGTAGCTGAGGGGCGAAGCGGCCAATTGCCGGCTGCGCAAACCAAAACCGCACCATTTTCTATGGTAGAATTTCGAACATCGGACGGAACAGTGGAGGATTATTTTAAACGATTCGACTGGGCGCTCGAGTTAAGCAAAATAGCCCAAGATCAGCACGGAAATTATGCTCGTGTGCATATGGGAGCTGAATTAAACAATGCGCTGAAATTTTTGATAAGTCCGCTCGAACCAGACATAGTCGAGTACACCGACCTGAAAAAGACTTTGATAAATCATTTCGATCGAGCCACAAACAAATATGTGGAAAGCATCAAATTCCGGCAAATCATCCAAAGGAAAGGGGAAAGTATCGCCAATTTTGCTCTTCGTCTAAAGCAAGGTGCCGCCAAATGCGAATATGGAACTTTTGCAGATCGGATGTTGATCGAACAACTTTTGCACGGTCTCGAAATCCGAGAGGTGTGTGACGAAATCATCGCAAAAACGCCAACAACTTTCAATGAGGCATATGAAATTGCACACACACTGGAGGCTACCAGAAATACAGCTAATGAAGTCAAGACCGCAGGTTCTTTATCGACATCAGAGTCAACAAATCGTTTAGGTTATACACTGCCAAAAAGGAAGAACTCCAAAACACGGTATCAGCAAAAAACCGCGGAGCACAGAGATGAACAAAATCAATCAAGATCTGGCCTCAGGAGCAAGAGTCGAGAAAATAGACTGAGCCATCAAAACACCTGTAAGGGGTGCGGTAAGAACCATTCACGTAGCAAATGCCCGTTTATAGATGCGAAATGTCATGCATGTGGCAAAAAAGGTCACATTGCAAAAGTATGCCGAACTAAACAATCCACGAACACAACGGATCAGGTCGCAACGGCAGCAGTCCCCAGTGAACAAGTAGATTTTGTACAGCTACTGGCCAAAGTGAACGAAATCAATGGATCTGGCAAACACATTATCACTGTGAAAATTGAAGGCAAGAATGTGGAAATGGAGCTAGATACCGGAGCCCCATGCGGAATTATGAGTAAAAAACGCCTTAGTTCAATCAAACCCAAATTCCGTTTGCAAAAAACTGACCGACAGTTCATAAGTTACACTGGACATCGAATCAAATGCAGTGGTCGTCTCTCAGTGAACGTTACTGTGGGCAAAATGTCAAAAGTACTGGACCTGTATGTTGTAGAAGGAAATTTTGATGCATTATTCGGGAGAGAATGGATCGCACCATTCGCAAACGAGATTGATTTCGTGCAATTACTCTCATCTCCAAAACGAATCCATACGCTGAGTACGACGAAACCTCAGATCAGTGCCGACCAAAAAGCGCAATTAGATAACATTATCTCTCGTTATTCTGAAACCTTTTCAGAAACAGCAGGCAAGCTTACTGGTCCACCAGCAACTTTACATTTGAAACCAGGCGCTACACCAGTTTTCTCACGTGCACGTGAAATCCCGCTAGCACTTCGCGCAAACTACGCTAAGGAAATCGACAAGAAAATAGCAGCAGGCCTTTATGAAAGAGTCGAGTATTCGGAATGGGCTTCAACGACACATGTAGTCACCAAGAAAGATGGAACATTAAGGATCACTGGAAACTATAAACCAACTGTCAATCCACGGATGATAATTGACGAACATCCCATACCAAAAGCAGAACACATCTTTAATCGAATGAAAGGCGCCAAATTATTCTGTCACCTGGATATTACAGATGCCTATTCACACCTGCCCATCGATGAAGAATTCCGACGAGCATTAACGCTGAACACTCCAACACACGGACTCGTGCGTCCCACACGTGCAGTCTATGGAGCAGCCAACATACCAGCTATTTGGCAACGTAGAATGGAAATCGTTTTCCAAGGTCTTTCAAATGTGGTAAATTTTTATGATGACATCCTCGTCTTTGCTGAGGGATTTGATGAACTGTTGTCTTCCCTCGACGCAACACTAAATCGCCTCAATGAGAATGGTTTACGTTTGAATCGCAAGAAATGTGTATTCGCCACATCTTCTATTGAATTTTTGGGACATAAACTCGATGAGCAAGGAATCCACAAGTCGGATACACACATCGAAGCAATCCGAGACGCTCCAAAACCATCTACACCCGAAGAGTTGCAACTATTTCTGGGAAAAGCCGTCTACTACAACTCATTTATTCCCGACCTGTCAACCAGAGATCGCCCTCTTCGTGATATGTTGAAAGTTGTACCTTTCAAGTGGACAGCAGAAGCTACCAACGCTTATAAAGATATTAAAAACATTTTGATTTCTCCGCAGGTACTTATGCCCTATGATCCTTCACTGCCGCTATTACTAGCAACAGATGCCAGCAAAACCGGATTGGGCGCGGTACTGTCTCATCGTTTAAGCAACGGAGTGGAGCGACCAATCGCTTTCGCAAGCAAAACCATGAACGCTACAGAGCAACGCTATCCTCAGATGGACAAGGAAGCCCTGGCAATTGTTTGGGCTGTTCAGAAGTTTTTTTATTATGTTTACGCTCGCCATTTTACGCTTATAACAGACCATAAGCCACTTGCTCAGATATTACATCCAGAAAAATCACTTCCAGTACTCTGCATCAGCAGAATGGCTAACTACGCAGATTATCTTTCACATTTCAACTTTGACGTCATGTTCAAACCAACGAAGTCTAACGCCAACGCAGACTACTGTTCACGTCTTCCACTTGCTCAAGCAGGAAACTCGATTTGTCGAGTAAAACAGTGCAGCGTAGAGGAGGAAGAGAATGACGAGTTTGATCAATTTTCTCTTTGTCAAATTAAACAGCTACCAGTTCGTGCAGAGAACATAGCTAAAGAAACGAAAAAGGATCTACACCTAGGTAAGATCGTAGAACTGCTGGAAAGTGGACAAAACCTTTGCAGTAACAGTTACAAGGCACCAGAGAGCAACTATACCTTATCATCTGGTTGTCTACTACTGGAACACCGGGTTGTCATTCCTCCCAGCCTTCGACAGGCAATCTTGAATGACCTACATGCAGCACATACGGGTATGGTCAAAATGAAGGGAATGGCACGGTCTTTTGTTTTCTGGCCGGGTATAGACGCTGAGATCGAGAACATCGTGAAATCATGTTCAGAATGTGGGAAGCATTCACATCTTCCGCCAAAGTTTAGAGATCATCACTGGGAATATCCTAAGGGTCCCTGGGAGCGCGTACATATCGATTACGCTGGACCTGTCGCTGGTGTTATGCTTCTAATTGTGGTCGATGCATACAGCAAATGGCTCGAAGTGAAGCCAACCACATCAACAACGACATCGGCAACGATAGCTATTTTGGACAACATGTTTTCATCATATGGAGCACCAATCACCATTGTGTCGGATAATGGACCACAGTTTACGTCCGCAGAGTTTAAGGATTTTCTTCGTGACAGTGGAGTGAAGTACCATAAGCTCAGTGCCCCGTACCACCCCTCGACTAATGGTCAGGCAGAACGCTACGTACAGACAGTCAAAGACGCACTCAAAGCAATGGGCACAACTCGAGAATCGTTACAAACAAACCTCAATGTATTCCTGTCCCAGTTTAGAAAAGCTCCTCATAGTACAACAGGCCAAGCACCATCTATGTTATTTTTGGGCCGCAACATTAGAACGCGACTAGACCTAGTAAAACCAGATAGTACGTACACCAAGGTTACAGAGAAGCAACGTACATCGTTCAATTCATCATTTCGAGAATTTGAGCCGAAACAGCTAATTTATTTTTTATCGGGTAATCCACGTATGGACAAATGGGTTTCGGGTTCGATCGTCACACGACTAGGAGATTTACATTACGAAATCGAGTACAACGGAAAACGCTTTAAACGCCACGTTGATCAGATCATGACTCGACGGTCATCGATGTCCGCAGCTTGCAGTCAACAGCCGCTTCCAAGCAACGATGATGTGAGCACTCCGAGAAGGGTCCGTTTTTACGATAATCAACAAACGTCGACAGAGACAACGGTTCCTTCTGTACCATCGAGTTCACAACAACAATCCGTTTCTTCACCACCCAGAAGACAGAGGGACGTCAACGAAGAGCAACGAGCGACAACACCTCGACGGCCTAATCGAATTCGTCGAGCACCCAACAAGTACTCTCCTTAAGAGACAATCACGCAGATCATTATTCCTTTTTAAATGAAATGTAAACTTTGTATTCAAAGAGAGGGGAAGAAATGTTATGTATTTGAAAAGCGCGCTATAGTTTCATGCTATGCTAGATGTCGCTAGAGTCTAAATTCAACCTAACCTAATATTATTGCTCGTGTTCTTTCATGTAGAATAGTCAGTTCTTGAAGTAAAATTAAATGTTTAACGTAGATATTCATTGTGTGTTTTAATCGTATTCTTTTAGAAATAAAGCGCAAACGTAAGACGCAAAAATTAGGTCCAGTGCAACTGTGGCACTGTGTTATCACCGTGAAGGTTCATGTTTGTTTCGGGCTCAGGGGAGTGACGAAGCCCTCATCAGATAGAGTAGTGCCAACTCCTCCTGCTCTCTATTACAGAAATTGTTTATTGGATGGATCATAGGAACTTACAAGAAGTTTATATATTCACCATCTGATTTAATTCGGCTGTGCGAATTATTTAGAAATCTCCGGCTCGAGAATTTTTGTTGTGCATTTTCCATTGACAATGCGAATGGTTTTCGACTGTGATTCAAATGAAATAAACATTTGTTTTGTTTTAGCTTTGCCTTTATCAGTCGTGAAAGTTTTTTCTGTTAAACCTGAATTAGGTCCAGTGCAACTGTGGCACTGTGTTATCACCGTGAAGGTTCATATTTGTTTCGGGCTCAAGGGAGTAACGAAGCCCTCGTCAGATAGAGCAGTGTCAACTCCTCCTGCTCTCTATTTCAGAAATTGTTTATTGGATGGATCATAGGAACTTACAAGAAGTTTATATATTCACCATCTGATTTAATTCGGCTGTGCGAATTATTTAGAAATCTCCAGCTCGAGAATTTTTGTTGTGCATTTTCCATTGACTCAAATGAAATGAACATTTGTTTTAGCTTTGCCTTTATCAGTCGTGAAAGTTTTTTCTGTTAAACCTGAATTAGGTCCAGTACAACTGTGGCACTGTGTTATCACCGTGAAGGTTCATGTTTGTTTCGGGCTCAAGGGAGTGACGAAGCCCTCTTCAGATAGAGTAGTGTCAACTCCTCCTGCTCTCTATTACAGAAATTGTTTATTGGATGGATCATAGGAACTTACAAGAAGTTTATATAGTATATTCATCATCTGATTTAATTCGACTGTGCGAATTATTTAGAAATCTCCGGCCCGAGAATTTTTGTTGTGCATTTTCCATTGACAATTCGAATGGTTTTCGACTGTGATTCAAATGAAATGAACATTTGCTTTAGCTTTGCCTTTATCAGTCGTGAAAGTTTTTTTCTGTTAAACCTGAATTAGGTCCAGTGCAACTGTGGCACTGTGTTATCACCGTGAAGGTTCATGTTTGTTTCGGGCTCGGGGGAGTGACGAAGCCCTCGTCAGATAGAGTAGTGTCAACTCCTCCTGCTCTCTATTACAGAAATTGTTTATTGGATGGATCATAGGAACTTACAAGAAGTTTATATATTCACCATCTGATTTAATTCTGCTGTGCGAATTATTTAGAAATCTCCGGCTCGAGAATTTTTGTTGTGCATTTTCCATTGACAATGCGAATGGTTTTCGACTGTGATTCAAATGAAATGAACATTTGTTTTGTTTTAGCTTTGCCTTTATCAGTCGTGAAAGTTTTTTCTGTTAAACCTGAATTAGGTCCAGTGCAACTGTGGCACTGTGTTATCACCGTGAAGGTTCATGTTTGTTTCGGGCTCGGGGGAGTGACGAAGCCCTCGTCAGATAGAGTAGTGTCAACTCCTCCTGCTCTCTATTACAGAAATTGTTTATTGGATGGATCATAGGAACTTACAAGAAGTTTATATATTCACCGTCTGATTCAATTCGGCTGTGCGAATTATTTAGAAATCTCCGGCTCGAGAATTTTTGTTGTGCATTTTCCATTGACAATGCGAATGGTTTTCGACTGTGATTCAAATGAAATGAACATTTGTTTTGTTTTAGCTTTGCCTTTATCAGTCGTGAAAGTTTTTTCTGTTAAACCTGAATTAGGTCCAGTGCAACTGTGGCACTGTGTTATCACCGTGAAGGTTCATGTTTGTATCGGGCTCAGAGGAGTGACGAAGCCCTCGTCAGATAGAGTAGTGCCAACTCCTCCTGCTCTCTATTACAGAAATTGTTTATTGGATGGATCATAGGAACTTACAAGAAGTTTATATATTCACCATCGGATTTAATTCGACTGTGCGAATTATTTAGAAATCTCCGCCTCGAGAGTTTTTGTTGTGCATTTTCCATTGACAATGCGAATGGTTTTCGACTGTGATTCAAATGAAATGAACATTTGTTTTGTTTTAGCTTTCTCTTTATCAGTCGTGAAAGTTTTTTCTGTTAAACCTCAATTAGGTCCAGTGCAACTGTGGCACTGTGTTATCACCGTGAAGGTTCATGTTTGTTTCGGGCTCGGGGGAGTGACGAAGCGCTCGTCAGATAGAGTAGTGTCAACTCCTCCTGCTCTCTATTACAGAAATTGTTTATTGGATGGATCATAGGAACTTACAAGAAGTTTATATATTCACCATCTGATTTAATTCGGCTTTTGTTTAGAAATCTCCGGCTCGAGAGTTTTGGTTGTGCATTTTCCATTGACAATGCGAATTGTTTTCGACTGTGATTCAAATGAAATGAACATTTGTTTTGTTTTAGCTTTGCCTTTATCAGTCGTGAAAGTTTTTTCTGTTAAACCTGAATTAGGTCCAGTGCAACTGTGACACTGTGTTATCACCGTGCAGGTTCATGTTTGTTTCGGGCTCAGGGGAGTGACGAAGCCCTCATCAGATAGAGTAGTGTCAACTCCTCCTGATCTCTATTACAGAAATTGTTTATTGGATGGATCATAGGAACTTACAAGAAGTTTATATATTCACCATCTGATTTAATTCGGCTGTGCGAATTATTTAGAAATCTCCGGCTCGAGAATTTTTGTTGTGCATTTTCCATTGACAATGCGAATGGTTTTCGACTGTGATTCAAATGAAATGAACATTTGTTTTGTTTTAGCTTTGCCTTTATCAGTCGTGAAAGTTTTTTCTGTTAAACCTTAATTAGGTCCAGTGCAACTGTGGCACTGTGTTATCACCGTGAAGGTTCATGTTTGTTTCGGGCTCAAGGGAGTGACGAAGCCCTCGTCAGATAGAGTAGTGTCAACTCCTCCTGCCCTCTATTACAGAAATTGTTTATTGGATGGATCATAGGAACTTACAAGAAGTTTAGATATTCACCATCTGATTTAATTCGGCTGTGCGAATTATTTAGAAATCTCCGGCTCGAGAATTTTTGTTGTGCATTTTCCATTGACAATGCGAATGGTTTTCGACTGTGATTCAAATGAAATGAACATTTGTTTTGTTTTAGCTTTGGCTTTATCAGTCGTGAAAGTTTTTTCTGTTAAACCTGAATTAGGTCCAGTATAACTGTGGCACTGTGTTATCACCGTGAAGGTTCATGTTTGTTTCGGGCTCGGGGGAGTGACGAAGCCCTCGTCAGATAGAGTAGTGTCAACTCCTCCTGCTCTCTATTACAGAAATTGTTTATTGGATGGATCATAGGAACTTACAAGAAGTTTATATATTCACCATCTGATTTAATTCTGCTGTGCGAATTATTTAGAAATCTCCGGCTCGAGAATTTTTGTTGTGCATTTTCCATTGACAATGCGAATGGTTTTCGACTGTGATTCAAATGAAATGAACATTTGTTTTGTTTTAGCTTTGCCTTTATCAGTCGTGAAAGTTTTTTCTGTTAAACCTGAATTAGGTCCATTGCAACTGTGGCACTGTGTTATCACCGTGAAGGTTCATGTTTGTTTCGGGCTCGGGGGAGTGACGAAGCCCTCGTCAGATAGAGTAGTGTCAACTCCTCCTGCTCTCTATTACAGAAATTGTTTATTGGATGGATCATAGGAACTTACAAGAAGTTTATATATTCACCATCTGATTTAATTCGGCTGTGCGAATTATTTAGAAATCTCCGGCTCGAGAGTTTTTGTTGTGCATTTCCATTGACAATGCGAATGGTTTTCGACTGTGATTCAAATGAAATGAACATTTGTTTTGTTTTAGCTTTGCCTTTATCAGTCGTGAAAGTTTTGACGTGGATACGTCTTGGATTTTGGTAATGGGGGTACAAATTAGAAAATCGGCTTGCTGCCATGATAACAAATTTGCAATCGATGAAACTCGATAGTTTGTGGTGATATCTGAACAAAACCTGTGTTATAAGATGAGGGCTACATTAAAGCATTGTATAGGGTATTTTGTTATGTTAAACTATGTGCAATTATGTTTTTAAAAAGCAAAATCAAAATTTTTACTGCCGCTGTTATGCTGTGTTTGCTGCTTGTAGTACAAATTTCACATTTATACTCTTTTTATGCTTTTCCTTTATGTGTATTGAATCTGATGTACTGAATGCCATGTTATTTCGTTCTTTTCGCTCTGAAAAGTGTCGCTCTTAACGGCAAAATCGTTTGCTGTGGTTTCCGACTCTCGTTCTTGGAAACGAAAATGATTTCTATTTAAGTTTTCGCTTCTTGTTCAAAGCGGTTTGTGAGCCTCGCTTAAAAATGAATGAAAGCCTCGAGCGATGGCTGTTGGGTATGATGCACACACACATATAAGTATGGATTTTACTACTGAGAGAACGATATTTCGCTCCCAGCATTAAAGTTCTGTTCAGGGTTGTGACTTTTGATTTTCGAAATCGTAGTAAATCGGCCGAAAAATAGTAGTAGAATCGATGAAATAGTAATAAAATGTAAAACCTTCGTCATTATATATATAACTAACTTGATCGAAAGACTAGAAATGGGAGCGTTTGAACACTGTATGTATATTTATTTCATACTTCTCTTATCATAAACCAATTATAAATAAAATTATTATACCCGTATGGTGAAACCGAATATCTCAAAAACGGTGCATCTAATCAAAAAAGTGCAAGAACAAAAGTTATTTAGGATATGATTCTACATAAAACTCCCATACATCAAACTCCGATTGGAATAAATTTAAAAAAAATATGATTAGAAAGTTTGACTTCAAACTGGAATTTTGATACAACTGTTCGCCGTTCACTTAAATCACCATACGGATTTTCAATAATTGCCCGATTGGTTTCCTTAATTTCCTTTTCACTCAAATTTTTTACTTAAATATCTATTGGCGATCGTTGTAGGCGGATCCACGTCTTCTGGCCGTCTCTACGAGACAGACACCTTGCTTTTTTCTTGTTAAACCTGAATTAGGCCCAGTGCAACTGTGGCACTTTGTTATCACCGTGAAGGTTCATGTTTGTTTCGGGCTCAGGGGAGTGACGAAGCCCTCGTCAGATAGAGTAGTGTCAACTCCTCCTGCTCTCTATTACAGAAATTGTTTATTGGATGGATCATAGGAATTTACAAGAAGTTTATATATTCACCATCTGATTTAATTCGGCTGTGCGAATTATTTAGAAATCTCCGGCTCGAGAGTTTTTGTTGTGCATTTTCCATTGACAATGCGAATGGTTTTCGACTGTGATTCCAATGAAATGAACATTTGTTTTGTTTTAGCTTTGCCTTTTTCAGTCGTGAAAGTTTTTTCTGTTAAACCTGAATTAGGTCCAGTGCAACTGTGGCACTGTGTTATCACCGTGAAGGTTCATGTTTGTTTCGGGCTCAGGGGAGTGACGAAGCCCTCGTCAGATAGAGTAGTGTCAACTCCTCCTGCTCTCTATTACAGAAATTGTTTATTGGATGGATCATAGGAACTTACAAGAAGTTTATATATTCACCATCTGATTTAATTCGGCTGTGCGAATTATTTAGAAATCTCCGGCTCGAGAGTTTTTGTTGTGCATTTTCCATTGACAATGCGAATGGTTTTCGACTGTGATTCAAATGAAATGAACATTTGTTTTGTTTTAGCTTTGGCTTTATCAGTCGTGAAAGTTTTTTCTGTTAAACCTGAATTAGGTCCAGTATAACTGTGGCACTGTGTTATCACCGTGAAGGTTCATGTTTGTTTCGGGCTCGGGGGAGTGACGAAGCCCTCGTCAGATAGAGTAGTGTCAACTCCTCCTGCTCTCTATTACAGAAATTGTTTATTGGATGGATCATAGGAACTTACAAGAAGTTTATATATTCACCATCTGATTTAATTCTGCTGTGCGAATTATTTAGAAATCTCCGGCTCGAGAATTTTTGTTGTGCATTTTCCATTGACAATGCGAATGGTTTTCGACTGTGATTCAAATGAAATGAACATTTGTTTTGTTTTAGCTTTGCCTTTATCAGTCGTGAAAGTTTTTTCTGTTAAACCTGAATTAGGTCCAGTGCAACTGTGGCACTGTGTTATCACCGTGAAGGTTCATGTTTGTTTCGGGTTCGGGGGAGTGACGAAGCCCTCGTCAGATAGAGTAGTGTCAACTCCTCCTGCTCTCTATTACAGAAATTGTTTATTGGATGGATCATAGGAACTTACAAGAAGTTTATATATTCATCATCTGATTCAATTCGACTGTGCGAATTATTTAGAAATCTCCGGCTCGAGAATTTTTGTTGTGCATTTTCCATTGACAATGCGAATGGTTTTCGACTGTGATTCAAATGAAATGAACATTTGTTTTGTTTTAGCTTTGCCTTTATCAGTCGTGAAAGTTTTTTCTGTTAAACCTGAATTAGGTCCAGTGCAACTGTGGCACTGTGAAGGTTCATGTTTGTTTCGGGCTCGAGGGAGTGACGAAGCCCTCGTCAGATAGAGTAGTGTCAACTCCTCCTGCTCTCTATTACAGAAATTGTTTATTGGATGGATCATAGGAACTTACAAGAAGTTTATATATTCACCATCTGATTTAATTCGGCTGTGCGAATTATTTAGAAATCTCCGGCTCGAGAGTTTTTGTTGTGCATTTTCATTGACAATGCGAATGGTTTTCGACTGTGATTCAAATGAAATGAACATTTTGTTTTGTTTTAGCTTTGCCTTTATCAGTCGTGAAAGTTTTTTCTGTTAAACCTGAATTAGGCCCAGTGCAACTGTGGCACTTTGTTATCACCGTGAAGGTTCATGTTTGTTTCGGGCTCAAGGGAGTGACGAAGCCCTCGTCAGATAGAGTAGTGTCAACTCCTCCTGCTCTCTATTACAGAAATTGTTTATTGGATGGATCATAGGAACTTACAAGAAGTTTATATATTCACCATCTGATTTAATTCGGCTGTGCGAATTATTTAGAAATCTCCGGCTCGAGAGTTTTTGTTGTGCATTTTCATTGACAATGCGAATGGTTTTCGACTGTGATTCAAATGAAATGAACATTTGTTTTGTTTTAGCTTTGCCTTTATCAGTCGTGAAAGTTTTATTTACGTTGTTTATCATCTGATTATGATTGCATAATTTTAACTGAAACATGGCTCGTATCTTCGATAAGTTATTCTGAATTATTTGACTCCAAATTCAATGTTTATCGTAAGGACCTTTCATCCTTCACTACCAATAAATTAACAATCATTCTATTAACAATCATTCATATAGCAGCGAAGATATAGAGGCGGCCAGTCTAGAGGTTATTGGCCTAACGCTCTGGCTGGCATCCGTATACTTGACCCACGACCACCTACGGCCCTTCGCTCCGGATAATCTGAGGAGGTTCGCGGCGGACGCGAGAGGAAAGAACATCTGCATAATCTTTGGGTGTGATGCCAATGCGCATCACACTATATGGGGTAGCTCCGACATCAACGAACGAGGTGAGTTATTTTTTGACTTCATCCTAAGTACTAACCTCTACATTTGTAATTCTGGAAGCAAACCCACCTTTATTACTAAAAACAGACAGTAAGTTTTAAATATAACCTGAGTCTCTCAGGCGGTGAGTCACCTAGTCAAAAACTGGAAGGTGTCTGAAGAACACTCATTCTCATATCACTGCTATATACAGTTTGACGTGGTAAATCAGCCTATTAGCAAGCCGGTCTATCGTAATCGACGGAAAACCGACTGGACAAAACATAAGGCTTCCTTTGAAGAACTTAGTTCACCGGGATCTCCGAATCCCCCCTCCTCAGTAACAGAGCTTAACGATATGGTGGAGAAGCTCAGTGGGATCTTCAGTAAGGCGTCGGCAAGATCTTGCCCCCTAGGCGGATCGAGGGGAAAGGCAAGGCCTCCCTGGTGGTCACCAGAGATTAAAGCTCTTCAGACAAAGTGCAGAAGGCTGTTCAATCAAGCCAAAACACGAGAACAGATCATGACTGGGACTCCTATAAAGTGAGCCTAAAATTATTCAAAACCGAATTGACGAAAGCCCGACGCAAATCTTGTAAAATCATAACCGGACCAAAAATAAGATGGGCTGTGAACAGCTTCCTTCCATTCAAAGCCGCAGGGCTTGATGGCATCATCCCGGCGGATATACAGAATAACTTAGATATCTCTCTCCCCTGGCTAGAGATTATCTTCAAGGCATGCCTAGATCTTGCCCACATACCCACCTTGTGGAAAGATCTGTTCTGTCAATGTTCTGTTCATACCCAAAGCGGGTAAGAACTCCCACTGTCGTCCAAAGGAGTTCAGACCAATAAGTCTGTCCTCTTTTCTCTTAAAAACATTGGAAAGACTGAAAGAGACACATCTACGCTGCAAAGGGGTCCATAACCAAGTTTCAGCGTCCCAACATGCATACGGTAAGGGAAGGTCTGTAGAAACAGCCTTACACTCCCTTGTGAGTACCATCGAAAAATCCTGAGAACAAAAAGAGTATACTATGATTACTTTTCTTGACATAGAAGGAGCCTTCAACAATGTCAAACCAGAGGCAATAACTACGGCGCTGGCGGATGTCGGGTGGATGAGTCGCTACGGGTACTAATCAGCAAGATGCTCAAAAGCAGAAGCATTAGTACAGAGCTGGGCGAGCCATCCGCCAAGAGATTCGTATGCAGGGGCACCTCACAAGGTGGTGTACTCTCTCCCCTTCCTTGGAATTTGGTGGTTGACAAACTAATAAAAATACTGGAAGGAAATGGCTTTAAGGTCGTTGGCTATGCGGACGACATTGCCGTAGCTGTCTCAGGTAAATTCCCGGACATCTTAAGAGACCTAACTGCAGACAGCGCTCTCTCACATAACAAATTGGAGCTACAAATGTGGCTTAAGGATTAACCCGGATAAAACAGAGGTAATCCTATTCATAGCTTAGTCTTCAAAAAAGAAGTGAAATATTTGGGCCTTATTCTGGATATGAAACTTATTTGGAAACAAAATTTCACTGAACGGATAAAGAAGGCCACTGTTGCACTCTACTCGTGTAAAAACTCCATTGGGAAAACCTGGGGTTGGAACCACGGATTGTGCATTGGCTCTATACAGCTGTCGTAAGACCCATACTTTTATATGGGGTGGTTGTGTGGTGGACAGCTCTTGAAACTAAGAGTAATTGCAATCTCTTAAGCAAGGTCCAGAGGACGGCATCTCTCTATATTAGTGGTGCGCTGAGATCAACCCCGACGCACGCACTGGAGATAATGCTACACCTATTACCTCTAGACATCACAGGAACACAGATGGCGGCCAGCACAGCCATCCGACTCAAAGCAACATCACAATGGCATAGTTCGCAAAATGGACATGCCTCAATACTGTTGTCCCAGAGAACACTCCTGGAAAACATCGACTATACCCTACCACTGCTATCGTTAGACAGAGGGTTCCAAACTTCTATTCCTTCCAGGGAAAACTGGGAAGGGGGAGGAGTGTTGAATAAAAAGACGATCCATGTCTATACAGATGGGTCAAAGTTGGGGGGTAGAGTCGGTGGAGGGATTTTCTCTGAACAAATAAACTTAAATATTGCCTTTCGCCTACCGGATCACTGCAGCGTCTTTCAAGCCGAGGTTATGGCGATCAAAGAAGCCCTAAGCTGGCTGAAGTATAATGTGATATCGGTTAAGGATATCAGCATCTTCACGGACAGTCACTTGACTCGTCATCTCTAACATCAAGGGTAACTATTGAGTGCTTGGCAACTAGAGCATTCAATACCGGGATCCCGAAACCCGGTTTCCGGGATTTCCGGCCATTTTCTGGAACCGAAAACCGGGTTTGAATTGGGTAAAATTACCCGGTTTTCGGTGCTGAAAGCAAGCAATTTCTTACATGCTAAAATATCAAAATACTGTTCGTTCGCTGCTGAATATATACGAAATACATATTTGTAAGTATGTCGTGGTTTTTATTAGAAAAAAGAAAGACATAAAATAAAATTCTTTGTTCTTATTTTCAATTTTGTATTTATTGTTAAAATCACTTAATTTAGTTTATTTACGCTGTACGTTTTTTATAATTTACTGTTTAGGTTTTTAAAGTTTACTTGTTTTTTTTTTTTCTTTTCTTTTAGGCTTATTGCAATTTTTTGCAATACTTGTCTCGTAAATTTATTTGAATTTAATAAAAGTAATTTTTCTAACTTTTTAATATTTTTAAATAATTTCACGATTTTGGTTTCAAAAAGTCGCAACTCTAGGTCGCAGACCAACAATTCTTTTAAAACTCCACTATTCTCTCAGAGATCAACTGCTACTCTCTACCAGAGATCAACTGCAACTGTAACTCTTACTGTTAGGTCGCGACTCGAGGTCGCAGACCAAACTTCAACTGCAACTGCCTCAATCGTATCAAACAGGTCGTTTTTATAGGATCAAGGAATCTTTTACATCTTCTTTCTTTTCCTTTCCAATCTTTGGTTTCCTATTGAATTCCATCTCAGTTGGAAACTGGTGGGGGATATTTGCCCATCCTACTTTCAATGTTTCCTTATTTGAAAATAGGAAAATTGATTCTATTGGTTAGAAAAAAATACGATCTTTGAATGATCGTAAATGTTTTTCCCCAGCCTCCTTATAGATTGTTTGTAAGGATGCTTGTGTTTGGCTATTTGCCCAGCCTATTTGTTTTTTTAGGCTGTTTTGTATGCATGCATACGAAAAGATCTTTTTTATTGCTTGAACGGTTTAAGCAATTTTATTATCCATAAAAAATGAAAAAGGATGTCTTTTATTACATCGTAAACAACCCTTGTTTACTTTTATTGCATCCCTAACAAAACCTTGGTTACGTTTTACATGTAAGAGAATTTGTTTATGTAAAACACTTGTGATCCTTAATGTTTTTCTAGGAAAAACATTAATATCATGAATTTATTCTAATATCATAAATAAAGATAAAAAGGATAATTTTTATGGCATTTTAAAATTTATTTGATGCTAAACACATGTGATGGACAATAATATTTTCTTGGAAATATTTTAAAATTTATAACCTCGTTTGAGGGTAATCCCAAAAGATCTTGGTTCCTTTATTGGGTTTTTTATTAAATTGATCGGTTGTGATTTCAGAGAAAATCGGATTCACCACGCATTTTGACGTGGATACGTCTTGGATTTTGGTAATGGGGGTACAAATTAGAAAATCGGCTTGCTGCCATGATAACAAATTTGCAATCGATGAAACTCGATAGTTTGTGGTGATATCTGAACAAAACCTGTGTTATAAGATGAGGGCTACATTAAAGCATTGTATAGGGTATTTTGTTATGTTAAACTATGTTCAATTATGTTTTTAAAAAGCAAAATCAAAATTTTTACTCCGCTGTTATGCTGTGTCTGCTGCTTGCAGTACAGATTTCACATGTATACTCTTTTTATGCTTTCTTTGTGTGGATTGAATCTCATATAGAACTTGATTGTTTCTCTTCTCTAAATGGGTTGTTCTGATTCTGGCTATTCATATTATTTCGGTTCAATTCGCTTTGGAGGAATTGAAAAAAATTGAAAATAAAAATCACTCTCGAGAAAAGGAAATTCAGAATTTCAGTAAAACGCTCCAAAGAACGAGAAAAAATTATGGTTTTAATTTGCTTTGAGAACACACTTTAATGCTGGGACCGAGATATCGTTCTCTTACTAATGAAATGCATACTTGTATGTGTGTGTGCATCATACCCAACAGCAGCCATCGCTCGAACCTTTCATTCATTTTTATGCAAAGCATACAAACCGCTGTGAACAGGAGCGGAAAACTTAAAGAGAAACAATTTCGATCTTAACTTGGGGGGAGAAGGAAAAATGTGCATCGATCGCATGGCCGAATTAAACACAGGTCTGCTGGTTGCTTTTTAACAGCCACCATTTTGCTACGTCATCGGCAAGAAATATCGGTGCATTCTTTCTAATGTTGATTGTGTGTGCGCTAATTTCAATAATATTTCATATAAAAAGGGAAAATTCCCATTGAATCGTATAAGAATTTCTTGCCGATGACGTCAGAGCCAGAAGCAACTGAGCTGTCAAACAGACCTTGTATAATTCAGCCATGGTTTTGAACACTGTTTTTAGTTGCTCTAAATTGAAATTGCTTCGTTGCTTTTATCGTGTAATTTTATTTTTATTTGTTTTTGAAGTGAAAACTTCTTTAGCGGCGTTGTGAGTGATTTCAAACTCGATGAAACGAAAAAGCGACAGTAAAAAGAGATAGGATATTTTAGCCTACGAGAAAATGAGATAGAATACAGATGGGTGCCAGTCAATTTATCGTAAACAAGATTGAAGGGAAGGGGTAGGGGAAGAGGGCGGGGTACGGGAAGGGAAAGGGGAGAAGGGAGAAGTGGTAGGAGGGAGGAAGTGGAGAGAGGAGGCGATAAATTATGTTTCGTCATAAATTGCAATATATACATATCTACTCGTATATAAATAAAAATGGATGTTTTATTGTTTGTCTGTCTGCCTGAGATTACAAAACTCAAAAACTACTGGACCGATTCTTATGCGGTTTTTTGCAAAATAATCTGTGTTGCCAGGAGCAGGTTTTTAGCTATGTAGATTTTCAAAATTCGAAACGGAAGGTCCTGTAAGGATAATGAAAATATCCTTTTTCCCATTTTTCCCCGGAAAAATTTGCATTTTAGGGTTTTTGGGGTCGCTGATCACGAATCCGGTATTAGATTTTCAAAATTCGAAACGGAAGGTCCTGTAAGGATAATGAAAATATCCTTTTTCCCATTTTTCCCCGGAAAAATTTGCATTTTAGGGTTTTTGGGGTCGCTGATCACGAATCCGGTATTAGATTTTCAAAATTCGAAACGGAAGGTCCTGTAAGGATAATGAAAATATCCTTTTTCCCATTTTCCCCGGAAAAATTTGCATTTTAGGGTTTTTGGGGTCACTGATCACGAATCCGGTATTAGATTTTCAAAATTCGAAACGGGAGGTCCTGTAAGGATAATGAAAATATCCTTTTTCCCCGGAAAAATTGGCACTATGGGGTTTTTGGGGTCGCTGATCACGAATCCGGTATTAGATTTTCAAAATTCGAAACGGAAGGTCCTGTAAGGATAATGAAAATATCCTTTTTCCCATTTTTCCCCGGAAAAATTGGCACTATGGGGTTTTTGGGGTCGCTGATCACGAATCCGGTATTAGATTTTCAAAATTCGAAACGAAAGGTCCTGTAAGGATAAATATCCTTTTTCCCATTTTTCCCCGGAAAAATTTGCATTTTAGGGTTTTTGGGGTCGCTGATCACGAATCCGGTATTAGATTTTCAAAATTCGAAACGGAAGGTCCTGTAAGGATAATGAAAATATCCTTTTTCCCATTTTCCCCGGAAAAATTTGCATTTTAGGGTTTTTGGGGTCGCTGATCACGAATCCGGTATTAGATTTTCAATAAAAATATAATATGACTTTTGAACTTGGTACCAATATTATAATAAATAAACGCTATAACTATCCCACCCCTGATACAGCATTCGTCTCATTCTCTCGCTGTTTAGTTTTCCTAAGGTTTCACTTCTACCGCGTGTGCACTGCACACACATGTTTTTTTATCTATGGGCGTTTTCATAATTTCAAGTTCTGCAAATAACACAAAAGATTTTTCTTAATAAATAACCCAGTTTATGTTATTCGTTTAGTTTACGAAGAAAATGTTTTGTGCAATTTGCGTAAGTTCCGAGTACATTTATGAAAATGCCCTATTAAACATTGTTCGTTGTGTTGCAAGTGAAATTTGATGTTTAGGTACAAGATGCCAAAATTCACCAAACGGAAAGTCAAATCCCGTAACATTATGGTCAATCAAATTGTTTATTTAGTTTCCTTTTCACAACAATTTCTTACTTAAAGATCTATTGGCGATCGTTGTAGGCGGATCCACGTCTTCTGGCCGTCTCTACGAGACAGACACCTTGCTTTTTTCGAAAGTATATTGATTTGAGATTGGTTAAAGAAAAGAAAGTTATTTCATCAGTTTATATATTTTTTCGTTAACCGATTTTTGTTTGTTTTGTTTTTTTTAACATCTTAAGAAAAAAAAATTCTTCAGCCTAATATTTTCTTATCTATTTTACAAAAAAAATTGTTCTCTTGATTTTTATCTTATTATTATTTAAAATTCTATTTTATTGAACTTAATGCTATAAAATTTTTATTTTAATGTATTTGTTTGTATGTATTTGTAAAAACTTATATATAATAAAAAAATTATATGTATTATTAAAAAAAATTATGGTTTACAAGTAGTTTTTTTTTTTTTTGAATTCTTGAATTTAATTTAACAAAAGTCATTATTGTAAGAACATTTTTCGTCTCTTTATATATATATTTTTTTTAAATTCTTAAAGATTTCTTTTTATGAGGGCTATATATTTATGAATATATTTTAAAAAAAAAAAAAATTTTTTTTTGTGGCATTACAACTAAGAACTTCCTTCAAAAGTTTTAATTAAACAATCTATTTATCATTTGACCCTTTCCTGGGTTTTTTTTTTTTACTTTCTGAATCTAGTAATTCTGTATTGTTTTCAATATTTTGTAATTTTGGATAAAGTGTAATAACCTTAATAAAATTCATTAGTTATTACCTGAAAGAAATTCTTTTCCAATGGTATTTTATTAATTTATTGCTTCCTGTCATTAATTTACCTTAGTAGTAAATAATTTGTTAATTAGTTATCTCTTTATATTTGTCATTGAAAGGTATCAGGTAAAAATTTTTTTCACTCCTTTGTTTTTTTTTTTTATTAGGTAAATAATTTAGGTTTGGTCAATTTTAATGTCGGGGTTGGACTACCAGAATCCAACTCTTTTTCTAAATGTTGCAAATTCGGATATATGGGAAGATTTCTTTAATTATTGTCAGTTTCGTTATTTTTAAATATCTTCATTTCATTATCTGCATTTGTTTCTTTATAAAATGAATGTAAACACAATGTAGTTACTGCCGAACTTATGGAACCTATCAATCTCCAACTCCATCCGAATGCCTTCTTTAAAGTAACTAAATTTATTAGGGAGTTTACTAATTTTTTCCCCTTTTTTTTTTATCATAGTAAGTTTTTTTGGCAAAATATTTCTTAAAATAGAAAATTTTATTACTTTCTTCTAATAACAATTTTATTAGTTTTCCTGGATTAAAATTAATAAAATATTTTTCTTGTTACATGAATATAATTTTATTACTTGTGTCAAATAAAATTTTTATTATTGTTTCCTTAACATTATTTTTCTTCTTTTCGTTTTCTTTTAATATTTGTTTAAAAAAATTTGCTGTAATATCAATTGTGTTTTCTTTAATATATTTATATTTTCATTTTTTTAAGATATGGTTACTCTTTGTTTCCCTTGGTTCCTTGATTTCGGTTTCGTTACGATTTTCGTTTTTCTTTTTTTTCTATTTTTTTAATCCTTTTCACTCTGTTTCTTTTAATTTTTCTCTATTCTGTATTTTCCTCAATTCTTTAATTTCTTCAATTTCATATTCAACTTTATATCGTTCTTTCTGTATTTCTTTATTATTTTCCTTTTTAATTTGTTTCTTTACTCTTTCTTTTGCCATTGTTTCTGTAATTTCTTGAATTTCGTTTTCAACTTGATATCTTTCTTTTTGATTTATTAATCGGTGGTCAACTTTAATTGGTATTTTGAACGTACTAGCACTCGTATAGGTTAATTTGTCGTTTTTTAAACAAAGGTCCATTAAATTTTCTTTTTCCTCATTATAGCTTTGATTTAGCTTTAATCCACTAATAATTTCTTGACTTCTCTTGTCATAACTGTTTTCCTTCCTTATCGTTGCAACTTTTACCATTTCCTTATCAATTTTTTCAATGTTAATTTCTCTTTTTTCACACTCCTTTGCCGGCATTACTTGAACTTCTAATTTTCTTAAATTTCCTTCATATTCGTTAGTGGTTATTACACTTACCAAAGCGCGATTTTCGTCAATTCTTGTTAGACAATTGGCTACTTGAATACCTCCTTTAATTTCCTTTCGATGGAAAATGATATCTCCTTCACCAATGACTTTAATTGGTATAATCGTTTCGCTTCTAGGGGCTAGTTCCATACTATCAATTTCCCCTGTAACTTCTCGTATCACTTTTTCTTTAATTCCTCTTGTTCCTTTTTCATAATTACTCCCTTGTAAATGATTTTTTCCATTAAAATTCTCTTTCTTCACTTGTTTGACCTTGTTTACGACTTCATAACTTGTCTTTTCCAATTCTTTGTTCTTAATTTTTTCCATACCAGATCCTGTTTCGTCAAATAAATTTTCAAAAATTTTTTCATCTAGATAACATTTATTTTTATTCTTATTTGTACTAATTTCTCTCGGAGTCTCAGTAGTATCCATCATAGAATCAATTAAAATAGGTGGTGTTCCTATCCGATTCTTATGACCAGAATTATTTGAATCTTCATTATCTTGAATATCTTTTGAATAGAAATTTTCCCATGAATTAATTTCTTCATTAGCTTGGGAAGTATCTTCGGGACAATATTCTATTATATCATAATCCTTACTGTTTATACTACTACCTCTCAAGGGCTTAGTAGTACTCATCATAGAATCAACAGGTGGCCTTCCTATTAGATTTCTATGACCAGAATTTGATTTTGAATATTGATCTTTAACCTCATTTACCAATGAATTAATTTCATTTTTAGCACTTGGCTCGGAATTTTCCATTTTTGACGTTTTTTCTTCTTCTGAATCATGACCGGAATTTAACAGAAATTCTTCGAATTCACCGATAGTTTTTTCAATTACTCTTTTTAATTGATATCCCTTTTTCTTAATCCTTCTTAAAATATTTGATACTAAGGTTAAAGATATTAGTGAAATAATTACGATTATTTGTACCATTAATTGTACAATTAATTGTACAATACTCCTATCTGGATATACTACTTTTTCGTTTTTTGCTTCGGACTTAATGTTCATATCGCACATGGTCCCGTAGACTGTAGTATCTCAAAAAAAATGTGTTTTTGAGTAATTATTCCATTATGTAAAGGAAAATTGACTGAATCAAATTTAAATGTAAACGTAGTCCTAAAATGTATTTATTTTTGGTTTTTTAAATTCCCATTTTTTAAAATTTAAATTGATTTTGTGGAAAACAAATCTAACTCTATCTTTTATTATTGCAAAAAAAAAAATGAAGCAAATGATCTGTAAATTATTATCAAAAGAGTAATAAATTGAAATATTACTGTACAGACAACAGAAAAAAACAATTATTTATAAACAATTATTTTGAAATGAAAACTTTGAATGCGTTTTTCTTGAAATGGCCGATTTTGAGATACTACAGTCTACGGGACCATGTGCGATATCAGGTGTCCTACTCAGTCTATTTATTGTATCACAATTTGTACTTTTTGTTTCAAATTCGTCGAGATTAACGATGCAATCATTCCCCACAGGGCCACCTTCAGAATTCGTTGGATTATATCCATTGCTAGGTTGTATTTCTTCAACCATGAATGAATCTCCCCTCTCCGATTTGGAAGATATTTCATACAAATCACGTTTAATAGAATGAAAGGGTAATGACTTATTTTCTTTAGATGAATTTTCAAGAGTTTTTCCTTTTCGATAATATTCTTCTTTTAAATTCTTAATTGTATTACTTTCGGTTGGCGTCTTAGTAGTATTTGTTATAGTATCAGTAAAAACACTTTAAAAAACAAGTTTTATAACCTTATACACTTTCAAAATGCACTAAAAAGTAAAAAACAAGTTCAAAGTTTCACAAAAAATGTTTTTATAAATTGCGTGTTGTTGTGAAAGTATAAAGTGTGTGACGTTGCATTTGCTCTTGAATCTGTAATAGCGGTTTCATACTGTGCAACGCAGCACACTTTATACTTTCACAACAACACGCAATTTATAAAAACATTTTTTGTGAAACTTTGAACTTGTTTTTTACTTTTTAGTGCATTTTGAAAGTGTATAAGGTTATAAAACTTGTTTTTTAAAATGTTTTTTTTATTTTATACTTTTTAGTCTTGAATTAGCCTACCAAAAACCTCCAGAAAAGATCTTTCGCGGGAAATTTGAGCAAAAGGAAACTCACGTTATCTTTGCAGGACATTCCGTTATCCTTACAGAATTTTAAATGTCAGAATCGGATTCAGCGACCCCAAAAACCCCCTAATGCAATTTTTCCCCGGAAAAAATGGGAAAAGGATATGTGCGTCATCCTTACAGGACCTTCCGTTTTGAATTTTGAAAATCTAACACCGAATTCGTGATCAGCGACCCCGAAAACCCCCTGATGCCAGTTTTTCCCGGGAAAAATGGGAAAAAGGATATTTGCGTTATCCTTACAGGACCTTCCGTTTTGAATTTTGAAAATCTAACACCGAATTCGTGATCAGCGACCCCGAAAACCCCCTGATGCCAGTTTTTCCCGGAAAAAATGGGAAAAAGGATATTTGCGTTATCCTTACAGGACCTTCCGTTTTGAATCTTGAAAATCTAACACCGAATTCGTGATCAGCGACCCCGAAAACCCCCTGGTGCCAGTTTTTCCCGGGAAAAATGGGAAAAAGGATATTTGCGTTATCCTTACAGGACCTTCCGTGTTGAATTTTGAAAATCTAACACCGAATTCGTGATCAGCGACCTCGAAAACCCCCTGGTGCCAGTTTTTCCCGGGAAAAATGGGAAAAAGGATATTTGCGTTATCCTTACAGGACCTTCCGTTTTGAATTTTGAAAATCTAACACCGAATTCGTGATCAGCGACCCCGAAAACCCCCTGGTGCCAGTTTTTCCCGGGAAAAATGGGAAAAAGGATATTTGCGTTATCCTTACAGGACCTTCCATTATCCTTACAAGGATGGAGTAGTAAAAATATTGAACTGTCACCGGAACTACGCAAGGTGACAAAATTTCATCTTCCTAGGTTGCATAGTTTCGGAGATATAAGGTTCCAAAGATTCCAGAGAAAGACACATAGCCACATAGTTAGTTAGGTCGCGACACTTCAACTTAATAGAAAGTGTATAAAAATAGGTAATTTTCCTACCTGATTCTTATAATCAGAATTTTTTGATTTTGAATGATTCAATTGTTCTTTATTTGTCGTTTTATTTATTTGTATTAATAAATCTCTAGCAGTTACAATATTCTCCGTTTCTTTTGATTCGGTACTATTCCCATTATGTTTAGAAACCCAAAAGGTTTTATAGTATCGCTTCGGGGGAATAGTTTTATTTTCAGGGATACGCGAAACATTGTAGATTTTTTGTTCCAAGTAAAATTTATTATTTTTGTTATTAATATTTCCTACCGGTTTTTGTTTAATTGTCCTTTGTTCATCGCACAAATCCATTGGTTGTTTGTACGGAAGATATTGTTGAATCAACCATTTTTCATAATCTTCAAATGTATTGAAGGAAATTGTTTGGGCCAATTGAGCAGGTTCCCCTTTTAAAGCTAACATGGGAAGGAATTTTAAAAATGTTATTTTAGAGTTGGCGTTTACTGTTTCGTAATAGTTTTTGGCTATTTGTAAATGCCTTTGAACCTCTTTTTTCCGTGTAGGACCAGGTTCGCCAGAAAATTGTGGTATCTTTTTGATAATAAAATCTGCGATGTCATAAACGGAATCTATTTTAGGATTTGTCTGCCACTTCATTCTGGAGACACAATCATTAATATTGTGATCTAGCCTTTGGCAGAATTCACAATATTCATCGTCTATCGCCTTAATTTGGGGCGTTAGAGGTTGTTGCGATGAAGAGTTTAAATACCAACACTGGTTTCTTCTATGACCTTGGCGCTGACAAAAACTACATTTTATCTGTTTATCGTAAAATTGATTCGAATCATATCGACGTTCTCGATTTGTATGATTACTGTTTTGGAAATTACTTCCCTTTCGCCATCGTTGCTTTGTTCCAAAATTGGTATTATTTCTGTTACCTCTAGGTACAACATAAATTGGACTTGCATATGCTGTAGCATATTCTTCCGTGTAGGAATCCATGTTCATTTTACTTTAATTCGAAATTTCTCTATATATAAAAAAAATTTATTTTGCCAGATTGTTCAATTATCGTATTTCATTTTTGATACTTTTCCACATAAAATGCAGTAGAAAACAAATTTTATTTCGAAATTTTTAACAATTCCGTATTACAATTTCAAAAATTTTGTTATTAGGAAATGAACCAAAATTCCTCATATTTAATGGGGGTTTCCCTAGGACGCAAATTCCTATAAAATTAAAATTTTGTCGTAGATTTTTTCTGTATGGTCTTAAAAACCAAAATCGTGGATTAAAATTTAAAGAGAACCAAAATTCCACATATTTATGGGAATCAATTTTCATCAAATGTATCAAATGTATTGACTTTATATTCAGTAAAAAAAATTCTTTTTAAAAAAAAGGAAGAAAACTTATTCTTATTACGTGGAACGCGTTGAGAATTTACTTCGCGACTTTTACCGTTTAATTTATTATTTTATTTTTCGGGAGAAAACAAGAAAAATATTTTACTTTTATATACTAATATATTCCTATACTCTTATTCTTTTATTTGAAATAATCTTATCTCTAAAAAATATTTTTTAATATAAAATGGTCCTACCTTGGACTTACTTCATTTTCACACTTCTTTGTTAATTATTTTGTATATTATCGTTCAAAAAAAAATTATTATTATTTTTATTATTTAATTTGTTGTTGTGCCTGCTTCTGTTGCTGTTGTTCCTGTTGATTGTTGTTTGCTGTTTATTGTTGGCTGCTTTAACTGGTTGTTAATTAAACTTCCACGTTGGTGCGCGTTCACCGATCGCACTTTTGTCCACCGTAGGTGCGCATTCATCGTTAGCACTTTTTATTGTTGATTTTTATGTTGAATTTTTTCTCGTTGGTACGCGTTCACCGTTCGTACTTCTCCACCGTTAGTGCGCGTTGTTTAATTCGTCGAATAATTTATCTAATTCTTCTTTGTTGTAGTGTGACATTTTCATTTCAACTTCATCGTTTCCTCACTTAACATCTTGATTTTCATAAAAAATTTCCCGTCGGCTAATTACAACATGTAAAATTGTTTATTTTTTACCAAATCTCACTTTGTCTATTTATGATTTTTGTTGTAATATTTTTCACTTTTTAAATTTTTTCCGAGTTAGTTCGTATCACTGGATGCGTTAGAAGAAAAAACTTTTTCTTTAATTAACAACGCATCCTACCGGCTGCGCCAATTTTATGTCGTGGTTTTTATTAGAAAAAAGAGAGACATAAAATAAAATTCTTTGTTCTTATTTTCAATTTTGTATTTATTGTTAAAATCACTTAATTTAGTTTATTTACGCTGTACGTTTTTTATAATTTACTGTTTAGGTTTTTAAAGTTTACTTGTTTTTTTTTTTTTTCTTTTCTTTTAGGCTTATTGCAATTTTTTGCAATACTTGTCTCGTAAATTTATTTGAATTTAATAAAAGTAATTTTTCTAACTTTTTAATATTTTTAAATAATTTCACGATTTTGGTTTCAAAAAGTCGCAACTCTAGGTCGCAGACCAACAATTCTTTTAAAACTCCACTATTCTCTCAGAGATCAACTGCTACTCTCTACCAGAGATCAACTGCAACTGTAACTCTTACTGTTAGGTCGCGACTCGAGGTCGCAGACCAAACTTCAACTGCAACTGCCTCAATCGTATCAAACAGGTCGTTTTTATAGGATCAAGGAATCTTTTACATCTTCTTTCTTTTCCTTTCCAATCTTTGGTTTCCTATTGAATTCCATCTCAGTTGGAAACTGGTGGGGGATATTTGCCCATCCTACTTTCAATGTTTCCTTATTTGAAAATAGGAAAATTGATTCTATTGGTTAGAAAAAAATACGATCTTTGAATGATCGTAAATGTTTTTCCCCAGCCTCCTTATAGATTGTTTGTAAGGATGCTTGTGTTTGGCTATTTGCCCAGCCTACTTGTGTTTTTAGGCTGTTTTGTATGCATGCATACGAAAAGATCTTTTTTATTGCTTGAACGGTTTAAGCAATTTTATTATCCATAAAAAATGAAAAAGGATGTCTTTTATTACATCGTAAACAACCCTTGTTTACTTTTATTGCAGCCCTAACAAAACCTTGGTTACGTTTTACATGTAAGAGAATTTGTTTATGTAAAACACTTGTGATCCTTAATGTTTTTCTAGGAAAAACATTAAGATCATGAATTTATTCTAATATCATTTTTTTTTTTTTTTAATATCATAAATAAAGATAAAAAGGATAATTTTTATGGCATTTTAAAATTTATTTGATGCTAAACACATGTGATGGACAATAATATTTTCTTGGAAATATTTTAAAATTTATAACCTCGTTTGAGGGTAATCCCAAAAGATCTTGGTTCCTTTATTGGGTTTTTTATTAAATTGATCGGTTGTGATTTCAGAGAAAATCGGATTCACCACAAGTACATATTTCTGTTAATAATAACTGTAAATTAAAAGATTAATGCAAAATTAACCCATCCGATTACATTTTCTTTACAATGTCTCTTTAAAACAACGACAATATAATAGATTTACTAGGGGCTGCGCCCCGAACCGCTTCGCGGTTCATCCCCCTTCCGCACGTCGGCCTTCGGCCTCCCTGCCCCCGTCGGCCTACGGCCTCCACAACTACTCGGCCTTCGGCCTCGCCCCTCACGCTTGAATTGTTGGAATTTGATGTATGGAGATGTTACGTAAAATTATTTAAATATATTTCAGCTCTCGCCTTCCTCTTTACTCGGCCTTCGGCCTCGAGTCAAATGCATATAGTTAACTCGAAAAAGGGAAATTTTTTTAGAGACATTTTTCTTTGTGACTCAACGGTGTATTAGAAAATCGTACTGTTTACTTACAATATATTCAATAACGGTAAAAGGTGGTTATCCACACGGGGAAAGACAATATTGTGGGAAATGTTATTCTTTTTAATTCATGTCATACATTGAAGCACCAAATCCCTTTAGAATTGCAGAAGATAGCAGGTGAGGGCTATACATAACGATGGTATCTATACTGTTTTTCGCAGTATTATATTGTTTTTCAGACTCCAATACTGCATTACTGCTTTTTTCCCCAAAATACTGTATTTAAATATTCAGAAAACTTTAATTCTTTAACGTTTCGAAATTCAAATTTATTAATAGCAATGCAAAACGTCAGTGGCAACACAAAACAGTGGCAACACATGGCAAGTGTAAATACATTCAAACGACGAACAGCGAAGTATTGACGAACAGCGAAGTAACATGTCATATAGATTCGCTTCTTCCTTTCCCCATCGATTACTGTCTTGTCATTATTCATCCTTCTTCAGAACGCGTTACTTTGATTTTGCTTTCCATTGTTAATTTTAAAAGAATAAAAATGTCGAAATCAAGAGCAAAAACACAAATTTTCATTGAATAAAATTTATACTGCAAAAAATACTGTTTTTATATCCGTATGGTGAAACCAAAGGGTATATTAGATTTGCCTTACCGTTTGTAACGCCAAGATCCCGTCATCACACAGAAAAATGAATTACACCAGTATGTTTTCGTCCGTCCGTCCGTCCGTCTGTGGCGCGGATTGCGGGCGCACGGATTGAGCTAGAGACTTGAAATTTTGCGCAGATTGGTTTTTCGTAAAATGCAAGGCTAAGTTCGTTTATGGGCAAAACGGACCCTTAGCGGGGGTACCCCCCATACGAACGAAAAAGTTTTTTTGCGAATATCTCAAAAACGGTGCATCTTATCGAAAAAGTGCAGGAAACAAAAGTTATATAGGATATGATTCTACATAAAACTCCCATACATCAAAATCCGATTGGAATAAATTTTAAAAAATCTTATTGGAAAGTTTGACTTTAAAGTGGAATTTTGGTACAACTGTTCGAATTTTGATATGAATATCACCATACGGGTTTTCAATAATTGCAAGATTGGCAATTATAGCTTTTGTTATGTTTTCAAATCGATTTACTGCTTTTTTAAATTTTTAGGTGAAATATACTGTTTTTTGTCCGAAAAAAGATACCATCGTTAGCTATACATAAAAAGGAGGGGTAGATATTAGTGAGCAAAAATTTTTCTTGCGGTACCTCTCTCATGGTGAAAACCGGATCCGAAACCCTTAAGCGCATAAAGAGGTTTCAAGAGAGGGAGTTTACAGAGAGGGAAAGGGGTTGCTATTAAACTGGATCCGACACACTTGAGTAAGAGATATCAGAAGAAACGGGGATTGACATCAAAAAGAATCATATCCTGTATTCTGTCAATAACTGTACCTGTGTGCAAAGTTTGATCAAAATCGGCCACGCGTACCATTAGGGGGGGACCCCCCATACAAACGAAAACGTTTTTTGTGAATATCTCAAAAACTGTGTATCTTATCAAAAAAGTGCAAGAACAAAAGTTACTTAGGATATGATTCTACATAAAACTCACATATCTAAATCCGATTGGAATAAATTTTAAAAAATCTTATTGGAAAGTTTGACTTCAAAGTGGAATTTTGGTACAACTGTTCGAATTGAGATACGAATATCACCATACGGGTTTTCATGTTTTAAAATAAGGATCATCAAAATCGGAGCCGCTCGAGCTCTGCGGAAAGAAATCCAAACAAAATCGCTTTGCCTTTTAAATATATAGATTCGTGATCAGCGGCCCCGAAAACCCCCTAATGACATTTTTTCCCGGAAAAATGGGAAAAAGGATATTTGCATTATCCTTACAGGATCTTCCGTTTTGAATTTTGAAAATCTAACACCGGATTCAAGATCAGCGACCCCAAAAACCCCCGAGTGATACTTTTCAGCCTCCTATTGAGCAGGATTCATGGAGAAAATCACGGTTTAAAAACACCCAAACCCCCTTTACCTCCCGTTCACCCCCTTAGCGGTAAAATTTCGAAAAATCTCGCCTTAGTGAGCGCCTACGCGATGGTTGGGACATATTGTGAAAGTTTCAAGTCTATCTTGAGGGGTTTGGGCTAGCGTCAGGTTAAACGATTTTATATATAGAGAAGATGGTTTTCACTTTTTCCAATAAAGACTCAATTTCAACAAAAAAAAATAAAAATATTTTGCCACCGCTCAGAATTGAACCCGTACCTGGCGCGATGTAGTTTACACTTATTCAGTAGTAAGAATATAAATTTTAAAGATAAATTAAGTAATAAAAAGCAGGCAGTCATGGGGGACCAACAAAAGTGAAAACAATAATATATGTAAGGTAATTTTGTCGTGTATTTATACCTATATATTTTTCAACCTGAAATTTCGAAAATATATGCTAAAAAACAGTAAATTTTAAATAAAAGTCAATATGCATATTAAGGTTTGAATTCCTGAGCAGCACATGATTTTCTTATACAAAAAATTGCTAGAGATATTTAATTTTTTCTGTATAAGAATGCCACCTGCTGTTCAGAAATTTTATGTGTAATTTTATTTTGCTGTATATTTTCCAAAAAAAATCGATTTTTTGTTATATACTGGTGTTCAGAAATTTCCTCGCTAATTTTATTTTGCTCTATACAGTCTTCAAAAAAAAAATCGATTCTTTCTGTATAAAAAAATCAAATGAAAGCAAATCAGCATTCTTAACCCATTTATTCGCCATCCGGTAAGAATTCTTACCACAACTTTGAATGTTCATCAAAGCTCATCAAATTACTTTTTCGTTGATTGGGTAATTGGATTTTCCCATTTTTGGCCACAAAACAGACAAAAACCCTCCCAGAAACGTAAAAATACTCGTTTCTCGCCATTGGTAAGAATTCGTACTACAAAACCTTTTTTCACATTTTTGTTTATTTTTTCGAAGAATGTACCGCAAAGCGGTAAGGGGTGGAGCCCTTAGATCATTTTTATTCCAAAATCAATAAAAATTTTCACGTTTTTCTGGAAAAAATACCACATATTGAGCATATCAGAGTATTGGCTATTTGCCGTGGTTAAGAATTTTTACCACAATTTTCCGGAAAACTGTGGGTCGGAAAATTCTGAAACTTTTTGAAAGTCATATTCGACTCAAAAGTACCTTCCACACAAATTTTGATGGAAAAATTCCCACGCGTCTAAGAGCGGCGAAAAATGGGTTAAGCTGTTAAATTAGCATGTCGGTGACGCGAACTCAAGGTTTTACCCATCCAAAAATCGCAAAAAGAAGTATAATATAAATAAAAAAAATAATTTAAGGTCAAAAAAAAAAATTAAAAAAAAAAACATTTTGTCACCACTCGGAATCGAACCCGCACATCTGGCGCATTGTAGTCTAACACTTATTCAGGAGTAAAAATGCAAACTTAAAGATAAATTAAGTAATTAAATATTAAAAAAAGTAAATAAATCAACAAAAAAAAATTTGAAAAGGAAAAAGAAAAGAATTTCGTCACCGATAAGAATTGAACCCGGTGCCTGGCGCATGGTAGTCCAACTTCTAACTCACTGCACTAATCAGACAGTACAGAATGTAGTTTTAACATTGAAGACTTAGTTTTAATTTTACGTTTAAAAAACTCAATTTCAACAAAAAAAAATAAATAAAATAAAATAAAAATATTTTGCCACCGCTCAGAATTGAACCCGTAGTAAGAATATACATTTTAAAGATAAATTAAGTAATAAAAAAACAGGCAGTCATTGGGGACTGCCAACAGAAGTGAAAACAATAATACATGTAAGGTAATTTTGTCGTATATTTTGAAAATAAAAGGAAATTTTGAAAATATATGCTAATAAGCAGTAAATTTCAAATAAAAGTCAATATGCATATTAAGTAGGGTGAATCGCTTTTCTTTTTTCTCGGATTTCGGAAACGCCGGGGGTGGAAAAGTTGTGAATTGATATAAAAACAAATTGTGGAAAGTTTCAGCTCGATCGGAGGTTATCTTCAGTTTCCGCTTCGATCGGAGGTTATCTTCAGTTTCCGTGGATGCATTTGTAATTCGAAATCCTTTTTGTTTTTTTTTGTTATTTGTTAACTAATTCAAGCTTTTTTGGAAATCCTCCTTGTTTTTGGTGAAAGTTGAAATTTTTAGTTTAATGGCAGATTTTCAAAATTTCAAATGAAAAGCGGAAACTGAAAATGACCTCCGATCGAGCTGAAATTTTCCAAATTTCATTTTTACATATATTCACATCTTTTCCATACCCGGCGCTGTTCACATTGCCACATTTTTTTTTGTTCGAGCCGCGATCCACCCTTATATTAAGGTTGGAATTCCTGAGCAGCACATGCTTTTCTTATACAACAAATAGCTAGAGATATGTGTATAAGAATGCCACGTGCTGTTCAGAAATTTTCAGTGTAATCTTATTTTGCTGTATGATATTTTCCAAAAAAAAAATCGTTTTTTTTTTGGTGTGTAAGAAAGTTATGTGCTATTCAGATATTTCCTCGCTAATTTTATTTTGCTCTATTCTGTCTTAAAAAAAATCGATTTTTCCGTATAAAAAAATCAAATGAAAGCAAATCAGCATTCTTAAGCTTTTAAATTAGCATGTCGGTGACGCGAACTCATAAGATTTTACCCATCCAAAAATCGCCCAACGCGCCTAAAGAAGTATAATATAAATAAAATAAGTAATTTAAGGCCAAAAAAAAAATTTAAAAAAAACATTTTGTCACCACTCGGAATCGAACCCACACATCTGGCGCATTTTAGTCTAACACTTATTCAGGAGTAAAAATGTAAACTTAAAGATAAATTAAGTAATAAAATATTAAAAAAAGTAAATAAATCAACAAAAAAAAATTTGAAAAGAAAAAAAAAGAATTTTGTCACCGATCAGAATTGAACCCGGTGCTTGGCGCATGGTAGTCCAACTTCTAACTCACTGCACTAATCGAACAGTACGAAATGTCGTTTTAACATTGAAGACTTAGTTAGCGGCATATTTATAATTTTGAAAGGCAAATTACTAATAAAGTATTATTAAAAATGGGGAAAAAAGTAAAACGGACATATCTACAGCTATAGAGCTTTCATTTAAAAAAAAATCATCAAAATCGGTTCAATAGGAACTCCAGGAGCTCTGTCGAAAGAAATCCATACAAAATCGCTTTGCCTTTTAAATATATAGATATGCGCTCACAGAAAGTATTAAATTTCCTGTAAAGTTAAAATGGTTTTTTTATGTATAGGCAGGGAACAACTATAATATAGAATGGAAAATAAGACCTTTCCTCATTAACTTCCACTAGAGTAAGCACTACACTATAGAAATTGGTTTTGTTGTCTTACTTCCCCTTTCTGCTGTCACTCACTCGATGAAAAAAATCAAATATGATGTTTTTTTATAATGCCACAGAGTAAATCAAAAGGTGAATTTTTTAACTGTAATTTTCGGATGTACGCTTTCAACGCAAAAAAATTTGTAAAAAATTTCTTTTTTTTTTTTTTTGGTAATTTCTTATTTTTTATTTACATTTTCAGCACCGGTTCCAGAACCGGGTACCTGGTTCTCGAAGATTCTAGCACCGAAACCCGGTTCCTTAAAATTGTCTCGGTGGTGAATGCTATATTGGCAACTCTAAACGAGTTAGCAGAGTTCTTTAATATCAATTTAACCTGGGTACCTGGACACAGGAACATTCCGGGTAACTGCAAAGCGGACGAACTCGCTAGATACGGCACTACACTCCAAATCATGCCGGAAAAGGAGTATCTGGGTGCACCATTAACAACGTGCAAATTACTGATTCGGGAAGAAGCAGCCAGGTTTGCAAATCAAAGGTGGTCCTCAGGCACCTCGTGTTACGCTACCAAACTTATTTGGCCAAAGCTGGATAGAAAGCGTACATGCAAGCTGATTCTGCTGCACCGAAGATATATTACCTTGATTGTATGTGTGATCACAGGACACTGCCTCATAGGGAGACATGCGAGTAGACTTGGTGTCCCCTCTAACGACTTCTGTAGAAGCTGCAAAGATGAAGAGGAGGAGGAGACAGTAGGTCACCTGCTCTGCACTTGCCCAGCACTGGCTCGTAGAAGGAAATCGCATTTAGGATCTTTTTGCTTCGGGAATACTAACGAATTGAAAGATGTAAACATCAACAATCTCCTAGGCTTTGTAAAAAGCTCACGTTGGTTCGAGTAGAGAAGAAAAAACACACATGTGGTATCACAGTGGACCTCATTGGTCTAAGTGGGTCGAAAGACCGCCACTCTAACCTACCTACCTACCTATTCGAATAAAGGATGAGGCAAAGACGATTGATCATGGTGTGTGCCTATTGGCTGAAATCATGTTGCATCATTGTATGCGTAAGGATCTTCGTTTAGTTCGTTTGGTATGAAAATCAAACGAACTCAAATATGTGCAATGTTTACAAATGCAAAGGAATATATTTGCTTATGATTTCCTTTCTTGCGTTTTCGTATGTTTATTTACATATGATTTAACGGTTTTTCTTCGAACGAAACATAAATTACAAAAAGGGATGACTTTTATTGCATCACTTGAATATTCGTTTAACAGAAAGTAGTTTTGTTATTTGAACACAAGTGGAAAAAATCAAGTCCTTTAACGAGGTTGGTTACGAAAGATCTCGGTCTTTCACTTGATTTTGATATAAATTTTATGGTGGTGAGATCATACAAAATCTGATTCACCACAATCTTCCCCCCTTTAAACAAGGAAAAATGCTAAAGGCATGTTTTCGAATATCAAATTAATTGATTTCAGGATTGATTAGACAAAAAGAGAGTTGTTCAATTAACTTTAATCTATATTTTTTACCATTACTTGATTTCTGTTTGTTTGATTTCAAAAATGCATATAAGGCGTTAAAAGCTAGAGTGGACCAACCCACACGTCAAAATCGTGATTTTTTTTTGTATGTGAATCACTATTGCGACTGAGTTTTTAGATAAACATGTTTGGATGCACAAAAGAATATTTCAACATTAAGTAATAAAGTCCACAGAATTTTTTTTTTCGAAAAATTTACAGTCAATAATAGTACAAAAGTGGAAAAGCTTCAAAAAGTCGATTATGTGGCTTGGTCCACTCTAGCTTTTAAGGCCTCATATATTATAAACAAAAACTGCAGCGTAAAATTTTCAAAAAAAAAAAATTTATCTTATTTAAATTTATTGCTGTTTTTTATCATCTTAATATAAAAATATTCTTAATTTTAATGTATTTATTTGCATACATTTTTTTTTATTTGAGGATTCAGTTTTGTTTGTGTTTTTTTTCAATAATCTTTTATTATACTTTTGTATCCAAACTTTTATACGTATATTTCATACGCAGGACAAGTTTTGCCATGCTGCTTGCATGTCAATCAAAAACAGTTGGTTTTGCCCTGCTATTTCTAAAATTAATAGTTTTTGAAATATTGCAAAACGGCATAAGAAACGTTTCTTACGCAGGGCAATTATTTATTTGACCTGCATTTCATACGCAGGGCAGTATATGTATACCTGCCCTGCGTTTCTTAAGCAGGACAAAATCACCCGCTAACACGAGAATGGCAACGGGAATGTAAAATTTATACCGAAATACACTCATTTCCATTGCCATGCTGTTTCAAAAAATCCTAATTTCCGAGTTTTAGCAAAGAATAAGTATCTGAAGAAGCGAAAGAAACCGAAATTCTCATAACCCACGTTTGAGTGAGCATATGCGATATAGAAAAAAACGTTTTAAATGTGCAGGCAAAAGGTAAGTCTCTTTCTGTCATGCACACTTAAATGGTCTCTGCAAAAAAACAAAAAATCACGGAGTTTATGCAATGTGAGAGGGTGATCCAAATGACCGAATATTTTGCGATAAAAATTCGAAAATCACATTTTTTTTTTACATAAAAACTGTATTTAGTAAGCGAACTATACGCAAAGAAGGCCCACGAGTCATTTTTAAATGAAATTTTTGTTAAAAAACTGTGTTAAGCTGTTTTTTTTTCTTAAATTGCTGTGACATAAACAGCACCTTATTGGCTCACCCTAAACACGAAATTTTCTCTCATCACAAACACAAACATAATGCGGCTATTTGTTTACATTTTGTTGAGGCATTGAACAAATCATTTTTCGTATTTTTCACTGAGCCAAAATAGGTTTCCCCACTGAATAATAATGGCACGAATAAAATTTTTGAAATGCATTGTCACCGAATGTTTATTTGTCACCGAATGTTTCAAGAAAAACCCAGAAAGAAAATTTTTCAGGCTTTCGATACCGATGGAAAGACCAAAAAATTTTTTGGTTTTCTTCTAAAATTGCCAATAAAAAAACAACACTTGGCGAAAAAAACAACACTTACATCAAATTGAAATACGTCGCAACGTGAAATCACAATTTTATGTTTTGGAATCGACATATTTACCGATAAAATTTATTAAAGTTTCCGCGACACCGGAGTTTGTTTTGAACTGTCAAAGCGGTATTTGAGTAGTATTGCCAGGTGTTTTCTTTTGTAGTTGAAATTAGGCGCGACAATTTAAAAGGCAATTCCTTACTATTGTGCTTTATTTTAAATACATGAAATTTGATAATTTCGGTTTCTAAAATATAATGTTCCTTTAAAATAAATCCTTAAATTTATCTTAGGAAAAAAAATTGGCTAACTTCGATAAATCGGCTAGATTTGATGAACCTAAACGGCACTTGCATTGATCGTGTTTGCGAACTTCATTTCCACGAAAGAATGTTTTGTTCCGCAAATCGTCTTCGGAAAAATGCTTGTCCTGTGGTTTCATTGTCTACTACCGGCATTTAAGATATCCAAATAACACATTTTGTTTTAAATTATTGAATTCTGAAATGTGCGATTTTTCTAAAAATTGAGTAAGAGCTTCATATAACTATAAACTAATTCATTTAATAAACATATTGTTGAAAGTTGTTATAAAACTAAAAGCCAAGCAATAGATTTTTATTAAATTAGTTATGGTTGCTTCATGAAGAAGTGAGAATTTAGCTGAAGGTGGTGTGGAAAATCACATATTAATTTCTTGGTTAGATTATTTAATTTTTTTTAGCATGAATTTAGATTCAATATTTTTTAAATTTATAATTTGCCAAATGTTCATCTGGCAACCCCCCATATGATGTTTCTCTCAATTCCGACATCTTGTCTCACATACACATTGAATTTCGTGTTCTTATGCAGACAAGACGACAGCTATATTTTTATCGGACGGACTCTCCACTCATCAAAAAATTTTGCACTTTCTTTCTCTTCTTCAGATACTTATTCTTTGGTTTTAGCCTCCCGAAATCTCAGATTTTTGAAAAACGGATTCTAAAAAAAATACTATTTGGGCTTTTCTCGAGTGTGGTGTGAGTCTTGGTTTTGGTCTTGGTTATGGTCTTGATCAAATCAAAGTTTACTTTTTTCCCAAGATGTGAACCTTAATGAAACAATTGATAAATTAATTCTAAAAATAACTCAAACCTTTCAACGTCAATTACACAGCAAGTATTGAATCTTATTATTTAATTATTTTAAATCACTTGTTCCGGTGGAAAAATAAATATAAAGTCAATATTGTTGATTTGTTTCATTTGAAGAAACTCTCGATCAGCTTTTCTTCCATACTGATCGAGTAAAAAGAACTTTTTTCAGGTATTAAATATGGAATTTTAAAATCAAATTGATATTTCTCGAAAACGAGAAATATCAATAGATTTAAATTTTAACTGTCTGTAGTCATTGCCAAGGGCTTTCTATTAGTACCACCCACATATCTGGGTCACTGGGAATAGGAGAAATTAACCCTGGAATTTAAAACCTTGTGTACAATGCAAAAGGTATTTTTTCGCGCATCAGCGTAACAGCTACTTGAAAACTATAGAAATTCCCGCCAAAATGAAAATAAATTAAATTTGCAATATTCCAAATTTTAAGTGGAGGAAAATGTTTCGTTTTTATGCGTATCTATTTTACAGGTATTTTGCCGTAAAACAGGTAAAAGATCTATGAAGAAAACAGCCTGGAAACGACGAAAATCAGCGAAAATCTGACGGTGGCCACAGAAGGAGACATTTCATTTTTCATTTTCCTGTTTTCTTCCCATTCCCATTTCCTGTTTTCTTCCCATGGATAAAATTACATAATAATTGGCATTTTCAAACCGATTTTGCATTTTCTAATCAAATCCCACAATTTGAAATAAATTTTTTTCGAAAAACTATAAAAACTTATTGAATGACATCAAGTTTACATTCGAAGTCCATTTGCTTGTTTTCCCCTGTGAAAATTTCTTCGATTTTTTTAACAAAATTTTTTGATTTTCCAAACGACTTTAGCTACAGATCTGAAATTTTGCACAAATGCAAGTAACGTAAAGAGAAAGAATTGGTAAAAAAATGGGGAAAATCGGATAACTCCTTCCCCCTTTCCCCCTGAAAATTGAAGTTTTTGGCGATTTTCTCGAAAACGGTTTACCAAGTTTTTGGCGATTTTCTCGAAAACGGTTAACCACATGAAAAAAGTTTCAAAGAAAAAAGTGTTTAGAATACAATTTTACATAATTCGGCCATATACCAAAATTTAATCTGACCACTCTTTTCCCCCTTTTTACATTTTTCAATAAAATTTCTCCCACTACGGGTTAGTTTTCGGTTCATAACACGAAAACAGTTTGAAATACCACCTTTATGTCTTTAAAGAAGTTGTAGAGAATTATATTTAGTATCTAACAGTAAAAATTTTCATTAAAAAAAGTAACCAAAAAAGGAGTTTTCTCGAATTTACCAAATCTTTTCCTCGTCCTGAAAAAAATTGTATGAAATTTTTTCTCGCGATCCTTTTTTTGAAAATTTCAGACAATTTCTCTACATTTTGCTATAAAGAGTGTGCATCTACGATAAACATGTCAAAAGATATGAATTTTTGAAAAAAATGATTTCAGGCAAATCTGCAATGGAAAACATAACAAAAGCTATAATTGCCAGCAATTATTGGAAACCCGTATGGTGATTTCAGTGAACATTTGTATCAAAATTCCACTTTGAAGTGAAATTTGTTTTTAAAAATTACTCTGTGTAATGTTTTATTACTCTATTCTTCATACTAATTTTGGTTTTCTAACTTACTATACATTATAAGTAATTATTTACAATATATTTTTTAACTACTGCGAATTAAACTTTCTCAGTCAACAAAAACAATTTTTTTAGTGATGCATTGTTTTTGTAGTTCAGCAAGGGCACGGGAAGCCGAAAGTTATCTTGCCAGAATGGGAATTGGGAAAGGTTATGTTAGTTGGTAAAGGGAATTAATGTGAAATACAAAAGATTTTAGAAAAGGTGTAGAAAAAAGACATGAATTTGTTAAAATGGTTAATATAGTTATATTATGAAAATAGATCTGTTGTATTTCTGCATATACATGTTATGTGAATTAACTTATGTACTACTAATACTATTTTTTTATTATTTTTTTATTTTGTGTTTTTTTTATGTTACTACTACAATACTTGTTTCCCTACTTACAGTAAACTACATTCAATAAACTACTAGCATACCAATACATTTTTTTTGTAAAGTGTATTTGTCTGTTTGTTACCAATATATAAACTTGACTTCTATGTTTGTTTTAAAAGCAAAAAAAAAAAAACAAATAAAGAAATAAACTTTTATGACTAAAACATTAAAGGAACAGGAGCAACAACAAAGTTAAATTGCACCAAGAATTTTGTAGGATTCTATTATATTAAGTGCTGGTTGAATTTATAACAATCTGTATAGCGTCGTGAAAACTATAAACCTCTTCAAAAGTATCTGCGAAAATTGAAGATGTGTCTAAATTGGAGAAACACCAGTCGATTTGGGAACCGCAGTTAGTGGTCGAAACTCTTTGGTCTAACAAACTTCGTAGACTCAAATCGCGAAGTTTTTTGCTCATCATATCATTATTATTGATACTACGATCTTGATTAAAATCTCCCAAGATAATCATTTTTCGATTGCAAGAAAAAGGTATCCGCAATACATTTTCTAGCTCTTGAATAACCCGTGTTTTTGAAAAACGTGGACTTTTATATACAGCTAGGAATAATATGTCATGAAATTCAAATAAAACATATTGGAAAACATGATTATTTTCACAGATTTGCTGTACTTTTACAACATTGATAAGTGAGGCAATTGAATTCTTAGCAAAACAGAGTATCCCATTGTGTTTTCTTATATTTTGCCCTCCGCTGTTATCTAACCTAGCGACAATGGAATATTGATCTAAGTCATACTCCTCATTGGGCAATGTCCAAGTTTCTACAAAACATAGAATATCGAGTGACAAAACTAAATTGTTGGATTTAATATCTTCGATGTGTTTGTGTAAACTTTGGACGTTATGGAAGAAAACGCTAAATTTGTTAAGGAATTTATCTTGCAAACTTGCAAAATGAGGCGTTAGAAGTTTCTCTGAATTCAAAGATACTAACTCTGTAGAAACGGGATCAGAAGCTGTAGGAGATTTTGGTGATTTGAATTTCCCGATTAAAAAGAGACCAGAAGCTTTTGTTGCTCGGCTACATGCCACATACAAATGGGCCCGTGTCATACCAGGGGTTAAATGAACAGCAACGTTAACATAAGTGGATCCCTGACCTTTGTGGATAGTAATAGCTTCGGCTGGGACGACCGGAAACTGGGACCTCTCAATTACGACTCGATCATTGGATTTATATTGAAAACTTTTAACCGATTTTTCTATAGGAGTCCAATTTAAGTTTTCAGAATGTGTTCGTTTAGAACGCCCGTCTTGACCGATAGATAATTCTTCGAATTGAATCCATAAGCGAATTGGCACGCGAGCACCATTTCCGAGTACCCCGAATTCTATATCCATTAACTGCCCTGTTGCGCCATTAACTAACCCGTCAGCAGTATTGATATTTACTGTTATCATATACTTGGCGGTTTTCTTTAACAGAAGATTTGATGGCAATCCAAGAGTCTCAGAAGTTTTTAATTCTTTAGCCCGATCTGCAATCTGATTTCGCGAATTTTCCGGAATTGGCCCTTTGACTTTGTCCTCGGCCTCTGAGATTACAGGATCAGATTGGATTAGGTTTAATCTATACGTGTTGAATTCATTTACATCGTCGTTTGATTTGAATAAATGTAAGGCCTCCTGAGGAACTGCTTCGGGGGTGCATTCTCTTGACTTGAAAAGCGCTATATCAGTACTTGTCATTTTCCCAAGCGCCATGTTATTCAGGGCGGTAGCGAAATTTAAGTCATCCCTTTGTCGCATTATTTTAATGAGTGGGAAAAATTTAAAAAGATTCCACAATGTTGATCCAGCTACAATGCCATACACATCATTCCTACTAGATTGAAACACCCATCTATCCCCAACAGGAGCAAGTTGTCTTAGATCTCCAAAAACTATAACAGATTTGCCACCAAATAAAGATGTACTTCTAAAAATCTGCTTTAATCTGGAATCGATGTGGGATAGCATTTTAGCACCCACCATTGATATCTCGTCGATTATAATTAATTGAAGATTTTGGAGCTTTGAATAAATTGTATTAGCAATGTCGCTGCTAAGGGGCCTAATTTCCGAATGTGATTGGTCGATGGGTAAAGAAAAGATAGAATGAAGGGTAGCTCCATTTATATTAAAAGCAGCTTTTCCGGTAGGTGCGCATAAAACGACCTTGACATCATCAGGGTTGGCTCCAGGTCGCGAATTAAGTCGTTTGGTCAACGCATTATAGAGTGCAGTAATTAGTCTACTCTTTCCTGTCCCAGCACCCCCGCTAACAAATTCATAAAAGTTTGTTCCATTTTTTATGTTATGTAAAACGTGGTTAAAATACAGCCTCTGCTCGGTATTTAATGATCGAATAATTTGGGAAAAGTCTAGATCGGAAATGAGTGGTGGCAATTTTATTACACGGGTTTCGTTATCCTGGGGAACATTATCATCTATTATTCGGACATTCGGTTCCACATTTGGGATTTGAAAGGGGCGAAGATCCGGATCGTCGTCATTCTGAACTTCTTCGGTATTTTCAAGAAATCGTTCATTTTGTGCAGCGATTAGGGCATTGTCAAGCTCATCGTCATTCTCAAAACAATTGAACTTGCGACGAACAGTATTAATCGCAATGAGATATTGTTGACAGAGAGTCTCACAATTTTGCTGCAAAATATCACGTTCTTCATTGCGCCAAGGCAAGAAAAGCATGACCTGTTCTCGAAAATAATTATCGCGTTCCTGAATCATTTTATATCTGCGATACCGAATGACACAGGGTTTGGTTCTTTTTCGTAAGAATCCGCTGGAATCCTTAAGCCGTAGTGGCTCGCCGGTAACTTCCTCATTTCCTTCTCCATCATCATTATTGGGATTTGATGAACGGACAGATGAAAATTTATAGTATGCGGTGAATTCAGCAAGAGATATATTTTCGAGGGAGTCAGGACGCTGTACATAGTGGTCCAGTAAATTTGAGACGAAAATATCAGTTGAATCTTGCGGTAGTTCTCTCAACTGTTTTTGAGATTTAACAATACGGACACGTTCATTTGGGGGACTGGTGTTAATAAACTCAACCGCATTACTACTTTCTGACATCCGAATGCCGAGAATATTATACACTGCTTCCTGAGCTGAGATTTCTAGCCCATGAATAAATTTATTCCCTAGATGTTGGAGTTTTTGTTTAACAGTATAATTGCCGCTTGAGATCTCGTCCATGACTTCCCGCATAAGTTTGGAAACTCCTTTGTTAGATTTGTTAATATAATTAACAATATAACCGCAACAAGCATAAGCATCCATTACAAACTGAATGTCCATGTTTGCTCGGTGCAAACTGAGAATACAAGGATTGTATGCGTTCAGCATAATTGCATCTAAAGATCTTTTGAGAAAAATGGTGGGCTTTTTTAAATTTGCCCGAAGCGCCGAAATATAAGAATCTCTAGACATCTCAATATTTCCTAGAAACGTATCGAATGAGCAATTGGGAATGGACGTGGTTTTTGCTGCTTCATTCAAATATTCTCTAATTTTATCATAATTTTCGTTATGAGTATTAGAAAGTTCAGAATTGTCGAGTGGAGTAAGAATAATGGTTTTATCCATTGGAGGATATGGCATGCCGAATCGACAAAACTTCTGACCTCTAATTTCCCTTAAACAGGATCTCGCGTGAGAATGTTTCTGGTAGACTAAGTATTCCGCCAAATCACTATTCTGGGTGGCCGTAGAAATATGGGTATCAATGAAATTCTCTACAGATGGGTAAGTGGAAATATCAGAGAGATCAAGACTTGGGGCATTATGAAGCCAGTACAATCCATGGACATGGGGAGAACCACGGTGTTGGAATTCAACACGAAAATAATAGTTAATTACATAGGAATCACCAAAAATTACTCCCGGTTGCTTGAAAAGTTTGAATAGGGCGCAAAAGCGATGATCAAAATATCTCGAACACGTGACTGGATCTGATCTAATGAGTCTAGCTTTCGTGCTGAAATCTAAATTTTCTGCATCATTAGGTGAGATCTCCCTCTTATCAATGACTTTAGATAAGATACAAAGGAGTTCGGACCACTTTGTTTCGGCAGCCGAGAGGGTGATGAAAAAAGTGGGAATTCCAAATTGCCGAATCATAGCAACAACTTTTTTCTTTTCGGACTCCCAATGGGATGGGGACGATCTTAAATTTTTAAAAATTTTATACCCTTCGTCGTGCTGTATTAAATTTTCCACGTGGCTATCATTAACCAAATCTCCAGCTGTGTGGGAACGACTACCGCGACTCTTTTTCCTTAGGCAAATCGAAATAGAGTTTTTGATAGAGATAAGCTCGTTTTTTTTGTACGTATAAAAGATCTTTTCATTTGTAGTGCATCGACGATCATACCGTCGAATTTCGGAACGCGCGATTTTGCTATAGGTTAAATTTGTTAGCCGAGGTTGTCCACAATATATGGAGGGGAAAGATAATTCTTCTGCATGTCTATCGAAAACTAAATCGACCGGTCTTTGACCTTCACCAGGAGCTAGGGCAATATTTTCCAGTGGAATATTTTCGAGAAGGGTCTCTTGCCCTCCCGGGTTGACGTCTTCAGGATCTAATTGGTCAATATTGTCGATATTTTCTTCAATAGTTCTATCTAATAGAGAATTGACAATTTCTCTGTCTTGTTGTGTGACTGTAAACGTTGCTCTATCATCAGGATTAGGATATTGCTGTAACCAATTGTCCGACAAGGTCACACCATCTTCAATATATAAGGGCTGCCTTATTAAATATTGGATTGCGGCAAAAACTTTGGATGGACGAATGCTTTCGACCAAAAAACTATGGGCGTATTGTAATCTACGCTTTAAGTGAACCTGAATAACGTGAGTGTTATCAAAAGTTCTAGGAAGTGCACTAACTGTGGTGTTAAGGGAAATAGGAACATTGACACAAGCCCCTTTTAACCCGCACTGTCGGTCACAACCTAAGGCTCTGATTTGCATAAATGGAATTCGGGGGGCTATTAACCGTTGTTCTAGGCACTCCAGTCCTTGAAGACATTCGGGTATCACAGGAAAATCAAGACCATTTGCAAGGCAAATATTGGGAATTTGTCCACTAATAATTCCCCTATGGCAGTTTTGGCAAAAAGTATATGTATCGATCCGACTAGGGAATTTCTCGGATAGATAAAATGTTTTGACAACGAATTCTGGATTATTTAGGTGTTTCCGAATAAGTGGTTGTTTTTGAATTTTTTTAATGTCAGACGGAAACCATAACCCCCCGCAACATATACAAATTTCGGTTGGACCCTGCCGTATTATATCAGAATAATTAGTAAAAAAGCGTTCGCGATTACGGTTTCTTTCACCTTGCAAATATTCCTCGCGTTGCTCAGGTTCCATTATGACCCGCGATGCGATGTTACGACGGGACTGCCTCACGGTTTCTGCCTGACGATTGCTGGGTATATTTCTGTGACGTCGAACCCTCTCATTTGACAAAGTTACACGGCGAGATGTGATTCCGCGTATAGTTTCACGACGCGTTATTTGGGAAATAGTATTGCTACGTTGTTCTTGTCGCCTCCGGACCCGGTCGGAGCGTCTGAGTACTCTAGCCGCAGTGTTACGTTCTTGTTCCCGATCACGATATTCGAGATCCTGGCGCCTAACGGAATGTTCCTCGGTATTACGTCCCTGTTCCCGATCACGATATTCAGGGTCTTGGCGCCTACGGGAATGTTGCGCGGTATCACGTCCCTGTTCGCGATCACGATATTCGAGATCCTGGCGCCTAACGGAATGTTGCGCGGTATCACGTCCCTGTTCCCGATCACGATATTCAGGGTCTTGCCGCCTACGGGAATGTTGCGCGGTATCACGTCCCTGTTCCCGATCACGATATTCAGGGTCTTGCCGCCTACGGGAATGTTGCGCGGTATCACGTCCCTGTTCCCGATCACGATATTCAGGGTCTTGGCGCCTGAGGGAATGTTCGTTGGTATTACGTTCCTGTTCGCGATCACGATATTCGAGATCCTGGCGCCTAACGGAATGTTGCGCGGTATCACGTCCCTGTTCCCGATCACGATATTCGAGATCCTGGCGCCTAACGGAATGTTGCGTGGTATCACGTCCCTGTTCGCGATCATGATATTCAGGGTCTTGCCGCCTACGGGAATGTTGCGCGGTATCACGTTCCTGTTCCCTATCACGATATTGAAGATCCTGGCGCCTAAGGGAATGTTGCGCGGTATTCTGCTCCTGCTCTAAAGCGCGATAAGACTCGTTAGACCGTGCCAAATTTCGCGCAATGCCGTCTCGAATGCGTTCAGCATTTCGATGTTGGCTATTTCGACGGTTTATACGCATTGATTGGGTTCTAACCGTTTTTCTTTGGCTAACAGATTGTTTTCGTAATTTAGGCATTTTAACAAAAATCGAAGCAAATTTATAATTCCAGAAAGAAAAAAAGATATATTAGCTTACCTAGAGCAATGAAGAAAATTGCACTAAATTTAAAAATATATCCTCAGTTTCAGGAAATTTTTAGGTTCACTTCACCAAAATTTATGTTCACTTCACAGAACAGATTTTAAATTGTTGATTAAATATCCTCAGTTTCAGGAAATTTTTAATTTCACTTAACTAAAAGTTATGTTCACCTCACAGAACAGATTTTATATTGTTGATTAAATATCCTCAGTTTCAGGAAATTTTTAATTTCACTTAACTAAAAGTTATGTTCACCTCACAGAACAGATTTTAAATTGTTGATTAAATATCCTCAGTTTCAGGAAATTTTTAATTTCACTTAACTAAAAGTTATGTTCACCTCACGGAACAGATTTTAAATGGTTGATTAAAAATGTTGTTTTAAAGTCACTTTAAAAGTTAAGATCTTAACTTGCTGGTGTATCTAAAACAACTAACGATAACAATCCATTTTTTCCAATATATAATGATGTCCTTAATTACAATATATGTCAGGTAAATTAAAAATTCTAGTAATTAAGGGCATTATTATGACAAACACCTTTTGGGGAAAAATGGATTTTTGGAAAATCCCGGTTGTAAGAGCCATAACAATAATCTGATTAAAAACCTAATGAGGTTTTTAATGAGATTATGGTTATGACTCTTACAACCAGCATTTTCCAAAAATCCATTTTTTTCCAAAAGGTGTGTTAGTCATAATGATGTCCTTAATTACTATCATTTTCAATTTACCTGATATGAGTATTTTCTGGGCAAATGGGTTTTTTGGCGTTTTCTACCTAAGGTGCAAGTGGTCCAATATTTAACGGATGTTTTTTTTAATTATTTAACCCTTTCACTCGGCGCGTACACAATTGTGTACATCATATTTAACTCGCATTTCTAAGAGAATTAGAAGGGAGAGGGACAATGATTGACATGTTATGTATACAAATGAGTACATTGTCTAAAAGAGACTTCTAAAAAGATATTTAAATTTTTTAAATTTTGAAATATATTGTGTTGCTACATATTATTATTGAAAAAAGCAAAAAAAAAATGTTTTTTTTTCAATAATCTATATATATAAAAATGGAAGTTTGTTGGTTGGTTGGTTGGTTGGTTGGTTGGTTGGTTTGTTGGTTTGAGATTACAAAACTCAAGAACTACTGGACCGATTTTTACGCGGTTTTTTGCAAAATGATGTGTGTTTCCAGGAGCAGGTTTTTAGCTATGTAGATTTTGAAAATTCGAAATGGAAGGTCCTTTAAGGATAACGGAAGTATCCTTTTTCCCATTTTTCTCCGGAAAAATTGCCATTATGGGGTTTTTGGGGTCGCTGATCACGAATCCGGTGTTGGAATTTCAAAATTCAAAACGGAAGGTCCTGTAAGGATAACGCAAATATCATTTTTCTCATCTTTCTCCAGAAAAATTGCCATTATGGGGTTTTTGGGGTCGCTGATCATGAATCCGGTATTAGATTTTCAAAATTCGAAACGGAAGGTCCTGTAAGGATAATGAAAATATCCTTTTTCCCATTTTTCCCCGGAAAAATTGGCACTATGGGGTTTTTGGGGTCGCTGATCACGAATCCGGTGTTGGAATTTCAAAATTCGAAACGGAAGGTCCTGTAAGGATAACGCAAATATCCTTATTCCCATTTTTTCCCGGGAAAATTGCCATTATGGGGTTTTTGGGGTCGCTGATCACGAATCCGGTTTTAGATTTTCAAAGTTCGAAACGGAAGGTCCTGTAAGGATAATACAAATATCCTTTTTCCGATTTTTCGCCGGAAAAATTGGTATTATGGGGTTTTTGGGGTCGCTGATCACGAACCCGGTATTAGATTTGCAAAATTTGAAACGGTAGTTCCTGAAAGGATAACGCAAATATCCGTTTTCCCCGGAAAAATTGGAATTATGTTTGGGATCACTGATCACGAATCCGGTGTTGGTCCTGTAAGGATAACACAAATATCCTTTTTCCCATTTTTTCCCGGAAAAATTGCCATTATGGGGTTTTTGGGGTCGCTGATCACGAATCCGGTGTTGGAATTTCAAAATTCGAAACGGAAGGTCCTGTAAGGATAACACAAATATCCTTTTTCCCATTCTTTCCCGGAAAAATTGCCATTATGGGGTTTTTGGGGTCGCTGATCACAAATCCGGTATTAGATTTTCAAAATTCGAAACGGAAGGTCTTGTAAGGATAATGAAAATATCCTTTTTCCCATTTTTCCCCGGAAAAATTGGCACTATGGGGTTTTTGGGGTCGCTGATCACGAATCCGGTGTTGGAATTTCAAAATTCGAAACGGAAGGTCCTGTAAGGATAACGCAAATATCCTTTTTCTCCGGAAAAATTGCCATTATGGGGTTTTTGGGGTCGCTGATCACGAATCCGGTATTAGATTTTCAAAATTCGAAACGAAAGTTCCTGTAAGGATAACACAAATATCCTTTTTCCCGTTTTTTCCCGGAAAAATCGGCATAAGGGGGTTTTCGGGGTCGCTGATCACGAACCCGTGTAATGAACGCGGTTCTGGGAAACGAAAAAAATAAAATCTAAATTAAAATAACCCAAAATTTATTAGGTTCACAATCCCTGCTTGGGTCATCCGATAAAATGCGTCGATTATACATCGATAAATCATCGCGTTGGTAACAAATTTCTCAATCATTGTTCAATATTGATTCCTTGACCAACAATGTACTTAACGACAACGGAAATCGAAAAAGGCATTGTTGGACAAGGAAACAATAGAGATCTATCGGACGCTAGGCGGCTTTCCTTTTTTCAAAAATTCAGTCCCCGTTTGATGATCGTCGAAGTCGATCGAATCGATTTTTTTTTTTTTTTTATTTAAAATTGCTCTAAGAGCAAAGTAAAAGATGCCGTGATTTTATTTTTATTTTAAACCCGCGATCCGGTAAATTAGTTAAAAAAAAAGTAGGGTTTAAAGGCTCTATGTTTTCATTTAATTTGTGCTTAAGTTTGATATAAAATTGTAACAAACATAATAATAGTTAAAATTCAACGTAAATATCAAACAAAAAAATTAAAACTTAAAACTACGTTTTGTGCAAATTTAAAACTTTAAACTACGTTTCATGTAAAGTTAAAACTTAAAACTAGTGCACATTTAAAACTTAAATCTATGTTTCATGCAAAAATAAAACTTAAAACTACGTTTTGTCCGAATTTAAAATTTAAAATTACGTTTTATGTAAATTTAAAAATTAAAAACTATTGCACATTTAAAACTTAAAACTACGTTTCATGCTATTTTAAAAACTTAAAACTTTGTTTTGTGCAAATTTAAAATCGAATTCTACAATAAAAACTTGAATTTAGCTAAAAGTGTTAAAAACAGATTAAATTTAAAAGATTCTAATAAATAGATTAAATATCAAAACGATACAAGGACGTTAAAATAATAAAGTTCACATTCGACGACATCAACATTAACCCATTCGTTCCAGTACTCACCTTTAGTTCACCACGTTTTCAACTTTCATTCAAAATTCATCCACATTTTCAACATTCATCCAGATTTTTAACATTCATCCAGATTTTTAACATTCATCCAGATTCTCAACATTCATCCAGATTCTCAACATTCATCCAGATTCTCAACATTCAGCCATCCATCATAAATTCATTCATCAGGCATCCAGATCATACAAAACATTACAACATAAAATTTTCATCCAGAAATCACTCACACAATCAACAACCAGAAATTTACCGCATTCATTTCATTCATCCATAAACACATACATCCACATTCATGCTCATACATAACATTTCACATTGTAAGTACTTACATTTAAATTTATATTACGGGGACAAAATCGACGATTATACAATAACAAGGATCTCACGCATACATGGCAAGGCTGCATGCAACATATTTTTACGACACAAACATCAACGATTTCACTATAAAAATTCTAAACATTCAACTTTAAATTTACATTCAACATAACTTACATTCTCGAACTTACATTCAACATAAAATATCATACTTCGCAAAAATTCATTAATTCACTTGCCGCATACATCAATTTAACATATTCACAACATAAGATCCTTGTTTTCGGCATTTATTCGCAGTCAACCACAATCAAACCAACAAGCAACATTCAACAAAATCTTCACGACTAAGGATTCATTCACACATACAAATTCATGCAAAACGAGAACACATAATTTTCTACGAATAAATTAATTAATCATTAAATAAATACTTATTACTAACATTAAAATTAAATATCAGACAGAAAATATAACATTCAGGGTTCACTAACCTTTTCTTTAATTATTATTATTATTTTTTTTTTTTTTGAATTATATTATATAAATATTATATATATTATATAAAATTTGTTATTACAAATATTTAGTAGGTGGCCACTTTAGGTAAATTTAAGATTTTTTGAATTTTGTTAGTTAATGAAAAAGAAAGCAAAATATAGAGCCTTTATTTTGATGAATTTAAGTATTCGTGTTTCCTTTTCGTTTTCTCTGTTGCCTTTTCAGATGTCGATTTTGATTTCGCGCGATTAAAATCGAAAATGATTAAAATGCCAGTTTAAGTTTTCTTTTGGGAGGAGGTTTCGGAGTAAAGGGTAGGTTTGGCTGACAAATTCGAAGATGACTTAATACAAATTTTAACTTTTGTGACGCTTTAAGATTGTTGTTTATAGGGTTTCATCGGACAGAGGCTCCGATGATGATTTGGTTTTGGGCTGAAACGCCTAAATTGGGGTGGGAAGCCTCCCGTCGTGGCCCTCCTTTTTCTCCCTTTAAATTTCCCCTTTTTCAGTTCGTCCGTAGCTACCAGGAATGATTGAAGCCTTAAGAAGCTTCTCCCTCTCGTCATTCTGCTACCCCCCGGCATACCACTTATTGTGTGGTAGGCGGTGAAGAGACAAAACCCACGACCCAGATTGAGCTAGCTGACGCTATCGGTATGCCCGTCTCTTTCACGCCGCCTCCGCGCCACTTCAGCGAAGATTGTGGGAGGTTATCCCAATCTCCTGAACTGGTGTCCGTCACACCCGGTATTAGATTTGCAAAATTTTAAACGGAAGTTCCTGAAAGGATAACGCAAATATCCGTTTTCCCCGGAAAAATTGGAATTATGTTTGGGATCGCTGATCACGAATCCGGTGTTGGAATTTCATAATTCGAAATGGAAGGTCCTGTAAGGATAACCTCTTTTCCAAAAACTTTTTAAGTTATTTATGTTTTTTTGGCATTCTAAAATTTATACAAAAAACTTTTAGCTGGCAACGAAGGGTCTGCTAGTAATATATATTTTTATATATTATTATTGAAAAAAGCAACAACACATTTTTTTTGCTATTAGAAATAAATGCCGAGTGAAAGGGTTAAGTACTTATTTTAAAATTATTTAAGTAATTTTTTTGTCAGTAAATCATCAAAATTATATTCGCACTATGACAAAAGTTTCGAAGAGTAAAAAATGTTTTTGATAAAGACAATATTAGCCCGAGGTTCAAAGTATCGCTCGGTTGGCATGTTTAACTTTCATAAGAAGGAATATAAGAATTGAATTATAGACAATATTAATGTTAGATATTATTTTACACCTTTCCGATGTAGTATCTAACGGTCCGTTCTCGAAAAACTGTGAAAAAACTGATGTACCAAAGGTCAGTTGCTTGTCTGATCCATCGAAGGAAATGTCGGTCTAATGTAATACATGAGACCCAAAAGATCTGCTAATGACACCCAATGTGTTTGGATCAATCCGTTCAGTGAAAACCGTAATCACACATGTACGGATGGATATCCATACATCCATTTTTTCATGTCTTCTAAACACACTGGCGGAATTCATTGTTGTGTATAACGACAGGCTGTTGGCGTATAGCTTTTTAGTTTCCCCATATAGGGTATAAAAGATCTACAATTGTGAAAATTCGTTCGTAAAATACTTTATACCCTGCAATATTATAAGTTTAATTGAGCGGCGAACAGTTGTATCAAAATTCCTCTTTGAAGTCAAACTTTCCAATAAGATTTTTTAAAATTTATTCCAATCAGATTTTGATGTATGGGAGTTTTATGTAGAATCATATCCTAAATAACTTTTGTTCTTGCACTTTTTTGATAAGATGTACCGTTTTTGAGATATTCGCAAAAAACGTTTTCGTTCGTATGGGGGGTACCCCCCTAATGATCCATTTTTGCCCACTAACGAACTTAGCCTCACATTTTACGAAAAACGAATCTGCGCAAAATTTCAAGTCTCTAGCTCAATCCGTGCGCCCGCAATCCGCGCCACAGACGGACAGACAGACAGACGGACAGACAGACAGACAGACGGACGGACGGACATGCTAAATTCAACTTTTTTCATCATTCTAAACACACTGGTGTAATTCATTTTTGTGTGCGATGACGAGATCTTGGCGTTACAAACGGTAAGGCAAAGTTAATATACCCTTTGGTTTCACCATACGGGTATAAAAATCTTCGAAGAAAATCAAAAATCTTTGAGCGACATAACACATCATAAATGTCGGTCGGGTGGATTTATGATATATGCATGAATTATGTAAAATTGTATTCTAAACACTTTTTTCTTTGAAACTTTTTTGATGTAGTAAACCGTTTTCGAGAAAATCGCCAAAAACTTCAATTTTCAGGGGGAAAGGGGGAAGGAGTTATCCGATTTTCCCCATTTTTTTTCCAATTCTTTCTCTTTACATTACTTGCATTTGTGCAAAATTTCAGATCTCTAGCTAAAGTCGTTTGGAAAATCAAAAAATTTTGTTAAAAAAATCGAAGAAATTTTCACAGGGGAAAACAAGCAAATGGACTTCGAATGTAAACTTGATTTCATTCAATAAGTTTTTATAGTTTTTCGAAAGATTTTTATTTCAAATTGTGGGATTTGATTAGAAAATGCAAAATCGCGTTGAAAATGCCAATTATTATGTAATTTTATCCATCGAATGGGAAGAAAACAGGAAAATGAAAAATGAAATTTCTCCTTCTGTGGCCACCGTCAAATTTTCAGATTTTCGGACGGTGGCCACAGAAGGAGAATTGTAAACTAATAAAATGCAACTTATCAGTTTGTAATCTGTGATGCACCTCCGGAGTTTCGAAAATATTATGAACCATATCATTTAATTTGTAAATTTGATCCAGAAAAGCCATTCTGTTTCGCAAATATTTTGTTCTTCGAAAAAACGCCAGCTGTTATCTGTCAAAATACTCAATCCATCGGTTGAGCAGAAAAGTATCGCAGTAATTTTCCGATACAAAAAATGGCGTCCGATCAGTGGTTATGATGAGTAAATCTCTCAACTGTTGAGCAAATCTCTCAACCGTTGAGTACCGTGAATGCGCCCAATAATTGGCATTTTCAAAGCGATTTTGCATTTTCTAATCAAATCCCACAATTTGAAATAAATTTTTTTCGAAAAACTATAAAAACTTATTGAATGAAATCAAGTTTACATTCAAAGTCCATTTGCTTGTTTTCCCCTGTGAAAATTTTTTCGCTTTTTTCAACAAATTTTTTGGATTTTCCAAACGACTTTAGCTAGAGATCTGAAATTTTGCACAAATGCAAGTAACGTAAAGAGAAAGAATTGGTAAAAAAATGGGGAAAATCGGATAACTCCTTCCCCCTTTCCCCCTGAAAATTGAAGTTTTTGGCGATTTTCTCGAAAACGGTTTACCACATCAAAAAAGTTTCAAAGAAAAAAGTGTTTAGAATACAATTTTACATAATTCATGCATATATCATAAATTCAACTGACCGACATTTATGATGTTTTATGTCGCTCAAAGATTTTTGATTTTCTTCGAAGATTTTTTCCATTGCAGATTTGCCTGAGCTAATAAAAATCGCTAATAAAAATCACTCGCATAAATGGCCTCACTTAGAAACTCAGCAAAGCTCCATGATATGCAAAATGCTCAAGTGGAAGCAGAACGGGTTATATGCAAAGTGAAACAGATTATTTCTTTCATATGCGTATGTATGCAGTTTGCGTACAAGCCAGAATGAAACGGGTAGCATGAAGAATCGATGGATAGAAGGGCAATTTGAGCCTCGAAGTTGCCCTTGGTGCACATGGCTGCAGAGGGCTGATTTATATTTTCATTTTTTAACATATATTTACTCTTTGTTTCCCTTGGTTCCTTGATTTCCGTTTCGGTTCGATTTTCATTTTTCTTTTTTAATTTTTATAATCCTTTTAACTCTGTTTCTTTAATTTTTCTCTATTCTGTATTTTTCTCAATTCTTTAATTTCTTCAATTTCATATTCAACTTTATCTCTTTCTTTCTGTACTTCTTTATTATTCTCCTTTTTAATTTGTTTCTTTACTCTTTCTTTTCCATTATTTCTGTGATTTCTTCAATTTCGTTTTCAACTGTATATCTTCCTTTTTGTATTTCTTTATTATTCCCTTTTTCAATTTTATTTTCATACTTTTTTCCTTGTATTTCATCCTTTTCTTTTGGATTTACTATCTTAATTCGTTTAATTTTGTTTTCAATTGCATACTTTTCTTTTTCTAATTCCTTTTTCTTGTTTATTCCAATTTCCGTACTTTCTTCGTTAAATAAGTCTTCAAAAACTATTCCATCTAAATAACCTTCATTTTTATTTATTTTTCTCTTTAACCTTTTTTCTATTTTTCTTTCTTTTTCTTTCTCATAATTTTTTCTTTGCATCTCAGTCTTTATTTATTATTTTAATTCGTTTAATTTAGTTTTCAATTTCATAACTTTTCTTTTCTAATTTCTCTTTCTGCATTGTTCCTATTTCCGTTCCTGTTTCTGTTCGTCAAATAAATTTTCAAAATTTTTTTCATCTAGATAACATTCATTTTTATTCTTATTTGTACTAATTTCTCTCGGAGTCTCAGTAGTATCCATCATAGAATCAAATAGGTGGTGTTCCTATCCGATTCTTATGACCAGAATTATTTGAATCTTCATTATCTTGAATATTTTTTGAATATAAATTTTCCCATGAATTAATTTCTTCATTAGCTTGGCAAGTATTTTCGGGACAATATTCTATTATATCATAATCCTTAATAATTGCACTACTACCTCTCGAGGTCTTAGTAGTACTCATCGTAGAAATAGGTGGTTTCCTATCAGATTACTATGACCAGAATTTGATTTTGAATATTGGTCTTTAACCTCATTTACCAATGATTAGCGTTTAGCTCGGAATTTTTCATTTTTGACATTTTTTCTTCTTTTGTGTCAAATCCTGCATTTAGAATTGACAATATTTGTAACATCAGTGAAGAAATTTTTTTACCCGGACTTTCAAGTTCTTCAATTTTTAATTCTGACTCATTTGTTGTAATAGGGACTGCAGATTTTTGACTCAATTCATTTACTGTACCGTAATTTGTACTTGCTTTTTCCAATTCATCAAGTTTTACGAAACCTAAATTCGTGGGATCATTTTCATTACTAGGTTGTATTTATTCAACCATAAATGAATCTCCCCTCTCTGATTTGGAAGATATTTCATACAAATCACGTTTAATAGAATGAAAGGGTAATGACTTATTTTCTTTAGATGAATTTTCAAGAGTTTTTCCCTTTTGATAATATTCTTCTTTTAAATTCTTAATTGTACTACTTTCTGTCAGCGTCTCAGTAGTATTTATTATAGTATCAGTAAAAATAGGTAATTTTCCTACCTGATTCTTATAATCAGAATTTTTTGATTTTGAATGATTCAATTGTTCTTTATTTGTCGTTTTATTTGTTTGTATTAATAAATTTCTGGCAGTTACAATCTTTTCCGTTTCTTTTAATTTGGTACTATTCCCATTATGTTTAGAAACCCAAAAATTATCATAGTATCGCTTCGGGGGAATGGTTTGATTTTCAGGGATACGCGAAACATTGTGGATACGCGAAACATTTATGTTCCAAGTAAAATTTATTATTTTTGTTATTAATATTTCCTACAGGTTTTTGTTTAATTGTCCTTAGTTCATCGCACAAATCCATTGGTTGTTTGTACGGAAGATATTGTTGAATCAACAATTTTTCATAATCTTCAAATTTATTGAAGGAAAGCTATTGAGCCATTTGATGTGCTTCTCCTTTTAAAGCTAACATGGGCAGGTACTTCAAAAATATTATTTTATAGTTGGCGTTTACTGTTTCGTAATAGCTTTTGGCTATTTGTCAACTTCAATTTTCCGTGTAGGACCAGGTTCACCAGAAAATCGTGGTATCTTTTTGATAATAAAATCTACGATATCTTTAACAGGATCCATTTCTGGCTTTGTCTGCCACTTCATTCTGGGACACAATCATTAATATTGTGATCTAGCCTTTGGCAGAATTCACAATATTCATCTTTTGTCGCCTCAATTTGGGGCGTTAGAGGTTGTTGCGATGAAAAGTACATTGGTGAAGAGTACGTTGGTGAAGAGTACCAACAATACCAACACTGGTGTCTTTTATGTCCTTGGCGCTGACAAATACTACATTTTATCTGTTTATGGTAAGATTGATTCGAATCATATCGACGTTCTCGATTTGTATGATTACTATTTTGGAAATTACTTCCCTTTCGCCATCGTTGCTTTGTTCCAAAATTGGTATTATTTCTGTTACCTCTAGGTACAACATAAATTGGGCTTGCATATGCTGTAGCATATTCTTCCGTGTAGGAATCCATGTTCATTTTTCTTTAATTCGAAATTTCTCTATATAGATATAGTTTTCGTTTATGATCTTGCCAGATTGTTCAATTATCGTATTTCATTTTTAATACTTTTCCACATAAAATGCAGTAGAAAACCAATTTTATTTTCGAAATTTTTAACAATTCCGTACTACAATTCCAAAAATTTTGTTATTAGGAAATGACTCTTCTAGGAAAACCAAAATTCCTCATATTTAATGGGGGTTTCCATAGGACGCAAATTCCTATAAAATCAAAATTTTGTCGTAGATCTTTTGACGTGGATACGTCTTGGATTTTGGTTATGGGGGTACAAATTAGAAAATCGGCTTGCTGCTATGATAACAAATTTGCAATCGATGATACTCGATAGTTTGTGGTGACATCCGAACAGAAACTGTGTTATAAGATCCGGCCTACATTAAAGCATTGTTTAGGGTATTTTATTATGTTAAACTATGTTCAATTATTTTTTTAAAGATCAAAATCAAAATTTTTACTGCCGCTGCTATCCTGTGTTTGCTGCTTGTAGTACAGATTTCACATTTATACTCTTTTTATGCTCCTTATTTGTGTGTATTGAATCTGATGTATTGAATGTCATGTTATTTCGTTCTTTTCGCTCTTAAAAGTTTCGCTGTAGTTTCCGACTCTAGTTATTGGGAACGAAAATGATTTCTATTTAAGTTTTCGCTTCTTGTTCAAAGCGGTTTGTGGGTCTCGCATAAAAATGAATGAAAGCCTCGAGCGATGGCTGCTGGTTATGATGTACACCAGTGGCGTGCGGTGCAAACCACATAAGGGTGCGCAGACTTGTCTAAACTTTGTACACCAAATCGATTCTGCGTTCTGATTTTGCAAAATCGTCAATTACATTGTCATAGAAAGAGCCGGAAACTTTTAGTGTGGACAACAAAATAATATTTTACTCTCAGCACATGCCGTCAACCAATTTTCTACCTTGAAATGTCGCTCACAAATTTTAAATTTAGCCTTGAGAAAAGCTGTTTTAATAATAAACATACGTCACAGGTATAAATACTCATATTTTCCAAAGAAAATCAACACGCAAATCGCAAATTCAGTAATTATCCAACAAAGTCTAACCAAAGAATGAGCTTCCACCAAAAAATTCATTCGAAAAACGTTTTCCCATTTTTTACATATCCCCATTCAAGTTGCGGCAGTTTATTCATTGAAATCGATGGATCGTGCGCATTTAAATCGCTGCGCCTGAAACATGAATGATACACGAACAAAACCACTTTCTGTGCGTCAAAAAATTCATTGAAACATGCGTTGATGTGCGATAACTTCTCATGTAGAGTCGAGCGCAGCAACTCTACAGCGCTTATGAAGAAAACTCGAATGATATGCCTGATGCTAAGTTCCCCCTTTACGAAACTTTTACTTGTGCGTCTCGTCCAAGTATTCGAATTGGTATTTCCTCTTTCATTTTGGTTCTTTGGAGGCGCGCATTGATTTACTGCGCGAGAAGCATATTGAATATGAAGATGTATCGTTATAAAAGTGTAAGATTGGATGAAATTTGTGTGGAAATTTCAAATTATTTTATTTGATTCGTTCAAATTATTTTATTTGAACGAATTTGTCAGGGTGCGCTCTGCGCCATCTGCGCCTTAGACCGCACGCCACTGATGTACACACATAAATAAGTATATATTTCATTAGTAAGAGAGCGATATTTCGCTCCCAGCATTAAAGTTCTGTTCAGGGTTGTGACTTTTGATTTTCGAAATCGTAGTAAATCGGCCGAAAAATAGTAGTAGAATCGATGAAATAGTAGTAAATTTTTGTAAAACCTCCGTCATTATATATATAACTAATTTGAAGAAATGGGAGCGTTTTGAACACTGTATGTGGTGAATTCCACACCAACTCATACTCGACTTGTATGGAGCTTGGAAGTCACCTCTGTTTTTTTTAACTTTTTTTCATTTGGATGTTGTTAGGGACTTAAAAAAAAGTTACCCGTATTTTTTTGTTTGGCGGAATAACGTTCGGTAGGCGGAGGGGAAGGGGTCAAAGTCAGCGAAAACTGGAAATCACAAAAACTTTAAAAATTTGTAACTTTTGAACGGCTTTACCGATTGAGATGATATTGAACATTTTGGAAAGGTAATTAAATTTCCTTGTCACAAAAAAATATTTTTTGACTCCCTCCCCCTCACCGTCATATTGTAAAATTCAATTTCGTGACAAAATTTAAAATATCTCGAAAACGGCATTTTTTTTTCTTTTGAATTTTTTTCTGTAAATACTTACCATTATACCATACAAATTCGCTAAATAAAATTTGGGGGTAAATGCGTTGTTGATTTTAAAAAAAAAATCGAAAAAAATCGAATACAAAATTTTTCATATATTTTACTGATTTTCGATTGGTTTTTATGTTTTATGTACATAATATTATTGCAAAAGTTTCAGGAGATTAAAATTAATTAGAAATTCATTTAAAAGAAAAAGTTTTAAATATATCACCATTAGAAAATTTTTTTATTTTGAGAAAATACGGGTAACTTTTTTTTAAGTCCCTAACAACATCCAAATGAAAAAAGTTAAGAAATCGAACATGACTGTAAACGTGAGTATGAGTTGAGGTGGAGTTCACCATGTATGATATTTATTTCATACTTCTCTTATCATAAACCAATTATAAATAAAAACATAACAAAAGCTATAATTGCCAATCTGGCAATTATTGAAAACCCGTATGGTGATTTAATTGAACGGCGTATCAAAATTCCACTTTGAAGTCAAACTTTCCAATAAGATTTTTTTAAAACTTGTTCCAATTGGATTTTGATGTATGGAACTTTAATGTAGAATCATGTCCTAAACAACTTTTGTTCTTGGACTTTTTGATAAAATGCACCTTTTTTGAGATATTCGCAAAAAACGTTTTCGTTCGTATGGGGGGTACCCCCCCTAATGGTCCATTTTTGCCCATTAACGAACTTAGCCTCGCATTTTACAAAAAACGGACCTGTGCCAAATTTCAAGACTGTAGCTCAATCCGTGCGCCCGCAATCCGCGCCACAGACGGACGGACAGACAGACAGACGGACAGACGGACATGCTAAATTCAACTTTTTTCATCATTCTAAACACACTGGTGTAATTCCTTTTTTTGTGCGATGACGGGATCTTGGCGTTACAAACGGTAAGGCAAAGTTAATATACCCTTTGGTTTCACCATACGGGTATAATTATTATAGCCGAATATCTCAAAAACGGTGCATCTTATCAAAAAAGTGCAAGAACAAAAGCTATTTAGGATATGATACTACATAAAACTCCCATACATCAAAATCCGATTGGAATAAATTTTAAAAAAATCTAATTAGAAAGTTTGACTTCAAACTGGAATTTTGATACAAGTGTTCGCCGTTCACTTAAATCACCATACGGATTTTCAATAATTGTCAGATTGGCAATTATAGCTTTTGTTATGTTTTAAATAAAAATTTGTTTCCTTAATTTCCTTTTCACTAAAATTTCTTACTTAAATATCTATTGGCGATCGTTGTAGGCGGATTCACGTCTTCTAGCCGTCTCTACGAGACAGACACCTGCTTTTTTCTGTATAGTCTTGAAAACCAAAATCGTGGGTTAAAATATAAAGAGAACCAAAATTGAACATTTTTATGGGGATCAATTTTCATCAAATGTATTGACTATATTCAGTCAAAAAAAAATTTTTTTTTAGAAAGGAAGAAAACTTATTCTTCGTACGTGAAACGCGTTGAGAATTTACTTCGCGACTTTTACTGTTTAATTTATTATTTTATTTTTCGGGGGAAAACAAGAAAAATATTTTACTTTTATATACTAATATATTCCTATAGGGTGGATGGCTATAATATTGACCTATTAAAATTCGGGATATATTATTGACCTAATTGGAAATTATGCCCTGAAACAAAACTCTTCTGCCGTAGAAAGGATGTCAGTACATGAAATTCAAAATTAATCTTTTTTCTTCATTTCAATAGTTTTTGGTGTTTTTAATTATAAGTTTTAGCGGGTTAAAAAAGTTATTTCAGTGAACACAGTCAGTGAGTACAGACGTGCAGACGATACATGGAAAATTCTTGTGCGAGTAAGTAAGAAAGTGGTGTTTTCAATTTTCACAATTTAGTCGTATTTTCGTGAAAATCTTGTTTATATAGCTGGTATTTCTGAACAAATGAATTATTTCTTTAATTATTTTCATAAATTTGAAGTGATTTCTTATAATAATAATAATAAAATGTTAAATTTATTCTCGGTCATAAATAGGGCCGCTTACAAATCGCGACGTACGCTTTATTGACCCATAGGTCAATAATACGTACATTTTTATGTCAATAAAGAGTTATTGAACATTAATAAATTTTCATTCTTTAAATAAATAATTAAAGATTAACCAAGTTTTTTTTACCAAGTATCTTAATTAATATAAAGCATTAAACCAAAAAAATGTATTCCGAATATAATATTTAGTGTCTATTGGGTTCAAAACGAGTCTACTCCATTTTTGAAAAAAATGAGATTACGATTGATTTTGTTTCCTACTGTTGGTTCCCACAACTTACTTAATCATGCGTTATGATCAAAACTGTTTTACACCGTTGAAAATCGGTTTGAAAATGCGGTTTAGTTTCAAAATGGTTCTATTCCTTACGTATGTAAGAATCAAAGCGAGCCTATTCCATTGAGTATCAAAGTGGTGCTATTCCCATTGCAACTAATAACCAAGGCAGAAAATATAATCAAAGTGAGTTTTCTTGCATAAAATTATTTTAGCGCGAAAAGGTAAAATTAAGAGTTTTGTTTTTAGGGAATACAATACTGGAGGTAATCTCTATACCGGTAGTTCGGTATTGTAAAATGATAATACCGGGATCCCGGTATTGCATTCCCTATTTGTTTTATATCATTATTTGTCATCATAGTTAGGGTGAAAACAAAAGCTATAATTGCCAATCTAGCAATTATTGAAAACCCGTATGGTGATATTCGTATCATAATTTGAGCAGTTGTACCAAAATTCCATTTTGAAGTCAAATTTTCCAATTAGATTTTTTAAAATTTATTCCAATCGGATTTTGATGTATGGGAGTTTTATGTAGAATCATATCCTAAACAACTTTTGTTCTTGCACTTATTTGATAAGATGCACCGTTTTTGAGATATTCACAAAAAAAGTTTTCGTTCGTATGGGGGGTACCCCCCCTAATGGTCCATTTTTGCCCATTAACGAACTTAGCCTCGTATTTTACGAAAAACGAATCTGCGCAAAATTTCAAGTCTCTAGCTCAATCCGTGCGCCCGCAGTCCGCGCCACAGACAGACGGACAGACAGACGGACAGACAGACGGACAGACAGACGGACAGACGGACAGACGGACAGACGGACGGACGGACGGACGGACATGCAAAATTGAATTTTTTTTATCATTCTAAACACACTAGTGTAATTCATTTTTGTGTGTGATGACGGGATATTGGCGTTACAAACGGTAAAGCAAAGTTAATATATCCTTTGGTGTCACCATACGGGTATAAAAAACATTACTTGTTAAGAAGTTTACTGTCTAATAAATGAATAACAATAATATGAAGAAAGGGAAAACATTTTTTACTTGAATTTAATTGACTTGAATTTATTTGTTATGTTCAAAAGTCATCTATTCCACGCTCATTATTTTCAAAGCGGTTCTATTACAAGGGGTTAGCGTCAAAGTGGTTCTATTCCAAATTAAATATTGAAATTTTGGAAAACCTAGGTGCTTCTGATTTATGACACTTATAATATTAGCTTTTATGATGTTGCACTTTAATTTGAAGATACAGAGATTTCGGTTGGTTGGTGCATACATTAACTATAGCTTTTTCTGCATTATCTCGAAATCGCTTATAGTGGAGTAGACTCGTTTTGAACCTAATAGACACATTTGCGCAATTAAAATATAACCGAGCTATTAAAATTTAGATCAAAATAAAGAACACTCGGTCAATAATAGATGCTTTCCATATACCTTTTACAGAATGGCACCCGTCAAACGGCTACAATATTCTAAGGAAAACCTTGAAAAAGCCCTAGAAGCAGTTAAGAATGGAGGCATGTCCCTTTACAAGGCCAGTAAATATTACGGAATCCCTAAAACAACTTTAATATACAAGCACCGAGGCCAGTTTCCAATAGGACATCCAACAGTTCTTACATTGAAGGAAGAGAATCTTATTAGTGAATGGATTGCTAAAGTTGGTTGTTTAGGATTTCCAGTGACAAAGGATCAGCTTCTAGATAGTATGAAAATGTTCCTTAAGGGAACAAGTCGAGCCAAAGCATTTGCTTATGCAAGACCCGGCAGGAGATGGTATGAGGGATTTCTAAAAAGGCATCCAGAAATTTCTAAGCGCGTCGCAGAAAGTTTGACCAAAGGGCTTGCGCTTGTGACTGAAGATTTGATTCGAGAGTGGTTTAAAAAGGTTAAAAGTTACATTGAATCTCAGGATATCACTGCCGTTTTTAGCGACCCAAAAAGAAACTTCAATTGTGATGAGACTGCTTTCTTTCTAAGCCCAAAAGAAACTTCGGTATTGGCCAAGAAAGGCGATAAAATTCTTTACAATTTAACGGGTAACAGCGAGAAGGAATGTTTGACAACCTTAATAATGGCTAATGCTGATGGTGACCTACCTCCTCCAATGGTCGTGTTTCCGTATAAACGGCTTCAATTTCAATTAATAAGGAAAATGCCGAAAGACTGGTAATCAGGACGATCTGATTCTGGTTGGATGACAGCTGAGGTATTTTTTGAGTACATCGCTAACGTCTTCTATCCGTCTAAAAAACGAAATCGTCTTACCAGTTCTCTTATATGTTGACGGACATACATCACATATAAGCCTCCCTTTGAGCGAATTCTGTAACGAGAAAGGAATTGTCATCATCGCATTGTATCCTAATTCCACTCACATCCTGCAGCCGATGGATGTTGCTGTAATATAATAATAATAATAATAATAAGTTTTATTCAAAAGAAAATATAATTTGATTTACAATCTTTAGAATCTTAAAACCGTATTGACATAACTTGCGTTGTCTGTCAGGTTGGCAAAAAACAATTTTTTTTTTTTTTTTTATTATAATATTAATTTGAATAATTATGCGGAAACTATATGCAAATCTTTTTAATTAATTAAATTCATTTATGAGCAATCTTCTATATCTTAAAGCTATGTCTAGATAGCGGAACAAAGAGTCATAGTCCGAGCCGTTTAAATATTCATACATTTCATCTTTCGTTAGCTCATATTTTCCCAAATAGCGTTTACGGTAAGCTTTGAAAATAGGACATATTGCAAGAAAATGAAAAGTGTTTTCAATCGCGTTCATGTTACAACAACTACAAGATGCATCGTTATTATTTTTGAATGACCTAGCATTTACATCAAGTAAGCCTCCTCTTACTTTAAATATCAGGCTAACCATATCAACAATATGCGTATCAGAGAAGTAATTTGGTATTTCCACATATTTCAAGTTACAATACTCGTCATGGTGTTGAGATGTAATAGCTTTTTCAACGCATTCTTCCCAATGCCTAACTTTAACTGCTTTTAGTGCCTCAGACTGTTGAGTTTTCCAGTTAGTTCGGTATTCGAAATCAAAGTTTACACCAGCTCTACGAAATATTTGTTTCCATTCGGCTGCCCAAAACACATTCTCAGTTATCGCCGTTTCTGCTAGAACTTTAGGTAACCTATCTTCTGTGTAGCTCAAAATTTTTGTTATATAATTAAAGTGCGTTTTTAGGGTGCCACAGAAGAGCCTGGGTAGTCCAGTTTCCAGCGAAATCATGTAATTGGGTGTGTTTTTAGGAAGATGAAACATAGATTTGATGAAGTATCTTTGTAATTTCTCAACCTGTTCGTATTCTTTGAAGCCCCACACTTGTGCACTGTAGCTCATAATTGACCTCACTGATGCATTGAAGATTTTGTATTTCCCTGAATGGGAGATTCTCTTATTTTTTAGGAAGGAGGACCAGACGCCGTTGATCGCATTTTTTGATGCAGTAAGTTTTTCATCCAGGTGTTTGTTGAACGACATATTAAAAGTAAAATTGACCCCAAGATACTTATAGTTGTTGACTACATCGATTGGAGTACTACTGTAAGTCCAGTTTTCGTTTTCTGCTCTTTTTCCACCATTGCGAAAAATTACAATTTTAGATTTTTCAAGATTTACTTGCAGGTTCCACATTTTGCAGTACATTTCAAATTGGTTTATCATCTTTTGGAGCGTTTCTGGATCCTCTGCCAATAGAACTAAATCATCTGCGTATAGTAGAATTTTAATATTTAAAGCCCCAAACATAACTCCACCTGTAAGCTCGTCATGAAGATCGTTTAGAAAAAGCGAAAATAAAATTGGACTCAGTAAACATCCTTGTTTAACTCCTTGATGCACTTCAAAAAAGTCAGACAACAGTACACCATCCCAGACAGCACATTTGATGTCAGAGTAGATTGCTCTCAGAGATGCAATTATTTTAGACGACATTCCCAACTTTGATAACTTGTAGAAAAGAGCGTTTCTATTTATTGTGTCGAACGCCGCCTTTAAGTCTACAAAGAATACATAAAGTTTTTTCTTTTTATTAAGCTTCAAATGTATGAGGCTCGCCAAGTTAAAGATGTTGTCCACCGTCGAATAATTTTTTCTAAAACCAGCTTGGAATTCGTTCAGTACCTTTTCTTGTTCAATCCACGAAGATATTCTATTTAGTATGACCCCAGTAAAGAGTTTATATAAAGTATCCAAGAAAGATAAACCGCGGTAATTCTCTACTCCATTAGGATCGCCTTTCTTGAATAGGGGAAAAATAACGGCTTTCTTGAAAGCATCGGGACAGTATGCTTTTTGAAACATATCCTCGAAAATATGCCTTATTTCGTTCAACAAACCATCATTGGCATTCTTATAAAATTCATACGGAATTCTATCCATGCCCGGAGCTTTTTTATCTTTTACACTGCTTAAAACTGCCTTAATTTCTTCGATTTTAATTTCTTCGTCGAGACCGGGTACAGATATGTAAGGTTCCGCATAACTAATATCATAAGGTCTGTAGCTATTTTCCAACAGGTTTTTGAAGTAATGAAATAAGTCCTGGATGGATATATTGTTGCCGACAACACATTTTTTCCCCTTTATCTCCCTAGCTAGCTCCCACCAACCTTTTGAATCAGTGACAGAGTTAATTTTTGCTAATACTGCTGTATAATATTCCTGTTTTTTTCTTAGACATAGTGCTTTATATTTCTTCTGTTCGGCAAGGTAGTTATGTCGCAAAAAATCGATTCCAAATTTTCTAACCAAGTTTAGCTTTTTTAATACATTTTCTCTAGCCTTACTACATTCGTGATCAAACCACTTCTGCTTAGCTTGACTAATTTTTGTCTTTTTGGAAATTTCCGAGTAGTTTGCTGCACTATATATCTTTTGCTTCACAGCTTCAACCCTCTCATCGACATTTTTAGTTTGAAGATCTGGAAAATTAAACATTTTGTCTAAGTTTGTGGCATACGTGTTTGCTAAATTGCTATTCCAGGACAATTTGGGAAGGAGGTTTAAACTGCGACTATCACTAGGAGATCTTGAAGATTTTAAACTCAGTTTTATAGGCATGTGGTCTGAATAAGTTTTATTTATTACTGAAAAATCAAAAACTAAATCTAGAACATCCATCGAGCAGCAGCAATAATCGATGACAGAAGTACCCATAGCTCCGACAAATGTCATTTCCCCTACGTAATCCCCTGGTGATCTTCCGTTTAAAATAACTCCACCAGTGTCTTCAAGAAATTGTAAAAAGGATTTTGCATTTCCATCTATTTTACTGTCTTTAGATTTTCGGTGAGCTGACAGTCTGTGGTTATTTTCAAGAACTTCCTTTTCGATAACTTGTCTATCTCCCACCCTTACATTTAGATCACCCAGTATGATAAAGCAATTTTCACCAACACTTTCTTTAAGTTTTTCAAAATCGGAATTCCAGTTTTTACCATTTAAGTAAGTTGGGAAAAATACCAAACTAGATCCATTGATTTTCGCGGCTAAGACTACTTCTTCATGAAAACATGTAAATGCTAGCTCATACTTTGTTGCAACACATTTTTTAAAACCATACAAACAGCCACCGCTGGCTCGACCACGGCTACTTCTCCTTATTGCGCTAACCCAAGATAGCTGAAAATCTTTAAAATAATTACTAAATATATTAAATTTCTCTTCGGTAACATGCGTTTCAAAAAGGAAAAAAATATCAAATTTACTTATAAATGCAAAAAAATCGTTAAACATTAATTTATTATGTAGGCCAGCAACATTATAGGAAAGAATCTGACAGACTTCTAATTGTTAATCGGTTTTGTTATTGTTTTGAATTTGATGAGTTGAGCTGCTACTCCGACCAGAACAGGTTGTGATGACGTCGTTGTGTTGATGCCGCTCGTTATTGTAACTGCTACTGGGACCGCTTCTAGTGCCACTAGGCATAAAAGCCGCTGACGTATTTTTTGCTACGCGTACTTGAAAACTGTTTACAGACTTCGGCAGAAGAGACAACAAATAGTCTTTATCATTTTCAGTTTTCGCCAGGATTGTGTTATCATCAGACCATCGAAATGACATATCATTTATATGGAGAAATACTCCTCGTATGGATATTTTAATATGCTTATCCGGTTTAGGAAGAACTTTTTTTACTTGCCGCCAGTTGTATCTAACATTTCGTTCCTCAGCAGTGTAGTCTTTTTGTATAAAAATACCCGTGTTTTTCAATTTTCCGGAATTTAGTAACAATGAGTTGACTTCATAAGGTGAAGTTAACTCTACAATATGTGTGTTTGAGCCATTGTTGGAGTTAATTTTGATAAACTTTCCCGCCGAAATGTTGACACCAAGGACTTTGTTGCATAGCTCTAAGAACGATTTCTTAACATCGGCAATTGATGCCCCCTGCATCCCTGTAACCACAATATTACATCGTCTTTTGTACTTGTCCATTTCGTTGATTTTGGCCGTTAAACTTTTTTCGTTGGTTTTAAGCGTTTCAATGGTTTGTTTTAGTTCGGTGTTTTCATTTTGTAGTTTACTCACGGTTTTCTTTACCTCATCGATGTCACTCCTTAGACTTTTAATGTCATCTTTTGTTGCAATATGTTGCAGTTTTTTATCCATAAGCGCCTCCATGTTAGACATCAGGGCCTCCAATGAAAATGAAGCCCTTGGATCACTCGGCAATGGTGACATTTCGCTGGTTTGTTTTTTGCTTATTTGCCTTTGCTCCGGAGATGTTTCGCTCAAGGGTCTCTTAAGTGTGTTATCGCTCATTTGAAAAACTAGCAAAACTTAAGTTTTTCCCTCTAATTTGTTTTCAAATTAATTAATTCGCGGACAATAAAAAAAAACAAACTTTCCACCGCTAAGCAGTGTTGCCAACCCTGTTGCTGTATTTAAACCGCTGAAGACCGCTTGGAAAAAAGCCGTTCATCAGTGGAGAATTGAAAACAACGGAGATAAATTAAAACGAGAAGATTTTGCAAACCTCTTAGATTCAATTCTGGATGTAACTGTCACTCGAAGCACGTTATCAAATGGATTTAGAGCGTGTGGTCTATTTCCTTTTACGGCAGACATTAATTATGAAAAAATTCTACCGAAGGCTACATGTTTTTTTGAGCCGAAAGTCACCTCCACTCCCAAATCAAGTAATTTAGAAATTAGTAGAACAGACTATAAAAATTGTATCAAGACAATGGAGGTATTGCTTCCAAAGGATAAAATTATAAATTTCCAAATAAATCAATTTTCGGAGTGGAAGGGTCCTAAAGAGGACGAGAGTTTGTTCTTATTCTGGCGGGAGGTCGCGGAGAAAATATCGACAGATCGGGGAAAAAACGAATACCTTTTGACATCAATAATAGAAAAAGATGCTGATCCAGCAACAATTGAAAAAGATACTGATCCAAAAATAGGAGAAGACACAATTATAAACAATTTTCCGAATTCGAACTCAAATATCCAAGTTTTTGAACTAGACCACTTGGATAATTTCTGGGACAATGATGGTTGTAGCAAGGTATTAACTTTGGTGCCTGAAACCTCCAAACAAACCACTCCAAAGAAAATCGCAACTTTAGAGGATGAAGGCAATGTAGAGGAAGATAGCAAATTTCATTTAAAAGATATTTCCAATGTCCCTACACCATTCAAGAAGTAATTCTTTTGGCCGGAGCAAAGAAAACTTAAGAAGAAGAAAGAAAACTTAAGAAGATGACGAAAAGTGCCGGAGAAAATCCAAAACCGGAGAAAAAGAAACTAGTTGATAAAAAGGAATTAAGCGCTCCTTGTAACTTAAAAATTAACAATTATGTCGCCGTTAAATATGAAGGAGAAATTTTTCCTGGCATAATTCTAGACTTGAATGAAAGAGAGGCATACATCAAAGTTATGTCAATGAGCGGCAGTAACTGGAAATGGCCTACACCAAACGATGAGCTCTGGTATCCTTTCTGTGATGTAATCCGGGTTATTGCTGAGCCAGAGCTGTTAAATTCCAGAGGGATCTATGCGGTTCCGGAAATTTCTCAATTGAAAAAACAATCGAGTATATAGTTTTATTTTTCACTAATGATTTTTTTTATTTACTTAAAGTACCTGAATTTATTTTAATGAATTTTAGCCAAAGTGCAATCCTAATTTTCTTCTTTTTAATTGCTTAGATTATTAATTAAATTACTGTAACATTTTTATTGAATAAAAGTTTTTGTTATGTTTAATTCTTTTGATTTTTTCAATGCTCCCCAACTTTTTTCCAAACACAAATCTGCAGGTCAATATTGGGAACACTTTTGGTCAATATTAGGTTTTTGGGAAAAAAAATTGGTCCATATAAAGTACATTTTTGAGTCAAATTTAATTAACTACAATCTTGTTAATATTCAACGCATCCACTAGTTTTTTACATCAAATTACCTTAAAAAGAATGCTTTCTTAGGAAAATCAAAAAGTTTTGAAATCGATCAAAAATTCGAATGCAACGAGCTAATTTTCTGACAAAAATATTCGTAAGCGGACAAAACGGTCAATATTATAGCCATCCACCCTACTCTTATTCTCTTATTTGAAATAATCTTATCTCTAAAAAATATTTTTTAATATAAAATGGTCCTGCCTTCGACTTGCTTCATTTTCACACTTCTTTGTTTATTATTATGGGTATTCACTCTTTTGAGTATCGGTGTAAATGTAGCATGGATACAAGTGCATTTTACAAGAAAGCGTGAACACCATGTAAAGCATTTGAAAAAGCTCCAGTGAACTATGAAGTTTGACAGCTCTAATTGCAGAAAATAGAACAATGCCGAAAGAAAGTGTGGAAACAGAAATTTTGGATTACCTCATTGTGTTGATTTTGGCCAATCGTTTGCTTTTCTCAAGTTTATTCGTAAGTTTCGTACCTTCCACTTAATCAGGTCCCAGGAAGCAACGATTCCTTTACTTTCAATGAGTTTTTTTATAAAAAAAATTGAGCAGTAGGTTTCTAAAAACAAATTTTGTGCAAAATATGACCAAAAAAGAAAAATTTTCTTACCTCAAAATCTTTCTCCTCTTCCAGAAAATCTAAAACACTCGCGATTTCAGCTTCACTCCACTTCTTGTTGGGTTTCTCTCTTTTCCGCTTTCGCTGCTGAATAACATTTTGCGCCATATTATATATATTTATATATATTTATTGATTTATCGCCACTAAACACTTTTTGCCGGAGAAAAATATGAAGATCACAAAACATAACCTGAAAGTTTCAGCTGTCATAATTTACACTTCTCACTATAAAAGACCCAAAAACAAGCTTTCGAATGAAGCAAATAAAAAGCTAAATTGTAACCGATTTTGTATGAAAAATTTTGCTAGGTCGAGTAAATATACATCCAATACACTGATACACAACCAAATGCATCAATAGGGATTGCTTTACCGAACTTTGTCATTACCGGTAACGCGGTAAAAAAAATTAAAATTACCGGTAAACCGGTAATTACCGGTAAATTAAACATTTTCTAAAATTATTAGGAAATGCAGAATATTATATGATAGAGAGGGTAAAAAATAAGAAATAATGTGTAATTGAAAGTATCCTTTATTTGTCTTCAGAAAACTAAAATATAAAATTCAATATAATATAATAATATTAAGAATAATAAACCAAAATTCTCACCACTTTGTTGAGTTATTTTGAGAAGCTTGCTTATGTTAATGCAGTTATCTATTTTAAAAACTTTTTTTTTGCACAGAAATATATATTACTTACTGTACTTATGCTAAGAACATGCAAGATTTCATAGCTTACTAAAACAACAATTTGTTTGAAAATACATTGCTTACTATGAAATTTTAAACTGCACTGAGAGAACAGAAATCTATATTTTGAGAGCCAATCACTAGTGTCAAATTCTGATATAGGGCTTTCCATATAGTGGAAAGACAAATGAGCGAAAAGCTTTTGAAAAAATTTCTCTCAATATCTTTTCTCTCAGAAATTTTTCAATAGCGCCTAAAGTTCAAGCGAGATAGAAACCATTCATGTTTAGTCTCGCTTTGTTTAATCTTATAATACGTAAAAAAATATTTATAATATATAAATAACTGTAAAAAGTAAAAAACGCTACCGGGAAATTGGAAAACTTTTGCTCATACTTTGAGTTTGAAGTCTACTCACCAACGCATATAAAAAAAAATTTTCACTAGTAATAATCATCCACATTAATATATTGACTTTAAATTTGGTTGAGTTAAAAGAAAACACTTTTAAATAAGTATGACATTTAATGTATTCATAACAAGAGTAGTTTCACGCCTCACTATAAAAATAATCAGGGTATTCACAGTCGTCTTTTAAATTGCGGGTAAATTTACCGCTCGGTAATTCAGTAAAATTTAACAGATTTTTACCGAGACGGTAACTTGGTTCATGTAAAAATGAATTACCGGATTCGGTAATTGTAGACATGCCTTGAGTCGTGTTTTCCGGCCCGGTTATTCGGTATCAAGAATCAACCGCGGGTGGCGCTAGTAATGTTTTTAGTTGTCAAATTTTCTCGCTGGTTAACTCATCGGACTGCAAATTTTTTCAATTTTGATTGCCGTTGCCACAATAGAAATTCAAAAGAATACATCAGACATGGATTTAAAGGTATGTGGCATATTTTACAATCAAATTCGCAGTTCATGATTTGGTCACGTATCCAATAAAAGCGCTGTTCTCAAATCTGTGCTGTGGGATGTTCACAGCAGAATATTTTTAGTCTTTTAATATTACCGAAAATACCGAAAATTAAAAGAGGATTGTGAATACCCTCAATGTTTTTACCGAATTTACCGGTAATGAGCTGTAAAATTACCGGTAAAAAAATTATGCATTTTCAGCCGAACCGGTTTACCGGTATTGCAATCCCTATGCATCAATGAGTGAATACCCTTATTTTGTTTTTATCGTTCATAGAAAAAAATTATTATTATTTATATTATTTATTTGTTGTTGTGACTGCTTCTGTTGCTGTTGTTGTTCCTGTTGATTATTGTTTATTAATTGTTGATGGCTGCTTTAACTGGTTGTTAAATATACTTCCACGTTGGTGCGCGTTCATCGTTCGCACTTCTTATTGTTGATTATTAAGTTGAATTTTTTCGCGTTCGTACGCGTTCACCGTTCGTACTTGTCCACCGTTGGTGCGCGTTCACCGATCGCACTGTTGTCACAAATTGAGGAGCGTACCCCGTTTGCACTAATTTTCTTTTCAAAAAATTTCATTTTTATTAATTGCAGATACGTTAATTTGATGTTGTGTTAAAAACTTGTTTTTTCCAATTTATTGATCGTAGATACGTACATAATTTTTGTAGAATTTAATATTCTTTTGAATGTTGATTTTTTTTTTTTGGTTTTCACTTTTGTCTATATTTCCAAAATTTTCACTCTTGTCTGTGTGTTTTTTTTTATTTCTTCCCGAGTTTGATTCGGATCACTGGATGTGCATTAAAATGTTAATATTTCACTATGCACATCCTACCGGCTGCGCCAATTTTATGTCGTGGAAATAAACACAAAATAAAATAAATCACTGAAGGTTTATGCAGCGGATCCTACCGGCTGCGCCAATTTTATGTCGTGGTTTTACGAAATAAAATACAATCTTTGAATGTTTAAAATAAAATGAAACGGCGGATATTAGTTTTAATTTCACAATTTTATTTTTTAGTTTAAAAGTTAATACAAAGTTCACTTAAACAAGTTTTGTTTATGATTTTGAAGTAATTTCTATAAACCTTCTATTCGATTTCATGCAAAGTTCAATTTTTATAAACCTCGTAATTAAGTTCTTTTTCAATATTTTATTTGTTTTAAAATAAATCAAACAGAGAATTTAGTTTTTCTTTCATAACTTTGCTTTGTAGTTAATCGAATTTTACAAATTTTACTTAGATGTGTTTTAGAGTTTCTTTACACAATTCACTTAATTTTTTTTAGATAGATCTATGTTTTATTCTTTAATTAACAATAGCTAATACACTTATTTATTTTACGCGTTGTTTATTTAATTCTATATATTTTTATTAAAAGTTTGTTAAACCCCTAGTTCGTCGCATCCATGGGCGACCTATGTTTGGCAACCGTGTTAAAAACACTCGACCCTTTCTAAGTTTATTATAAATTTGTTAAATTTCTTTTATGTTTTTTAATAATTGAACAAGTTTTATAAGTTCACTTAACACTTCTTTTAATTCAAAAAATAATATTTTACTGTACTTTACTTTGAAATTACTTAATTTGGGAGAAGCCCAACTAGTCGCGTTACTTTTCGCGGACTTTACTATTTACAAAACTTGTAGTCGCAACTAGTGTCGCAGACCAGGAAAATTTGTCCTAATTTGACCGTGCAGGTCGTTTTATAAGATTTTTGAAAGTCCAAAACTTTTATTTTTTACTCTGTCAATCGTTAATATTTAAATCGATTCCATTTCATTTGGAATCTTTCGAATTTGTCGTGGGAGTTGGCCCATTCTTTCGTTTAAATTTTCCTTATTTGAAAATAGGAAAATTATTCAATAGCAGGGAGGAATTTGAAAAATAGTTAAATATCCTTAGATATGTGGGTAATTTGCCCAACCTACTTTCGGAATTTCCTTGTTTGGAAAATAAAAACTTCATCGATTGGTTGGGAAAGATACGATCTTTGTAAGATCGTAAATGCTTTGCCCATCCTCCTTGCCGATCATTCGTAAGGATGTTTAGCCCATCCTACTTTCTCAATTCTCCTTTGGAATTGCATAAGGATGATGCAAGGAACAGTTGATCGTTCGTATGTAGGAGATTGGTTTCATCCTACTTTTACTTCTCCTTATTCGAATAAAGGATGAGGCAAAGACGATTCATCATGGTGTGTGCCTATTGGCTGAAATCATGTTGCATCATTGTATGCGTAAGGATCTTCGTTTAGTTCGTTTGGTATGAAAATCAAACGAACTCAAATATGTGCAATGTTTACAAATGCAAAGGAACATATTTGCTTATGATTTCCTTTCTTTCGTTTTCGTATGTTTATTTACATACGATTTAACGGTTTTTCTTCGAACGAAACATAAATTACAAAAAGGGATAACTTTTATTGCATCACTTGAATATTTGTACATGTTTTTCGTTTAACAGAAAGTAGTTTTGTTATTTGAACACAAGTGGAAAAAAATCAAGTCCTTTAACGAGGTTGGTTACGAAAGATCTCGGTCTTTCACTTGATTTTGATATAAATTTTATGGTGGTGAGATCATACAAAATCTGATTCACCACAAAGGGAATTCGATCTATTCCCTTTCTCCCAAGCAGATGGAAATAATATTTGCAATTTTCTTGAAAACAGTGCGTCAAACAACAAAAAATTATTTGAAATATAATTACTGCATACTTTATCTATACATCAAAATACCTTTGAAAAAAAAGGTATTGAAAACCCGTATGAATCTGGCAATTATTGAAAATTCAAAATTAAAAAAAATTCAAAAAAATCAAAATTCAAAATTAAAAAAAATTAAAAATTCGAACAGTTGTACAAAAATTCCACTTTGAAGTCAAACTTTCCAATAAGATTTTTTTAAATTTATTCCAATCGGATTTTGATAAGATGCACCGTTTTTGAGATATTCGCAAAAAATGTTTTCGTTCGTATGTTTTCGTACGATGTTTTCGTCCATTTTTGCCTTGCATTTTAGGAAAAATGAATCTGTGCAAAATTTCAAGTCTCTAGCTCAATTCGTGCGCCCGCAATCCGCGTCACAAACGGACAGACAGATGGACGGACGGACGGACATGCAAGAATTAATTATTTTTATCATTCTAAACACACTTGTGTAATTCATTTTTTTTGTGTGATGACGGGATCTTGGCGTTACAAACGGTAAGGCAAAGTTAATATACCCTTTGGTTTCACCATACGGGTATAAAAAGTTATTACTACCCGGGCAACGCCGGGTTCTTGCAAGCTAGTATATTATAGATTTGAAACCATAATTCTATATTGTGAGGTAACTTCGTATCAAAATGGTTGCATTTTTTTATATTTGCTTTTTTTTTATATTTTCAGGTCACTTCATATCAAAACGAATCTAATTGGAGAAATCCTTCTCTGTCTGAAAGTTTTGAAGGCGCCGACACACTCACCGTCATATCGATTTTAATAGTCGGTAAAGTAATTGTCCTTCTATATATAGTTTTAATAAACACAAGTGTTTTTAATTGTCACTAAATTTGTTATTTCAGGCACTTTTCTTTCTCTTTTAATTTTTCTGTCCGTAGCAGGGAACATACTTGTTTGCATTGCTATTTACACAGAACGTAGTTTGCGAAGGATTGGAAATTTATTTTTGGCCTCTTTAGCCATAGCCGATTTATTTGTTGCCTCATTAGTGATGACATTCGCCGGTGTTAATGATTTATTAGGTAAATAAAAACAGTAATATAATTCCCATATAGTATATATGCGATATGCGGCCACAGCTAATAACATAGTACAACCATTAAAAAAATCTGGTATTGCTATTCTGTGAATAGATTGTGAAAGAATATTTCGAGCTGAAAAATATTGTACAACAATGTATATGTCCATGTCGTCAAAATTTGTAGTAATTGGTGCTTAAAGTTTTCCAATGATTTATAATTCAAAAATTCATAGCAATTGCAATTTTCACCATAAAAGGTTGATCTTTATATCGACTCCTCCATGCAAGACTATAGTAACTCGACTTACGACATTTTTGAGTTACTGACACTGCGAGAATCCCCTTAGGAGCCTATTTATGGATGTGAAAGCATCCACAAAAATAATATAATATTTTGTAATATTTTGTAATATAATAATCGCAAAAAAACATTTAAAATGTTAAAATTTTGTGTTGAGAACTGAGCGATGGGGTCTTTTGGTTATATTCAAAATACTTTAATAAAAAAGAACCATATCCAGCCCTAAGGGTCAGTTGATGAACGTCACTGAGACATGATTGATCTTATCAATTGCCGTGTGCCTGACGATTAGACTTGCGCGACTAAAAATATGAGTTTTTTGTACTTGACATTCGTTTCATAAATTTGTACATTTGCGCACAAAATTGTAATTACTTAATCGTTATCAACGTAAACATAATAAACCATTTCGTCGATTGCAACAGATCTGGTGCTTTTACATTTTGTGTTATTTTTTTTATAAAAATCCTCGCGAGTTTGGCTAGGAACTTGAAATTTGACAAAGAGCGTTTCTCAAAAAATGAAAACTAAGTTCGTTGATGAGCAAAATTAATCCAGCCCTTCCAGAATCTCTCGTTCAAATGAAAATATTTTTAGATTCTCTGGAAAACGGTGAGTAAGGTCAAAAAATTATAAATGCTAGAAAAACTCTTACACAACTCTTCCATCCAACTGAATTTAATTTGACCACTCCTTCTCACGCCTAGAATTATGCCTTTTTCTTATGGCGACTGCCTACAGGCAATCAAGCATTTCTAATTTGACCGCAATTCGAAATGAATACCTCTGTTTTGAGAATAAATACTCTGTTATATGACCAGGGGCCTATTCCACAAAAGTACAAGTCTTGTATTTGTAGCTATTTTTCACAAATTGTAGGACTTGTAAGCACATTTTCATTTCTTAAAATACAATTTTTAAATCACAAATACAAATTCGGAGTAATTTTACAATCCGAAATGTTTTCACAAGTCTTTATTTTCTGTTCCTCAACGCATTTCGGCAAGCTTACAATTACAAGTGGTTTTTTTGGAAAATTGTGAGAAAAAATACCACTTGTAGTCCAATACCGTTCCACAAAGACATTTCTTTTCTGAAATTGAACTACAATTGTTAGAAATATTTAGCAGTGTTGAAACGCCTCTAAAAGTAATCACAAGTGGATAAAAAATGAATACGGACAGTAGTAATAGTAGCGAAAATGAAGCTAATATGCAATTAGCAACTCGTCGCAGAAGAATTTATCGTCCAAGAATAAATTCTGTGGTCACAAGTTATAAGGGCTTAACTCGACTTTAGCCGTTTTCAATGGTTTTACAAAATCGTGTTCTCCTTTCAAAATGCTCTTAGTTGCACTAACCCGTTAGTTTCTACGACCATTTTTGACCGTTATAGGCTACTACACCAAACGGCTAAAGTCAAAAAAATTCCAAGTTGCATTTGGAAGAACGGCTAAAGTCAGATGCCATATTTTTTTGTATAGACTTAATCCACTCTTATGGGCGCGAAACTGCATTAATTTGATCGTCTTTGCACGTGGAATAGTGGCTTAAGTCGAGTTAGTTCATTCTTCGTTTTAACCTTTTCCCAAACGAGCAGGCTAAAGTATGTTTTGGCCTCTTTTTCAAATCGGGGTATAGGTTTTTAGGGACTTAACTTGACTTTAGCCATTGATTGTAGCCATTTCTAAGACATAAAAAAGTTTTGAAATAGTGGCTAAAGTAAAATAATCCTTAATTTCTCTGAAAATATTAAGTTTGAATAAACCAGATTAAACCAATCGTAAAACGCTTATTTTTCATAATATTTTGTAGTTATAGATTTTTAAATTCTGTTTGATACCCTTTTGCCACCGACAGTTAAAATTTCATAAATATTAAAATGCTTCTCCTGAAAAATCAAGAAATTCGACTTAAGCCCTTATAACTTGTGACCACAGAATTTCAATTTAACTTCTGTTTTTGAATTCAACGAAAAATTTCGTTTAAACGCAACAAAAATCAGTCACATTTAAACTTTGGATAATAGGAGAATCTTTTCCTATTATATCCAAAACTAAAGTCAATTTCATTGAGTTTCATTTCAACACCCCCTCCAAAAAAAATCGTTTTTTTTTCTTTGATTTTAAATAAAATACTTTTTTTAATTTCTTCTTTTTTAGCCATAATTTTAATTCTTTACTAAGTGAAATCAAACAACTGTGGCTAAGACTGTCGTAACAATTGTAGAAAAAGAAATCAATTCACAAGTGGCCTTAAACTTTTTTGGGGAACAAACAATTGATACAATTGTATAAATCGAAATTGTGAAAATGTAAAGAAAAAATATTTACAAATGTGTGAGTTCCTGGAACAGTTTTTTTTTGGATTTGTAATTGTGAATATACAATTTAACAATTTGTGAATTGTAGAATTGTACCTTTGTGGAATAGGCCCCAGCTTAAAATTTCGTGTACATATAATCGCGAGTGTACCGTACAATACTTTTGATACTACGTACTTCATATAAGAAACAAAAAAGTCTGAAGAGTGGATTGCTGAAAGCTTTGAGGCTCGTAAATGTACAAATTTATGAAACGAATGTCAAGTACACAAAACTCATATTTTTAGACGCGCAAGTCTAATCGTCAGGCACATGGCAATTGATAAGATCAATCATGTCTCAGTGACTGTCATCAACTGACCCTTAGTCCTGGATATGGCTCTTTTTTATTAAAGTATTTTGAATATAAACAAAAGACCCCATCGCTCAGTTCTCAACACATTTTAACTTTTTAAATGTTTTTTTTTGCGATATGGATTTTTTTGCTCTTTTATAATTTACTAGCAGACCCTACGTTGTCATCTTAAAGTTTTTTGTATAAATTTTAGAGTGCCAAAAAACTATAAATAATTAAAAAAATTTTGGGAAAAAAATGTTATCCTTACAGGACCTTCCGTTTCGAATTTTGAAATTTCAACAACAGATTCGTGACATGCAACCATGAAAACCTCCCAAATCCCGTTTTTGCGAGAAAAATTGGAAAAACGACATATTTGCGTTATCTTTACAGGACCACACACTCTAACCTTTCGTTAGAATTATTGAAACTGAAACGCCGGATTCGTAATCAGCGACCCCAAAAACCCCATAATGCAAATTTTTCCGGGAAAGAATGGGAAAAAGGATATTTTCGTTATCCTTACAGGACCCCCCGTTTCGAATTTTGAAAATCTAATACCGTGTGACACTTTCTTTTGTTAGGGTGAATTTAAAAACGTTTTAGTTATTATTTCTATTATTTATTATATTTCTCCTCTATTAATCACAATGAATCGGCTTACACTTTTCCTTTACAATGTTAACTTTCTCTTTTATTATTATTCAAACCACTTTGCTTAGAATGTACAGACAAAAAAAATGAATTTCAGTTATATCTTCAACTTAATTTTTTAACTTCTGAGTTTTTCTATTAAACTTGAATTCCGATCACTTCAATGAATTTTGTTTTTCTTTTTTTTTTCGTTTACTGTTTTACTTCAACTCTCAATTTCGACTTATTATTTTAACTACTAAACTTCAACTCGACTATCTTTGCTTAACTTTAGACTTCAACCAATGATTACCTAATATAGATAAGAAAGTTCTCCTAAAATATTTGGTTTGAGAGAGGGACCACTAGCGACATGCTGGCGGTTTCAATTTCTGTGTGAATACTGAGTTATTTATGTGTGCGGCCTCATCTCAAGTGTTCCCACATCTCAGTTGTAATGCGTAATTAGTTGTAATGCACCTCGAAAAAACCATAAAAAAATCGCACAATGGCAATACACAAATTTGATTCTCAGCAGTCAGTTAGTTAAAAATCAAAACAAACCACCAATTTCGGTGGAAAATTTAGTTTTCGTGTTAATTTCGTTGATTTTTAGTGTATTTCGCGATTTAAATACTAAAAAAGTGTTATAATTTGCTTGAAAATTTTCGTGAGCTGTCAGGCCGCTGTCGGAAGCATGATGGTGTTAGTGCAAGGGTTGTGTAAATATAATACAAGTTTTTGACTGCTATAAGGATATGAAAATCTCGCTTGGTTTAGCCCTGACTAAACGACAAGTTTCTTGTTTTTTCTTTAACTCCATATGACATGAAGGAAAAAAAGGGAAAGATGGTGTTGCTCGGTGACTTTTTTTTATCGCGCATCTCTTTTCTCTGCCGTAGGTAAACGGAAACTTCCGTTTACTTCCCATCTATATTAGGTAATCATTGCTTCAACTACAAAAACTCAAAAACTCTCTCCTTGCTCCATTAAAAACTTCTCAAAAAACTCCTAAATAATAACTCTTTCTTTCTCCATTAAAAACTTCTAAAAAACTTTTCGTGCCCGATCTTAGCATTTGCTTTTATATCATTTTTGACCTGGACAACCTTTTTTTGTTGTGACAATTTCCTCATTCATGTTGAATGGGCGAAATTACAATGTAAGCAAAAACTTCAATTCAAAGTTGAATTGTGAAATAAATTAGTTTGTACTTGCACTGGTCGTGTGCCCTCAGAATTATTTGGACACATCAGCATTTTGATCGACTCGCTGAAATTGTTTATGAAATAAGATCGTCTTACAACAAAGCAATTGTTGTGAAATAGGATCGCGCTTGTCGCGTGCTTTCAATAAACGTATTTTGTACGTTTTGGATTTATTGGTAGGTACAAAGTACGTTGACCGGAGTGCATTTTTGCATTAGTTGATTACTTTGTTCATTTTATTTTATATGGGTCAAATTTTATTGAATGCATGGAATGGTCTGACCAAAGTATAATGACCGGAGTGAATTGGTTAATTTTCTTATCCATGATTTGGATATTTTTGAAGGGTCAATGTTCTGATTTCAAACTTTGTAGGTTCGGTGCATTCAGGAAAAGTCGAAATGCAATTCATCACAACCGGATTCGTGATCAGCGACCCGAAAAACCCAATAATGCCAATTTTTCCTGGAAAAATGGGAAAAAGGATCCTTACAGGACCTTCCATTTCGAATTTTGAAAATCTAATACCGGATTCGTCATCAGCGACCCCGAAAACCCATAATGCCAATTTTTCCGGGGAAGAATTGGAAAAAGGATAAAAAGCAGGGCCGAATTATACAAGGTCTGTTTGACAGCTCAGTTGCTTCTGGCTCTGACGTCATCGGCAAGAAATTCTTATAAGACTAAATGGGAATTTTCCCTAATTCTCAAATTTAGCTAACATCTAGCTAAACAACTCCGTACGCACAATCAACATTACAAAGAATTTCTTGCCGATGACGTAGCAAAATGGTGGCTGTCAAAAAATAACCAGCAGACCTTGTATAATTCGGCCATGGATAAAAAGGATATAAAAATTAGAAGAAAAAAATCAACCAATTCCCATAGAAATTTTTTCCAATAATAATTTTTTTCCCAATAATACAAATTCTTGATTTCGGAAATCTAATAGCAAATTTTATGATTTCATGCAAATGTTTCAAAATTACCCGCCTATAAAATCAAAACTACCCGCGATCACTTCAAAAATTGAGATGGGGCTCACTGCTGCTATCAATTATGAAATTGCAAAGTTCTGCAGCCAACTTCACAATCCGAAATCTCAGGAAAAAAATTCTGATTAATTCGGGCGAAAAGTGAAATCGGGTTTTCCAAAGTGGTACTTAGAAGAAGTGCACGCGTTTTAAAAGTGGTTTTTGTGAAAGAAGGGCATTAAAGTAATACTCTCGCGTCATTTTGAAATCGGATTAAAGTGTTAAAGGCAAATAAAGTGCAAAAACGTCCAACGTTTGACGTTTCACGACTCGTGTTGCTCTAAATAATACTTGTAGTTCGTCCTCAACACATGCCGACTACCGTCAGCATTGATTAAAGACCACAAAAATAATATAATAATTAAAAACCTATAAGCCAAAAAATTCCAATAAAAAGTGTTTTAATCATTTTTTAACTTAATAATCATGGTTTTTTTTTTGTTTTTATTAGCATTATCTTTTTGTTAAGTTGTGTTAATTTTTTTAAAGAATTTATTTTTATGGAACCTGAACTGAATTACTTTTTGATAAATACACTATTATTAAAGTGCGATTTTTTTAAAAGCTTTTATTAAGCTTGCCTTTGTATCTGTTTGTCTGTCTGTTTGTCTGTCGAGGTTAATACCATATTTTTATTTTAAGGACAAGGGAAGGTCCTGTATGGATAAAGTGATTATCCTTTTCCTCAAATTTTCCGGGAAAAAATTTCATCTGGGGTTTTTTGGGGTCGCTGAATCCGATTCTGACATTAAGAAATCTGTAAATGTAACAGAAGGTACTGAAAGGATAACGTGATTATTCTTTTTTTCAAATTTTCCGGGAAAAATATATTCTAGTCGTTTTTGGGATCGCTGACTTCGATTCTGAAATTAAAAGGTCCGTAAGGATAACGGAAGGTCCTGTTAGGATAACGTGATTATCCTTTTGGTTTTGGATTTCTAGTCATACTAATAAATACAAGATAACTAAAAAGGACAAAATAAAAAAGATTGAAATTTTTTTTCGAAAAAAGCTTTTTTTTTTAAAATGCCCTAAAACGAAAAAATATTTTTTTGAGCATTGTGTATCAGAAATAAAAACGAGATAAAAAGCATAAAAAATAAAATAAATATTTATCTTGTTTTTATTTCTGATACACAGTGCTTAAAAAATTATTCTTTCCTTTTTAGTGCATTTTCTGAAATAAAAGTTTTTTCAAAAAAAATTTTTAGTTTTCCGTTTCAATACAATGTGTAACGAAATAATAACGTTATAACGTAACGAAATGAAATTTTTTATCGTTACAAAACTAAATAACGTAACGAAATAAAATTTGAATTTCATTATATAACGAAATGTATAACGTCACCATTTTTTTTTGCATTTACTCTACAGAAGGATTCACAAATATAATAAGATGATTCAATTGACTTATATGCATCCTTCGCGGTCTAGTCACTAACAGAGATTCAATGTGTTGATCTGATGAGGTTCGACATTGAATTCTTGGAATCGAAACTTCATGCTTCCTATCAAAAAAAATTTTGACGTGGATACGTCTTAGATTTTGGTTGTAGGGGTACAAATTAGAAAATCGGCCTTGCTGCCAAGATAACAAATTTGCAATTGATGATACTCGATAGTTTGTGGTGACATCCCAACAGAAACTGTGTTAAAAAATACGGCCTACATTGAAGCATTGTTTAGGGTATTTTGTTATGTTAAACTATGTTCAATTATCTTTTTATGAATCAAAATCTAAATTTTGACTACCGCTGTTATGCTGTGTTTGCTGCTTGTAGTACAGATTTCACGTTTATACTCTTTTTATGTTTTCTTTGTGTGTATTTTTATGCTTTCTCTTTCATTCTCTAAAGGGAGAAATTTTGAGCTCCGCGGTACTGCTCGTAGGAGTTGGAACGATCGATGCACATTTTTCGTTCTCCCCCAAGTTAAGAACTATTTAAGTTTTCGCTCCTTGTTCAAAGCGGTTTGTGGATCTCGCATAAAAATGATGAACGCCTCGAGCGATGGCTGTTGGGTATGATGCCCACACACATATGCAAGTATGTATTTCCACCTATGTGAACTTGGCTTGCGAAGTGCGGAAACTCGAAATAAAATTTACATGGAAAAATTGTACTAAATTGTACTGGATTTTAAAAAAATTGTACTCGAAAGGATTCGACAGAAATTAAAAATTGAAAAAAGAGCAGCCGGCATTGTTTTCGGAAGAAATTTTTTTATGCAGAATAATTGTACTAAGTGTACTAGTACAATTTTCTCAAAAATCGAAAAAAAAATTTTTTGGTTTCGGAAGAATTTTTTTTTTGTAGAATAATTGTGCTAAAATTGTACCACAAAGGAAAAAAATTGTACTCGCTCAGGTTCCTCGGAAATTGAAAAAAATCGAAAAAAAACGATTTTTCGCGAGAAATCTGCAGTCTTGGTTCGGAAGGAAAAAATGTTTCTGCAGAATAATTGTACTAAAATTGTACTACAAAGGAAAAAATTGTACTCGTACAGTACAAAAAATTTTTTTTTTGGAAAAAAAAATTTTGTTTCGGAAGACATTTTTAGGAAAAGTGTAAAAAGGAAGGCTTCCTAAATGCCCAGGAATGAATTTCCATTGACTGAAGTTGAAGTTGCTCATTTTTCCATATGACAAACATTTCTTAAGATATTTGGACGTCTCAAGATATAACATCACTCCGTATCATATATTATCGTGTTTCGAACAGCTGGGTTTTTTAAGATATTAAACTTGACCTTTCAGTAACATTAATAATGGGTAAAAAAAGAAAAGCTCCCGTTTTATCCAATGATGAAAATTAATTTGTTAATGAAAGATTTGAATATGTTTGATGAGAAGGGGCGTTTATTAGCTTCCAATAATAATGTTTGGGTGCTAGCCAGTGAAGCTGTTCAAACGAAAATGTCTTCTAAATATATTTATTTATATGTATCGATGAACAGGAATGAAATATTGGATAAATTTTGGATTTCAAAAAGTATTTTTTCTCAAATACCGATTGAAGAATATTCTGATGTTGACGATGATATTAGTGGAGAACGATCTCATGAACTGGTCAACAAATGAAAAAATAGAACCAGAATCAGAATTGAGAGTTACTATTAATTTATCGTTGGATGAATGGTCTAAAATTGAACCTATTTCTATTCAAAATAATGCGGGTTCGAAAAAAATTTGTTTGAAAGAAGGTTGGACTCATATTTTCCACGAAGCATTAGTAAGACAGCTTCATTTGCCATGTGCATTTGCATATAAAAACTATGATATTATAAATAGCATTGATGAATTCTGTATAAAAATAAAAGCAATATGTACTGATGAAAACTGTAAAGCTATAATGCATGCTTCCATTGTGGTGGACCTACTCACAGAGGTATAGATTTCCATGTATCAACAACAAATACAAAAGGGAGATATCATATCGCTAAAAGATTTTTAAGTGGTAGATTAAGGGATGAACCCGTACAAGAGATTGAAGCTACATCTACTTATGCATATAGCAGAAATAAAGCTAGACAATTTATGTCATTTGGAGATTTTCCTCCAGCCAATATTCCTAATGAAGAAGTTTTACGAAAGGCAGTACAACAAAGACGTGTTAAGCATTTAGGGGTATCCTCGATTTCTCCCACCGTAAAAGAAATAGCTGGTGCTATAATTAACCTCAAATATAGAACAGAATTTTGTGGGTTCATTAAACATGTCTCATCAGATCCTTTCTTTGTTATATATTTTAATCCGCACCAAATTTTATTTTACAAAGAATTTTTGAGTTACTCATACACCTGGCGAGGGAACTTTAATCATTGATGCGACCGGTCAAGTTGTAAATGCCATAGAAAAACCAAATTTTACAAAAAAAAATATTTTTGTATCAGGCTGTCATTCCTTGGAGATGCAAAATTGCACCAATTTTTCAAATGATTTCTGAAGTTCATAATACTAATATAATAACTGAGAAATTGGTTGGATCATAAAGGTCCTTGTCTTCCAGAAATTGTTACAGACTTTTCATTTGCCCTATTAAATGCTGCTAGTTTAGCTTTTAATAATTGCACATTAAAAGATTATATCAATAAAGTTTTACTTTATTTGCAAAATAATGGTGAACGACCGAATTGTGTACTAAGAATTGATGTGGCTCATTTCCTACATATGTTTAGTCGCGCTGATTGTCTAAAAAAAATTTCTCCTCAAATAAGGGATTTTTACTTAAGGTGTGTAAGCTTATTAATAGAAACAGTGAACCTAGCCGATTTTGCTAAAGTGTTCACGCACGTTTAATTGTCAATTCTGCAGGCAAAAATAAATGTTATTCTTCACAAGAATTTCTCTTACAACATATAGAAAAATATTGTTGTATTAGAGATCTAGACTTAAAAAACATTGAAAAAATAGATGATGAAAAGGAATTTGAACAGATAAAAATAACGGCACTAAATGAAGTTTTGGATCGCATACAGAAGGACCTTCAAAAATCGGATGATACCGGGGTAAAATTAAACGCTTACCACTGCCCAGAGTTCGGTAAAAAGCTACTTTCTGTATTTCCACAATTTCCCTTATGGGCTTCTGTTGTTTCTAAAACAGAAATTTTTTTAAAAAATATTAAAAAAAAAAGCTTTTATTTGAAAAAAAATGTACCTACTAAAAATGCGCTAAAAAGGAAAAAAATAATTTTTTGGGTGCTATCACAACTGGAGGACATCGGCACGCGACCGGGACCTCTGGCGAGAGACATTGCGGCAGGCCAAGACCGGAAACCGGTTGTAGCGCCGAAAGAGAGAGAGAGAGAATCACAAATAAAAGCGAGATAAATCATAAAAATAAAATAAAACAAATATTTATCCTTTTTAGTCATTTTGTATTTGGTTTCTATTTATTTTTATTTGTATTTGTTTTAATAAAAGCTTATTTTAAATTAAAAAAAAATTATTTTATCCTTTGTTTTGTTTTGAGTTTATTGCCTTTTATCAGTCGGGAGAGTTTTTCTGTTAATTGGAATCACAGTCGAAAATCATTCGCATTTGCAATAGTAAATGCACAACTATTTTATCCTTTTTAGTAATTTTGTATTTGACTTGTATGTTTATTTATATTTGTACAGCGGTTATAATTTATATATATTTTTCGATATTTCTGAGATTCATATTCAACGTTGGCCGAAGCCATTCAATCCTAAATCCTATATACAGTACAATCGCGATTATATGATCTGATTAATGTTGGGGTGGGTCATATAATCAAGGATTTCATATAACCGAGGGTCAAATTTTCTATTTGTTTTTTCAGGTTTCCTTACGTTTAATACAAACAAAGGTTAAAGTGTTAAGTATTTTTTAATCTTCTCACAAAAATTTATATTTTGTTAAAGTATTTTAATAAGGTTTGTTGTCTAATGCTGGTTATATTTTAAAAAAAACAGCCTTTTTTTAAGTCCTTGCAGCGCTCCGATCTCTGTTGAGTCAACGTCGTCCTCAACAGCCCAATCCAATGCAATATTGATAGCTTTGATCGCCTCAGTTTGGGTGATAATTTTTTTCAAAGTAAAAATTTCGTCATCCTCACTTTGCTGACAAATGTCTTCATCTACACTAAAATCTTCAACGAGATCTGGAATATCATTTGTCCAAGCATTAAACTCAAAGTTCACTGCATCCTCCTTTAAAAAAAATCCAATTATTTACTCGAAATAATATCGATCACATAATCGAGGTTTTTCGATTCGCAATGATCATATAATTGAAGCTTCGATTCGCAATGATCATATAATTGAAGCTTCATACAAATTTTTGGGCAGTCATATAACCGCGAGGTTCATATAATCGCGTGTACATATAATCGCGATTGTACGGTATTTGTTTCATGTTATCCTGACAGACTTCTTAATGCCAGAATCTGATTCAACGATCTCGAATCCCCCAGGTGAGATTTCTTCCTGAAAATTTGAGGAAACGGATAATCACGTTATCCTTACGGGACCTTCCGTTATCCTTACAGACTTGTTAACATCAGAATTGGATTCAGCGATCCCAAAAACCCCCAGGTGAGATTTTTTTCCAGAAAATTTGAGGAAAAGGATAATCACGTTATCCTTACAGGACCTTCCGTTATCCTTACAGACTTGTTAACATGAGAATCGAATTCAGTGATCCCAAAAACCCCCAGGTGAGATTTTTTTTCGGAAAATTTGAGGAAAAGGATAATCACGTTATCCTTACAGACTTGTTAACATCAGAATCGGATTAAGCGATCCCAAAAACCCATAGATGAGATTTTTTCCGGAAAATTTGAGGAGAAGGATAATCACGTTATCCTTACAGGACCTTCCGTTATTCTTACAGACTTTTTAATGACAGATTCGGATTCAGCGACTCCAAAAACCCCCAGGATAGATTTTTTTCCGGAAAATTTGGAGAAAAGGATAATCATGTTATCCTTACAGGACCTTCCGTTATCCTTACAAGGACGAAGTAGTTAAAATATTGTATTGTCATCGGACTTACGTCTGCGTGCAAAATTTCAAGTGAATCGGATGAGTGGAAGTGGGTCAAAATTTGATTGCAAGATTTGACCCTGACAGACAAACACACAGACAAACAAGATAGCGAGCTAAATAAAAGCTTTTAAAAACTAGCCACTTCTTCTAGAAGTGAAGAATATTTTCGTGAGGTGAAAAACTTGGTTTTCTTTAAAAAAAAATCCTTAAGAGCTGACAAATTTCTGATTACTCACATGAATTCAATTTCAAGAACATTGAACTTGATTTATAAGTTACCTATTAAAGAATATAATACAAAAGCAAGAAATGAGTCAGTTGTGCAGCTGGACAACTCAGTTTTCCAAACTTCTGATCGGTCTTTAATAGAAGATTCATTTAACGATCATTCCTCACCAAACATTTTACCATCGGAGATTAGCCTGTCAGACTCCTTGCTGAATATTGCAGACAAGTTAATTAACTCAGATATTTCGAATACCTTATTGAATATAAGAAATAACTCTCATGTTAGCGAAACTATTACTGATTCTGTTAATCTAATGATTACTGAATTACCTACTGAAAACATTACATATACAAATGAAAGCGCAAGATTTAACTTCCTAGAATGTGAGGAAAAATGGAACTCTAAATCTGCACATAGGAAAAGGGGCAAGTATTTTACCAAGCAACCAGATATTAGAAGCATTTACAAAAAACCAAAATTTGATAGAAATATACCTATATTGCAAAACGGCAATTTACTAAAACCTGCTAAACTGCAAGCTAAAAACGTAATAATTCTTAACACATGTGCATTCGATTCCATAACGCAAGCACTACTCGTTGCGTACTACGATTTTAAGCTATATAATGGATATATCAATGAAAGTAATAATGAAATGAACATTTGTTTTGTTTTAGCTTTGCCTTTATCAGTCGTGAAAGTTTTTTCTGTTAAACCTGAATTAGGTCCAGTGCAACTGTGGCACTGTGTTATCACCGTGAAGGTTCATGTTTGTTTCGGGCTCAGTAATAATAATATTTTAATAATATTTTTTATGAATTTATTCAAATGAGTCGAAGTATTACAACATAAATTCATTGCACAAAACTATGGGTTTATAGATTTTTGCACTCAATTTACAGTATCCGATATACCAGTAAATTTGGATATTTTGGGAGCAACATTTAAATTAGTAGGAGCAATAGTATTTGAAAAAGGAGATTCACTTAACCACTATTTCACACTTGCAAGACGAGTCACAGGAATATGGGAAAAGTATAACGATATTACGCCTGGAATGGCACTCATATTAAATCGCAAATTATCTCAGCATTTTGTTATTCATATGCTAATATATCTTATCAAAAAAGTCCAAGAACAAAAGTTGTTTAGGATACTATTCTACATAAAACTCCATACATCAAAATCCAATTGGTACAAATTTTAAAAAATCTTATTGGAAAGTTTGACTTCAAAGTGGAATTTTGAGGCCATATCGCCATACGGGTTTCCTATAATTGCCAGATTGGCAATTATAGCTTTTGTTATGTTTTTCTTTGTGGTTCAACTTATTACCATTATTCTACAGAAACATTTTTTCCTTCCGAAACAAGACTGCAGATTTCTCGCGAAAAATCGTTTTTTCGATTTTTTTCAATTTCCGAGGAACCTGTACGAGTACAATTTCTTTCTTTTGTGGTACAATTTAGTGCAATTTTAGTACAATTATTCTACAAAAAAAAATTTCTTCCGAAACCAAAAAAATTTTTTTTTTCGATTTTTGAGAAAACTGTACTAGTACACTTTTTTTTCTTTGCGGTACAATTTAGTGCAATTATTCTGCATAAAAAAAAATTTCTTCCGAAAACAATGCCGGCTGATCTTTTTTCAATTTTTAATTTCTGTCGAATCCGTTCGAGTACAATTTTTTTTAAATGCAGTACAATTTAGTACGATTTCTTCATGTAAATTTTATTTCGAGTTTCCGCACTTCGCAAGCCAAGTTCACATAGCTTGTATTTCCTTAGTAAGATAGCGATATTTCGCTCCCAGCATTAAACTTCTGTTCTCAAAGAACGTAAAAATAAAACGGAAATGTAAAGATCTTAAGGGCAATAACGTAAAAACCATAATTTCATTCTAGTTCTTTGGAGCGTTTTACTGAAATGCTGAATTTTGTTCTCTAGAGAGTGATTTTTATTTTCCATTGATTCCTCCTTGGGAGCAGAACGAAATACTAGAAATGGGAGCGTTTTGAACATAACCAATTCTAATAAAATCATAACCAATTATAAATAAAAACATAACAAAAGCTATAATTGCCAATCTGGCAATTATTCAAGACCCGTATGGTGATATTCGTATCAAAATTCGAACAGTTGTATCAAAATTCCACTTTGAAGGCAAACTTTCCAATAAGATTTTTTAAAACTTATTCCAATCGGATTTTGATGTATGGGAGTTTTATGTAGAATCATATCCTAAATAACTTTTGTTCTTGAACTTTTTTGATAACATTTACCGTTTTTGAGATATTTGCAAAAAACGTTTTCGTTCGTATGGGGGGTACCCCCCCTAATGGTCTATTTTTGCCCATTAACGAACTTAGCCTCGCATTTTACGAAAAACGAATCTGCGCAAAATTTCAAGTCTCTAGCTCAATCCGTACGCCCGCAATCCGCGCCACAGACAGACAGACAGACGGACAGACGGACAGACGGACGGACGGACAGACGGACGGACGGACGGACAGACGGACGGACATGAAAAATTCAATTTTTTTTATCATTCTAAACACACTGGTGTAATTCATTTTTGTGTGTGATGACGGGATCTTGGCGTTACAAACGGTAAAGCAAAGTTAATATACCCTTTGGTTTCACCATACGGGTATAATTATTTTTTAAATAAAAATTTGTTTCTTTAATTTCCTTTTCACTAAAATTTCTTACTTAGTTATCTATTGGCGATCGTTGTAGGCGGATCCCCATTGTTTCATTCAAAAATTAATTTCATTATATTATTCTATTGTGGCCAGTGGCCATGAGAAATCTAGATACTTGACTAGAAATGATTTCGATAGAAGCAAAATACTCCAGATAAGCCCAAAATTTCACATGGTAAAAAAATTTTCCAGGGTTAATAACAAATAATTAAAACGCTTTAGTCGTTTTAAGAAAACACTTTATTTTAATTGATGTGTTTATCGAACAAAACTTCAGCTTCAACCGTTCTAACAAATCAAAAGGTAAGCTAATCATCATCTATGTTAGAAGTCATTTCGAATGGTGCATCAATTACAGACGCTGAGTAGACAATTCCCAGCACTCCTCAAACTTTCCGCGAATTTTAATATGCTCGACCGGATATTCAAGTCATGTGTCTAATTTGATTTTGCTTTATATATTTCACTGGAATTAAAGTGTCGAAACGTAACTGGCGCGCTCTTTCTGACTCACGCTGTTTTCTGTGGATTCTTGAAAACATTCTAAAATCAGGAATATGGCGTTCAGGGTACCTGTGGTGATACTCCTCCCTTGCTCTTCTAGAATTTCCGTTATAGAACCCGTAGACAAAGTCTACTTCGTTGAGTAGCGCTCCATAATAAAAACATAACAAAAGCTATAATTGCCAATCTGGCAATCATTGGAGACCCGTATGGTGATATTCGTATCAAAATTCGAACAGTTGTACCAAAATTCCACTTTGAAGTCAAACTTTCCAATAAGATTTTTTAAAATTTATTCCAATCGGATTTTGATGTATGGGAGTTTTATGTAGAATCATATCCTAAATAACTTTTGTTATAAAAACGGACGGACATGCTAAATTCAACTTTTTTCATCATTCTAAACACACTGGTGTAATTCATTTTTTTGTGCGATGACGGGATCTTGGCGTTACAAACGGTAAGGCAAAGTTAATATACCCTTTGGTTTCACCATACGGGTATAAAAATAATTAATTTCTGCATATCCGTCCGTCTGTCCGTCTGTCTGTCTGTCTGTGGCGCGGATTGCGGGCGCACGAATTGAGCTAGAGACTTGAAATTTTGCACAGATCCGTTTTTCGTAAAATGCGAGGCTAAGTTCGTTAATGGGCAAAAATGGACCATTAGGGGGGTTACCCCCCATACGAACGAAAACGGTTTTTGTGAATATCTCAAAAACGGTTCATTTTATCAAAAAAGTGCAAGAACAAAAGTTATTTAGGATATGATTCTACATAAAACTCTCATACATCAAAATCCGATTGGAATAAATTTTAAAAAATCTTATTGGAAAGTTTGACTTCAAAGTGGAATTTTGGTACAACTGTTCGAATTTTGATACGAATATCACCATACGGGTCTCCAATGATTGCCAGATTGGCAATTATAGCTTTTGTTATGTTTATTTTTTACAAATACGTCCACTGTAGTTCAGCTTTTTACTCAAAAAATCAAAATTGGGTCACAAATGCACTTAAAGGTGCACTGAATGAGAATAGAGTTTTGAAAATAAATAAATAAGAAGTCAATTCAAATTTTTAACTGCGTTGCATCAAAAAAACCGAATGGGTTAACTATCAAGATATTGAAAAAATTCCACTTAATCGTTTAGCCAGCTTTATTTGCGGTTCTAAAAGATTAACCTAGTATGTATAGCCAACCTATTCTAAATGCACAATGGACCCACAGCGTGGTCTAAGTGCATGATGGATTAGGCTTGGACTACTCGACAAACTAATCATCAATCATCATAGATGTTAAGTTTCAAAAATCATGGTTGTAAAGTTTCAAAAATCATTGTTGTTAGTGGGTAAAAAGTAGAAATATATTTTTATACCCGTATGGTGAAACCAAAGGGTATATTAACTTTGCCTTACCGTTTGTAATGCCAAGATCCCATCATCACACATAAAAATGAATTACACCAGTGTGTTTAGAATGATAAAAAAAGTTGAATTTTGCATGTCCGTCCGTCTGTCTGTCTGTCTGTCTGTCTGTCCGTCTGTCTGTCTGTGGCGCGGATTGCGGGCGCACGGATTGAGCTAGAGACTTGAAATTTTGCGCAGATTCGTTTTTCGTAAAATGTGAGGCTAAGTTCGTTAATGGGCAAAAATGGACCGTTAGGGGGGGGGGGGGTACCCCCCATACGAACGAAAACGTTTTTTGCGAATATCTCAAAAACGGTGCATCTTATCAAAAAAGTTCAAGAACAAAAGTTATTTAGGATATGATTCTACATAAAACTCTCATACATCAAAATCCGATTGGAATAAATTTTAAAAAATCTTATTGGAAAGTTTGACTTCAAAGTGGAATTTTGGTACAACTGTTCGAATTTTGATACGAATATCACCATACGGGTCTCCAATGATTGCCAGATTGGCAATTATAGCTTTTGTTATGTTTATCATTCTAAACACACTGGTGTGGTGTAATTCATTTTTTTATGTGTGATGACGGGATCTTGGCGTTACAAACGGTAAAGCAAAGTTAATATACCCTTTGGTTTCACCATACGGGTATAAAAAATTTTTTTTTTTGTTTTAAATGAATACTAATAGCTTAAACATCATTAGTTTGTATAGAGAGTATTTTTAACCCCCATAGAAAAAAACATGTACCGAACGGGTTAAGGAAACGATTGCCAAGAGTATTTTCTCTACGGTTTTGAAAGAAAGGCCAATTCCACACAAAGTGTTCTGCTGTCTCTTCCTCCTCATCACATAAATTGCAAGATGGATCCTCAACTAAGCCAATCTTATGTAAATGGTAGTTTAGTTTACAGAGACCAGTGAGTACCCCTACTAATTTTTGTATAGAGTTCTTGCTTAGTCTGCTGGTATTGGCGAATTTGGTTAGATCAGGTTTGCATCCAAATTTTTTGGCTTGTAGGCACGTTGGTGCACACGTCCACCTAGTCTTGTGTAGTGATTTACATTGTCTTTGAATAAGTCGTTTTACCGTTGAATTGGAAATAGGCAGTGCCGGTTCGGGATAAATTCCAAGGCAATCCGTTTACCAAGTTCGTCAGCTTTTTCATTGCCCAAGATGTCACCGTGACCAGGGACCCATGTCAAAGTAACTCTATTATTTTTAGACATAAATTCTAGTGTCCAAATACTCTTTTGTATCTGGAGTCCGCTGTGGATCTGGGATCGTTTCCCTTCTTGCGGCTTTACAATGCTATTTCACTGATGTGAATTAATGAACCACCGTCCATATAATGATAGACTTGTAAATGGTTTAAAACGAATGAGTTTATTTCAATGATTTGAACTAACTAACTGTTAACACAGTTCACAGCGATATTTATATCTACTTATGACTAAACATTATTTTGGGAAGTACATTTTTGTAAGTACAAAGTTTGTAAATACTTAACGTCTAAAGAACGGGTGCCATGCGATTATATAACAATCGGAATACGACATAATTGTAATTGTTTGCGGAACTAGAAATGTGAAGCTAGCAATTTGCCCAGTAGGTTCAAATGCAGCTGATGAAGAAATTTGCTGATGTTATTCTTATTGCACTTGAACATTCTCCCCGACCGTGACAGGTTCTGTCACTACAGAGCTTATGACGAAATCGTTGACCTTTGTTGTCTTCCGTAAGCAACCTTTCTTGCACCCTGGAAATAATTTATATGTGAGAATACATATGATTCCAATTGATATAATGATGGATGTGATTGATAACGCATGATGTGTTGAATGTTTGTATTTCCAAAGAGAAGGATCTGTTTCGCCCAACAATTCTGCCTGGTGCTGCTTAATTTGAAGAAAGTGATCTGTAGTCTTCGGGATCGGTTCCGGATCTAGCTGATTGTGTTGATGAGTAGATGTACTGGTGTGTTCTGCTAAACTAAAGTTGATGGGCTTAGTATATCTGGCCTTCACTTCTATCTGCCCCAAGTCCAACAAAGAACAGCATGATCAGATTTAAAATTAACGATTTGTAGCCGGTTACTGGTCTGATTCTAAAAAGCTTCCTTGGCCTCTGATGAGCATCACTATCCATGAGCTTCCGTTTTGTCGATCGGTCGTTCTGCGTCACTCGCCGAGAACAAAGTAAGCTTTTTCTAATGCCTTGTGGTTTCTTAGATTTCGTAGTTAGCTATTCATATTTCTCTGTCCTGTTGGAATTTGTGTCTGCATCGTCTTCAATTGGTAGAGGAGCAAGACGAGTAATTGGGCGGCGATATACTCCTGTTGAGGTTCGTACGTCTACAACTCTGACAATATGATCATCGCCAGCAATGGCATTAACAATCCTTCCGAGTGGCCATTTGAGCGGCGGAAGGTTGTCTTCTTTAATGATAACCATAGTTCCTGGTTTGATGTTTTCGACCTGACCCTTCCACTTGTGCCGTTGTTGTAGCTCGCTCAGGTATTCTCGAGACCATCGTCGCCAAAATTCATGCTTCACATGAACTTACTAGCTTCCATCTCGATAATTGGCTTGCCTTGATATCTTTTGTGTTTGCATCGGCCACAGCGGTAAGTGGTTCTCCAACTAAGAAGTGTCCCGGGGTCAGTCCGTCAAATCGTTTGGATCGTTTGACATCGGCGTTAGCGGCCTTGAGTTTAGTACTGCCTCTATTTCGATTATGGCCGTCTCGAGTTCTTCATAAGTTAGGGATGCGCAACCCATACTTTTGTGAAGCAATGTCTTTGCAGATTTTACGGCTGCCTCCCACAAACCCCCAAAGTGTGGTGCTCGGGGTGGTATGAAGTGGAAATGGATGCCCTTTGAGCTGCATGCCTTAGAGATTTTATCTTTGACGTCATCGTGCTCGAAAAGTTGTGCCAATTCGGACAGCTGGTTGCTTGCGCCAACGAAGTTGGTTGCATTGTCACAGTATATGTTCTGACATCTTCCTCTTCGACTTATAAATCGTTTGAGAGCTCCAATGAAACCGCTTGATGATAAGTCAGTGACGAGCTCCAGATGAACTGCCTTTGTCGCGAAACAGCAAAATACAGCAATGTAAGACTTCGTAGGACGCTTGCCTCTGACCTTGTAATGCGTATATATGGGCCCACCAAAATCCACCCCGGAATTAAAGAATGGCTTGGCAGGTTGAACCCTTGAAGCTGGTAGATTCCCCATTATCTGTGTGAGAAGACGTGGCTTAACATGGGTGCAACGCACACATCTTCGAACTATGGCCTGGGCTATGTTTTTTCCCTTTATTGGCCAAAATCGTTGTCGTGTTATCGCTAAAAGTGCTTGGGGACCAGCATGCATATTTTGTTGATGCACTTCCGTCATGATTAACGTGGTGATGATGTCGTCATAAGGCAAGAGAATTGGGTGTTTTGCATTGTATGGCAAGTTTGACGATTGCAACCTCCCGCCCACTCTTAGAATGCCAGTATCATCAATAAAAGTGCTTAAACAAGATAACCTGCTTGATGCATCAACGTGACCTTGCCGCTTGATTTGTACGAGCTCTTCTCTAAAATGTGTGTTTTGGAGGTGTCGTATTATTACTCTTTGTGCTTCATCTAGCTCTGCTATGCTAACTCTCGGAGGTGATCTGGTCTCCCCCTTTTGTTTTACAATCTTAATGAATCTTAGGATATGTGCTGTTATCCGAACCAGATGACTGAATGAGTTCCTGTGATCAATCTTCCTTATGAAGTGTGGTTCATCCTTCCTTACAGCCAAGGCATGCTTTACCTTCTTACATTCCAGATCACTGTTAGGCTGGATGCGTTCTTGTGAAGGCCAGTTTTCTATGGATGTGTGAAGAAACTTGGGCCCTCTGAACCATAATTTTGATTCGATTAATTGTACAGGCATCGCTCCTCTTGATACGAGGTCAGCAGGATTGTCCTTTGTACCCACATGACGCCACTGTTGTGCCTTGCTGACTTGTTCAATTGTTGATATTCTGTTAGCTACAAATGTTTTGTAGTTTGCTGATTCTGAATTGAGCCAGGATAGAACGATTTCCGAATCCGTCCAATAGAATGTCTCATTGATCGTGATATCAAGTGACCTTTCAAGTCGATGAATAAGTTGAGCCATCATCACGGCAGCACACAGCTCTAATCTGGGTAGGGTGGTTGTCTTCAGAGGCGCCACTCTCGATTTTGCACATAGCAATTGAATGCAAATGTCACCTGATGCGTCCACAGACCGTAAGTATACGGCTGTTCCGTATGCTCGTTCGCTGGCGTCGGAAAATGCGTGAATTTGCACGATAACGTTCTGATGTTTGCCAATCGCTAGTCGTGGAATTTTGATGGCTTTCAGCTCAGCCAATTCCTCCTTGAAACTCATCCATTGGGTATGCATTTCCATTGGTATTGCAGCATCCCAGTCTAATTTGAGCTGCCACAACTTCTGTAGTATAATTTTGGCTCGCACGATTACTGGATTCACTAATCCCAATGGATCAAAAAGGTGAGCAATGTCAGCCAATATACTTCTTTTCGTAACTCGCTTGGTTTCTGTTGGGCTACTCTTCATGATGAATTTGTCAGACGACGGTAACCATGTCATTCCAAGCGTTTTGATGCAACCTTCATCTCCATCTTCAATGTTTAGCTGCGGCTCTAGGTCTTCCTTCGCTATGCCCTTAAGCAGTTCAGGATCATTCGCGCACCATTTTCGCAGTTTGAAACCTCCTGAGCTTAAAATTTCCGTAAGATGCCTTTTGAGAATCTGCGTCTCCTCCAGACTATTGGCCCCGGTCATCACGTCATCGACATAAAAACATCTCTTTATTATTTGACTGATGTCATTCGAATACCTTTTTCCCTCCTGATCAGCTAGAGTGTGAAGACACTTCGTACTCAGATACGATGCAGAGGCGGTGCCATAAGTTATAGTATTCAGACGATATACCTTGATTTCTTCGGATGGGTCATCTCTCCAGAGTATTAGTTGGAAATTGCGATCTTCATCGTCTAACATGATCTGCCTATACATTTTTTCGATGTCAGCCGTGAAAACGTATCGTTTCAGTCGAAATCTTATGAGTACGTTGAACAGTTCTTCCTGTATTGCCGGGCCGGTGTGCAGCACATCGTTTAGCGAGTAATTTGTCGACGTCTTTGCAGATGCATCGAAAACCACTCGAAGCCTTGTGGTGCTACTATCGGGCTTTAAAACGCAATGATGTGGTAAAAAAAAGGTGTTGTTGTGGGATGCTTTTACGATCAATGGCTTCCATATGACCAAGTTGTATATACTCTTTGATGAATTTGATGTATTCTTTCTTTATTGTTGAGTTTTTCTCTAGCTTCTTCTCTAAAGCCAGAAAACGTCGGATAGCGATGTCCTCTGATTTCCCCAAATTTGTTGAGGCATGTTGAAACGGAAGTTTGACCAGGAACCTTCCTTCTGAATTTCTCTTATACGTTGCGTTGAAAAAATCTTCACATTTTTGTTCATGTGGAGTCATCGAATGTTTGGTAGTTTCGACTTCCTCAATGGTCCAAAACTTCTGTAATTGATCTTCGATACTGTCGCAAGTCTCTGCAAGACCGATGCCACAGAATTGTGCTGGAGCATTGGATGATGTGGCCTTGCCCAATACAATCCATCCGAGGGTTGTGTTCTGCAATGTTGGTAAATCTGCGCCAATCTTCATCTGCCCGATTGTCATTAACTCGCTGTAAATTTCCGCGCCGAGCAACAAATCAATGGACTTAGACTTATAGAATTCTTTGTCGGCGAGTTGTATGTTTTGGGGAATTGGCCATTGCTCCGCCTGAGTGTCTTTTGTTGGCTGGTATGACGCTATCTGCGGAAGAACAAAAGCCTCTATGTTCGCTGTGTAGTTGGTCACAAGTGATTTAATTTTTATGTTGACTCTACGTTGAATTTTGACTTGATGATCTCCGATGCCAGCCAATTGTAAGTGCTCCATCTCCGCCTTGACTCTCAAACTTTTGTAGAGCTTCTCTGTTACGAAGTTAAGTTGGGATCCGGAGTCCAATAGGGCACGACAATTTATCTTCTGACTACTTCTATTGTAGACGTGGACAGAAGCTGTTGCAAGAAACACAAAGTGTGCGTTTGTTTCTTGTAGGTTTCGGACTGATAGATTCGTGGCCGTACCTTGTCCTTGAGATGATGGACTGATCTGAGCAACGCCAGCCTCTGTAGAGATGTGCAACAGCCTGTTGTGGCGCTTGTTGCATTTTGGACAACATCCTGAGCGGCAATTGGCGTACGTGTGGTCACCTTTTAAGCAGTTAATGCAAAGCCTTAGCTTCTTTACCTGCCTTAATCGCTCGACTGGTGATAGTTTAGTGAACTCGGGACAGGCGTAAATGTGGTGATCGCTTCTCTTGCACATCGAGCACTTCATGGAGTTTCATGTCAGCAAGCTGTGTCCCTTCTTAGCTGTTTTTGAAACTCCCCTGTGGTCAGGTTTCTCCTTACGCTCTACCGACTCTAGCGTTTGGAATCTAGTTTCGATGAACTTGAAGAATGCATCTAGACTTGGAATCTCCTTAGGATTGCTAAGGGATTGCTCAAACAATCGATGAGTTTCGGCGCTCACTTGGTTGATATCAACTTCGATAGCACGGATAAATCTTTCTAAGGCTGCCATGGATGCCTTTTGTTTGCGGATTAACCTCTGTTGTTCCTCATCGAAATTGCCCACGCCATTTTCTTCTTGTGTTTCTTCTGCTGCACTGAAGCCTCCCTTGACGGTGTATTCGCTGACCGTTGCTTTGGCTTGATCTCCAGTACTCGTGTTGTCGTTACTACTACACTCGCTGATAGTAGTTAGTACCACTGCCTTGAATTCCTCATAAAGCTTCTTAACTTGTGAGAAGTATCCTTGTGTGAAATATAGGTGAGCCATATTAGTCCCTTTATATGAGGACATGGACTCGTCATTATCTTCAAATGCTGACCACAGCTTCTCTAATTCTTCAAGTTTTGATTGAAGATACTCTGGCTTCCATCGGGATGGGCCGTCCTTCTTGTAGTTGGACCATAATCTCTCGATGGTCTTTCCGAAACTTGTCTGCTGAGAAGCTAATTCCTCTAAAGATGCCATGATGTCGTTGTAAAACGCTGCTAACACTTCGGTTGCTGATCACGTTGTTGTATGATTATTTGTTGAACGTTGCTAGGCACTACGGCTGCTAACCACGCTGCTGTATGACTGACTGCTGAACGCTGCTAGGCACTACGGCTGCTAACCACGCTGCTGTATGACTGACTACTAAACGCTGCTAGGCACTACGGCTGCTAACCACGTTGAATCACGTCGGGATCACCAAAAATGTCCAAATACTCTTTTGTATCTGGAGTCCGCTGTGGATCTGGGATCGTTTCCCTTCTTGCGGCTTTACAATGCTATTTCACTGATGTGAATTAATGAACCACCGTCCATATAATGATAGACTTGTAAATGGTTTAAAACGAATGAGTTTATTTCAATGATTTGAACTAACTAACTGTTAACACAGTTCACAGCGATATTTATATCTACTTATGACTAAACATTATTTTGGGAAGTAGTACATTTTTGTAAGTACAAAGTTTGTAAATACTTAACGTCTAAAGAACGCGTGCCATGCGATTATATAACAATCGGAATACGACATAATTGTAATTGTTTGCGGAACTAGAAATGTGAAGCTAGCAATTTGCCCAGTAGGTTCAAGTGCAGCTGATGAAGAAATTTGCTGATGTTATTCTTATTGCACTTGAACATCTAGATTTTGAAAGCATTCTTCTACTAGTTTAGATTTGATTTCACTAGATTGTAGAGCTTTCAACGCTGCTTGGCTGTCTGAGAAAATGAAGATATCTCTGCCTTCAACTTTATTGCTACAAACGTGTTTTGCACAAATCAAAATTGCTGCAATTTCAGCTTGAAATGTGGTGATGTTTTTACCTAATGGTATAACATCAGTAAACTCTTCGTTATTAAGGCTAGAGTTATAGGTACCTGCACCAGCAATGTCGTTTCTAAGTTCGCTTCTGTTCTGGTTGTTTCCAATCTTGTCTTGATGGGAACTGAATTTTAAAAGATTTCCCCAAGTGTGCTTTGGGAATCTGGTGATCAGTGGGCATTTCAATTTCAGGCACGGCCTTTGGTAGTTCTGTCCAGATGGACATGTGAGTATGGTTCAAAAGTCTGCCAACTAGGGATGTCAAAAAAGAACCGGTTAACCGGTGTTTATGCTTCGGTTAACCGGTGTTTTTTTGCACGGTTATACCCGGTGTTTTTTTAAAGTCAAAAACCGTTCAAAAAAAACCGATCATTTTTTTTTGTACGAAAAAATAATTTTAAACCAATTTTCGTGCAACTGATTTGTTAGAAACACTTCTTGCCATTTATGGCCTCTTAATGGATTATATGGCACTTCACGCCTTTTGTTTGTATTATAGTGTATTTGTTGCGTCTAAGATCTAACCTACCCAATTTGAGCAAAACGGTTTTTCGGTGTTTTAATAACCGGTTTTTTGGACCCGGTTAAACCGGCCCGGTTAAACCGGCCCGGTTTAACCTACCAACCCTTTGATGAGTTACATTGAGCCTGAGCGTGGCAAACATAGCTTGCTTTTTAATAAAGATATCTAAGGGAAGCAGGTTGATGATAATCGCCAGCGCTGCTGTGGGACAGGATCTCATTGCCCCCGTTATGCTGACGCAAGCTATACGTTGTAGCTTGTTCAATTCATCTCTCACAGATGAGAGCTTCGTCCTTTGCCACCAGACTACCGCTGCATAAGCTAGAGTTTGCCTGATAATGGCCGTGTATACACAGAACAATTACTATTATAGAATGGAAATCTCTAACAAAATTTTTTGTGTTGGGAGCGTACATCCGAGGATTTCTATAGCTGTTACATGACAGTGTACATGAACACTGAGCGATTTGGTGGTGTGTGGCAATATGGATTCCCATGTGTCACTTGAAATGAAAACAAATCAAAACAAAATCGGATAATGGAAATGTTTTATGGAGAATTTGATATTTCCATTAAATTAGTAATGTTCTTATGTGTTGAAAGGTGTTAAATTTAATTTAGTTTTAGTTTTTAATTGTTTTAAGGCCCGTTCATGTGCAATTCTGTCGATCTTTCGTTATACTTTACCTTTCTGTTGTTGATGGGACTCGCAAAAACTTTCTGTTTGGGTTTTTAATGGAATTAGCGGAACATTCCTTCACTAAACAGTGGTGAATTTGTGCTTTATTCATTTTGATGTGAAATTATGAACTGTTAATACGCCAAAATGTGATTATCCATCAAAATCAATCGTTGCAATGAAATGAATCAATGTTGCAATGAAATGTCATGCAAAATGTAAACAAAAGTGCCAGCACTTTTCTGTATGTATTGTAAAAGGGAATTCTATTTGATTTTTTTTTGGTCGAGTGTATGACAGCAGAAAGGGGAAGTGAGCTAAAAAACCCCAATTTCTATAGTGTAGTGCTTACTCTAGTGGAAGTTAATGAGGAAAGGCCTTACTTTCCATTCTATATAATAGTTGTTCCGTGGTGTAGATCCAAAAAATAATTTTTGGCGATAGTCCCCAAGTGCGTGAGAAAGCTCTCTTACATTGTAAAAAGGCAAAGATAGCGTTATTCACTTTTTTGGTATCATGAGTCCTCCAGTTTAGTTTTTTATCCAGAGTGACTCCCAGGAATTTAACCTCATTATAGAGTACTAAGCGATGTCTTTTTATAGTAGGCATTGCTAAGTCATCAATCTTTCTTTTGTTGGTGAAGATAATTGATTTAACTTTGTCAGGATTAATGTTCAGTCCTTTGGCCGTACACCAGTTTGTAATCAATTTGAGCGCAGTAGCTTTATTGATAATCAGAGTGAAGAGATGATTGACTTTTCCAAAGAATTCGTCAATCGTTGTCTTGCCCTGGTGAGCACAGCTGATATTCTAGGGTTCTGAAATCGTGTTTGTCAGCGTATTTTTTATGGTTTCAGTCAGAGCTTAGGGAAAACCCTTTAATGCCGAATCACAGCTCAGGATGGTTCTCCTTGAACTTCTGTAGGTTATGGTCCGGGGGAAACACATTGGAAGGTAAATCAGTCTTGTTGTTGAAATAATTCCTAAACTGTACTCTACGAAAATTGGGAGGCTCAAGGAAGAAGTTGTGCGCGCGTTCAGCTGCACGATAGGGAATAGGGAAAACATATCATGGAAGTTGGAAAATTTCGGTGGAACATTTCCCATGAAAACATCTATAGAATATGCTGAGTACCCCAACAGAGCGACGATGCTCGAGAGACGGTAATGAATCTATCAAAGGTTTGTCTCCAATCAGTCGGATTGCACGTTTTTGAATTCAGTCCAGCAATTGCAGGATAGTTTTTGGGGCTCCAGCCCAAATGTGCACGTCAATTGGTACGAAATATTTTTTGCAGCGTCCCAGATACCCTAGGCACTGCGATGCTTCCTTTGCTATTTTAAAAATATGATCGCTCCATTGTAGCTTCTCATTTGTTTCGATGCCGTGCCCAGCATTCTGAGGTTTTTGGAGTCCCTAATGAACTCACTCATAAATTCGATCGTTTCGGGAGATCTTTCGCGTTTCATCGAGAACAGCATTGATTGGGTTTTAGATGCGTTGAATTGATTCTTTCTCACGGTTGATTCTGCCCCAAGTCAGAATTGTGTTTAAATCAGAATGCAAAGGTCTAATTTGCTCACTGCGTTTCGATTTGATTGAACTGCAATGGCGTTCGATTCTGCAGGTGAGTTGAAATGGTAAGAGGCGTCAAGGGCGCTGTGGATTGAAAACGAATTGAGAGTGAGAGACAGTAGATCATTAATAAATACTAAGAAGAGCGTGGGAGCTAGAACTGACCCTCGAGGGACGCCAGAGTTAATTTTGAAGAAATCAGATTCGAATCCATTCAGTACAACCCATATTAAATGATCTCAATCAGGATTTAGATCCATAGCTCTTATCTTTGTCATAGCAGGATTTAGACCGATAGCTCTTATCTTTGAGAGCAAAGCTTTACCCCAAAAATGGTTGAAAACGTTGGAGATGTCCAAAGCTATTGTTTTTAATTTGCCAAAATTATAGACTCTTTTATTCCAACGCTCGTTCAAGCAAACCAAAAGATCTTGGAGCGGTGCGCACGAAAACCATATTGGCGATCGTTGATTATGTTACTCTAAGATTTTGCTATTGATCAAAGTTTCCATAACCTTGGCAAGTACGGAAGTCAGAGCTATAGATCTATAATTTGAGGGATTGCATTTGTCACATTTTTTTCGGAATGGCCTGGACATTAGCTGCTTTCCAAGAAAAAAAAAAAGGAGCGAAGAGGTCCAGCTAAGGTGACGGCACAAACATCGGGGGGATGCCATCAGTTCCTGTAAATTTGTTAATGTCAATCTCCTGCAGAATTTTAACTATTTGTGTTTTGCGGATGGAATGTTTTGGAGACATATTCTTCGAGATGGTGGGTTGGGGCGGTAATTGATTCGCTGCGAATTTCGCAGCTAAAACGTTCGCCTTGCCAACGGGACCGACAACCACTTCATTATCACAAATTAGTGCAGGTGTTAAAGATTTTGTGAAATTGTGTAATTTTTATTACTTCCTTTCAGCTGTTGTGAGCTATTGATCAATTTGAACACTTGTTTTTTATTTTATATTTTCGTTTATAGCTTGAAACTTAAGTTTCTTAAAGATTTGCTCAGTTCATAAACTTGCTCCTAATAATTCAATGTTCATAGATGAAATATTTTATATTCTTACTGTAACACTTCTGCAAATACTTAGCAGTGAAGAGTTATTTATATAACCTTGATGATTGACCATTGCTTGTGATGTTAACACTTCCGTTCATTGGATTTTTTACTATTTTGATATTTTGGATCGCTTGAATTTACTTTTAGTAATCACCAGTATACATTGCTTTACAATATTTTTTTTAGTATTCATTAATTTAATTTGCTTTACACTATTATTTTGCACTTTGAATTATTATTTTGCACTTTAAACTTTTTAATTATTTGACAAAAAAAATATTTTTTACCCCCGACCGAACGGAGATTGTATATGCGTTTGGCTCGAAGTTTGTGCTTCCTTAACTCATAACTTTTGAACCACTCAACCGATTCCGATCCCGGTTTCGGCATTCGGTTGTAAATAATGAAAGGAATATTTTGGTGTACAAGAGTTCCCCCTCCCCCCTCAATTTGCACCCCCTCTCCTTGTACCTTCTGATCCACTCAACCGATTTCGATCTTTTTTTGTCATCCTGTTGTAAATAATGAAAGTGTGTAAGAATTCACTCTCCCCTTAACGTAACCTCTCCTCTCCCTGTGTATTTTGATTCCCTGAACCGTTTTCGATCCCGCTTCGGCATTCGAGGGACATTACTTGAAAAAAACTGTTAATCTTTAAATAATTATTACAATACAAAATGGTTACCAAAAAACTTTAAGTTCACTGTTATCTTTAAAAAGAGTGAAAAAAACAAAATAAAATGTAGTAACGAATAGAAAAAATGAATCTATATATTATATACCTATTTAACGTAAACCACCAAATATCGGGAAAACTGCTGTGAAATCTTGCAATTTTTTTTTGAATATTCGCGAAGTAAAATTAACTGATAGTGAAAGCACCAGATCAAGATCTATGCCTCTTAAAGATATTAAAGACTTATGAAAAAGTGGGCAAGACAATTTCTAAAGCATAAGCTTTGTCAGCGCTTGGGTATTTAAGAATTAGCCATATTACCGTTTTTTGACGACGAGGTGGTTGTACTAACTAAAGAGAAAATAGTGGCAAATTTAATCAAGGAAAATATATCGAATACTGGAAAAAGATATGTTGATCGAAGGAAGAATTGAGTATTTCATTATATGGCAAGTTCGACTTTTTATCATATTTTACATATTTTTAAAACAACTATATCGGTCGCTTATAAATTAAGGTCAGTTTTTTTTTCAAGAGTTTCCTTGTTCGTGGGATAGCAATGCCTTGTTTTCGGAAGCGAAAAAGACAGTTCTTATTCTAATGGAAGTAAATGATACAGCTGATACAACTGTAGCTTAACAGTGTAAGACTTTCATTAGTTAAAAATTGTATATTAAGAACAAAACCGATTTTTATTACGTTGTCTGCAGGAACATAAGAAATTTTACTCTGACGGCAAACAAGAAACACTAATGAGAAAATATCTAAAACAATTTTTGTTAGAGATATCAACCAAACAGGCCCTCTCTGTGGATGCAAACGCTTCCCAACAATAACTCTTTGGTTCTCATCATCCCAAATCCAACATTTCTACTTGCTGACGAATTCACTGAGGTGAAGGTGTGCTCCACCGCTGAAGATGATTTTCTGCGTAAAGTTGCCATCCACTGATATGTACTCGTGTATTCAATTGGCGTATTGGAGACGCTAGAAAGCAGAGACATTTTTGAGTAAAAAGAATTCCTGACGCTTTGAGGTCCTGAGTCAATTGAATTTTGTAAGAGTTCAAATTTAAGTTCTTGGTGAAATTCGCTGCAGACAGCTCCGCGAAATGAGCGATGATGAATCGAGGTCGACGGAGACTCGGTTACACTATCATGCACAACTCCAATGTTTGCGATGAAAAAAGTTGTACGAAGACGCACACATGTACCATCGATCCATTTTCCTCGAATTTATACACGACTAGCAAACCCTTCGTTGGCAGCTAAAAGTTTTTTGTATAAATTTTAGAATGCCAAAAAACCATAAATAACTTAAAAAGTTTTGGGAAAAAAATGTTATCCTTACAGGACCTTCCGTTTCGAATTTTGAAATTCCAACTCCAGATTCGTGATAAGCAACCCTGAAAACCTTCCAAACACTGTTTTTGCGAGAAAAATTGGAAAAAGAACATTTCCGTTATCCTTACAGGACCTTCCGTTTAGCATTTGAAAAATGGAACACCGGATTCGCGATCAGCGACCTCGAAAACCCCTTAGTGGCAATTGTTTCAAGAAAAATTGGAAAAAGGACATTTGCGTTAACCTTGCAGGACTTTTCGGTTAGAATTTTGAAATTCCAACACCGGATTCGTGGTCAGCGACCCCAAAAACCCCCTAATGACGATTTTTTCCACTAAAAACTGGAAAAAGGATATTTGCGCTATTCTTACAGCACCTCGAATTTTGAAAATCTAATATCGGATTCGTGATCAGCGCCCCAAAAACCCCCTTATACCGATTTTTCCACAAAATCCTATAATGCCAATTTTTCTGGGAAAAATGGGAAAAAGGATATGTGAGTTATCCTCACAGGACCTTCCGTTTCGAATTTTGAAAATCTAATATCGGATTCGTGATCAGCGATCCCAAAAACCCCATAGTACCACTTTCTCCGGGGAAAAATGGGCAAAAGGATATTTGTGTTATCCTTACAGAACCTTTCGTTTCAAATTATGAAAGTCTAATACCGGATTCGTGATCAGTGACCCCATAATGCCAATTTTTGCGGGGAAAAATGGGGAAAAGGATATTTTCATTATCCTTACAGGACCTTCCGTTTCGAATTTTGAAAATCTAATACCGGATTCGTGATCAGCGACCCCAAAAACCCTAAAATGCAAATTTTTCCGGGGAAAATGGGAAAAAGGATATTTTCGTTATCCTTACAGGACCTTTCGTTTCGAATTTTCAAAATCTAATACCGGATTCGTGATCAGCGACCCCAAAAACCCTATAATGCAAATTTTTTCGGGAAAAATGGGAAAAAGGATATTTACATTATCCTTACAGGACCTTCCGTTTCGAATTTTGAAAATCGAATACCGAATTCGTGGTCAGCGACCCCAAAAACCCCCTAATGACGATTTTTTCCACTAAAAACTGGAAAAAGGATATTTGCGCTATTCATACAGCACCTCGAATTTTGAAAATCTAATATCGGATTCGTGATCAGCGCCCCAAAAACCCCCTTATACCGATTTTTCCACAAAATCCTATAATGCCAATTTTTCTGGGAAAAATGGGAAAAAGGATATGTGAGTTATCCTCACAGGACCTTCCGTTTCGAATTTTGAAAATCTAATATCGGATTCGTGATCAGCGATCCCAAAAACCCCATAGTACCACTTTCTCCGGGGAAAAATGGGCAAAAGGATATTTGTGTTATCCTTACAGAACCTTTCGTTTCAAATTATGAAAGTCTAATACCGGATTCGTGATCAGTGACCCCATAATGCCAATTTTTGCGGGGAAAAATGGGAAAAAGGATATTTTCATTATCCTTACAGGACCTTCCGTTTCGAATTTTGAAAATCTAATACCGGATTCGTGATCAGCGACCCCAAAAACCCTATAACGCAAATTTTTCCGTGGAAAAATGGGAAAAAGGATATTTTCGTTATCCTTACAGGACCTTTCGTTTCGAATTTTCAAAATCTAATACCGGATTCGTGATCAGCGACCCCAAAAACCCTATAATGCAAATTTTTTCGGGAAAAATGGGAAAAAGGATATTTACATTATCCTTACAGGACCTTCCGTTTCGAATTTTGAAAATCTAATACCGGATTCGTGATCAGCGACCCCAAAAATCCTATAATGCAAATTTTTCCGGGGAAAAATGGGAAAAAGGTCCTTACAGGACCTTCCGTTTCAAATCTTGAAAATCTACATAGCTAAAAACCTGCTCCTGGCAACACAGATCATTTTGCAAAAAACCGCGTAAAAATCGGTCCAGTAGTTTTTGAGTTTTGTAATCTCAGACAGACAGACAAACAGACAAACATCCATTTTAATATACACCCAACTCTTTTTTTACACGGTCTTTTTTTACACGATTTTGAAATAACACGGTCCACAAAAAGAAAAAAAAAAATTCCAACGAATTTTTTGTTCTAACACGAAGTCTAAAGAAAATTTTTTTACATGTAGTTACAAAAATAAAATATAATTGGGGAAATTTTTATAGTCGATTTTATATTTCTCTATTTAAAATTGCATTAAGCACATTATTGAGTTATTGGGCGCATTCAGTGAACGTTAATAATGAACCATACTCTTCATTGGATTCAAACTCGTCAGATGTGTTAGACATCTCTAGTAATGGAAGCGATTTTTGTCAAGTCAGTAATAAACGTTCACGCTTAATATCAAGTAGCGATGAATAATCTAAATAACATTTTTATTTCTATTCTAATTTGGTTTTTTTATAATTGAGGCGTTAAAAGCTAGAGTGGACCAAGCCACATAATCGAGTTTTTGAAGCTTTTTCACTTTTGTACTATTATTTACTGTAAATTTTTGGAAAACAAAATTTGTGTGGACTTCAACATTACTCAATGTTGAAATGTTCTTTTGTGCAACCAAACATTTTTATCTAAAAACTCACTCGCAATAGTGATTCAAACACAAAAAAATTCACGATTTCGACATGTGGGTTGGTCCACTCTAGCTTTTAACGCCTCAATTATGGACTAATGATTCTCTTTTTTACTTATTTTATCGTACGTATGTATATTTTTTTTAATAATAAAAATTATATGAATTATATTTTGTTTTTGTTACTTATATTTTGTTTTTCTTTATAATTTACTAGCAGACCCTTCGTTGGCAGCTAAAAGTTTTTTGTATACATTTTAGAATGCCAAAAAACCATAAATAACTTAAAAAGTTTTGGGAGTGCCACTTAAGGGGTTATACTACCCAGGCGCGCTGAACAATGAACTTTTTTTTGAGATTTTTTTTCTCGATTACTAACGAATGGATTAAAATGAAATTTTGAGGCTTAATTACCCATGTATTTAGATATACAAAAAAAATTTTTTTTTTTCAATTTTTGATACAAAGTGGCACTATATTACTTGAAAGTATGTTTTTCAAACTTGCGGTATCAGAAACTCAATCAATTTTCATCGGATTTAGTTGAAACTTTAATTGTAATTTCTCAGATAGATTGTCTATGGAATTACACATTAATCGCATAAAAATAAATTTAAAAAAAAATAACTTTTCGCTTTAAAATAAAACCAAAAAACTCCATTGTAGCGCCATCTGGCGGACCCCTTAGGAAAAAATAAATATCAAAAATAGATTTCTCATACCAAAAAACCCCCTATGGCAAGTTTTTATAAAAAAATTAATAACTTTTTTATCTCATTTGTATGTGAATGTATCATTTTTTAGCATTTTCCGACTTCCAAACTTCAACGAAATTTCCGGCAGCTCGATATTGATTTTAGACCCATGGTTCTTTGGGCAAAAAGTCTTAGAAATGCCCGTAGATTCTTTTCTTGCTATACCCTTTCCCCCAAAAAAAATTGACCCACCCTAATATATATATATATATAGTGTGTGTGTGTGTCTGTGAGAGAGACGAGACATCATTAATTTATCCCCCCTCCCCCTTCCCCCACCCCCTTTCCACGTTTCTCCCTTCCCCAGTTAAGTTGCATCTTTCAACTCGGACGGACGTTTTTTCAGTTGCCTCTGATTTAACCGGTTTTTATTATTATTTTAAATAATTAAGAAGTAATAAGTACTAGTTTTTGTTTTACATTAAAAGTGTTAATCAAGTTTAACAATTATGGCACCGGAAACTCGTACTAAATCGACAAATAACCAAAACAAACCGCGCCAGAGTTTATCGACATCAACCAGTGGTTGTTCGTCGCCATTAAACCAAAAACTATCAATATCCGATTTGAATCTAAAATTAAAAATTCTTGAGAACACCCTTATTAGTGTAATTGATGGCATGAGATCAACTATTTGTGAGGAGATTAATAACATCCATACATCTATTATCTCGGAATTAAAAACACAGGTATTGGGTATTGATAACAAAATTTTTTCACTGGAATCAAAGTTGACATCGATCATCGAACCGGATTCCCTAACTCAATTGACTGGGTTAGCGGCAACCGCATCATCATCGTCATCCGTTGCAGCACACAGAAATATTACTCCGAACGTTCGTGTCAACTCAATCCAATACAAACAAATCTCGAATAATAGTAACAACAGTCCTGTCATACTTTCGTCGATCACAGCTGATAGTGTTGATACTCCGATTTTGTTAACGGCAACCAGGAAACAACGGTCCAAGATGTTGTTTGTATCAAACCTCGCACCAGAAACAACACCACGAGACGTCTGTCAATGGCTTTTGTCTAAAAATGTATTGTCAACAGAGGATACGAAGGAGATCAAGTGTTTTGATCTGCTGGCCAAGCGACGACAAAAACGACCATTAGAATACGCTTCATTCAAACTCAGCGTTCCGGAACATTGTTTTGAAATTCTCTCGACCCCCTCTATATGGCCATCGGATACACTCATTAAGGAGTTCACACCTCGCAAAACATTGGGGTTTCGAAAACAAAACAGCAGACATTAAGATTTTTTTATCAAAATATCAATGGACTCAGGACTAAGACTAATCAATTTCGTTTAAATGTCACTCTTTCAAACTACGATGTTGTTTGCCTCACAGAAACCTGGCTACATGCAGGAATTTTTAACGCCGAACTTTTTGACGACAATTTCTCCATTTTTCGACGAGATCGTCATGCGGACATTAATGCTCCCGTGGGTGGAGGTGTTCTAATTGGAGTTCGGTCAAATTTAGCCTCTGCAGAGATCATCCATGATTTGCCGCTGGAGATATTATGCGTTAGAATTAATCTATCGGATCGAAAGGTTTTTGTTATCGTTATTTACATTGTTCCTGGTAGTCCGGTCGAAATTTACAGCAGTGTGCTATCCGCTATCGAAACTTTCATCTCGAACTGTTCTGCGCTAGACGAAGTATTACTACTCGGTGACTTTAACCTCCCAAAAGTAACATGGACACCATCTAACGAGGACTCTTCTTTTATATGTTATGCAACCTCGTCTTGTGAAACTTTTTTCTTGGACAACATCTTCGCATTAGACTTGAAGCAAGTAAATTCTATCAGCAATGCTCGCAATAGAATGCTAGACCTGATCTTTTGCTCCAATACCGACGGCATCATTGTCAGTCATGCTAACGATCCGCTGCTTAAGGAAGTTCCAGACCACCCAGCATTAGAAGCCATTTTGGTTTTAGATAATTCTAGTTCTAACCATCTGAATAATAACATTTTCCATTATAATTTTAAAAAAGCAGATTTTCACTCTCTAAATTATTTTCTTAGCAATATAGATTGGCAGACATTGATTTATAATGACAACAATATAGGGTCCGCTACACTTTCGTTCTACGTAACTATTTCTGAAGGTATAAAAAAACATGTACCCGTTGTTAAAAAAAGGGATCGCATTTTATCTCCATGGTGGTACGATGATACACTTCGTGAATTAAGAAATAAACGTAATTCCGCTTGGAGGAAATTTAATATAACGAAAAGCAATGACGACTATGTAACTTATTCTGAACTTAGAAAACAATTTAATATTTATTACAGGTATTGTTATCAGTGTTATTTAAATGAGTGTAAAACTAACATTATTAATAATCCAAAACATTTTTGGAATTTTGTAAACTCAAAACGAAAGTCTAGTCAGTATCCGTCGCTCCTAAGTTATAAAAATTCCACTAGTGAGGATCCACCAGTGATATCACATATGTTTAGTGACTTTTTTAAAGAATCTTTTAATACATCAAACTATAATATTGACTATGATTATTTTAAATACTTGACAAATAACCCTAGTTGTGTTATAAATAACTTGACACTTAGTTCCGTAAATGTTTTGGATTGTTTATCAAAACTTGACGATGATTTCTCTGATGTACCTGACGGTCTATCTTCAGCGTTTCTGCTTAATTGTAAATCAGCTTTAGCTGATCCGTTAACGTACTTATTTAATTTGTCCTTGTCAACTGGCGTGTTCCCAAATATATGGAAACATTTTTTTGTTGTCCCCATCCATAAAAAGGGTTCCAAAAGCTCTGTAGAAAACTACAGACCAATAGCAAAACTTTCCCCTATACCAAAAATGTTTGAGTCACTCGTATGTGATTCACTTAGTTTTCAATGTAAATCTTTAATTAGTGATAGCCAACATGGTTTTATCAAAGGTAAATCTACTACTACAAACTTAGTGGAATTTACAAACATATGCTTAACGGAAATTGAATCTGGAAATCGGGTTGACTGTGTCTATACAGATTTTTCCAAAGCATTTGACAAATTGCCACACAATATACTATTATTTAAGCTACAATGTGCCGGGTTTTCAAATGCAATATTACGCTGGATCAAGTCGTATCTCTCCAACAGAACTTTTCAAGTTGTTTTCAAGTCATCACTTTCTAATGTCACTGTTGCTCTATCAGGTGTACCACAAGGTAGCCATTTAGGACCTTTATTGTTTAATTTATTTATTAACGATGTGTTTACACTGACAAAAAATGTGTCTGTTCTCGGTTTTGCCGATGATTTAAAATTATTTAATGTTATACATAATAGACAAGATTCGCTTATTCTGCAAGAAAGCCTAGATACATTTTCCTTGTGGTGCATAAAAAATGGTTTAACGCTAAACGTACCTAAATGCTCCTTTATTTCATTTGGACGCCAAGCTAAAAATGATAGCTTGTTGACCTACACTTTAGGTGGTTCTACAATTACTAGAACTGACAAAATTAATGACCTCGGTGTCTTACTTGACGAAAAGCTAAGCTTTAAATTTCATATTAACAATATTATTATTCGAGCTAATTCTATGTTAGGTTTTGTTAAGCGTTGGTCCAAGGAAATTTCTGATCCTTATGTTTTAAAAGCTTTGTTTTGTTCGCTCGTTCGTCCCATTCTTGAATATGCATGTGTTGTTTGGAAACCGCACTATATTATTCACATTTCTCGTCTTGAATCTATTCAAAAACGATTCCTACGATTTGCTTTGAAATTCTTGCCATGGGAGAATCGTTTATTGCTCCCACCATATGAGGATAGGCTAAAGTTACTACATATGTCGTCTCTTAATCACCGTAGGTGTATACTAAGTGTGCTTTTCATTCATGATTTGTTATGCGGTAATATTAACTCACCAAACCTTTTGAGTCTGATTAGTGTTAATTCACATTTTCGTACCACCAGAGACAAAACATTTATTTATTTGGATGGTCATAGGACGAACTATGGTCATTATAAACCAATGTCTGCCATGAGTAGACTCTACAATGACTATGCTCATGATGTTAATTTTAATTTAAGTAAAAATTCAATTAAGAATGCATTGTACAGCTGTAAATAATTTTTTTCCTAATATTTCATATATTTGTATATATTTGCATGTATTTAAAAAGTTTCCTTACTAAAACTTAGTATTCAGATGGTCCAAAATGTACCTGTTGAATGATAATAAATAAATAAATAAATAAATAAATAAATTTTTGGAAAACAAAATTTGTGTGGACTTCAACATTACTCAATGTTGAAATGTTCTTTTGTGCAACCAAACATTTTTATCTAAAAACTCACTCGCAATAGTGATTCAAACACAAAAAAATTCACGATTTCGACATGTGGGTTGGTCCACTCTAGCTTTTAACGCCTCAATTATGGACTAATGATTCTCTTTTTTACTTATTTTATCGTACGTATGTATATTTTTTTTAATAATAAAAATTATATGAATTATATTTTGTTTTTGTTACTTATATTTTGTTTTTCTTTATAATTTACTAGCAGACCCTTCGTTGGCAGCTAAAAGTTTTTTGTATACATTTTAGAATGCCAAAAAACCATAAATAACTTAAAAAGTTTTGGGAGTGCCACTTAAGGGGTTATACTACCCAGGCGCGCTGAACAATGAACTTTTTTTTGAGATTTTTTTTCTCGATTACTAACGAATGGATTAAAATGAAATTTTGAGGCTTAATTACCCATGTATTTAGATATACAAAAAAAATTTTTTTTTTTCAATTTTTGATACAAAGTGGCACTATATTACTTGAAAGTATGTTTTTCAAACTTGCGGTATCAGAAACTCAATCAATTTTCATCGGATTTAGTTGAAACTTTAATTGTAATTTCTCAGATAGATTGTCTATGGAATTACACATTAATCGCATAAAAATAAATTTTAAAAAAAATAACTTTTCGCTTTAAAATAAAACCAAAAAACTCCATTGTAGCGCCATCTGGCGGACCCCTTAGGAAAAAATAAATATCAAAAATAGATTTCTCATACCAAAAAACCCCCTATGGCAAGTTTTTATAAAAAAATTAATAACTTTTTTATCTCATTTGTATGTGAATGTATCATTTTTTAGCATTTTCCGACTTCCAAACTTCAACGAAATTTCCGGCAGCTCGATATTGATTTTAGACCCATGGTTCTTTGGGCAAAAAGTCTTAGAAATGCCCGTAGATTCTTTTCTTGCTATACCCTTTCCCCCAAAAAAAATTGACCCACCCTAATATATATATATATATAGTGTGTGTGTGTGTCTGTGAGAGAGACGAGACATCATTAATTTATCCCCCCTCCCCCTTCCCCCACCCCCTTTCCACGTTTCTCCCTTCCCCACCCTAATCCATCACCCACCCAACCCATCACCCATTCGACCCATCTCCCCAACACTTCCCACAATAATCTTGTTCTTACGACAGCGTTTCTCAACCTTTCAGTATTCGCGGCCCAATTTTCAATCATAATTTTCACCGCGCCCCCCTGCATACAATAAAATGTATGTCTATCTAGAGTGTCTATCTAATATTAAGCCTTCCTTCGAAAAACTTTGCTCTGGAAGTCACTAATAATTATTAAATTTGTTATACCCGTATGGTGAAACCAAAGGGTATATTAACTTTGCCTTACCGTTTGTAACGCCAAGATCCCGTCATCGCACAAAAAAATGAATTACACCAGTGTGTTTAGAATGATAAAAAAAATTGAATTTAGCATGTCCGTCCGTCTGTCTGTCCGTCTGTCTGTCCGTCTGTCTGTCTGTCTGTCCGTCTGTCCGTCTGTGGCGCGGATTGCGGGCGCACGGATTGAGCTAGAGACTTGAAATTTTGTACAGATCCGTTTTTCGTAAAATGCGAGGCTAAGTTCGTTAATGGGCAAAAATGGACCATTAGGGGGGGTACCCCCCATACGAACGAAAAGGTTTTTTATGAATATCTCAAAAACGGTGAATTTTATCAAAAAAGTCCAAGAACAAAAGTTATTTAGGATATGATTCTACATAAAACTCCCATACATCAAAATCCGATTGGAATAAATTTTAAAAAATCTTATTGGAAAGTTTGACTTCAAAGTGGAATTTTGGTATAACTGTTCGAATTTTGATACGAATATCACCATACGGGTCTCCAATGATTGCCAGATTGGCAATTATAGCTTTTGTTATGTTTTTTAATTTAGTAAGTTGTTAATAAGTTAATTATTAAATATTATGTCGAAATGTATTTTGTTTTGCATGTATGTGTGTACTTTCCTTTCAGTCAGTTAATCAACTTTTTTAAATATTTTCTCTTGGATATGCTGGCGCCCCTCCTTAAAAGTCCTCGCGCCCCCCTAGGGGGGCGCGCCCCACAGATTGAGAATCGCTGTCTTACGATAAATTGTCTTACGATAAATTGTTCTTACGATAAATTGTCTTACGATAAATTGTTCTTACGATAAATTGTCTTACGATAAATTGTTCTTACGATAAATTGTTCTTACGATAAATTGTTTTACGATAAATTGTTCACGATAAATTGTCTCACGATAAATTGTTTACGATGAATTGACCGGCACCCCATTTTTATATATATAGATTATATTTTTTTGCACGATTTTTAGGACAACATATAGCTTTTTTTCATCTTACACGGTTTTTTAAAGCTGTGGAACACATCCTCAATTTTAATATGTGCTGCATATCTTTTTTTACACGTTTTTTTTACACGATTTTCGTTGGAACGTATCTACCGTGTAAAAAAAGAGTTGGGTGTATATAGATATGTATATATTGCAATGTATGACGAAACATCAGTAATATATCCCCTCCTCTCTCCACTTCCTCCCTCCACCTACCCCCCTCCTACCACTTCTCCCTTCCCCCCTTCCCCCCTTTCCCTTCCCCCCCTTCCCCCTTCCTCTCCCTTCCCCTTCCCCTGGGGGGGTAGATATTAGTTCCAAAAAAAAATTCTTTTGAAAATGACTTCTCTATTAGTGAAAGCCGCACCCCAATCGGTTGAACGGTTCGAAAGTTATCAGGGAAGGGGTACCGAAGGAGAGGGGGAGGTCAATAAAAAGTAGCCTATATCACTCGGGAATAGTGTAGCTTTCTATCAGTGAAAGAATTTTCAGAATCGGAACAGTGGTTCCAGAGATTACCCTGAACAAACAAACAAACTTTACCTCTTTATATAATTAGTATAGATATTGAAGATTGTGCGCGTATGGAAAAAATCACGTAATGCAACGTGCATTTCTTTTTGAACGCCCATTTTCATAAAAGGCTTGAATACCCTTAACGCGTTGTTTCACTGTGCACGTATTCATTGCTCGAATTGTCACGATGACAAAACTAAAAACAAAAAGGAAAAAAAGGAAAAAAGGGAAAAAAAGGAAAAAAAATTTCAATTTCAATGAAACGAAAGACTGTTTCTTTTTCATTAAGATTGTACATTGAGCAAACTTCCGTTTGTTGTTCTCTTCTCCCACTTGTATTTAAATCAAAATGTGGTATAACTCATTTGTTGATGTGGAAGCCGCTTTCTCAAAGTCTTGAATTCTTACCCGCTGTCTTTAACTCTTTACCAAATTACTAATAAGTTCCGCGCAGTGCCTGTATCTTCATGGACCTAGCTCCTCATTCATTTCAATTATCAGACAAATTTTTTTCCTCAATTGCCTTTATAGCTAATTTTTTCAAATATTGCAATCTAATTTGGACCCACTTCCACTCATCTGATTGACTTGAAATTTTACACACAAACGTAACTCCGATGATAATAGAATATTTTCAATAGTTGACTATTCTTTTCCTCGAATTTTCTAAAAAAAACTCTATCGAGGGTTTTAAGGATTGCTGAATCCTATTCTGACGTAAAAAAGTGGGGTGTCAGTATATCGCATATCGGGATATTCTGTAGCTTATAAGTGACAATTTTTCTAATGTACATTTTCGTTGAATCATCTGTTTTAGTTATGTTTAATTAAAATATGATTTAAATAATATTTTAGGATATTGGATATTTGGTGCTCAGTTTTGCGACACTTGGGTTGCATTTGATGTCATGTGTTCAACTGCTTCAATATTGAATTTATGCGCTATTTCTATGGATCGATATATCCACATCAAAGACCCTCTTAGGTAAGTTTGTAGCTTTTTAACATTTTTTGTGGTGTTTGACAAGTATAGTACTTACGCTGCATCAATTATTTTGAACTCCGCTTTATACAGTAAAGCCTGAATGGTTCGGGACCAGAAAATTTGTTTGTCGTAAGTAGGTTTTCGGCTTATTCAGGGTTCGGTTAGACAAGTTTTACTGCAATTTTTTAAAATATCTGTAAAAATTTACAGCTATCTGAAAACACATCAAATTTTTATTTCTAATCAATATCCTGCTCAATGGGAGGCTAAAAAGTTTCACTCGGGGGTTTTCGGGGTCGCTGATCACGAATCCGGTATTAGATTTCCGAAATTAGAAAGAAAAAGTCCTGTAAGGATAACGCAAAGATTCTTTTCCCCATTTTTCCCGGGGAAAAATGGCATTAGGGGTTTGCGGGGTCACTGATCACGAATCCGGTGTTAGATTTTCGAAATTAGAAACGGAAGATCCTGTAAGGATAACGTAAATATCCTTTTTCCTATTTTTCCCGGGGAAAAATGGTATTTTAGGGTGTTCGGAGTCGCTGATCACGAATCTGGTGTTATATTTTCAAAATTCGATCACGAATCTGGTGTTACAATTGCAAAAATCCTAACGAAAGATCCTGCAAGGATAATGGAAAGATCCTTACCCGTTTTTGCTGAGAAAAATTGGTGTTCGGTACCGTCATAAGAATCTGAAAAGGAAAGCAAACATTAAAATATCAAAAAGGAGAACGAATTACAAACAGACCACAAATTCATTAACTTCAATACAAAATGAATAAAAAACACAACAAATAAGACAACACGACAAACGTCTCCAAGCCTACAGTACACATAATGAACACATAACATGAAACATTTATTTAACATAAAAACACTTATTAACACGAAATTAAAATCATTTACCTTGACAGCTAAACGATCCACATCAAATTCAACGATCAAATTCAATCAAACTAAAATAAATTACAAATCAACGTCAAGCAGTGCGCAATTTCACCACTGGCGCTAACATCACATCCTTACAAAGCGCATCCACATTCCCACGTCATGACCAAGCTAAAGGCCCTATATAAGCCGAAGCAATCTCTTAGCAGACCAGAAGCTGATCACAACTCGAAGTGGACACTTCTCATCCAGTCTGACTGGCAAACTACCTTTTTAGGTCAAATGCTTTTTTTTGCCAAACTGCCTCTTAAGGCCAAATTGCTTTTTTAGCCAAACTGCCTCCTAAGGCCAAACTACTTTCTAAAGCCAAAACGCTTCTTTAAGCCTAACTGCCTTTTAAGGCCAAAATGCTTTTCTAGCCAAATCGCTTCTTTAAGCCAAATCGCCTCTTAAGGCCAATCGCTTCTTTAAGCCAAACTGCCTCTTTAGGCATTCACCGTAAAATCACATCGTTCATATCATTCATCTGGGGGCACGTTACTACTCATTCTAATTGGGGTACGTCACACTACTCAGCATCATACCATTACATCGCACATATCATTCATCTTGGGGCACGTTACTACTCATTCTAATCGGGGTACGTCACGCTGCTCCGCATCATACCATTACATCGCACATATTCATCTAGGGGCACGTTACTACTCATTCTAATCGGGGTACGTCACGCTGCTCAGCATCATACCATTACATCGCACATATCATTCATCTAGGGGCACGTTACTACTCATTCTAATCGGGGAACGTCACGCTGCTCAGCATCATCAACTACAACGCACATATCATTCTTCTAGGGGCACGTCACCATTCATTCTAATCGGGATACGTCACGTTGCCCAGCATCATCAAACTACATCAATCATATCGTTCATTGCATCGATCATTCATTTAAATATTTGAACTCAATTATAATCTTTTAAATTATATTTCATTTTCTATCTTGCTAATTTTGAATTTCATTGAAGTGTAAAATATTTGTATTTGATTTTAAGTTATAAAGTTAATATAGTTTTAGTCAAAACTTGCTGAGTATTTTTATTCATCTCTTTTGACAATTTTCAGTTTACACCCCCCTAGCTGGGGCGCAAACAATTGGCGTGAGGGGGTTTCCGGGATCGCGAATCCGGAGTTAGATTTTTAAAATTCTAAACGGAAGGTCCTGTAAGTGTGACGCAAATGTCCTTATTCTAATATTTGTCGCGAAAACTGGCTTTGAGAGGTTTTTAGGGTTGCTTTTTTATAAAAAAAACTTTACGCTGGCAGCGAAGTGTCTGCTAGTAATTTATAATTGTGAATTCTTTAACCCTTCTGCACTGTTAAGATTTATTACATACTTGGAACGTTTCGGATCTGTTTGACCCTATACGGGACATGTACAGTGTTGTGCCGGTATTTTACATAAAGTAATTTACCTAGTTATTTACGCGTAAAAAATTACGCGTAAAAAACCTCAATTTTAACGTAAAAAACGTAAAAAACTGTAAAAAACCTAAAACATTGATGATAAAAAATTTAATAAGTGGCCATTCACTAAATATAGTAATTATTCGTAAATAAATCATCTTAGAACAATAAAAGGGTTAATAGTCTTCAGCAAATACAGAAAAGTGTTCAAAAGCATTTCCAAATTGCACTCTTGAAAGTGAAAAAGATTTTAAACTCGGAGTTCAAAAACTGTTTATATCCTTTCATTACATTACTTCCGCCTACTAATTTTAACGTTAATTAATGTGGAGAGATTTGCGACATATGGGCTATTTTAAAGAAACATATTTGGACTAATTCTTGCAGCAACAAGCGTAATTTTAAAATTTGCATCAAAAAATCATTTTTAAACACAAGGAGACTCATTCCGAAGGCCGGAAATTGAAACACAAAATGTATAGCAGACCCTTGACAAGATCTGAACTTATATTGCAAAACGCGACAAGTTTCCTCCCGTCTTTCAACAGGATCATTAAAAAAATACAGCTGTAATTACAGTTTTTGAATTAGAGAGCCTATAATCTAGAGAGTGGACACCCGGACGTATAAAAATGGTCGAAAAACTGAACAACCTTCGCGAAAATTTCGAAAAATTCACTCATTGTCACAAATAGTTACCAAAATAATTACAATCGGTTAATAAAAGCATAATATTCATGACTGAAGTGTTTAAAAAAATTAAAAAGTTGTGTCCAAAAAAAATTCAAAAAACTGGAAAGGAAAAAAAAATCAAAAAACTGGAAAAAAAGAAAAAAAAATTCTAAAAACTGGAAAAATTCCATTCAAACAACTGATCTAATTTGAGTTAATAGACTGTCCTACTTAGTAGTCCTACTTAGTGTCCTATTTAGTAGTACAGTCTATTAAGTGCTGATGTCCACTCTCTATATTATAGGATCTCTAATCAAATGCTGAGAAAAACTTTTAAACAGGTTGTCATGCTTTGTAGGAAATGCGATGTCCCATTTTTTAGGTTTTTTACTATTTTTTACGTTTTTTACGGTTTTTTACGGTTTTTTACGTTTTTTACCAGTTTTTTACGTTTTTTACGTGAAAAATGTAAAAAACTGTTTTTTACGCCATTTTGCCCAACACTGGACATGTATTCTATCTCGAGAACCTTTTTACCGATTTTGATACAGTTTTTCGCTGAATGTAGCTTGGCCGTCGACGAGGAATATAGTATACTAGCAGACCCTTCGTGGCCAGCTTAAAGTTTTTTGTATAAATTTTAGAATGCCAAAAAACCATAAATAACATAAAAACTTTTGGGAAAAAACGTATCCTTACAGGACCTTCCGTTTAGAATTTTGAAATTCCAACATCCAACTCGTGATCAGCGACCACGAAAACTCCCTAAAGCCAGTTTTTCGGAGACAAAATTAGAAAAATGACATTTGCGTTATCAGTTTAGAATTTTAAAAAAACTAACACCGGATTCGCGATCAGCGACCCCGGAAAACCCCTTATACCGATTGTTCCCGGGTAAAACGGGTTTCCCGGGCGTTATCATTACCACACCTTCGGTTTCGAATTTTGAAATTTCAACAACAGAGCCGTGATCAGCGACCCCAAAAACTCTGTAACGCCAGTTTTTCGAGGGAAAATGGGAAAAATAATATTTTCGGTATCTTTACAGGATCTTCTGTTTCGAATTTTGAAAATCTAACATAGCTCCTGGCAAACGCAGATCATTTTTGCAAAAAACCATGTAAAAATCGGTCCAGTAGTTTTTGCATAGCAGCAAGCAGATTTTCTAATTTGTACCCCTATAACCAAAATCTAAGACGTATACACGTCAAAACATTTTTTTTTTCATTCTTTATCATTCACGAATTTTTGATGTATAAATGGTTTTCATTCTCTCGTGAAGAAAAAACCAACTGAATTCTAGCAGTCTAAGTTCAATGGTTTTTTATTAGGTGTAGAAATTTGAAGCGAGATTATTGTTATTGGGCAGATGAAGAGTTGTGCAGGTTTACCAGCATTGCGAAACACAACCCACGAATGGATTGTACAGGGTATGGCCACTTCATCTAATGTTCCACCACAATTCGATGACTCCCCATAAGCAAAAATAAGAAGAATTTTTCGATGCTACTTATAAGAGGACTTCAGAAGAAAGGTTCATGGTCAAACTTCCGTTTCAACATGACTCAACAAATTTGGGGAAATCAGAATACACTGCCATCCGCCATTTTCTGGTAAATAGTACGCGAATGTTCCTGAAATGCTTAAGATTATCGTTAAGGAAGGCTTAGAGCCGCAGCTAAACATCCAAAATGCAGATATGGGCTGCATCAAAACTTTTGGAATGATATTGCCTTATTCTGACAAATTTGTCAGAAACCAAGCGAGTAATAAAACAAACTATATTGGCTGACATTGCTCACGTTTATGTTCTGTAAATCCAGTAATCGTACGAGCCAAAATCACACTACCGAAGTTGTGGCAGCTTACATCATACCTGCATGATGCAGTACCAATAGAGATACACACTCAATTGTTGAGTTTCAAGGTGGAAATGTTTGCAAACATCCGCGTATAATCGTGCAAATTCGAAAATTTTCACATTTTTCGACGCGAGTAAACAGGCATACAGAACAGCGACATTTGCAGTCAATCAAGAGTGACGCTTCTAAAACAAGTCTCTCCAAACTGGAGCTCTGTGCTGTCGTAATGATGGCTCAACCTGTTGATCGACTTGACAAGTCAATTGATATCATGATCAAAGAGATATTTTATTGGACGGATTTCAAAATTGTTCTGTTCTTGCTTCAGCAATGCATGTGGATAACAAGGCCAATCCTGCTGACATCGTATCAAGAGGACGATGTCAACTAAGCGACTCTAAATTATGGTTCACGGACCCCAAGTTTTGACGTGGATACGTCTTGGATTTTGGTTATGGGGGTACAAATTAGACCAACACCAACGCAAAAATGATTATATGTTCCGGAGCATGTGAAAGTATTTTTCATGCAAAATGTGCTTCATTGCCTGGATCCGTTGCTGACCACCTAGCAACAAGCGGAAATGGCCTTCAGTGGTACTGCCCAAAATGTCGCAGTCTTTCGCCGACAATCTATCTAAATAAGCTTCTAAAAGCAAAAAACTGTCTAAATCAAGGTAAAAAAGATTTAACCACTATACTAAAGAAATTAACAGACTTGGAAGAAGATATAAGTAAATTGGAATTGGGCATTGTTCCCGCACCTTCATTAAATCACCTAACAGCAACACATCCTGTGTCTAGCCCCATGGCACCGAGTATAGCTAGCCGCACTCGGTCAAGTTCAAATGCAAAGGACAACTCTATATCTACATCTACGATGAATGCACAATCTTGCGTTCAAGGACCCGAAACCATTTTTGATGAGCCACCCCAAGAGATAGCCCAACAACAACAGAAAAATTCCCTAATAAATTTTCCTAATCCACCGCACGAGCAACATCAACTACATACTGAGCAGCAAAATCTTTTGAGGGTAGTGACGCCACCCAAAATGATTTTTCTATCCAGACTGGCCTACACCACATCAGTTTCTGAAATTACACAGTATATAAATTATAAACTGGGTCACGCTGCTTCACAAATTAGCTGCTCAAAAATTACGCCCGATAACCTGGAAAATCGTTTTATTGCTTCTTTCAAAATAATTTGACACAATCTGCAACTCAAACTTCTGGCCACCGGAGATTATTGCTTACCAGTATATCCCGAAGAAAGCTTTTTTCCAATGCCGATCTCACATGGGAAACAAAAGATTAATGACACCGACGACGTTGCAAACAAATCCATAGTTAAGAAAAATATTAGCATCTTTTATCAGAATGTAAAAGGTTTAAAGACCAAAACGAATATCTTCCGGGTTAACTGCCTGTCCGATAATTATGACATAATTGGTCTATCTGAAACTTGGCTAAATTTACATATTAATGACACTGAGCTTTTTGATGATTCATATACTACTAGCAGACCCTTCGTTGGCAGCTAAAAGTTTTTTGTATAAATTTTAGAATGCCGAAAAACCATAAATAACTTAAAAAGTTTTGGGAAAAAATGGTTTCCTTACAGGACCTTCTGTTTCGAATTTTGAAACTCCAACTCCAGATTCGTGATATCCCAAAGCCTATTTTTGCGAGAAAAATTGGAAAAAAAATTAAAATTTTTTTTTAAAAAAAAAAGCTTTTATTAACACGTTGACGGACAGTTGCGGCTATAGCCGTCAAGTTCAAGTTCACTATGTGACATGACGGCAATAGCCGTCCAATACGAAACGGTCGTTTTTAGACACTGCGGCTGTAGCAGCACAAATGTGCATTTACCAGCGTACAAGTAGAAGCCTAGTGTCAATTTTCGAATTTCACTTGTTTCTACTGTCGAATTTCACTTGTTCGAATTTCACTTGTTTCTACTGTCCGTCAACGTGTTAAAAAAGAATGCACTAAAAAGAAAAAAATAATTTTCTGGACGCTGTGTATCACAAATATAAAAGCTTTTTAAAAGCGAGATAAATTTTTATTTTATTGTTTTATGCTTTATCTCGCTTTTTAAAAGCTTTTATATTTGTGATACACAGCGTCCAGAAAATTATTTTTTTCTTTTTAGTGCATTCTTTTTTAATAAAAGCTTTTTTTTAAAAAAAAATTTTTTATTTTTTTTATTTTCTTTTTAGTCTTCGAATATATAGCTTTACATTTGAGATGTCCTTACAGGCTTTTTAACTTGAGAATCGTATTCAGCGAACCCCAAAACCCGCAGAATAGATTTTTTCCCGGAAAATTTGGAGAAAAGGATAATCACGTTATCCTTACAGGACCTTCCATTATCCTTACAGATTTTTTAATGACAGATTCGGATTCAGCGACCTCAAAAACCCCCAGAATAGATTTTTTTCCGGAAAATTTGGAGAAAAGGATAATCACGTTATCCTTACAGGACCTTCTGTTATCCTTACTGACTTTTTAATGACAGATTCGGATTCAGCGACCCCAAAAACCCCCAGAATAGATTTTTTTCCGGAAAATTTGGAGAAAAGGATAATCACGTTATCCTTACAGGACCTTCCGTTATCCGTACAAGGACGAAGTAGTGAAAATATTGTATTGTCATCGGACTTATATAAGTGTGCAAAATTTCAAGTCAATCGGACAAGTGGAAGTGGGTCAAAATTGGGTTGCAAGATTTGATCTGACAGACAAACAAACACGAAGTCAAGCTAAATAAAAGCTTTTAAAAAGGACATTTGCGTTATCCTTACAGGACCTTCCGTTTCGAATTTTGAAAATCTAATACCGGATTCATGATCAGCGACCCCAAAAACCCCCTTTTGCCGATTTTCCCGGGGAAAAACGGGAAAAAGGATATTTATCCTTACAGGATCTTTCGTTTCGAATTTTGAAAATATAATATCGGATTCGTGATCAGCGATCCCAAACATAATGCCGATTTTCCCGGGGAAAATGGGAAAAAGGATATTTGTGTTATCGTTTCAGGAACTTCCGTTTCGAATTTTGCAAATTTAATACCGGATTTGTGATCAGCGACCCCAAAAACCCCCTTATGCCGATTTTTCCGGGGAAAAAGGATATTTGTGTTATCCTTACAGGACCTTCCGTTTCGAATTTTGAAAATCTAATACCGGATTCGTGATCAGCGACCCCAAAAACCCTATAATGCCAATTTTTCCGGGACAAAATGGAAAAAGGGCATTTGCGTTATCCTTACTCGGTTAGAATTTTGAAATTCCAACACCGGATTCGTAATCAGCGATCACGCAAACCCCCTAAGGCCGATTTTTCCCAGGAAAAACGGGAAAAAGGATATTTGCGTTATCCTTACAGGACCTTCCGTTTCGAATTTTAAAATTCCAACAGCAGAGCCGTGATCAGCGACCCCAAAAACCCCATAATGCAAATTTTTCCGGGGAAAAATGAGAAAAAAGATATTTTCATTATCCTTACAGGACCTTCCGTTTCGAATTTTGAAAATCTAATACCGGATTCGTTATCAGAGACCCCAAAAACCCCATAATGCAAATTTTTCCTGGGCAAAATGGAAAAAAAGGATATTTTCGTTATCCTTTCAGGACCTTCCGTTTCGAATTTTGAAAATCTACATAGCTAAACATAACGAAAGCTATAATTGCCAATCTGGCAATCATTGGAGACCCGTATGGTGATATTCGTATCAAAATTCGAACAGTTGTACCAAAATTCCACTTTGAAGTCAAACTTGCCAATAACAATTTTTAAAATTTATTCCAATCGGATTTTGATGTATGGGAGTTTTATGTAGAATCATATCCTAAATAACTTTTGTTCTTGGACTTTTTTGATAAGATGCACCGTTTTTGAGATATTCACAAAAACCGTTTTCGTTCGTATGGGGGGTACCCCCCCTAATGTTCCATTTTTGCCCATTAACGAACTTAGCCTCGCATTTTACGAAAAACGGATCTGCGCAAAATTTCAAGTCTCTAGCTCAATCCGTGCGCCCGCAATCCGCGCCACAGACAGACAGACAGACAGACGGACAGACGGACAGACGGACGGACGGACAGACGGACGGACATGGAAAATTCAATTTTTTTTATCATTCTAAACACACTGGTGTAATTCATTTTTGTATGTGATGACGGGATCTTGGCGTTACAAACGGTAAGGCAAAGTTAATATACCCTTTGGTTTCACCATACGGGTATAAAAACCTGCTCCTGGCAACACAGAACATTTTGCAAAAAACCGCTTAAAAATCGGTCCAGTAGTTTTTGAGTTTTGTAATCTCAAACGGACAGACAGACAGACAGACGGACAAACAGACAGACAAACATCCATTTATATATATATACTAGCAGACCCTACGTTGGCAGCTAAAAGTTTTTTGTATAAATTTTAGAATGCCAAAAAACCATAAATAACTTAAAAAGTTTTGGGAAAAAATCTTATCCTTACAGGACCTTCCGTTTCGAATTTTGAAATTCCAACACCGGATTCGTGATCAGCGACCCCGAAAATCCCATAATGCCAATTTTTCCGGGGAAATTTTGGAAAAAGAATATTTTCGTTATCCTGACAGGACCTTCCGTTTCGATTTTTAAAAATCCCACTGCAGAGCTGTGATCAGCGAGCTCAGAAACCCCCTAATGCAATATTTCCTGGAACAAATGGGAAAAAGATACTTCCGTTACCCTTACAGGACCTTCCGTTTCGAGTTTTGAAAATCTAACACCGGATCCGTCATCAGCGAACCCAAAAACCCCATAATGCAATTTTTTTCTCGGATAAAATGAGAAGGATACTTCGTTATCCTTACAGGTCTTTCCGTTTCGAACTTTGAAATTCCAACACCGGATTCGTGATCAGCGACCCCAAGAACCCCATAATGGCAATTTTTCCGGGGAAAAATATGGAAAAAGGATATTTGCGTTATCCTTATAGGACCTTCCGTTTCGAATTTTGAAATTCCAACACCGGATTCGTGATGAGCGACCCCAAAAACCCCATAATGGCAATTTTCCCGGGGAAAAATGGGAAAAAGGATATTTGCGTTATCCTTACAGGACCTTCCCTTTAGCATTTGAAAAATCGAACACCGGATTCGCGATCATAGACCTCGAAAATCCCTTAGTGGCAATTGCATCAAGAAAAATTGGAAAAAAGACATTTGCGTTAATCTTGCAGGACTTTTCGGTTAGAATTTTGAAATTCCAACACCGGATTCGTGATCATTTTCCGGGGAAAAATGGGAAAAAGGATATTTTCATTATCCTTACAGGACCTTCCTTTTCGAATTTTGAAAATATAATACCGGATTCGTGATCAGCGCCCCCAAAAACCCCCTTATACAGATTTTTCCGAGGAAGAACGGAAAAAAGGATATTTATCCTTACAGGACTTTTCGTTTCGAATTTTGAAAATCTAATATCGGATTCGTGATCAGCGCGCCAAAAACCCCCTTATACCGATTTTCCGAGGAAAAACGGAAAGAGGATATTTATCCTTACAGGACTTTTCGTTTCGAAATTTGAAAATCTTATATCGGATTCGTGATCAGCGATCCCAAACATAAAGCCAATTTTCCCGGGGAATAACGGGAAAAAGGATATTTCCGTTATCCTTTCAGGACCTTCCATTTAGAATTTTAAAAATCTAACACCGGATTCGTGATCAGCGCCCCAAAAACCCCCTTATACCGATTTTTCCGAGGAAGAACGGGAAAAAGGATATTTATCCTTACAGGACCCTCCGTTTCGAATTTTGAAATTCCAACACCGGATTCGTGATTAGCGACCCCAAAAACCCCATAATGGCAATTTTTCCGGAGAAAAATGGGAAAAAGGATATTTGCGTTATATTTACAGGACCTTCCGTTTCGAATTTTGAAAATATAATACCGGATTCGTGATCAGCGCCCACAAAAACCCCCTTATACAGATTTTTCCGAGGAAGAACGGGAAACAGGATATTTATCCTTACAGGACTTTTCGTTTCGAATTTTGAAAATCTAATATCGGATTCGTGATCAGCGCGCCAAAAACCCCCTTATACCGATTTTCCGAGGAAAAACGGGAAAAAGGATATTTATCCTTACAGGACCTTTCGTTTCGAATTTTGAAAATCTAATATCGGATTCGTGATCAGCGACCCCAAAAACCCCATAATGCAAATTTTTCCGGGGAGAAATGGGAAAAAGGATATTTTCATTATCCTTACAGGACCTTCCGTTTCGAATTTTGAAAATCTAATACCGGATTCGTTATCAGCGACCCCAAAAACATTATAGGTAAATTTTTCCGGGGAGAAATGGGAAAAGGGATATTTTCATTATCCTTACTGGACCTTCCGTTTAGAATTTTGAAAATCTAATACCGGATTCGTGATCAGCGACCCCAAAAACCCTATAATGTAAATTTTTCCGGAAAGAAATGGGAAAAAGGATATTTTCATTATCCTTACAGGACCTTCCGTTTCGAATTTTGAAAATCTAATACCGGATTCGTTATCAGCGACCCCAAAAACATTATAGGTAAATTTTTCCGGGGAGAAATGGGAAAAGGGATATTTTCATTATCCTTACTGGACCTTCCGTTTAGAATTTTGAAAATCTAATACCGGATTCGTGATCAGCGACCCCAAAAACCCTATAATGTAAATTTTTCCGGGGAGAAATGGGAAAAAGGATATTTTCATTATCCTTACAGGACCTTCCGTTTAGAATTTTGAAAATCTAATACCGGATTCGTGATCAGCGACCCCAAAAACCCTATAATGCAAATTTTTCCGGGGAAAAATGGGAAAAAGGATATTTTCATTATCCTTACAGGACCTTCCGTTTTGAATTTTGAAAATCTACATAGCTAAAAACCTGCTCCTGGCAACGCAGATCATTTTGCAAAAAACCGCGTAAAAATCGGTCCAGTAGTTTTTGAGTTTTGTAATCTCAAACAAACAGACAGACAGACAAACAGACAGACAGACAAACAGACAAACATCCATTTTTATATATATAGATAGATATACAGATGCGATCGTAACTTTATAACATCGGGAATAAACACATCCAACATAGAAGACTCGAGTTAATAGTTTTATTTTGTCTTTGTCAAAATAAAACTATTAACTCGAGTCTTATATGTTGGATGTGTATATGTTCCGAGTAGCAGTAATATTGATGTTTACGAAACGTTATTTAGTAACTTCTCTGATTTTATTAATGTGACTGACCCTACTGGCCTGTATATACTATGCGGAGATTTTAACTTGCCCAGAATAAATTGGGTGTTTGACCCTTACATTGTACCTGAAAATTGCAGTAATAGCTTTAATCAGTGTTTAATTTCCTTTTTATACCCGTATGGTGAAACCAAAGGGTATATTAACTTTGCCTTACCGTTTGTAACGCCAAGATCCCGTCATCGCACAAAAAAATGAATTACACCAGTTGTTTAGAATGATAAAAATATTTCATTTCTGCATGTCCGTCCGTCTGTCTGTCTGTCCGTCTGTCTGTGGCGCGGATTGCGGGCGCACGGATTGAGCTAGAGACTTGAAAGTTTGCACAGATCCGTTTTTCGTAAAATGCGAGGCTAAGTTCGTTAATGGGCAAAAATGGACCATTAGGGCGGGTACCCCCCATACGAACGAAAATGTTTTTTGTGAATATCTGAAAAACGGTGCATCTTATGAAAAAATGTGGTGAATCAGATTTTCTCTGAGTTCACCACCATAAAATTTATATCAAAATCAAGTGAAAGACCGAGATCTTTCGTAATCAACCTCGTTAAAGGACTTGATTTTTCCACTTGTTATTTGAACACAAGTTCAAATAACAAAACTATTTTATTTAAAACGAGAAACATGTAAGATTATTCAAGTGATGTAATAAAAGTCATCCCTTTTTTAATTTATGGTTTCCTTCGAAGAAAAATAGTTAAATCGTATGCAAACAAACATACGAAAAATTAAATGACAAAATCAATAATCAAATATGCATTCATGCATTTGAGAAAACAACACAAAGTTGAGTTCGTTTGGTTTTCATACCAAACGAACTAATCTAAAAATAGATCGCATGATACAAGAACATACATGATCATGCCTACCAAGATCCTTTAGCATACGAGGATACAATTCGCTTTTAGCCAATAGGCACACAAGAATGATCAATCGTCTTTGCATCATCCCTTTTTCGTATAAGGAGAAGCAAAAGTAGGACGAACCCAAATCTCCTACACACGAACGATCAATAGATCCTTGCATCATCCCTTATTCGTGAGTGGGATGGGCAAGATGAAATTGTGATTATCTTGTTTGAGAATATTTCTTAAGCAAGGAGATATTAGAAAGTAGGTTGGGCAAATTACTTACATGTACAAAGAAAATGAACTATTTTCCTATTTATTCCCCACTGCTAGGTAAAGTATTATTTTCCAATAGGAAAATTTAAATGAAAGGATGGGCATAACTCCCACGACAATTTTCAAGATTCCAAATGAAATGGAATCGACTTAAATATTAAGGATTGACAGAGTAAAAAACAAAAGAGAGTAAGATTTTTGACTTTCAAAAATCTTATAAAACGACCTGCACGGTCAAATTAGGACAAGTTTGGTCTGCGACCTCGAGTCGCGACCTATAAGTTTTTTGGTCTGCGACCTCGAGTCGCGTCTAAAAAGTTCTCCCTGGTCTGCGACAGTAATCGCGACCTCATAACTAAAAGTCTGCAACTAGAGTTGCGACTTCAAAATAAAAAAGAAAACATAATAATTTTTAATAAAAATTTAGAAAAGGCCGAGTGTTAACAACACGGTTGCCAAACTTAAGTTGCGCTCAGCTGCGACGAATTAGGGGTATAAAAAACTAAAAATCAAAACAGTCTGGTTAGGCCCTTTAAATGAAAATAAAAGAAGTCTTGTTAGGCCCTTTAATTTCACAGTGAAATTTTAATAAATAAGTGAACGCGAATTTTTAATGAAATTAAGTCTAATTGAAGTTGTTAAAAATTTATTAAGTATTAAAAAGAAAAACAACTAAGTGAAAATTGTTTGAAACTTAAGTATTGAAGAAAAATAAAATCTAAGAGAATATCTTGTTCTATAAATTTGATTGTTGAATTAAAACAAAGCTAAGTGAATAAATATTTTAAACTTTAAATATTGAAGAAAGACAAATCTAAGTGAATAATTTTTCATTCAACTAAAAAATTAAGGAACCATAAAAATAAAGAAAATAAAAAAATGTTTGTTTAGAAATTAATTGAAAATAAGAATGTGTAAAATTCCAAATAATTGATAAAACAATTGCTCGATTTAAGTGAATAAACAATTTAATTAAGCTAAAATTTTTTGTTTTATTTCATTAAAGTAATTTTATTTTATGTCTTTTCAAAAACCACGACATAAAATTGGCGCAGCCGGTAGGATGCGTTTTTTATTGAAAATATTATTTTCTAAACGTATCCAGTGATCCGAATCGAAACTCGGTAAAAAAAAAAAGAGACAAAAAAAATGAAAATATTGAAAGTAAAAAGAAAAACTAAAAGTGAAACTCATTGAACAATTAATACAAAAGTGAAGAAAATAAATACATAAAAATGAAAAAGTGAACAAGTAAAATAAAAAAAAAATGAAGACTTTAAAAATTACGTTAAAAGAAAAAACCGTTTTGAAGACTTTTTAAATTCATTTAAATTAAAAAACCAAAAGTGATATTTTAAAAAAAATTAAAAGTGAAAAAAATGAAAATTATTTAAAATCACGTAAAAAAAAAAACGTTTCGAACATTTTTTGTAAATTGATTAAAATGAACAAGTTTTATATGTGCGATCGGTGAACGCGCACCAACAGTGAACAAGTACGAACGGTGAACGCGTACCAAGGAGGAAGAATTCATCTACAAGAATAAAACTGAAGGAAGACTACACATAGAACATCAAATCAACAAGAGAAAGACGATAATTAAGAAATAAGAACAATGAGAAGAAATACATCCAGGCCCAAACAACGGGAAAGTAACGGTGGACATTAATCAACAAAATAACCGACAATAAAAGTGCGAACGATGAACGCGCACCTACGGAGGACAAAAGTGCGATCGGTGAACGCGCACCAACGTGGAAGTATAATTAACAACCAGTTAAAGCAGCCAACAATAAACAGCAAACAACAATCAACAGGAACAACAACATCAACAGAAACAGTCACAACAACAAAATAAATAATAAAAATAATAATATTTTTTTTCTGAACGATAAAAACAAAATAATAAATAAAGAAGTGTAAAAATGAAGCAAGTCCAAGGTAGGACCATTTTATATTAAAAATATATTTAGGGATAAGATGATTTGAAATAAAAGAATAAGAATATAGGAAAATATTAGTATATAAAAGTAAAGTATTTTTCTTGTTTTCTCCCGAAAAATAAAATAATAAATTAAACGGTAAAAGTCGCAAAGTAAATTCTCAACGCGTTACACGTAAAAAGAATAAGTTTTCTTCCTTTCTAAAAAAAAAAAAAATTTTTTTTTGACTGAATTTAAAGTCAATATATTTGATGAAAATTGATACTAAAAATATGTGGAATATTGGTTCTCTTTATATTTTAACCCACGATTTTGGTTTTCAAGACTATACAGAAAAAAATCTACGACAAAATTTTGATTTTATAGGAATTTGCGTCCTAGGGAAACCCCCATTAAATATGAGGAATATTGGTTTTCCTAGAAGATTCATTTCCTAATAACAAAATTTTTGAAATTGTAATACGGAATTGGTAAAAATTTCGAAATAAAATTGTTTTCTACTGTATTTTATGTGGAAAAGTATTAAAATGAAACACGATAATTGAACAATCTGGCAAGATAAAAAAATTTTTTTTTTTTTTAAACGAAATATATATATATAGAGAAATTTCGAATTAAAGTAAAATGAACATGGATTCCTACACGGAAGAATATGCTACAGTGTATGCAAGTCCAATTTCTGTTGTACCTAGAGGTAACAGAAATAATACCAATTTTGAAACAAAGCAACGATGGCGAAAGGGAAGTAATTTCCAAAACCATAATCATACAAATCGAGAACGTCGATATGATTCGAATCAATCTTACCTTAAACAGATAATATGTAGTTTTTGTCAGCGCCAAGGTCATAAAAGACACCAGTGTTGGTATTTAAACTCTTCATCGCAACAACCTTTAACGCCCCAAATAAAGGCGACAAAAGATGAATATTGTGAATTCTGCCAAAGGCTAGATCACAATATTAATGATTGTGTACCCAGAATGAAGTGGCAGACAAAGCCAGAAATGGATCCTGTTAAAGATATCGTAGATTTTATTATCAAAAAGATACCACGATTTTCTGGTGAACCTGGTCCTACATGGAATATTGAGGTTCAAAACCATTTAAAAATAGCCAAAAGCTATTACGAAACAGTAAACGCCAACTATAAAATAATATTTTTGAAGTACCTGCCGATGTTAGCTTTAAAAGGAGAAGCACATCAAATGGCTCAATCGCTTTCCTTCAATAAATTTGAAGATTATAAAAAATGGTTGATTCAACAATATCTTCCGTACAAACAACCAATGGATTTGTGCGATGAACTAAGGACAATTAAACAAAAACCTGTAGGAAATATTAATAACAAAAATAATAAATTTTACTTGGAACAAAAAATCCACAATGTTTCGCGTATCCCTGAAAATAAAACTATTCCCCCGAAGCGATGCTATGATACCTTTTCGATTTCTAAACATAATGGGAATAGTACCGAATCAAAACAAACGGAAAATATTGTAACTGTCAGAAATTTATTAATACAAACAAATAAAACGGCAAATAAAGAACAATTGAATCATTCAAAATCAAAAAATTCTGATTATAAGAATCAGGTAGGAAAATTACCTATTTTTACTGATATTATAACAAATACTACTAAGAAGCCAACAGATAGTAGCACAATTAAGAATTTAAAAGAAGAATATTATCGAAAGGAAAAAACTATTGAAAATTCATCTTAAGAAAATAAGTCAATACCTATTCATTCTATTAAACGTGATTTGTATGAAATATCTTCTAAATCGGAGAGGGGAGATTCATTCATGGTTGAAGAAATACAACCTATCAATGGATATAATCCAACGATTTCTGAAGGTGGCCCTGTGGGGAATGATTGCATCGTTAATCTCGACGAATTTGAAATAAAAAGTACAAATTGTGATACAATAAATAGACTGAGTAGGACCCCTGATATGAGCATTAACTCCGAAGCAAAAAACGAAAAAGTAGTATATCTAGATAGGAGTATTGTACAATTAATGGTACAAGTAATCGTAATTATTTTACTAATATCTTTAACCCAAGTATCAAATATTTTAAGAATGATTAAGAAAAAGGGATACCAATTAAAAAGAGTAATTGAAAAAATTATCGGTAAAATCGAAGAATTTCTGTTAAATTCCGGTCAGGATTCAAAAGAAGAAAAATGTCAAAAATGAAAAATTCCGAGCTAAACGCTAAAAAGGAAATTAATTCATTGGTAAATGAAGTTAAAGATCAATATTCAAAATCAAATTCTGGTCATAGAAATCTAATAGGAAGGCCACCTGTTGATTCTATGATGAGTACTACCAAGACCTTGAGAGGTAGTAGTATAAACAGTAAGGATTATGATATAATAGAATATTGTCCCGTAAATACTTCCCAAGCTAATGAAAAAATTAATTCATGGGAAAATTTCCGTTCAAAAAATATCCAAGATAATGGAAGTTCAAATAATTCTGGTCATAGTAATCTGATAGGTACATCACCTATTTTAATTGATTCTATGATGGATACTACTGAGACTCCGAGAGAAAGTAGTACAATTAAGAATATAGATGAATATTATCTAGAGGGGAAAATTTTTGAAAATTTATTTGACGAAACAGGATCGGGTATGGAAAAAATTAAGAACAAAGAATTGGAAAAGACAAGTTATGAAGTCGTAAACAAGGTCAAACAAGTAAAGCAAAGAGAATTTTAATAGAAAAAATAATTTACAAGGGAGTAATTATGAAAAAGGAACAAGAGGAATTAAAGAAAAAGAAGTGATACGAGAAGTTACAAGGGAAATTGATAGTATAATACTAGCCCCTAGAAGCAAGACGATTATACCAATTAAAGTCATTGGTAAAGGTGATACCATTTTCCATCGCAAGGAAATTAAAGGAGGTATCCAAGTAGCCAATTGTCTAACAAGAATTGATGAAAATCGCGCTATGATGAGTGTAATAAACATTAACGAATATGAAGAAAAGTTAAGTAAAATTCAAGGAATGCCGGCAAAAGGAAATGAAATAAATGAAATAAAAGTTGATAAAAGTAATGGAAAAAAGAAAGTTGCAACGATACAGAGAGAAAATAATTATGTCAAGAGATTTGAAGAAATTATAAGTGGATTAAAGCTAAATCAAAGCTATAATGAGGAAAAAGAAAATTTAATGGACCTTTGTTTAAAAAACGACAAATTAACCTATACGAGTGCTAGTACATTCAAAATACCAATTAAAGTTGACCACCGATTAATAAATCCAAAAGAAAGATACAAAGTTGAATATGAAATTGAAGAAATTAAAGAATTGAGGAAAATACAAAATAGAGAAAGATTAAAGAAATAGAGTGAAAAGGATTATCAAAAGTAAAAAAAAAAAAATTGAAATTGAAGGAAACGAAACCGAAATCAAGGAAACAAGGGAAATAAAGAGTAACCATAAGTTAAAAAATGAAAACATAAATCTATTAAATTGATCTAACAGTAATTTTTTTTTTGAAACAACAAGAAAAAGAAAAGAAGAAAAATCATGTTACGGAAAACAATCATAAAAAAAATTTATTAGAAACAAGTAATAAAATTTATACTAATTTAACAAGAAAAATATTTTATTAATTTTAATCCAGGAAAACAATAATAAAATTGTTATTAAAAGAAAGTAATAAAATTTTATATTTTATTAAATAAAGAAATATTTTGCCAAAAAACTTACTATAAAAAAAAGAGGAAATATTTTACTCTAATATGATGATTAAATAAAAGTTTGAATACAAAAGTACAATAGAAGATTATTAGTAAAAAAAAAAAAACACAAATAAAACTGAATCAAAAAAAAAAAATTTTTTTTTACAAATAAATACATTAAAATTAAGAATATTTTTATATTAAAAAAAAAAAACAACAATAAGTTTAAATAAGATAAGAAATTTTTTTATACAAAATAATAAAGCTAAATAAGATAATAAAGTTTAACGCTAAAAAAAAATATACAGGGTGCGCCATCTATTCCTCCGGTATGAGAATGTTGAATAACTTTTGAAAGAAACAATAGATTGCAAAAAATGGTGTTTTTATGGTGTTTTTTATTTAGTTCAATCCTTTACAATTTATGTGGACTACTTTTTGAAAACAACATCGATCAAATGACCACCTTTATTGGCCACCGCAAACTGTGCTCTTTTTCGGGCATTTTCCATCACTTCTTCGAGCATCTCCGTCGGTATGGCAGCTATTTCGGCACGAATATTGGTCTTGAGCTCGTCAATGGTCTTCGGGTTGCTGGCGTAAACTTTACTCTTCAAATAACCCCACAAAAAGAAGTCTGGGGGGGTTAAATCAGGGGATCTTGGTGGCCAGTCAATATCGCCTCTTTTCGATATCACACGTCTAGGGAATTTTTGTTGCAAAAACCGTATTGTTTGGTCCGCTGTGTGGCATGGCGCCCCGTCTTGCTGAAACCAGAAGTCAGTCAGACCTTTTTCACGCATTTTCGGACACACAAAATGTGCCAACATCCACCGATATCGATTACCATTAACTGTTTCACCTTCATTGAAGAAAAATGGCCCAATGATGGTTTTTGCGCACACGCCGGCCCAAACAGTCACTTTTCGATCATGCAATGGTATTTCATGAATCTCGTGAGGATTTTCTGTCGCCCAAATGCGGCAATTTTGTTTATTAACACCGCCAGAGAGAGTGAAATGTGCCTCGTCGGTCATTAAAACTTGCATCCAAAAGTCCGGCATGGTTTCCAACATTCGGCCGACTAATTTGCCGTATTCTATACGACGCGACTTGTCTGTTGCCAATATTCTTTGAGTTAGTTGTATTTTGTAAGGAAACAAATGGAGATCGTCCTTTAAAATGCGCCGCAACGTGGTTCCACTCATTTTCAACCGCTGAGTTCGGTGGCGATACGAGACATTTGGGTCCTCGGCAACACTCTCTCTCACGGCTTCAATAATTTCATTGGAACGTCTTGGGCGTGGATGATTATAGGTTACATTGCCTACTGTTCCGTGCTCAAAGAAATTTTTACCCAGCGCCCGAATTGTTTTGTCGGTAGGCGCTTTTTTGCCACGATATTTTGCGCGATATGCACGTTGAGTTAGCACAATTGAACGACTATTTTCAATGTACATCGTCACTATTTCGGCGCGTTCTTTCGGTGTGAAGCGGTTCATGGTTAAAATTGTACTGGTTTGACGTTTCCAAAACGTGTCTAGGAAAGCAAATCGGTTGACAAATGGCGAAGTTATTGAATGTTTACATACCGGAGGAATAGATGGCGCACCCTGTACAATAATTTTTTTAAAAAAAATCAAACAAATAGAACGCAAGCAATGATAAAAATACTAAAACTTTTTTATATATGTTAATCGATTTTTTCTTATAAGCAAAAAATAAAAAAAGATTTTTTTTTAGAGCGTATAAATAGAATTCAATTATTACAGAATTTATCGGAAAAACTTCTGATTAATTTAATCTAAGGTTTTTATTATTAAAATAATATAGATATAGCATTAAATAAAATTCATAATAAATAAGAATTTTATAAAATTAAACAAATAGCAGAAAATTTGAAAATAAAATAAGTAATCACTGTACAAATAAGGAAAAACCCCAAAGTAGCGTAAAGAAGTAATAATTATACTATCTATAACAATTCAAATAGTAAAAGTCAGTGAAATCGTTACTTTTTCTCTAATCAATCCTGAAATCAATTAATTTAATTTTCGAAAAAATGCCTTTAGCATTTTTCCTTCTTTAAAGGGGGGAGGAATGTGGTGAATCAGATTTTCTCTGAGTTCACCACCATAAAATTTATATCAAAATCAAGTGAAAGACCGAGATCTTTCGTAATCAACCTCGTTAAAGGACTTGATTTTTCCACTTGTTATTTGAACACAAGTTCAAATAACAAAACTATTTTATTTAAAACGAGAAACATGTAAGATTATTCAAGTGATGTAATAAAAGTCATCCCTTTTTTAATTTATGGTTTCCTTCGAAGAAAAATAGTTAAATCGTATGCAAACAAACATACGAAAAATTAAATGACAAAATCAATAATCAAATATGCATTCATGCATTTGAGAAAACAACACAAAGTTGAGTTCGTTTGGTTTTCATACCAAACGAACTAATCTAAAAATAGATCGCATGATACAAGAACATACATGATCATGCCTACCAAGATCCTTTAGCATACGAGGATACAATTCGCTTTTAGCCAATAGGCACACAAGAATGATCAATCGTCTTTGCATCATCCCTTTTTCGTATAAGGAGAAGCAAAAGTAGGACGAACCCAAATCTCCTACACACGAACGATCAATAGATCCTTGCATCATCCCTTATTCGTGAGTGGGATGGGCAAGATGAAATTGTGATTATCTTGTTTGAGAATATTTCTTAAGCAAGGAGATATTAGAAAGTAGGTTGAGCAAATTACTTACATGTACAAAGAAAATGAACTATTTTCCTATTTATTCCCCACTGGTCGTGCCCATATTTTTCAAAAAAAGCGTGTGTAGTAGTGCTGTGACATCGACATCGATGTTTTGAAAACATCGATGTTTTCTCCAAAACATCGATGTTTTTACCATCGATGTTTTCTTTCCGATGTTTTTATAACATCGATGTTTTGTGTCCGATGTTTTGTGTTCGATGTATAGCCCTTTCAGACCCACTGTATACGATTGTGTTAGGTGACGTAATACGTTTATATTTCGGCTCAGACTCAAAATTTCGCTCAAAATCCCAAAAGCAGTGATCGTGTTGCCTTTTGTCAAGAGCTTCTATCCCTTTCAGACCCAAAAAATTTTTTTTGAATTTTTTTTGTTATTCTGGTATTGAAATATAATAGTATAGCAATTTTTGTAGCAATCGGAAGAAAAAAATTTTTGGGTCTGAAAGGGATAGAAATACTCTCTGCAATTGCATACCACGGTTTGTATGTGTAATAATTTTGTTTGGACTTTCCAGATGCACAGGCACAGTCCTTCAGTTTATGGGATGACCACCACAAAATGGTAGAAGAGACCTGGAAGTCAAAAAAACGCGTCAGGGGTATTGATTACTTGTTGGACGAGAGTGACATGACAATGCCATCGATGTTATCATTAAGGAGCCGCTCCATTACCATGACTTTTTACCATGACAAAAAAATGCAGGAAACTAGAGCAAGATAGACTTATGTAGATCTAAATAGGAATAACTGAATACAAGTTAAACGCTATCCCTTCCAGTTTTACAATTTTATAGCAATCATATCAAACCTTATGCTATGAATATAATGTTCAAATTGGCATGGTAACAAAGCTTTTGACTATGCATGCGAAGGAGAAAAAGCTTTTAAAATGACATCACGCTATAATAACAGTTTGAATGTGTCCGTGCTTACTATTCACTTACAGGGACAATGTGTGGTTGTAGTAGAAATCGCCATAAAATCGCCATAACAAAAGAGGGGAAATTATTTTTGCATTTGCCGACAAATTTTTGCAGTTGATTCTTATCTCCCTTTCTCGCCAAGGCATCGTCACATAAATGTGTCTCATTTTTTTTGTCATGGTAAAAAGTCATGGTAATGGAGCGGCTCCTTTATACTTGAAGAGTCCTGTAGCCAGACTAAACGAATCTCCATTAGATGCTTGGTGCAAATCCGCTAACAAAAATTGTCCTTTATTAAAACTCGCAAAAAAATATTTGTCGGTAATGGCTACTTCGGTCCCATCTGAAAGGTTTTTTTCAGCTACAGGAAATATTGTCAGCACTAAAAGAAGTTGCCTTTCCATATAGACAAACTTCTATTTCTACACAGTGTAGATAATAAATATTGGGGATTGGATTAGTTTGAGGCAGTTGTTTTTTTGCTAATAGTTAACATATAAGAGCCTTTTTTTTCTTTAAAATGACTTTTATTAACCCACTTTTAAAAGTTCTTTATATATTGAAAAAACATCGATGTTGCAAAAACATCGATGTTTTTTGTTCGATGTTTTTGTGGCATCGATGTTTTCTTTCGATGTCACAGCACTAGTGTGTAGTGCTAACTATGTTGCATAGTTAGCACTACACACCCTAGAAATCGGGTAATTCGCACGTTGAACTGGAAACTAATGATTGGATTAATTGTCGCTTGACCGTAATGATTTAGTCGTAAAATAAAAAAAACCCCGTCCCGAACAATTTTTAAAAATTACCCCGTTTAAAGCCAAGTGATGGTATAGTTAGCATTACACACCCTAGAAATCGGGTAATTCGCACGTTGAACTGGAAACTAATGATTGGATTAATTGTCGCTTGACCGTTATGATTTTGTCGTAAAATAAAAAAAAACCACCGTCCCGAACAATTTTTCAAAAATTACCCCGTTTAAAGCCAACTGATGGTCTAGTTAGCATTACACACCCCAGAACTGGGGTAATTCGCACGTTGAACTGGAAACTAATGATTGGATTAATTGTCGCTTGACCGTTATGATTTTGTCGTAAAATAAAAAATATTGTCGCGCCCATATTTTTCAAAAAAAGCGTGTGTAGTGCTAACTATGTTGCATAGTTAGCACTACATACCCTAGAAATCGCGTAATTCGCACGTTGAACTGGAAACTAATGATTGGATTAATTGTCGCTTGACCGTTATGATTTTGTCGTAAAATAAAAAAAACCCCGTCCTGAACAATTTTTCAAAAATTACCCCGTTTAAAGCCAAGTGATGGTCTAGTTAGCATTACACACCCCAGAACTGGGGTAATTCGCACGTTGAACTGGAAACTAATGATTGGATTAATTGTCGCTTGACCGTTATGATTTTGTCGTAAAATAAAAAAAACCCCGTCCCGAACAATTTTTCAAAAATTACCCCGTTTAAAGCCAAGTGATGGTATAAATTTCTTCTTTAATTTTTCCGTTTTCTTCCCATTTAATGGATAAAATTACACAGCAATTGGCATTTTCAAAGCGAATTTGCATTTTTACATCAAATCCCACAATTTGAATTAAAAATGTAAAATTGTATTCTAAACACTTTTCTGTTTGCAACGTTGTTGATACGATAAACCGTTTTCGAGAAAATCGCCAAAAACTTCAATTTTCAGCGGGAAGGGGGGAAGGAGTCACCCGATTTTCCCCATTTTTTACGAATTCTTTCTCTTAACGTTACTCGCATTTGTGACAAATTTCAAATCTCTAGCTAAAGTCATTCGGAAAATCAAAAAATTTCGTTAAAAAAATCGAAAAAATTTTCATGGGGAAAAACAATCAAATGGACATTGAATGTAAACTTGATTTCATTCAATGAGTTTTTATAGTTTTTTGAAAGATTTTTAATTCAAATTGTGGGATTTGATGTAAAAATGCAAATTCGCTTTGAAAATGCCAATTGCTGTGTAATTTTATCCATTAAATGGGAAGAAAACGGAAAAATTAAAGAAGAAATGTATACCATCACTTGGCTTTAAACGGGGTAATTTTTGAAAAATTGTTCGGGACGGGGTTTTTTTCATTTTACGACAAAATCATAACGGTCAAGCGACAATTAATCCAATCATTAGTTTCCAGTTCAACGTGCGAATTACCCCAGTTCTGAGGTGTGTAATGCTAACTAGACCATCAGTTGGCTTTAAACGGGGTAATTTTTGAAAAATTGTTCGGGATGGGGTTTTTTTTATTTTACGACAAAATCATAACGGTCAAGCGACAATTAATCCAATCATTAGTTTCCAGTTCAACGTGCGAATTACCCCAGTTCTGGGGTGTGTAATGCTAACTATACCATCACTTGGCTTTAAACGGGGTAATTTTTGAAAAATTGTTCGGGACGGGATTTTTTTTATTTTACGACAAAATCATAACGGTCAAGCGACAATTAATCCAATCATTAGTTTCCAGTTCAACGTGCGAATTACCCCAGTTCTGGGGTGTTTAATGCTAACTAGACCATCACTTGGCTTCAAACGGGGTAATTTTTAAAAAATTGTTCGGGACGGGTTTTTTTTTATTTTACGACAAAATCACGACAATTAAGCGACAATTAATCCAATAAAAAGTTTTTTTAATTTCAAAAGTTGTAGTGCTAACTTGACGGACGTCAAAAAATGGTGGTACCGATGGTATTCCAGCATTCTTTGTCAAGGAATTAAAAGAGCAGCTAAGTATGCCCCTTTGTATAGTGTTTAACAAATGTCTGCGTGAAGGTGTTTTTCCTGATGTATGGAAAGAGGGTCTAATAATACCTATTCACAAGAAAGGCGATCAATCGAAGATTTGTAATTATAGACCAATAACCATCTTAAATTGTTTTGGGAAAATTTTTGAAAGAATCTTAGTTGACTTTATGTACATATATGTATTTTGAACCGTTTATTGTGTGTGAACAACATGGTTTCGTAAAAAACAGATCTACTCTCACAAATCTCCTTGAGTATGGGAGACCGGGGCTATTCCGAACAAAGCAGTTTTCTTCTATTTGAGTGTGCGCGCGTTTGTGATGAGCTAGAGGGCGGACATTTTAGCTGAAGCTGGCTCTCGGTACGGTAAACGAACGTCAGTAGTTGCGCACCGTTCTCGGCAATGCGACGCCATATTTGTTTGTTTTTGTTTTTTCGTGCGTTCGCTGAAAATATTTTCTGCGCAGAAAGTTTCGATTTCTGAGAGTTATTTCGAAGTTTTCATTGTGAATTTTTGTACACAAGGTAAGTTATTAGTGCTCTTTCGGAATGAAATATAGTTTAGTCGATCAGTTCGTGTATTTCTGTTGAGCGCGTTTCTGGCTGCGAAAAATTGGTGTGGGGCTATTCTGCACATTTTCGGTGGGGCTGATTCGAACACGATTTTGTACATGTGTTTCGGTGTTTTGTTTGTTTATTTTTTCGTTTTTATGATTTTGATTGCAGTTTTTACGATTTGTTTTAGGATGGTGCGTACATATAAACGTAAGAAGGCTCCGATTGACGCTGAAAAAATGTCCGCCGCGATTCGTGCCGTTAAGTTGCAGAACCGATCAAGATGAATTTTATCCAGGAGAGGGCACATCAGCGATGGCACGCGGCGATCAGAGGGCCACAAACCAAGTGCAGGAGGCCTTTGGGCGGCCAGTGGAAGCGTCAACACCGACCGCTTCCGATAAACACGACGACTCTACCGAGAATTTGGGAAGCAGACTCCAGTCATTGCGTCCACTTCCGAAAGCAGTGCCGCGAGTATCAACGCGCAAAGGACGGAAACGTCGCCGCACGGCCGTCCTAACCGATCACGACTCCATGGAGTAGCTATGAGCTGAGCAGAAAGGCGCGAAGGCACGGAAAAAGCCAGCGGCCGCTCCAAAGAAACGCGGGCGCCCAGCAAAAAATCAACGCAAAAATTAATACGAACATATTTGTTTCTATGTGATGGTAATGAAGTCATAAATAAAAACAAATGAGTTTTTTAACAAAATTTCCTTTTTTTTATTTTTTATTCACTTCTTTTCTACATTTCTCGCCTTGAAAACCGCCTCAAAACAGTAATCTCGCTTTTGTGCGAATCAGCCCCACGCGTGTTCGCATTTGCCCCACCGTGGGGCTGATTCGAACGAAAATTCATATTTCATTAATCGACCAAAAAAGCCTATTTGCGATGCTCTGACGGGTTAACAATGTTCTTGGAAGTTGTAGAGCACAGAATTTTCTATAAGATAGATAATTTTTCGAAATTGAAATCGCCGACATCCAGCCACCAGGACGGCCGAAACACAAAACGTTCGGAATAGCCCCGGTCTCCCCTACACCACTAGGTTATCAAAATAATCATCTACAGGTTGATGCAATTTATACTGATCTTGCAAAAGCATTCGATACTGTGAGCCACAAGATCCTGCTCGAAAAAATAAATCTATATGGTGCAAGCGACTCTATCCAGTCTCTTCTGTCTTCCTACCTAATAAACAGACCAAATCGAGTCAGGTTCCGAAATTGCCTATCACAAACATTTGTGCCTAGCAGTGGGGTACCACAAGGGTCTATACTTTGACCATTGTTGTTCACAATATTTATCAACGACTTACCGCAATTCCTTAAATCTAAATGCCTTTTATTTGCCGACGATCTCAAGATATTTAGAGAAATCAAATCAGACATTGACTACAATATACTACAATCTGACTTATCATCTTTATGTCTGTGGTGTTCAAATAACGACTTGACTATAAACATTACCAAGTGCAATAAAATTATTTTTACTTTAAAGAAAAACGTTTTATCATTTGACTACTGTATTGACAATGTTCTATTAACTGAAGTTTTTACAATACTTGACCTTGGAATTTATCTCGACTCAAAACTAAAATCTGACTCACATATAGAGCACGTTGTCAATAAAGCTAAAAAAATGTGTGGTTTTATGTTTAGAACTGCTCATGATTTTACCGATGTTTGTAGTTTCGTAACCCTATTTAAATCCCTTGTCCGTAGTATCCTTGAGTACTGTGCGCCTGTTTGGTCACCGTCTTATATATGTAATATTGAGAACATTGAGAAAGTACGGCGAAAATTTACTCGTTCCCTATGCTTCAAATTAAAAATTCCAGTTGAATCGTGCCTGGAGCGACAAATCATTTTTCAACTGCCATCTTTGGAGCAACGTAGGATTTATATAGATCAAGCCTCGGCACTGCTTGGCTCGTCTGGCTCCTCAATACGATAACATTTTTATTCAAATTTTACGAGATTACAATCAATGTATGAACGTTTTTACTCGACTCTACAACGCAATGATACGTGTTGGTTGACGACGGCCACTTCGGCAGCCGAAATCAAACGATTGACAAACAATCGATGAAGCGAGCCTACGACAGTCATTCAGTATGATTTCTGCTGTTGATGCGTACGGGTGTATACATTTGCTCTCCAAAATTATAATTGCTTCCCAAAGAACACTAATGTACGAAATTTTTTCAGAAATTTGATTTTTTTAGTTTTCCTTTTCTATTATGAAGCGCTCATATTCAAATTCAAATACTATGTCGTGGGATTGGGAAAACAAGTATTTAATAACCACAAATAATGATAACCGTCAATGTCTAGTTTGCAGTTACATGTCGAATAAAAAATTCAATCTAAAACGACATTACAACAGCTGTCATAAGTTCGATTTTGCCCGATGCAATGAAGTAGAAAGAGTAAGACAGGTTGACCACTTAAAGAAAGTTTTTTTTAGAGAAATTTCCTTTAGGCGGAACAAATGATTCCTAAACGTCTCCACCAAAAGCGAAAGAGCGTAAAAAATGAAAATGATGCGTTTTCTCATTTTGTGTTATAGTATATGAAGAAACATAATTTTTTTTTGAGTAGTAGTAAATCACTACATACCTACATGGTGCCGAGGCCTGATATAGATGAATGCACCTTGTTTAAAATTATGAATCACATCTACAAAAGTAACTTACACCAACACTTAAATTTAAGGTCAGTCGATTGGACTAATAGGTTAAACCTAATGTTTATTTTGCCAAGAGTGTTATTAAATGTAACCTTGAATTCCGCTATTATAAGACTTCAAGGAAATCATGATCATTATCGTTTTGGTTCTTTAAACCTGTCTTTTAATGAATTTAAAAATATTATTAGTAGTAAACTATTTTATATTGTATCTTAATACAGTAGAATCCCGATAATTCGTACCCCGATAATTCGTATATCCCGCTAATTCGTATGAATTTGCTGGTCCCTTGAAATACGAATTATCGGGATTCTCCTGTATTTGTAATCATCTAGCTATTGTATAATTGGAAATATATCTGTTCAATAGTATTGTAAATAAATAAATAAATAAATAAAATCGGCTTGCTGCCCTGATAACAAATTTGCAATCGATGATACCCGATAGTTTGTGGTGACATCCGAACAGAAACCAATTATGTGGTGTGTAGTTGGTGGAGGTAATGGGGAACACAAACAAGACACTTTCACTTCTTTTTCATATTTTTATTTTAGTTTAAAACTTGACTTCTTAATCTCTTTTTTTAACAACTCTACTTTTTAAACTCGACTTTAAAACTTTACTTTGAAAAACTTTACTTCTTAAACTAACTCTACAAAACTTAACTCTAGACTTTCTCGATTCAGACTGAACTTTTCTCCTCAACTTTACTCACTCTACTACTGAACTCTAAAACTCTCCTGCTTAAGTTTACAATTACTTACTTTTATAACTACTCTAGGCGGAAGATGAATTCTTCCGCTTACATAAATGTTACAATATTTTTAAAAACATATTCATTTATTATTAAAACATTTCAAGGTCTTTCCTAGTCTAATGGTTTTATTTCCGATCAGCACTTCATTTCATTTCATGACCGTGAATTCTACTTTCTGCTGTGTCAACAAAACTTAGGTGCATTGGATTTCCTCACTGAATTGCATGAGTGACTTAATTGTGATAATATACAACAATTGTTTATGTTATCATATTTCAGTTCTTGCGTTTAAACATCTGTCGTTCCGTGTTTGGAAATTTGACCGATCTTTTAAATAGCTCATAATCAAAGTAGGAAGTCCAATTACATCTGTTTTCAATTAGTTGACTGAATTATATCTAAGAAATGAAGCTTAATTGTTTTTAATCAATGATCATTATGAATGATCATTAGAATCCTAACATACCTTCTTTAACAACTCAGCTTTGTAAACTAGACTTTAAAGAAGAGTAAAAGAAGTCAAGTGTTAAAATAAAGATATAAAAAAGAAGGAATGAAAGTGTTTTGTTTGTGTTCCCCATTACTTCCACCAACTACACACCACATAATTGGCGCAGCCGGACAGCGATTTGTCAAATATTTTTTTTTGACATTTTAAAACCGAACCTTAAACTTCCTTAAAGTGGTGTAAAAGAGTAGTGGCAGAACATTAAACGAGAAAATGGTGTAGTGAAATAACATTTGAAAAGACGAAGCAGATTAATTAAAACAACAAAGATAAATAGATAGAATAGACAACGAGAAACAGAATGGTCATCAAATAAAGAAGCAGAATAAAAATTCGTGTAACATCTACTTGCAAGAGGCGAAATAAAAACAAAGGAGTATCATTACCAATTCAACTGTTAAGAGGCGTAAAAAAAAGCAACTTTAATTCGGCAGAATACTGTGAAATATCACTAGAACGATTCTCACCAAATCCGTCATCTCTAGATCTACTTTCAAGAGGCGAGAAAAAAATCAACGAAGGATCATCTTAAATCAGCTATTTGAAAAGGCGCAGTAGAATCAGCTTTAAATCATCTTTCAAGTGGCAATAAGACCAGCAGACAGTGGAACCGTAAGATTGGAGCAGCTAATCACAAACCAACAGAGGAAATCATCTAGCAACAAACAGTTAAAAAATTCAGGAGCCGACAACAATCAACAATGGAGATTTTGATTATTGGTATGTAAGAAAGTTATGTAAAACTATCCATTAGTATAAATTATCCATAAGTACAAAGAATTAAGTCGTATTTTGTTTTGAAAGTTGATTAAGCTACGCGGTTGTTCGAAAGTTTTATAAAAAAAAACGGGATTAGAGTAAAAATCGAGTTTTAGTGTATAGTAAATGCTGGGAAGACGCAGAGAAAACATATTTACAAAAGAAGTTGAAGAAATTAAAAAACTGCAAATATATATTGAAGTGTTCAAGAATTTTACAAGAACGAGGCTAAGAAAATTACGGAAGAATTAGGGTATTTTCAAGAACTATTACTGTCAGAACTTAAGTCAAAAGTTACATCTCACGAGTACGATGAATTGAAAAAACAAATTACAGAAAATCCACACGAAGTATCAGTAGGTAGGTTAACTGAAAGTCTTTTTTATGTGTACATCGATTCAATAAATAAAACACAAGTACTGTTACATGAAGAAATAAATAATTTAAAGGAAAATAACGGGTTTTTGAATAGGGAATTGAATAGGGAAGGGCCTAATAGAAGAAGCAGAAGAAATAAATTCAAAATTGAAGTCTCAAATTATAGAAGTAGGTTTAGAATTGAAGCTTTTAAAATCAAAATTGCCACCAAATTCACATCTGGAACACATAGAACGTATATTAGGGTCAAGTATTTTTGAAGGGAAAATTAGTAGTATTGGAAATATTCAAGAGAGTAATAGTATAACGTATTCCAAAAAAATCACGGGTTTAGAACAAGAAATTATAAAATTAAATTCGCAAAACGAACTTTTAAAAGTTAAACTGCAACAAGTTCAGACAACTAAAAATCTGATCATGACTGGAAAAAGCGATGAAACAATTCAAAGTTACGAAGCGGATGCCGCGCAAAGAATTGCGGAATTTATTGCGAGAAATTTGCCAAAATTTTCAGATGAGGCCTACATTAAAGCAGTTTAGGGTATTTTGTTATGTTAAACTATGTTCAATTATTTTTTTAAAGATCAAAATCAAAATTTTTACTGCCGCTGCTATGCTGTGTTTGCTGCTTGTAGTACAGATTTCACATTTATACTCTTTTTATGCTCCTCCTTTGTGTGTATTGAATCTGATGTATTGAATGTCATTTTATTTCGTTCTTTTCGCTCTTAAAAGTTTCGTTCTCAACGGCAAAAGCGTTTGCTGTGGTTTCCGACTCTCGTTCTTGGGAACAAAAATGATTTCTATTTAAGTTTTCACTTCTTGTTCAAAGCGGTTTGTGGGTCTGGCATAAAAATGAATGAAAGCCTCGAGCTATGGCTGTTGTGTATGATGCACACACATATATAAGTATGTATTTCATTAGTAAGAAAGCGATCGTTGTAGGCGGATCCACGTCTTCTGGCCCTCTCTACGAGACAGACACCTGCTTTTTTCCCACATCGTTGGAAACCCAGCCTTCACAAGAGCTCATTCAGCCTAATAGTGAGTTAGAATGGAAAATGGTCAAACATTCCTTGACCGAAAGGAAGGGTGAGCCATGAAAATTTATCACAGAAACTTTTTCAATTATCTGTTTCGGGTAACAGTAAACCTCTTAAGATTCTCTATGATTGTAAAACAAAGAAAATGACCAGATTACCTCTGGGACTAAGTTAGATGAAGCACAAGGAGTATAACTACGATATCTCCAAAACAGACATTTTAAAAAAGAGCTCGTGCAAATCAAACGCCAAGGTCACGTCGATGCATTGAGCAGATTATCATACTTAAGCAATTTCATTAATGTTACTGGTATTGATGATAAAGGGTCTTTCAATAAGGACTCTCGAAGTTTGTTAGGTTATAGCGGCCATGTTGTTAAAGCAACATCTGTGAAATTGGTTGTGAATTGTTTAGTAGTGCATGGCAAATTACCATGGAAGGTTATTGCGTTGAACAACGTGTGCAAATCATCAAATTTGTTGTAGTTGGAAGTTGACCCAAATTTCGCCAAAAAAAATCATGCTCATTTTTGGATGAATGGATATATGAACAGCCAAAATTGTCAGATATGGGGCGATACCAATCCACACGAAATCCATGAGCACCAAATATATCCCGAGAAAGTCACTATTTGGTGCGGATTTTGGTCTCACGGAATCATCGATCCGCACTTCTTCCAAAACTAAAATGGCATTGCCATAACCGTCAACGGCGAGCCCTACAGATTGGGGCCTAAACTGGATGATATGGATACCGAAAACATGTCAACAGGACGCCGCTACCTGCCACGATGTACATTCTGCATGAGCGATTTTAGGGTACGATTTACTGCACCAACAGAACATTTATACCTTTGGTTTGTTTGGTTTGTTTGTAGGAGGGGGCCTTCAAAGGAACCCTACGCGCCTCAAATTGGGCCCATTGTATACCTCCGATGTCCCTCGCTGGAGCAGATTGAGCTCAAGTCGGGTTGTCCACCCATCCTATGTAAAAAGAATACATGGATATTTCTTTCCAACAGAACCCACTTCAGCTGCTGTAACACTGGCATCATTCGTACCGATCGAGAATGTGTGATACAAACGAAACAAAACACACTAAAGTCCACATGTACCAGCAGATAGAAATCCAGGATGGATATACGATACTCATTAACTTTGATTATACTAGTACATCTGCTAATCAACACAGTCAGCTAGATCCAGAGCCTATCCGAAGTACTACAGATCACTTGTCTTAAATTAAGCAACACCAGGTGGAATTGTTGGACGAAATCCTAACTTCTAATTGGAAATACGAACATCCAACATATCATGCACTACCAATAACATCCATCATCATATCAATCGGTATCATCTGTACCTGTCGCATATGAGCTATTTTCGTGGTATAAGAAAAGTTGCTTACGGAAGACAAAAAGGTCAACGATTGTGTAATAAGCTCCCTAGAGAGAGAACCTGTCGCGGTCAGGAAGAATGTTCAAGTGCAGTAAAGAATCAATATCAGCAATTTTTTCATTAGCGGCACTTGATCAAGCTGGCCATTTGCTTACTTTTCACTACCATCTTTTTGCGCGAAAAATAACAATTACTTTTAACCGACTTCCAAAAAGGAAAAGGTTCTCAATTTTACCCGTATGTATTTTTTTAATGTATGTTCACGCATAACTTTTTACTGAGTTGACCGATTTTGGCTGGAAATCGCAGTCTGTAGTAGCTCAGCAAATTTTGGATCTGCACAAATTACAAATTTTACATGTCCTTGGTAATAAGAACCATCGCTACACGATGGGGCGGGTTTCAGAAATTTCGCTGAAAACCTCGAGGAAATTTGTAGTCAACGCTACTTCAACTTACTCTACCGGGCGGGGAATGAAAGCCATGGTTCAGGGTACGGGTCAATCCCCAGCTTGAACTAAATGCTAAATAACCCTTTCTTTCATAGGGCAAGTAGAACAGTGAAAACTATTTTCAGCCATAATCTTTAATTCCCCTTTCCACTAAAAATTTGAACTGCGAAAATAACTGTATATTTTGAATGGTCTATCAAGGCATATCATTTTGTAAAATTTACATGTTTTTTAATTTGGCTGAAAAAAGTCAAGTAGGGTAAGCGGAGCGATAAAGAAAACTTCGGTCTTGAAACCAAAAACTAAAAAAACACGTGTCGGTTTTTTCGGTCTACTACAACAAAAATTATTTAAATCGGACATTTCGGGTTCGTGTACCTTACTTGTTAGTGGCAGTGGCCTTAGCTTGGATGTATTTTAGATGAAAAATGAATGAAAACCAATACACCATCATTCGGTTCTTAAGACCAAATATTGGTTTTAGCGATTTACTTTATTGTTACATTCTGCTGGCTGCCCATGGTCGCTCAAAGTTTGGAGACAAGTATCGAAGCATGGTAAAAAACAGCTTAATCCATCTAGCGGTGAGGTAGTACCGTTATGACATATTTATACATAAATAATCATTAGAAATCGGTAGTACATTAAAATTTGATAACACATTGAATTTACTACACAAAAGTACTCTAAAACTCAAGAATTAACTTATGTTCAAACTTAAAATTTAGCACAAAGATGGGAAAGATTGAAGTCTTTCCCACTTCCTCCATACAAAGAGATAACTTATTCATCAAAATTTAATTAGAACCAGTTTTTATAAATCGAACTGTATAGTATGACTCCAAATTGAATTTTCTAAAAGCACCGTCCATACACTCAAGATAATATGTGATCATATCGTCAAAATATTCGTTAATGTAACAAAACCGTTATTAAATACCAAATAACAAAACTCTCGTTGTTGGATTAACAAAAAAAGAAGTTTCTCATTTGTGAATAAAATATTTTTATCATAAAAACTAATTATTCATTTGATAAATTTGTATAATTATAATCAAATTTTATAAAAAGTACAAACCAAATTTTATATAATCAACCAAGTGAAATTGTCTTATTGAGAAAAACCAAACCAAGCGATAAATTTTTATTTTATTAACAAAATTCTGTTGTATCTACAAAAAAACTGAAATTATTAATACAAAATTATGAATATTTAACATATTGGTTTTTTTGTTATTTTGATAATATTTTCCGTTCAGTGTAGGGTTTTATAATAACAGAGCAAAAAACGCGTCAAAATTGTTTGTCGCTTTCTTGTAAAAATCGATCTCGCAAATTTTCGTTACATAAATAAACATAAACACACAAAATAAATTATTAAGTTTGGAGAATGATTTTTAAAATATATTTTTCAGGTACGGTAGATGGGTTACTAGACGAGTAGCAGTGGGTACCATTGCAACTATATGGTTATTAGCAGCCCTCGTATCTTTTGTCCCAATATCGTTTGGCCTCCATCGACCTGAACAACCATTCATACTGGAAGATAATGGTAGAACATATCCTACATGTGCTTTGGATCTTACACCAACATACGCTGTGGTTTCCAGTTGTATCAGCTTTTATGTTCCTTGTATAGTTATGCTTGGAATATATTGCAGGTAGGAAATCTATATACTATTATCATAGAATAAGGAATATATAGAAAAAACTCTGCCGAACAAATTTTTGACAAATTTCCCCTTCGAAGGGGGGAAAATGTCCCTATCATTCTCTAGCTACGGCCTAAAAGTTAATTACTTTTAGACTAGGGAGCACGAAGCAGAGAGAACATTTTCTAATCATTTTCGTCGTATCTATTCAATGAGATGGAGGAATCGAATGGATAATTTTTTTCGTGTTATATCGGATCCTCTTGCTTCATCTCACAGTGGAAAAATTTTCTCTAAAAATTTGTTCTAAGAGTTTATTCTCTAGATTATTTGTTCTCTGCTATTATGAGCCACATTTTTTCTCTACTTTCTTTAGCTGGAAGTAATGGCCGGGGTCTTCACATTTAGTTTATATTTAGTTTAAGTTGTCATGAGAGAATTTCAACTCAGTTCTGTAAATCCCCAGTTGCAGTGTACACGCTCCTGAATAATCAACAGAATAACACAAGGTGTTGACACCAGACAATAATCAGGTCCGTGACTTCAGCTCAATGGTCTTTTCTATAATCGTGTATCTGTTGAAGAATTTTGAAAGGATGCAAATTATCCATTGTAGATTTCTTGTAATCCACCTCCTTTATCCCCTGTTTCGCGAAACAAATACGTAAAAAAATTATTGAAATGGCGGTTTATAAAGTGACGTCATTTCAAAAACGAATATGCAGAATACAATTTTGGTATTCTCGTCACTTAATGAAACTCACAGGGTTGGTTCCTTAGGACTGAAATAACATTAAAAAAATAGAGTTTCTTTGTTGATAAAACTGTATATAGAAAATTCTCATAACTCGCAGCATATAAGAACAAATAAACGGAAGTGATCATCAAGGGAGGCGGTTTTTCACAGGTGGAGCAGGTACCGATAAGACATTCGTGTTCAATCTTCTCAAGAACCAGGCCAACTGATGTTATGGAAAGCAAGCAGTCGAAGTTGAAGCATTAACTGGAGTAGCAGCGCAAATAGTAGGCGGAATTACATTGCACAGTCTGCTGAAATTGCCAGTTCATCAAGACGGTAGATGGTAGGCAAGATGGTATGCAACATCTTACTGGTAACTTCCTCAGAGCCTTGCGCCTTTAATGGAAAAACATTGAGTTCCTCTCAATAGATCAGATCTCAATGGTCCCCTACGAGATGTAATGCATGATAGACTCACGCCTGAAACAACTAAAAAACAGCGAAGATCTTTTTGGCGGAATCAAAGTGCACCTCTTCGGTGACTTGATGCAATTACCGCCAGTTGGAGGAAAGTAAGTGTTCAACCAACCAGCTATATTAGCTCCCGCAACGAATTTGTGGCGGTTATTCACATTGGTTGAATGGAAGCAGAATATAAGACAACACGAAGGCGCCACATTCGCAGACATTCTCAATTTGCTACAAGTTGGACAACTTCGTTCTGAGCAACTAGCGGTGTTACTTGGCAAAGTAAACAATCAAGCAACTGGAGAATTCTTATTAGAGAAAGCTCTGCGCACCTACCCAACAAATCAACAAGTATAGAGGACTATAACATAGATAAACGATCACAGATCCTTTGATACTGTAGAGGACATCCAACAACTTATTGACTCTTCAAAATTTGTATGCGAATACTAAACGAAAACAAGTCTCAGCTTGTGAATGCGCCTACAGACTCAGTCATATCAATTACGTAATAGTTCAAGAAAGTCTGTTTTTCTTAATACTCGCAATCCAGATCAACGTTACAGAGTAGGCCAGCCCTTTTTTCCTAAGCTTGCAATCGGAAAAATTCGAAAAAAATATAGGATTACCATCTGACATCTCTGAAAGTCGTTACAAAATTTGACCGTTGTGCGCAAACTTTTACCGGGTGTAGCTGGGTTAAAGTATTTTTTCTATGCGACGCTAAATCTCTTGGCTGTAATTTATTCTATTTTTTAAAAGCACATATTTAGTTTGCCTTCGTATTTGTCTGTCCGTTTCTTTGTCTGTATGTTTTTGAAAGCCTCGAGCAATGGCTGTTTAGTATGATGCACACTAGTGATGGGAAACTATCGATAGTGGCCACTATCGATATTTATCGACATTCTATAAAAAAACTATCGATACTATCGGTATTACTATCGGATTAGATCTAAAGTTTGAACAGAAAAATGGAAACAAAAGATGCAACTAAACAAATGATTTTATTTAAAAAAAAGAAAACAGAACATACTAAACAATTATAAAATTTGAACATTTATGAAAGAAAAATATTATTCATATTAGCTTGCATACCCGTCGTTGCCGGGCTAAAGATTTTTAAAAAAAGTTTTTTGCACAAAAAACCCAGAAATAGCTTAAAAACTATTGGAAAAAATCGTTATGCCTTCAGAACCTCCCGTTTCGAATTTTAAAATTCTAATACTAGATTCGTGATCAGCGTCTGCAAAAACCGAAAAAAATGAAAAAAGGATATTTTCGTTATCCTTATAGGTCTATTCGAATTATGAAATTTAAACACCAGATTCGTGATCAGCGATACCGAAAACCCCCTAATGCCACTTTTCCCCGGGAAAAATGGGAAAAAGGATATTTGCGTTATCCTTACAGGACCTTCCATTCCGAGTTTTGAAAATCAAATACCGGATTCGTGATCAGCGACCCTCGAAAACCCCTTAATGTCATTTTTACCCAAGAAAAATGGGGAAAAGGATATCTGCGTTATCCTTACAGGACCTTCCGTTTCTAATTTCGAAAATCTAACACCGGATTCGTGATCAGCTAGATCAAAAACCCCCTAATGCCTTTTTTTCCCGGAAAAAATGGGAAAAAGGATATTTGCGTTATCCTTACAGGACCTTCCGTTTTGAATTTTGAAAATCTAACACCGGATTCGTGATCAGCGACCCTCGAAAACCCCTTAATGTCATTTTTACCCAAGAAAAATGGGGAAAAGGATATCTGCGTTATCCTTACAGGACCTTCCGTTTCTAATTTCGAAAATCTAACACCGGATTCGTGATCAGCTAGATCAAAAACTCCCTAATGCCTTTTTTTCCCGGAAAAAGTGGGAAAAGGATATTTGAGTTATCTTTCCCTGACCTTCTGTTTCGAGTTTTGAAGATTTAACACCGGATTCGTGATCAACGACCCTGAAAACCGCCGAGTGAAACTTTTCAGCCTCCTATTGAGCGGGATTCATGGCGAAAATCACGGTTTAAAAACACCCAAACCCCCTTTACCACCCGTTGACCCCCTTAGGGGTAAAATTTCGGAAACCACCCCTTAGTGAGCGCCTACGCGATGGCTGGGACATATTGTGAAAGTTTCAAGTCTCTAGCTTCAAGGGTTTGGGCTGGGCGTTGATGAGTCAGTCACTCAGTCACTCACAAGCAAACCTCGCGAAGTGTAACTCTCAGATCTGGATGAAACTTACATATGTGAAAGATGGGAAAAAATAAGGGACACGTATTTTTTGAAGTGAAAACTTCTATAGCGCCGTTGTGAGTGATTTCAAACTCGATGAAACGAAAAAGCGACAGTAAAAAGAGATAGGATTTTTTAGCCTGCGAGAAAATGAGATAGAATAGAGATGGGTGCCGGCAAAGATTATACTCTAAGATGCTTTACGCACAAGATCGAAATGGTACCAAAAATTTTCGAGATTGTATCCTAATTTGGGATACAATCTCTAAAGTTTGATTTAGATTTGGAGCTTTCGTTATGAGTCTCGGGTTTGAAAGCTTTAAACATTTTATATGATTTGTTTGCATGTGTAGTTGTTTCAAAGTTCTTCTTACTCAGTCATTCTGTTTTGTTTTTTCTTCTTCGGCTATTTGTCTTACGTATTCGTGTATTTTGTTCGGCATGTTCGCCGACGCAATTCTGTTAATGTTATCTGACTTAAAATAGTCGTTGCATGGATAGAATATTCGACTATTCGCTGTGTTGTGCTTATGCATAGAAGGTTTCAGGCCGCATTTTTGTTTTTTTCAGCTCTGGTATTTTATATTTACTTTTTTATATTTTGCATTAATTATTTTAAAATGATTAAGCAAAGGCAATATAATAAAGACAACAGGTCTCATGGCACAAAATGCATAATAAGTTTATGTCAGACTTCAAAGCGAGACCAGAAAAATCTTAAACTTTTTAGATTTCCGAAGGAGAGTAATCAGTTGTTTGACACCTGGAAGAAAAATTGTGGTCGAGGTGATTCGCTTGATTACAGCAAAGCGATTTATGTTTGTAATCGACATTTTGATGAGAAATGCTTTGGTGTGAAAAAAATGAAAAAAGATTCGGTCCCCACCTTAAATTTAACGGTTGAGTATATTGATTATACTCCCTTAGTTTCTAATATTCGGACTTATATTAGGAAACCAAATGATTTTTCAAATATGGAATTAGAAGATATTAATAATATTTCAATTCCAAAGGCTTTGAATAACTCTCCCAGTACCCCTGACATAGAGGCCTTTTGTACCAATTGTCTAAAGAATGAAAAGAAAACTAAATTAGCTTTTCAAAGTACCCAAAAATTGAAGACAAGTTTAATTTTAAAAAATAGAATATTTATATTTTTGAAGAGAAAGATATTATTTTTAAAAAAGAAAAATTTAAGTCTTAATAAAAAGTTGAAAGAGCTAAAGCAAAAAGGTGTATGTGACGTTATAGATAGCATAGAGCACATACCACAAAACTCTAAAATAGTTTCCAAAATGCTATTGCGTAAAAGAGGGAAAAATAACAGATATTTTGAAGAAGAACGTCGAATTGCTCAAAGCATCCAATTTAAATCAAATGCGTGTTATAATTATATGAGGGATCATTTGGGCTTAAATTTACCGTCCAAGTCAAGCTTGAATCGTTGGATACCTTTAAAGCATCTTTCTCCAGGTTTCAATGAACAGATTTTCGAGAATTTATATACGGAGGTTAAAGCTATGGATTCAATCGGAAAAGAGATGGTAATGATATTTGATGAAATTACCATAAGAAGGGACCTAAAATATGATATTTTTAAAGATCAAATTACTGGGTTTGTAGATGATGGGACAAATAGGCAAAATATTATTGGGAAACAAATATGTACATTCATGGTTCGGGGATTGTTTAACCCGTGGAAATGTGTCTTAAGCTATTTTGTGTCCGAAAATTCTATCAAAGGAGACGTCCTAGCTAATATTTTAAAACAAAATATAAAAATAGCTACTCAGATTGGATTGAACGTCATAGCTGTAACCTGTGATCAAGGAAGCAATAATAGGAATTGCTACAATACTTTGGGAGTGTCAACTCAAAGCCCTTTTTTTGCGCTGGACTCAAAAAGAGTATATGCGCTTTTTGATGTACCCCACCTGATTAAATCAATGCGAAACACACTATATAGCAATCCAATTGAAGTACCTGAAGATACGGCGGATTGGAAAGTTATATCTCAACTTTACTCTATGGATAAAGAAGGTATAACTAGAATGTGTCCGAAGCTATCTATAAAACATATTTTCCCTACTATATTTGAAAAAATAAAGGTCTCAACAGTAACTCAAGTTTTAAGTAAAAGTGTTGCATCATGTATAAAAACTGCTGTCAAGTTAAATAAATTTCAAGACAAATATGTTTCAAATTGTGCCATTCCAACAGCTTGTTTTATCCTGAAAATGAACAATTTATTTGATAGACTTAATAGCAAGAGCTCAAATGAATTGTATCCTCTAAAATCGCCTATTCGGCAAGGAAGTGAGGTTGAAAAAGACTTAGAACAAAGTATTGATTGGCTAAAATTACTTAAAACTACAAAACGAGTTTATTGTATTGAAGGCCTTATTCAAACTATCCGAGGGATTCTTGAAGTAAGCAAGAATTATTTTGCATCTAACATGAATGTGTCATTCATATGCACAAATCATTTTAATCAGGATCCTATCGAAAATCTTTTCTCTTGTATTCGGGCCAGAGGAGGTTTTAACAATAATCCGTCCGTATATGAATTTAATTTTCTAATCGCGAAGATTCTGTCAACTAAATTTATGAATTCCTCAGCATTTAAGAATTGTGAAGACGACGACTTCATTTATTTGGAAAATTGGGACTGCAATCTCGATAAAATTGTGGCGGAATTAAATTCGTCAGACGAGTCCCCTTTAGAAGTTTTGTCTTCAAATGAATTTAATTTTGAAGCAAATATGGATAAACCATTAGATGAAGAAGTTGACGGCGAGATTCAATACGTGAACGACTTTGCAATGGAATCTACATCTCGGCGATATTTTATCGGTTATGTAATTTTTAAATATTTGAATAAATTCCCATGTAATAGTTGCAGGGAATTCAGCATTAAGGGTAACGAAAATCTTGATTTGCCTTCGGAATATTTAATTTTCGAAAAAGAAAACCGAAGTGGATGTTTGAAAAACCCTTCAGAAACATTTTTCGAAATATGTAATTTACATATAAATATTTTTAACAATTTTTTTAAAAACTATCCCCATTCCGGACAAATTAGAAAAACAATCTTGGATTTATGTATCCAAGAAACGTTGAAAAATTCTGAATTTAAAGATTATTTTAAACCAGATATAGAGTGTTATTTACATCGTATTAATTTATTGGAGTTCTTACTTCTCGTTTTGATACGTAAACACTGTGTTTGGAAATTGCAAAAGTGCGTGAGCCAAGGAAAAAAAAAGAAAACCTTCAAATACTCGGAAACTAAAAATTTTATCTAATTAAAAAGCAAAGTGAGAGGCAAGGGGACTCACTTAAATCAAGCACCCCAAAGGATCAGAAACCCGCCACGTCCACGTCGTTGATCCTGGGTATAGCTGAGAGCGGGAATAAATGGGCTTGACAACAAATAGCAGAGATATTGAAGAATGAATAATATTATTCAGAAAACACAAGTAAAAGGGATGGAGTTGACAATGGACAATTGTGGGATACTTCATATGATTGAATTTAGAGGTGTTTTTATAACTCATATGTAATATGGAGGTATATTAAGTTTGTTTAAATTAAATTTCACAAAAAAGGGAGAGAATATTTGGACGGGTTCTATTGTATTTTAATAGTTTATGTAAAATTTCAATTTAAGCAATTTTTCCATATAAAGTTGTTTGATGGAACATACCATTTATGAAACATAATGATACATTTGTTCAAAGCCAACTGTGGGATACTCCATATGGGTCAGCCAACAATTTTTATTTGAAAAAAAAGGAGGGGAGGGGAGGGGAAGGGAGAAGTTGAAGGAGGGGGGTAGGTGGAGGGAGGAAGTGGAGAGAGGAGGGGATAAATTACTGATGTTTCGTCATACATTGCAATATATACATATCTATATATATAAATATCAGTTATGGTCAACACAAAACTTTCTTCTACAAAATCTACGATCCTGCGCAATTTACGCTAGAGCCCTGTCGCGTTGTCAACCTAAGACGACCTCCCAATAAATTCTTGGTTTATTCAAAAATATCAAAAACGTACAAAATTTGAGATAACTTGAGAACTGTAAAAGATATCAATTTACGGTAAATGGCAAAAATGTAGAAAATGTTAACATCTTTAATTATCCTTTTAACTGATTTGTCGAAAAACCGTTAGTTTCGAAATTATTCGCAAAAATATGATTTTTTTACATATTAATGAAAATATCTCAATAACGGTAAAAGATAACGGATAACGGTAAAAGACAAAATTTATTTATTTATTTATTTATTAATTAATATTACCACAGAACAGATTTACATCTAATTACACTGCAGATAAAATAGTTAAAAAAAAAAAAATTTATGTTAAATAGAGTTGAGAATCATTTGAATAAAATAGTTTTAACGTAATTTTGAAAATTTGGCAGTGAAAGAGTGTTGAAAAGACCAAACTCATTGTTATCATGATTACGCTGTATTCTGAGTATAGGCGAATGAAAATATACGTTATGAGACGCGAACGGGACACTGAAAACCTTGGGGTTTCTGGAGATGCGAGTGCTAGCACGAGGTGACAATTCATTTAATAAAACATTAGATGACATACTACCAGTAACCAATCTAAACAGAAAACATTCATCTAAATACGTTCTACGAACACATAGCGATTGCCACTTTAAAATCTTTAGTCGGTCCTCATAGGACTCAAAACTAACACGGAATTTACGACAAATACCACGAGAAAACTTTCTTTGAATGGCCTCAATTTGGGTAATCTGACAGTTATAGTGAGGAGACCACACTACGGAGCAGTATTCTAAAATGCTCCTCACTAGAGCTTGAAACAGCAAAATACATGCCTGGAGATTTCTGAGTTTGCTGGCTAATCTGAGGATAAAACCTGATAGTTTGGCACTTCTCCGGCAAATTTCTGTATAGTGCAAGTCGAATTTTAATTTATTGTCGAAAGTGACTCCAAGGTCAGCTATCGAACACACTTCTTTTAACGCCACGCCCATCAAATGATAAACATTTAATACTGGACTGGACTTATAGTTTAAGGACATAAAAGCACATTTAGATATATTTATTGTCAGATCATTGTTGAAGCACCAAGTTAGCACATTATTGATGTCCGCTTGTCACAGTCGTTTATGTTGTTTATCACATTGAAAATTTTTAAGTCATCTGCAAACAAAAGTTTTTGCGATACAATATATTGAGGCAAATCATTAATATAAATAATAAAAAGTAGAGGACCAAGTATCGATCCTTGGGGTACTCCAGAATCAGATATGAATATTGAAGACTTACAACCCTTGTGCAGTACCGAGTGTTTTCTACTTCTGAGGTATGAGTTAAGCCAGCTCAGTAAGGAGCCTGAAATTCCGTATCGTTTTAATTTATCAACAAGGATTGTTATATTGACCGAATCGAATGCTTTTGAAAAATCAGTGTAAATGTCATGCACTAATTTTCTATCTTCTAAGGCTTTAGCAACACAATGTGTGAATTCTACTAGATTTGTAGTCGTCGATTTACCTTTCATGAATCCGTGCTGATGAGGAGATACGAAAGGTGATAATTTATCGTACAAAAATGTATGTACCAGGCGTTCAAACACCTTACTAAAACAACACAACATTGACACTGGGCGATAGTTTTCAATATTTGATTTATTTCCGCTTTTAAGGATTGGGATTATATTTCCAACTTTCCATTTGTCCGGGAAGAATCCTTCAGCCAAGCTTTTGTTGAATATTATGTGTAGAGGTCTTGAAAGCCCTTCCTCGAGTCTTTTCACGAATGAATTCGGGATGTTGTCGTACCCACCATTTACTTTTCCATCCAGACTCTGTATTCCAATTTTTACTTCCTCTAAACTTAAAACTAACGAGCTAAATGTGTCTACGCTAGGTACTTGAAAATCGTAAGCTATGCTTCTATTAGATGATTTATATACGGAAGAAAAATGTTTAGCGAATTGTGCAGAATTAATTCACTTCATACATTCAGTCAGCAAAAACCCGTTAGTTTTCGAGATAATAGCAAAAAACTGTTTTTTTGGAAATAACGGTTTATCTCGATAACAGGTTGAGATATCGAGTTATATGCAAAATAATTCTTGCTTACTTCAAGTGTGGGAAATTTTGTTTTCTCCAAGTTTTGTCATACTTAAGGCCACTAAAAAACGCGTAGTTTGGGAGTAAATCGGGAAAAACGAAATTGCGATTTTTGAAAAACCGCAATTTCGGATACTTCCGGTTAACGGATTTCCACCAAAAGTTGATAGGATCGTCCCATTTCAGGACCCAACATGCCTATAAAATTTCATGGCGCTAGCTCCATTAGGTTTTGAGAAATCTTGTACACAGACTGACTGACAGACTGACAGACTGACAGACTGACAGACTGACAGACTGACAGACTGACAGACTGACAGACTGACAGACTGACAGACTGACAGACTGACAGACTGACAGACTGACAGACTGACAGACTGACAGACTGACAGACTGACAGACTGACAGACTGACAGACTGACAGACTGACAGACTGACAGACTGACAGACTGACAGACTGACAGACTGACAGACTGACAGACTGACAGACTGACAGACTGACAGACTGACAGACTGACAGACTGACAGACTGACAGACTGACAGACTGACAGACTGACAGACTGACAGACTGACAGACTGACAGACTGACAGACTGACAGACTGACAGACTGACAGACTGACAGACTGACAGACTGACAGACTGACAGACTGACAGACTGACAGACTGACAGACTGACAGACTGACAGACTGACAGACTGACAGACTGACAGACTGACAGACTGACAGACTGACAGACTGACAGACTGACAGACTGACAGACTGACAGACTGACAGACTGACAGACTGACAGACTGACAGACTGACAGACTGACAGACTGACAGACTGACAGACTGACAGACTGACAGACTGACAGACTGACAGACTGACAGACTGACAGACTGACAGACTGACAGACTGACAGACTGACAGACTGACAGACTGACAGACTGACAGACTGACAGACTGACAGACTGACAGACTGACAGACTGACAGACTGACAGACTGACAGACTGACAGACTGACAGACTGACAGACTGACAGACTGACAGACTGACAGACTGACAGACTGACAGACTGACAGACTGACAGACTGACAGACTGACAGACTGACAGACTGACAGACTGACAGACTGACAGACTGACAGACTGACAGACTGACAGACTGACAGACTGACAGACTGACAGACTGACAGACTGACAGACTGACAGACTGACAGACTGACAGACTGACAGACTGACAGACTGACAGACTGACAGACTGACAGACTGACAGACTGACAGACTGACAGACTGACAGACTGACAGACTGACAGACTGACAGACTGACAGACTGACAGACTGACAGACTGACAGACTGACAGACTGACAGACTGACAGACTGACAGACTGACAGACTGACAGACTGACAGACTGACAGACTGACAGACTGACAGACTGACAGACTGACAGACTGACAGACTGACAGACTGACAGACTGACAGACTGACAGACTGACAGACTGACAGACTGACAGACTGACAGACTGACAGACTGACAGACTGACAGACTGACAGACTGACAGACTGACAGACTGACAGACTGACAGACTGACAGACTGACAGACTGACAGACTGACAGACTGACAGACTGACAGACTGACAGACTGACAGACTGACAGACTGACAGACTGACAGACTGACAGACTGACAGACTGACAGACTGACAGACTGACAGACTGACAGACTGACAGACTGACAGACTGACAGACTGACAGACTGACAGACTGACAGACTGACAGACTGACAGACTGACAGACTGACAGACTGACAGACTGACAGACTGACAGACTGACAGACTGACAGACTGACAGACTGACAGACTGACAGACTGACAGACTGACAGACTGACAGACTGACAGACTGACAGACTGACAGACTGACAGACTGACAGACTGACAGACTGACAGACTGACAGACTGACAGACTGACAGACTGACAGACTGACAGACTGACAGACTGACAGACTGACAGACTGACAGACTGACAGACTGACAGACTGACAGACTGACAGACTGACAGACTGACAGACTGACAGACTGACAGACTGACAGACTGACAGACTGACAGACTGACAGACTGACAGACTGACAGACTGACAGACTGACAGACTGACAGACTGACAGACTGACAGACTGACAGACTGACAGACTGACAGACTGACAGACTGACAGACTGACAGACTGACAGACTGACAGACTGACAGACTGACAGACTGACAGACTGACAGACTGACAGACTGACAGACTGACAGACTGACAGACTGACAGACTGACAGACTGACAGACTGACAGACTGACAGACTGACAGACTGACAGACTGACAGACTGACAGACTGACAGACTGACAGACTGACAGACTGACAGACTGACAGACTGACAGACTGACAGACTGACAGACTGACAGACTGACAGACTGACAGACTGACAGACTGACAGACTGACAGACTGACAGACTGACAGACTGACAGACTGACAGACTGACAGACTGACAGACTGACAGACTGACAGACTGACAGACTGACAGACTGACAGACTGACAGACTGACAGACTGACAGACTGACAGACTGACAGACTGACAGACTGACAGACTGACAGACTGACAGACTGACAGACTGACAGACTGACAGACTGACAGACTGACAGACTGACAGACTGACAGACTGACAGACTGACAGACTGACAGACTGACAGACTGACAGACTGACAGACTGACAGACTGACAGACTGACAGACTGACAGACTGACAGACTGACAGACTGACAGACTGACAGACTGACAGACTGACAGACTGACAGACTGACAGACTGACAGACTGACAGACTGACAGACTGACAGACTGACAGACTGACAGACTGACAGACTGACAGACTGACAGACTGACAGACTGACAGACTGACAGACTGACAGACTGACAGACTGACAGACTGACAGACTGACAGACTGACAGACTGACAGACTGACAGACTGACAGACTGACAGACTGACAGACTGACAGACTGACAGACTGACAGACTGACAGACTGACAGACTGACAGACTGACAGACTGACAGACTGACAGACTGACAGACTGACAGACTGACAGACTGACAGACTGACAGACTGACAGACTGACAGACTGACAGACTGACAGACTGACAGACTGACAGACTGACAGACTGACAGACTGACAGACTGACAGACTGACAGACTGACAGACTGACAGACTGACAGACTGACAGACTGACAGACTGACAGACTGACAGACTGACAGACTGACAGACTGACAGACTGACAGACTGACAGACTGACAGACTGACAGACTGACAGACTGACAGACTGACAGACTGACAGACTGACAGACTGACAGACTGACAGACTGACAGACTGACAGACTGACAGACTGACAGACTGACAGACTGACAGACTGACAGACTGACAGACTGACAGACTGACAGACTGACAGACTGACAGACTGACAGACTGACAGACTGACAGACTGACAGACTGACAGACTGACAGACTGACAGACTGACAGACTGACAGACTGACAGACTGACAGACTGACAGACTGACAGACTGACAGACTGACAGACTGACAGACTGACAGACTGACAGACTGACAGACTGACAGACTGACAGACTGACAGACTGACAGACTGACAGACTGACAGACTGACAGACTGACAGACTGACAGACTGACAGACTGACAGACTGACAGACTGACAGACTGACAGACTGACAGACTGACAGACTGACAGACTGACAGACTGACAGACTGACAGACTGACAGACTGACAGACTGACAGACTGACAGACTGACAGACTGACAGACTGACAGACTGACAGACTGACAGACTGACAGACTGACAGACTGACAGACTGACAGACTGACAGACTGACAGACTGACAGACTGACAGACTGACAGACTGACAGACTGACAGACTGACAGACTGACAGACTGACAGACTGACAGACTGACAGACTGACAGACTGACAGACTGACAGACTGACAGACTGACAGACTGACAGACTGACAGACTGACAGACTGACAGACTGACAGACTGACAGACTGACAGACTGACAGACTGACAGACTGACAGACTGACAGACTGACAGACTGACAGACTGACAGACTGACAGACTGACAGACTGACAGACTGACAGACTGACAGACTGACAGACTGACAGACTGACAGACTGACAGACTGACAGACTGACAGACTGACAGACTGACAGACTGACAGACTGACAGACTGACAGACTGACAGACTGACAGACTGACAGACTGACAGACTGACAGACTGACAGACTGACAGACTGACAGACTGACAGACTGACAGACTGACAGACTGACAGACTGACAGACTGACAGACTGACAGACTGACAGACTGACAGACTGACAGACTGACAGACTGACAGACTGACAGACTGACAGACTGACAGACTGACAGACTGACAGACTGACAGACTGACAGACTGACAGACTGACAGACTGACAGACTGACAGACTGACAGACTGACAGACTGACAGACTGACAGACTGACAGACTGACAGACTGACAGACTGACAGACTGACAGACTGACAGACTGACAGACTGACAGACTGACAGACTGACAGACTGACAGACTGACAGACTGACAGACTGACAGACTGACAGACTGACAGACTGACAGACTGACAGACTGACAGACTGACAGACTGACAGACTGACAGACTGACAGACTGACAGACTGACAGACTGACAGACTGACAGACTGACAGACTGACAGACTGACAGACTGACAGACTGACAGACTGACAGACTGACAGACTGACAGACTGACAGACTGACAGACTGACAGACTGACAGACTGACAGACTGACAGACTGACAGACTGACAGACTGACAGACTGACAGACTGACAGACTGACAGACTGACAGACTGACAGACTGACAGACTGACAGACTGACAGACTGACAGACTGACAGACTGACAGACTGACAGACTGACAGACTGACAGACTGACAGACTGACAGACTGACAGACTGACAGACTGACAGACTGACAGACTGACAGACTGACAGACTGACAGACTGACAGACTGACAGACTGACAGACTGACAGACTGACAGACTGACAGACTGACAGACTGACAGACTGACAGACTGACAGACTGACAGACTGACAGACTGACAGACTGACAGACTGACAGACTGACAGACTGACAGACTGACAGACTGACAGACTGACAGACTGACAGACTGACAGACTGACAGACTGACAGACTGACAGACTGACAGACTGACAGACTGACAGACTGACAGACTGACAGACTGACAGACTGACAGACTGACAGACTGACAGACTGACAGACTGACAGACTGACAGACTGACAGACTGACAGACTGACAGACTGACAGACTGACAGACTGACAGACTGACAGACTGACAGACTGACAGACTGACAGACTGACAGACTGACAGACTGACAGACTGACAGACTGACAGACTGACAGACTGACAGACTGACAGACTGACAGACTGACAGACTGACAGACTGACAGACTGACAGACTGACAGACTGACAGACTGACAGACTGACAGACTGACAGACTGACAGACTGACAGACTGACAGACTGACAGACTGACAGACTGACAGACTGACAGACTGACAGACTGACAGACTGACAGACTGACAGACTGACAGACTGACAGACTGACAGACTGACAGACTGACAGACTGACAGACTGACAGACTGACAGACTGACAGACTGACAGACTGACAGACTGACAGACTGACAGACTGACAGACTGACAGACTGACAGACTGACAGACTGACAGACTGACAGACTGACAGACTGACAGACTGACAGACTGACAGACTGACAGACTGACAGACTGACAGACTGACAGACTGACAGACTGACAGACTGACAGACTGACAGACTGACAGACTGACAGACTGACAGACTGACAGACTGACAGACTGACAGACTGACAGACTGACAGACTGACAGACTGACAGACTGACAGACTGACAGACTGACAGACTGACAGACTGACAGACTGACAGACTGACAGACTGACAGACTGACAGACTGACAGACTGACAGACTGACAGACTGACAGACTGACAGACTGACAGACTGACAGACTGACAGACTGACAGACTGACAGACTGACAGACTGACAGACTGACAGACTGACAGACTGACAGACTGACAGACTGACAGACTGACAGACTGACAGACTGACAGACTGACAGACTGACAGACTGACAGACTGACAGACTGACAGACTGACAGACTGACAGACTGACAGACTGACAGACTGACAGACTGACAGACTGACAGACTGACAGACTGACAGACTGACAGACTGACAGACTGACAGACTGACAGACTGACAGACTGACAGACTGACAGACTGACAGACTGACAGACTGACAGACTGACAGACTGACAGACTGACAGACTGACAGACTGACAGACTGACAGACTGACAGACTGACAGACTGACAGACTGACAGACTGACAGACTGACAGACTGACAGACTGACAGACTGACAGACTGACAGACTGACAGACTGACAGACTGACAGACTGACAGACTGACAGACTGACAGACTGACAGACTGACAGACTGACAGACTGACAGACTGACAGACTGACAGACTGACAGACTGACAGACTGACAGACTGACAGACTGACAGACTGACAGACTGACAGACTGACAGACTGACAGACTGACAGACTGACAGACTGACAGACTGACAGACTGACAGACTGACAGACTGACAGACTGACAGACTGACAGACTGACAGACTGACAGACTGACAGACTGACAGACTGACAGACTGACAGACTGACAGACTGACAGACTGACAGACTGACAGACTGACAGACTGACAGACTGACAGACTGACAGACTGACAGACTGACAGACTGACAGACTGACAGACTGACAGACTGACAGACTGACAGACTGACAGACTGACAGACTGACAGACTGACAGACTGACAGACTGACAGACTGACAGACTGACAGACTGACAGACTGACAGACTGACAGACTGACAGACTGACAGACTGACAGACTGACAGACTGACAGACTGACAGACTGACAGACTGACAGACTGACAGACTGACAGACTGACAGACTGACAGACTGACAGACTGACAGACTGACAGACTGACAGACTGACAGACTGACAGACTGACAGACTGACAGACTGACAGACTGACAGACTGACAGACTGACAGACTGACAGACTGACAGACTGACAGACTGACAGACTGACAGACTGACAGACTGACAGACTGACAGACTGACAGACTGACAGACTGACAGACTGACAGACTGACAGACTGACAGACTGACAGACTGACAGACTGACAGACTGACAGACTGACAGACTGACAGACTGACAGACTGACAGACTGACAGACTGACAGACTGACAGACTGACAGACTGACAGACTGACAGACTGACAGACTGACAGACTGACAGACTGACAGACTGACAGACTGACAGACTGACAGACTGACAGACTGACAGACTGACAGACTGACAGACTGACAGACTGACAGACTGACAGACTGACAGACTGACAGACTGACAGACTGACAGACTGACAGACTGACAGACTGACAGACTGACAGACTGACAGACTGACAGACTGACAGACTGACAGACTGACAGACTGACAGACTGACAGACTGACAGACTGACAGACTGACAGACTGACAGACTGACAGACTGACAGACTGACAGACTGACAGACTGACAGACTGACAGACTGACAGACTGACAGACTGACAGACTGACAGACTGACAGACTGACAGACTGACAGACTGACAGACTGACAGACTGACAGACTGACAGACTGACAGACTGACAGACTGACAGACTGACAGACTGACAGACTGACAGACTGACAGACTGACAGACTGACAGACTGACAGACTGACAGACTGACAGACTGACAGACTGACAGACTGACAGACTGACAGACTGACAGACTGACAGACTGACAGACTGACAGACTGACAGACTGACAGACTGACAGACTGACAGACTGACAGACTGACAGACTGACAGACTGACAGACTGACAGACTGACAGACTGACAGACTGACAGACTGACAGACTGACAGACTGACAGACTGACAGACTGACAGACTGACAGACTGACAGACTGACAGACTGACAGACTGACAGACTGACAGACTGACAGACTGACAGACTGACAGACTGACAGACTGACAGACTGACAGACTGACAGACTGACAGACTGACAGACTGACAGACTGACAGACTGACAGACTGACAGACTGACAGACTGACAGACTGACAGACTGACAGACTGACAGACTGACAGACTGACAGACTGACAGACTGACAGACTGACAGACTGACAGACTGACAGACTGACAGACTGACAGACTGACAGACTGACAGACTGACAGACTGACAGACTGACAGACTGACAGACTGACAGACTGACAGACTGACAGACTGACAGACTGACAGACTGACAGACTGACAGACTGACAGACTGACAGACTGACAGACTGACAGACTGACAGACTGACAGACTGACAGACTGACAGACTGACAGACTGACAGACTGACAGACTGACAGACTGACAGACTGACAGACTGACAGACTGACAGACTGACAGACTGACAGACTGACAGACTGACAGACTGACAGACTGACAGACTGACAGACTGACAGACTGACAGACTGACAGACTGACAGACTGACAGACTGACAGACTGACAGACTGACAGACTGACAGACTGACAGACTGACAGACTGACAGACTGACAGACTGACAGACTGACAGACTGACAGACTGACAGACTGACAGACTGACAGACTGACAGACTGACAGACTGACAGACTGACAGACTGACAGACTGACAGACTGACAGACTGACAGACTGACAGACTGACAGACTGACAGACTGACAGACTGACAGACTGACAGACTGACAGACTGACAGACTGACAGACTGACAGACTGACAGACTGACAGACTGACAGACTGACAGACTGACAGACTGACAGACTGACAGACTGACAGACTGACAGACTGACAGACTGACAGACTGACAGACTGACAGACTGACAGACTGACAGACTGACAGACTGACAGACTGACAGACTGACAGACTGACAGACTGACAGACTGACAGACTGACAGACTGACAGACTGACAGACTGACAGACTGACAGACTGACAGACTGACAGACTGACAGACTGACAGACTGACAGACTGACAGACTGACAGACTGACAGACTGACAGACTGACAGACTGACAGACTGACAGACTGACAGACTGACAGACTGACAGACTGACAGACTGACAGACTGACAGACTGACAGACTGACAGACTGACAGACTGACAGACTGACAGACTGACAGACTGACAGACTGACAGACTGACAGACTGACAGACTGACAGACTGACAGACTGACAGACTGACAGACTGACAGACTGACAGACTGACAGACTGACAGACTGACAGACTGACAGACTGACAGACTGACAGACTGACAGACTGACAGACTGACAGACTGACAGACTGACAGACTGACAGACTGACAGACTGACAGACTGACAGACTGACAGACTGACAGACTGACAGACTGACAGACTGACAGACTGACAGACTGACAGACTGACAGACTGACAGACTGACAGACTGACAGACTGACAGACTGACAGACTGACAGACTGACAGACTGACAGACTGACAGACTGACAGACTGACAGACTGACAGACTGACAGACTGACAGACTGACAGACTGACAGACTGACAGACTGACAGACTGACAGACTGACAGACTGACAGACTGACAGACTGACAGACTGACAGACTGACAGACTGACAGACTGACAGACTGACAGACTGACAGACTGACAGACTGACAGACTGACAGACTGACAGACTGACAGACTGACAGACTGACAGACTGACAGACTGACAGACTGACAGACTGACAGACTGACAGACTGACAGACTGACAGACTGACAGACTGACAGACTGACAGACTGACAGACTGACAGACTGACAGACTGACAGACTGACAGACTGACAGACTGACAGACTGACAGACTGACAGACTGACAGACTGACAGACTGACAGACTGACAGACTGACAGACTGACAGACTGACAGACTGACAGACTGACAGACTGACAGACTGACAGACTGACAGACTGACAGACTGACAGACTGACAGACTGACAGACTGACAGACTGACAGACTGACAGACTGACAGACTGACAGACTGACAGACTGACAGACTGACAGACTGACAGACTGACAGACTGACAGACTGACAGACTGACAGACTGACAGACTGACAGACTGACAGACTGACAGACTGACAGACTGACAGACTGACAGACTGACAGACTGACAGACTGACAGACTGACAGACTGACAGACTGACAGACTGACAGACTGACAGACTGACAGACTGACAGACTGACAGACTGACAGACTGACAGACTGACAGACTGACAGACTGACAGACTGACAGACTGACAGACTGACAGACTGACAGACTGACAGACTGACAGACTGACAGACTGACAGACTGACAGACTGACAGACTGACAGACTGACAGACTGACAGACTGACAGACTGACAGACTGACAGACTGACAGACTGACAGACTGACAGACTGACAGACTGACAGACTGACAGACTGACAGACTGACAGACTGACAGACTGACAGACTGACAGACTGACAGACTGACAGACTGACAGACTGACAGACTGACAGACTGACAGACTGACAGACTGACAGACTGACAGACTGACAGACTGACAGACTGACAGACTGACAGACTGACAGACTGACAGACTGACAGACTGACAGACTGACAGACTGACAGACTGACAGACTGACAGACTGACAGACTGACAGACTGACAGACTGACAGACTGACAGACTGACAGACTGACAGACTGACAGACTGACAGACTGACAGACTGACAGACTGACAGACTGACAGACTGACAGACTGACAGACTGACAGACTGACAGACTGACAGACTGACAGACTGACAGACTGACAGACTGACAGACTGACAGACTGACAGACTGACAGACTGACAGACTGACAGACTGACAGACTGACAGACTGACAGACTGACAGACTGACAGACTGACAGACTGACAGACTGACAGACTGACAGACTGACAGACTGACAGACTGACAGACTGACAGACTGACAGACTGACAGACTGACAGACTGACAGACTGACAGACTGACAGACTGACAGACTGACAGACTGACAGACTGACAGACTGACAGACTGACAGACTGACAGACTGACAGACTGACAGACTGACAGACTGACAGACTGACAGACTGACAGACTGACAGACTGACAGACTGACAGACTGACAGACTGACAGACTGACAGACTGACAGACTGACAGACTGACAGACTGACAGACTGACAGACTGACAGACTGACAGACTGACAGACTGACAGACTGACAGACTGACAGACTGACAGACTGACAGACTGACAGACTGACAGACTGACAGACTGACAGACTGACAGACTGACAGACTGACAGACTGACAGACTGACAGACTGACAGACTGACAGACTGACAGACTGACAGACTGACAGACTGACAGACTGACAGACTGACAGACTGACAGACTGACAGACTGACAGACTGACAGACTGACAGACTGACAGACTGACAGACTGACAGACTGACAGACTGACAGACTGACAGACTGACAGACTGACAGACTGACAGACTGACAGACTGACAGACTGACAGACTGACAGACTGACAGACTGACAGACTGACAGACTGACAGACTGACAGACTGACAGACTGACAGACTGACAGACTGACAGACTGACAGACTGACAGACTGACAGACTGACAGACTGACAGACTGACAGACTGACAGACTGACAGACTGACAGACTGACAGACTGACAGACTGACAGACTGACAGACTGACAGACTGACAGACTGACAGACTGACAGACTGACAGACTGACAGACTGACAGACTGACAGACTGACAGACTGACAGACTGACAGACTGACAGACTGACAGACTGACAGACTGACAGACTGACAGACTGACAGACTGACAGACTGACAGACTGACAGACTGACAGACTGACAGACTGACAGACTGACAGACTGACAGACTGACAGACTGACAGACTGACAGACTGACAGACTGACAGACTGACAGACTGACAGACTGACAGACTGACAGACTGACAGACTGACAGACTGACAGACTGACAGACTGACAGACTGACAGACTGACAGACTGACAGACTGACAGACTGACAGACTGACAGACTGACAGACTGACAGACTGACAGACTGACAGACTGACAGACTGACAGACTGACAGACTGACAGACTGACAGACTGACAGACTGACAGACTGACAGACTGACAGACTGACAGACTGACAGACTGACAGACTGACAGACTGACAGACTGACAGACTGACAGACTGACAGACTGACAGACTGACAGACTGACAGACTGACAGACTGACAGACTGACAGACTGACAGACTGACAGACTGACAGACTGACAGACTGACAGACTGACAGACTGACAGACTGACAGACTGACAGACTGACAGACTGACAGACTGACAGACTGACAGACTGACAGACTGACAGACTGACAGACTGACAGACTGACAGACTGACAGACTGACAGACTGACAGACTGACAGACTGACAGACTGACAGACTGACAGACTGACAGACTGACAGACTGACAGACTGACAGACTGACAGACTGACAGACTGACAGACTGACAGACTGACAGACTGACAGACTGACAGACTGACAGACTGACAGACTGACAGACTGACAGACTGACAGACTGACAGACTGACAGACTGACAGACTGACAGACTGACAGACTGACAGACTGACAGACTGACAGACTGACAGACTGACAGACTGACAGACTGACAGACTGACAGACTGACAGACTGACAGACTGACAGACTGACAGACTGACAGACTGACAGACTGACAGACTGACAGACTGACAGACTGACAGACTGACAGACTGACAGACTGACAGACTGACAGACTGACAGACTGACAGACTGACAGACTGACAGACTGACAGACTGACAGACTGACAGACTGACAGACTGACAGACTGACAGACTGACAGACTGACAGACTGACAGACTGACAGACTGACAGACTGACAGACTGACAGACTGACAGACTGACAGACTGACAGACTGACAGACTGACAGACTGACAGACTGACAGACTGACAGACTGACAGACTGACAGACTGACAGACTGACAGACTGACAGACTGACAGACTGACAGACTGACAGACTGACAGACTGACAGACTGACAGACTGACAGACTGACAGACTGACAGACTGACAGACTGACAGACTGACAGACTGACAGACTGACAGACTGACAGACTGACAGACTGACAGACTGACAGACTGACAGACTGACAGACTGACAGACTGACAGACTGACAGACTGACAGACTGACAGACTGACAGACTGACAGACTGACAGACTGACAGACTGACAGACTGACAGACTGACAGACTGACAGACTGACAGACTGACAGACTGACAGACTGACAGACTGACAGACTGACAGACTGACAGACTGACAGACTGACAGACTGACAGACTGACAGACTGACAGACTGACAGACTGACAGACTGACAGACTGACAGACTGACAGACTGACAGACTGACAGACTGACAGACTGACAGACTGACAGACTGACAGACTGACAGACTGACAGACTGACAGACTGACAGACTGACAGACTGACAGACTGACAGACTGACAGACTGACAGACTGACAGACTGACAGACTGACAGACTGACAGACTGACAGACTGACAGACTGACAGACTGACAGACTGACAGACTGACAGACTGACAGACTGACAGACTGACAGACTGACAGACTGACAGACTGACAGACTGACAGACTGACAGACTGACAGACTGACAGACTGACAGACTGACAGACTGACAGACTGACAGACTGACAGACTGACAGACTGACAGACTGACAGACTGACAGACTGACAGACTGACAGACTGACAGACTGACAGACTGACAGACTGACAGACTGACAGACTGACAGACTGACAGACTGACAGACTGACAGACTGACAGACTGACAGACTGACAGACTGACAGACTGACAGACTGACAGACTGACAGACTGACAGACTGACAGACTGACAGACTGACAGACTGACAGACTGACAGACTGACAGACTGACAGACTGACAGACTGACAGACTGACAGACTGACAGACTGACAGACTGACAGACTGACAGACTGACAGACTGACAGACTGACAGACTGACAGACTGACAGACTGACAGACTGACAGACTGACAGACTGACAGACTGACAGACTGACAGACTGACAGACTGACAGACTGACAGACTGACAGACTGACAGACTGACAGACTGACAGACTGACAGACTGACAGACTGACAGACTGACAGACTGACAGACTGACAGACTGACAGACTGACAGACTGACAGACTGACAGACTGACAGACTGACAGACTGACAGACTGACAGACTGACAGACTGACAGACTGACAGACTGACAGACTGACAGACTGACAGACTGACAGACTGACAGACTGACAGACTGACAGACTGACAGACTGACAGACTGACAGACTGACAGACTGACAGACTGACAGACTGACAGACTGACAGACTGACAGACTGACAGACTGACAGACTGACAGACTGACAGACTGACAGACTGACAGACTGACAGACTGACAGACTGACAGACTGACAGACTGACAGACTGACAGACTGACAGACTGACAGACTGACAGACTGACAGACTGACAGACTGACAGACTGACAGACTGACAGACTGACAGACTGACAGACTGACAGACTGACAGACTGACAGACTGACAGACTGACAGACTGACAGACTGACAGACTGACAGACTGACAGACTGACAGACTGACAGACTGACAGACTGACAGACTGACAGACTGACAGACTGACAGACTGACAGACTGACAGACTGACAGACTGACAGACTGACAGACTGACAGACTGACAGACTGACAGACTGACAGACTGACAGACTGACAGACTGACAGACTGACAGACTGACAGACTGACAGACTGACAGACTGACAGACTGACAGACTGACAGACTGACAGACTGACAGACTGACAGACTGACAGACTGACAGACTGACAGACTGACAGACTGACAGACTGACAGACTGACAGACTGACAGACTGACAGACTGACAGACTGACAGACTGACAGACTGACAGACTGACAGACTGACAGACTGACAGACTGACAGACTGACAGACTGACAGACTGACAGACTGACAGACTGACAGACTGACAGACTGACAGACTGACAGACTGACAGACTGACAGACTGACAGACTGACAGACTGACAGACTGACAGACTGACAGACTGACAGACTGACAGACTGACAGACTGACAGACTGACAGACTGACAGACTGACAGACTGACAGACTGACAGACTGACAGACTGACAGACTGACAGACTGACAGACTGACAGACTGACAGACTGACAGACTGACAGACTGACAGACTGACAGACTGACAGACTGACAGACTGACAGACTGACAGACTGACAGACTGACAGACTGACAGACTGACAGACTGACAGACTGACAGACTGACAGACTGACAGACTGACAGACTGACAGACTGACAGACTGACAGACTGACAGACTGACAGACTGACAGACTGACAGACTGACAGACTGACAGACTGACAGACTGACAGACTGACAGACTGACAGACTGACAGACTGACAGACTGACAGACTGACAGACTGACAGACTGACAGACTGACAGACTGACAGACTGACAGACTGACAGACTGACAGACTGACAGACTGACAGACTGACAGACTGACAGACTGACAGACTGACAGACTGACAGACTGACAGACTGACAGACTGACAGACTGACAGACTGACAGACTGACAGACTGACAGACTGACAGACTGACAGACTGACAGACTGACAGACTGACAGACTGACAGACTGACAGACTGACAGACTGACAGACTGACAGACTGACAGACTGACAGACTGACAGACTGACAGACTGACAGACTGACAGACTGACAGACTGACAGACTGACAGACTGACAGACTGACAGACTGACAGACTGACAGACTGACAGACTGACAGACTGACAGACTGACAGACTGACAGACTGACAGACTGACAGACTGACAGACTGACAGACTGACAGACTGACAGACTGACAGACTGACAGACTGACAGACTGACAGACTGACAGACTGACAGACTGACAGACTGACAGACTGACAGACTGACAGACTGACAGACTGACAGACTGACAGACTGACAGACTGACAGACTGACAGACTGACAGACTGACAGACTGACAGACTGACAGACTGACAGACTGACAGACTGACAGACTGACAGACTGACAGACTGACAGACTGACAGACTGACAGACTGACAGACTGACAGACTGACAGACTGACAGACTGACAGACTGACAGACTGACAGACTGACAGACTGACAGACTGACAGACTGACAGACTGACAGACTGACAGACTGACAGACTGACAGACTGACAGACTGACAGACTGACAGACTGACAGACTGACAGACTGACAGACTGACAGACTGACAGACTGACAGACTGACAGACTGACAGACTGACAGACTGACAGACTGACAGACTGACAGACTGACAGACTGACAGACTGACAGACTGACAGACTGACAGACTGACAGACTGACAGACTGACAGACTGACAGACTGACAGACTGACAGACTGACAGACTGACAGACTGACAGACTGACAGACTGACAGACTGACAGACTGACAGACTGACAGACTGACAGACTGACAGACTGACAGACTGACAGACTGACAGACTGACAGACTGACAGACTGACAGACTGACAGACTGACAGACTGACAGACTGACAGACTGACAGACTGACAGACTGACAGACTGACAGACTGACAGACTGACAGACTGACAGACTGACAGACTGACAGACTGACAGACTGACAGACTGACAGACTGACAGACTGACAGACTGACAGACTGACAGACTGACAGACTGACAGACTGACAGACTGACAGACTGACAGACTGACAGACTGACAGACTGACAGACTGACAGACTGACAGACTGACAGACTGACAGACTGACAGACTGACAGACTGACAGACTGACAGACTGACAGACTGACAGACTGACAGACTGACAGACTGACAGACTGACAGACTGACAGACTGACAGACTGACAGACTGACAGACTGACAGACTGACAGACTGACAGACTGACAGACTGACAGACTGACAGACTGACAGACTGACAGACTGACAGACTGACAGACTGACAGACTGACAGACTGACAGACTGACAGACTGACAGACTGACAGACTGACAGACTGACAGACTGACAGACTGACAGACTGACAGACTGACAGACTGACAGACTGACAGACTGACAGACTGACAGACTGACAGACTGACAGACTGACAGACTGACAGACTGACAGACTGACAGACTGACAGACTGACAGACTGACAGACTGACAGACTGACAGACTGACAGACTGACAGACTGACAGACTGACAGACTGACAGACTGACAGACTGACAGACTGACAGACTGACAGACTGACAGACTGACAGACTGACAGACTGACAGACTGACAGACTGACAGACTGACAGACTGACAGACTGACAGACTGACAGACTGACAGACTGACAGACTGACAGACTGACAGACTGACAGACTGACAGACTGACAGACTGACAGACTGACAGACTGACAGACTGACAGACTGACAGACTGACAGACTGACAGACTGACAGACTGACAGACTGACAGACTGACAGACTGACAGACTGACAGACTGACAGACTGACAGACTGACAGACTGACAGACTGACAGACTGACAGACTGACAGACTGACAGACTGACAGACTGACAGACTGACAGACTGACAGACTGACAGACTGACAGACTGACAGACTGACAGACTGACAGACTGACAGACTGACAGACTGACAGACTGACAGACTGACAGACTGACAGACTGACAGACTGACAGACTGACAGACTGACAGACTGACAGACTGACAGACTGACAGACTGACAGACTGACAGACTGACAGACTGACAGACTGACAGACTGACAGACTGACAGACTGACAGACTGACAGACTGACAGACTGACAGACTGACAGACTGACAGACTGACAGACTGACAGACTGACAGACTGACAGACTGACAGACTGACAGACTGACAGACTGACAGACTGACAGACTGACAGACTGACAGACTGACAGACTGACAGACTGACAGACTGACAGACTGACAGACTGACAGACTGACAGACTGACAGACTGACAGACTGACAGACTGACAGACTGACAGACTGACAGACTGACAGACTGACAGACTGACAGACTGACAGACTGACAGACTGACAGACTGACAGACTGACAGACTGACAGACTGACAGACTGACAGACTGACAGACTGACAGACTGACAGACTGACAGACTGACAGACTGACAGACTGACAGACTGACAGACTGACAGACTGACAGACTGACAGACTGACAGACTGACAGACTGACAGACTGACAGACTGACAGACTGACAGACTGACAGACTGACAGACTGACAGACTGACAGACTGACAGACTGACAGACTGACAGACTGACAGACTGACAGACTGACAGACTGACAGACTGACAGACTGACAGACTGACAGACTGACAGACTGACAGACTGACAGACTGACAGACTGACAGACTGACAGACTGACAGACTGACAGACTGACAGACTGACAGACTGACAGACTGACAGACTGACAGACTGACAGACTGACAGACTGACAGACTGACAGACTGACAGACTGACAGACTGACAGACTGACAGACTGACAGACTGACAGACTGACAGACTGACAGACTGACAGACTGACAGACTGACAGACTGACAGACTGACAGACTGACAGACTGACAGACTGACAGACTGACAGACTGACAGACTGACAGACTGACAGACTGACAGACTGACAGACTGACAGACTGACAGACTGACAGACTGACAGACTGACAGACTGACAGACTGACAGACTGACAGACTGACAGACTGACAGACTGACAGACTGACAGACTGACAGACTGACAGACTGACAGACTGACAGACTGACAGACTGACAGACTGACAGACTGACAGACTGACAGACTGACAGACTGACAGACTGACAGACTGACAGACTGACAGACTGACAGACTGACAGACTGACAGACTGACAGACTGACAGACTGACAGACTGACAGACTGACAGACTGACAGACTGACAGACTGACAGACTGACAGACTGACAGACTGACAGACTGACAGACTGACAGACTGACAGACTGACAGACTGACAGACTGACAGACTGACAGACTGACAGACTGACAGACTGACAGACTGACAGACTGACAGACTGACAGACTGACAGACTGACAGACTGACAGACTGACAGACTGACAGACTGACAGACTGACAGACTGACAGACTGACAGACTGACAGACTGACAGACTGACAGACTGACAGACTGACAGACTGACAGACTGACAGACTGACAGACTGACAGACTGACAGACTGACAGACTGACAGACTGACAGACTGACAGACTGACAGACTGACAGACTGACAGACTGACAGACTGACAGACTGACAGACTGACAGACTGACAGACTGACAGACTGACAGACTGACAGACTGACAGACTGACAGACTGACAGACTGACAGACTGACAGACTGACAGACTGACAGACTGACAGACTGACAGACTGACAGACTGACAGACTGACAGACTGACAGACTGACAGACTGACAGACTGACAGACTGACAGACTGACAGACTGACAGACTGACAGACTGACAGACTGACAGACTGACAGACTGACAGACTGACAGACTGACAGACTGACAGACTGACAGACTGACAGACTGACAGACTGACAGACTGACAGACTGACAGACTGACAGACTGACAGACTGACAGACTGACAGACTGACAGACTGACAGACTGACAGACTGACAGACTGACAGACTGACAGACTGACAGACTGACAGACTGACAGACTGACAGACTGACAGACTGACAGACTGACAGACTGACAGACTGACAGACTGACAGACTGACAGACTGACATACAGAACGACAGACAGAACGACAGTTTTTTAATACGACTCCAATCGACTCAGGAGTGATCGGGAAATGTTTTTTAGGCAAAATTAAGAGGTCGAAATTTTTCATGAATACAATACTTTATTATACTCCGTAGAAGAAAGTAAAAATGGGTGTTTGTCTGTTTGTCTGTCTGTCTGAGATTACAAAACTCAAAAACTACTGGACCCATTTTGACGTGGATACGTCTTGGATTTTGGTTATGGGGGTACAAATTAGAAAATCGGCTTGCTGCCATGATAACAAATTTGCAATCGATGATACTCGATAGTTTGTGGTGACATCCAAACAGTAACTCTGTTATAAGATGAGGCCTACATTAAAGCATTGTTTAGGGTATTTTGTTATGTTAAACTATGTTCAATTATTGTTTTAAAGATCAAAATTAAAATTTTTACTGTCGCTGCTATGCTGTGTTTGCTGCTTGTAGTACAGATTTCACATTTATACTCTTTTTATGCTCCTCCTTTGTGTGTATTGGATCTGATGTATTGAATGGAATGTTATTTTGTTCTTTTCGCTCTTAAAAGTTTCGTTCTTAACGGCAAAAGCGTTTGCTGTGATTTCCGACTCTCGTTCTTGGGAACGAAAATGATTTCTATTTAAGTTTTCGCTTCTTGTTCAAAGCGGTTTATGGGTCTCGCATAAAAATGAATGAAAGCCTCGATCGATGGCTGTTGGGTATGATGCACACACATATATAAGTATGTATTTCATTAGTAAGAGAGCGATATTTCGCTCCCATCATTAAAGTTCTGTTCAGGGTTGTGACTTTTGATTTTCGAAATCGTAGTAAATCGGCCGAAAAATAGTAGTAGAATCGATCAAATAGTACTAAATTTATGTAAAACCTTCGTTATTATAAATATAACTAATTTGAACGAAAGACTAGAAATGGGAGCGTTTTGAACACTGTATGTATGATATTTATTTCATACTTCTCTTATAAATAAAATTATAAATAAAATTATTATACCCGTATGGTGAAACCGAATATCTCAAAAACGGTGCATCTTATCAAAAAAGTGCAAGAACAAAAGTTATTTAGGATATGATTCTACAAAAAATTCCCATACATAAAAATCCGATTAGAATAAATTTTAAAAAAATCTAATAAGAAAGTTTGATTTCAAACTGGAATTTTGATACAACTGTTCGCCGTTCACTTGGCAGAATCATTATACGGATTTTCAATAATTGCCAGATTGGCAATTATAGCTTTTGTTATGTTTTAAATAAAAATTTGTTTTCTTTAATTTCCTTTTCACTAAAATTTCTTACTTAAATATCTAATGGCGATCGTTGTAGGCGGATCCACGTCTTCTGGCCGTCTCTACGAGACAGACTCCTGCTTTTTACGCGGTTTTTTGCAAAATGAATTGTGTTGCAAGGAGCAGGTTTTTAGGTATGTAGATTTTCAAAATTCGAAACGGAAGGTCCTGTAAGGATAATGAAAATATCCTTTTTCCCATTTTCCCCGGAAAAATTTGCATTTTAGGGTTTTTGGGCTCGCTGATCACAAATCCGGTATTAGATTTTTAAAATTCGAAACGGAAGGTCCTGTAAGAATAATGAAAATATCCTTTTTCCCAATTTTCCCCGGAAAAATTTGCATTATAGGGTTTTTGGGGTCGCTGATCACGAATCCGGTATTAGATTTTCAAAATTCGAAACGAAAGGTCCTGTAAGGATAACGAAAATATTTTTGTTCCCATTTTTCCACGGAAAAATTTGCATTATAGGGTTTTTGGGGTCGCTGATCACGAATCCGGTATTAGATTTTCAAAATTCGAAACGGAAGGTCCTGTAAGGATAATGAAAATATTCTTTTTCCCATTTTTTCCCCGGAAAATTGGCACTATGGGGTTTTTGGGGTCGCTGATCACGAATCCGGTATTAGATTTTCAAAACTCGAAACGGAAGGTCCTGTAAGGATAACGCAAATGTCCTTTTTCCAATTTTTCTTGAAAAATGTCCCTTTTCCAATTTTTCTTGAAGACACTAAGGGGTTTTCGAGGTCGCTGATCGCGAATCCGGTATTCGATTTTTCAAATGCTAAACGGGAGGTCCTGTAATGATAACGGAAATGTCCTTTTTCCAATGTTTATACCCGTATGGTGAAACCAAAGGGTATATTAACTTTGCCTTACCGTTTGTAACGCCAAGATCCCGTCATCACACACAAAAATGAATTACACCAGTGTGTTTAGAATGATAAAAATAATTAATTTTTGCATGTCCGTCCGTCTGTCCGTCTGTCTGTCTGTCCGTCTGTCTGTCTGTCTGTCTGTCTGTCTGTCTGTCCGTCTGTCTGTCTGTCTGTGGCGCGGATTGCGGGCGCACGGATTGAGCTAGAGACTTGAAAGTTTGCACAGATCCGTTTTTCGTAAAATGCGAGGCTAAGTTCGTTAATGGGCAAAAATGGACCATTAGGGGGGGTACCCCCCATACGAACGAAATCGTTTTTTGTGAATATCTTAAAAACGGTGCATCTTATCAAAAAAGTCCAAGAACAAAAGTTATTTAGAATATGATTCTACATAAAACTCCCATACATCAAAATCCGATTGGAATAAATTTTAAAAAATCTTATTGGAAAGTTTGACTTCAAAGTGGAATTTTGGTATAACTGTTCGAATTTTTATACGAATATCACCATACGGGTCTCCAATGATTGCCAGATTGGCAATTATAGCTTTTGTTATGTTTCTCGCAAAAAAAACAGGCTTTGGAAGGTTTTCAATGTTGCTTATCACGAATCTGGAGTTGGAATTTCAAAATTCGAAATGGAAGGTCCTATAAGAATAACATTTTTTCCCAAAACTTTTTAAGTTATTTATTCTAAAATTTACACAAAAAAACTTTTAGCTGCCAACGAAGGGTCCGCTAGTATACATATATAAATTGTTTTACGATAAATTGTTCACGATACAATTGTTCACGATACAATTGTTCACGATAAATTGTTTACGATAAATTGACCGGCACCCGATTGTGCCATAATAAATCAGTTATAGCTGTGGCAATTTACATTTCTCCCAACCAATCAATAAATACAATTATTGAATTTATCCACGATAATTTGCTAAAGTACACACCAGAAATATCGCGGATTTTTAAAAAGATTACGATAAAATTCCTATGATTTTAAGTGGAAATTTTAATGTGAATTTTGCATTGGATACAGCGCTCCCTTTGATTGAGTTCCTCAACACCAAATTAAATTTAAAAATGTGTTCCAGTCGCACTGAATCGACAACCAGATCGAAAACAGTAATTGCCGCTGTATTTGAAAGATATATTGATCAAACCCAAACCAAAGCATTCATGTTATACTTTAGTTATCATAAGCCGCTCGTGTCATTTATTGAAATTGAAAACAAAGAGTCTGAACAAACTTTCCAATAAGATTTTTTAAAATTTGTACCAATCGGATTTTGATGTATGGGAGTTTTATGTAAAATAATACCCTGAATAACTTTTGTTCTTGGACTTTTTTGATAAGATGCACCGTTTTTGAGATATTCACAAAAAACGATTTCGTTCGTATGGGGGGTACCCCCCCTAATGGTCCATTTTTGCCCATTAACGAACTTAGCCTCGCATTTTACGAAAAATGGATCCACGCAAAATTTCAAGTCTCTAGCTCAATCCGTGCGCCCGCAATCCGCGCCACAGACGGACAGACAGACAGACGGACATGCAAAATTCAATTCTTTTTATACCCGTATGGTGAAACCAAAGGGTATATTAACTTTGCCTTACCGTTTGTAACGCCAAGATCCCGTCATCGCACAAAAAAATGAATTACACCAGTGTGTTTAGAATGATAAAAAAAGTTGAATTTTGCATGTCCGTCCGTCCGTCCGTCTGTCCGTCCGTCTGTCTGTCTGTGGCGCGGATTGCAGGCGCACGGATTGAGCTACAGACTTGAAATTTTGCGCAGATCCGTTTTTCGTAAAATGCGAGGCTAAGTTCGTTAATGGGCAAAAATGGACCATTAGGGGGGGTACCCCCCATACGAACGAAATCGTTTTTTGTGAATATCTCAAAAACGGTGCATCTTATCAAAAAAGTCCAAGAACAAAAGTTATTCAGGGTATTATTTTACATAAAACTCCCATACATCAAAATCCGATTGGTACAAATTTTAAAAAATCTTATTGGAAAGTTTGACTTCAAAGTGGAATTTTGGTAAACTGTACGAATATCACCATACGGGTTTTCAATAATTGCCAGATTGGCAATTATAGCTTTTGTTGTGTTTATCATTCTAAACACACTGGTGTAATTCATTTTTGTGTGTGATGACGGGATCTTGGCGTTACAAACGGTAAAGCAAAGTTAATGGTGCCTATCAGGGAATACGGCGTATCTGAGATTCCCTTCACCCATTCGATTCACTTTCACTTGACACTGGCATCATTGAATACGGCGTTTAACGAATCGTTCGTTAAGTATTTTTTCTGTGTCTTTGCTAATTTTGACTGATAAAAGTGAGGTTAAAATTCAATGTTTCTGCATTTTATTTTATTGTGGTTTTGAAAAGAAAAGTTCAAGGAAAGAAATGGATTCCATTGCATTATTCTCGTATATTTTAAACTGTAACACTGAAAATTTATCACAACGAGAAAGAAGGAAAGATATTAGAAGCACCACTGATATTCTTCAGCTATCTGAATATGAGTAAATTTACTTAATTTATTTTTTCTTTAGTTTTTTATTAAATGGAATGTTTGTTTTAGATTTAAAAAACATCTCCGAATAAATAAACCTTGTTTCGAATATTTACTTCGACAACTAAAAACGTCTATTCCAGCGGAAGTTCGAAGTCTGCGATTCTTTGCAGAGGGATATTATCACCGGGGAACTGCAAATGACATGAACTCCGTGATGGCTCAATCGACATTTTGGGGAGTCTTAAGTGAGATCCTTAATATATTTGAGTCAGAAATCTGCCCTAAATGGATCAACTTAAAAATGAGCGATGAAGAGAAACGCGAAGCCAAAAAAAGTGTTATACCAGGAGTTGTTTTGTGCAGTTTCTGGCCATGTCTGGATTGTCTTTCATACAATCAACCAATGTTGTAAATTTGTCTTGATTTGTTGTTCTTTTCCTATAAATATTTACTCAAATTAATTATTTCTTCCAATTAAAAACACATTATTTACATTTTTCCGGCCTTACTATCAAATGCCATACGCAACAAAATGACCGCGTTTCTGAAACGTCAAACTTTGTTCTGAGATTCACAATCGTCCGTTTTAAGTGATCAAGGGAATCATTCACAATTCCCTTCGAACGTTTTCAATGATCAGAAAACGCGAGAAACGCACTCACTTTGGATACGGCGTTTTCTGTGATTGGGGCCAATATACCCTTTGGTTTCACCATACGGGTATAATAATATATTTTCTTAAATTATTAGTGACCACAAATTAATGTTCAAACTGTAAAAAGGCTTATTGGTCAAAAAAACTCGTTGAGTATTAATAAGATTTTCTTTTTATTTTGTCGACGTTCCGTCTGCTTACACACTACGTCATCAGGAACTTCGGGCGCCCGAATTTGTAAAAATAATATTCCTTACGACAAAATACGATAAATTGTCTTACGATAATTGTCTTACGATAAATTGTTTTACGATGAATTGTTCACGATAAATTGTCCGCGAATCAATATCGATAGTTTGTTTTGCTATCGATATTTTCGATATTTTCTAACTATCGATATTTTTATACCCGTATGGTGAAACGAAACCAAAGGGTATATTAACTTTGCCTTACCGTTTGTAACGCCAAGATCCCGTCATCGCACAAAAAAATGAATTACACCAGTGTGTTTAGAATGATGAAAAAAGTTGAATTTAGCATGTCCGTCCGTCTGTCCGTCTGTCCGTCCGTCTGTCCGTCCGTCTGTCCGTCCGTCTGTCCGTCTGTCTGTCTGTGGCGCGGATTGCGTGCGCACGGATTGAGCTACAGACTTGAAATTTGGCACAGGTGCGTTTTTCGTAAAATGCGAGGCTAAGTTCGTTAATGGGTAAAAATGGACCATTAGGGGGGGTACCCCCCATACGAACGAAAAGGTTTTTCGCGAATATCTCAAAAACGGTTCATCTTATCAAAAAAGTGCAAGAACAAAAGTTGTTTAGGACATGATTCTACATTAAAGTTCCATACATCAAAATCCAATTGGAACAAGATTTAAAAAAATCTTATTGGAAAGTTTGACTTCAAAGTGGAATTTTGATACGCCGTTCAATTAAATCACCATACGGGTTTTCAATAATTGCCAGATTGGCAATTATAGCTTTTGTTATGTTCTAACTATCGATATTATCGATAGTTTCCCATCACTAATGCACACACATATAAGTATGTATTTCATTAGTAAGAGAGCGATATTTCGCTCCCAGCATTAAACTTATGTTCTCAAAGAACGTAAAAACAAAATGCAAATGTAAAGATATTAAGCGCAAGAACGTAAAAACCATAATTTCGTTCTCGTTCTTTGGAACGTTTGACTGAAATGCTTAATTTTGTTCTCTAGAGAGTGATTTTTATTTTCCATTGGCTTCAATTCCTCCTTGGGAGCAGAACGCAAGAATAGAAATGGGAGCGTTTTAAACACTGTATGTGTGATATTTATTTCATACATCTCTTATCATAAACCAATTACAAATAAAATTATTTTTAAATAAAAATTTGTTTCTTTGATTACTTTTTCACTAAAATTTCTTACTTAAATATCTATTGGCGACCGTTGGTGTGTTCCTCCGTTCCCTTGGGAGTTGAAGAGGCGGCAGCATCTCTGGATCTAAAAAAAATAGAAAGGAATACACGAAGAATCAATTCTTATAAATAAATAAAGTCACAACTTATCTGATCTTGCCGTTTTCGTCCTGCCCAGGTTTCCAGATCGTCTTAAACTTCGTTTCTTCTTCGTTTGAATTCCCAGGTGTCCGAGGCCGTCCGTGAAGTTTCCAAAAAATCCCTTAAATAGAAAAGGGAAGAGAAAATGAAAACACAAAAAAAAGTTTTGAAATGTGGACAAAACGAAACCACAAAAAAACCACATAATCCTACACTAATTTGGTCACACACAAACGCTGCGTAGTACGTCATAGCCGGGTTAATGATATTAAGCACTTTTCACACGAATCAAACGCGAATTAAACATAAAATTAACATACAATTTCCTTGTCGAAGGAATCATTGTTTGGCGCACGCTTGACAGTTGACAGCCAAGAGTTCCCATGCGTGCGATACTCAGTCGCATTCAGGGTACAAAATAAATACCTTTAAGGATGTTTTCCGAGTCTCTCTCGAATTGCTGATTGAAGCGGTCGAGATTGATTCGTCAGTTGTCAGTTAGGAGAGACCGTTTGTTTTTTTTTTTTTTGATGGGAAAAGACTGGATTATTTTTTTCCTTCTTCTTGAATTTTTGATTTGGAAGTGAAAAGGCGTTTTTTCGTTTTATCTTGTAGTTTTTCTTTTATCTTGAATTTTTGAAATAATTTTCGTTAAATAAGAAGTGAAGCATCAATAATGCTGTCTCAAGCCTGGCCCATTTCCGGCCAATGCTATCCGGCCAATGCTATCCGGCCAATGCTATCCGGCACCGGGATGGCAACATAATGATGAGAACCTAAATTCGTAACAATGGCACCCAAGCAGCCCAGTGAACAAGAAATGCCTTATTAAAGCCTTATTGAGACATTATCGTTAATGCTTACCTTTACCTTATTGTTGCCTTAATTTTGTATATGCCATTTCTCATTATATAAGGCAAACTACTAAGGCAACATTAATACCAGATGTTTTTTTTGCCGGTGATGGCGCTGATTGCTTCGATGGTAAAAATCTTTGCTTATATATGGTTGTTGTTTTGAATAAAAGAGGTTTTGTTTTGTTTTGAATATATAATTTTTAAATAAAATTTATTGCACATTCTTTGCATAAAAACAAAAATAAATTAAGCCTTCAATGGCGAAATAGAGCCTTCAATGGCGAAATAGACCCTTCAATGGCGAAATACAGCCTTCAATCACATTTGTTGATAATCTGGAAAAAAAGAAAATGCAGGGGCCCGATTATGAAATGCGCCGCGCATCGCTTTCAAGTTCGATCCGCTTCGCTTTTTCAAAAGCGATCCGCCGCACTTTGGTCTATTATGAAATGCGAAGAAGGCAGAACTTTTTATTCCAATATTTCCAATATGATTTCCATTCAACTGTCAAAAAATTACAAACACAACCACGATAGTTGTTCACAATTAAGAGTGTTAAAAGGATATTTAAGATATTATTCACTTTTGTTATCGATAGTAAAATATGGAAAGTTCAGGTGCATTTTTATATGCAGAGCTTGAGGAGGTTGCAGAGGTTTCTTCATTAAGAGTAGAAATGCAGCGTCTGAGAAGTAATTCCTGCCATAACAAGCAAGTTAATATATAATTTTGTGGAAAATTTTAGGTGATGCGGGTTATAGTTTGGAGCCTTGGTTGATGACGCCCTACAGGTCAGCTGCCCATAATAGTCGTGAATCCAAGTACAATACAGCCCACTCGAAATGCCGATGCATAATTGAGAGGTGTTTTGGTGTAAGGACGGTTTCGCTGTTTATTATCTGCCAGAGAATTGCTCCTTATTTGTTTTATGTGTACACCTAAAGCATATAGATAATATATAGAACATTTTTAAATCATATTTGCAATGATAACTCTACTTACATCTTTAAAATGCCTCACTTTAAAATATCAAATCCGCCGCCACAACCTACACAAATCCGCCAAGAAATAGTTATCGCATATGACAGCTCGTTGTTTCGCTTTTAGTCCACCGCGCTTTTGATAATATGGGAAATGCGAACTAAAGTAAGGCGAAAGCGGATTCTAGAGTACCAAAATGAGAATGCGCTCCCAAATGCGATGCGCGGCGCATTTCATAATCGGGCCCCAGTTATTCATATATAACATTTTGCTACCATCGTCTTTAACAGCTCGTGTAGAGATGTTGTGGCGTATAACCCAAAAACTGAGTTTCGCGGCCAAGCTATCCGTATTTTTCACTGGTTCACCCTCATCGTCGTCACTAGAACTTTGGTTAAAGTCACTGTCGGAATTTGGAAATATTGGGATATTATCACCTCATCAAGTGTGGACAACTATCACGGAACATAAAATCTGGATAATGTTCGCTAACATTCGTATCTGATGTATTTTCTTCATCAAGAAACGCCCGAATGCTTCTCGAAGGCTCTTCATAAACGATATTTCTGCGTTGTCTCTTAGAAACTTTTTCGAAATTTTCCATCGCGTTTACTAAAGGCTCTTAATCTCTATTCTTATAATTTTTATTTAAAAATATTTTGTACTTACAGTAGTTTATTAACTATAATTCCGAAACTTCCAACTTCAACAAAAAAAAAATACTTTGACAGGTAACTTTTTCAACACACGCATAAAATGTTCATTGGGTTGTAGTCTTAACTAAATGTGTATGAGATGAAATTCCTATCTTACTTTAATTTGGAGGCTAACATATGATCTGTATCATGTCTTAAAGGCACCTTAGCTATAATGCCTTAATAATTTTTCGACCCGAATGAGGTTCACATTTTTTTTTGTTTTCTTTCTTCTTTCTTTTCTTTTCCTTCTCTTTATCTTTGTCGTTTTAAATCCTGTTGCAGTCAATTCGTCCTTTTCCTTTGCTTGAATGATTGTTTGATCCGGTGTGAGAATATTTTGTAGTGGTAGATGCACAACTTTTTGTCGGTGCAGGTTTGTACGATGATGGCTGATGCCATGTTCCTTGGTACTTATTACGATTAGCTTCCTGATGATTAATGCCCAGATAGTAAAGTGTCTTTGTGGTGTTGACACGTCAGTGTTGAGTGAAAGGAGTATCAAGTGAGAAACAGCAGAAATGAGTGTGAGAAAAAGTTGTGATAGTTGGTGCGAGAATGTAGTATGATCGGTTTCGGTGAAAGGTGAAAGAACGGTTCAAAATGTGATCAGCTTTCCGTTTGCATGGTACTCCAGTAGTCAGAATACCTGGTCAGCACTTTGGTTATAGCAAAAATCAACGATGTGGGTGACACTGCAGGGTTGTGACGAAAGGTAGTTGTGGGATGGAAGGGTGGCTGCATGAGTTTGGTGTCGGAAATGAGTATTTGGATGGAGGAATGACTGTTAATGGGTAGGTAGTAGAGAGACAGAGTAGTATGAAGCCATGAGTGATTCGAAGAACAATTGTTACTGCTTGGTTGTGCGGAATGTAGACGTGTGAAGCGTTGTCCCCCGTTTGATTGTAAAATTTGAAAATTTGAATAAGTAAACAAGTAAGAAGTTGCAGAAGTGAACTTTTTTCTATTTTTTTCCTTTTTGCTTTTATTTTTGGCTCGATTTTTTTTTATTTTCGACTTTGGCTTAGCCGAGATTAAGATTTTGTTTATATATATATTGAGTTTTGATTTGTACTTTTTTTTGACGTGGATACGTCTTGGATTTTGGTTATGGGGGTACAGATTAGAAAATCGGCTTGCTGCCATGATAACAAATTTGCAATCGATGATACCCGATAGTTTGTGGTGACATCCGAACAGAAACTGTGTTATAAAATACGGCCTACATTAAAGCATTGTTTAGGGTATTTTGTTATGTTAAACTATGTTCAATTATTGTTTTAAAAATCAAAATCTAAATTTTCACTGCCGCTGTTATGCTGTGTTTGCTGCTTGTAGTACAGATTTCACATTTATACTCTTTTTATGCTCCTTTGTGTGTATTGAATCTGATTTATTGAATCTCATGTTATTTCGTTCTTTTCGCTCTTAAAAGTTTCACTCTTAACGGCAAGAGCATTTGCTGTGGTTTCCGCCTCTCTTTCTTGGGAACGAAAATTATTTCTATTTAAGTTTTCGATTCTTGTTCAAAGCGGTTTGTGGGTCGCGCATAAAAACGAATGAAAGTCTCGAGCGATGGCTGTTGGGTATGATGCACATACACATCTAAGTATGTATTTTACTACTGAGAGAACGAACGATATTAAAGTTCTGTTCTCAAAGAACGTAAAAACAAAACGCAAATGTAAAGATCATAAGAGCAATAACGTAAAAACCATAATTTCGTTCTCATTCTTTGGTGGGTCTACTGAAATGCTGAATTTTTATTTCCCATTGATTTCAATTCCTCATTGGGAGCAGAACGAAAGACTAGAAATGGGAACGTTTTGAACACTGTATGTATGATATTTATTTCATACTTCTCTTATCATAAACCAATTATAAATAAAATTATTTTTCAATCAAAATTTGTTTCCTTAATTTCCGTTTCACTAAAATTTCTTACTTAAATATCTATTGGCGATCGTTGTAGGCGGATCCACGTCTTCTGGCCGTCTCTACGAGACAGAAACTATCTTTTTTGGAATGGCTTATTTGCGAGTCCAGGATATCGAGCTACTTGAGAGCTCTGAGCGTCACAAAATTAAAATTCTGTCCGATATGGTAGTGAAAGAAGAGACGGATGAGTCAAAGTGGCCAGCACGGTCACATGACACAAAGGGGCCACTTCAAGAAATCCAAAAGACTGCGGAATTTACCCGATAGGTAGTACTGGAGCTACGTCAATATTTGTTAGAAGAGCAGTTAGTGATCTTGTCGGCTAGGATACGTCACTGGAGTGATCGGGTTGCTAGGGTTGTAAAAGGTTCCCAAGCTATGGTGCTGAGGCTGAAAGACGGGCAGGAGTCTACAAAGCTCATTGTGAGGTTTGCACACAGAAGGGTAACGGACAGGCGAATGCGAGGATAACTGGGACTTAAATCCCAGGACCAAACCATCTTCGATAATCAGGAGGGAAGAAGCGGCAACGAATACCGAGCCGATGACTTATCGTTAAGTGATTCCGCCGAAAGTGGAGAAGATGGGGTTCAGGGAAAGGGATTCTGGAGAATACGGCGGGAGATTAGGCAGTCCGTATTGGCGGCGTGTGCATGGTCCGGAATTGACGAGGCCCTTTGCGTTGATCGAGTTAGAAGAGTGTGGGGTGCGTGCCCAAGGAGCACAAAAGGTCGTAAAGTGGTCGTGGCGACTTTAACATCGAATCTTAATGGTCGCGACGACCACTTTTTGACCTTTTGTGCTACTTGGGTGGTTTGTTAGACAGTGGCGCGAGTGTGAGTATTTTGGGTTTTGGTGCGTTGGAGTTGATTCAGAGGAATGGCTGGAGGGTGCATGAGACGAGTGTCAGGACAGCAGACGGTAGTCGGAACAGAGTGTTGGGTTTTTGTGATCTCGGTTCAAGATATGATGGTAAGAGTGCAGTGGTACGGTATTACGTGGTACCAAGCCTATCTGAACGGTTATATTTAGGCATGAATTTTTGGGAGGCTTTTGGGATTCGTCCAGCGGTAGTGGAGTCGGTAGAGCCTTTAACTAACGAGCTAAGTCCAATGCACGAATTGTCGGACATAGATATGCAAAGGTTGAGTCAGGTAGTAGAGTTGTTTCCTTCGTATAAGTTAAATTTATTCTTGAATATGCAACAAAAAAATATAATTTTTTGTCATCAAGTGAAGCTTGATGTTTCTTTATTGAGTTCTACAATACAATTGAAGTCATTACAAATTTTGCTCTTACAACTAACCTATGCTAATAGAGATAAGAATCGAAACGAAATATGATATTAGTAAATTCTAAGAACTGGACTGCCTGCATTCATAATTGCAAGTGAGTGACACCTGCAGTAGGATTCTTGGCAAAAATCGATAAATAACGATCTGGAAAGATCGCTAAGGGTATTATTGTGCACAGGTGGTTAATTTTCCCTCTGGCGGCGAAAATTTAAATACAATCTTGACAGTAGCGGTAAATTTAAAATTTGTTTTAAATTCAACATATTTTGAAAAGTGAACAAATAACAATTTTCTTTCGAAAAAGTGTAATATTTAGCTGTGAAAAGTATTTATATAAGTCGGGCGGCCAGCCGGCAGTTTTTTATGCAATTCTAGATGGATTTCCGCACACTTTTCCTTTGAAAAACAACATAGAAAAGTCTCCGAAAATCGTTTTAGAATTTCCCCGGATTAGTCAAATGAAAAGGTTTTACGTTTTTGGGAAAAATTTTCAACAATCACAACAAAAAAATGTCACAGAAATAAACACAAATGGTTGAGGTTAAATACAAAAGATTTTTTCTTGCTGTCAGCAATTTCGATTGAATTCAATTTCATTGCACTTGCTTGCTGCCAAGATGTGTTTCCCTTCCTCTTTCCGCACTACAACCGGTTTCCGCTGTTGGCCTCCACAAGCAAGAGTAATTTTCATTTCGCTGTGCGTGAAAGATTTTTTTTCATCAGCGGTTTAAAAATTTCAACTTGATCACAAGGTAAAGGCGAATTTAATTACGTTTTTTTAAGGAAAAGGGAAATGCGAGTAATGTTTAAACAATTAAGGGACGCATTCAACATTTTATTTCGTTTTTGCCAACGCGACAACAATTAAACAACATTCTTAGGTGGACGAAACTCAAACATTAGTGTTTATCGACTGGTACGAGAGCAGTCGTTATGGAAATTCGTTTTGGAAGGATCAGTGTTACGGAGTCATAGTCGAGGGTAATGTTATTGGAAAGTTGACAGCGAGAAACAAATACAACGCCATTTTATATCACTACCCCAAACGTAAAAGCTCTTATTCGTATTTATGGATAACGACATCGCTATGGATAACTACATCGTTATAAGTGCCAAGAATCCTACTGCTGATATCTTGTACGTGCCAATTTCACGCTATCGTGGAAGATCCGAAGTTAACTCTTCCCGTTTAAATCCAAATGTCCTCATTTGGCGCTTTCTTAGAAGAATGTTGTGTCGTAGAATTTACGTCTTCTTGATGGTACTGGTTTGATGACGTTTTCTCCTATCCTTTTCTCTATGTCTTGGTCTTCTTGGTCTGGAGACATTTCGAGACTGATTCCTGGCGGGGCGAGGGTCTGATCTTGGACCGATTCAGGTTCTTTGGAACGGGGGATGATTTTTGAAAAATTAATTTTGCGCAATCTATTTGCCAATATGATGATTACTAAGATTCCAATGAGGATGATCGAATTGTAGTTAAAATATTGTATGATGTTGCGCTCCGTCTGTAGAAGGCTGATTTGATTGATATTATTTATATGTAGCTCCTTCATCACTTCCAATGACAGAATTTCTTTAAATGAATTTTCTCTTGAATTTGGATGCAATATTGCCGGAAGTATCTGCAGTCTTGATGCTTCCTTGGATACGAATGCTCTTCCGTTGATCCATATTGTTGTATTTTGAAACTTAATTAGAAATGTTCCTTCCAGATCCTGAGGGGTGTCTTCGATTGTTACCATCTCTTTGAATTGATTGAGTAACAGGACTCCTTCTGAAAGTTCCTCGAAGGTATGAATGTGCTGATTATTTATTTTGTCGCAAGTCGAATTTCTGCTTTTCAATAAGTTAGGTATGCAGGTAGAATTACTAATATCGATTAAATAATTTTTGTTACAAATTGATAACCTATTAACTGTTTTACAATCTTTAGTTACACCGAAAAGACTTAAATTATTTTTTGGGAAATTTTCATACATGATATCATTTATTATATTATTAATTTTGATCTGTTTTACAAGTAAATTTTCAAAACTCTCTTTTGTAGTAATTGGAATAGAAATAATATAGAACAAATATGTGCTGTTAGTGAATACTTTTACATTGGCAAAATCTAATGCTTCTTCGGGCTATACGGTAGTTTTTCTTTATTTAATCTTTCTATTATAATTGCAATTTCTTTTTTTGAAATAATCATAGAATTTATTACATTCGCCTTAGCCCAATGAATGGCGTACTTAATATTAGTTAATTCTTCTTTAATAAGTTTTACTTTATATTGAATATTATAAACTAAATTATTATTTATTTTCCCATCTTTTTTTATCATTTTAACTATTTCGTTAGTAATTTGTGTAATATTGTTCAATCTTTCATTTTGTAATTTTTTTTTATTACTTCCTTATTATTATTTTCGAGTATATTGTTTATCTTATCTGTTATTATTTTATAATCTTCCAGCTATCCATTTCCAGGCACTTCCTATGAAATTTAAAGATCTTTTGATTTTGTGTGGCTTTAAGTTATCTATCATTTCTTCGATTTGAAAAATTTCGTAATTCATATAAGGATACAAGGAATACCTTTCCAAAATTTCTTTTATTTCTTTTATTAGCTGTTGATATTTATCTATTTCGATCATATGTATTAGTTTAAAGTTTCCTTCTTGTATTTTTGCTTCTCCGATTTTAAACGTAACTATTTGGGAATTGGAATAATCTAATATCTGTGTTTCCGCTGCTATGATGCGTAATGAGGAAAAATAATAATAATTAATCTAATTTCTTATGTTTGTTTTGTGGATAGTTTTCCCTGATTCAGTAATAACGCAAGTATTTTTATTTTCGCCAATACGTTTATTGTGCTTTACATAAATAGTCTGACCTATTTCATAATTTTTCATCGGTTTCCTAGTCTTATTGTGAAACTCTAAATCTTTATGTTCCTTTTGTTTTAATTTCTCAATATTACTTAAGTGGCTCTGTTCGAACTCTTCGGGAATTATGTTTGGGGTCCTGCCATAAAAGAGCTCGACTGGTTTTTTGTCGGTCGTAGAATGGATAGTGTGGTTATACTCATTTACAGATCTTTCGAGTAGTTCTTCGAAAGTCCTTTCTGGTTCTTCCGTTTTGAGACATCTCATGATCTCTGATAAGGTAGAGTGAAAACGTTCAATTTGTCCGTTTACTTCGCTTTTATAGGGGGTGTTTAAAAATTTTAATTTTTAGTTTATCTTCCATCATGGAGACAATGGAAGCGGAATTTAGTGATTTTTCTTTAACGATTTCTGGCCCACTAAAGAAAAACAACAAATCTCTGAGGGGTCTTCGAATATCTTCGATAGCTCTAGAATTAATATTTTTACCTTGAGCTAATTTGGTGAATTTATCTATTGCTGTCAAAACTAGATTATTTTCGGTGGAATAAATGTCAATATGAAGGGTGTGGCCAGGATAATTCGGAATGGGAGTGGGATTAATAATTTGATTCTTGGGATGCCGTTCATATTTGTTTTCATAACACATGCATCGAAAATATGCCTTTCGATGCCTCTGTAGCGGGTCGAAAGTTGCGTTTTCGGCCCTAGGGGCGAAAGTGCGATTAGCAGGCCGAAACTGTGTTTTCGCGACGTAAACCGAAAAATTATGAATAAAACTGAACGAGTGACGTTAGCTGTACGAGCGCAGTGTGATTTACAATAGTTGCGCATTGTCGATTTCCATTTTTTGTTGTGTTGTTTTTTTCATTTCAGTGGGGAGAAAAACTGAAACAGCTGATCAGCACTTTTGCATTTCACATTGTATTTTGCGTGTGATTTAGTTGAGCATTACCGATTTCCATTTTTTGTTATGTTGATTTTTCATTTTAAAGGAAAGAAATTTAAAGAGTAAAATCTGTTTTGACCAACATTTCTTAGTAATAAAACGAATTTATAGAATATAGTTGTTTTGTTTCTTTTAAAAATTCACTTCTGCTGGAATCAGGGGGCTTCGCTACCCAAACCCCCTTTTACATTGCTCTTCAATACCAAATTTGCGCCTAAATGGCATCTAAAGGCATATTTTCAATGAATTCATTATGAAAAATTGTATACGCAACTCGGAGCGGAGTCACCGATTTCACTCGTGTGATATCTGCCCTCGCTTCGCTCGTGCAGCTAACTTCACAGTCTTGAAATCGTTGACTTTCGCCCCTTGTTGCGTAATATACTTTTTCTTTGCAAACCGTACAGGCCTTTGTTGAGAGTTTCAGTTTTTTGCTCATTTTAGGAAAGTAATATTTTTCTAAAATTTGTAATCTATTTTCTTCTGAGTTGCGATGGGCTCTACGATGTGTGGTTAATATAATTTCCGTTTGTTCCGTCTCGTCTGTTATGTCTGTGATATACCGTTGCGTAAAGCGTATTAGAAATTATAGATAATTTCTAAAATGTATAGGATAAATTTCTTGAATTAGACCCATGATAGCTTCTTCAATTAGTAAACCATTTATAGTACTTCGATTTAGATATATTTTAAATATATTTATGATATCCGTCTCTGAGAATTGTATTATTATGTATATGTCTATTATAATTTGGAAAAGGCTACTTTATCTGATAACTAGTTTCAGTGCCAATTTTTATAATTAACTGATTTCGAAAAACATTGATAAGAACTTCTACTGAGGGTATTAGATTGTGTGAAGAACTTTCATCGCTGTGTTGGGTTGTGGTCAACGCGTTTATTTGAGGGTATCTTGACAAGGCGTCGGCAACAACATTTGATTTTCCTGGTTTATATTTTAATTAGGTTAGGTTAGGTTAGAGTGGCTGCCAAAAAAGGCACACTTAGGCCAGAAATGGCCCATTGTGATACCACGCGAATCTTGACGATCCATTTCTATATACCTCGAACCATTTAGAGCTTCTGATGAAGCGGAGTAGATCTGCAACGCTTGTGACGCTTAGGTCTTCTAGATCGTTTAGGAAGAAACTACCCAAATGAGTTCTTCTGCGTTGAGCTAGTGCTGGGCAATGACAGAGAAGATGAGTTGTCGACTCCTCTTCGTCCACATCCCCACAGCTTCTACAAAAGTCGTTTCAGGGAGCTCCGAGCCTGTCGGCATGTCTGCCTATTAGGCAGTGCCCTGTTATCATTCCCACTACCGTGCTGATCGCATTTCTTTGTAGTGAGAGGAGTCTACTGGAGCGTTTTTTGTCTAGCTTAGGCCAGATACGTTTGGTGACGGTACACGTTCTCTCCCGTGTCCATCTCTGGTTTGCCCTGTTTAGCGTTTCAGAACTTAGTATGAGTTTGCACGTTGCCAGAGGTATGCCTATACTCTCTTTTGCAGGTAGAGTTGGCGCAATCGTGCCTATCCTAGCAAGTTCGTCCGCTTTCTCGTTCCCATCTATGTCACTATGTCCTGGCACCCAAACGATGTTGATATTGAAGTATTCAGACATCTCATTGAGAGATGCCTCACACTCCCGTGCCACCTTTGATGTGAGTGCGATAGATTCTAGGGATTTTATTGCCGCTTGGCTGTCAGTAAAAATGCTAATATCTCTAGATGATACAACATTATTTTTGAGCCACTCGGTGACGTCTTTGATTGCCATGATTTCGGCCTGAAATACGCTACAGTGATCCGGTAGGCGGAGGCATTGACTGATCTTTAAATGACCAGAGTAGATCCCCCTGCCCACTCTCCCATCCAATTTGGATCCATCTGTGTAAAAGTGTACTGTGTTATAGTTTTGTATAGTACCATCCTCCCATTGTTGCCTGGAAGGGATGATAGTGGTGAAGTTCCTTTCAAAGAACGGTTTGGATATAGTATAATCTATATTTCTCGGGACTTCCTGAAAATTCTTAAGAATACTGGAATGCCCTTTTTCAGTACTATACCATGTTAATGAGGCTTTTAGTCTTATGGCTGCGCGTGCCGCCATCTGCTTGCCGTATAGGTCTAGGGGAACCAAATGTAGAAAGGTTTCCAGTGCCTTCGTGGGAGTCGTTCTCAATTGTCCGCTTATGCACACTGACGCCATTCTTTGTATTTTCCCTAGCAAACCTCGGTGTACGACTTTATCTAAAGCTGTCCACCAGACGATTACCCCATACATAAGTATGGGTCTGATAACGGGCGTGTAGAGCCAGTGAACCATGTATGGTTTCATTCCCCATTTTGATCCAATGGCTCGTTTACACGAGTAGAGGGCCACTGAGGCTTTTCTAACCCTTTCCTGAGTATTCAATTTCCATTCTAGCTTCCTATCTAGAATAATACCCAGGTATTTGGCCCTGTCTGTCCAGACTAGGCTGGTACCATTTATGGAGGGTGGGTCGATTTGAGGAATGTTATATTTCCTGGTGAAGAGGACTATTTCGGTTTTCAGCGGATTAACCGCTAAACCGCATTTGTTTGTCCAGGTAGATAGTTTATAGAGAGCGTTCTGAGTTAGCTCTTTCAATGTTGTAGGATACTTTCCTGAAAAAGCTATAGCAACGTCGTCCGCGTAAGCTACCACTTTGCAGCCCTCCACTTCCAGGATTTGAAGCAATTCGTTAATTGCTAGTATCCAGAGAAGTGGGGAAAGTACTCCCCCTTGTGGGGTTCCTCTCTTTACATATCTTCTTGCAGATGAGTTCCCCAGCTTTGAATTGATAATCCTGCCTGTTAGCATTAGATTTATCAGTCCGCCTATAGGAGCCTCTACACCAAGATACTGTAATGCTCCCATGATAGCCCCGGGTGCGACATTGTTAAAGGCTCCTTCAATATCTAGAAAGGTAACCATTGTATATTCCTTGAGGTCCAGTGATTTTTTTATTGTGTGAACCAGAGTATGCATAGCTGTCTCCACGGACTTGCCCTTGCAGTATGCGTGTTGAGATGTAGATAACTTATTTGGGTCAATTTTTTGACGTATATGAGTATCTAACAATCTTTCTAGTGTCTTCAGAAGAAAAGACGAGAGGCTGATCGGTCTGAGATCCTTAGGTGAGCTATGTGTGTTTTTCCCTGCCTTGGGGATAAAAACGACGTTGACCTCTGTCCATTTTAAGGGAATATAGACTAGGGTAATGCAGGCTTGGAAAATTGTTTCGAGCCAGGGGAGGGCTAAGTCTGAAACTTTCTGAATTTCAGCTGGTATTATACCGTCCGGTCCGGGTGACTTAAACGGTTTAAAACTCTTAATTGCCCAAGTAATTTTTGTTTTATCGAGGAGTTTGCTATGAAGCCTGTTCTCCTCTCTATTTATCGGAATCTCCCTTCCTGGTGAGTCCTTAGAGCATCCCGGGAAATGGGTATCCATTAAGAGTTCTAGGGTTTCCAGGCTAGAACATGTCCATGTTTCGTCAGCTTTTTTTAGATAGCTGGGCATATTAGGAGTGGTAGAGAGGATTTTCCGAAGCCTAGCTGCTTCAGAGCACTCTTCTATTTTACCACAGAAGAGTTCCCAGGACTTACGCTGGGCTTTCCTCACCTCTTTTTTCAGGGTTCTCAACATCCCTTTATAAGAGTCCCAATCCTGTTGCAGTCTGGTACTTTTCGCTTTGTTGAAGAGCCTACGACTTTCCTTTCTGAGAGTCATAAGCTTCGGGGACCACCATGGCGGTCTTTTTTTGCCCCTTGGCTTACTCTCCGGGCAGGATAGGTCCATTGCTCCATTAAATGCCTTGGTTAGGTCCTCCACCATAGAATCCACATCCTGAGCCGTGGTGGGAGGTTTAGGAGTGCCCATAGGCAGCAGTCTGTTAAACGTGTCTCTATACAGGCCCCAGTTTGTCCTTCTTCGATTCCTAAAAATCGGAGGGGTTGGGGGTTGTATGTCGAGGCCGAATTGAATATATCTATGATCTGAGAAAGAGTGTTCCTTCAAAACCCTCCAGTCCTTGACCATGCAGGAGATGGAGTCAGAGACTGAGGTAATATCTAGAACCTCTTGTCTGTTAGTAGTAACGAAGGTGGGTTCATTGCCAACGTTACAGATGTTTAGGTTAGTACTTAGAATATATTCAAAAAGTGACTCACCTCTGTCGTTTATGTCCGTACTTCCCCAGACTATGTGATGCGCGTTAACATCACCTCCGATAAGAAGCCCGGTTTTATGTAGACCAGCGTCGGCGACAAGCCTCCCTAGATTATTCGGTGGCAGGGGTCCTTCCTGGTCGTGGGCGAGATAGGTCGAAGTTAGCCAGAGGCTGGTCGAGGCTAGCTCCAGCTTGATCGTAACCATATCTCTATCGCTGTAAGTTGGGAGTAGAAATGCGTTAAGGTTATGTTTTACCAATAAGCAAGCTCTTGGATTACCTTTATTCCTATCGTATATGAGCTTATAGCCCGGTGAGTTGAGTCCACAAACCATGTTCCTTGCCACCCATGGTTCCTGGATCAACACGATGTCTTCTCCTCCTGTAGTCAGTCGGAGAAGTAAGGAGGCGGATGCCATTTTAGAATATGGGGATATTACCTGTAGCAGCCGCAGCATTAGAACTACTGGCCCCAGATACCTCCACCATAGTTGTGTTTGTGTCTTCTTCTGACTCCGACTCGAGCAGAAGAAGACCTCTGAGTTCCTCAGCCATTCCCGAGCTCGATGACTGATAGCCATCTTCCAGCTGGAAAGAGTTGAGGCTCAAAGTGTCAGCAGCCGTTTCCGTCTCTGCTGGCCTTATCAAAGTGTCAGCAGCCGTTTCCGTCTCTGCTGGCATTATCAAAGTATCAGCAGCCGTTTCCGTCTCTGCTGTTTCGGGCATTATCGGACATGTCTTCTCTGCCTCCTCCTTGTCCTTCTGGTAGACCTTCAGAGTGATCGAGCCGAAGCCATATATTTTAATTCATAATTGTATTCTTCAAGAATGGCTTTCCAGCGTTTCATCTTGCTATTTGTATTTTTGTTGCTTAATGCATACGTTAGAGGCTGATGGTCAGTAAATATTTTGACCTTTCTTGATCCGTAAAGGAAATTTCTAAGGGAGTTTAAAGCCCAAATTATGGCAAGCATTTCTTTCTCATTTACTGCATAGGATTCTTCGGTTTGATTTAATGTTCTTGATAGAAATGTGATAGGTTTGTCAGGAATGTCAGGGGTTTTGCTAATTTCGCATAATCTTGAATGAATCGGCGATAATATCCTGACAGACCAAGGAAAGATCTAAGATCTTTTAAAGTTTTAGGAGTAGGAAAATTAGCAATTGCTTGTACTTTTTTGGAATTGGTTTTGATTCCGTCTTTCGAAATAATAAAACCCAAGAATTCTACGTCGTTTTGTAGAAATTCACATTTGTCGAGCTGGATTTTCATATTTGCTGCCTCTAAAGTTTTAAAGATTTCCTGAAGACTTACGCAATGTTCCTCTTCATCCAATGTGATGATGTCATCGATGTAAACGTAACATCTTTTGCCTATGTGGCCTCTAAGAATGTCGTCTAGGGTGCGTTGAAAAATGGAGGGAGCGTTTTTCAGCCCAAATGGTAGACGTGTAAATTCGTATTTCCCGTTATTTACGGAAAAAGCTGTTTTTTCAATGTCGGATTCCTTGAGTGGGATTTGATGAAATCCGCTTTTCAAATCGATTATCGAGAAATTTTGGTTTTTGCCTAAGTTGGCTAAGACTTCATTAATTTCGGGAATAGGGTATTTATCTGGTATTGTGATTGCATTTAGTTTGCGATAATCAATAACCATTCAGTAATTTTTTACTTTGGATGCATCAATTTTCTTCGGAACAATCCAAACAGGTGAATTGTATGGAGATTTGGATGGTCTAATAATTCCGTCTTCCAATAAACTCTTGATCTGTTTCTCAACCTCGTTTTTTAAACACATTGGATAGGGGTAAGGTTTGGAATAAACGGGTTCATCAGCTGTCGTGCGGATTTCGCCTTTAACTTTTGTCGTGTAAGTAAGTTTTTCGTCGGGATCGGAGAATAATGTCGGACAGTTTTTGACGTGGATCTTGGATTTTGGTTATGAAGGTACAAATTAGAAAATCGGCTTGCTGCCATGATAACAAATTTGCAATCGATGATACTCGATAGTTTATGGTGACATCCAAACAGAAACTGTGTTATGAGATCCGGCCTACATTAAAGCGTTGTTTAGGGTATTTTGTTATGTTAAATTATGTTCAATTAACTTTTTAAGAATCAAAATCTAAATTTTCACTGCCCCTGTTATGCTGTGTTTGCTGCTTGTAGTACAGATTTCACATTTATACTCTTTTTATGCTCCTCCTTTGTGTGTATTGAATCTGATGTATTGAATGTCATGTTATTTCGTTCTTTTCGCTCTTAATGGCAAAAGCGTTTGCTGTGGTTTCCGACTCTCGTTCTTGGGGACGAGAATGATTTCTTTTTAAGTTTTCGCTTCTTGTTCAAAGCGGTTTGTAGTTCGCCTTTCTCAAATCCACCAAATAGCTCAAATCAGAACAACTCGAATTATTTTCAGCAAGCTAATTTAAGAAGAAATTATGTAAACGAACCAGCACGAAATTATATAAACTACCGCTGGAACAACTTTAGAAATGAACCACATCTGCCGTTCAACAGTCACAGAGAAGGACACAACAATTCAAATCAAGATAGGAGTAATTACACCAGAAATCCGATAGTATGCTACACCTGTGGAGGTCAAGGTCACATAAGCCGGGAATGTAGTAATAGAAATATGAACAATAGAATAATATGTAATAACTGTCACAGAATAGGACATAGAGCACAACAATGTAGAAGCCAGCCACCACAAATAAATCCATCCCAACCAGCAGCCAGAGCAACACGATTGATTGAATGTCAGTTTTGCAGAAGAGAAGGACATGACATATCAAATTGCATGCCTAAAATACTATGGGAGCAAGGCCAAAGGGAGCAGTCGGGAAACGACCAAGTGCCGGCTGCACACGCCCCAGCCAGGCAGTGAATAAAAATAAAGACAATATAGGGTGTACTCAGCTCCAAGGTTTACAAAATGAAAGTCAGATCAAGACACCGATGGTCCAATTACCATTGGACATAACCAACAATCAAACAGCAAATTTACTAATAGATACTGGAGCTGAGATTAGTTTATTCAAAAGTACAAGTATTAAAGACTCAATAAAAATAAATAAAGAAAACAAGTTACAAATTTCAGGTATCTATGGCAAGGGAGAAACTTATGGTAGTTGTGAAGCGAATATTCTGTTAGGAAATAATATACCGTGTGAATTTCAAGTGATTACTGAGAATGATTGTATTCCGGGGGATGGACTTTTGGGAAATAACATTTTGTCAAAATATACTAACATCGAAGGGCCAAATCAACAGCTGGTATTTCCACGACAAGGGGTTAAAATCGCAATAAGATCTTTTGAAGAGTCCCTGAGGGGAACTTCGGTTTCGAAAATTCTTGTGTTAAAGGTTCAATGAACTCACAAATTTTTGAGGAACACTTGTCTGACAGTGTGAACTATCACCCCGAGGTGAAAGATATCAAAAAAGAAAACTGTGTTAAAAATGCTCTAGTCCATTCACAGTTCTTTAGCAACATCAGTGCAAAAGGAGCTATTCCTAAACAAACGAGTAGAGTTGGTCTAGAACGCAAGGATATTGGTGAAACTTTAAGACAAATTAATATCCGTGTTCCTGAACCGCTTGAACCAAGTTATAACCAGTTTCGCAATTTTAATTGGGGTAGCTGTAGCCCTATTGATGTCCAAAAACATACCAGTATTAATGAGACTCAGAGAGACATTAATAAACCCATAAGGAGTACATTTAGACAAAGTAATGGAGTTAAACAATAAGGATATTGTTAGAAACAAGACGATTAAAATTTCGCCGAGGTGTGAACAGTTTATAGAGTTCCCAGTGAAAGAAAATAAGGAATTTATATGTTTGTCAAAAGAGATACAGCCAGGAATATATTTAGGAAGTTGTTTGACAAAAACATAAAATTTATCGGTAAAATTAAGTATAATAAACATAAATAATCATGAAGTTGAAATAAAAAAATTTAATCCGAATTTGAGAAATAGTGAAGAATTTTTCATAAGAACATTATCAAGTAAGGAAACTAAAGGAGAAAATTGACATGTGAAGAAAACAATAATAAACAGACTGAAGAATTATCACACGGGTTCACCAGAGAAAAATGGAGAATAGCAACTATCATTAAAAAGCTTAATTTAAACGAAGAATACAATTCAGAAGAAAAAGAATCAATAATACAATTGTGTTCAGAATATAACGACCTATTCCACCTTCCAGGAGATAAATTGAGCTATACAAATACCTATACACACAAAATACCGATAATGGAAAACCATGGACCAATAAATAAGAAAAGGTATAGCCTACCGGAAACACAGCGGAAAATCATCCATGATCAAATAAATGATATGTTGGAAAACGATATTATAGAGCCTAGCTCAAGCCCTTGGAATGCACCGCTCTTAGTAGTCGCAAAGAAAGCGAGCCCTGATGGTCAGAAACGGTGGAGAGTAGTAGTAGACTGCAGAAAACTTAATGAAATAATCATTAGTAACGCGTATCCACTGCCGAGAATAGAGGATATTCTCGACTAGTTGGGACATTCTAGGTATTTTACTACTCTCGATTTAGCCAGTGGCTACCATCAGGTCCTCATCGATGAAGAGGACCGGGAAAAAACTGCTTTCAGTACCACATTCGGGCATTACCAATTCAAAAGGATGCCTTTTGGCCTCCAGTTTTCCCCGGCTTCTTTTCAGCGTTTAATGAATTACGCCCTATCGGGCCTACAAGGAGAAAAATGTTTCGTATACATTGACGATATCGTTATTCACGGGCGAAATCTCAATGATCATACCTCAAAATTGAGAGAAGTATTTGAAAGATTAAGAAGCTATAACCTGAAATTACAGTTAGAAAAATGTAATTTCTTGAAAAAAACAGGTAGTATATTTAGGCCACATTTGTACAGAAAATGGAGCACTGCCTGACCTTACAAAAGTGGAATGTGTAAAAAATTTTCCAGTACCACGAACGATTAGACAAGTCCAATCATTCCTAGGACTGGCAAATTACTACAGAAAATTTATCTACAACTTCGCAAAGATAGCGGAACCGATTAACAAACTTCTCCGTAAAAATGCAAAGTTTAAATGGTCAGACAGTTGTGAGGAGGCATTTAAAAAATTAAAAGAAATTTTAACCAATCCACCCTTGCTCATTTACCCTGATTTTTCAAAACCGTTCATCCTAACCACAGATGCAAGCAACGAAGCATTAGGTGCGGTATTATCGCAAGGAGATAAGGGATGCGAAAAACCGATAGCATATGCAAGTAGAAGTCTGAATCCAGCAGAACGACGTTACTCAACAATTGAAAAAGAGCTTCTTGCCATAGTATGGGCAACGAAAAATTTCAGATGTTACCTGTATGGACGAAACTTCACAGTCATAACAGATCATAAACCACTAATAGGTGAGTGTAAGGTCAAAGATACGACCTCTAGACTGCACGAAATGAGGCATAAATTATCGGAATACAATTTTGAAGTGGAATATAGAGCGGGAAAATATAATAAATGTGCCGACGCTTTGAGCAGGATACCGGGTGCGACAGGATTCTCAGAGCCCTTTTCAAACAACGCTAGTCCCATAAAAATATTAGCTATTACTCGAGCTCAAAAAAGGGCCCAGGAAGCGGCAAACGCTCAAAGTCGAGTTACACTAGAATCTACAGAACCATTTGCTCACAACAAGTCAGTTATATTGGAAAACGCGGAAAAAGTAATATTGTCAGACCCCGAAGAAATCAAAAACATTTTAGTATCGCATCATAATAACCCCCTGGGGGGCCATCAAGGGATTTTCAAAACATTTGAAAACATTAGAAGAAAGTACAAGTGGAAAAATATGTGTAGGGATATAAAAAAATATATAAAACGCTGCCCGTTATGCCAGAAAAATAAATCAGGCAAGAATCATATCATGCCAATGGTCATACCTAACACGGCAAATAAACCATTCGAAAAAGTTTATTTGGATATTGTCGGACCATTGGAGGAAACTTTAAATGGTGAGAAATATATTCTAATTTTCGCAGATGACCTAACTCGATTCACTGATTGCTATGCAATCCAGGATATGGAAAGCTCCACTGTGGCTAAAATTTTTTTCGACCAAATAATTAGTCGATACGGAGTCCCAAAAATATTAGTTACGGACCAAGGCTCTAATTTCACGTTTGATTTATTCACGCCTCTGTAAACTTTTAAAAATAAAGAAAAGTCAAACCACGGCTTACCATCCTCAGTCAAATGGCGCCCTCGAAAAAAGCCATAAACCCTTGGTAGAATATCTAAAATCATTCGTAGATAAAAACCCCAGAACATGGACCGAACATCTTCGTCAGGCCATGTTTGTACATAACTCGACAATTCCCAGAAGTACAGAATTCACCCCGATGGAGATACTGTATGGCTTTACGCCAGACATTCCGACAGACTTGAAACAAATTCCACAGCCTGTTTATAATTACGAAGATTATGTACTCGAGTTAAGAAACAAGTTGCAGAATGGCTATCAATTAGCTAAAATAAATTTGCAAGTATCAAAAGAAACGAATAAAAAATACTACGATCGAAATATAAACCCAGTAAAATTTCACATTGGAGACAAAATTTTGCTGAAAAATGCGGCGAAAAAGGGTAAACTATCGCAAAATTGGACTGGTCCTCATATTATTGTAGAGATTCCTACTGAAGTGAATTCAGTAATTAAAATTAAAAACACACGTAGACGGGTTCATAACAATAGACTAAAACATTTTCTGGAAAGTAAATAAAGTTAAACACAGATTGATGGTTTTAAACAAGATAAAAATTTTGTGAAAAAAAAAGTTTAAATAATAATAATAATAGTAAGATATATGTAATATAATAATAACTTTCATTTAAATCTTAACGTAAGAATATTATATCAAACCAACTGATGTATTTAGGGAATTTTAAGCACAAAACAAAATCCTTTCTTTGCAGGATTACAAATTTTATTTGCGATGTTAGTACACTCTTTCGGTCACGAACCGATAAACGATGTTGAAATCCAAAATATAGATCCTACAGCAGTGTTTTTTGAACCTTTAGGAAAAGGATTAATTTAACGCCGGACTTGGACGGTGATCACGAAATTGGAGAACAGGGGATGGAAAGAAACGTTAAATTTCTTAAAAGTATACGAAGTATAAATTAAATTAATTTGTACGATTAGGGAAACAAAGTTTGGTAATAAAGGATGTCACCACTGGGAGGACGATATCGAGTACTTAATTAACGACATAATAGATCGAAGTAATGAAATAGATTTTTATTTTGGTACGAACCCAGAACGACGGGTAAAAAGGGGATTGATAAATTTAGGAGGTTGGGTACTGAATAAGGTGTTCGGTACTATGGACAGCTACGAGGCTGAAGAAATATACAATCGACTCAAGAACCTTGAACAAAACGACCAAGAACATATGGACTTACTGAAAAAACAGATGACCTTAATCCAATCAAATTTTGACAAACTGAGCCAGCCTATTGAGGTTTTAGGACGGGAACAGAATAGAATAATATCTAGAATAAACACACTCTCTAAACAGGTAGAAAACGAGTTCGATAAACTTAACAACGAAACGAAAGACCTCCGGCTCCAAGTGGAGACAAATGATTAAATTCATATATCTTAATGAGACTTCATAACATTATTCAGAAACAAACAAATTTATTTACAATAATAAATGCCATCAATGCAAATAAACTTCATCCATTAATTTTAAGAACCTCGGATCTAGAAACTATAAATGTAAGAATTCAGGAATTTCTCCAAAAGGGTTATTCTATATTGGACTCAAATCTGTTAAAAAAATAGTATCAGACTAGAATCATACAGCATGGAAAATTCAATTTTGTTAAAAATCCATATACCATTACCAGAAATTGAACTATATAATGTTTCAAAAGCATACCCGATCCCACAAAAACTATCCAACGACAAATATTCCATTTTTATTACCTCAACTCCATACCTACTGAGCAGTAATCAAAGATCGATAGAAGTAAGTCAAAAAGAATTCGAAAACATCTGTGATCAGAAAGCTTATCACTCAAATGAAAAATTATACCTACGTCATCATGTCCAACCGCAATTATTGCGCCCTGACGAAAATAAGTGCAAACTAGCCACTCTATTTAACGCAAGCAAAAACACTTGTGAATACAAAATTTTATCTGGTAAACAAGAACTTTTGGTTAAATTAATACGCAAAAATACGTGGTTTTATATGTTCGAAGAACAACGGATTCTACAATCTACATGCGAGTCACATACACAACAACACATTTTAAGAAATGAAGGCATATTAACATTGAAGAAACCCTGTACATACACTATGGGTAATTTCCTACTTCCGTTTGAACATGATGTACAATACCATTTACCCATTATTCAACCAAAAGAATTAAAAAACATTACACCCAAATTAAACCTTGATTTCCTAAATGAACTAAAATCTATAACAAATGGGACTAGACTAAAAATTACAGAATTTTCAAAGTATCATGACCAATTAGATCAGGAAAGCCATTCGATCCAATCACTTAAGAAAGAAATTGAAATAGTAGAAAGTAACCGGCGACATAAGAAACACGAAAATACACAATATATCCAATTTACCTTGATAGCATTAGTAGGGATGATCATAGTAGGAATAGTTATATATATAAAGTGCTGCAAACATAGACAAATTAGAACGCCAACCGAAAAAAGTGTTAAATTTGAGAGAGAGAAACCCGAAATAATCATCATACCGGAAGCCAGTTCTCTGAATATTAATTCTAAATCTGATATCGTACCCACAATGGTTGACAGAACCACAAAAAATTTCAAGCGGGACAAATTTCAATTATCCATCCCACGTATCTCGAATTTCAGAGTTAAATAAAATTAACAAATCAACAAAAAATAAAAAAATGTTCAAATATAAAAAACAAAAAAAAAAATATTAAATAAGAGTAGAATAAGACATTTTTAAGAGTAGCATCGAAATGTATTTGTAAAAAATACAAGTTTTAAAATTTCACAAACAAAAAAGAAATTTTTTTCCCCTCTTACGGTTTATGTGCTAAATAATAATAATAATAAAAAAAAGGGGCAAAAATTATCCAATCATTTTTATAGACAAAATTTATGTTTAACATCTTTCGATATAAACAAAAGAAATGTGAACTGCAGGAATTTTCATTGCATAACCTAGTTTCCACGGGAAACTAGTTTTCCGAAGGGGGGAGGAGTGTCGTGGCCGGTTTCCGTTCCCACAGTTTCAATGGGAAAATACCTGGATGCGCTGCTGATTAAGCAAATAAAGCAGTGCATGCAGATATTTGAAACGACGTTTTTAAAACGAAGTGAATAAAGCATAATTTTCCCTTGGGAAAATTTCTGGATGCGCTGCTGATAAGTAAATTAGGTCGCGCATGAAGATATTTGAAACGTTGACCTTGAGTTTGAGCACTCCAGAATGCAATGAAAATTCCAGGTGGGTAAAAATGAAAATCGAGAGTGGTGAATAAGATTGTAACGAGTTCGGATCGTTTTGGCTTAAATGAGAAGAGATTTGAATGAAAAGTAAGGAAAATATATATAGAAAAACGGAAAACAAAAAGTGATTTAAAACGTTAAGAAACAAAAGTGATTGAATTAAAAAAAAAAAAGGGGCATTGTGTATGAAATAAAATTATAAAATAGTTTTAGTTACAAGATAAAAATAAATTAAGTGATAAAATCATTTTCAATAATCATCAACAAAAACAAAAAGAAAAAATGCGTTTTAATTTGCTTTCCAATACGACATGCAAAAAAAAACCCCACGACAATATTTTCGTTATACTTACAGGATCTTCGGTTTCGAATTTTGAAAATCTAATACCGGATTCGTGATCAATGACCCCAAAAACCCCATAGTACCACTTTTTCCGGGGAAAAATGGGAAAAAGGATATTTGTGTTATCCTTACAGAACCTTTCGTTTCAAATTTTGAAAATCTAATACCGGATTCGTGATCAGCGACCCCAAAAACCCCATAATGCCAATTTTTCCGGGGAAAAATGGGAAAAAGGATATTTTCATTATCCTTACAGGTCCTTCCGTTTCGAATTTTGAAAATCTAATACCGGATTCGTGATCAGTGACCCCAAAAACCCTATATTGCAAATTTTTCCGGGGAAAAATAGGAAAAAGGATATTTTCATTATCTTTACAGGACCCTCCGTTTCGAATTTTGAAAATCTAATACCGGATTCGTGATCAGCGACCCCAAAAACCCTATAATGCAAATTTTTCCGGGGAGAAATGGGAAAAAAGGATATTTTCGTTATCCTTACAGGACCTTCCGTTTCGAATTTTGAAAATCTAATACCGGATTCGTGATCAGTGACCCCAAAACCCTATAATGCAAATTTTTCCGGGGAAAATTGGGAAAAATGATATTTTCATTATCCTTACAGGACCTTCCGTTTCGAATTTTGAAAATCTAATACCGGATTCGTGATCAGCGACCCCAAAAACCCTATAATGCCAATTTTTGCGGGGAAAAATGGGAAAAAGGATATTTGCGTTATCCTTTCAGAACCTCCCGTTTCGAATTTTGCAAATCTTACACCGGATTCGTGAACAGCGACCCCTAAAACCTCCTTATATCTTTTTTTACCGGGAAAAAAGATATTTTCGTTATCCTTACAAGGAAAAACATGGGAAAAAGGATATTTGCGTTATCCTTTCAGAACCTTCCGTTTCGAATTTTGAAAATCTAACAGCGGATTCGTGATCAGCGCCCCAAAAACCCCCTTATACCGATTTTCCGAGGAAAAACGGGAAAAAGGATATTTATCCTTACAGGACTTTTCGTTTCGAATTTTGAAAATCTAATATCGGATTCGTGATCAGCGATCCCAAACATAATGCCAATTTTTCCGGGGAATAATGGGAAAAAGGATATTTGCGTTATCCTTTCAGGAACTTCCGCGTCAGTTTTACAAATCTAATACCGGATTCGTGATCAGTGACTTCAAAAACCTTATAATACCAATTTTTCCGGGGAAAAATGGGAAATAGGATATGTCAGTTATCCTTACAGGACCTTCCGTTTCGAATTTTGAAAATCTAATACCGGATTCGTGATCAGCGACCCCAAAAACCCTATAATGCAAATTTTTCCGGGGAAAATTGGGAAAAAGGATATTTTCATTATCCTTACAGGACCTTCCGTTTCGAATTTTGAAAATCTAATACCGGATTCGTGATCAGCAACCCCAAAAACCCTATAATGTAAATTTTTCCGGGGAAAAATCGGAAAAAGGATATTTTCATTATCCTTACAGGACCGTCCGTTTCGAATTTTGACAATCTAATACCGGATTCGGGATCAGCGACCCCAAAAACCCTATAATGCAAATTTTTCCGGGTAAAAATGGGAAAAATGATATTTTCGTTATCCTTACAGGACCTTCCATTTCGAATTTTGAAAATCTAATACCGGATTCGTGATCAGCGACCCCAAAAACCCCATAGTACCACTTTTTCCGGGGAAAAATGGGAAAAAGGATATTTGTGTTATCCTTACAGCACCTTTCGTTTCAAATTTTGAAAGTCTAATACCGAATTCGTGATCAGCTCGTGATCAATTTTTCCGGGGAAAAATGGGAAAAAGGATATTTTCATTATCCTTACAGGACCTTCGGTTTCGAATTTTGAAAATCTAATACCGGATTCGTGATCAGCGACCCTAAAAACCCCATAATGCCAATTTTTCCGGGGAAAAATGGGAAAAAGGATATTTTCATTATCCTTACAGGACCTTCCGTTTCGAATTTTGAAAATCTAATACCGGATTCGTGATCAGCGACCCCAAAAACCCTATATTGCAAATTTTTCCGGGGAAAAATATGAAAAAGGATATTTTCATTATCTTTACAGGACCCTCCGTTTCGAATTTTGAAAATCTAATACCGGATTCGTGATCAGCGACCCCAAAAACCCTATAATGCAAATTTTTCCGGGGAGAAATGGGAAAAAGGATATTTTCGTTATCCTTACAGGACCTTCCATTTCGAATTTTGAAAATCTAATACCGGATTCGTGATCAGCGACCCCAAAAACCCCATAGTACCACTTTTTCCGGGGAAAAATGGGAAAAAGGATATTTGTGTTATCCTTACAGCACCTTTCGTTTCAAATTTTGAAAGTCTAATACCGAATTCGTGATCAGCTCGTGATCAATTTTTCCGGGGAGAAATGGGAAAAAGGATATTTTCGTTATCCTTACAGAACCTTTCTTTTCAAATTTTGAAAATCTAATACCGGATTCGTGATCAGCGACCCCAAAAACCCCATAATGCCAATTTTTCCGGGGAAAAATGGGAAAAAGGATATTTTCATTATCCTTACAGGTCCTTCCGTTTCGAATTTTGAAAATCTAATACCGGATTCGTGATCAGTGACCCCAAAAACCCTATACTGCAAATTTTTCCGGGGAAAAATATGAAAAAGGATATTTTCATTATCTTTACAGGACCCTCCGTTTCGAATTTTGAAAATCTAATACCGGATTCGTGATCAGCGACCCCAAAAACCCTATAATGCAAATTTTTCCGGGGAGAAATGGGAAAAAGGATATTTTCGTTATCCTTACAGGACCTTCCGTTTCGAATTTTGAAAATCTAATACCGGATTCGTGATCAGTGACCCCAAAACCCTATAATGCAAATTTTTCCGGGGAGAAATGGGAAAAAGGATATTTTCATTATCCTTACAGGACCTTCCGTTTCAAATTTTGAAAATCTAATACCGGATTCGTGATCAGCGACCCCAAAAACCCTATAATGCGAATTTTTGGGGGAAAAATGGGAAAAAGGATATTTTCATTATCCTTGCAGGACCTTCCGTTTCGAATTTTGAAAATCTAATACCGGATTCGTGATCAGCGACCCCAAAAACCCTATATTGCAAATTTTTCCGGGGAAAAATATGAAAAAGGATATTTTCATTATCCTTACAGGACCTTCGGTTTCGAATTTTGAAAATCTAATACCGGATTCGTGATCAGCGACCCTAAAAACCCCATAATGCCAATTTTTCCGGGGAAAAATGGGAAAAAGGATATTTTCATTATCCTTACAGGACCTTCCGTTTCGAATTTTGAAAATCTAATACCGGATTCGTGATCAGCGACCCCAAAAACCCTATATTGCAAATTTTTCCGGGGAAAAATATGAAAAAGGATATTTTCATTATCTTTACAGGACCCTCCGTTTCGAATTTTGAAAATCTAATACCGGATTCGTGATCAGCGACCCCAAAAACCCTATAATGCAAATTTTTCCGGGGAGAAATGGGAAAAAGGATATTTTCGTTATCCTTACAGGACCTTCCATTTCGAATTTTGAAAATCTAATACCGGATTCGTGATCAGCGACCCCAAAAACCCCATAGTACCACTTTTTCCGGGGAAAAATGGGAAAAAGGATATTTGTGTTATCCTTACAGCACCTTTCGTTTCAAATTTTGAAAGTCTAATACCGAATTCGTGATCAGCTCGTGATCAATTTTTCCGGGGAGAAATGGGAAAAAGGATATTTGTGTTATCCTTACAGCACCTTTCGTTTCAAATTTTGAAAGTCTAATACCGAATTCGTGATCAGCTCGTGATCAATTTTTCCGGGGAAAAATGGGAAAAAGGATATTTTCATTATCCTTACAGGACCTTCGGTTTCGAATTTTGAAAATCTAATACCGGATTCGTGATCAGCGACCCTAAAAACCCCATAATGCCAATTTTTCCGGGGAAAAATGGGAAAAAGGATATTTTCATTATCCTTACAGGACCTTCCGTTTCGAATTTTGAAAATCTAATACCGGATTCGTGATCAGCGACCCCAAAAACCCTATATTGCAAATTTTTCCGGGGAAAAATATGAAAAAGGATATTTTCATTATCTTTACAGGACCCTCCGTTTCGAATTTTGAAAATCTAATACCGGATTCGTGATCAGCGACCCCAAAAACCCTATAATGCAAATTTTTCCGGGGAGAAATGGGAAAAAGGATATTTTCGTTATCCTTACAGGACCTTCCATTTCGAATTTTGAAAATCTAATACCGGATTCGTGATCAGCGACCCCAAAAACCCCATAGTACCACTTTTTCCGGGGAAAAATGGGAAAAAGGATATTTGTGTTATCCTTACAGCACCTTTCGTTTCAAATTTTGAAAGTCTAATACCGAATTCGTGATCAGCTCGTGATCAATTTTTCCGGGGAGAAATGGGAAAAAGGATATTTTCGTTATCCTTACAGAACCTTTCTTTTCAAATTTTGAAAATCTAATACCGGATTCGTGATCAGCGACCCCAAAAACCCCATAATGCCAATTTTTCCGGGGAAAAATGGGAAAAAGGATATTTTCATTATCCTTACAGGTCCTTCCGTTTCGAATTTTGAAAATCTAATACCGGATTCGTGATCAGTGACCCCAAAAACCCTATACTGCAAATTTTTCCGGGGAAAAATATGAAAAAGGATATTTTCATTATCTTTACAGGACCCTCCGTTTCGAATTTTGAAAATCTAATACCGGATTCGTGATCAGCGACCCCAAAAACCCTATAATGCAAATTTTTCCGGGGAGAAATGGGAAAAAGGATATTTTCGTTATCCTTACAGGACCTTCCGTTTCGAATTTTGAAAATCTAATACCGGATTCGTGATCAGTGACCCCAAAACCCTATAATGCAAATTTTTCCGGGGAGAAATGGGAAAAAGGATATTTTCATTATCCTTACAGGACCTTCCGTTTCAAATTTTGAAAATCTAATACCGGATTCGTGATCAGCGACCCCAAAAACCCTATAATGCAAATTTTTGGGGGAAAAATGGGAAAAAGGATATTTTCATTATCCTTGCAGGACCTTCCGTTTCAAATTTTGAAAATATACATAGCTAAAAACCTGCTCCTGGCAACACAGATCATTTTGCAAAAAAACCGCGTAAAAATCGGTCCAGTAGTTTTCGAGTTTTGTAATCTCAAACAAACAGTCAGACAGACAAACATCCATTTTTATACCCGTATGGTGAAACCAAAGGGTATACTAACTTTGCCTTACCGTTTGTAACGCCAAGATCCCGTCATCACACACAAAAATGAATTACACCAGTGTGTTTAGAATGATAAAAATATTTAATTTTTACATGTCCGTCCGTCCGTCTGTCTGTCTGTCTGTGGCGCGAATGGCGGGCGCAAGGATTGAGCTAGAGACTTGAAATTTTGCGCAGATCCGTTTTTCGTAAAATGCGAGGCTAAGTTCGTTCGTGGGCAAAAATGGACCATTAGGAGGGTACCCCCCATACGAACGAAAACGTTTTTTGTGAATGTCTCAAAAACGGTGAATTTTATCAAAAAAGTCCAAGAACAAAAGTTATTTAGGATATGATTCTATGTACATAAATCTCCCATACATCAAAATCCGATTGGAATAAATTTTAAAAAATCTTATTGCAAAGTTTGACTTCAAAGTGGAATTTTGATACGAATATCACCATACGGGTCTCCAATAATTGCCAGAGTGGCAATTATAGCTTTTGTTATGTTTATATATGTAGATAAGATTATCAGTTTTAAAGGGTTTTACTGTCAAGAAGGGTGACATCTAATGGCTTTACTGTATGCTGGTATGGAAAATATTTCGCTTTAACGTATTTTAAAAGTAATTAAAACAATTTCCTAGCATATTAGACGAAAAATCTTTGTCCTTTGTTGTGACAAAGTAAGAAATTTAAAAAATAAATAATATGTAAGAAATCAGACTTTTGTTTACGGTGACTGGAGTTGCACGTAGTAGCAGATGAAATATGGATGTTTCGAAAGGTATTGATCTTGGCTATCATTTCCAACTTACACCTGACCGGATCAAGCCGGAACATTTTTTGCAGGGCCATATACTATATATACAAAATTTCGCGAAAAAAATAGTATTTTTAGAATGCCAGAATTCTGTAATAACAATTTTAAGAAAAAAAATGTAGTACCTACTACAAATTTTTAATTTTGTAGTACTACAAATTTTTAAATATGTCCTCAGTTTGATGATAAAATCGATTTTTCTGTACTAAGTGATTTAATAAAGTTTAAAAAATTTGTTGAAAATTCGAAAATTGAAAAAAACAGAATTTTTACCAACTTTGACCCCATGGCGTTCGGAAATTACTTGTCACAGGAAAGTGTCCTTTTGGATTTCTAGGCTCCCAAGTATTCCCAACGCAATGACATAACCGAAATCCTTCAAAGGAAGTACTCAAAATTTGTATTTTTGGCCACCGAATAGCACTTTGGCCCCAACATGCGACGGAACGGAGATGGTACAGTCTGTAAAGTAAGAGCGTGTACGGCATAAATGGCAATTGGCTTTGAAATATCGTCCTAGTTTTTGGTGGGCAGATAGATGCAATCTTTGTCGTGAATGCTTTGTCACAAAAGATCCAGTTGGCGTCGAGTTCTTACCCGAATAACAAGTTAACCGCCATGAGTGCCACATACGCATCACGCCACGAGGCTGTGTTCCTTTGTTCCCACCCCAAAGGACCAAAAATGTCATATCTATCTGCTGCTAAATACATGGGAAAGTCAAAATCGTTCATCGCTAAGTGGGTTCAGCAATATAAGAAGATCAAAAATGTCGATGACTTGCCAAAACGTGGCTCGATAGGCAAAGTGACGCCGAACATGGAAAAAAAATTGTGAATTTGTTTAACGGGAACCCCACCTTAACATTGCGACAAGGAGCGGCAAAATTAAAACAGAAAGGTATACAGGTATCACATACAACTATTCGAACCCAGCTCCTTGCGCATAACTTCAAATGTCGAAGCACAATTAAGAAACCACTGTTAGGCGAAAAACATGTCACGAAAAGAATCGCTTGGGCAAAGGAAAATTTGGACCGAGATTGGAGCAACGTGATCTTTACGGACGAAGCTTCTGTTTGGGGTAGGGCTTCTCAAACGGGATCCCGGGATCCCGTTTTCCCGGGATCCTGTTTTCCCGGGATCCCGGGGGTAAAATATCATCCCGTTATCCCGGGATTTCAATTAAATTTCCCGGGAATCCCGCTATTTCTTAATAACATTTTTTTTACTCTTTTTAACGATATTAAAAATATTAATACAGTCAAAGTCCTCTAACTCGAAATCCCTATAATTCGAATTTTCCTCTAACTCGAATTTTTTAACCTTTTTTTGCGCTCCCTTCAATTTTACTTTAAAAAAGAACTCTCTAAGTCGAAATTCCTCTAAGTCGAAATTCCTCTAAGTCGAAATTCCTCTAACTCGAAGCGATTTTGGAGCTCTTTGGTCTATTTTAATTCCTCTAAGTCGAAATAAAACACAAAATATGCTCATCCTATACTCTCTTTCAAAATTGCAGCAAAGAATAAGAAACAGTCTTTCGATCAAGCCCTATTGTCTCTGTTCCACAACACTTTTTCCAAGGGTTGGAAAGCAAATTTATGCTTTGTATTGGTTTGACGTATCTTTATTAAGGCAGTACAGGATTAAATGAGTTATTAAGATGACGAAATCTTAATTACGGACACTCCTGATTCAAACAGAATTTTGGAAGAAGTAACTGGCGATTCTGATAGTGATGATAATGATGTCCAAATCGGTATTTCAAAGCCCGAAAAATGTGAAATAGAACAGGCCATTGAAACGTTGCAATCTGCAATTGAGATGACTTATAATGTTCCCGATGAGATACAATCCACTTTGTTCAAAATTGAAAAATTTTGGAAGTGCGAAAATGTTACCGCGAAATCTTAATCTAAAATAACGGATTTCTATACAAAATAAAGAACGATGCACGATTTTGCCCCTAAACTAACTTTTGAACCCGTGTAGTTTTCACTTTGGTTGAGGAATTTTTGGAAAGGGCACAGTCTCTAATGTGATCCATATAATATAATAACCATATTATGGTTTCAAGAGTCACCGAATTGCAGGGGTAGGTGAGGGGTTAACGAACTTTCTCGTGATTTTTCATGGCATGATTTCTGTGAAAAATCACGAGAAAGTTCGTTAACCCCTCACCATCCCCCTGCAATTCGGTGGCTCTTGAAGCCATATATGAATGAAACTAGAGACTGTGCCCTTTCCAAAAATTATTCAACTAAAGTGAAAACTACACGGGTTCAAAATTTAACCCAGGGGCACGAAAAATGCTATTTATTGCATGGTCCTTAAAACTTATGCATCTACCTTAAAACAGCTAGAAGCTGGTATTTAATTTTTTATTTTGTGATAATTTATTTTGTTTTTTATTGTTTTTAGCTTGTTTTAAAAACTTATAAAAACGATTAAATATACATATATGTACATTGTACATGTATTTAAAAAAAATTTCAATTTCTCTAACTCGAAATTCCTCTAACTCGAAACGATTTTGATGGCAACAGACAATTCGAGTTAGAGGACTTTGACTGTAATTGAAAATCAATAACGCATTTTTTTTGTATTGTTTTGATTTTACACATTTTTCTCCCATCTAATTGGATAAATTCTTGCTTGTTAGCGAATCCCGGGATTTCCCGGGATTCCGGGATTTTGAATATTTTTGTCCCGGAATCCCGGGATTTCAATTTCTACGGGAAATGAGAAGCCCTAGTTTGGGGATATACTACGATCCGACGTTCCTGGTCCACTTAGAGCAATAGATTAATACAACGGACTGTTAAACACCCTGTAAAAGTGCATCTTTGGGGCTGCTTTTCGAAACATGGTTTTGGAGCATTACGACTGTTTACATACAATTTAAATGCTCTGGAAATGCTTAAAATTTATAAGAAGTGTTTGTTACCGACTGCTAAACGATGTTTCATAACAAAAAATGAGGACTGGATTTTACAGGAAGACAACGACCCAAAACACCGCAGCACACTTTGCACCAAGTGGAAAGAGCGGTTTGGCATCGTCACACTTGATCGGCCATCCCAGTCGCCAGATGCAAACCCCATTGAAAATGTGTGGGCATATCTGAAGCACAAGCTTCAAGTAAAAAGGGTGCACACTTTGAAGCAGCTGACACGACAAATTCGTCTCATTTGGAGGTCTTTACCGAAAGAATACGCAGTCAATTTAGTAGAAAGTATGCCTCGGAGATGCCAGGCAATTATCAATGCCGGTGGTGACTGGACTCATTATTGATGATATAGCATTTTTCTTCTCATGTAATACAACAAATCTATGTACTTAAAAATCATTAAAAATAAATTTTTGTACACATTAACCCGTACACGCTCTTACTTTACAGACTATATGCGTTTGGCTCGAAGTTTGTGTTTCTTTAACTCATAACTTTTGAACCACTCAACCGATTTCGGTCCCATTTTTGGCATTCGGCTGGATATGGGTACCGCAAGGTTCTTGCGTTTAAAAATTCCCTCTTCCCCCCTCAAATTAAACCCCCTCTCCTTGTATCTCCTGATCCACTGAACCGATTTCGATCTCACTTTCGCCATTCCGTTGTAAATAATGAAAGGAATATTTTATTTTAGTATACAATAGTTCCACCCCCCCCCCCTCAATTAAAACCGCCTCTCCTTATATCTACTGATCCATTGAACCGATTCCGATCCCGCTTCCGGCATTCGGTTGTATATTTACAATATACAACCGAATGCCGGAATGCCATTGTTGACACAAGCCCGAACAACCATAACCTGTAAAAAAGAAGACTAAAATCAAAACATAAACAAACAAAATACTTACCTCAAACCACGCTCAAATACCCCAGTACTTGAGGTCTCCACTCCAATCGATCCGTGGCCCTTGACCCGATCGGATCGGTTTGCCTTGTCTTTCCCTTTGGCCCCAGCACCTGAAAGAAAAGAGTACGCACTACGAACATCACAACAAACACAGAGTTCGACGTACCAAAGCACTTCACGATCATCTGTCAGAACACGCACTTTCTTGATACCAAAAGAGGGGTAATTAAAAAACCCCAAAATAATACGATTTTGATCCGTATGGCCGATACCAAAAATTCGAAATTTATAAAATATTATTAATAAAATTAATAATATTAGTAATATATGCAACGATATACAAATGAAGTTCCAATCGCTTAAACCATATCCCCGCAGCCATAGAACAAGTTACGATGAAACATTACAACCACAAATTGGATCAATACTGCACTAAACCGAAGGAGTGGGGATTCTGACCGGCCAAAAAGCTGAGTATAAATACCGGGTGCCCGGCCAAGGAAAAGCACTTCAGTTTTTGACATCCAACTAACAACATCCATTAACAGAATTCCTAGAAAATTCCAAACTAACTAGGTCGAAAATCTGCAAGTCCACTCGCAGAAGTTATTTCTGCCACCCAGAGGAAGCTACGCCTCTCAAACGCGGGAGTTATACCGCCAACCGCAGAAGGTTATTTCTGCCACCCAGAGGAAGCTACGCCTCTAAAACGCGGGAGTTATACAGCCAACCGCAGAAGGTTATTTCTGCCACCCAGAGGAAGATACGCCTATCAAACGCGGGAGTTATACCGCATCCCTTTATACTTACATCCGCAACCAGGAATTCGTCACATGCCAGAGACCGACATCGAGAACCAAGCAGTCTCCTATTGTCCGTACTTATTGGCTTTACTCAAGGAAGTAGATAACATCCTGCGAGATCAACAAACTGGCCGAAAGAGGATACATCCCTATAGGAAATCTAACCACTTGTTCCGGGAGATGAAAGAACATATGAAAACCAACTGAATTAAGATTGTATAGGATTAAGGAAATTGCAAGAATTAGGAAATAAAAAACCATTTATTTAAAATTGATTGTGTATTTGATTCGGCACCTACAAAAATATTGTTCGAGCAATTTAGGCCCGAACATTTGGTCCTTCGAGCGGGATATATAAACACAATCAATAATTCTTACAACTAAGCTAGTTCACAATACATATAACGTTTTCACCATGCCGGAAACCGACAATATCTGCAAGGTTCCCGCAACCATACAAACTCTTATGAGCCAACAAACTTACAACTACAACATACTTGTCAAGAACAAGCAAAACTACAAAAAGGACGGTGCTGTCCGCAAGGCGGGACACTATTTCCGCAACCGTATCTCAAGCGTCCAAGCATTGTGGAAAGAGATCCAAGAAGTCCATAAAGCTATCATGGCTAACTATGATGACACGTACAATGCACTACCATATTTTTCCGAGGACATCTTCGCCAACGCTTTGGAGTTTTACCCAGAATATTTATCCGAGCTGGAGGAAGCACAGGACATACTCCTAAGGTCAACTGAACCTTCACCGATTCCGAATCAACAAGCACAACCAACTCAACTTACTAATACATCGAAATAATTCGACATCCGTCTTCCTAGAATCGAAATACCAAAATTCAATGGAGACTACGAGACCTGGACTTCGTTCCGAGATTTATATATCTCTCTCATTCACGAGAACAACCACCTCCCAAACGTACAAAAGTTGCACTACTTAAAGAGCAACGTAACAGGAGAAGCGGAACAACTAATTCGCCACTTCGAAATCTCTGCGAACAACTACACCTCCGTTTGGGAAACCTTGGTACATAGGTACGACAACAGAAGAATCCTCGTCAACACACAATTACGGAAACTTTTCGAACAACCATCCGAAAGTACCGAACGAGCAGACACTTTGAGACGGCTCATTGACACTACTAACGAAAGTGTCCAACTACTACAAAATTTGGAAGTAGACACTTCCAACTGGGATCCTATCCTAGTCTACTACATCATTCAGAAGCTTCCCCCTCGCACACTACAACTATGGGAGCAACCAATTAACAACCGCCAAGAATTCCCGAAGTTCTCGGAATTGATGACCTTTCTCGGCACGAGATTTCGCTCACTCGAGATGATCAACTCTGAACGTACACCAAACTTCTCGGAGTCAAAACAAAATCAGAAAAAACACACTTTTCTGGCAACTAGCAAAGCCAAATGCAGTCTTTGCAAAGGGGACCACCACATTCGTCAATGTCCCAAGTTTTCACAACTACCAGTCCCTGAGCGCATTAAAACAGCGAGAAGTAAAGCTCTGTGTTTAAACTGCCTGGATCATGGACATTCACTAAAAAACTGCCACAGTAAAAAGAAATGCTTTAAATGCAATCGCTCACACCACACCCTCTTACATCTAGAAAATGCAGAGCCTAGTTCAACACAAGAAACCTCTAACGGACCATCGAATCGAACTCCAACTACTGCTGAACCATCAACAAGCACCGCAGCTAATGCGCTCCACTGTGATCAACAAGAAGCAACAGTTTTGCTAGCCACCGCAGTAGTAAAAACACAGACTAGAACAGGAAACCATAACCTTCGAGCTCTGATTGACCAGGGCTCACAAGTTAATTTCTTAACTGAAGACGCAGCACAACTTCTGCAACTTCCTCGATCTAAAACGAACACTACGATGGGAGGAATCGGTGGCAACAACACTAACCTTTGTAAAGGCAAGGTCACATTGAACGTGAAATCCCGATACAACGACCAGGAATTTACAATATCGTGCTATGTGATCCCCAAGATCTCAGGTTTACTCCCTTCTACGAATATCCCAAAGCAGTCCTGCGCACACCTGCGAGAACTTCCCTTAGCGGACCCGGACTTTGCTCATCCAAATTCGATCGATTTGTTATTGGGAGCGAACGTATATGCGGCCATATTATTGGACGGAATAAAGCCTGGAACTTCCAACTCACCCCTAGCCCAAAACTCGCATTTTGGGTGGATTTTGTCTAGACAAACCAACCCAAATCCCCAACAACGGCTCAAAAGTTTTGTGGTGACCACCAACCACGACCACCACGAGTTGGACAATCATCACCCGGTGATTAAGGCAGACAGCACCACCACCAAGCTCCGCGTCGTCTTCAACGCGTCTCAAAGAACGAGTAGTGGGAAGTCCTAAAACGAACTGCTGCTAGTTGGTCCCACTATCCAAGATGACCTTAAAACAATCCTCCTGCGCTGGATGACTTATCCGATCGCCTACTCGGCTGACATCGAAAAGATGTACCGGCAGATATCCCTAACAAAAGAAGATCAGGATTACCAACGGATTCTTTGGCGAACCAATCCACAAGAGAACCTACGTGAATACAAATTAACAACGGTAAGCTTCGGGACTGCACCCGCTCCCTTCCTGGCTATCCGGACTCTTCAACAGCTGGCTCTGGACGAAAGCGAGAAGTTCCAAAAGGCCTCTCAAATCACGCTGAAAAACTTCTACGTCGACAACGTTCTTGCTGGCCCGAAAACGCAACAAAGAGAGCTGATCCAATTGCTTGAGCTTAGGAAATGGTCCTCGAATGCACGCGCACTAACCGAGCATCTGCCTCCAAGTCACGTTGAACTGCCAGGCCTAAAACAGATAAAAACAGACAACACTGTAAAAACGTTAGGACTAAGCTGGGATCCAATATCAGATAAAATAAAATACAAACTAGGTCTCGATCACTTGCCAAACAAAATTACCAAAAGAGTAGTAGCATCCCAAATTGCTAAACTCTTCGATCCACTAAGGTGGTGCGCGCCAACCGTCATCATGGGAAAAATATTCCTACAACAACTATCGTTACTACCATCGTCTTGGGATGACGAGCTTCCACCTCAAACATGCGAACAGTATCTTCAATATCGCGAACAACTTCCCCAAGTGAATGAAATCGAAGTTCCTCGATGGCTAAACACGACAAGCAACAGCCAATACGAAATCCATGCCTTTTGCGATGCATTTGTAAAAGCCTACGCCGCAGTACTCTATATTCGTATTCCCAAAGCGACAAACCAATACGTCACGCATTTGCTAACGGCTTGCACGAAAGTTGCCCCATTAAAAATTATTTCCCTACCACGTCTAGAGCTTTGTGCAGCCACATTGCTGACAAAGCTCATAGAAACAACACTTCCGGCTCTGAATACGAAACCAACCAACATTTTCGCATGGTCAGACTCAACCATAGTACTCGCGTGGCTGAACTCACACCCAAGTAAGTGGAAATGCTTCGTGGCAAACCGAGTATCAAAAATTAAAGACCGTTTGCCTGCCACCATATGGAACCATGTTAGCTCCAAGGACCACGAGAGGGCTCAACCCCCAAGAGCTAAAACTACATCAGCTATGGTGGAATGGCCCCCCTTGGCTGCGGAAACCTCAAGAACATTGGCCAGTGACTAACCACCGACATGTCACGGAAGAAGAAAGCAGACAAAACCAAACCTTTACCTTACACGCCCGTCTACTTCCCGATTTCATGGAAAGATTTTCCAGCTTCACCCGTTTAGTCCGAGTCACGTCCTACATACTGCGATTCATAAACAAGTGCAAAGGCCAATCACAGGCTAAAACTGAAAGGCTAAACCCGGACGAGATTCAGCAGGCGACGAATGTTATAATGCGAACTAACCAACACGTCTCATTTCCGGAAGAAGTGGAGTCACTACGGAAAAATCGTCTGATCCCATCCAACAGCAAGCTAAGGTCGTTGTCCCCATTTTTAGACCAAAATGGACTACTGCGGGTTGGAGGACGAATACAAAATTCCACATTAAACTTCGACGAAAAACACCCAATCATCATCTCACACACAAGTCACTTGGCCGCTCTTCTCATCCGCCACAAGCACATTCAGCTCTTACATGGAGGGAATCAAGTCACCTCTTACCATTTACGAAAGCAATACTGGATTACAAATTGTCAAAACACAGTTCGACAAATCCTGCATCAATGCGTCAGGTGTTTTCGAATAAAAACGAAACACAGCAAGCAGTTGATGGGAATATTACCAACCCCTCGGGTCCAACCTTGCAAACCATTTACACACACAGGCATCGATTATTGCGGACCTTTCCAAGTTAAAACAACCAAAGGGCGAGGCCACAAAACATGCAAAGGATATATCTCGCTGTTCATCTGTCTAAGCACCAAAGCCATTCACTTAGAGTTAGTGTCAGATCTCAGTACCGAAACATTTCTGGCAGCGTTCCGACGATTCACGTCGCGGAGGGGACTCCCTAGTGAGGTTTACAGCGACTGTGGAACCAATTTCACCGGAGCTTCCCGGATCCTTGACAAGGAACTCAAGGAAAGCTTCTTCTCCTCTCAAAGAGAAACTGCCAAAAACACCGAAAACGAACCAATAAAATGGAACTTCAATCCGCCAGGAGCCCCACATTTTGGAGGATTGTGGGAAGCAGGGGTTAAGAGCGCAAAAACCCACCTAAAAAAGGTCCTGCAAGACCGCCTCTTAACCTTTGAAGAATTTTCCACTCTCACAACCCAAATTGAAGCCTGCTTAAACTCGCGCCCAATAAACCCCATCTCTTCCGACTCAGAAGAATTGCTAGCCTTGACACCAGGCCATTTTTTAGTTGGAGACTCGCTACATTCAGTACCAGAACCATCAAGACTGGACCAAAAGGAAAATCAGCTCCATCGATGGCATCTAATACAACGATTAAACCAACACTTCTGGAAGAGATGGTCCCACGAATATTTGCATCAGCTGCAAACAAGAAAAAAATGGACAGACCCAATTGAAAACATCAAGTTACACGACATGGTGGTCATAAAAAACGATAACTTACCACCACAAAAATGGGCATTGGAAAGGATTCATGCAACATACCCAGGATCAGACGGACATGTAAGAGTAGTGGACGTTTTTACAAAAAATGGCATCATACAACGACCAATCACGAAAATCTGACCACTTCCTCTAAATTAAAATCAAACTCACTTTCACCAACACCTACTATCCGAGAACTCTACTTCTCGGATGGGGGGGGGGGAATGTTGACACATGCCCGAACAACCATAACCTGTAAAAAAGAAGACTAAAATCAAAACATAAACAAACAAAATACTTACCTCAAACCACGCTCAAATACCCCAGTACTTGAGGTCTCCACTCCAATCGGTCCGTGGCCCTTGACCCGATCGGATCGGTTTGCCTTGTCTTTCCCTTTGGCCCCAGCACCTGAAAGAAAAGAGTACGCACTACGAACATCACAACAAACACAGAGTTCGACGTACCAAAGCACTTCACGATCATCTGTCAGAACACGCACTTTCTTGATACCAAAAGAGGGGTAATTAAAAAACCCCAAAATAATACGATTTTGATCCGTATGGCCGATACCAAAAATTCGAAATTTATAAAATATTATTAATAAAATTAATAATATTAGTAATATATGCAACGATATACAAATGAAGTTCCAATCGCTTAAACCATATCCCCGCAGCCATAGAACAAGTTACGATGAAACATTACAACCACAAATTGGATCAATACTGCACTAAACCGAAGGAGTGGGGATTCTGACCGGCCAAAAAGCTGAGTATAAATACCGGGTGCCCGGCCAAGGAAAAGCACTTCAGTTTTTGACATCCAACTAACAACATCCATTAACAGAATTCCTAGAAAATTCCAAACTAACTAGGTCGAAAATCTGCAAGTCCACTCGCAGAAGTTATTTCTGCCACCCAGAGGAAGCTACGCCTCTCAAACGCGGGAGTTATACCGCCAACCGCAGAAGGTTATTTCTGCCACCCAGAGGAAGCTACGCCTCTAAAACGCGGGAGTTATACAGCCAACCGCAGAAGGTTATTTCTGCCACCCAGAGGAAGCTACGCCTATCAAACGCGGGAGTTATACCGCATCCCTTTATACTTACATCCGCAACCAGGAATTCGTCACATGCCAGAGACCGACATCGAGAACCAAGCAGTCTCCTATTGTCCGTACTTATTGGCTTTACTCAAGGAAGTAGACAACATCCTGCGAGATCAACAAACTGGCCGAAAGAGGATACATCCCTATAGGAAATCTAACCACTTGTTCCGGGAGATGAAAGAACATATGAAAACCAACTGAATTAAGATTGTATAGGATTAAGGAAATTGCAAGAATTAGGAAATAAAAAACCATTTATTTAAAATTGATTGTGTATTTGATTCGGCACCTACAAAAAATATTGTTCGAGCAATTTAGGCCCGAACATTTGGTCCTTCGAGCCGGATATATAAACACAATCAATAATTCTTACAACTAAGCTAGTTCACAATACATATAACGTTTTCACCATGCCGGAAACCGACAATATCTGCAAGGTTCCCGCAACCATACAAACTCTTATGAGCCAACAAACTTACAACTACAACATACTTGTCAAGAACAAGCAAAACTACAAAAAGGACGGTGCTGTCCGCAAGGCGGGACACTATTTCCGCAACCGTATCTCAAGCGTCCAAGCATTGTGGAAAGAGATCCAAGAAGTCCATAAAACTATCATGGCTAACTATGATGACACGTACAATGCACTACCATATTTTTCCGAGGACATCTTCGCCAACGCTTTGGAGTTTTACCCAGAATATTTATCCGAGCTGGAGGAAGCACAGGACATACTCCTAAGGTCAACTGAACCTTCACCGATTCCGAATCAACAAGCACAACCAACTCAACTTACTAATACATCGAAATAATTCGACATCCGTCTTCCTAGAATCGAAATACCAAAATTCAATGGAGACTACGAGACCTGGACTTCGTTCCGAGATTTATATATCTCTCTCATTCACGAGAACAACCACCTCCCAAACGTACAAAAGTTGCACTACTTAAAGAGCAACGTAACAGGAGAAGCGGAACAACTAATTCGCCACTTCGAAATCTCTGCGAACAACTACACCTCCGTTTGGGAAACCTTGGTACATAGGTACGACAACAGAAGAATCCTCGTCAACACACAATTACGGAAACTTTTCGAACAACCATCCGAAAGTACCGAACGAGCAGACACTTTGAGACGGCTCATTGACACTACTAACGAAAGTGTCCAACTACTACAAAATTTGGAAGTAGACACTTCCAACTGGGATCCTATCCTAGTCTACTACATCATTCAGAAGCTTCCCCCTCGCACACTACAACTATGGGAGCAACCAATTAACAACCGCCAAGAACTCCCGAAGTTCTCGGAATTGATGACCTTTCTCGGCACGAGATTTCGCTCACTCGAGATGATCAACTCCGAACGTACACCAAACTTCTCGGAGTCAAAACAAAATCAGAAAAAACACTTTTCTGGCAACTAGCAAAGCCAAATGCAGTCTTTGCAAAGGGGACCACCACATTCGTCAATGTCCCAAGTTTTCACAACTACCAGTCCCTGAGCGCATTAAAACAGCGAGAAGTAAAGCTCTGTGTTTAAACTGCCTGGATCATGGACATTCACTAAAAAACTGCCACAGTAAAAAGAAATGCTTTAAATGCAATCGCTCACACCACACCCTCTTACATCTAGAAAATGCAGAGCCTAGTTCAACACAAGAAACCTCTAACGGACCATCGAATCGAACTCCAACTACTGCTGAACCATCAACAAGCACCGCAGCTAATGCGCTCCACTGTGATCAACAAGAAGCAACAGTTTTGCTAGCCACCGCAGTAGTAAAAACACAGACTAGAACAGGAAACCATAACCTTCGAGCTCTGATTGACCAGGGCTCACAAGTTAATTTCCTAACTGAAGACGCAGCACAACTTCTGCAACTTCCTCGATCTAAAACGAACACTACGATGGGAGGAATCGGTGGCAACAACACTAACCTTTGTAAAGGCAAGGTCACATTGAACGTGAAATCCCGATACAACGACCAGGAATTTACAATATCGTGCTATGTGATCCCCAAGATCTCAGGTTTACTCCCTTCTACGAATATCCCAAAGCAGTCCTGCGCACACCTGCGAGAACTTCCCTTAGCGGACCCGGACTTTGCTCATCCAAATTCGATCGATTTGTTATTGGGAGCGAACGTATATGCGGCCATATTATTGGACGGAATAAAGCCTGGAACTTCCAACTCACCCCTAGCCCAAAACTCGCATTTTGGGTGGATTTTGTCTAGACAAACCAACCCAAATCCCCAACAACGGCTCAAAAGTTTTGTGGTGACCACCAACCACGACCACCACGAGTTGGACAATCATCACCCGGTGATTAAGGCAGACAGCACCACCACCAAGCTCCGCGTCGTCTTCAACGCGTCTCAAAGAACGAGTAGTGGGAAGTCCTTAAACGAACTGCTGCTAGTTGGTCCCACTATCCAAGATGACCTTAAAACAATCCTCCTGCGCTGGATGACTTATCCGATCGCCTACTCGGCTGACATCGAAAAGATGTACCGGCAGATATCCCTAACAAAAGAAGATCAGGATTACCAACGGATTCTTTGGCGAACCAATCCACAAGAGAACCTACGTGAATACAAATTAACAACGGTAAGCTTCGGGACTGCACCCGCTCCCTTCCTGGCTATCCGGACTCTTCAACAGCTGGCTCTGGACGAAAGCGAGAAGTTCCAAAAGGCCTCTCAAATCACGCTGAAAAACTTCTACGTCGACAACGTTCTTGCTGGCCCGAAAACGCAACAAAGAGAGCTGATCCAATTGCTTGAGCTTAGGAAATGGTCCTCGAATGCACGCGCACTAACCGAGCATCTGCCTCCAAGTCACGTTGAACTGCCAGGCCTAAAACAGATAAAAACAGACAACACTGTAAAAACGTTAGGACTAAGCTGGGATCCAATATCAGATAAAATAAAATACAAACTAGGTCTCGATCACTTGCCAAACAAAATTACCAAAAGAGTAGTAGCATCCCAAATTGCTAAACTCTTCGATCCACTAAGGTGGTGCGCGCCAACCGTCATCATGGGAAAAATATTCCTACAACAACTATCGTTACTACCATCGTCTTGGGATGACGAGCTTCCACCTCAAACATGCGAACAGTATCTTCAATATCGCGAACAACTTCCCCAAGTGAATGAAATCGAAGTTCCTCGATGGCTAAACACGACAAGCAACAGCCAATACGAAATCCATGCCTTTTGCGATGCATTTGTAAAAGCCTACGCCGCAGTACTCTATATTCGTATTCCCAAAGCGACAAACCAATACGTCACGCATTTGCTAACGGCTTGCACGAAAGTTGCCCCATTAAAAATTATTTCCCTACCACGTCTAGAGCTTTGTGCAGCCACATTGCTGACAAAGCTCATAGAAACAACACTTCCGGCTCTGAATACGAAACCAACCAACATTTTCGCATGGTCAGACTCAACCATAGTACTCGCGTGGCTGAACTCACACCCAAGTAAGTGGAAATGCTTCGTGGCAAACCGAGTATCAAAAATTAAAGACCGTTTGCCTGCCACCATATGGAACCATGTTAGCTCCAAGGACCACGAGAGGGCTCAACCCCCAAGAGCTAAAACTACATCAGCTATGGTGGAATGGCCCCCCTTGGCTGCGGAAACCTCAAGAACATTGGCCAGTGACTAACCACCGACATGTCACGGAAGAAGAAAGCAGACAAAACCAAACCTTTACCTTACACGCCCGTCTACTTCCCGATTTCATGGAAAGATTTTCCAGCTTCACCCGTTTAGTCCGAGTCACGTCCTACATACTGCGATTCATAAACAAGTGCAAAGGCCAATCACAGGCTAAAACTGAAAGGCTAAACCCGGACGAGATTCAGCAGGCGACGAATGTTATAATGCGAACTAACCAACACGTCTCATTTCCGGAAGAAGTGGAGTCACTACGGAAAAATCGTCTGATCCCATCCAACAGCAAGCTAAGGTCGTTGTCCCCATTTTTAGACCAAAATGGACTACTGCGGGTTGGAGGACGAATACAAAATTCCACATTAAACTTCGACGAAAAACACCCAATCATCATCTCACACACAAGTCACTTGGCCGCTCTTCTCATCCGCCACAAGCACATTCAGCTCTTACATGGAGGGAATCAAGTCACCTCTTACCATTTACGAAAGCAATACTGGATTACAAATTGTCAAAACACAGTTCGACAAATCCTGCATCAATGCGTCAGGTGTTTTCGAATAAAAACGAAACACAGCAAGCAGTTGATGGGAATATTACCAACCCCTCGGGTCCAACCTTGCAAACCATTTACACACACAGGCATCGATTATTGCGGACCTTTCCAAGTTAAAACAACCAAAGGGCGAGGCCACAAAACATGCAAAGGATATATCTCGCTGTTCATCTGTCTAAGCACCAAAGCCATTCACTTAGAGTTAGTGTCAGATCTCAGTACCGAAACATTTCTGGCAGCGTTCCGACGATTCACGTCGCGGAGGGGACTCCCTAGTGAGGTTTACAGCGACTGTGGAACCAATTTCACCGGAGCTTCCCGGATCCTTGACAAGGAACTCAAGGAAAGCTTCTTCTCCTCTCAAAGAGAAACTGCCAAAAACACCGAAAACGAACCAATAAAATGGAACTTCAATCCGCCAGGAGCCCCACATTTTGGAGGATTGTGGGAAGCAGGGGTTAAGAGCGCAAAAACCCACCTAAAAAAGGTCCTGCAAGACCGCCTCTTAACCTTTGAAGAATTTTCCACTCTCACAACCCAAATTGAAGCCTGCTTAAACTCGCGCCCAATAAACCCCATCTCTTCCGACTCAGAAGAATTGCTAGCCTTGACACCAGGCCATTTTTTAGTTGGAGACTCGCTACATTCAGTACCAGAACCATCAAGACTGGACCAAAAGGAAAATCAGCTCCATCGATGGCATCTAATACAACGATTAAACCAACACTTCTGGAAGAGATGGTCCCACGAATATTTGCATCAGCTGCAAACAAGAAAAAAATGGACAGACCCAATTGAAAACATCAAGTTACACGACATGGTGGTCATAAAAAACGATAACTTACCACCACAAAAATGGGCATTGGAAAGGATTCATGCAACATACCCAGGATCAGACGGACATGTAAGAGTAGTGGACGTTTTTACAAAAAATGGCATCATACAACGACCAATCACGAAAATCTGACCACTTCCTCTAAATTAAAATCAAACTCACTTTCACCAACACCTACTATCCGAGAACTCTACTTCTCGGGTGGGTGGGGGGGGGGAATGTTGACACATGCCCGAACAACCATAACCTGTAAAAAAGAAGACTAAAATCAAAACATAAACAAACAAAATACTTACCTCAAACCACGCTCAAATACCCCAGTACTTGAGGTCTCCACTCCAATCGATCCGTGGCCCTTGACCCGATCGGATCGGTTTGCCTTGTCTTTCCCTTTGGCCCCAGCACCTGAAAGAAAAGAGTACGCACTACGAACATCACAACAAACACAGAGTTCGACGTACCAAAGCACTTCACGATCATCTGTCAAGAAACAGACATGCCACACGCACTTTCTTGATACCAAAAGAGGGGTAATTAAAAAACCCCAAAATAATACGATTTTGATCCGTATGGCCGATACCAAAAATTCGAAATTTATAAAATATTATTAATAAAATTAATAATATTAGTAATATATGCAACGATATACAAATGAAGTTCCAATCGCTTAAACCATATCCCCGCAGCCATAGAACAAGTTACGATGAAACATTACAACCACAAATTGGATCAATACTGCACTAAACCGAAGGAGTGGGGATTCTGACCGGCCAAAAAGCTGAGGATAAATACCGGGTGCCCGGCCAAGGAAAAGCACTTCAGTTTTTGACATCCAACTAACAACATCCATTAACAGAATTCCTAGAAAATTCCAAACTAACTAGGTCGAAAATCTGCAATCCACTCGCAGAAGTTATTTCTGCCACCCAGAGGAAGCTACGCCTCTCAAACGCGGGAGTTATACCGCCAACTGCAGAAGGTTATTTCTGCCACCCAGAGGAAGCTACGCCTCTCAAACGCGGGAGTTATACAGCCAACCGCAGAAGGTTATTTCTGCCACCCAGAGGAAGCTACGCCTCTCAAACGCGGGAGTTATACCGCCAACCGCAGAAGGTTATTTCTGCCACCCAGAGGAAGATAAGCCTCTCAAACGCAGGAGTTATACCGCCAACCGCAGAAGGTTATTTCTGCCACCCAGAGGAAGATAAGCCTCTCAAACGCGGGAGTTATACCGCCAACCGCAGAAGGTTATTTCTGCCACCCAGAGGAAGATACGCCTCTCAAACGCGGGAGTTATACCGCATCCCTTTATACTTACATCCGCAACCAGGAATTCGTCACATGCCAGAGACCGACATCGAGAACCAAGTAGTCCCCGATTGTCCGTACTTATTGGCTTTACTCAAGGAAGTAGATAACATCCTGCGAGATCAACAAACTGGCCGAAAGAGGAGACATCCCTATAGGAAATCTAACCACTTGTTCCGGGAGATGAAAGAACATATGAAAACTAACTGAGTTAATATTGTATAGGATTAAGGAAATTGTAAGAATTAGGAAATAAAAAATCATTTATTTAAAATTGATTGTGTATTTGATTCGGCACCTACAAAAATATTGTTCGAGCAATTTAAGCCCGAACAGCCATTATTATGAAAGGAATAATTTGGTGTACAAGAGTGCCCCCGTAAGAGACAGTAGATCATTGATAAATATTAAGAAGAGCATGAAAGCTAGAATTGAGCTTTGAGGGACACCAGAGTTACTTTTGAATAAATCAGTCTTGAATCTATCCAGTACAACCCGTATTGAATGATCTCAATCAGGATTTAGATCCATAGCTCTTATGTTTGTCATAGCAGGATATAGCAGGATTTAGACCGATAGCTCTTAGCTTTATGCCAAAAATGGTCGAAAGATTTGGAGATTTCCAAAGCTATAGTTTTTCGTTCGCCAAAATTATGGATTCTTTTATTCCAACGCTCGGTCAAGCAAACCAAAAGATCACCTGTGGAGCGGTGCGCACGAAAGCCATATTGACGATCGTTGATTATGTTATTGTGCTCTAAGTTTGAGTCTTTACTATTGATCAAAGTTTCCATAACCTTAGCAAGTAAAGAAGTCAGAATTTTAACTATTTATATGTCATTTGCGAATGGAAATTATTGGAGAGACAACGGTGGGTTGGGGCGGTAATTGGTTGGATTTCGGGAGACTCGAGTTTGCTAAAACGTTTGCTTTCCAGCAGGATCGACAATCACTTCATTGTCACAAATTAGTGGGTGTGTTGAATATTTTGTGAAATTCTTTTTTACCGCTTTCACCATTGACCAAAAAGATTTCAGAAAACGCAGTCTTTTTTTGTTCTAATGGCGTCCCAACACGTTTTTGTGAACCAGGTGTTGGATTCACACTTCGCTTGAATCGAACTGCACGGTATGTAGAATTTCATACCAAGTATGATTACGTTCGTAATCTTTGCAATCGCAACGTCGACATCACCTTCCCTGAAACGATCAGATAATTTGAAATCTGCAAAATATTGATTTAAGCTCTCCCAATTGACTTTTTTTAAATGCCAAACAGTCCTGCGCGGGGCTTTAGTTGTATTTTTAGGGTGCTTTATGGTGGAAAATGAACAACTTGCCAGACAATGATCAGATCCTCTCAGGGGAGGGTGGACAGAAACGCTATATTTAGACGTATTTGTAGTTAAAAATAAAGCCAACAGATATGAGGTATGTTCTGCAATATCTGGAGTTCTCGTAGTTTGTCTACGATTTGCGTCAACAAGTTTGATTCGGCAAAGAGTTCCGCGTGCAAACCAACAAGATCAGGATGGCATCAGATGCAGCTTTAGATCAGAAAAATCCATTACAGACCAGATTTTTACCCTTAAGCAGGCGATGTAAAAAGGTGTAGAGCACGATATAGTGCTACACCACCTCTTCATGGAGATGAAGGCATAGTCAGGATAAAACTTTATAAAGCCATGAGAGAATGCGGCACCCGAAATAAATTGATAAGACTGTGTAGGATGACCATGACTAATATATCAAGCCAGATGAAAGTGGCCGGATCATTGTCCCGCACAATCACCATACACAACGGGCTCCGACCTCTACTATCCTCTACTATCCTCTACAAGTCGATACAACTCCTTGCAGACGCAGACGAGATTGACATCATGGGCAGATCAACTGGAGTTGTACAGGAAGCTTTTAATCAGATTGAACGGGCGGCACACAATCTGGGCTGCACATAAACGAAAGCAAAACTAAGTGTATTGTAGCATCATCAGCGTCAAATCAATAGGAAATCGCAACCTTGAAGTTGCACGAAGCTTCAACTACCTAGGGTCAAAAATAGATGCCGACAATAACCTAAATGACGAAGTCCGCGTTTGAGAGGATAGTCAGAAGGATCTTTGGTCGCATACATGAGGGGGGACGGTTCCGGAGACTTTACCATGACGAGGTCTATGAGAGATATCAGGACGTGTGCGTAGTCAAGATCATAAGACTCGACAGACTCCGGTGGGCTGGTCATGTCACTCGAATGAGAACATCGGTACGTGACCAGGACCTCTGGCGACAGACATTGCGGCAGGCTAAGACCAAAAACCGGTTGTAGCGCGCAGAGAGATAGAGTAATTGCAACTGTGAATTTCAATTACTTTTTGAATTACGTAATTGTAATTGTGATGTAATTGTAATTGTAGGCAAAAAATTACAAATATATGAAAAAAACAAATTTTAACACAGACAAGTAAAATCTGTATACAGAAAACTCTAATTCTTTAACGTTTCGAAATTCAAATTTATTAATAGCAATGCAAAACGTCAGTGGCAACACAAAACAGTGGGAACACATGGCAAGTGTATATACATTCAAACGACGAACAGCGAAGTATTGATGGCAACATGTCATATAGATTCGCTTCTTCCTTTCCCCATCGATTACTGTCTTGTCATTATTCATCCTTCTTCAGAACGCGTTACTCTGATTTTGCTTTCCATTGTTAATTTAAAAGAACAAAAATGTCGAAATTAAAAGCAAAGACACAAATTTTCATTGAATAAAATTTATACTGCGAAAAATACTGTTTTTTCAAATCCATTTACTGCTTTTTTAAATTTTTGGGTGAAATATACTGTTTTTTGTCCGAAAAAAGATACCATCGTTAGCTATACATAAAAAGGAGGGGTAGTAAGCAAAAATTTTCCCTGCGGGCTGACCTCTCTCATGGTGAAAATCGGATTCGAAAGCCTTAAGCGCATAAAGAGGTTTCAAGAGAGGGAAAGGGGTTGCTATTAAACTGGATCCGACACCCTTGAGTAAGAGATATCAGAAGAAACGGGGATTGACATCAAAAAGAATCAGATCCCTTATTCTGTCAATAACTGTCCCTGTGTGCAAAGTTTGATCAAAATCGGCCGCGCCGTTTTTGCGTGATGCCGGAACAAACATTCAGTCAAACAGACAGAAATACCGACCGACATACAGACAGATGGACAAACATAAATTTTAAGCATAACAAAACCTATAATTGCCAGTCTGGCAATTATTAGAAACTCGTATAGTGATATTCCTATCAAAATTGGAACAGTTGTATCAAAATTCCAGTTTGAAGTCAAACTTTCCAAAAAGATTTTTTAAAATTTGTTCCAATAGGATTTTGATGTATGGGAGTTTTATTTAGAATCATATCCTAAATAACTTTTGTTCTTGCACTTATTTGATAATATGAACAGTTTTTGAGATATTCGCAAAAAACATTTTCGTTCGTATAGGGGGTACCCCCCTAATAGTCCATTTTTGCCCTTGCATAGTCCATTTTTGCCCTTGCACGAACTAAACCTTGCATTTTACGAAAAACGGATCTGCTCAAAATTTCAAGTCTCTAGCTCAATCCGTGCGCCCGCAATCCGCGCCACAGACGGACATGCAAAAATCAATTTTGTTTATCATTCTAAACACACTGGTGTAATACATTTTTATGTGTGGTGACGGGATCTTGGCGTTACAAACGGTAAGGCAAAGTTAATATACCCTTTGTTTCACCATACGGGTATAAAAATGTCATTTTTGGCATCAGTATTATACGACCAAATACATCAATGTATGTCAATATTTTTGAGAAAATCCAAAATTACAAAAATTGTCCCCCTTACAGTTTTTATTATATAGATGGGAAAAAAGTAAAGTGGACACATCTGCAGATAGAGAGCTTTCCTTTAAAAAAAGAATAATCAAAATCGATTCTAAGCTGGAGCTGTGTCGAAAGAAATACATACAAAATCGCTTTGCTTGTTAAATATATAGATGAGTCTTCGATCTTAACAACACGGATCGCAGCTGGGCGTTTAATGAAGGGGTAAAATACCCATGCTCGAAACCAGGGTTGCTGGTGCCAAGGTTTTGTTTTTTTAATATATTTTTTTTTTCATTTAGTTAAAACCAACTTTTTTCTTTGTGATTTTTGTGTTTTTTTTTGTATGTGAAAACTGTTTAAAACAAAAATAGAGACACTAATTATAAACCGAAAACGATTTTGATCAGATTTTCACCATTGTCCGTGATGATAATATTTTATGACTGAAGTTAGCTTGCCCATGAGGAGGCTGGAAAAACTAATTGGGTATTAGAGTTTTAAAATTCAAAACCGAAAGTCTTCAAGCGAACACGTTTATTTTCTAAAAGTTATTTCTGGAAGTTTTTTGTGCAAAAAAAACTTTAGCCCGACAACGATGGGTCTGTATCTAGTAAAATATTATTAAAAATTGGTGGAAAAGTAAAATGGACACATCTAAAGATAATTTTCTAAAAATTATTTCTTGCATTTGCATTATCCTTGAAGTTATTTCTTGAAGTTATTTCTTGCATTTACAGGACCTTTCGTTTTGAATTCGGAAAATCTGAAAAAACCGGATTCGGGATCAGCGACCCCAAAAACCCCCGAGTGATACTTTTCAGCCTCCTATTGAGCAGGATTCATGGCGAAAATCACGGTTTAAAAATACCCAAAGGGGGTTTGGGTTTAAAAATACCGTTCAGCCCCTTAGCGCTAAAATTTCGAAAAATCTCGATGGTGGGACATATTCTGAAAGTTTCAAGTCTCTATCTTCAGGGGTTTGGGCTGGGCGTCAGGTTAAACGATTTTATATATAGAGCAGATGGTTTTCACTTTTTCCAATAAAGACTCAGTTTCAACAAAAAAAAAAATTAAATAAAAATATTTTGCCACCGCTCAGAATTGAACCCGTACCTGGCGCGATGTAGTTTACACTTATTCAGTAGTAAGAATATAAATTTTAAAGATAAATTAAGTAATAAAAAACTGCAGTCATTGGGGACTGCCAACAGAAATGAAAACAATAATATATGTAAGGTAATAATTATATTGTCGTGTATTTATACCTATATATTTTTCAACTTGAAATTTCATAATCGTGACCATTCAATATATGCTAATAAACAGTAAATTTTAAATAAAAGTCAATATGCATATTAAGGTTTGAATTCCTGAGCAGCACATGATTTTCTTATACAACAAATAGCTAGAGATATTTAATTCTTTCTGTATAAGAATGCCACGTGCTGTTCAGAAATTTTCTGTGTAATTTTTTATTTTGCTGTATATTGTCCAAAAAAAATCGATTTTTTGTTGTATAAGCGAGGTGTCCCACTGGCCATCAGCTGCTGCAGCTGACTGATCCCGATATCAGTTTCACATGTAATCCAATGGCGCATGGCACACTGCAAAAAATGTGCAGCTTCATGTCTGCGACACAAAGCTGACTTTTTTGAACTGATCTAAATGTAGCTGATATCAAGAACATGTCGGGTAGTTTCTAGTGTCATTTTTGTTAGATTAAATAAAATAAAATGATAATTTTCAATATTTTTTTCGTCTGGCGGTAATAATTTTCATCAGTAGCAAAGTTTATTAAGGTAGCATGGCCACTCTCTAGATTATAGGCTCTCTACTTCATATAATGTTGACTTTAAAATAATTACTAGTTGGGGACATCATAAAATTTTGACAAGTCTGTTTAACTAATAAACTTTTGAACAAGTGGAAATAAATACGATGTCCATCGAATAGGAAAAATTAAACACAGGAATCGTACAAGCTGTAGGAAAAGGTAGATGTTTGTACGATTGCACAGATTCAGTTTTTTTAGCAGAGAAATAAGGAGAAGTTCTTCCTCCGAGTCAGACATTTTGACGTTTGAGGTCAGCTGATCCCAGTTCAGTGTGTCATGTCAACTGATCGAATCAGTTCATGCAGCTGCGCGACCTGATGTCGGGATCAGTCAGCTGCAGGAGCTGATGCGCCAGTGGGACATCTCCCTAATGGTTCAACCACAATTGGGGCGGCAAGCGGCAACGGCGACGGCGGGCGGCATGGCGCCGCCACACATAGCGCCGAGCCAGCTACAATGATAGCGGCACCGTCGGCATATGCTTATGTCAAAATTGAAACATCAAAACTTATTTAATTCGTCCGCTACTTCACTCCATTTATTTTCCTTGATGTCTATCCTTTTATATTGAGGATGGGCCAAATCGTAGAGCATTGGATTTCCTTTCACGAACTCGATTAATTTTTCCTCCGTTGTCGGCATCTTGCGAAATCAAAATGTCAAAAAAACTGCATAGAATGTGGCGCCGAATGTGGTGGTTGTCACAAAACAACGAAGAAAAATCGGCATAGAATGTGGCGCCGAATGTGGTGGTTTTCATAAAACATTTTGGGCGGCGGCGGCAAGTTTGACTTGGATTCAAACTCGGCGGCGACGGAAAAAGTGCGCTGCCGTTGCCGCTGTATTGTAGCAGCTCTAGTTGCGCTACGTAAGTGCAAAAAAAATGCCGCCCGCCGCTGCCGCTTGCCGCCCCAATTGTGGTTGAACCATAAGTCAACTGGTTTCAGAAATTTTCTGTCTCATTTTATTTTGCTGTATATTTTCCAAAAAAACGATTTTTTGTTATAAAGGGTGGTTAAATTTTAAGGGCCGATGTTGAATGTGAACCACACCTAAACGTCAAGTTTTTTTCTGCATTTCATTTGACATTTCTCAATTTCAGACTAACTCAATTTGAACCATGGAAAGATACACAATCGAGCAACGCGTTAAAGTTATTCAGGCTTATTATGAAAATGGGCGTTCAAATCAAAATGCATATCGTGCACTTCGTGATTTTTTCGGTCAATTTAATCGTCCAAATGTGCGTACAATCGGAAAAATAGTGCAAAAATTTGAGCAAACCGGGTCTGTAGGAGATGTGAAAACACCAGTGCATGCTCGTACAGCTCGTACTGCAGAAAATATTGCTGCTGTTCGCGATAGTGTGGCTGAAGAGCCGTCCACCTCAACTTGTCGTCGTGCCCAACAGTTGCACCTCCCACGCTCGTCGTTGATGAACATTATGCATAAAGACTTGCATTTACACGCTTACAAGGTGCAATTGACTCAAGAACTAAAGCCTCTTGACCATTTCAAGCGTCGTCAATGGTCAGAATGGTGGCAAGAAATGGCAACAGTGGATGATCAATTTTCGAAGAAAATCATCTTCAGTGATGAGGCACATTTTCACCTCAGTGGATTCGTCAATAAGCAGAACAGCCGCATTTGGGCGAATGATAATCCAAGAGTGATTGTCGAAAAACCAATGCACCCACAAAGAGTGACTGTTTGGTGCGGTTTATGGGCTGGCGGCACGAAGTGCACGATATGCATTTTGATTTGAACGCCCATTTTCATAATAAGCCTGAATAACTTTAACGCGTTGCTCGATTGTGTATCTTTCCATGGTTCAAATTGAGTTAGTCTGAAATTGAGAAATGTCAAATGAAATGCAGAAAAAAACTTGACGTTTAGGTGTGGTTCACATTCAACATCGGCCCTTAAAATTTAACCACCCTTTATAACAAAGTCACGTAATGTTCAGAAATTTTCTGTCTCATTTTATTTTGCCGTATATTTTCCAAAAAAAAAAATCGCTTTTTTTGTTATTTTGCTGTATGATCTTTTCAAAAAAAAAAAACGATTTTTTCTGTATAAAAAAATCAAATGAAAGCAAATCAGCATTCTTAAGCTGTTAAATTAGCATGTCGGTGACGCGAACTCATGAGATTTTACCCATCCAAAAATCGCCCAACGCGCCTAAAGAAGTATAATATAAATAAAACTAGGGGCTGCAACCCGAACCGCTTCAGACTCCAATACTGCATTACTGCTTTTTTCCCCAAAATACTGTATTTAAATACTCAGAAAGCTTTAATTCTTTAACGTTTCGAAATTCAAATTTATTAATAGCAATGAAAAACGTCAGTGGCAACACAAAACAGTGGGAACACATGGCAAGTGTATATACATTCAAACGACGAACAGCGAAGTATTGATGGCAACATGTCATATAGATTCGCTTCTTCCTTTCCCCATCGATTACTGTCTTGTCATTATTCATCCTTCCTCAGAACGCGTTACTTTGATTTTGCTTTCCATTGTTAATTTAAAAGAATAAAAATGTCGAAATTAAGAGCAAAGACACAAATTTTCATTGAATAAAATTTATACTGCGAAAAATACTGTTTTTTCAAATCGATTTACTGATTTTGTAAATTTTTAGGTCAAATATACTGTTTTTTGTCCGAAAAAAGATACCATAGATATTAGTGAGCAAAAATTTTTCCTGCGGGTTGACCTCTCTCATGGTGAAAACCGGATCCGAAACCCTTAAGCGCATAAAGAGGTTTCAAGAGAGGGAAAGGGGTTGCTATTAAACTGTATCCGACACCCTTGAGTAAGAGATATCAGAAGAAACGGGGATTGACATCAAAAAGAATCATATCTTTTATTCTGTCAATAACTGTATCTGTGTGCAAAGTTTGATCAAAATCGGCCGCGCCGCTTTTGCGTGATGCCGGAACAAACATTCAGTCAAACAGACAGAAATACCGACCGACATACAGACAGACGGACAAACATAAATTTTAAGCATAACAAAACCTATAATTGCCAGTCTGGCAATTATTAGAAACTCGTATAGTGATATTCCTATCAAAATTGGAACAGTTGTATCAAAATTCCACTTTGAAGTCAAACGTTCCAATAAGATTTTTTAAAATTTGTTCCAATAGGATTTTGATGTATGGGAGTTTTATTTAGAATCATATCCTAAATAACTTTTGTTCTTGCACTTATTTGATAATATGAACAGTTTTTGAGATATTCGCAAAAAACATTTTCGTTCGTATGGGGGGTACCCCCCCTAATGGTCCATTTTTGCCCATTAACGAACTTAGCTTCACATTTTACGAAAAACGGATCTGTGCAAAATTTCAAGTCTCTAGCTCAATCCGTGCGCCCGCAATCCGCGCCACAGACAGACAGACGGACGGACATGCAAAAATTAAATATTTTTATCATTCTAAACACACTGGTGTAATTCATTTTTGTGTGTGATAACGGGATCTTGGCGTTACAAACGGTAAGGCAAAGTTAATATACCCTTTGGTTTCACCATACGGGTATAAAAATGTCATTTTTGGCATCAGTATAATACGACCAAATACATCTATGTATGTCAATATTTTTGAGAAAATCCAAAATTACAAAAATTATCCCCCTTACAGTTTTTATTATATAGATGGGAAAAAAGTAAAGTGGACACATCTACAGATAGAGCTTTCATTTAAAAAAAGGATAATCAAAATCGATTTTAGGCTGGAGCTGTGTCGAAAGAAATACATACAAAATCGCTTTGCCTTTTAAATATATAGATAAGTAATTTAAGGTCAAAAAAAAATTAAAAAAAACATTTTGTCACCACTCGGAATCGAACCCGCACATCTGGCGCATTGTAGTCTAACACTTATTCAGGAGTAAAAATGTAAACTTAAAGATAAATTAAGTAATAATATATTAAAAAAAAGTAAATAAATCAACAAAAAAGAATTTGAAAAGAAAAAAAAAGAATTTTTTCACCGATAAGAATTGAACCCGGTGCATGGCGCATGGTAGTACAACTTCTAACTCACTGCGCTGATCAGACAGTATGGAATGTTGTCTTAACACTGAAGACTTAGTTAGCGGCATATTTATAATTTTGAAAGGCAAATAACTAATAAATTATTATTAAAAATTGAAAAAAAGTAAAACGGACATATCTATAGAGCTTTCATTTAAAAAAAGGATCATCAAAATTGGAGCCGCTGGAGCTCTGCGGAAAGAAATCCAAACAAAATCGCTTTGCCTTTTAAATATATAGATTCGTGATCAGCGACCCCGAAAACCCCCTAATGACATTTTTTCCCGGAAAAAATGGGAAAAAGGATATTTGCATTATCCTTACAGGACCTTCCGTTTTGAATTTTGAAAATCTAACACCGGATTCGTGATCAGCGACCCCAAAAACCTCCGAGTGATACTTTTCAGCCTCCTATTGAGCAGGATTCATGGCGAAAATCACGATTTAAAAACTCCCAAACCCCCTTTACTCCCCGTTCACCCCCTTATCTCTAAAATTTCAAAAAATCTCGCCTTAGTGAGCGTTTACGCGATGGTTGGGACATATTCTGAAAGTTTCAAGTCTCTATCTTCAGGGGTTTGGGCTGGGCGTCAGGTTAAACGATTTTATATATAGAGAAGATGGTTTTCACTTTTTCCAATAAAAGACGATGCGTAACAGATATTTTTAATTTTACGTTTAAAAAACTCAATTTCAACAAAAAAAAAATTAAATAAAAATATTTTGCCACCGCTCAGAATTGAACCCGTACCTGGCGCGATTTAGTTTACACTTATTCAGTAGTAAGAATATAAATTTTAAAGATAAATTAAGTAATAAAAAACTGCAGTCATTGGGGACTGCCAACAGAAATGAAAACAATAATATATGTAAGGTAATAATTATATTGTCGTGTATTTATCTATATATATAAAAATGGATGTTTGTCTGTTTGTCTGTTTGTCTGTCTGTCTGTCTGTTTGTTTGAGATTACAAAACTCGAAAACTACTGGACCGATTTTTACGCGTGTTTTTGCAAAATGATCTGTGTTGCCAGAAGCAGGTTTTTAGCTATGTAGATTTTCAAAATTTGAAACGGAAGGTCCTGTAAGGATAATGAAAATATCCTTTTTCCCATTTTTCCCCGGAAAAATTTGCATTATAGGGTTTTTGGGGTCGCTGATCACGAATCCGGTATCAGATTTTCAAAATTCGAAACGGAAGGTCCTGTAAAGATAACTCAAATATCCTTTTTCTAATTTTTTCTCCGAAAAACTGGCTTTCGGGTGTTTCCGTGGTCGCTGATCACGAGTTGGTTGTTAGAATTTGAAAATTCTAAACCGAAAGTCCTGTAAGGATAACGCAAATATCCTTTTTCCCATTTTTTCCCGGGAAAATTGGCTTTATAGGGTATTTGGGGTCGCTAATTAAGAATCTGGTGTTGGAATTTCAAAATTCGGAACAGAAAGTCCTGTAAGGTAACGCAAATATCCTTTTTCCCATTTTTCCCCGGAAAAGTTTGCATTATGGGGTTTTTGGGATCGCTTATCACGAATTCGGTATTAGATCTTCAAAGTTCGAAACGGAAGATCCTGTAAGGATAATACAAATATCCTTTTTCCGATTTTTCGCCGGAAAAATTGGTATTATGGGGTCTTTGGGGTCGCTGATCACGAATCCGGTATTAGATTTTCAAAATTCGAAACGGAAGGTCCTGTAAGGATAATACAAATATCCTTTTTCCGATTTTTCGCCGGAAAAATTGGTATTATGGGGTTTTTGGGGTCGCTGATCACGAATCCGGTATTAGATTTTCAAAATTCGAAACGAAAGGTCCTGTAAGGATAAATATCCTTTTTCCCGTTTTTCCCCGGAAAAATCGGCATAAAGGGGTTTTTGGGGTCGCTGATCACGAATCCGGTATTAGATTTTCAAAATTCGAAACGGAAGGTCCTGTAAGGATAACGAAAATATCCTTTTTCCCATTTTTCTCCAGACAAATTGGCATTATAGGGTTTTTGGGGTCGCTGATCACGAATCCGGTATTAGACTTTCAAAATTTGAAACGAAAGGTTCTGTAAGGATAACGCAAATATCCTTTTTCCCGTTTTTCCCGGAAAATCGGCATAAGGTGGTTTCCGGGGTCGTTAATCGCGAATCCGGTGTTAGGTTTTTAAAATTCTAAACGGAAGGTCCTGTGAGGATAACGAAAATGTCTTTTTTCCATTTTTTCTCGCAAAAACTGGCTTTGGAAGGTTTTCAGGGTTGCTTATCACGAATCTGGTGTTGGAATTTCATAAATTCGAAACGGAAGGTCCTGTAAGGATAACCTTTTTTCCAAAAACTTTTTAAGTTATTTATGTTTTTTTGGCATTCTAAAAGTTATACAAAAAACTTTTAGCTGCCAACGAAGGGTCTGCTAGTACCTATATATTTTTCAACTTGAAATTTCATAATCGTGACCATTCAATATATGCTAATAAACAGTAAATTTTAAATAAAAGTCAATATGCATATTAAGTTTTGAATTCCTGAGCAGCACATGATTTTCTTATACTAAAAATGGCTAGACATATTTAATTTTTTCTGTATAAGAATGCCACGTGCTGTTTAGAAATTTTCTGTGTAATTTGGTTTTGCTGTATATTTTCTAAAAAAATCGATTTTTTTGTTGTATAACAAAGTCACGTAATGTTCAGAAATTTTCTCGCTAATTTTATTTTGCTAATTTAAAAAAAATCGATTTTTTCTGGATAAAAAAATCAAATGAAAGTGAATCAGCATTCTTAAGCTGTTAAATTAGCATGTCTGTGACGCGAACTCATGAGATGTTTACCCATCCAAAAATCGCCCAACGCGCCTAAAGAAGTATAGGTACCTAAAAAAATATTAAAAAAAAAGTAAATAAACCAACAAAAAAAAATTTGAAAAGAAAAAAAAATTTCTTGTCACCGATAAGAATTGAACCCGGTCGTGGCGCATGGTAGTCCAACTTCTAACTCACTGCACTGATCAGACAGTATGGAATGTCGTGTTAATATTGAAGACTTAGTTAGCGGCATATTGATTATTTTGAAAGGCAAATCACTAATAAAGTATTATTAAAAATTGAAAAAAAAGTAAAACAGACATATCTACAGCTATAGAGCTTTCATTTAAAAAAAGAATCATCAAAATCGGTTCAATAGGAACTGCAGGAGCTCTGTCGAAAAAAATCCATACAAAATCGCTTTGCCTTTTAAATATATAGATTAGTATCTTATAACATACAAAAAAAGAACAACAAAATTAGTTCATTTTAAAAAAAAAAAAATAAAAACGTAAAAAATGACAGAAATTCATCTCAAAAAAGTATTCGGACAGATGGCAACACTTTCTTGTTTTAGATATTTAGAAAGGTTGAACCCCAATTTTTTTATTTTGCGTTGGCTTGGAATAACATTGTCTATACAAATCAAAGTTAAAAAAGTTTTTACCGGTTTAAAAATTTGATAATAATAAATAATAATAATGTTTATTCAAAAAATAAGTAATTACATTTTGCAAATCAGTTAAAAAATTAGAGTTAACAATTTGACAATAGCTTAAAAGCTGTCTGTCAGGGTCGGCAGAAAAGAAAAATATACATATGATATTGCTTTGAAATCCTTACTTAACAAAAACAAAAATAGTAATAATAATAATAATAATAATAATGGAAAACATATATACCAATAATTCAATTATTAAATTCATTTACCAGAAATTGTCTGTATTTCAGCACTACAGACAGGAATTTATATAGCGATTCATAATCGTGACCATTCAAAATACTGCCGAATTTTTCATTTGTTAAAGTCTCGTTCTGTAAAAAGGTTTGCCGATAGGGCTTGTATATAGGGCATATCGCAATGACGTGGAAAGTGTCTTCGGGTTGATTTAGATTGCACACTTAGTATACACCATCACTGTTTGTGTTAAACGCTTTGGCATTCAGATTTAAGGCAGTCCTGCACGCCTACCGCCCGTTCGGAATATCATTACTTTAGATTTCGACAGGTTCACTAACAAGTTCCACATCTTGCAGTACTCCTGGAGTTTGTTAATCATTTTTTGAAGAGCAGAAGGGCTATCGGCAAGAATCACAATGTCATCTGCATATAGTAACAGTTTTGTGCATATGCCGCCTAAAGATATTCCATGTGGCAAGTAGTGGACAATATCGTCGATAAATAGAACAAAGAGTGTGGGGCTAAGTAAACAACCTTGCTTAACGCCCTGTTCGATTTCAAACTCTTGTGATATAGATGGCCCATCCCAGACACTAGCGCGGTTATGGGAATATAAATTATTAAGGATACCTATGATTTTAGTAGAAAGTCCCAATTTGTACAGCTTGTAAAAAAGTGAAGATCGCAATATGGTATCAAAGGCAGCTTTGAAATCGACAAAGAAAGCATAAGTCTTGCGCTTTTGTTCCAATCTCAATTCCACGATGGTTGTCAAGCTGAAAATGTTATCCATTGCAGAGTACTGGCTGCGGAAACCTGCTTGAAATTCAGAAAGCAAGTCATGAGCTGCAATCCAAGTATTAATTCTATTGAGGAGAATACTAGTAAATAATTTATATAAGGTATCTAAGAGAGAGAGACCTCTATAATTAGCTACATCATTGAGATCACCCTTTTTAAATAACGGCACCATCAGTGACTTTCTGAAGGAACAAGGGATATTTTTACTATTGAACATTTCATTAAAAAGCCATACGACTTCGTGAAGGAAACTAGCAGAGGCATTTTTATAAAACTCGTACGGAATCCGGTCAATGCCGGGAGCTTTATTGTTTTTGCACTTCGCTAGGGCCACCTATAGTTCCTGGTAATCGATTCTTGCATATAGTAATTCATCTTTAAAAAAAGGTTCCGCAGTATTAAATATTAAGGCATCGCTAGATGGAGTTAACAACTGTTTAGATGGAGTTAACAACTATACAGCATTCTTCCAAAACGAAAAATCCCTATTTTTAAAGGTTTTAAACCTTGAAAAATAGGGATTTTTCGTTTTGGAAGAATGCTGTATTTTCAGATGAGCTTCTTTATAATTGCCTGAAAGTTATAGAAACGCCTCCGCAATCACCGGACCTCAACCCTATAGAGCACTTGTGGGCTCATTTAGAAATTCAATTAAGAAAATATACAATTACGAATAAAAAATACTTAGAGTCCGTACTTAAGGATGAATGGGCTAAAATTGATCCCTCAATCTGCAAAAAGCTTTTTGAATCCGTGCCCAGAAGGTTGCAAGCTGTTAAGAAAAACAAGGGCCTACCAACAAAATATTAAAAATAGTTGGCTTTTATTACAAAATATGTTGATATTATCACTTAAAACAAAGTGTCCGAATACTTTTTTGAGATGAATTTCTGTCATTTTTTACGTTTTTCTTTTTTTTTTGTGAAAAAGAACTGTAATTTTGTTGTTGTTTTTTGTATGTTATAAGATACTAATAAAGGTTTATAAGAATAAATATATTTTTTTCCTTAGATGCTATTTTAAAGCTTTTGATCTTTGTTGAAAAGCTAAATGCTAATGCCCGGTTTTTCAGTGAAAGTTTAAACTCCGTTTAACAGGCGATAAAGTTTAAACTGCCGTTTAACACGAAATTGTGTTTTTCAATGACAGTTTATCTCTAACCAAAAGTTTAAACGGAGTTTAACTTAAACGGCCATGGATGAGGGTTTAAACTGCCGTTTTTTCAAAACTTTTTTGTCATTTGTAGATCCACGAAGAATAAAACACATAAAAATGGACTGCATCACTTTTTTTTGCTCTCCAAAATTTTACTATATTTTTTTTACATACTTGAAACACAATTACAATCGAAATAACAACCGAAATCACAACCGAAATAGCATCCGAAATAACAACCGAAATCACAACCAAAATAACAACCGAAATAACAACCGAAATAATAACCGAAATTAAAATTGTTTTATTTTTTATGGAATTTTATAATTAATGCGTAAACAAATATTACGAAAGTGATAACTAGACAATAAACATCAATGATTTTATGACTAAAAATTTGACATTTCAATATATTTTACTTGTATGCAAAATTGACAAAAAAGTTTAAACTTTAGTTTAATAAAACGTTCAATTCCGTTTGCCTGAAAAACACCAGAAGTTTAAACTTTGGTTTAAACTTCATTGTGAGTTTAACTAAACTAAAGTTTAAACTTTCACTGAAAAACCGGGCATTAGTGTCCGAATACATTTTTGAGCCACTGTATATATACTAGCAGACCCTACGTTGCCAGCTTAAAGTTTTTTGTATAACATCCAACTCGTAATCAGCGACCACGAAAACCCTCTAAGAGTTTTGTATTTCTCCGTAATTATTAAAATCTCATAATTAATTTACTTGTAATTGAGATTCAAGGAATTACAAAAAAAAATAATTACATGTAATTAAATTACTTGTACTCGTAATTGAAAAACAAAATAATTACAGGTTATTAATTACTTGTAACTGAAAAAATATATGATTACATGTAATTAAATTACTTTGTAATTGAACCATTCGGAATTGAATTACTTGCACCCAACTCCGAATCAAAGTATCATAACTTCTAGGTAAGCTACTTAAAGCAGCGTTTCTCAACCTTTCAGTATTCGCGGCCCAATTTTCAATCAAAATTGTCATCGCGCCCCCCCTGCATACAATAAAATTGTTAGGAAAATACTTTACTGTTTAAAATAATGGAGTATGTTTTGCATTTCTCGCCAGGATATTTTGTATAGAATTTTCTATAAATTTATTATTGTTGATTGTACTTTTGTCGGGATAACATCGGTTTATTATTCAATTTAATATTTTGTCATAATTAATAAATGTGTATTAATTGAAGTGGCTAGTGTTTATTATTAACATTTGCTCATATCGCTAATAGGTTATGGGCCCAGAACAGTATAAATAAAAGAAAAAAAAACGAATATCGATTTTCTACATTCTCGAATTTTCCTTGTTGTTGAATTGTGTGTCGGAATCGTTCTGTGAAAATGAGTACAAACATTTCGCGAATTGAACTATTATCGAAAGATAACTACGATACATGTAAGATGCAGATGGAGGCTATTTTAAAAAAAAATGATGCCTGGTTTTTCGTGAATGGAACTTTTATGAAACCGAATGCTACTACCGAGAATCAAGTTGCTGTACAGGATTGGATTAAAAATGACTCCAAAGCCAGGTCAGATATTATTTTAAGTATATGTCCGTCCGAATTAAAACAAATCAAAGGATGCATAACTTCTCGCGAAGTTTGGCTAAAATTGGAGGAAATATATCAATCAAAGGGACCTGCCCGGAAAGCGACCCTGTTAAAACAATTGACTTTACATCGTATGGAGGAAGGGGCTGATATTCATGGACATCTAAACAAATTTTTTGATGCTGTTGATAAACTTGCAGACATGGATGTTGAAATTAATAAAGATTTGTTATCCATAATGTTGTTATACAGTTTGCCGTCTAGTTTCGAGAATTTCAGATGCGCTATCGAGTCCCGTGATGAACTGCCTGATCCAGATTCTCTCAAAATTAAAATTATTGAGGAAAATGATGCCCGAAAAAATAATGTGCGGGGTGTTTCGGAAAATGCCATGTTTTCTTCTAACAGTGGTGAAATCATGTGAAAAGTACCGAGAAATCATCTAATAATGAAAAACCGAAACAAAACTATGTTGTTGAAAAAGAAAAGTTTAAGTTTCAATGTCATAAGTGCCGGAAATTTGGTCACAAAGCAAATGAATGCAGAATGAATAATGACAGGAACAAAAATAGCCAGAATTCGGCACATCATATTGATGAAATTGCTTTGTACGCGTGTAAGAACGCGTGTAAGAAGCACAAATATATAGGTGGTGTTTGGACAGTGGTGCCACATCACATATGAGTAACGATTCCAAGGATTTCCAGAAATCGACTAAATGTATTAATCGTCAGTTAAATTTAGCAAATCATGGTTCAACAAAAATCGTGTCTACTGGTGTTGCATTTTTTCTTGTGGAGATTTTTGATGATACCAAGAGAATTGTATTAAATGATACACTATATGTTCCAGATTTGCGCACTAACTTGCTGTCTGTAGGGAAGTTAACGAGTAATGGCTGTGAGATAGTATTTCAACATGATTACGCTTTGATATACGGAAGAAATAAAGAAGTTATTTTTGTAGCAGATCGTATTGGTGATTTATATTTCGTACGAGAATCAATAAATTCGGCTTTCGCATCGCAACAAAAACAGAACTCTTTGCTTGAAATTTGGCATCGTCGGTTGGGACATTTCAATTTTAAAGATTTAAAGAGTGCCATTAAAAATAAAACAATAGATGGTCCAAATTTACGCGAATGCAATGGTAATATAGTTTCTTGCGATATTTGTTTAAAAGGTAAAATGACTCGTACGCCATTTCCTAAGCAAACAGAACGGAAATCAGAAATCCTGGATTTGGTGCACACGGATGTATGCGGACCAATGCGCGTAGAATCACATGGAAAAGCTAAATATTTTATTGTTTTTATTGATGATTGTTCTCGTTGGTGTGAAGTACGTTTCATAAATTCCAAATCTGAAGTTGTTGAGAAGACTCGTGAAGTAATCGCTCTGATGGAAAAGCAGACAGGACGAAAAATTAAATGCATTCAATCAGACAACGGGACAGAATATATCAACAAGGAATTTGAAAAACTGTTGAAATATAATGGTATATCCAGAAGATTAACAGTTGCGTACAACCCAGAACAGAATGGCGTATCTGAACGTAAAAACAGGACTTTATTGGATATGGCTAGATTTCTTCTAATTGAGTCTGGTTTATCTTCTTCTTTTTGGGCTGAGGCTGTAAACACGGCGTGTTATTTGAGAAATCGATGTCCATCAACAACCTTGAATGGACAAACACCTTTTGAATTTTGGACTGGAAAAAAACCAAATATTAACGGTTTTAAAGTTTTTGGATCTAAAGTTTTTTTTTCTTGATCGGAGACCAGGAAAGGGAAAATTCGAACCTAAAAGCAGGGAAGGAATTTTTGTTGGATACTCTTTGTTGTCCAAAGGCTATCGAGTTTGGATTCCAGAAGAACGAAAAATTGAAGTCAGTCGAGATTTGAAATTTCTGGAACAGCGAAACGAAACTGATAAAAATTTCATTACTTTTCTCGATGAAAATGAGCAGAGATTTGGATTAGAGTCTGTGCAAATTCATAAACATAAAGAAAATTCTGAAAATGAGGAAATTGTTGAGAATGATCAAGAAGAGGAAATTGTTGAAGATGATCAAGAAGAGGAAATGGTTGAGGATGATCAAGAAGAGGAAATTGCTGACAATGATCAAGAAGTGGGAATTCATGAAAATGCGTCTGGAAGAGCTAGAGGAAGACCACGAAAAATATATAATGAACTACATGCAGAAGGAAATGTGGCAGAATTTGGCTTAGCTTGCGAAATTTCATTCAAGCAAGCACTATCTGGTCCTGATGCAAATGGATGGCTGGAAGTTATGGCCGATGAACTCAAATCCATAGTTAAGAACGATACGTGGGAATTAGTCAATCATCCGCAGAAAATACAGGTAATTGGAAGTCGTATGATACTTACAAACAAATACAAGACTGATGGTACATTTGATAAAAGAAAGGCTCGGTTAGTTGCACAAGGGTTTAGCCAACAACCAGGAATACATTTTAATGAAACGTTTGCTCCTGTAGCTAGACATAATAGTATTCGTACAGTTGTTTCGTTAGCTATCCAGAATGATATGCATATACATCAAATAGATGTAGCAACAGCCTATCTAAATGGAAATCTTGAAGAAACTATTTATATGGAATCTCCAAAACAACTAGATTTGCTACTAGAAATGTTAATTGCTGATCAAAAAACTTCGCGTTTTATAAGAAATAAGTGCAAAACGATGCTTGATACTTTCAAAATGGGGAACAAAGTATGTTGTCTCAAGAAATCCCTATATGGTCTTCGTCAAGCTGGTAGAGCTTGGTATAACAAATTGAATATTTCTTTGAAGTCAATTGGAGCGGAACCGACGACTGCAGATCCTTGTGTTTACAGGAAGCAGAGAGGCAAGAATACAATTATCGTAATTGTTTATGTAGATGATATTTTGATAGTATCGTCTAACATTAGTGAAATTCAATACATTAAAAGCGAACTATCGAAACAATTTGAAATCAAAGATTTGGGTAACGCTAAAAACTGTCTAGGAATTGAATTTAATAGAAGTAAAAATAAAATAATTCTTTATCAAAGAGGTTATATATCTGATATTTTGCGTCGTTTTGGAATGGAAGATTGTAACCCTTTATCTACACCGATCGATGTACATACGAAATTGATGAAGCCTACAAGTAATGAGAACAGCCAAAATTCCAGGAAATTACCTTATAGGGAACTAGTAGGAGCTCTCACCTACTTATCGATTACTATCGATTATCGATTACTACTAGGCCCGATATAAGTTTTGCGGTTAGCTATCTTGGACAATTTAATGACTGTTACAAGCAATCGCACTAGACTGCAGCAAAACGTGTTCTCCGTTATTTGAAGGGGACAATTGAATATGGTATTACTTATCAAAAGCTTTCTGTTTCAGATAAGAATCTCTGTGGCTACGTAGATGCTGACTGGGGTAACTGTCTTGTTGATAGACGTTCATTTACAGGATATATTTTTCTACTTGGGAATGGTCCTATTTCTTGGGATTCGAAAAAGTAACGGACGGTTGCATTGTCTTCGACCGAGGCTGAGTATATGGCTTTGGCTGAAGCTACCAAGGAATATATCCATCTAAGAAGACTCCTTTCGGATTTAGGATTTCGGAATTTGGTAGAAGAGGTCAAACTTTTCGGCGATAACGCAGGTGCTCTTAAGCTTGCTGGCAATCCTATTTTTCACGCAAGAACTAAACACATTGACATCAAATACCATTTTATAAGAGAAGTTCTTGAAGGCAAATTGCTGCGGATACTTCACTTTCCTACAACAGATATGATAGCAGATATCTTCACGAAGGGACTACCACGACCAAAGCACAACACTTGTCTTGAAGGATTGAAGATGTGTGTAAGAACTTCATCTGGCTCGTCTTGAGGGAAGGTGTTGGGAAAATACTTTACTGTTTAAATAATGGAGTATGTTTTGCATTTCTCGCCAGGATATTTTGTATAGATTTTCTGTAAATTTATTTTTGTTGATTGTACTTTTGTCGGGATAACATCGGTTTATTATTCGGTTTAATATTTTGTCATTATTAATAAATGTGTATTAATTGAAGTGGCTAGTGTTTATTATTAACATTTGCTCATATCGCTAATAAAAATGTATACAATAATAACGTAATTTGAGTATTTTGGCGCTAAACCTACACTACCAACCTAATTTTAAACACAAATTACCAAGAAAACAGTAATTTATTGACATTTGGTAACACCGATCCTCAGCGTTGCCAAAACAAGAATCCGGTGCCTTTTTATTGCTCTTGCGTCATTTTTGCGGTTTCACGAGAAGTTGTTTTAACCCTGAAATCACAATGAACGCGAAACCGACGCGAAACTGGCACAGAAACTGTCACTTAAAAGTTTGGTTCCCACAAATTGTTTGAAGTGAGCACAGTGAACGTAGAGAATGCAGCTACAACGTAACCGCAACGCAAAAGTTTTGCAAACTTCTAACTTTGCCGCAGAATTCTGCGTTGACAGTTCATAAGGTGAGGTTGGAAAAATGTCGTTCGAGGAAAAATTAATAGCCTTAGTGCAAATAACAAAGATAAAGACCAACAAACAAATTATCGCTTCAAAATTATCCATTTTTGTAATTTTTCCAAGTTTATACCACTTTATATTATGTCACTTGTACTACTTCACGAGCTGCCATTGTGCTCTGCCGCTAGAATTTTGCACTGCGTGACAGTTCAGAGCGTTGTAGTTGCGTTGGTTTCGCGCTGGTTTCGCGTTCATTGTGCTCCAAACCTAAGTTAATTATTAAATATTATGTCGAAATGTATTTTGTTTTGTATGTGGGTATGTACTTTCCTTTCAGTCAATTAATAAACTTTTTTAAATATTTTGTCTTGGATATGCAGTTTGACCCACTTCCACTTGTCCGATTGACTTGAAATTTTGCACACTTATATAAGTCCGATGACAATACAATATTTTCACTACTTCGTCCTTGTAAGGATAACGGAAGGTCCTGTAAGGATAACGTGATTATCCTCTTCTCCAAATTTTCCGGAAAAAATCTATTCTGGGGGTTTTTGGGGTCGCTGAATCCGAATCTGTCATTAAAAAGTCAGTAAGGATAACGGAAGGTCCTGTGAGGACAACGTGATTATCCTTTTCTCCAAATTTTCCGGAAAAAAATCTATTCTGGGGGTTTTTGGGGTCGCTGAATCCGAATCTGTCATTAAAAAGTCAGTAAGGATAACGGAAGGTTCTGTAAGGATAACGTGATTATCCTTTTCTCCAAATTTTCCGGAAAAAAATCTATTCTGGGGGTTTTTGAGGTCGCTAAATCCGAATCTGCCATTAAAAAGTCTGTAAGGATAACGGAAGGTCCTGTGAGGACAACGTGATTATCCCTTTCTCCAAATTTTCCGGAAAAAGCAAGGTGTCTGTCTCGTAGAGACGGCCAGAAGACGTGGATCCGCCTACAACGATCGCCAATAGATCTTTAAGTAAGAAATTTTAGTGAAAAGGAAACTAAAGAAACAATTTGATTGACCGTAATGTTACGGGATTTGACTTTCCGTTTGGTGAATTTTGGCATCTTGTACCTAAAAATCAAATTTCACTTGCAACTCAACGAACAATGTTTAATAGGGCATTTTCATAAATGTACTCGGAACTTACGCAAATTGCACAAAACATTTTCTTCGTAAACTAAACGAATAACATAAAAGTTAAGAAAAATCTTTTGTGTTATTTGCAGAACTTCAATTTATGAAAACGCCCATAGATAAAAAACAAATAAAAATAAAATAAAATTACACGATAAAAGCAACGAAGCAATTTCAATTTAGAGCAACTAAAAACAGTGTTCAAAACCATGGCCGAATTATACAAGGTCTGTTTGACAGCTCAGTTGCTTCTGGCTCTGACGTCATCGGCAAGAAATTCTTATACGATTCAATGGGAATTTTCCCTTTTTATATGAAATATTATTGAAATTAGCGCACACACAATCAACATTAGAAAGAATGCACCGATATTTCTTGCCGTTGACGTAGCAAAATGGTTGCTGTTAAAAAGCAACCAGCAGACCTGTGTTTAATTCGGCCATGCGATCGATGCACATTTTTCCTTCTCCCCCCAAGTTAAAATCGAAATTGTTTCTCTTTAAGTTTTCCGCTCTTGTTCAAAGCGGTTTGTATGCTTTGCATAAAAATGAATGAAAGGTTCGAGCGATGGCTGCTGTTGGATGATGCACACACACATATAAGTATGCATTTCATTAGTAAGAGAGCGATATCTCGGTCCCAGCATTAAAGTTGTGTTCTCAAAGCAAATTAAAACCATAATTTTTTCTCGTTCTTTGGAGCGTTTTACTGAAATTCTGAATTTCGTTTTCTCGAGAGTGATTTTTATTTTCAATTTTTTTCAATTCCTCCAAAGCGAATTGAACCGAAATAATATGAATAGCCAGAATCAGAACAACCCATTTAGAGAAGAGAAACAATCAAGTTCTATATGAGATTCAATACACACAAAGAAAGCATAAAAAGAGTATACATGTGAAATCTGTACTGCAAGCAGCAGACACAGCATAACAGCGGAGTAAAAATTTTGATTTTGCTTTTTAAAAACATAATTGAACATAGTTTAACATAACAAAATACCCTATACAATGCTTTAATGTAGCCTTCATCTTATAACACAGGTTTTGTTCAGATATCACCACAAACTATCGAGTTTCATCGATTGCAAATTTGTTATCATGGCAGCAAGCCGATTTTCTAATTTGTACCCCCATTACCAAAATCCATGACGTCTCCACGTCAAAAAATCTATTCTGGGGGTTTTTGGGGTCGCTGAATACGATTCTCAAGTTAAAAAGCCTATAAGGACATCTCAAATGTAAGGATATATATTCGAAAACTAAAAAGAACAAAATAAAAAAAATAAAAATTCAAAAAAAAAACTTTTTATTAAAAAAGAATGCACTAAAAAGAAAAAAAAAATTTCTGGACGCTGTGTATTACAAATATAAAAGCTTTTAAAAAGCGAGATAAAGCATAAAACAATAAAATAAAAATTTATCTCGCTTTTAAAAAGCTTTTATATTTGTGATACACAGCGTCCAGAAAATTATTTTTTTTCTTTTTAGTGCATTCTTTTTTAATAAAAAGCTTTTTTTTAAATTTTTTTTTTATTTTTTATATCGACAGACATTCGAGTTTATAGCAAAATTTGGGAGGGGAGGCTTTCTGAACCGTGTACAAGTAACGGTCACTTAACGCTCATCCTCCTCTTTGGACACATTTCAACTTTGCTTTGTTATAAATGGCAAAAAACATTTTTTTTTAAATACGCAGAGCTATATGTATTCTAATATATCATATTTCTTTTCCAAAAAAAAAACAAAATATTTTTTTTACTCAACAACCATAGCTTTCACAGGATCATTTACAAAAAACGAACTTAACCTCCTCTGATGAGTTCCAAAGACTCAGTATGAAATTTGCCGCGCAAATCATACACATTTACAAAAAATCACCCGTTCAGTGTTTTTAGTGCGTTAAAAACACGCCATCAGGGTTTACGTTTTGGAAGATAATCAAAGTGATTTATCTGATAATGAGGAAGATAATTTTCAAACTTATTCGGACGTAACCGACGAACAAGAGATATCAGCGTTCGAAAGTGAAGAGAGCGCGGAACCAGAATCTGATTTTGCCGAAAGGGATGGCATCAAATGGAAATCAAGTCCGTTTACATCTGGATTAAATACATATTATGCTTTTGGGTTAAAGGGTGATACAAAAGAAATTTTTTTTTATTTTTCTACTTTTTTATATACATATATTATATTTCAGCAAAAAAAAATTTCTTTTATGAGTTGAACTTACACCTAAGAAACAACATATTCAAATCACAATCACTGGTACATAACCAGTTATCTTGTCACAGATATATAAACTTATTTCGATACTCTTGGTATAAAATTGGTTACATTTCCCAAAGGCCCGATGAGTTTGAAAATCCTGTAGACTTCGCAATTAAAAAATTTTCTCAGCCACTATGTGAAATTGACGGATGTTCAGATTTTGCAGTTGTAACTTGCTCATGGTGCAAGAAGTCATTATGCTTCAAGCATTTTTTTGACGAATACCACTTTTGCTCCAAATATGAAGAATAACAAGCTTTCTTAGTTTGATTAATATCAACTATTGTTATCAAATAAATTAAAAAAAAAATAAATTGAAATGATAAATAAAAAAAAATTAATACTAGAAGCCATTGTTTTGATTTCAAGATTCGAAGGAAAGTTTGCAGTAGACAAAAAAAACTTCAATTGGATTTCGACAAAATTTTTATATTTTACATATGTAAACATTAACACATTTATACCATAGCTCAGCAATCACATCTAAAATGACGGTTATGCCATTTTTTGAAAGCTAATCTTCTCAGTTTCTTAGGAAAAAAGAGCATCTATAAAAATGTATCGTTTTGTAGATTTTTTTTTTGCTGAAGTATAAAATATATAAAAAAGTAGAAAAATTAAAAAAAAATCTCTTGTATCACCCTTTAACCCAAAAGCATAATATGTATTTAGGATTGTAGTGCCGTTCGAAAGAATACTTCATTACCTTGAGAACAAAAATCAGTGCTGTATCTGCGGCAGTTTTTGAATTTGCTTTTAAGTGAACGTTACTTGTACACGGTTCAGAAAGCCTCCCCTCCCAAATTTTGCTAGAAACTCGAATGTCTGTCGATATAAAAAACACGTCTTGCTCATGAAAGTTCTTTCCCAATTGGATGAAAATTAGTTTAACAAGGGATGGAAAAAGGGTGACTTACCCTATTATTTGACTTTTTCCGGTCAAATGCAAAAACAGGTAAACTTTAGTTTTGATAGGCCTTCAAAATATGTAATCAGTTTTAAAGCGCGGCAATTATAGGGGGAGGGGGGCTGAAAAACCATGGTCGAATATTGGTTCCTCTACTCTATCATAGTAATTTTAAATTTTTCTTTTCGCAGTTTCATTCTTCTCGCAAAAAGAAAACTTTTCGTTTTGGTTTCGTTCAAATCGGACTATTGGTTGCCGAGTTATGGGCAAAAATCGATTTTTCGCAGGGTTTTCGAGGGGCGATTTCCCCCCTTAAAACCGAATATCCGCAGACATAAAAAAATACGTGTCGATTAGTTTTTTGAGTACTATAACATATGTTAATGCGAAGAGAATCGGAGGCGATTTTCTCAAAAAAATTCTACGACTGAGAGCATCGATTTTTTTTGCCTTGTTATATGGGTAAAGTAAGACGTCTTTTATTTTGGCCTATGTAGACTTTTAAAATATGCGGTAATACGAAGGTACGAATCTTGGAATGCAGTTAGCATAGGTCTGGACCATAGTGAAACTGTCCGACGATCGGATAGGGTTTGAGCCGCGGATTCCCATAGGTGAATGTTTGAACCGAAATTAGAAACCACAGTAGAACCAGAGAAAATATGATCGGAAATCGTTGTAGGAATAATCGCAGAGTACCATTTTTTTTTAAAGTAGAGTGAGTTGAACTTAATTTAGGTAAAATAATATAATAATAGTAAAAATAAAAGTCGTGTACTGGAAAGGATACAGGTGCTAGAAACGTGAGTATCAACACTAAAACTGTACGAATTCATAGGGTTGGAAAAAAAAGAAATGACGTTCGAGAATTTTCGTGGGAAAGGACAGCTCAATGCGTTCCCATCGGCTCGTGGAAAGCCACGCAAAACACAAAAGTTATAGAGAACGTGGTTAGAAAAAAAATAAAGTGGTTTTCGAAAAGTGATTTTAAAAGGAAAATAAGAACATCGGGAAAAAGAAAATAGATTTAGGAAATTCATTTACAAAAAGGAGGTATGTGAAAATAAAAGAAAAATTGTTGAATTGAGTTCGGATGTTTCACCGTTTGTGATTCGACAGGTTGTTTTGGTCGATAAGAGGAATTCCTTAGGCGGTATTCGGGTGGAGGAAAAATCTAAAGTACGTGCCAAGAAAAAAATGTGCCATCAAGACAGGAATTTAACAAAGAGAAGCCAAATATTCTTACCGCGCGGCCCGGATACCGCGAGTTCCTAACCTCCAAACCTTTTCTATCCGATTGCTTTTTGTTCAAGCCTAACGGTCCCAGTCTTAACGGTTCCGGTTCGAGCTATTCAAGCCAATAAATTAGGCATAAAAAATAGGAGGACTGAAGATCAAGCGGTCTAACCTGACATCACGTTTGTTTGAAGCCACGTTTTTCTAACCATAAAAAGGGAACAGCTTTAAAAATTGAACCGCTATTGAATTAAAAGAAAAGCCAGAGAATTTCACTCGGAATTGAGCAGATTTCTTCGTTAATTTATATCAACACTGCTGAAAGCTATCATCGTTGTGGTTTTTTTGTTACGGCGATTTTCAACATTGCACGGGTTTATCATCACTCCGAGAAAAAGGGGGGAACAGGAGGAACGTGCGATTCAAGAGCAGAGCCTATCCAGCGAAGAGCCAACAGACAATTCGAGAACATGAACACGAGCAGAAAGATCATCAACTGAAATTATTAGAAAATTTTTGTCTTTGAGAAGGGGAAGCTATTTAACTTTAATTTTGTCATTTAATGTACGGTTCGCATTTTTATATATATATTTTATTGGTCAACAGAAGAGTTTGCAGGACGGAGTTTTGCGCGCACAGCACTTCCACATCATAAAAAGAATAGTTTTGTAAGTCACAGTGAGTACTGATATTTTGTCGTCATAATTTATATAATAATGTATAACCAGTAGAGTAAGCTCCACTTCCCTATCATATTTTTTTTTATTGAATATTGTCACACGATTGTCTATTTATTGCCGTAGGGTAAATTCAGTGTATAGAGCAAAATTTAGGCGTTAATGTATTTAAATTATGTATTTTCGATTCGATTATTGGATATTATAAATGCGAAAATTTTCTAGAGTCCCATTTAGTTGGTTTTATTTCATTTCAATATGCACGCAGGGAGATTGGGGCAGCTGTCGAGTGTATGCTAGCGATTGGAAATTTGAAGCATAGATGTCGTTAGTGTCTGCGACAGTTGATTTTAATTTCCGCGATGCCTGATAGTATCATGTTCGCATAAGTTGTGTCCGAAGGGAGTCATGTGATCGTGGGGAGGTCCGAAGGGGTTGGACGAGCCGATTGAGAGGCGTAGGACGCTGTTTTCTGTAGTCAGGAAAGGGCCGTTCAGGAAAGGCATTGTGGTCGCAATTTTCTCTCGGTCGTTTATATTCTTTGTTTATTTATTTATTCACAAACTGATAGATGTGGTTGAGCCTGTCGCCACTTTCATGGCATTTAGAAAAAGTGAAATTACAAAAATTAACGTCAGCTGGTTGGATTATAGAAACAGCTATATAGTTTAATTGGGCCAACCTAATACAAACAAAACAAAACAAAGCAGTCATTGGGACTGCCGACAAAAGTGATAACCTTAAACTATGAAATAACAGATTTTTTTTGGATTTTGAAATTATTTGTAGTATCAAAAATTAATATTTCATAATTTGTAAATTAAAATCATTAACATTAGTCTGGTTTTCACATCTATCGCCACTCCGAGCAACAATTACATATATACATTAGCTGTTTTTTTTAATGATCCATATGGATCTGTTATCCGGTTCATTAAAAAAATCTTTTTTAGAGAAGCTTTATTAAAAAACTGCAGTTGAAACACGCAATTGGTAAATCCAACAGACTTTTTTAATATCTCGAGTTTTTTTTTTGAGCGCAGTTTTTCTTTCGTGCAGTTGTGGAAGTAAACTTTTTCTATTGAAAAGTTTTTCTAAAATGAAAATTCAAGACCTCGGTGCAAAAAGCGGTCATGTCCACTTTTTTGCGAAAATGAGTTATTGATGCCAAATGCAAGAATAAACGAATGCGCACATTTGGCTGCAAAGAGCATACTTTTTAGAGGCCTGTGTAAAAAGTCATTAAAAAAAAGATGCATTGTTTCATATAATATTTTTTTAATTTTTTTTTGTTTTTTACTAAATAAAGGCTAGTTAACAAAACAAGTCTGGACTGTATTTTGTAGTCATAAATGAATTTTAAAAACCGCTTTTTTACTCTTGGGTGCAAGAAACAGCTATGTCCAAAACTTTAAAATGTCCATAACTTTTTCAAAAAAAAAAAATATGGATTTATCTCAAATTAAAATGATGTAAGAATACATGCTTGATTTAAACTGTAAATTGTTAACTTTGTCCCAGAGCAAAAATTTCACACTAATATGTTTTTTGTCTCTTCTGAAAAATTTGAAAAAGTGGAGATGACCGCTTTTTGCACCGAGGTCTTCATTATCGAAAAAACTATAACAGAAAGCTTTGGAAGTTGTGGTGCTTTTTTTTAAAGTTTTCCAATGTGGAAGTTAAAGCTTAAAGCTTTGGAAGTTGAAAGTTTTCTAATGTGGAAAGCGTCACGTTTTGTGGAAAGCAAATGCTGACGCCAAACCATAAGTTTTTACCCATCCAAAAATCGCCCAACACGCCTAAAGAAGTTATCACTTCAAAAATCTCGATTATTTACGGGTTCTTGGTTCGTTTTTTCACTTGTTATAGCCGTATCACATTAACGATTACTTTTGCGATTGAGGCTACGATTGGCCTTTTCGACAAATGAAAGCACAGCTGGCTACGATTGCGGCTACAGTTGCCAGTTTAGACTTGAGTCTAATTGGTCGAAAAGGCCAATCGTAGCTTCAATCGCAAAAGTAATCGTTAATGGTCGCATTCACGGTACTCAACGGTTGAGAGATTTGCTCAACAGTTGAGAGATTTACTCATCATAACCACTGATCGGACGCCATTTTTTGTATCGGAAAATTACTGCGATACTTTTCTGCTCAACCGATGGATTGAGTATTTTGACAGATGACAGCTGGCGTTTTTTCGAAGAACAAATAATTTGAAAAAACAATAATTATGGCTTTTCTGGATCAAACTTACAAATTAAATGATATGGAATATAATATTTTCGAAACTCCGGAGGTGCATCACAGATTACAAACTGGTAAGTTGCATTTTATTAGTTTACAAGACCCTAAATCGCAAAACCAATAAGCAAATTCAAAAGACTTAATTTGTAAATTGTGTTTTAGACCGTGGATTTTTAAACGAATACATCAAACAGAATTCTGCCTGCCTGGACATAGCTGTAAGTGGTGTAGATGAAGAATATGCAGAACCCAAAACCGCTGCAAAGAACAAGAAATGGTCCGATAAAAATGTTAAATTGCTGGTGCACTTGTTCGCAGAAAGGAAGAAACGGTTTCGAGATCCGAAAGAAAAAAAGAAGGCATTATGGCTGGAAATCTCTACAGAATTGAGGAAGGTAGGACTTAATTTAACAGAGGAAGAGGCTGAACGCAAATGGAGGAACTTAAAAAAAACCTTCACAACAATCCGAGACAACAATAAAAAACAATCAACAGGGCGGAATGCTATAAAGTGGGAATATTTCCAATCATTTGAAGAAATTTTTCATGACGACCGGACAGTAAATTTTGGATCGACAATTTCTTCAACCTGTACAACAACTTCAAGTACAGTTTCACAACTCTCTTCAAAAGGCCAGACTAGTTTTAATCCGACACGTACACCTTCGCCAATGCCACCTTCGCCAATGCCACCTTCGCCAATGCCAGCTTCGCCAATGTCACCTTCGACAATGGAATCTTTTGGTGACCGAAGCTCAAACTTTTCATCTAGATCTGGGAATTTTAAAAAGGAACTTCTTTTGGTAGAGCAACAACGGACTGAAGCTATTGAAAAGCTCAATAAAAATCTGGAGGAAAACAACAAAATCCAATCGCAAAGAAATACGCTTTTTAAAAATTATTTTGATTTTCTTATGAACAAAAATATTGAATAACGTAAACAAATAAAGAATTAAATTTAAAAGAAATTCTAGTTTTTAATGATTTTAGGTTTTATTCACAAAGTCCTTGCAATATTATTTCGTTTATTGGCTGCATCTTGAGCTTCAAGGCTATTTTGAAATGCAGTTTCCTCAGGGGCATTGACCTCAGTGTCTTCATCTAAATCTCTTTGTAGAATGTCTTCTATTTCTCCATTATCAATGATGAAATTATGCAACATGCAAGTAGCAGCTATTATTTTATTGCCAAATTCAACATAACTTATATCTAAATACTTCAAACGCCTAAATTTCACTTTTAATAGCCCGAATGCCCTCTCAATAACTGATCGTATTGAACTCAGTCTAGTGTTATATCGAACATGGGATGCTGGAAGATGTCCATTATCCCGAAATGGAGTCATCAGATTAACCATCAAAGGATAGGCACAGTCGCCAATGAGGTGTTGATCAGGTTGCATAAGGGGATTTTGTTGGTTAGTGATTTTTTCAAATAAATCACTGTGCCTAAAAACTCTGGCATCGTGCATTTTTCCCGGCATTCCAATAAACACATCAATAAATCGACAGTGATGATCACAAACTCCTGTTAATTGTAGCAAGGTATATAAATTTTTTTTTCACTAACGCGAAAATAGTCATTACCCTGCAAAATTATGGAATGAAATTGTTTTCTGTTGTAGTAGTCAGCGGCATTTCCGATAGGTTGTTTGATTGGAATATGACATCCATCTATTGCCCCAATAACTCCTTCTATTCCACGTGAGCGTTCCAGAAAAACCTTAAACAAGCAAAATTGAAAAAAATGCTTAAGCAACACATCGAAAACTTACCTGTGACGATGAAGCTATTTGTTCAGAGGTTGGCCAATTTACAAATCTTGGCATTAAATCAGCCAAAGTTGAAACAATAAATTTGAATATGCCATGCGCTGCACTATTTGGAATATTGAATCGATCTCCAGCCGCAAGGAAAGATTCTGGCTTACTTAATAACCAAATCGTCAATAAAAGTTTTTTTTCAAGACACACGTTTTCTATGGGTTGTTTGGTTTCAATGAACTGATGACCAATGACATGCAGCAACGATTCAAATGTACTCTTGGTCATTCTGAAGTGCTCCTTGAATTGGTTGTCGTTATATCTAGGGATAGTTTCCTCAAAATATTTTTCATTTCGCACTTTCACCGATTCACGGCCTTTAAATATTTCACACGCAAATAAAGATGTTTGCAGTAAATCAGGAATCTGTTGCAATATGTTTGTGGTAACATCATCCTCAGCTAAAAACTCCAAAAACCAGTGGTTTTCCATAATTCCAACTAACAATTTTCACACAACAAATTTTCCCTCCATTTGTCTATGACAAGATTGACAGATATCAGCTGTTTAATGTATCGAGGCATTCACGAGAACTAATCGAGATTTACTCAACTGTTGAGTGTTCGTGAATGCGCCCAATGTGATACGGCTATTAGAGATGGTGTTAAAGCGTTGCTGCCGTTTCAATATATGGAAACCAGAAAGTATAGGTTTGACTGACCAATCTTTCGAGACTCAAGAACGGATTAACATGTTTTACATTGGGCGCATTCACGGTACTCAACGGTTGAGAGATTTGCTCAACAGTTGAGAGATTTACTCATCATAACCACTGATCGGACGCCATTTTTTGTATCGGAAAATTACTGCGATACTTTTCTGCTCAACCGATGGATTGAGTATTTTGACAGATAACAGCTGGCGTTTTTTCGAAGAACAAAATATTTGCGAAACAGAATGGCTTTTCTGGATCAAATTTACAAATTAAATGATATGGAACATAACATTTTCGAAACTCCGGAGGTGCATCACAGATTACAAACTGATAAGTTGCATTTTATTAGTTTACAAGAGGTGGAAATATTTCCAATCGTTTGAAGAAATTTTTCATTCCGCACTTTCACCGATTCACGGCCTTTAAATATTTCATGCGCAAATAAAGATGTTTGCATTAAATCAGGAATCTGTTGCAATGTTTGTGGCAACATCATCTTTAGCTAAAAACTCCAAAAACCAGTGGTTTTCCATAATTACAACTAACAATTTTCACACAACAAATTTTCCCTCCATTTGTCTATGACAAGATTGACAGACATCAGCTGTTTAATGTATCGAGGCATTCACGAGAACTAATCGAGATTTACTCAACCGTTGAGTATTCGTGAATGCGCCCATTGATTTATATGAGAAAAATTATTTCTGTTCTTGAATACTTCGATTTGTAAACGTTCACAACGGAGGTTCCACTGTATTTGAAACATGTTTATTAAGATAAATCATTTAAAATGGAAGTATTTAGGGTATCTAATATCGTAAAATTTAACATTACCAAATAGGTCATCCTTTTAAAAAAAAAACTTTTACTTGTAAAAATAATTAAATTGTTAATATTGAAGGTAATTAATCAAATTCTCTTTTAGGCTGTATTGTTATGCTCAAAAACACGTGAAATCAATAAAAGCTGTTACAAGGCCTGGAGAAATAGCTGAAAAACAAAGATACAAAAGTATTAGGAGGCCGAAAAATCAAAAAAAGTTCAAAGTACGCCATTTACACCATTCCTCGCCATATCATGTCTCGGATCATAAGGCAGCAGTTACTGTAGGTGTAATTATGGGTGTCTTTTTAATATGCTGGGTCCCGTTTTTCTGTGTGAATATAGTTGCAGCGTTTTGTAAGACTTGCATTGGTGGCCAAACATTTAAAATTTTGTCTTGGTTGGGTTATTCGAATTCAGCATTTAATCCAATTATTTATTCAATATTTAATAAAGAATTTCGAGATGCTTTCAAGCGAATACTAACTACAAGAAGTTCTTGGTGCTGTACTCGAGAGCTTGGCAACATACATACAAGGAACAGTGATAGATATATAACGGATTATGCAACTAAGAACGCGATGAACTCTGGAAGATCATCTGCTGATTTGGAGCAAGTCTCAGCGATTTGACCATATCGTTGTATTAACATTTTCTTAAATTTTGTTTTGAACTACATCTTTAATTAATACTATCAATAACATAATTAGATGTAAGGGTTAACCTACTAAGACTCAAAAGCTTTAAAATAGATGTTGTTTTTAATAAAAAGAAATTCTATTTTTATGTTTTGAAAGTACATCTCTGAAGACTGATTTTTATTAATTCCAAAAATTTACTTGTTACTAAGTTTAATAAATTTTGCATACTGGTACTTAAACTAGTTAAACCATTAATATAAATGAAAATAAACCTAAGTAATTATAAGACTAGATATAGCTCACATAGGTAACCTAATATAGGAACTAAAAAATTTATTATTCTTAACTACAGAAATGTTGACCGAGCTATTTAACGTCTATCTTATGGTAGTAATCGCAGGCATGTATTCAACTGTGAAACACTGATTCCAAATAAAAATAAGAAAACATTTTTACGCAATTTTGTACAATCATAGACAAATTGTTAAACATATCTAATGTCCCTAAATAAAAAGTGACGTTGTATTTAGTTGAAAAAATAATAAAATAAAACTTAGTTGAAAAAATTAATATGTTGTAATTGTGCTGTTTTTTTTTAAATTTCAGATGACTTCAAATTTTTACATAATTCGATAACGAGCGGTACTAAGGATTAACAACACGAACTTTTATTGTTTATATTTACAACGTTTAAATAAAATACTGAATGTTTAGGATGATAAATACAGTCAACTACCGTTAGTTGACGAAAACAAAATATTAAGTAAAAATAATTGGGACTTCGTCGTCGGTCATTCTGCAGAACATGTGATGTGTAACGGGCACAACCAGAGTTGCCAGACAGCCAGCAAATTTTCCCCCCGTCGGCGCCTGAAAAACCCCCTGAAACGGGCTATTTTGGAATAAAAACCCCCAAATTTTTTATTCGTATTGCAACAATTAGTTATAACCAAAATTTAGGCAATTGTCGTATATAAAACAGTCAACCAGCAATTTTTTTTTATTTTTAGATTTTAGGGCATAAATTTGGACATTTTTAACCAAAGAATCTCAAAAACATAACAAAAGCTATAATTGCCAATCTGGCAATCATTGGAGACCCGTATGGTGATATTCGTATCAAAATTCGAACAGTTATACAAAAATTCCACTTTGAAGTCAAACTTTCCAATAAGATTTTTTAAAATTTATTCCAATCGGATTTTGATGTATGGGAGTTTTATGTAGAATCATATCCTAAATAACTTTTGTTCTTGCACTTTTTTGATAAGATGCACCGTTTTCGAGATATTCACAAAAAACGATTTCATTCGTATGGGGGGTACCCCCCCTAATGGTCCGTTTTTGCCCATTAACGAACTTAGCCTCGCATTTTACGAAAAACGCGCAAAATTTCAAGTCTCTAGCTCAATTCGTGCGCCCGCAATCCGCGCCACAGACGGACAGACAGACAGACAGACAGACGGACAGACAGACGGACAGACAGACGGACGGACATGCAGGAATTAATTATTTTCATCATTCTAAACACACTGGTGTAATTCATTTTTATGTGTGATGACGGGATCTTGGCGTTACAAACGGTAAGGCAAAGTTAATATACCCTTTGGTTTCACCATACGGGTATAAAAATAGCACAAAGTTTGACTTTAAAGAGGAATTTGAAAATCATATCAGAAAAGTTTGACTTAAAAGTGGGATTTTGATTTCATAGCAGCATGCGGATTTTCAATAATTGACAAATGGGCAATTATAGCTTCTGTTATGTTTCTATGATAAAGTTGAAATTTGCTAATCAATCTGGTGGAAGAAAGAAAATATTTTTATACCCGTATGGTGAAACCAAAGGGTATATTGACTTTGCCTTACCGTTTGTAACGCCAAGATCCCGTCATCACACACAAAAATTAATTACACCAGTGTGTTTAGAATGATAAAAATAATTAATTTCTGCATGTCCATCCGTCTGTCTGTCCGTCTGTCTGTCCGTCTGTCTGTCCGTCTGTCTGTCTGTCTGTGGCGCGGATTGCGGGCGCACGGATTGAGCTAGAGACTTGAAATTTTGCGTGGATCCGTTTTTCGTAAAATGCGAGGCTAAGTTCGTTAATGGGCAAAAATGGACCATTAGGGGGGGTACCCCCCATACGAACGAAAACGGTTTTTTTGAATATCCAAAAACGGTGCATCTTATCAAAAAAGTGCAAGAACAAAAGTTATTTAGGATATGATTCTACATAAAACTCCCATACATCAAAATCCGATTGGAATAAATTTTAAAAAATCTTATTGGAGCGTTTGACTTCAAAATGGAATTTTGGTACAACTGTTCGAATTTTGATACGAATATCACCATACGGGTCTCCAATGATTGCCAGATTGGCAATTATAGCTTTTGTTATGTTCAGTATTAAAAAACAATATTAAACAAAACAAAAATGTATTTCAATTTCTCATAAATAAAAAAACATAACAAAAGCTATAATTGCCAATCTGGCAATTATTGGAGACCCGTATGGTGATATTCGTATCAAAATTCGAACAGTTGTACCAAAATTCCACTTTGAAGTCAAAATTTCCAATAAGATTTTTTAAAATTTATTCCAATCGGATTTTGATGTATGGGAGTTTTATGTAGAATCATATCCTAAATAACTTTTGTTCTTGCACTTTTTTGATAAAATGCACCGTTTTTGAGATATTCACAAAAACCGTTTTCGTTCGTATGGGGGGTACCCCCCCCCTAATGGTCCATTTTTGCTCATTAACGAACTTAGCCTCGCATTTTACGGAAAACGGATCTGCGCAAAATTTCAAGTCTCTAGCTCAATCCGTGCGCCCGCAATCCGCGCCACAGACAGACAGACAGACGGACAGACAGACGGACGGACATGCAGAAATAAATTATTTTTATCATTCTAAACACACTGGTGTAATTCATTTTTATGTGTGATGACGGGATCTTGGCGTTACAAACGGTAAGGCAAAGTTGATATACCCTTTGGTTTCACCATACAGGTATAAACACAAACTTAATAAGTAAACTAAATTCAAAACATAAATTCAAAACGTAGGTGTATGAAAATCAGGACTTATTGATAATCTGGATTTTTTTTTCCTTCCTTCGAAATCATTTCAATTCAAATGCCGGATTGCTCTCGGTAGAATATTGAATATAAGAGATTTAATTCCATTGTATTCAATATTCTACCGAGAGCAATCCGTTATTTGAATTGAAATGAATTTGAAATAAAAAAAATCCAAATTATCAATAAGCCCTGATTTTCATCGTAAAAATTTCTCGTAGTCATTAAAAAAATTCAGTCTCGATTTCCTCAAACGATTCCAACCCGTTGTCTTCTTCTGCTTTTTCAAATTGTACATACAGTCGGAATTAAATTTTTTCAACATTTCCTTACTTGGTGTAAATGATTTACAATCAGTTTTTTCGCTGAAAAGATGTATTCTTAATCTCAGTATTGCTTCTGCGGTATTTATGGAAGTTCTGTTGCGTAACTTATCTTTGATTACACCGACGATTGAAAAAGCACGTTCTACCGACGCATTGGAAAACGGCAAACAAAGTAACGATAACGCCAGTCTTGAAATGTTTCCAAATTTCCGACTGCCATCTGCATTTCTTTCTTCATCAACTGTGACCCAAAATTTTTCAGTTGTGGATATGTCTCCTAATTTCCTCCAATCTTGAAAACTAATGTTATGCCACTCCATAGAGACGCTATCAATATCATCGCAAAAGTTTTTGAACTGGCTTGCCAACACTGCTATATCAACTTTTATTTGTCGAGTAGCATTACTTGGCGATAATAAAGATATTTTTTCAAATATGTTAATATTATCCGGTATTCGAAGTTGTAGTTGCTCGCAAATATTGATGAGAAAGTCTCTACATCGAAGTTTTATTATTTTTAGCTCAGTACTATTAACGCTTTAGAAGCGACATTAAAAATATATGCAAAGTTGATGATATCAGCATCAATCACAAAGTCTTGAAATCGAAATGTTGTTATATCTTTGCATATTTCTGAAGTAAGGCGTTGTTGAGGTAATATAAAATTTAAGTATTTTATTAAAAGTTCTTTCAATTTTTGGAGGAGTTTAATGTGATCTGCATCATTTGACTGAAAACTTTGATTTAATTCAGTAATATGCTTTAAGGCCATTTTCAAAAATAAAACATAACAAAAGCTATAATTGCCAATCTGGCAAGCATTGGAGACCCGTATGGTAATATTCCTATCAAAATTCGAACAGTTGCATCAAAATTCCACTTTGAAGTCAAACTTTCCAATAAGATTTTTTTAAAACTTGTTCCAATTGGATTTTGATGTATGGAACTTTAATGTAGAATCATGTGCTAAACAACTTTTGTTCTTCCTCTTTATGGGGCGGCAAATTCACGACATTTCGGAACAAATGAAAAAATGGATGTTAAAAGATAGTGTCTTTGATATAGGAAAGTTTACGCTATATAGCGACAATGCTTCGAATTTTTCTAACAATAGGAATAAGCGTAGCAAGTTGCGAAAGGAGTTTTTCGAAGCTAAAGCTTATAACAAATTATTTGAGATCGACTATGAACACGTTAAGATTAAGCAACTTGGCTCTTTTGCCAATTGAGGAAGAATTAACCAAAGAAATCGATTTCGACAGCATAATAACAGAATTTTCAGTCCAAAAAGCCAGAAAAGTGTTTTTGTAGAAACATGTGAAACACATTTTTTTCTTTTAAAAAAGTTTGAAATTATTGCTTACAATTTTTAATATAACTTTTGTACTGGTCAATCAGTTTTGAGTAACGTTTGGTTTAAACCAGTCTTCACCTTGAAAAAAAAGCTTTAATTGTCAATCTGGCAATTATTGGAGACCCGTATGGTGATATGACATTTTTTCAAGTTTAATTGAACGGCGAAGGGTGGTATCAAAATTCCAATTTGAAGTCAAATTCTCCCATAAGATTTTTTTAAAAGTTCTTCCAATTGGATTTTGATATATGGGAGTTTTATGTAAAACCGTATCCTAAACAACTTTTGTTCTTGGACTTTTTTTGATAAGAGGCACCGTTTTTGAGATATTCGCAAAAAACGTTTATTTCATATGGCGAGTCCGTTTTTGCACATTAACGAACTTAACCTCGCATTTTAGGAAAAACGGCTTTGTGCAAAATTTCCGTGGGTCCGCAATACGCGCCACAGACAGACGGACGGACAGACAGACAGACGGACGGACGGATATCCAGAAATCGACTTTTTTGATCATTATAAACACACTGGTGTAATTCATTTTTGTGTGTGATGACGGGATCTTGGCGTTACAAACGGTAAGGCAAAGTTAATATACCCATTGGTTTTACCATACGGGTATAAAAAGAGTGACACAATTGATATTTTAAAAATGTGGCGCTAATTGGTATTCATCCTCTTTATGATTATCGTGTCGTTTTCAACAAGAGACGAATTATTGGTCGACATTTGCCTATCAACAAAAACACGGGAATTTACTTGTAAACGACACGCCAATCGAATTATGCGTCATTTTCAAAATATGGATTTTTCGGTGGAAACTTCAGTAATAGAAAAATCATTTTAGGGCGGCAAATTTAACTTCCGCCCCGGGCGCCATGAACCCTCGCTACGCCACTGAGCTAGAGACTTGAAATTTTGCGTGGATCCGTTTTTCGTAAAATGCGAGGCTAAGTTCGTTAATGGGCAAAAATGGACCATTAGGGGGGGTACCCCCCATACGAACGAAAACGTTTTTGCGAGTATCTCAAAAACGGTACATCTTATCAAAAAAGTGCACAAACAAAAGTTATTTAGGATATTATTCTACATTAAAGTTTCATACATCAAAATCCAATTGGAACAAGTTTAAAAAAAATCTTATTGGAAAGTTTGACTTCAACGTGGTGTGGTGTGTAGATGGTGGAGGTAATGGAGAACACAAACAAAACACTTTCAATCCTTCTTTTTTATATCTTTATTTTAACACATGACTTCCTTTAATCTTCTTTTATAACTCTGCTTTTAAACTAGACTTTAAAAACTTTACTTTGAAAACTTTACTTCTTAAACTAGCTCTGCCAAAACTTAACTCTAGACTTTCTCGATTCAGACTGTTTGATTATTACTTGACTTATCTTACTCGACTGACATTACTCGACTTTTCTTACTCAACTTATATTACTCTACTCTTCATCAGAACTTATTAAAAACTAACTCCCTTAAGTTTACAATTACTTACTTTTATAACTATTCTAGGCGGAAGTTGAATTCTTCCGCTTACATAAATGTTACGATATTCTTAAAAACATATTCATTTATTATGAAAACATTTCAAGGTCTTTCCTAGCCTAATGGTTTTATTTCCGATCAGCACTTCATTTCATTTCATGCCCGTGAATTCTACCTTCTGCTGAGTCGACAAAACTTAGGTGCATTGGATTGCCTCACTGAATTGCATGAATGACTTAATTGTGATAATGATACAACAATTGTTTATGTTATCGTATTTCAGTTCTTGTGTTTAAACATCTGTCGTTCCGTGTTTGGACATTTGATTTTTTAAATAGCTCATAATCAAATTAGGAAATCCAATTACATCTGTTTTCAAATAGTTGACTAAATTATATCTAAGAAATGAAGCTTAATTGTTTTTATCAATGACCATTATGAATGATCATTAGAATCCTAACATACCATCCCCCTTGAAAAAAGAAAATGTCGCAGACATTTTCGTAAAAATATTAGTTTAACTATCTTTATATTTCATAATGTCTTATACAGTATATATTAAGTTTTTGTCATAAAATTAATGTCCAGAACAAATAGTATTTTACATTATCAAAAATTAAACAATTTCATATTTCTTATCTTAATATATAAAATCGTTGGTGCGTATGTTCGTCTGATCATCACGGCTGAACCACTGAAGCTATCCACCTCATATTTATACCATATATTCGAGTGGTGCTCCGATCGGTTTTTGTTTGCAAAAGACCCCGGTAGGTGGCGCTGGGGTCGAGTTCGAATTTCGAAAATTCGTATTTATGGACCGATTTTGTGCAAATTCACAACATATAACACTTAAATATAGATTAAAATGTTGATAAAATTTAAACCCGATAGGTGGCGCTGGGGTCGAGATATTAACGAAAATGTACTCCAATCGGATTTTGATGTATGGGAGTTTTATGTAGAATCATATCTCAAATAACTTTTGTTCTTGAACTTTTTTGATAAGGTGCACCGTTTTTGAGATATTCGCAAAAAATGTTTTCGTTCGTATGACGGGTACCCCCCCTAATGGTCCATTTCTGCCCATTAACGAACTTAGCCTTGCAAAACGAAAAAGTTTTTTGGGAATATCTCAAAAACAGTGCATCTTATCGAAAAAGTCGAAAAACAAAAGTTATTTAAGATATGATTCTACATAAGATTCCCTAACATCAAAATCCGATTGGAATAAATTTTAAAAAATCTTATTGAAAAGTTTGACTTTAAAGTGGAATTTTGATCAACTGTTCGAATTTTTATACGAATATCACCATACGGGTCTCCAATTTTTGCCGGACTGGCAATTATAGCTTTTGTTGTTTTGTTGGTCTGTTGGAGATTACAAAACTCAAAAACTACTGGACCGATTTTTACGCGGTTTTTGCAAAAACAAACATAACAAAAGCTATAATTGCCAATCTGGCAATTATTGAAAACCCGTATGGTGATTTAAGTGAACGGCAAACAGTTATATCAAAATTTCAGTAAGAAGTCAAACTTTCCAATAAGATTTTTTTAAAATTTGTTCCAATTGGATTTTGATGTATGGGAGTTTTATGTAGAATCATGTGCTAAACAACTTTTGTTCTTGCACTTTTTTGATAAGATGCACCGTTTTCGAGATATTCGCAAAAAACGTTTTCGTTCGTATGGGGGGTACCCCCCCTAATGGTCCATTTTTGCCCATTAACGAACTTAGCCTCGCATTTTACGAAAAACGGATCTGCGCAAAACGTCAAGTCTCTAGCTCAATCCGTGCGCCTGCAATCCGCGCCACAGACGGACAGACAGACGGACAGACGGACAGACAGACGGACAGACAGACAGACGGACGGACAGACGGACGGACATGCAAAAATTAATTATTTTTACCCTTCTAAACACACTGGTGTAATTCATTTTTGTGTGTGATGACGGGATCTTGGCGTTACAAACGGTAAGGCAAAGTTAGTATACCATTTGGTATACATACCATACGAGTATAAAAATATTGTCCACACTTTGGCATTACAATAAATTATTATTTACTTTATTCTGATTAATAGATGTACAATTTTTAGAGTTTTTGTTGTCAATGCGTTGTTTTTGCCTGTTACCATCCATATGTCATCCGACAGTTCACTTTAGCACTTTTTAAAAGCTTCATTTCCTTCTGGGGTATCATAAAAAATTTTTGATCTATTAATTTCAAAGTATTGATAAAGATATTAGACGCGCGGCCGTAGGACGCGTATGATCCGAGGCCGAGTTTTGACGGGGGAGGCCGAAGGCCGACGGCCGACGTGGACAGGGAGGCCGAAGGCCGACCTGTGTGTGGGGGATGAACCGCGGAGCGGTTCGGGGCGCAGCCCCTAGTTGACTATAGAAAATTTTTCATTTATTACGTTTATAATTATATATTTATATTAATGTTATTACCTTTGTTCGTGAATTTTGATTAAGCTCTTTTTTATCAAATTAATTTTATTTGTTGTGTATCTTTACGAATTTCGGTTTTTTTTTCTCTAAAATTTTCCCGTTTATATACATGTATGCAAGTATTCTAAAAACTTTTAACGTTTTTTTATATAATTCTCGGTTATAATAGACTATTATTCATTAAACAATTTTAAACGGTTGTTATGGATACGTTTTTTCCGTTTGTTAACCATAATGATTGTGTTAATTTCGTTCGGAATCTCTACAACGGTAAATGGACCTAACCATACTTGTGAAAGTTTTCCTTTTTTGGCCGCATCTTTTACTAAAACTTTGTCCCCAACGTGGAATTTTACGGGGTAAACCTTTCTATCGTAGTAGGATTTTGTCTTTGCTTTACTGTTTTGTAAATTTTCCCTGACGATTTTATACGCGGATTGTAATTTCGATTTTAAACCTAAAACATAATCGTCATAGTTGTATAATGGTTGCGGTTCATGTTTAAGATCAGTTGGAATCGATGGGTTGTAACCATATAATACTTCCATGGGGGTGAATCCCGTGCTACGATGAACAGTTGTATTATGGACAAACATGGCCTGTCGTAAATGATCGTTCCATGTTCTAACATTTTTATCGACGAATGTTCGAAGGTATTCTACTAAAGATTTATGAGATCTTTCTAATGCGCCATTGGATTGTGGGTGGTAGGCTGTTGTTTGGACCTTTTTTACTTTTAACAATTTACACAGTCTTTTAAAAATATCGCTCATGAAATTGGAGCCCTGGTCTGTTACAACTAAAGAAGGAATACCATATCTACTAATTATTTGATCAAAAAAAATTTTTGCAACTGTGGAGGCTTCTAAATCATTAATAGCGTAGCAATCTGTAAAACGAGTTAAATCGTCTTCGAACGTCAAAATATATTTTTCTCCGTTAACAGTTTCTTCCAAAGGACCTACTATATCTAAATAAACTTTCTCAAATGGTCTCGTAGCGGTATTTGGAATTACCATTGGCATCATATGCATGCGACCGCTTTTATTTTTCTGGCAGGACGGGCAGTTTTTAATATATTTTGCAATATCTTTTCCCATATTTTTCCATTTATATTGTTTTCTTATATTTCGAAAAGTCTTAAAAATCCCTTGATGACCGCCTAATGGATTGTTGTGAAACGCTCTCAATATCTCTTTGATATCTTCAGAATTCGTTATTTCTATTACTTCATTTTTTTCTCCCGATAAAATTTTTAAAGGATCCTGCGCTATATTAATTGTATTTTCGTCCTTGTTCCTAGTTAAATTTTCTTCTTGTTCTATGGCTTTTCTTTGTGCTCTAGTTATTGCTAGAATGGTTTTTTGATTCTGAGAATTTTCTTCTTGATGTACTGTATTTTGATTCTGAGAATTTTCTTCTTGATGCACTGTACTATCTTGTGGTATCCTACTTAAAGCGTCGGCAACCTGATTCAATTTTCCTGCCTTATATTCAATTGTGTAGTCATATTCCGAAAGTTTATGCCGCATTTTTATCAACCTGGATGTTGTATCTTTTACTCTACATTCCCCAATTAAAGGTTTATGATCTGTTAGAATTTTGAATGATCTTCCGTAAAGATAACACCTGAAATTTTTTGTTGCCCAAACTATAGCTAATAATTCCTTTTCGATAGTGGAATATCTACGCTCGGCTGGATTAAGAGATCTGCTAGCATATGCTATTGGGTGTTCAACCCCATTTTCACCTTGAGATAAGACTGCACCTAAAGCTTCGTTACTGGCATCGGTCGTTAACGTAAAAGGTTTCAAGAAATCTGGATATCGCAATAACGGTGGATTAATCAATTTTTCTTTCAATTCTGCGAATGCTTTTTCACATTCCTGAGTCCATTTGAATTTTGTGTCCTTACGAAGTAATTTATTTATGGGTTCTGCGATTTTCGAAAAATTTGGGATAAATTTTCGATAGTAGTTAGCCAACCCTAAGAATGATTGGACTTGTCTAACCGTTTTTGGAACAGGGAAGGTTTGTACGCAGGCCGTTTTTGCAGGATCAGGCATCGCGCCTTTTTCGGAGCAAACGTGTCCTAAGTATACTACTTCTTTTTTCAAAAAATGACATTTCTCTAATTGTAATTTTAAATTGAATTTTGATAATTGATTAAAAACTTCACGTAATTTATTATTGTGGTCGGCTAAATTTTTGCCGTGAATGACGATGTCATCCAAATATACAAAACATTTCCATCCTTGTAAGCCTGTCAACACTTGATTCATCATCTGCTGAAACGTCGCAGGTGCTCCTTTTAACCCGAAAGGCATCCTTTTAAATTGGTAATGTCCAAAAATCGTACTAAAAGCAGTTTTCTCCCGATCTTCGTCTTCAACGAGGACCTGATGGTATCCACTAGCCAAATCTAGAGTGGTGAAATAACGACAATGTCCCAACTGGTCAAGAATATCTTCAATTCTCGGCAGTGGAAATGCATTTCCTATTGTTATATCGTTTAATTTTCGATAGTCTACAACCACTCTCCACCGTTTCTTACCATCTGGGCCTGCTTTCTTAGGTACTACCAGTAATGGAGAATTCCAAGGGCTTTTACTTGGCTCTATTATGTCGTTCTCTAGCATATCTTCCACCTGTTCTAAAATAACTTGACGTTGAGTCTCTGGTAACCGATACATTTTCTGGTTAATGGGCGCTTGACTACCCTTTACTGGTATTCTATGGGTTTGCGCTGTAGTGTATGTCAACCTATCTCCCGTGAGATGAAATAATTCATTATATTCTGCACAAATTTCGATTATTGCTCTTTTCTCTTCCTCGTTATACTCTTCATTTAAATTTAAACCTTTTATAATTTCCGCAATTCTCCAAGTTTCTTTCGTATATCCTGTAGATTTAGTTTTATAATAATTATTGTTAAAGTTTTCATCTATATTTCCTCTTGTATTTATTTTCTCTTTAGTCTCGTTCTTTATTTCTTTGTCTATTTCCTTATTTTTTCTAAAAAATATATTTCTTTTTGTCCCATAATTATTCAATATTCTTATATTTTCTTCTTTTTTACGCGTTACATCATTATATGTATCTTTATCATTTTTTACTATTTCTTTTCTCATAATACGACCATTATTATTCACCTGTATTTCATCGTTAACCGTATTTCCATTTATTTTTTCCCTAACGCCATTTATTTCACTATGTTTCTGTAATCTCGTTAAAATCTCTTTACTATTCTCTTTATCAAAATCTTCACATATATCCTCATCTAATTCACAAATAAAAAACTCTGATGCCGGTTCCATTTTCGGCCTATAATCTTCCAATATAATATCTTCATTATTCATATTTAAAACACTAACTTTAGCTACTTTATCTTTTCCCTTAATCAAACAGTTTCCCATATAGACCCCTGGCTTTATTTCTTCTGCATAACAAATTTTCTCTTGATCATCGTTTACTTTAACTAGTACAATCTTTTCGCTTCGGGCGGGAATTATAGTTTTAAAATTTAACTCGTTGGAAAATAGCGATTTGCTTCTGAAATCGGTATTCTTTTCTCTCTGAGTCTCTAGAATACTTCTTTCTTTTGGCACAGAAAGTGTGTCTGACTTACTTATCGAAACGTCTTCAGGGTTAAATTCACCGAAAAAAGATTCCAAATAAAAATCATCGGTTTTACCCCAGATATTAACTTCTCTCGGAGTCTCATTAATATCCTTAAAAGACTTATTCAGATAGTTAGATGGTGGTTTAGTATTTGATTTTTTGGCCAATTGTGAATGTGAATTGTCACCATGAACACAAGTATTATCTTGTGAGTGCAATTCTTTATATTTAACACAATTTTTACCGTTGGACAATTGTGAATGAGAATTTTCACCATGAACACAAGTATTATCTTGTGAGTGCAATTCTTCATATTTAACACAATTTTTACCCGTGGAATCGATCCCCTCAGGGTGATAGGACTCCGCTTTGCACAAGTGCTCCAAACAGGATGGGCTAGTCTCCTCAGAGTCATTAGTACCTCCTGTAAAGCTAATTGTCCCCTCAGGGCAAACTTGTGACTGGTCGCTGTCCCCCACGCAATTGTCAAATACCTCATCTTCTTCAATCTGACATTGACACTTTTCTGTTGATTCTGTCGCATATTTTCCTGGATACATTGGTAATTTTATCCCTTCCCGTGGAAAAACGATCTGTTTATTAGGACCTTCTATGTTTATATGCTTCGTTAAAATATCGCTTCCTATTAAACCATCCCCTGGCAAATGTACATCTTCGTCTATTACTTGAAAATCGCAACTTATTTTGTTACCCAATAATATTTCCCCATGACAGGTACCTAATGTATAAGTTTTTCCACATACTCCTCTAATTTCCAATTTCGTATTTTCGTCTATCTGAGCCGTGTTTTTTAAACTTGATTTTTTTATTAAACTTACATCAGCCCCCGTATCTATTAATAAACTTGCCTTATTATTTCGTACTATATCTAAAGGAAATTGGACCATTGGTGTTCTAATGGCTTCTACAATACTGCTCTGATTTCGACTTTGATTAAAATTTTGCTCTGATTCTTTAAATTCCAAATGGGGTTGGGGCTGATTACACCCTAAGATTTTCTCGCTTAATTTTATTGCCTGACTGGGGTGCTTGCAGCCGGCCGTTGTCCGTTTCCCGAAACATTTAGATTTTCCCAGCGTTCCTTTAATCTACATTCATTTGTAACATGATGTGGACTCAAACAAAAATTACATGCATTTGATCTAGTTAATCCCACATTTGAATTTCTCATCTTTTGTCTACAATCTGATTCTAAATGACCAATTCTTTGGCAATAGTTACATCTAACTTGGGGTGGTGGTTCCCTTGACCTACATTCACGTTGTGTGTGGTTTGTTCCTCCGTTGGGTCTCTATTAAACTGTTGCCTACTAAAATATCCTGTGTTAGAATTTACGCCATTGTTAACGTATTGATTCATGTTTGAATTTAGTTGATTATTGCTAGGTATTACGTGTTGGTTTTCGAATTTTTCTATTGAACTTACTTTTGCTGTTAGTTCGACAATATTTCCTTCCTGCGTATGAGCATAATGCCTTAATGCTGAATTAAGCAAGCCATGTTTGAACGTATTTAACGCTATCTTGTCGTATTCCTGGTCAAACTCTTTCCGTGCACCGGGGTATAATTGACTGATGACCTCCTTACATAAACTAAGTTGCTTCATTACTCTGTGTCCGAAATCGAACACACTTTCATTATACTTTTGTTTACAATTACGCAGTTCATCACAAAGTTCTACCAGGGATTTCTTTGGGAAATATTGTTTGGAAAGTATTTCTTCCAAATCCTCGAAACGTTCAATTTTATTATTGATTGCCAATTGAAGTGCTTCACCTGACAGGCTAAAACTGGGTAGAAGCTTTACAAAAATAATTCGTTTTTCAGCTTCTAAAGTATTGTGATATGCCTTTGTTGTCGTCAAGTAATGATGTAAAACAGAATCTCGGTTTTGTGCACACTCGCCCGAAAATTTTGGCAAATTTCTCGCAATAAATTCCGCAATTTTTTGCGCGGCATCCGCATCGTAACTTTGAATTGTTTCATCGCTTTTTCCAGTCATGATCAGATTTTTAGTTGTCTGAACTTGTTGAAGTTTAACTTTTAAAAGTTCGTTTTGCGAATTTAATTTTGTAATTTCTTGTTCTAAACCCGTGATTTTTGTGGAATACGTTATACTATCACTCTCTTGATTATTTCCAATACTACTAATTTTCCCTTCAAAAATACTTGACCCTAATATACTTTCTATGTGTTCCAGATGTGAATTTGGTGGCAATTTTGATTTTAAAAGCCTCAATTCTAAACCTACTTCTATAATTTGAGAATTCAATTTTGAATTTATTTCTTCTGCCTCTTCTATTAGGCCCTTGCTATTTTTCAATTCCCTATTCAAAAACCCGTTATTTTCCTTTAAATTATTTATTTCTTCATGTAGCAGTACTTGTGTTTTATATATTGAATCGATGTACACATCAAAAAGACTTTCAGTTAACCTACCTACTGATACTTCGTGTGGATTTTCTGTAATTTGTTTTTTCAATTCATCGTACTCGTGAGATGTAACTTTTGACTTAAGTTCTGAAAGTAATAGTTCTTGAAAATACCCTAATTCTTCCGTAATTTTCTTAGCCTCGTTCTTGTAAAATTCTTGCCTTTCTCTGAACACTTCAATATCTATTTGCAGTTTTTTAATTTCTTCAACTTCTTCTTTTGTAAATATGTTTTCTCTGCGTCTTCCCGGCATTTACTATACACTAAAACTCGATTTTTACTCTAATCCCGTTTTTTTTTTTTTTTTTTTTTTATAAAACTTTCGAACAACCGCATGGCTTAATCAACTTTCAAAACAAAATACGACTTAATTCTTTGTACTTATGCATAATTTATACTAATGGATAGTTTTACATAACTTTCTTACATACCAATAATCAAAATCTCCATTGTTGATTGTTGTCGGCTCCTGAATTTTTAACTGTTTGCTGCTCGGTGATTTCCTCTGTTGGTTTGTGATTAGCTGCTCCAATCTTACGGTTCCACTGTCTGCTGGTCTTATTTCCACTTGAAAGATGATTTAAAGCTGATTCTACTGCGCCCTTTCAAATAGCTGATTTGAGATGATCCTTCGTTGATTTTTTTCTCGCCTCTTGAAAGTAGATCTAGAGATGACGGATTTGGTGAGAATCGTTCTAGTGATATTTCACAGTATTCTGCCGATTTAAAGTTGATTTTTTTTTTCGCCTCTTAACAGTTGAATTGCTAATGATACTCCTTTGTTTTTATTTCGCCTCAAGTAGATTTTACACGAATTTTTATTCTGCTTCTTTATTTGATGACCATTCTGTTTCTCGTTGTCTATTCTATCTATTTATCTTTGTTGTTTTAATTCATCTGCTTCGTCTTTTCAAATGTTATTTCACTACACCATTTTCTCGTTTAATGTTCTGCCACTACTCTTTTACACCACTTTAAGGAAGTTTAAGGTTCGGTTTTAAAATGCCAAAAAAAAAAAAATATTTGACAAATCGTTGTCCGGCTGCGCCAATTGTGTGGTGTGTAGATGGTGGAGGTAATGGAGAACACAAACAAAACACTTTCAATCCTTCTTTTTTATATCTTTATTTTAACACATGACTTCCTTTAATCTTCTTTTATAACTCTGCTTTTAAACTAGACTTTAAAAACTTTACTTTGAAAACTTTACTTCTTAAACTAGCTCTGCCAAAACTTAACTCTAGACTTTCTCGATTCAGACTGTTTGATTATTACTTGACTTATCTTACTCGACTGACATTACTCGACTTTTCTTACTCAACTTATATTACTCTACTCTTCATCAGAACTTATTAAAAACTAACTCCCTTAAGTTTACAATTACTTACTTTTATAACTATTCTAGGCGGAAGTTGAATTCTTCCGCTTACATAAATGTTACGATATTCTTAAAAACATATTCATTTATTATGAAAACATTTCAAGGTCTTTCCTAGCCTAATGGTTTTATTTCCGATCAGCACTTCATTTCATTTCATGCCCGTGAATTCTACCTTCTGCTGAGTCGACAAAACTTAGGTGCATTGGATTGCCTCACTGAATTGCATGAATGACTTAATTGTGATAATGATACAACAATTGTTTATGTTATCGTATTTCAGTTCTTGTGTTTAAACATCTGTCGTTCCGTGTTTGGACATTTGACCGATTTTTTAAATAGCTCATAATCAAATTAGGAAATCCAATTACATCTGTTTTCAAATAGTTGACTAAATTATATCTAAGAAATGAAGCTTAATTGTTTTTATCAATGACCATTATGAATGATCATTAGAATCCTAACAGTGGGATTTTGGTACAACTGTTCCAATTTTGATACGAATATCACCATACGGGTCTCCAATGATTGCCAGATTGGCAATTATAGCTTTTGTTATGTTTCATCATTATGTTTCATCACACACTGGTGTAATTCATTTTTGTGTGTGATGACGGGATCTTGGCGTTACAAACGATAAGGCAAAGTTAATATACCCTTTGGTTTCACCATACGGGTATAAAAATCTGTCTGTCCGTCTGTCTGTCCGTCTGTCTGTCCGTCTGTCTGTCTGTCTGTGGCGCGGATTGCGGGCGCACGGATTGAGCTAGAGACTTGAAATTTTGCGCAGATCCGTTTTTCGTAAAATGCGAGGATAAGTTCGTTAATGGGCAAAAATGGACTATTAGGGGGGGTACCCCCATACGAACGAAAATGGTTTTTTTGAATATCTCAAAAACGGTGCATCTTATCAAAAAAGTGCAAGAACAAAAGTTATTTAGGATATGATTCTACATAAAACTCCCATACATCAAAATCCGATTGGAATAAATTTTAAAAAATCTTATTGGAAAGTTTGACTTCAAAGTGGAATTTTGTACAACTGTTCGAATTTTGATACGAATAACACCATACGGGTCTCCAATGATTGCCAGATTGGCAATTATAGCTTTTGTTATGTTTTTCTTTTGAGGAGTACATTTGGTGTAATTGATCAGCCGAAAAACACCTTTCTTTATCTTTAGAGACAGCAAAGTGTAAAGTAAGTGAATCCCACTGCTCAATAATTTTTTAGATGGCGAAGTATCTAGCGAGCCATCGAGTACCCGACAATTTATCAAACTTTAGAGGTTTTTGGCCGGTGAGAGCTAAATACATTTTCCCATAGGATAGCTGGCGTTTTGTGCTAGAAGAAAACCAATTGTATGTTTCTTTCACCATAAAATCTAAATATCGAGGTAATATAGCACATGCGTGCTCAGCTGCTAAATAAAGAGAGTGGCAAATACATTTTATCACAACTAAATCGTTTTGCTCCTCTTTTAAAAGTTGGGCAACAGAGTGTCGTCGGCCAACCATCACATTGGCGCCATCTATCCTATTCCAATTAATTGTTTTACATTTAAATTCGCTTGTTTTAAAGCGTCAATTATTGTAGCACTAATTGTGCGAGCATCTCCAGATTCGATTTCAATAAGTTTAAAAACTGTTGTTTTAATGGCATGAAGGCGGTCGCTGAAATATCTCACCATAAGACATAACAACTTTTTGTTATCAATAGATGTGCTCTCATCTATTATAAGAGAAAATGCGCTACCTTGAACGTCAGTCACTAATTCTTCTAAAAGGCATGGTGCTATGACGTTTTTTAAAAACGCCGTACATTTAGTCCTCCCACAGCTGATATCTTTTAAAATTTTAGCAGCAGGATCCAAATCACATAAAAGAACGACCAAGTGTTCGACAGTTCGAATTGAGCAATGTTCTGCAATAAATACTGCGAGTCTTAGTTCGATAATTTTTTTTTCTTTGCTTATCGAAGATTTAAAATATGACGAACCTGGCGTAACATTTTTTGAAAGGGCGATCTTTTCTAAATGTTTTTTAGTTTGAATATGTTTCTGTAGGTCTTTTCTATGGGCTTTCAGCGTGCATTGGGATATTCGGCACATCGCTCTTGTTTCGTCGTCTGGTGCTGGCGCGATCCAGTCTACAAAATAAGATTTTGGTCTTAGAAATAGTCATAAGATTATTGACAAATGAGATTTTAATGCTGCTCTCACAATTCATGCGATTTCAGTTCGTATGAATTCTGACGAAAACGCGATCGATCCCATTACTACTGTTCAAATGGTACCGCGTACATTGCAATGAAATTTGTTCGTCAGAACTTATGCGAAAACCTGCGAATGCGAACAATCCCATTTCAATGGGATCAATCGCAGCAGTTCGGACGAATTTTGACATTATCAGTACAAAAATTTTTTGGAAAAAATCGCAGTAGGCGAGCATTCTTATTCATTTTCGAGAAATTAAATTCTCAAAGCAAATTTTCGCACGAATTCTAAATTGATGCTAATTTTGTCTAAAATGGAATAATATTATGGATTTTTGCATTGACAATGCAAATGGTTTTCGACTGTGATTCAAATGAAATGAACATTTGTTTTGTTTTAGCTTTGCCTTTATCAGTCGTGAAAGTTTTTTCTGTTAAACCTGAATTAGGTCCAGTGCAACTGTGGCACTGTGTTATCACCGTGAAGGTTCATGTTTGTTTCGGGCTCAGGGGAGTGACGAAGCCCTCGTCAGACAGAGTAGTGTCAACTCCTCCTGCTCTCTATCGCAGAAATGGTTTATTGGATGGATCATAGGAACTTACAAGAAGTTTATATATTCACCATCTGATTTAATTCGGCTTGTGCGAATTATTTTAGAAATCTCCGGCTCGAGAATTTTTGTTGTGCATTTTCCATTGACAATGCAAATGGTTTTCGACTGTGATTCAAATGAAATGAACATTTGTTTTGTTTTAGCTTTGCCTTTATCAGTCGTGAAAGTTTTTTCTGTTAAACCTGAATTAGGTCCAGTGCAACTGTGGCACTGTGTTATCACCGTGAAGGTTCATGTTTGTTTCGGGCTCAGGGGAGTGACGAAGCCCTCGTCAGACAGAGTAGTGTCAACTCCTGCTCTCTATTACAGAAATGGTTTATTGGATGGATCATAGGAACTTACAAGAAGTTTATATATTCACCATCTGATTTAATTCGGCTTGTGCGAATTATTTTAGAAATCTCCGGCTCGAGAATTTTTGTTGTGCATTTTCCATTGACAATGCGAATGGTTTTCGACTGTGATTCAAATGAAATGAACATTTGTTTTGTTTTAGCTTTGCCTTTATCAGTCGTGAAAGTTTTTTTTTTTTTCTAATATTAATTTTTTTTTTAATATTAATAGGAATAATATTAATTTAGCTATTTACCTGAAAATACTTTCTCGTCTTCCCACACTTTTCGATATTTTTGTGTGAAAGGCTTTGGTTGAGACATATTTCGTTGGCAGAGTCAAATGACGATCCGATTTTTCCTCGCTGCAAACAACTCGACTTTAAATCGGAATTTTGAGAATTGTGTCGTGCGGTATTTTTGGGAGATCTGTATTTGTTTTTATTAAAAACAAAACTAATTTATTTTAAACAATAATGCCTTTATTTATTTTAATTCACTTATTTTAAACAATAATGATTTTATTTATTTTAATTCACTTATTTTAAACAATAATGATTTTATTTATTTTAATTCACTTATTTTAAACAATAATGCTTTTATTTATTTTAATTCACTTATTTTAAACAATAATGTCTTTATTTATTTTAATTAATTTATTTTAACCAACCATGCTTTTATTTATTTTAAAGTTTTTTTAAACGATCCGAACTCGTTCGAATCTTGATTCAGACTTACTCAACTGAACTGGCCGTATTCGCCAGCAGCAACCAACGCTTCGAAAAAGATGCTGAGTCGGTCGCGTCGCTCTTATCAGTTCTGTAATTAGAACTGTTTATGTCGCGACCGAACTCATGCACTTAGCATATGAAGTGGTTGTTTACTCGTTTTATGCTGACTCAATCGCGTCACATCACGTCTGCTGCAATTTGAGACGTTTTGTACCACGATTGAATCAGCCAGTCGTGGGAAAGGAATGTGATGGTCTTTTCGTTGGCCATCACATGCCTCCCCCCTCCGGACAAGTCTTCGCAGAAGACGCACCACCGGGCGACGGGAGGGAGAGAATGAAGCGATACCAAAAAAAATATTTTTTTTTTTTGCTTCCCGCACTCTGATTCTTTTTTGTATTCCATAGGTCGTTCAAATGCCTATCTTTATTGATGGCTGAACCCTTTGGTTCTCGACGATTACGGGAGTGCTTCTTGGTACTTCCCTCTTGAAAAATATTTTATATATATATCTCTTTTTTTTTATACCGAACGCCTTGGAAAAAAAAATTTCTGGATGCTTCGCGGGTGTTGGTTCACCTTACACCCTCCCCCATCCCATCCCCCGCGGAACTCCTCCTCGCCGAACCATGGTTGGCGCTGACGACCCCGGCCACCTCATGTGTTGTGTTCAGTTGGAATTTATGATTTAAAAACTGTTTCTATTGCCAATGTCCACCGCAATGGCGACAAGATCTAATTAAAAAACCAATCAACCGGGTCGAAATGGAAAAAAAATTTTTTTTTTTTTTTTTTTTTAAATTGAGTATAAAATTTGGAAAGTTCTAGGTTGTTTTTTTTTTTTTTTTTTTTAAATCTTAAAAATCTTATTATTAGGAAATGCTATACTAGTAGATCGTTTAAATTCCATATAATTATTCAATTTTATTTTCCTTTAACAAATCAGTGACAAATTTATTACTAAACAAATGAATTCTTACTCATTTTACGTTCGTTTCTAGACTAATAGCTAACAGTAGTATAAATTGATATTAATAATAATAATTAAACATACGCATAGTTATTATTATATATTAATTATTGTTTCTAGATATATATATATATATATATATATATTATTTTTTTGAAAAGATATAAGTTGTGTTTAATTGTAGGGATCAACGTCCTTACCAGGAAATAGTTGGTAACGTCGTCTATGACACTCTCCCACCGTCCATCATCATTCTCCTCGAGCACGGACATAGTGAGCTCTCCCAGGACGGAGTATGTCCTTGTCCGCATAGTAGTTGCCAATGGTGACCATTATCTCGTGGTGTTTTTTTTTTTTTTTTTGTTGTGAGCCCATCCCGGCAAACTTTGATCATCAGGTACTGTCGGTGCTAATTGGGCTCGAGTTGACGTTTTGTGGACGACTAATATCTTGTAGTGTGGAGGGAGTTCGGTGCTCTTCCGCGCTGGTGAAGGCCGCTCTCATGATGCCGAGCAACGTACGGGCGTCCCACCTACCAAAACAAAGCACATATTAGTGGTGTTCGATATGTAAAAAATTATTATATTTTTTTTTTTTTTTTTTTGAAGTGAAAACTTCTTTAGCGGCGTTGTGAGTGATTTCAAACTCGATGAAACGACAGTAAAAAGAGATAGGATATTTTAGCCTACGAGAAAAAGAGATAGAATACAGATGGGTGCCAGTCAATTTATCGTAAACAAGATTGATGGGAAGGGGAAGAGGGCGGGTTACGGGAAGGGAAAGGGGAGAAGGGAGAAGTGATAGGAGGGAGGAAGCGGAGAGAGGAGGCGATAAATTATGTTTCGTCATAAATTGCAATATATACATATCTACTCGTATATAAATAAAAATGGATGTTTTATTGTTTGTCTGTCTGCCTGAGATTACAAAACTCAAAAACTACTGGACCGATTTTTATGCGGTTTTTTGCAAAATAATCTGTGTTGCCAGGAGCAGGTTTTTAGCTATGTAGATTTTCAAAATTCGAAACGGAAGGTCCTGTAAGGATAATGAAAATATCCTTTTTCCCATTTTTCCCCGGAAAAATTTGCATTTTAGGGTTTTTGGGGTCACTGATCACGAATCCGGTATTAGATTTTCAAAATTCGAAACGGAAGGTCCTGTAAGGATAAGGAAAATATCCTTTTTCCCATTTTGCCCCGGAAAAAATTGCATTTTAGGGTTTTTGGGGTCGCTGATCACGAATCCGGTATTAGATTTTCAAAATTCGAAACGGAAGGTCCTGTAAGGATAATGAAAATATCCTTTTTCCCACTTTTCCCCCGAAAAATTTGCACTATAGGGTTTTTGGGGTCACTGATCACGAATCCGATATTAGATTTTCAAAATTCGAAACGGAAGGTCCTGTAAGGATAATGAAAATATCCTTTTTCCCATTTTTCCCTGGAAAAATAGGCACTATGGGGTTTTTGGGGTCGCTGATCACGAATCCAGTATTAGATTTTCAAAATTCGAAACGGAAGGTCCTGTAAGGATAATGAAAATATCCTTTTTCCCATTTTCCCCGGAAAAATTTGCATTTTAGGGTTTTTGGGGTCGCTGATCACGAATCCGGTATTAGATTTTCAATAAAAATATAATATGACTTTTGAACTTGGTACCAATATTATAATAAATAAACGCTATAACTATCCCACACCTGATACCGCATTCGTCTCATTCTCTCGCTGTTTAGTTTTCCTAAGGTTTCACTTCTACCGCGTGTGCACTGCACACACATGTTTTTTTTTTATTTATATATACTGCTTGTTGTCCGTGGTATAGCGTCTGGCAATATAGTGTTGTAGGATTTCTTGTCGTCCGTTGTCTGTGAAAGAAATTGCTTGGAAGGTTTTGTTAGACTGGTGAATATAGTTAAGAATTTTATTAAGGTAAATTAAAAATACACTTATGAAAAAATCGTACGGTTAAGTTTGATAAGTATGAAATTATAAGAAAATATTCTCATAGTATTCTCATATTGGCTCCGCCGGTATGAGAATATACTAAATATAAAGAATAAAAATAATGAAGTAATAATGGAAAAATATGACACATATCTACATGTGGTGTTTATTTTGGTCAGACATTTCCGAATTTCCCGAAAACTTAATTGGAATTTCAAAACAATAATCTCGACAAACTGTTTGCGAATATCGGTATCCGTTAGAATAAAGGATCTTCTCGACCCATCCCTGAAGGATTATCAAGGCCGTCCATACGCGTTGTTTATCAGGAATCCTCAAAAGAACTAGCGGCTAATTTTAATGGCAAGGAAGGCAAAACTATAACATAGTCTTAGATTTGAGGAAAACTTTATACTTTTACTCCAGGGTTTTTTTTTTTTTTTTTTTTTTTTTTTTAGTACAATTGCACGAGGCATGTGGTGTTTATTTTGGGCAGATATTTCCGAGTTTATATAAAACATTCTTCTGAAAGAAGTAGGAAACAAAATAATGGAGAAATATGAAACATATCTGCATGTGGTGTTTATTTTGGGCAGACATTTCCGAATTTTCCGAAAACTTACTTGGGATTTCCGAAAGACTTTCAGGATAGCTGGATTCAGAAAGTTTTCTGGATTCAGAAAGAGACGATAAGGATATAATAAAAATAATGAAGGAGTTTAGGAAAATATGAAAAATATTATTTAATGATGATATAATAAAAATAATGAAATGTTGTGGTCCGTTTATTAAACGTTAACATGCTAATTTAGAGTTCACGAAAAAATTTTTTTTTTTTTTTTTTTTTTAGAAGTTTGAATAAAAAAAACTACAATGATAATGATAAATATCCCCCCTGCTGTCTTTGAGACTTCCGTAAATTTGATACAAGTCGGTTTACATGCACTCTTTTGGGTTTTTTTTTCATTAAAATGGTTACATTGTCGGGGGCTAGTGTACCAGACCGATTTTGAACGGGCCTTTATATAAGGGTGCCAGTTTGCCTAACTGTGTCCCGTTTTGGATAAATACTTCCTCTCCAGATTGAAAACTTGCCAGGTTGTCCGTTTATCTTTTGTGTGTTTTTCTTTTTAGACCTTTCCTTAGCCTTCAATAAGTTGTGGCGCGCAAATTCAAACGATTTTTTGAAGTTTGAACCTAAGTTGTAAGTAATAGTTCTCACTATTATACACTGGTTCAGGTTTTTTTTATTCTGCTTGGTATTACTTGGGTATCAGGGGCACAGACTTGGGTATTAAGGGCTTTCTGCTTGTACCTCCTCCATTCGGAGGTCTCAGAGGCACATTGTGTCAGGGGCTTTCTGCTTGTACCTCCTCCATTCGGAGGTCTCAGAGGCAGATTGTGTCAGGGGCTTTCTGCTTGTACCTCAATTCGTAGGTCTCAGAGGCAGATTGTGTCAGGGGCTTTCTGCTTGTACCTCAATTCGTAGGTCTCAGAGGCAGATTGTGTCATGGGCTTTCTGCTTGTACCTCAATTCGTAGGTCTCAGAGGCAGATTGTGTCAGGGGCAAAGACTTGGGTATCAGGGGCGAAGACTTGGGTATCAGGGGCGAAGACTTGGGTATCAGGGGCGAAGACTTGGGTATCAGGGGCGAAGGACAACGCGAGTGCGATAGATTCCATTTTTTTTTATTTTAAGTTTTCGACTGTTTTTCGTGTTTAAAATTCCGGATTTTTCAGTTTGAATTTGGCGATCACAGGAAGAGCAAGGCTGCTTGTCCACAAGACTACAGATTTCTCAAAGAATTACTCGACGACCCGTTTGTGCGTACTGTCTTTTTTTTTTTTTTAAATAAGTTGCGCTTAACCAGCTAAAATCGAGAAATTCTGATATTTAAATTATTTAAGTTGGTCAAGGGTTCTTTGAACAGTTCATGTCCGAGCTGTAGGCTGTGGTTTATTACGATATTTCTGTGGGGTAGTTCGGGTATGGCTATTCCGGACGTGATGTTCGTAATTGTTATAGTTTGTCTTGTTTGACAATTCTCCAGGGTGGTGGTAAGGATTTTGCCCTCGTGGTAGTGGAGGCACTTGCCGTTGAATTCCAGATTTCTATTCTGGCTTCATCAAATGACCGTTTTATTATATATGCTTTTCTTAGTAGATCTTGTAGCTCCTCAAAAGTATTTGGATGCGCCGAGCTTACAAGGTAGTAGGCATCATCCGATAACCGATATTTAAGGCAAGATATGAAGATTGGCTTTTCTTCTTGATTCATTCTTTCGTAGAACTCTTTACTGATTTCTAGGGATCGGTATACCTCTTTGGCCAGTTTTGGCGACCTTTGTCCGGAAAAGTGTGGTATGCATTTACTGCACATATCCATTATTTTTCCATAGGTATCTTCTTGGGTAGCCATTTTTTTTTATTTTGGTTTTGAGTATGCTGGGACGTATCTCCTAGTTGTTCCAGTTGCGTCTTGAGTAGGGAGTTGTCTACCTTTATTTTCTCTAGAGTTTCCGTGTAAGTTTTTAGCTTCTGAGACGTGTCTCGTTCTTTAGATTCAGCTTCCGATCTTTCCTTTTCGATACTTTCTAATTTTACTGCTGCCTAGGTAAGTTTTTGTCGTAGTATCTCTATTATTTTCTTTTGATCGTCAACTTTATTGTCTGTTGATGTTTTTAAATTGTATTCCTTTTCCTCTTCTTCGGGCCTTGTGTTATTTTCTGCCTCTTCTAATTGAAGTTTTAATAACTTGATTTCTCCCAGTAAATGTTTAGTTTGATATTTGCTGTCTTTTATCTCGTTTTTAAGTTTTTCTTCTTCTGTTGCTAAAGCGCCTAATATTTTGTCTAATAGCGACTCGATGTATTCATCGATATCTAACCTTTCGTTTTTGGATTCCGCTTCTAGCGATTTAAATTCTTCTTCTGGTAGTCGTGTCCTTAATTCCGTAATCAGGACTTCCTCGACGTTTTTCAATTTGATCTTGTTTACTTCCGATATTTGTTTTTGTTTCTCGATCTCCTGTTGTTTTACTTCCAGCTGGTGTTTTAGAGTCTTGTACTCTTCCAGTTCTTCCTTGGTTAGGACGTTGCCTCGGTGTGGCATCTATCCTGACTCTATGTGAGGTTTGTTTGGTTTCCACAGGGAGATGGTCAAAGTTGTTTTGTGGCCTTCAGCACCGCATACGCGAGTGCGACAGGTCTGTGGTGGTAGCACACCTTAGTATATGGCTTTCATTAAAGTTTAAACAAAGTTTGTTTAATATATGAGGTTTAGGCGACTTCCGTGGCCATAATGGTGAGTAGTTAAGAATTTGCAGTAAATGTGGAGAATAATAATAATTTTATAGCGGTTATGTTTTTAACCTAAACAAATTTTTCATTCGATGACGGGTGGACACGAAATCGACGGAAAATATCGATAAAGTGAAAGCGAAAGGGAACAACACACAAATAATAAAACTATTAACATAATATAACTTGGGATTCTATACCGTACATGGCAAAAAATCCTGGAGTACTTTTCAATCCAAAAATTCTATTAGACAAAATTCCAATACAGTTTGGATTAGAATTTAATAAATGTGAATTATTACAAATATTCCAATAATGATTTTTTTTTTATTAGATTTCAAATTTCTTGTACTATATTTTGCCGAAAAAATTTACACCGGATGTTTGAAAAGGCGTATCTTGTCGTTCGTGGTGTTGCAAATTAAATTTTGTATTTATTCTTTCTAACACCAATCCCTTTTCAGTCTTAAAAAAAATCTTAAACTTTTTGATTATTCCTCAAAATTAATTTATCATATTGTTTGGTATCATTATTACTGGAGATCCTTGTTACGATCGTACATTGAGCAGTAACTTGAGATTGCGCGAATTGAAATCGTCAAGTAGTTTGTTCTTTGTAGCCGAAATAACTTGCAATGCGAGCTTATTGGTCAGCATTGGTAACTGTCTAGTTGCTGATCCTTTTGTGTTCCGAAAACAATATTTGCGAAATCTTTACATGACAGCTTTATGACTTATTCAAAGAAATCGGAAACACCGGAAACGCTAAATAATTCAAAATTATTTCGCTAAAACTGCATTTAAGCATTACATTACAATGTTTGCGCTCCAATCGAAGAATGGGCAACTTTTTCACGGCAGAAGCACCAGACCAACTTTTAAAAAATTAAAAAGAATTCAGAATTCAGATTCAAAAGAATTCAAAAGAAATTCAAAAGAAAGAATATTTATCAAAGAATTTATCGATGGAATGTTTGTGCGCACTGTATAAAATTTTTTTTTTTTTTTTTTTTAAATAAGTTGCGCCTAACCAGCTAAAATCGAGAAATTCTGATATATAAATTATTTAAGTTGTTCAAGGGTTGCTAACTGTCGTTGGTGCAACCGGAACTAAGTCCGGAAAGAAAAGGGGAAGAATTTCCCGATGCAGATTTATAATTCCTGGAAAAGAGTGCTGAATTTAGCATGAAAAAGTCGGGGTTTTCAGTAAAATTTTTTTTTTTTTTTTTTTTATGTCAGAAAATTTCCATTCCGGATTAGCGTTTGATCCCAGTACAGTCCTGAAAGAGGAAGAAAGGGGACAGTTCCAATTAGGGAAAAAGGGGATTTTCTATGAAGAAAAACTTCTAATTCTAAAATGTTCCAGAATCATCAAACCTGGAGAAAGCGCATTTATTTATTTATTTACAATACCTATTGATACAGAAGACACTTCCAATTATACAATAGAACATAATCATTAACAAATTCAAAATTAAAATTGAGATACATGAAGTCCTATAAAATATTTAATTTTATGTTATTTCTAAATATGCTAAAAGGGAGATTTAAAGACCCAAAACGATAAATTTCGTGGTTTCTCTGCATTCTGACTAACGATGAATGTAGGCCAACATTAAGTGATACACTTGGCAAGATGAAAACGCGGTCAAGTCTATTAATTCGATTGTTTGGTCTGATATTCAAGTGACTATTTAAGTTGCAGTCAAACAAATTATGATAAATTTTATATAGGGTACATTCGTCAATAAACAGTCTACGACTCTCTAGCGATGATAGTTTTAAAATTCTTAGGCGATCTTGATAGGACTCAAAAGGGATATTAAACTTATAACATATAGAGCGGGTAAATTTACGTTGAACAGCCTCCACTTTTTCAATATAAATTCGAAATAATTTCTAAAAAGTTTGAGAAACTTCGTGAACAAATTTACGTTCCACAAAAACTATAGAATAGGCGTTAATGAAATCGCCCGCCTTGATGTATGCAATCATGGAAAATATCTAGATAATGTTTGCGTCTTCGCTAAAAGCCTGGCGTTAGGCAAGTTCTTGAGTTGTTTATCGATTACAGTCGAGGTCATATTTAAAGTACTTGATTATTCAGTTTGTAAGTCCAAGTGTATTATTATTTTTCTTTTCGATTATTTTACCATTAATATATTTAGAGTTCAAATCACTGAATAATCTTAAAAACAAAATATTTAAATTCTTAGAATTCGACGCTATCTTCGTTAAATTTGTAACTATTGTCAAAAAATTCTTCATTTCCAATTCATTTGTTTTTACGAAACAGATAAATATTTCAACAAGCTTGATGGATTAAATTTAAATTGATTTACCACAAAAAAAACGTTCCACACACAAAAAAAATATAGAATGGGCGTTAATGAAATCACACGCCTCGACTTATGCAATCATGGAAAATATCTAGATAATGTTTGCGTTTTCGTTAAAAGCCTGGCGTTAGGCAAGTTCTTGAGTTGTTTATCGATTACAGTCGAGGTCATATTTAAAGTACTTGATTATTCATTTTGTAAATCCAAGTGTATTATTATTTATTTTTTGTTTTTATCGATTATTTTGCCATTAATATAATAGAGTCGAGCAAATATGTTTGAATTGATTTAAAACAAAATTTAAATATTTCTTTAACGGAATCGTAATTAAAACGAATTCGATTTGAAACGTGATCAACGCGAACAACAGAAGGTTATAAAAAGATCACGCTCAATTATGTAAGAACTAAATGAAAAGTTTCTATGTTGATTAACATTGTACCAATGATTACCTAATATAGATAAGAAAGTTCTCCTAAAATATTTGGTTTGAGAGAGGGACAACTAGCGACATGCTGGCGGTTTCAATTTCTGTGTGAATACTGAGTTATTTATGTGTGCGGCCTCATCTCAAGTGTTCCCACATCTCAGTTGTAAAGCGTAATTAGTTGTAATGCGCCTCGAAAAAACCATAAAAAAATCGCACAATGGCAATACACAAATTTGATTCTCAGCAGTCAGTTAGTTAAAAATCAAAACAAACCACCAATTTCGGTGAAAAATTTAGTTTTCGTGTTAATTTCGTTGATTTTTAGTGTATTTCGCGATTTAAATACTAAAAAAGTGTTATAATTTGCTTGAAAATTTTCGTGAGCTGTCAGGCCGCTGTCGGAAGCATGATGGTGTTAGTGCAAGGGTTGTGTAAATATAATACAAGTTTTTGACTGCTATAAGGATATGAAAATCTCGCTTGGCTTAGCCCTGACTAAACGATAAGTTTCTTGTTTTTTCTTTAACTCCATATGACATGAAGGAAAAAAAGGGAAAGATGGTGTTGCTCGGTGACTTTTTTTTATCGCGCATCTCTTTTCTCTGCCGTAGGTAAACGGAAACTTCCGTTTACTTCCCATCTATATTAGGTAATCATTGATTGTACTTACCGTTTTTTCTGTTGGTTTTCTCCCTCGCTGTTCGTCCCGATCCGTCTAAGAATTTTTTTTTTGAAGTGAAAACTTCTTTAGCGGCGTTGTGAGTGATTTCAAACTCGATGAAACGACAGTAAAAAGAGATAGGATATTTTAGCCTACGAGAAAATGAGATAGAATACAGATGGGTGCCAGTCAATTTATCGTAAACAAGATTGATGGGAAGCGGGAAGGGGTAGGGGAAGAGGGCGGGGTACGGGAAGGGAAAGGGGAGAAGGGAGAAGTGTTAGGAGGGAGGAAGTGGAGAGAGGAGGCGATAAATTATGTTTCGTCATAAATTGCAATATATACATATGTACTCGTATATAAATAAAAATGGATTGCCTGCCTGAGATTACAAAACTCAAAAACTACTGGACCGATTTTTATGCGGTTTTTTGCAAAATAATCTGTGTTGCCAGGAGCAGGTTTTTAGCTATGTAGATTTTCAAAATTCGAAACGGAAGGTCCTGTAAGGATAATGAAAATATCCTTTTTCCCATTTTTCCCCGGAAAAATTTGCATTTTAGAGTTTTTGGGGTCGCTGATCACGAATCCGGTATTAGATTTTCAAAATTCGAAACGGAAGGTCCTGTAAGGGTAATGAAAATATCCTTTTTCCCATTTTTCTCCGGAAAAATTGGCACTACGGGGTTTTTGGGGTCGCTGATCACGAATCCGGTATTAGATTTTCAAAATTCGAAACGAAAGGTCCTGTAAGGATAAATATCCTTTTTCCCATTTTTCCCCGGAAAAATTTGCATTTTAGGGTTTTTGGGGTCGCTGATCACGAATCCGGTATTAGATTTTCAAAATTCGAAACGGAAGATCCTGTAAGGATAATGAAAATATCCTTTTTCCCATTTTCACCGGAAAAATTTGCATTTTAGGGTTTTTGGGGTCGCTGATCACGAATCCGGTATTAGATTTTCAATAAAAATATAATATTACTTTTGAACCTGGTACCAATATTATAATAAATAAACGCTATAACTATCCCACCCCTGATACCGCATTCGTCTCATTCTCTCGCTGTTTAGTTTTCCTAAGGTTTCACTTCTACCGCGTGTGCACTGCACACACATGTTTTTTTTTCTTACACTTTTCACTTCACTTTTTTTTCACTTTCTTTTTGGCCTTTTTTTTTGACCGCTGCCAAATGTCGGCAGCTCCTTTTCCGGCTGCGCCAAATGGCGGCAGCCCCTTTTCCGGCTGCGCCAATTGGCGGCAGCGGCTTTACCGGCTGCGCCAAATGTCGTGCGGTATTTTTGGGAGATCTGTATTTGTTTTTATTAAAAACAAAACTAATTTATTTTAAACAATAATGCCTTTATTTATTTTAATTCACTTATTTTAAACAATAATGATTTTATTTATTTTAATTCACTTATTTTAAACAATAATGATTTTATTTATTTTAATTCACTTATTTTAAACAATAATGCTTTTATTTATTTTAATTCACTTATTTTAAACAATAATGTCTTTATTTATTTTAATTAATTTATTTTAACCAACCATGCTTTTATTTATTTTAAAGTTTTTTTAAACGATCCGAACTCGTTCGAATCTTGATTCAGACTTACTCAACTGAACTGGCCGTATTCGCCAGCAGCAACCAACGCTTCGAAAAAGATGCTGAGTCGGTCGCGTCGCTCTTATCAGTTCTGTAATTAGAACTGTTTATGTCGCGACCGAACTCATGCACTTAGCATATGAAGTGGTTGTTTACTCGTTTTATGCTGACTCAATCGCGTCACATCACGTCTGCTGCAATTTGAGACGTTTTGTACCACGATTGAATCAGCCAGTCGTGGGAAAGGAATGTGATGGTCTTTTCGTTGGCCATCACAATTGCACTAAACTTCCCCATGTAATTCTTTGAAATTTAAATTCGCACCGCCAGCCTCCTCAACCTGTAGATCCCAATACAACATGAAAACAACACGAAACAGTTCGAATCAAATCAAATCAAATCATATTCAACGACGTGAACCGAATTTGATTTTTATGTAGCACACACAAGGATCATGACGCTAAATTATAACATGTGAAGCAAATTCTTTACACAGGTTTCACATCAAACAAGAATTCAAAAAAAAATTTATATAATTCAGAAAAAATTTTATTTCAACGATCACGATTTCCCCCTGAAAAAACCTCTGAATTTGAAAAAATAAAAAGCACCCCCAAAACACCCCCCGTGAGCTAAAAAAACCCCCAAAACGGGGGCTAAAACCCCCGATCTGGCAACGGTGGGCACAACTTTACAACTGGACTAGTGAAATTTTGTGTCTATTTTGTCACCACACATGAAGAGAGGCCACGTGGAGGGAGGGTAGCGTTTGTTTGTCAGTAGGACGGTTTCATTCTTTGTGTTGATTGAGTAGCATTGCAGGAGTGTCTCATATCGGAATGGCAACTGCCCCATTATCTGTTGAGCTCTAACAGCTCTTTGTCGCGTGTAGGATAAGTGATCTTACTAGAGTACGTCCGCACAAGATCCAACAAGATTTTAGGAGAGTAGCGAGAGTTACTTGCGTGCCGCCATGTAATGTTGATAGATGTGCATCCCTGATAATTAGTGTAAAAATGATTCTTGAGGCAAGAATACTGGATGCTTCGTATCGGGACTAAGAAGTGAAATGCCAAGAAACCGTTGCTTTCGAAGAAATACACCAATTTTATAAGAAGACTCGAGTTCGTCGGATGCCCACACTTTTCTAATTGTCGCATTTCCGGACTAAAGTAGGCCCGTTGTGTAGCTCTAATCCAGAATACTCGCGATGTCAACGTTACTCAGAATGACGATGCACCTCATTCGTGAAACAGTTCGTTAACATATAGTCGTAATTCGAAGCAAACTAGTTAGATTTGAACTGCGATAGACTAGATACCATACGGTCGAAATGGAGCGTTGAACAATAGCAATAACTTTTGTCTTCTTATCTAAGTTCACTTCTGCGTCGAGATGAGGAATGTTTGATGACAAAAAACGACAATGTTTCAACCAATTCGGCCCGTGCCACCAAATATAGTCTAGGGTGAGGCACTGAGAAGAGAACGCGCGAATTATAATTTCACACGGTTTCTTTATTAAAAAAAATCAACTTTGAACTACTGTTGATTATAATATATAAAAAAACACAGTTTAATTATTTAATATACTTTATTGAAAGCGGAATGTTTATAGCTCGGCGATTTACAATCAACTAACTTAATGCTTAACTTCTATGATGCACGAAGACAAAGATTTATCTTGAAAAATGCATAAGATGCATTTTTCTCTTCTAATCAGTTTTCCTAGAAAACTCTACTTGTTCTTTGCGGCGGTGGTCCATTTTCTATGGAAATTCTATCGACAACCTTTGTTTTGTCTTCAATTACTGTCGGCGTCGGATATATAACCCCTCCCCGGTAAGAGTAAGAATTCTCCTGAATTCTTTTGTTTAAAAATTCAATCTTTGTCTTTTTGCATATACAAAATATAATGATTATTATTACAATTACAATTATGAAAATTATTATATTAATTCCGTAAGATACAATTTTATGTTTTTGCAGCTCTTCTATTTGCTTTATGTTATCAAAATGCTTAATTGCAATATTATCGAATGTTAACGTTTTTATGAATGATTGATTAATTTTTTCATTTTGGTAGAAATATTTTTCATGAATAATTTCCTTTTTGTTATAAAATGTTTCCTGCATAAGTTTCATTTCACAATCATTAAATATAATCAAATAATTTTTATTTAGGGATATATTCCTATCATCACAATTTTGAACTAGTTTTTCGTCTATAGCATTTATTACTAATAATGTTTCTTCATCTAATACTTCAATTCTTGTTTCATTATTATATTTCAATTTGCATGAATTCTTCCAAATACAATTTTTACTGATTTTCAAATCGTTTAGCATAGTGTTTTCTTTATATGTGTAAGTTTTGTTATTAATTACAACAATATATTCCTTCTTATCCATAATTTCAAAACTATCTGTATTGGGTAATGGCATAATTAATTTTAATTCTGTTTTCAAATAATTTTTCGGAATCTTAATTGCTAAAATTATCGACTGATCTTTGTATTCAATAACTCCCATTTTTATCAGTTTTAGTTTAAAAAAATCTATTTTAAAAGTTTCCAATTCTTCTGCTGTTAATAAACTTGGATGTATCATATTATATTTAGCTGAAGCTATATTACCTTGTATTTGATTTACCTTATTTTCTAAATATCTTAATTTTATTATATAATCTAAATATTGAGCATGATTTAAAATTTCTTTGTTAACTTTAACAAATTCATTATTTGCTTTTATTATTTTATTTCTGTCATTATCTATTGCTTCTTTTATCATATTTATTGTTTCGTTAAAATGTGAATTTATTGAAATTTGTTGGTTTAATGTACTAATAGCATTTCTGTCATTATATTCAAGCGTATTTAAATGTTCTAGTATATCTTGTCTGTCGTAATCGTCCATTGTACCAAATAACCATTTTGAAGCTAATCCTACAAAATTTAATAATACTAAGTTCAGACCGACACAAAATCACGTAATTTTACGAAATGATTTAAGTCATAAACCAAAGTGTTCACACAGAGGTTAAAATGATTTTGTTTCACATTTCAACTACAGGATTGCTATGAATTTTAGTGTAGGATTGCTATGAATTTTAGTAATATGATGAATAATACAATTCAAAACATCGATGAAATATGTGCAAACAGAATTAGACACTTTAGAAGAAAATGGAAATGATCTGTAATGAAAATAAACAATTATTTTCCATTTCATATCTAATCGCATCAAAAACAAGTCAATTTATTTATTTTTTCAGATCACAGGTTTACTAAAATATCTTCTTCGCATGCGGAACACGGCTTCTTTTTCTTATATTTCCGTGCAGCACAAATGTCAAAACTGATGTACTCAAGAGAGCTGAATGAGTGATGCAGGGTTGTATTCATTGTTTTTGCTTGATTTCGTTCGTAATTTTGTGGAAATTGCATACTTTTAGTGATTTTAGAAAACAGGTTAATGTACTGGAAATCTCGTGGTCTCGAGGAAGATTTCGTTCAAAATTACGAAAATCTTCAAAATTACGTGATTTTGTGTCGGTCTGAACATAGTATAAACCTCTTTTCTTCCTATTTATTTTAGGTATGATCGACTTAATTTTTGCTCTGATAGTTTTAATTTCTTCTTCTATTAAATTTTTATTGTCGAAGTCTACTTGCTTAACGTTTTCTTCAATTTTTGTTAAAATATTAGAAATTTCATTGGGATTAATAATATGTAAAATTATGTTTGTTTCGTTAACTATTTCGACATCATGAAGCTTAATTTTTATATATCCTAACTCTTCATATATTGGATTGATTTGCAACAATGCTTGCGTTGCTGGCATTACTAATAATAGCATTATTATAATGTGCTGGATCTGTAAGTTTTAATGGCCTTTTAATATTTGTCTTATGTACGTTTCGTAACTGTTTATATTTGTAATACGTTTCATCTTTATGTCTTAGTCTTTTGTAATTTCTAATTGGTCCTATTAATCTATTTTCAGTATAATCTTCCCTATTTGCATTTCTTTTATTTAACATACTATTTTTAAAAGCTTTTATTTAGCTTGCCTTCGTGTCTGTCTGTCTGTTTGTTTGTCTGTCAGATCAAATCTTGCAACCCAATTTTGCCCCACTTCCACTTGTCCGATTGACTTGAAATTTTGCACACTTATATAAGTCCGATGACAATACAATATTTTCACTACTTCGTCCTTGTAAGGATAACGGAAGGTCCTGTAAGGATAACGTGATTATCCTTTTCTCCAAATTTTCCGGAAAAAAATCTATTCTGGGGGTTTTTGGGGTCGCTGAATCCGAATCTGTCATTAAAAAATCAGTAAGGATAACGGAAGGTCCTGTAAGGATAACGTGATTATCCTTTTCTCCAAATTTTCCGGAAAAAAATCTATTCTGGTGGTTTTTGGGGTCGCTGAATCCGAATCTGTCATTAAAAAATCAGTAAGGATAACGGAAGGTCCTGTAAGGATAACGTGATTATCCTTTTCTCCAAATTTTCCGGAAAAAAAATCTATTTTGGGGGTTTTTGAGGTCGCTAAATCCGAATCTGCCATTAAAAAGTCTGTAAGGATAACGGAATGTCCTGTAAGGATAACGTGATTATCCCTTTCTCCAAATTTTCCGGAAAAAAATCTATTCTGTGGGTTTTTGGGGTCGCTGAATCCGAATCTGTCATTAAAAAGTCTGTATGGATAACGGAAAGTCCTGTAAGGATAACGGATTATCCTTTTTCTCAATTGTTCCGGGAAAAAATATATTCTGCGGGCTTTGGGGTTCGCTGAATACGATTCTCAAGTTAAAAAGCCTGTAAGGACATCTCAAATGTAAGGATATATATTCGAAGACTAAAAAGAACAAAATAAAAAAAATAAAAAATAAATTTTTAAAAAAAGCTTTTATTAAAAAAGAATGCACTAAAAAGAAAAAAATAATAGAATGGGCGTTAATGAAATCACACGCCTCGACTTATGCAATCATGGAAAATATCTAGATAATGTTTGCGTTTTCGTTAAAAGCCTGGCGTTAGGCAAGTTCTTGAGTTGTTTATCGATTACAGTCGAGGTCATATTTAAAGTACTTGATTATTCATTTTGTAAATCCAAGTGTATTATTATTTATTTTTTGTTTTTATCGATTATTTTGCCATTAATATAATAGAGTCGAGCAAATATGTTTGAATTGATTTAAAACAAAATTTAAATATTTCTTTAACGGAATCGTAATTAAAACGAATTCGATTTGAAACGTGATCAACGCGAACAACAGAAGGTTATAAAAAGATCACGCTCAATTATGTAAGAACTAAATGAAAAGTTTCTATGTTGATTAACATTGTACCAATGATTACCTAATATAGATAAGAAAGTTCTCCTAAAATATTTGGTTTGAGAGAGGGACAACTAGCGACATGCTGGCGGTTTCAATTTCTGTGTGAATACTGAGTTATTTATGTGTGCGGCCTCATCTCAAGTGTTCCCACATCTCAGTTGTAAAGCGTAATTAGTTGTAATGCGCCTCGAAAAAACCATAAAAAAATCGCACAATGGCAATACACAAATTTGATTCTCAGCAGTCAGTTAGTTAAAAATCAAAACAAACCACCAATTTCGGTGAAAAATTTAGTTTTCGTGTTAATTTCGTTGATTTTTAGTGTATTTCGCGATTTAAATACTAAAAAAGTGTTATAATTTGCTTGAAAATTTTCGTGAGCTGTCAGGCCGCTGTCGGAAGCATGATGGTGTTAGTGCAAGGGTTGTGTAAATATAATACAAGTTTTTGACTGCTATAAGGATATGAAAATCTCGCTTGGCTTAGCCCTGACTAAACGATAAGTTTCTTGTTTTTTCTTTAACTCCATATGACATGAAGGAAAAAAAGGGAAAGATGGTGTTGCTCGGTGACTTTTTTTTATCGCGCATCTCTTTTCTCTGCCGTAGGTAAACGGAAACTTCCGTTTACTTCCCATCTATATTAGGTAATCATTGATTGTACTTACCGTTTTTTCTGTTGGTTTTCTCCCTCGCTGTTCGTCCCGATCCGTCTAAGAATTTTTTTTTTGAAGTGAAAACTTCTTTAGCGGCGTTGTGAGTGATTTCAAACTCGATGAAACGACAGTAAAAAGAGATAGGATATTTTAGCCTACGAGAAAATGAGATAGAATACAGATGGGTGCCAGTCAATTTATCGTAAACAAGATTGATGGGAAGCGGGAAGGGGTAGGGGAAGAGGGCGGGGTACGGGAAGGGAAAGGGGAGAAGGGAGAAGTGTTAGGAGGGAGGAAGTGGAGAGAGGAGGCGATAAATTATGTTTCGTCATAAATTGCAATATATACATATGTACTCGTATATAAATAAAAATGGATTGCCTGCCTGAGATTACAAAACTCAAAAACTACTGGACCGATTTTTATGCGGTTTTTTGCAAAATAATCTGTGTTGCCAGGAGCAGGTTTTTAGCTATGTAGATTTTCAAAATTCGAAACGGAAGGTCCTGTAAGGATAATGAAAATATCCTTTTTCCCATTTTTCCCCGGAAAAATTTGCATTTTAGAGTTTTTGGGGTCGCTGATCACGAATCCGGTATTAGATTTTCAAAATTCGAAACGGAAGGTCCTGTAAGGGTAATGAAAATATCCTTTTTCCCATTTTTCTCCGGAAAAATTGGCACTACGGGGTTTTTGGGGTCGCTGATCACGAATCCGGTATTAGATTTTCAAAATTCGAAACGAAAGGTCCTGTAAGGATAAATATCCTTTTTCCCATTTTTCCCCGGAAAAATTTGCATTTTAGGGTTTTTGGGGTCGCTGATCACGAATCCGGTATTAGATTTTCAAAATTCGAAACGGAAGATCCTGTAAGGATAATGAAAATATCCTTTTTCCCATTTTCACCGGAAAAATTTGCATTTTAGGGTTTTTGGGGTCGCTGATCACGAATCCGGTATTAGATTTTCAATAAAAATATAATATTACTTTTGAACCTGGTACCAATATTATAATAAATAAACGCTATAACTATCCCACCCCTGATACCGCATTCGTCTCATTCTCTCGCTGTTTAGTTTTCCTAAGGTTTCACTTCTACCGCGTGTGCACTGCACACACATGTTTTTTTTTCTTACACTTTTCACTTCACTTTTTTTTCACTTTCTTTTTGGCCTTTTTTTTTGACCGCTGCCAAATGTCGGCAGCTCCTTTTCCGGCTGCGCCAAATGGCGGCAGCCCCTTTTCCGGCTGCGCCAATTGGCGGCAGCGGCTTTACCGGCTGCGCCAAATGTCGTGCGGTATTTTTGGGAGATCTGTATTTGTTTTTATTAAAAACAAAACTAATTTATTTTAAACAATAATGCCTTTATTTATTTTAATTCACTTATTTTAAACAATAATGATTTTATTTATTTTAATTCACTTATTTTAAACAATAATGATTTTATTTATTTTAATTCACTTATTTTAAACAATAATGCTTTTATTTATTTTAATTCACTTATTTTAAACAATAATGTCTTTATTTATTTTAATTAATTTATTTTAACCAACCATGCTTTTATTTATTTTAAAGTTTTTTTAAACGATCCGAACTCGTTCGAATCTTGATTCAGACTTACTCAACTGAACTGGCCGTATTCGCCAGCAGCAACCAACGCTTCGAAAAAGATGCTGAGTCGGTCGCGTCGCTCTTATCAGTTCTGTAATTAGAACTGTTTATGTCGCGACCGAACTCATGCACTTAGCATATGAAGTGGTTGTTTACTCGTTTTATGCTGACTCAATCGCGTCACATCACGTCTGCTGCAATTTGAGACGTTTTGTACCACGATTGAATCAGCCAGTCGTGGGAAAGGAATGTGATGGTCTTTTCGTTGGCCATCACAATTGCACTAAACTTCCCCATGTAATTCTTTGAAATTTAAATTCGCACCGCCAGCCTCCTCAACCTGTAGATCCCAATACAACATGAAAACAACACGAAACAGTTCGAATCAAATCAAATCAAATCATATTCAACGACGTGAACCGAATTTGATTTTTATGTAGCACACACAAGGATCATGACGCTAAATTATAACATGTGAAGCAAATTCTTTACACAGGTTTCACATCAAACAAGAATTCAAAAAAAAATTTATATAATTCAGAAAAAATTTTATTTCAACGATCACGATTTCCCCCTGAAAAAACCTCTGAATTTGAAAAAATAAAAAGCACCCCCAAAACACCCCCCGTGAGCTAAAAAAACCCCCAAAACGGGGGCTAAAACCCCCGATCTGGCAACGGTGGGCACAACTTTACAACTGGACTAGTGAAATTTTGTGTCTATTTTGTCACCACACATGAAGAGAGGCCACGTGGAGGGAGGGTAGCGTTTGTTTGTCAGTAGGACGGTTTCATTCTTTGTGTTGATTGAGTAGCATTGCAGGAGTGTCTCATATCGGAATGGCAACTGCCCCATTATCTGTTGAGCTCTAACAGCTCTTTGTCGCGTGTAGGATAAGTGATCTTACTAGAGTACGTCCGCACAAGATCCAACAAGATTTTAGGAGAGTAGCGAGAGTTACTTGCGTGCCGCCATGTAATGTTGATAGATGTGCATCCCTGATAATTAGTGTAAAAATGATTCTTGAGGCAAGAATACTGGATGCTTCGTATCGGGACTAAGAAGTGAAATGCCAAGAAACCGTTGCTTTCGAAGAAATACACCAATTTTATAAGAAGACTCGAGTTCGTCGGATGCCCACACTTTTCTAATTGTCGCATTTCCGGACTAAAGTAGGCCCGTTGTGTAGCTCTAATCCAGAATACTCGCGATGTCAACGTTACTCAGAATGACGATGCACCTCATTCGTGAAACAGTTCGTTAACATATAGTCGTAATTCGAAGCAAACTAGTTAGATTTGAACTGCGATAGACTAGATACCATACGGTCGAAATGGAGCGTTGAACAATAGCAATAACTTTTGTCTTCTTATCTAAGTTCACTTCTGCGTCGAGATGAGGAATGTTTGATGACAAAAAACGACAATGTTTCAACCAATTCGGCCCGTGCCACCAAATATAGTCTAGGGTGAGGCACTGAGAAGAGAACGCGCGAATTATAATTTCACACGGTTTCTTTATTAAAAAAAATCAACTTTGAACTACTGTTGATTATAATATATAAAAAAACACAGTTTAATTATTTAATATACTTTATTGAAAGCGGAATGTTTATAGCTCGGCGATTTACAATCAACTAACTTAATGCTTAACTTCTATGATGCACGAAGACAAAGATTTATCTTGAAAAATGCATAAGATGCATTTTTCTCTTCTAATCAGTTTTCCTAGAAAACTCTACTTGTTCTTTGCGGCGGTGGTCCATTTTCTATGGAAATTCTATCGACAACCTTTGTTTTGTCTTCAATTACTGTCGGCGTCGGATATATAACCCCTCCCCGGTAAGAGTAAGAATTCTCCTGAATTCTTTTGTTTAAAAATTCAATCTTTGTCTTTTTGCATATACAAAATATAATGATTATTATTACAATTACAATTATGAAAATTATTATATTAATTCCGTAAGATACAATTTTATGTTTTTGCAGCTCTTCTATTTGCTTTATGTTATCAAAATGCTTAATTGCAATATTATCGAATGTTAACGTTTTTATGAATGATTGATTAATTTTTTCATTTTGGTAGAAATATTTTTCATGAATAATTTCCTTTTTGTTATAAAATGTTTCCTGCATAAGTTTCATTTCACAATCATTAAATATAATCAAATAATTTTTATTTAGGGATATATTCCTATCATCACAATTTTGAACTAGTTTTTCGTCTATAGCATTTATTACTAATAATGTTTCTTCATCTAATACTTCAATTCTTGTTTCATTATTATATTTCAATTTGCATGAATTCTTCCAAATACAATTTTTACTGATTTTCAAATCGTTTAGCATAGTGTTTTCTTTATATGTGTAAGTTTTGTTATTAATTACAACAATATATTCCTTCTTATCCATAATTTCAAAACTATCTGTATTGGGTAATGGCATAATTAATTTTAATTCTGTTTTCAAATAATTTTTCGGAATCTTAATTGCTAAAATTATCGACTGATCTTTGTATTCAATAACTCCCATTTTTATCAGTTTTAGTTTAAAAAAATCTATTTTAAAAGTTTCCAATTCTTCTGCTGTTAATAAACTTGGATGTATCATATTATATTTAGCTGAAGCTATATTACCTTGTATTTGATTTACCTTATTTTCTAAATATCTTAATTTTATTATATAATCTAAATATTGAGCATGATTTAAAATTTCTTTGTTAACTTTAACAAATTCATTATTTGCTTTTATTATTTTATTTCTGTCATTATCTATTGCTTCTTTTATCATATTTATTGTTTCGTTAAAATGTGAATTTATTGAAATTTGTTGGTTTAATGTACTAATAGCATTTCTGTCATTATATTCAAGCGTATTTAAATGTTCTAGTATATCTTGTCTGTCGTAATCGTCCATTGTACCAAATAACCATTTTGAAGCTAATCCTACAAAATTTAATAATACTAAGTTCAGACCGACACAAAATCACGTAATTTTACGAAATGATTTAAGTCATAAACCAAAGTGTTCACACAGAGGTTAAAATGATTTTGTTTCACATTTCAACTACAGGATTGCTATGAATTTTAGTGTAGGATTGCTATGAATTTTAGTAATATGATGAATAATACAATTCAAAACATCGATGAAATATGTGCAAACAGAATTAGACACTTTAGAAGAAAATGGAAATGATCTGTAATGAAAATAAACAATTATTTTCCATTTCATATCTAATCGCATCAAAAACAAGTCAATTTATTTATTTTTTCAGATCACAGGTTTACTAAAATATCTTCTTCGCATGCGGAACACGGCTTCTTTTTCTTATATTTCCGTGCAGCACAAATGTCAAAACTGATGTACTCAAGAGAGCTGAATGAGTGATGCAGGGTTGTATTCATTGTTTTTGCTTGATTTCGTTCGTAATTTTGTGGAAATTGCATACTTTTAGTGATTTTAGAAAACAGGTTAATGTACTGGAAATCTCGTGGTCTCGAGGAAGATTTCGTTCAAAATTACGAAAATCTTCAAAATTACGTGATTTTGTGTCGGTCTGAACATAGTATAAACCTCTTTTCTTCCTATTTATTTTAGGTATGATCGACTTAATTTTTGCTCTGATAGTTTTAATTTCTTCTTCTATTAAATTTTTATTGTCGAAGTCTACTTGCTTAACGTTTTCTTCAATTTTTGTTAAAATATTAGAAATTTCATTGGGATTAATAATATGTAAAATTATGTTTGTTTCGTTAACTATTTCGACATCATGAAGCTTAATTTTTATATATCCTAACTCTTCATATATTGGATTGATTTGCAACAATGCTTGCGTTGCTGGCATTACTAATAATAGCATTATTATAATGTGCTGGATCTGTAAGTTTTAATGGCCTTTTAATATTTGTCTTATGTACGTTTCGTAACTGTTTATATTTGTAATACGTTTCATCTTTATGTCTTAGTCTTTTGTAATTTCTAATTGGTCCTATTAATCTATTTTCAGTATAATCTTCCCTATTTGCATTTCTTTTATTTAACATACTATTTTTAAAAGCTTTTATTTAGCTTGCCTTCGTGTCTGTCTGTCTGTTTGTTTGTCTGTCAGATCAAATCTTGCAACCCAATTTTGCCCCACTTCCACTTGTCCGATTGACTTGAAATTTTGCACACTTATATAAGTCCGATGACAATACAATATTTTCACTACTTCGTCCTTGTAAGGATAACGGAAGGTCCTGTAAGGATAACGTGATTATCCTTTTCTCCAAATTTTCCGGAAAAAAATCTATTCTGGGGGTTTTTGGGGTCGCTGAATCCGAATCTGTCATTAAAAAATCAGTAAGGATAACGGAAGGTCCTGTAAGGATAACGTGATTATCCTTTTCTCCAAATTTTCCGGAAAAAAATCTATTCTGGTGGTTTTTGGGGTCGCTGAATCCGAATCTGTCATTAAAAAATCAGTAAGGATAACGGAAGGTCCTGTAAGGATAACGTGATTATCCTTTTCTCCAAATTTTCCGGAAAAAAAATCTATTTTGGGGGTTTTTGAGGTCGCTAAATCCGAATCTGCCATTAAAAAGTCTGTAAGGATAACGGAATGTCCTGTAAGGATAACGTGATTATCCCTTTCTCCAAATTTTCCGGAAAAAAATCTATTCTGTGGGTTTTTGGGGTCGCTGAATCCGAATCTGTCATTAAAAAGTCTGTATGGATAACGGAAAGTCCTGTAAGGATAACGGATTATCCTTTTTCTCAATTGTTCCGGGAAAAAATATATTCTGCGGGCTTTGGGGTTCGCTGAATACGATTCTCAAGTTAAAAAGCCTGTAAGGACATCTCAAATGTAAGGATATATATTCGAAGACTAAAAAGAACAAAATAAAAAAAATAAAAAATAAATTTTTAAAAAAAGCTTTTATTAAAAAAGAATGCACTAAAAAGAAAAAAATAATTTTCTGGACGCTGTGTATCACAAATATAAAAGCTTTTAAAAAGCGAGATAAAGCATAAAACAATAAAATAAAAATTTATCTCGCTTTTAAAAAGCTTTTATATTTGTGATACACAGCGTGCAGAAAATTATTTTTTTCTTTTTAGTGCATTCTTTTTTAATAAAAGCTTTTTTTAAAAATTTTTTTTTTATTTTTCATTTTATTTAACCTATCTTGGAGATCAGAAACTTGTACTTTTTCTTTAGCGTCATTTGGGGTACATTTTATTGATGAATGATATCGATTGTTATAGTTTCCTATAGCCATCTGCATCTTCATTTCTACTGAAAGATCATTATCATCAATTCCTGTTAGTTTTTCTAAGAGGGTTGAGTGAATTCTTTCTATATCAGAATTACCTGTATGACTGTTTGGTTTTGTTAAGTGGTATTCAATATTTTCTTCTCTTAAATATTCTAAAATTTGCTCTGCCCTAAATTCATTATCCATTATTATCTTTTTTGGTTTACCGAACTTTACGAAATGTTCCATCATTAGAGATTTCTTTGTTCTCCAATTTCTATCTGTTATTTTATATGATGCTGCAAACTTCGTTAGTTTATCAATTACAGTAAAAAATGCTTGTTTCTTAAAATGAAAGATATCTAAATGAATAATTTCATTCTTTGCATTTGGTGTTTCGGTCAACATAAATTTTGCTTTAATAGGTTTTCTATCATATTTTATTTCTTGACATTTTCTGCAATTACTAATAATTAATCTTACATGTTCCTGTAGTTTTGGATAATATATTTTGTCTTTTAAACTATAATAAGATTCATTTACTCCACTGTGCATTGATTCAATTGTATGGTATAGAGAGATCTGTCTATGTATCTCCTCCCCGGTTTGGATTTCCCTTGCTCTTTTAGAACATTTTATAAATTTAATTTTTCTGTTATTGGTAAACATAGATACTAGTATTAATTGAACTTTATTATAATCCGTATCAGTAACCTCTGAATAGATACCTGTACAACCCGGTTTAATGTAACGAATAAAAATATCTTTTAATGAATCTTCACTTTGTAATGGATCTACCTCAATAATTCTTCGATTATGTGAAATCTCAATTTCCATTTCTGGACTATAAGTTAAAATGATTTGGGTTTTATATTTATTTACTATTTTGTCTTTGATACCTATGTGATCTAACAATTGTTCATCAAAGGAATGCATTGTATCATCCGAAAGATTTAAATTAGATTCTGTATCGCTGTTTTCATTAATTCTATCTGAATTTTCAATTCTGCTTAAAAAATCAGCTACCTTATTCTCTTTTCCCTGTAAATACTCTATTTCATAATTAAATTCTTGAAGTTTTAATAACCATCTTTGATGTCTTTGGGAAAATTCTTTGCCTTTGTATTTGCTATTTAAATACTTAATCGGTACGTGATCTGTTACTATTTTAAATTTATTTCCATATAAATACGGCCTAAAATAATTAACTGCATACATAATAGCTAGAAATTCTTTATCTGTGGTACAATAATTTTTTTCATGATCATTAAGAGTTCTGGAGACGTAACAAATTGGATGTCCTTGTTGTGACAAAACCGCGCCTATGGCATAATTACTCGCATCTGTTGTAACAACAAATGGTTTATCGTATTCTGGATATTTTAATATTGGGTGTGAAGTAATCAAAGCTTTTAAATACTCAAATGCTTCAATATATTGAGGATCATTTTTGTTAATTCTACTTCCTTTCTTCAAATATTTAATCATCGGATATGCTACTTTTGAATAATCTTTTATAAACTTTCTGTAATAACCTGTTGCTCCTAAAAATCCTTTTAATTGTCTTTCTGTTTTTGGTAATTCTAATTCCTGAATATTCTTAATTTTATCTGGGTTCGGTTTTATACCTTCACTAGTTAAAACATGTCCTAAAAATTCTGTATCCTTTTTCAAAAAACTACATTTATCTATTTGAATCTTTAAATTATGTTGTTGGAGTTTAACGAAAATTTTTTCTAAAGATTTAATGTGTTCCTCTAAAGTCGTCGAAAAAATCAAAATGTCGTCCAGGTAAACTACACATATTTGATTTATGTATTCTCTAAGAATGTCATTAATTAATCTTTGAAATGTAGCCGGGGCATTTTTTAAACCAAACGGCATCCTTACATATTCATATAATCCTGCGGGGGTGACAAATGCTGTTTTCTCTATATCTTTATCTGCTACTAAAATCTGATGGTATCCTTTCGCTAAATCTATCCTACTAAAATACTGGGCTTTTCCTAGTTTATCTAGAATACTATCAATATTTGGTAACGGATACTTATCGTCAATTGTAATTTGATTTAATCTTCTATAATCTACTACAATTCTAAATTTTTCAATTCCTGAGTCATCTTTCTTCTTTGGCACTACAATAATCGGTGAACTGTACCTGCTATGACTTTTTCTAATAATACCCTGTTTTTCCATCTCTAACATTTGCTTTCTAACGTCTGCTTCGTGTTTTGCTGGATATCGATATAATTTCGAATTTATTTGATCATTTGTGGTCGTTTTTATTTCGTGAACAATAGTTTTCGTACTTGTTAATATATCTCCTTCTCTAAAGAGAAGTTTATGATACTTTTCCAATAATTTGGTAACTAAATTTTTTTCTTTTTCATTTAAATGCTCCAATTGAAGATTTTGAATTTCGCTTACTTCAATAACATTAACTTCTTCTGTCAGGTTTTTTGTTAAGAATGGAAGACTCACTTCATTGGTCATTACATTTACTTGATTTACTATATCGATTACTTTTACGTTTTTCTGTATCCAATCCATACCAATTAATAAATCGTATGGTTTATTTAATAACATGGCAATCCATTTGAATCTTGCATTATTGGGATATTTAAATTCTATTGGACATTGCGTTGCCACTGAAAAATTAGGTTTATTTACTTCTCCCTGAATTGTGTTAATTATAACTTTTTCTCTATCTATTATTTCATATTTGGTTTTAGGGAATCTGTTTTCGTTTAAAATGCTAACCGTTGAACCTGTATCGATTAAAGCCAAAAATTCTTCGTCTTGAATAGGTACTGTAATAAATATTTTTTTATGATCCGAGGCTAATTTATAAAAAACGCATCATCAATAGTATTGGTTTCGATTCTACTTAAATTATCTACTTCCATTGGTTCTGGTCTTGGTCTGTTTTGTCTACTTTGATTATTTTCTTGATTCATTGGTCTGTACTGTTGCGATCTATCGTTATTTTGTCCGTATTGTTGCGATCTATTATAATTTGGTCTAAACTGTTGCGATCTATAATTATTATTATTCTGTCTATAATGATTTGGATTTTGGTTAAAATTCAATTGTCGATTATTACGATTTTGGTCATTGAAATTACTTCTATTCTGTCCCGTATTATAATTGTTTTGTCTATATTCTGTTCTGTGATTTTGTTCATTCATTCTTTTTTCACTAAATTTATTCTTTTGGAAATTTCTGTTAAAAGCATTTATATTTGAATTATGTTGATCTTGACCTATAAAACTGTCGAGAATTCTTCGAATTTCCGTTAAATTATTTTTATCGAAAATTATATAGGCAAGAGTACCTGCAGCGGCGGCTCTAGGGCGGTGCGAACGGTGCGACTGCACCGGGCGCCGTCATGGGGGGGCGCCGAAATCAACCGAAACGCGACCGCCGCCACCGACTCGTTATTGATCGACGACCGGTACCAATGATTGATACAATTGAGAATGCATTAGTCACTCGATTTAGACAACTATCAAAATTCAATGATACATGGCGGTTTTTATATAACATCAAAATAATTCCTGAAAAGTTCATATTGCAAAAAGCCTGTGCTGATTTGCAAATCAAGTTAACCGATGAGGATAAATGTGACGTGTCTGGTTGTGAATTGGTTGAGGAACTTATGAGTCTGAACCCATTATTAAGGGATCTTCAATCAGTAGACCCGTTAAAAGTTCTTCGACTTATTAAACAAAATGATTGGCAGGATATTTTTCCGAATGTGTGGAAAGCGCTACGTATCTTGTTGACTGTACCTGTAACTGTCGCTAAAGCGCCGTTGTCATTATGCAAGTTACTTGATTGCAAGTAGATAATTCAGCAACATTCCGCTACATTCAGCCATCCACACGCATCAAGTAGCTCTTGCAAGTAAAATTGACATCTGGTCGAAAACATAACCTAAAATTTTCCGAGGAAAAAAATCGCTACATTAAATTTAACCTTAAATTGTGTTGTACGAAGATTTGTGACATTTGTGTTTGTTTTGGCATTAGGCAGTAACAAAAGTCGGCAACCTTCTCCAGCGAAAACATAAAACAAAATGAATTTAAACACAAACATATAGAACTGCTACGTTTCAACACGCTTTTATGAGCATGTGTTGGAATCAAGTTGAAACAAAAGTAGGAATGCCGTCTACTTTGAATCAAGTTGATTTGTCAGCAACTAACACATATGCGTGCGACGTACACAACGTCAAATATCGTGCATGTACGACTACTTGATTCAAGTAACTTGATCAATGACAACGACGCTTAAAGGAGAACGAAGTTTCATTAAATTAAAACTTATAAAAACTTACCTACGTTCTACTATGTGTCAGGAAAGACTGTCAGATCTTGGAATTTTATCCATAGAAAATGCTATTGCCCAGCAGTTAAATTATTCCGACTTAATAAAAAAATTTGCAAGCGCAAAAGCTATAAAGTTTTAACTTTCTTCTACGGAGTATAATAAAGTATTGTATTCATGAAAAATTTCGACCTCTTAATTTTACCTAAAAAACATTTCCCGATCACTCCTGAGTCGATTGGAGCCATATTAAAAAAATGTCTTTCTGTCTGTCAGTCTGTCAGTCTGTCAGTCTGTCTGTCTGTCAGTCTGTCAGTCTGTCAGTCTGTCAGTCTGTCAGTCTGTCAGTCTGTCAGTCTGTCAGTCTGTCAGTCTGTCAGTCTGTCAGTCTGTCAGTCTGTCAGTCTGTCAGTCTGTCAGTCTGTCAGTCTGTCAGTCTGTCAGTCTGTCAGTCTGTCAGTCTGTCAGTCTGTCAGTCTGTCAGTCTGTCAGTCTGTCAGTCTGTCAGTCTGTCAGTCTGTCAGTCTGTCAGTCTGTCAGTCTGTCAGTCTGTCAGTCTGTCAGTCTGTCAGTCTGTCAGTCTGTCAGTCTGTCAGTCTGTCAGTCTGTCAGTCTGTCAGTCTGTCAGTCTGTCAGTCTGTCAGTCTGTCAGTCTGTCAGTCTGTCAGTCTGTCAGTCTGTCAGTCTGTCAGTCTGTCAGTCTGTCAGTCTGTCAGTCTGTCAGTCTGTCAGTCTGTCAGTCTGTCAGTCTGTCAGTCTGTCAGTCTGTCAGTCTGTCAGTCTGTCAGTCTGTCAGTCTGTCAGTCTGTCAGTCTGTCAGTCTGTCAGTCTGTCAGTCTGTCAGTCTGTCAGTCTGTCAGTCTGTCAGTCTGTCAGTCTGTCAGTCTGTCAGTCTGTCAGTCTGTCAGTCTGTCAGTCTGTCAGTCTGTCAGTCTGTCAGTCTGTCAGTCTGTCAGTCTGTCAGTCTGTCAGTCTGTCAGTCTGTCAGTCTGTCAGTCTGTCAGTCTGTCAGTCTGTCAGTCTGTCAGTCTGTCAGTCTGTCAGTCTGTCAGTCTGTCAGTCTGTCAGTCTGTCAGTCTGTCAGTCTGTCAGTCTGTCAGTCTGTCAGTCTGTCAGTCTGTCAGTCTGTCAGTCTGTCAGTCTGTCAGTCTGTCAGTCTGTCAGTCTGTCAGTCTGTCAGTCTGTCAGTCTGTCAGTCTGTCAGTCTGTCAGTCTGTCAGTCTGTCAGTCTGTCAGTCTGTCAGTCTGTCAGTCTGTCAGTCTGTCAGTCTGTCAGTCTGTCAGTCTGTCAGTCTGTCAGTCTGTCAGTCTGTCAGTCTGTCAGTCTGTCAGTCTGTCAGTCTGTCAGTCTGTCAGTCTGTCAGTCTGTCAGTCTGTCAGTCTGTCAGTCTGTCAGTCTGTCAGTCTGTCAGTCTGTCAGTCTGTCAGTCTGTCAGTCTGTCAGTCTGTCAGTCTGTCAGTCTGTCAGTCTGTCAGTCTGTCAGTCTGTCAGTCTGTCAGTCTGTCAGTCTGTCAGTCTGTCAGTCTGTCAGTCTGTCAGTCTGTCAGTCTGTCAGTCTGTCAGTCTGTCAGTCTGTCAGTCTGTCAGTCTGTCAGTCTGTCAGTCTGTCAGTCTGTCAGTCTGTCAGTCTGTCAGTCTGTCAGTCTGTCAGTCTGTCAGTCTGTCAGTCTGTCAGTCTGTCAGTCTGTCAGTCTGTCAGTCTGTCAGTCTGTCAGTCTGTCAGTCTGTCAGTCTGTCAGTCTGTCAGTCTGTCAGTCTGTCAGTCTGTCAGTCTGTCAGTCTGTCAGTCTGTCAGTCTGTCAGTCTGTCAGTCTGTCAGTCTGTCAGTCTGTCAGTCTGTCAGTCTGTCAGTCTGTCAGTCTGTCAGTCTGTCAGTCTGTCAGTCTGTCAGTCTGTCAGTCTGTCAGTCTGTCAGTCTGTCAGTCTGTCAGTCTGTCAGTCTGTCAGTCTGTCAGTCTGTCAGTCTGTCAGTCTGTCAGTCTGTCAGTCTGTCAGTCTGGCAGTCTGTCAGTCTGGCAGTCTGGCAGTCTGGCAGTCTGGCAGTCTGGCAGTCTGGCAGTCTGGCAGTCTGGCAGTCTGGCAGTCTGGCAGTCTGGCAGTCTGGCAGTCTGGCAGTCTGGCAGTCTGGCAGTCTGGCAGTCTGTCAGTCTGTCAGTCTGTCAGTCTGTCAGTCTGTCAGTCTGTCAGTCTGTCAGTCTGTCAGTCTGTCAGTCTGTCAGTCTGTCAGTCTGTCAGTCTGTCAGTCTGTCAGTCTGTCAGTCTGTCAGTCTGTCAGTCTGTCAGTCTGTCAGTCTGTCAGTCTGTCAGTCTGTCAGTCTGTCAGTCTGTCAGTCTGTCAGTCTGTCAGTCTGTCAGTCTGTCAGTCTGTCAGTCTGTCGGTCTGTCAGTCTGTCAGTCTGTCAGTCTGTCAGTCTGTCAGTCTGTCAGTCTGTCAGTCTGTCAGTCTGTCAGTCTGTCAGTCTGTCAGTCTGTCAGTCTGTCAGTCTGTCAGTCTGTCAGTCTGTCAGTCTGTCAGTCTGTCAGTCTGTCAGTCTGTCAGTCTGTCAGTCTGTCAGTCTGTCAGTCTGTCAGTCTGTCAGTCTGTCAGTCTGTCAGTCTGTCAGTCTGTCAGTCTGTCAGTCTGTCAGTCTGTCAGTCTGTCAGTCTGTCAGTCTGTCAGTCTGTCAGTCTGTCAGTCTGTCAGTCTGTCAGTCTGTCAGTCTGTCAGTCTGTCAGTCTGTCAGTCTGTCAGTCTGTCAGTCTGTCAGTCTGTCAGTCTGTCAGTCTGTCAGTCTGTCAGTCTGTCAGTCTGTCAGTCTGTCAGTCTGTCAGTCTGTCAGTCTGTCAGTCTGTCAGTCTGTCAGTCTGTCAGTCTGTCAGTCTGTCAGTCTGTCAGTCTGTCAGTCTGTCAGTCTGTCAGTCTGTCAGTCTGTCAGTCTGTCAGTCTGTCAGTCTGTCAGTCTGTCAGTCTGTCAGTCTGTCAGTCTGTCAGTCTGTCAGTCTGTCAGTCTGTCAGTCTGTCAGTCTGTCAGTCTGTCAGTCTGTCAGTCTGTCAGTCTGTCAGTCTGTCAGTCTGTCAGTCTGTCAGTCTGTCAGTCTGTCAGTCTGTCAGTCTGTCAGTCTGTCAGTCTGTCAGTCTGTCAGTCTGTCAGTCTGTCAGTCTGTCAGTCTGTCAGTCTGTCAGTCTGTCAGTCTGTCAGTCTGTCAGTCTGTCAGTCTGTCAGTCTGTCAGTCTGTCAGTCTGTCAGTCTGTCAGTCTGTCAGTCTGTCAGTCTGTCAGTCTGTCAGTCTGTCAGTCTGTCAGTCTGGCAGTCTGGCAGTCTGGCAGTCTGGCAGTCTGGCAGTCTGGCAGTCTGGCAGTCTGGCAGTCTGGCAGTCTGGCAGTCTGGCAGTCTGGCAGTCTGGCAGTCTGGCAGTCTGGCAGTCTGGCAGTCTGGCAGTCTGTCAGTCTGTCAGTCTGTCAGTCTGTCAGTCTGTCAGTCTGTCAGTCAGTCTGTCAGTCTGTCAGTCTGTCAGTCTGTCAGTCTGTCAGTCTGTCAGTCTGTCAGTCTGTCAGTCTGTCAGTCTGTCAGTCTGTCAGTCTGTCAGTCTGTCAGTCTGTCAGTCTGTCAGTCTGTCAGTCTGTCAGTCTGTCAGTCTGTCAGTCTGTCAGTCTGTCAGTCTGTCAGTCTGTCAGTCTGTCAGTCTGTCAGTCTGTCAGTCTGTCAGTCTGTCAGTCTGTCAGTCTGTCAGTCTGTCAGTCTGTCAGTCTGTCAGTCTGTCAGTCTGTCAGTCTGTCAGTCTGTCAGTCTGTCAGTCTGTCAGTCTGTCAGTCTGTCAGTCTGTCAGTCTGTCAGTCTGTCAGTCTGTCAGTCTGTCAGTCTGTCAGTCTGTCAGTCTGTCAGTCTGTCAGTCTGTCAGTCTGTCAGTCTGTCAGTCTGTCAGTCTGTCAGTCTGTCAGTCTGTCAGTCTGTCAGTCTGTCAGTCTGTCAGTCTGTCAGTCTGTCAGTCTGTCAGTCTGTCAGTCTGTCAGTCTGTCAGTCTGTCAGTCTGTCAGTCTGTCAGTCTGTCAGTCTGTCAGTCTGTCAGTCTGTCAGTCTGTCAGTCTGTCAGTCTGTCAGTCTGTCAGTCTGTCAGTCTGTCAGTCTGTCAGTCTGTCAGTCTGTCAGTCTGTCAGTCTGTCAGTCTGTCAGTCTGTCAGTCTGTCAGTCTGTCAGTCTGTCAGTCTGTCAGTCTGTCAGTCTGTCAGTCTGTCAGTCTGTCAGTCTGTCAGTCTGTCAGTCTGTCAGTCTGTCAGTCTGTCAGTCTGTCAGTCTGTCAGTCTGTCAGTCTGTCAGTCTGTCAGTCTGTCAGTCTGTCAGTCTGTCAGTCTGTCAGTCTGTCAGTCTGTCAGTCTGTCAGTCTGTCAGTCTGTCAGTCTGTCAGTCTGTCAGTCTGTCAGTCTGTCAGTCTGTCAGTCTGTCAGTCTGTCAGTCTGTCAGTCTGTCAGTCTGTCAGTCTGTCAGTCTGTCAGTCTGTCAGTCTGTCAGTCTGTCAGTCTGTCAGTCTGTCAGTCTGTCAGTCTGTCAGTCTGTCAGTCTGTCAGTCTGTCAGTCTGTCAGTCTGTCAGTCTGTCAGTCTGTCAGTCTGTCAGTCTGTCAGTCTGTCAGTCTGTCAGTCTGTCAGTCTGTCAGTCTGTCAGTCTGTCAGTCTGTCAGTCTGTCAGTCTGTCAGTCTGTCAGTCTGTCAGTCTGTCAGTCTGTCAGTCTGTCAGTCTGTCAGTCTGTCAGTCTGTCAGTCTGTCAGTCTGTCAGTCTGTCAGTCTGTCAGTCTGTCAGTCTGTCAGTCTGTCAGTCTGTCAGTCTGTCAGTCTGTCAGTCTGTCAGTCTGTCAGTCTGTCAGTCTGTCAGTCTGTCAGTCTGTCAGTCTGTCAGTCTGTCAGTCTGTCAGTCTGTCAGTCTGTCAGTCTGTCAGTCTGTCAGTCTGTCAGTCTGTCAGTCTGTCAGTCTGTCAGTCTGTCAGTCTGTCAGTCTGTCAGTCTGTCAGTCTGTCAGTCTGTCAGTCTGTCAGTCTGTCAGTCTGTCAGTCTGTCAGTCTGTCAGTCTGTCAGTCTGTCAGTCTGTCAGTCTGTCAGTCTGTCAGTCTGTCAGTCTGTCAGTCTGTCAGTCTGTCAGTCTGTCAGTCTGTCAGTCTGTCAGTCTGTCAGTCTGTCAGTCTGTCAGTCTGTCAGTCTGTCAGTCTGTCAGTCTGTCAGTCTGTCAGTCTGTCAGTCTGTCAGTCTGTCAGTCTGTCAGTCTGTCAGTCTGTCAGTCTGTCAGTCTGTCAGTCTGTCAGTCTGTCAGTCTGTCAGTCTGTCAGTCTGTCAGTCTGTCAGTCTGTCAGTCTGTCAGTCTGTCAGTCTGTCAGTCTGTCAGTCTGTCAGTCTGTCAGTCTGTCAGTCTGTCAGTCTGTCAGTCTGTCAGTCTGTCAGTCTGTCAGTCTGTCAGTCTGTCAGTCTGTCAGTCTGTCAGTCTGTCAGTCTGTCAGTCTGTCAGTCTGTCAGTCTGTCAGTCTGTCAGTCTGTCAGTCTGTCAGTCTGTCAGTCTGTCAGTCTGTCAGTCTGTCAGTCTGTCAGTCTGTCAGTCTGTCAGTCTGTCAGTCTGTCAGTCTGTCAGTCTGTCAGTCTGTCAGTCTGTCAGTCTGTCAGTCTGTCAGTCTGTCAGTCTGTCAGTCTGTCAGTCTGTCAGTCTGTCAGTCTGTCAGTCTGTCAGTCTGTCAGTCTGTCAGTCTGTCAGTCTGTCAGTCTGTCAGTCTGTCAGTCTGTCAGTCTGTCAGTCTGTCAGTCTGTCAGTCTGTCAGTCTGTCAGTCTGTCAGTCTGTCAGTCTGTCAGTCTGTCAGTCTGTCAGTCTGTCAGTCTGTCAGTCTGTCAGTCTGTCAGTCTGTCAGTCTGTCAGTCTGTCAGTCTGTCAGTCTGTCAGTCTGTCAGTCTGTCAGTCTGTCAGTCTGTCAGTCTGTCAGTCTGTCAGTCTGTCAGTCTGTCAGTCTGTCAGTCTGTCAGTCTGTCAGTCTGTCAGTCTGTCAGTCTGTCAGTCTGTCAGTCTGTCAGTCTGTCAGTCTGTCAGTCTGTCAGTCTGTCAGTCTGTCAGTCTGTCAGTCTGTCAGTCTGTCAGTCTGTCAGTCTGTCAGTCTGTCAGTCTGTCAGTCTGTCAGTCTGTCAGTCTGTCAGTCTGTCAGTCTGTCAGTCTGTCAGTCTGTCAGTCTGTCAGTCTGTCAGTCTGTCAGTCTGTCAGTCTGTCAGTCTGTCAGTCTGTCAGTCTGTCAGTCTGTCAGTCTGTCAGTCTGTCAGTCTGTCAGTCTGTCAGTCTGTCAGTCTGTCAGTCTGTCAGTCTGTCAGTCTGTCAGTCTGTCAGTCTGTCAGTCTGTCAGTCTGTCAGTCTGTCAGTCTGTCAGTCTGTCAGTCTGTCAGTCTGTCAGTCTGTCAGTCTGTCAGTCTGTCAGTCTGTCAGTCTGTCAGTCTGTCAGTCTGTCAGTCTGTCAGTCTGTCAGTCTGTCAGTCTGTCAGTCTGTCAGTCTGTCAGTCTGTCAGTCTGTCAGTCTGTCAGTCTGTCAGTCTGTCAGTCTGTCAGTCTGTCAGTCTGTCAGTCTGTCAGTCTGTCAGTCTGTCAGTCTGTCAGTCTGTCAGTCTGTCAGTCTGTCAGTCTGTCAGTCTGTCAGTCTGTCAGTCTGTCAGTCTGTCAGTCTGTCAGTCTGTCAGTCTGTCAGTCTGTCAGTCTGTCAGTCTGTCAGTCTGTCAGTCTGTCAGTCTGTCAGTCTGTCAGTCTGTCAGTCTGTCAGTCTGTCAGTCTGTCAGTCTGTCAGTCTGTCAGTCTGTCAGTCTGTCAGTCTGTCAGTCTGTCAGTCTGTCAGTCTGTCAGTCTGTCAGTCTGTCAGTCTGTCAGTCTGTCAGTCTGTCAGTCTGTCAGTCTGTCAGTCTGTCAGTCTGTCAGTCTGTCAGTCTGTCAGTCTGTCAGTCTGTCAGTCTGTCAGTCTGTCAGTCTGTCAGTCTGTCAGTCTGTCAGTCTGTCAGTCTGTCAGTCTGTCAGTCTGTCAGTCTGTCAGTCTGTCAGTCTGTCAGTCTGTCAGTCTGTCAGTCTGTCAGTCTGTCAGTCTGTCAGTCTGTCAGTCTGTCAGTCTGTCAGTCTGTCAGTCTGTCAGTCTGTCAGTCTGTCAGTCTGTCAGTCTGTCAGTCTGTCAGTCTGTCAGTCTGTCAGTCTGTCAGTCTGTCAGTCTGTCAGTCTGTCAGTCTGTCAGTCTGTCAGTCTGTCAGTCTGTCAGTCTGTCAGTCTGTCAGTCTGTCAGTCTGTCAGTCTGTCAGTCTGTCAGTCTGTCAGTCTGTCAGTCTGTCAGTCTGTCAGTCTGTCAGTCTGTCAGTCTGTCAGTCTGTCAGTCTGTCAGTCTGTCAGTCTGTCAGTCTGTCAGTCTGTCAGTCTGTCAGTCTGTCAGTCTGTCAGTCTGTCAGTCTGTCAGTCTGTCAGTCTGTCAGTCTGTCAGTCTGTCAGTCTGTCAGTCTGTCAGTCTGTCAGTCTGTCAGTCTGTCAGTCTGTCAGTCTGTCAGTCTGTCAGTCTGTCAGTCTGTCAGTCTGTCAGTCTGTCAGTCTGTCAGTCTGTCAGTCTGTCAGTCTGTCAGTCTGTCAGTCTGTCAGTCTGTCAGTCTGTCAGTCTGTCAGTCTGTCAGTCTGTCAGTCTGTCAGTCTGTCAGTCTGTCAGTCTGTCAGTCTGTCAGTCTGTCAGTCTGTCAGTCTGTCAGTCTGTCAGTCTGTCAGTCTGTCAGTCTGTCAGTCTGTCAGTCTGTCAGTCTGTCAGTCTGTCAGTCTGTCAGTCTGTCAGTCTGTCAGTCTGTCAGTCTGTCAGTCTGTCAGTCTGTCAGTCTGTCAGTCTGTCAGTCTGTCAGTCTGTCAGTCTGTCAGTCTGTCAGTCTGTCAGTCTGTCAGTCTGTCAGTCTGTCAGTCTGTCAGTCTGTCAGTCTGTCAGTCTGTCAGTCTGTCAGTCTGTCAGTCTGTCAGTCTGTCAGTCTGTCAGTCTGTCAGTCTGTCAGTCTGTCAGTCTGTCAGTCTGTCAGTCTGTCAGTCTGTCAGTCTGTCAGTCTGTCAGTCTGTCAGTCTGTCAGTCTGTCAGTCTGTCAGTCTGTCAGTCTGTCAGTCTGTCAGTCTGTCAGTCTGTCAGTCTGTCAGTCTGTCAGTCTGTCAGTCTGTCAGTCTGTCAGTCTGTCAGTCTGTCAGTCTGTCAGTCTGTCAGTCTGTCAGTCTGTCAGTCTGTCAGTCTGTCAGTCTGTCAGTCTGTCAGTCTGTCAGTCTGTCAGTCTGTCAGTCTGTCAGTCTGTCAGTCTGTCAGTCTGTCAGTCTGTCAGTCTGTCAGTCTGTCAGTCTGTCAGTCTGTCAGTCTGTCAGTCTGTCAGTCTGTCAGTCTGTCAGTCTGTCAGTCTGTCAGTCTGTCAGTCTGTCAGTCTGTCAGTCTGTCAGTCTGTCAGTCTGTCAGTCTGTCAGTCTGTCAGTCTGTCAGTCTGTCAGTCTGTCAGTCTGTCAGTCTGTCAGTCTGTCAGTCTGTCAGTCTGTCAGTCTGTCAGTCTGTCAGTCTGTCAGTCTGTCAGTCTGTCAGTCTGTCAGTCTGTCAGTCTGTCAGTCTGTCAGTCTGTCAGTCTGTCAGTCTGTCAGTCTGTCAGTCTGTCAGTCTGTCAGTCTGTCAGTCTGTCAGTCTGTCAGTCTGTCAGTCTGTCAGTCTGTCAGTCTGTCAGTCTGTCAGTCTGTCAGTCTGTCAGTCTGTCAGTCTGTCAGTCTGTCAGTCTGTCAGTCTGTCAGTCTGTCAGTCTGTCAGTCTGTCAGTCTGTCAGTCTGTCAGTCTGTCAGTCTGTCAGTCTGTCAGTCTGTCAGTCTGTCAGTCTGTCAGTCTGTCAGTCTGTCAGTCTGTCAGTCTGTCAGTCTGTCAGTCTGTCAGTCTGTCAGTCTGTCAGTCTGTCAGTCTGTCAGTCTGTCAGTCTGTCAGTCTGTCAGTCTGTCAGTCTGTCAGTCTGTCAGTCTGTCAGTCTGTCAGTCTGTCAGTCTGTCAGTCTGTCAGTCTGTCAGTCTGTCAGTCTGTCAGTCTGTCAGTCTGTCAGTCTGTCAGTCTGTCAGTCTGTCAGTCTGTCAGTCTGTCAGTCTGTCAGTCTGTCAGTCTGTCAGTCTGTCAGTCTGTCAGTCTGTCAGTCTGTCAGTCTGTCAGTCTGTCAGTCTGTCAGTCTGTCAGTCTGTCAGTCTGTCAGTCTGTCAGTCTGTCAGTCTGTCAGTCTGTCAGTCTGTCAGTCTGTCAGTCTGTCAGTCTGTCAGTCTGTCAGTCTGTCAGTCTGTCAGTCTGTCAGTCTGTCAGTCTGTCAGTCTGTCAGTCTGTCAGTCTGTCAGTCTGTCAGTCTGTCAGTCTGTCAGTCTGTCAGTCTGTCAGTCTGTCAGTCTGTCAGTCTGTCAGTCTGTCAGTCTGTCAGTCTGTCAGTCTGTCAGTCTGTCAGTCTGTCAGTCTGTCAGTCTGTCAGTCTGTCAGTCTGTCAGTCTGTCAGTCTGTCAGTCTGTCAGTCTGTCAGTCTGTCAGTCTGTCAGTCTGTCAGTCTGTCAGTCTGTCAGTCTGTCAGTCTGTCAGTCTGTCAGTCTGTCAGTCTGTCAGTCTGTCAGTCTGTCAGTCTGTCAGTCTGTCAGTCTGTCAGTCTGTCAGTCTGTCAGTCTGTCAGTCTGTCAGTCTGTCAGTCTGTCAGTCTGTCAGTCTGTCAGTCTGTCAGTCTGTCAGTCTGTCAGTCTGTCAGTCTGTCAGTCTGTCAGTCTGTCAGTCTGTCAGTCTGTCAGTCTGTCAGTCTGTCAGTCTGTCAGTCTGTCAGTCTGTCAGTCTGTCAGTCTGTCAGTCTGTCAGTCTGTCAGTCTGTCAGTCTGTCAGTCTGTCAGTCTGTCAGTCTGTCAGTCTGTCAGTCTGTCAGTCTGTCAGTCTGTCAGTCTGTCAGTCTGTCAGTCTGTCAGTCTGTCAGTCTGTCAGTCTGTCAGTCTGTCAGTCTGTCAGTCTGTCAGTCTGTCAGTCTGTCAGTCTGTCAGTCTGTCAGTCTGTCAGTCTGTCAGTCTGTCAGTCTGTCAGTCTGTCAGTCTGTCAGTCTGTCAGTCTGTCAGTCTGTCAGTCTGTCAGTCTGTCAGTCTGTCAGTCTGTCAGTCTGTCAGTCTGTCAGTCTGTCAGTCTGTCAGTCTGTCAGTCTGTCAGTCTGTCAGTCTGTCAGTCTGTCAGTCTGTCAGTCTGTCAGTCTGTCAGTCTGTCAGTCTGTCAGTCTGTCAGTCTGTCAGTCTGTCAGTCTGTCAGTCTGTCAGTCTGTCAGTCTGTCAGTCTGTCAGTCTGTCAGTCTGTCAGTCTGTCAGTCTGTCAGTCTGTCAGTCTGTCAGTCTGTCAGTCTGTCAGTCTGTCAGTCTGTCAGTCTGTCAGTCTGTCAGTCTGTCAGTCTGTCAGTCTGTCAGTCTGTCAGTCTGTCAGTCTGTCAGTCTGTCAGTCTGTCAGTCTGTCAGTCTGTCAGTCTGTCAGTCTGTCAGTCTGTCAGTCTGTCAGTCTGTCAGTCTGTCAGTCTGTCAGTCTGTCAGTCTGTCAGTCTGTCAGTCTTTTTTTTTTTTTTTTTTTTTTTATAGAAGGTGGAAATCTTCGAAAGATACCGAGCGGTTATGCCGGATCTTACCGGCTAAAACCACCTTCTTCTCCTTCCACTCACCCCGCGGGACTGCCGATTGGTATTACTTCACGGAGTGGGGTCAGTTTTAACTGCACACCTGTGTGTCTGCCTTTCTAAGCCGCTCCTCCTCCATTAGCTGAAGTTGGATACACCTTAATGTTTTGTCCACAGCCTTCCAGTTCTCTTCACTTGTAAGCATCTGCCCAATTAGATTATTCACAGTTAGTCCGGTAGAGAGTTCAGCTTCTAGTTCTTTTTTTTGCGCAGCAAACCTTGGGCAACAGAACAATACGTGTTCCGGGTTCTCTGACGCCCCTATACATCTCGGGCAATCTGGTGAGTCGTCCAGTCCGAAGCGATGTAAATATTTCCGGAAACCTCCATGTCCAGTTAAAAACTGTGTTAGTGTAAAGTTTATCTCCCCATGTTTTCGGTAAACCCAATCTGAAATACTTGGTATGAGTTTAAATGTCCAACGACCGCTCTCAGCTTGCTCCCATCTTCTCTGCCACTGTTGTATGGACTGCTTACGCTCTTCCTTTCTTATTTCATTCCTATTCACATTTGGATTATTACGCCTCCCTTCGTACAAACGGTACATTTCATCTGCTAATATATCCACAGGGATCATTCCAGCAATTACGCACGCTGCCTGGTCAGATGTTGTTCGATAGGCACAAATTACTCGAAGGGCGCTTAACCTATACGCTGGTCCCACCGTTTTTTGTATCACCTTATTGCTTGTCGCCCTTGCCCATACTGGTGCTGCATACAGAATAATGGAGCTTACCACTGTAGAGATGAGAAATCTTCTACTCTGACGCGGGCCTCCGATATTAGGCATCATCCTCGCGAGCGCGTTGCTGACAGTAGATGCTTTATCGGCTGCGTATTTCAGGTGTGGCTTGAAGCTTAGTTTTCTGTCAATCATCACTCCCAGGTATTTTATGGCTTCTTTAGACGTGATTGTGTGGCTTCCTACGGTGACTTTAATTGTGTCCTTTTTTCTCCGTTTGCTAATAAGGACTGCCTCCGTCTTTTGTTCCGCCAGCTCTAGTCCAACGGCCTCTAACCAGTTATTGATTGACCCCATGGTCTCATTCGCATATATTTCCACTTCATCCAGGTGACGTGCTGCCACCACCACTGCTATATCATCTGCGAATCCTATGATGCTGACTTCCTCAGGCACAGATATTGTTAACAGTCCATTATACATCACGTTCCATAATAGCGGCCCGAGCACAGACCCTTGAGGAACTCCTGCAGTGACTTCGTACACTTTTGGACCGTTATCTGTATCATAGAGCAACTCTCTATTCGAGAAATAGCTTCGTACAATGTTCAACATGTAGTCAGGTACGCCCAGCTTTGATAAAGAGTTGATTATGTGGATCCATTTCGCTGAGTTAAACGCATTTTTTATGTCGAGCGTTACCACTGCGCAGTATTTTTGGGATGCTCCTCTTCCTTCTACAGCACTTTTTGCTATGTCTACTACTGTGTTGATTGCTTCAATTGTGGACCGTGCTTTGCGAAATCCGAACTGGTGGTCGGACATACCATCTTTAGCTTCAATTATTGGCAATAGTCTATTGTAAATGACACGCTCAAGCATCTTACCTATCGTATCCAGCAGGCATATAGGGCGGTAGGATGAAGGTTCGCGCACACGTTTGTTGGGCTTTGGGATAAGGATCAGCTTCTGCCTTTTCCAGAGTTCAGGAAAAACTCCCTCTAGTAAGCATGCACTAAACGCATTTGTGAACATGCCAGGCGCAGACTTTATCGCGAGTTTGAGGGCCTTATTTGGTATTCCATCTAGGCCTGGCGCCTTGTTATCCCCTATATTTTTGCAGGTCTCTAGTATCTCCTCGTTTGTGACTGCAGGTATGTCAGCTGCCTCTATTGCTCTATCGGGGTGATAATTTTTTTCGTGATTCTGAGGGAATAAGGATGAAATTATTCCCTTCAGCAGGAGGGGGCATGTAACTTGCGGAGATCTTTTGCCCTTGAGCCTGGACATCACTACCTTGTATGCACCGCCCCATGGGTTTTGGTTAGCTTCCTCGCACAGTTGCGTAAAACTCTCTCGTTTACTTTTAACGATGGCTAGTTGGAGGTTTTTTCGTGCCAGTTTATATATCTGCTGCCGCGATTCGAAATCTGCCTTGCCAATGCCACGTTGGCTGTGCCTTCTGGCTCGAAGACATTCAGTTCTCAGTTCTTTTATCTCGAGGTTCCACCAGTAATTCGCCTTCCTTTTTGGGGCTGATCTGCGTCTTGGCATGGAGGCATCGCAAGCGTTTTCTAGTGATAGTACGATTTGTTTCGCTTTCTCTGAGGCAGTTCCACTCAGCTCTTCCTGTTGCCGTAGGACTTCTATGAAGGCATCTTCGTCGATCGCTTTTATCGCCCAACCATTAGAACCAGCTTTCCTAACCAGTGTCTGCCTCGTGGGGTTTCTAGCACCTACTGTGTAGATGATAGCTTGATGGTCGCTGTGAGTATAGTGTTCGCTGACCCGCCATTCTAAGTCTTTCGCCAAGCCGTTGCTTACGAACGTAAGGTCCACTATCGACCCTGCTTCCCCCTTTCTGAAGGTATTTACTCCTCCACAGTTAGCAAGAACTACATCCAGTTGAGAAAAGGCCTCTAGTAAGATGCGGCCTCTCTCATTTGTTGTTCGGCTCCCCCAATCAATCGCCCACGCGTTAAAATCGCCAGCAATGATTTTTGG